>JAOPSE010000012.1:71463284-72692098 GCA_029449295.1 Zea luxurians
TGGTGTCGTGGAGCTCTAAGAAACAAACCTCTGTTGCCCTATCCACCGCTGAGGCTGAGTACATTGCCGCAGGACTGTGCTGCGCGCAACTACTTTGGATGAGGCAAACCCTCCGGGACTTTGGCTACAATCTGAGCAAAGTCTCACTCCTATGTGATAATGAGAGTGCTATCCGCATAGCGGATAATCCTGTTGAGCACAGCCGCACAAAGCACATTGACATTCGGCATCACTTTTTGAGAGACCACCAGCAAAAGGGAGATATCGAAGTTTTTTATATTAGCACCATGAACCAGCTAGCCGATATCTTTACCAAGCCTTTAGATGAAAAGACCTTTTGCAGGCTGCGTAGTGAGCTAAATGTCTTAGATTCACGGAACTTGGATTGATTTGTAGCATACATGTGTATTATGCTTTGATCATGTTCCTTATGCATTTTGTTGTTTATTTATGGTGGTCAAGTTGTACAAACACTCCCCGGACCTCAAAAGTCCATGTGTGAGTGATGCACATATTTAGGGGGAGATGTGCTACAACTTGACCCTTTGAGACTAACCGTGTGCTTGAGTTTGCTTGATTTAGTCTCAAAGGTGGATTGAACGGGAAAGGTGGACTTGGACCATGAAAGACTTCCACTGCACTCCGATGAGAGGGTAACTCACTCCAAGTTCATCCCCATCTTCTTATTGCCTTTGCACTCTTATGTGAAGATTTTGGTGAGGCAATGAGGTTTAAGGGCCAAGATTGATCCCGTTTTGGTGCTTGATGCCAAAGGGGGAGAAAATAAGGCCAAAGCAATAAATGGATCAGCTACCACTTGAAAGAAAATTTTGAAAATAGTAGAATAGAGCTTTTGGTTTGTCAAAACTCTCTTATTGTCTATCTTGTCAAAAGTTGGCCTCTTGTGGGGAGAATGGTTGATTATGGGAAAAAGGGGGAGTTTTTGAAATCTTTGAACAATTTCTCTTGGAACAACTCTCTTTATGTCTCTACAATTGTGTTTGAATTAGAGATAGGAGATTGAGGTTGATTTGCAAAAACAAAACCAAGTGGTGGCAAAGAATGATCCATATATGCCAATTTTGAATCAAAACAATTTTGAGTTCTCATTTGTATTGATGTTGCACTTCTTTTAGTTGCTTTTTGTTGTGTTGGCATAAATCACCAAAAAGGGGGAGATTGAAAGGGAAATGTGCCCTTGGGCCATTTCTAAGTATTTTGGTGATTGAGTGCCAACCCAAGTGCTTAAGTGTGAATCTATGCCAATTGATGGACAAAGTGCAAATCAAGTCTAAAGGTATGTTTCTAGACTTAGTACATTGTTTTGAGAACTAATGTATTGTGTCTAAGTGCTGGAAACAGGAGAAATCAATTTGGAGATGACTTGGCTCGTTCAGCCAAAGTCTGCTCAGTCTGGGTGCACCGGACCGTCCGGTGGTGCACCGGACAGTGTCCGGTGCGCCAGGCTAGCTCTGGCAAACTTGCTGCTCTCGGGACTTCGACGGCGGTGTACGACTATAAATCACCGGACTGTCCGATGGTGCACCGGACTGTCCGGTGAGCCATTCACAGGCGAAGTCGTCGCTCTCGGGAAGTGATTAACGGCGTACGGCTATAAATCATCGGACTGTCCGGTGGTGCACTGGACTATCCAGTGAGCCAACAGTCGGCCGGGCCAACGATCGGCCGCGCGATCCGCGCGGGACACGTGGCCGAGCCAACGGCTAGAAGGGGGCACCGGACTGTCCGGTGTGCACCGGATAGTGTCCGGTGTGCCAACGGCTCTGAATCTTCAACAGTCGGCTTCGCCAGATAAGGAAAGAGATCCGCACCGGACAGTGTCCGGTGGTGCACCGGACTGTCCGGTGCGCCAGGCGACAGAAGGCAAGAATTGCCTTCCTGGAATGCTCTCAACGGCTCCTAGCTGCCTTGGGGCTATAAAAGGGACCCCTAGGCGCATGGAGGAGAACACCAAGCATCCTTTGAGCATTGTTGATCACTCACACTTCATTCTTGCGCACTTGTTCGACATTCTTAGTGATTTGAGCCCCGTTCTAGTGAGAACCTCGTGATATTCTTTTGAGCTCAAGTCTGGGTCTTGTGTGTGCGTATTTGCTGTGATTTTGTGTCTCGTATGCGTTGCTCATCCCTCCCTTACTCCATGCTTCTTTGTGAACATCAAAGTGTAAGGGCGAGAGGCTCCAAGTTGTGGAGATTCCTCGCGAGCGGGATATAGTAAACAAAGCAAAACACCGTGGTATTCAAGTGGGTCTTTGGACCGCTTGAGAGGGGTTGATTGCAACCCTCGTCCGTTGGGACGCCACAACGTGGAGTAGGTAAGTTTTGTACTTGGCCGAACCACGGGATAAACCACTGTGTCTATCTATGTTGATCCTCTTGTGGTTGTTGTGTTTTGCAAGAACTCCTCTCTAGCCACTTGGCCTTATTGTGCTAACACTTAAAAAAGTTTTTGTGGCTTTAAGTTTAAGTTTTTACAGGATCACCTATTCACCCCCCCTCTAGGTGCTCTCACTTTGGCATAAATACTGAGCATCAAATACATAAAATATGCCGGGGCATTGGTCAGCCCGAAAGACATCACCAATTACTCATAAAGTCCATATCTGGTAGAAAAAGCTGTCTTTGGAATATCACTGGCTTGGATCCTGATTTGATGATAGCCAGAGCGAAGATCTATCTTAGAAAATTCTTTGGCTCCCACCAACTGATCAAACAATACATCAATGCGAGGCAACGGATACTTATTTTTGATTGTCACTGCATTGAGAGGGCGGTAATCAACACACAATCTTAGACTCTCATCCTTCTTCTTTACGAACAAGGCTGGACATCCCCATGGTGAAGTACTTGGGCGAATGAATCCCTTGTTCAACAACTCTTGCAATTGCTTTTTCAATTCTGCCAACTCTGCTGGAGGCATCCTATAGGGTCTCTTGGATATAGGTGCAGTTCCGGGTTGCAGCTCAATCGCAAACTCTATATCTCTATCGGGTGGCATCCCTGGCAATTCATCTGGGAAAACATCGGAGTACTCACAGACCACTGGGATCCTCTCAATAGGTGATTCTATCAGGGCGAAGTCACAGGAACGGGTACAACCCTGGTTAGGCAAATATATCGTAGTCTCACCACAAGTATGTGAGTGTATCTCAATGGTTCTTGCTGCGACATCAATTACTGCCTGATGCCTTGATAACCAGTCAGTTCCTAATATGATATCCACACTATCCAGTCCCAAGATAAGGAGGGTGGTTTTAATTATAAGGCTACCCAATTTTACAGGCACCTGCTTGTTGATTTGATAGGTGGCAACCCTACCTCCTGGTGTTGAAATTGCAATGCTCCTATTTGTGTGATGGAAAGGTAACTGGCATTTGGCACTAAATTTTGCACTGATAAAACTGTGTGAGGCACCAGAATCAAAAAGAATGATTGCATGATAATTCAAAATGGAAAAGATAACGGTCATGACGGGTGCTCCTTCTGGAATGTCTGCCATAGTGGTGAAGTTCAGCCTGCCTTGCCTCACTTGCATCTTCTGCCTCTTGCCTTGGTTCTGATTTGAATTCTGCCCCTGCCTCTGCTAGTTCTTGGGGCAATTCTTGGCATAGTGTCCAGTGCTGCCACAAGTGAAACATCTGTTGTCATTGGACTGATGGTACTGTTGCTGTGGCTGGTTGCTTTTCCTCTGAACTGGGGGTGTTGGGAGCGGTTGGGTGCTTTCTGCTGCTGTTGTGGCCGAATCACCCATCACCCTTGCTGCTGTTGAGGCCCCCTACTCTGAGTGTCGGACACAATCCTGAAGCGCTGAGGCTGAGCTGAAGGTCCTGCCATAGGGGTCTTCCTCTTCTTTTCTGCCTAGCGGGCTATGATGCAGTCTTCCTGGGAAATGGTCATGTTGACTAACTCATTGTAGCTGTTGGCCCTGACTGTGTTGAGACGGTCGCGGAGCTTAGTACTGAGGCCCCTCCTGAACCTGTCCCTCTTCTTCTCATCTGTGTCAGCATGATAGCCTGCATACTGACACAGGTAATTGAAGGCTTGGGCGTACTGCAACACTGTACGATTCCCCTGAGTGAGTGCCAGAAACTCATTGAGCTTGCGGTCCATGATGCCTGCTGGTATGTGATGTCC
This sequence comes from Zea luxurians, assembly GCA_029449295.1. NCBI lineage: Eukaryota > Viridiplantae > Streptophyta > Magnoliopsida > Poales > Poaceae > Zea > Zea luxurians. The sequence continues at coordinate 71,467,440 of JAOPSE010000012.1, forward strand.
TCTGAATGCTGCCTTGAATTCTCCCCATTCCACCACGTGGTTAGCTGGCTGCATGGCGAGGAAGTGGTCCTACCATGTCCGCATGGGTCCGCGAAGCTGCTGGGTGGCGAAACGAACCTTAGCCACATCTGAACAAACTCCAGTAAGTAGTGGGAATTTGGATTCCACTACCCTAAACCAAACATCAGCATCAAGTGGATCCTCTGCCCGAGTGAACAAAGGCGGCTGAGTGCTAAGGAACTCCTGATAAGTGGCCGCTGCTGGGGGATGCTGATGATGATCACCACCACCATAGTGCTGAGGTGGTGGCTGACGCTGAGCCAGCTATCACAGAATCTCATTCTGCTGAGCCATCAGTTCTTGCATGGTAGGAGGCGGCAGCGGTGGTGGAGGAATGTGCTCATTCTGTCCACGGCGCGCTCTTCCTGCCATCTGAAAATTTAGGATGCTCTTAATATCATACTTTTGACATCAAGGTTCGCACATGACAAAAGATTTCAAAGGACAAGGTTTGTAAAAAAAATGCCAAACATTTCCTTGCATTTTTCATGAAGGATACCATATGACCTAAACTTCCCTCATAACTTAATTAGAGATCATTCATCCTTCATCCATCCAAAAGAGTTTGCTAACAGTTACAGCAGTATTCAAAATACTCGACTCTCTCTAGCCTAGTACCCCAAGGGTGCAAAAGATAAGCTAGTTTCAAGGAGTTCTACTGTCACACTATTCTATCTAAATTTCTGAGACCTAATGGGCAAACGAGGCAACACTGGACTCGGGGGAAGGGGGTCTTTCTGAGCCAGCGGTGTCCAAGCTGGATGTAGGCTCCGGCTCCTCTCCTCCCTCGATGTCAACATCCTCGTCGGCCCCTTCGGCCTCCATGTCCCGAATCTCCTGATGGTGCATATCCAAGTGCTGGTTAGCTTCCTCAAGTTGTTGTTGAGTGTTCAGGAGCTGATCCTCGAGAACCTCAATGGTGTTCTCCCTGGCTCCTACTAGCTCCACAAGCTCTTGGATCTGGGTGGCCATCTGCTCCACCTGGAGGTCCTTCTCTACTAGCTCAGTGGACAGGTCTACCACAAGGTCCTCCCTATTGTCCAAGGTGATCTTGGTAGCCTCCACCAGGCCCATCAGCTAGGACATTGCCTCACCTCGCACTGCTTGCAGACGATACAGGGCATTCATGCGTCGCACCGTCAAGTGAGCAGTCTGCCCTGGGTAAAGAGCCCATATATCCTTGGCAAGCTCCACTCGGTCCTTCCACATTGGGTCGTCCTCCTTTTCGGCGGGGAACAAGACAATGGGATGAGTGGACAGCTCCAAGGGGTGAAAGCCACAAAAGGTCGTCAGCCCGTGGAGAGCAATGGCCTCAATAGTCTCTCCACCCGGTACCCGAAAGACTCGGAGTCCAACGAATGCCAGCCTGGCTGCAAGGGATGAGGCTCCAAGGTCATCCTCACCCTACAGCAGGGTACCCAGTGCTCCTCGAACAACTGCACCACGTACTAGGGAGGCGTCGTATAACCGACTCCCTGCAGCACCTCCCACAAAATGCGGGGAAAACCCTCTCGTGCAAGTCCATCTGTGTGGGAATGTGCGTTCCCTCCTTCCGAGGATTCGTGAGAAGTCATCTGTGTAAGGGTAAGCATAAGCGAAAAAGAAAAAGAATTACAAAAATAAAGGGAATCCATGCTTGGCTTTTCTAAGGTTACGTTGGGGTCTTGGAGTCTACTTAATCTTTTAGTATCATCCCTCATTGCTTTTAAAGTTCTTGACCACTTACCAAGTAGTTTGAATAAAATGATGCATGCATGCTCGTCCTAAATGACCTCACATCAACCTATAGGGAATAGAGAAATCCCTATCCCTTATAGTAGCCTGTAGGGCACATTCAAATAGCCACCTAGCTACCTATCTAGTATTCTAAGGCTTCACGCTCTATGTTCATCCTTATCGCCTTATCGATCTATCCAACAGGGGTTTCTACCAAGTTTTACTTTTTTGAAAAGGTTGGAAATTACGGTTTATTGATTCCTCTGTGGTAGTACAAGCTCTGATACCAGCTGTGGCAGAACCGCCCGAATTATTCCAACTTAAGTGCCTAAGTCCCACCTAGAAGGCTAGACCACACTTAAATAAGAATCAAACGTCGATCCCTCAGATCTAGTCCGACGAGGCCACTAACAGGATCAAGTACCACGTACTCACTCGAAGGTGAGGCACAGAGCAAATACAATAAAGCATAAAACCATGCATTAAGAGTACTTAATTTATTACATCATCATCGGAGTTTCTCAAAAGTAGTGATCTTTGTTCGGAATGCAGCGGAATATAACAAACGGTAAAATAAACGGAGGGATGGGGAAGCCTGGCCCATCACTCCTCATGCCTCTCCTCTGCCGAGGTAGAGTCCCACTCGACTGTCCAACCCGGTGGCAAGAGGGACGGCCAAGTCACTCTAGCAACCATGTCCTCCAGGGAACTTGTCAAAAATTATGCCATAAGCAAGGCTGAGTATACTAATACTCAGCTAGACTTACCCGGTGTGAGGAGTCTACTCCTCTACCTCTAGACATGCAGCTGTTTGGCTGAGGGGTTTGGTTTGCCAAAAAGCACTAGCTGAGTCTAAAACCAAGTTTAGCTTTTCAAGTTTTAGTGTGACTCTCTTAAGACTGAATGTGTACCTATCTAATCATACATGGTATCAAGCATTTAGCAATCAATATCTTTTGCCATAACAACACATTTCCACTTATTACTCAATGCAGTACAATGGATCAAGCAGTCTCATTAGCTGCGAGAAGCAGACGATTCGAATCGAGTTTTTAAACCTTGCAAGGTAAACCTAAACACACGACGCGGCAGGGCACTCCGTCCCCACACACATCAACTGACTCCATCGATTCCCTGGCAACAGATCAGGGCTCACCGCCTTGGCATACAATGCCTCACTGACCCTGACTGCCGTCGTGCAGTGACCGCACTTGTACCCACCATAACCGGAATGGGAGACCACGTCTCATGTCGCGTGAGGGGTAAAGTCTGCGGGTAGGTTCACTCAGGTACTAGGCTTACCGATTTACCATATTTCTCGGCATATGTTTAGTACGTTCAAACGCTTGACACAGGTATCTGCACGTTAATCCTTATTCCAATTTTTCGTCTCGTAAACAACGCATCCCCATGGATCCGTGTCCACAGACCATCATCATTATGATAAAAAATGGATACAACAAATTCCTGACCTGGCACGAGTGCTAGAAAAATCACTCGACTTCTACCGAGATCCCTATTAAGTAAAGCAGCTACTCGACCTAGCATAGTAGTATCCATCTCAAAAGGAATCATGAGTTCATGCAACTAGGGTTTCAAACAACTCCTACACTTAAGTGCCCAGTACAAGCCTACAAACATTAAGTGTAGTAAAATAGCATATATATAAACGGTTATGCATAAAACCGGGGCTTGCCTTTCGAAGCTGGGGCAGGCAATTCCTCGACGGCAGGCTCTGGTGCTGGCTCCTGGGCTACCTCCTGAGCAACTCCTTGCTCCGGAACGAGGATGTACTCCCCGTCAACAAGATTACAATCTATCGAATGCAATGAATAAAATGTATGCATATTAATGATATGGCATATTGGAAACACTAAGAATAGTGAAACAGTATTAAAATAGTGGTATACTAGATTTTCGTTGTTAGCCCTAAGGGTTTTATACCTTCATCTTTGGGATTTTGAATGAACTTACAATCTTTAATTACATCTTTAGGTTTCATGGGATTCTTAGAAGGTTTTAGTTGTACATTATCGGGTTCTCCCAAAATTCCCATTTTTCTTCATATTGTGCTTCTTATTAAGTATTTTTAAACTATCATGGCAAGTTAACATTTTCCAAAAAAGTTATAAAAATTACAGTGGGTGAACATTGACCTCTGTGGGTTATTCTAAATATTTGAGATTGAAATTAATTCGGATGCCCCTTGTGCAAAATTAACAAAAGTAAGGGTAAAAGGACACTTTACACTATAGCTCTAAATTAGGTGAGGTTTCTGGATAAAATTTTATTTTTGCCATGCTCCATAGGTGATAAGAGGCTTCTGTGCCAAAAATCACAGAAAAAGACCCACTGGGTATTTAGTTGTGATTTTCTAAAGTTTAAAGCCAAAAAGGTACTTATAACTAACTTGTTATTTGAAAAATATCAAACTACAGAACTTACATTTTTCTAGATTCATAATAACATATTATTAGTTATCCCAAGGTTTGGGGTGGGTTCTCCTTAGGATTATTTTTCTAAGGTTTTTCTAAGTTTTTATTGTTTTCTTAAAATAAAAGGTAGTGCATTTCTTTTGTACTAACAAAGGGTCTAACAAAATTTTCCAGTGAACTATGTGAAATAAGTGAGCTAGCAAAAATATGGTTGCCCCCTGGTTCATATTTTAAAACCTCTTTTCTATTTTCTTTAACTTTGAGTTAAAATAAGTTTAAATGGTAAACCCTTTCTTAATTTGGTGTACTGAGGGGTGTATTATTTTTAAACAGGCTAGGGAGTGGTTAAGCACCTCTCTATTTTTTCTTAACCCCAGTCTAAAAGTGTAGCCATTTTTCCCTTCTTTATTTATCTTTTGATCAGTTCACTAATTAAATCTAAACTTTAAAATCTTCTGCAATACTTAGGGTGTTTTGTATTTTTCCTAAGTAGTTCATATTATTTAGAACCTAGCAAAATTGGTTTGACTAAATTTGGTCGAATAAAACTGAAGTTATGATTTTTACAAGCTTTGTTTACATTTAAATGAATAATGTTTAAAAGGTTTTATGAAAAACCAGTTTACACCGAGGACCCTGGGCTTTTCCTAAACCAATTCTTTAACGTATGCCCCTGCGGAACTATTCACCTGAGTCTCTGACTATTCAAACCCCCCCCCCCCCCGACTTCTTCTCCTTTCTCCCTGAGATCCCTCCCCCTTTGAAACAGTAACTGCGACAGTAAATAGGGCGGCGCGGCTTACCGGCGGCGAGGGAGGTCCGGCGAAGGGCAGGGTTAGCTTTGGGAGGTCCTGGCGGTCACGTCGAGGTACGGCTCGTTGACTGTGATGGCCGGAATCGGTCGGGCTACGTGCGCAGGCGGGCGGGCTCGTCGGCGGCTTGTGCTCCGGCCTGCTCACGGCGGTAGAGTTCAATCCAAGGGCACAGGGAGCTTCACGGGGTGTTAAGGATGCTACCCGTGCAAGGAATCAAAGAAAGGCTCACCGTGGGGCTCGGTCTACATGCGCCGGCGGTCGGGTGAAGTTCGGCGAGGTCGATTCGGTGTCTCCGGTGAGGTAGAGTTCGATTCCTGGCTCTGGAAGCTTCACCGAGGTACGTAGAGGCTATCCTGAGGGTCGGATGGGTCGAGGATTGGCTCGGTTGGCCGGTCTACGGTGGTCGGGTCTCGAGCGGCCGCTGGCACGCCATGCGCAGAGCGATCGCCAGTGATCTTGTGCTCCGGCGAGGTTGAGAGCGAGCGTGGGTGTACGGTCGAGGCCGGGATGGCTTTTATTGGCGCGGGCGTGGGCACGGGTTTGGTTGGGCGCGGCGCGATGCGCGCGGGGCCGAGCGCCGGGGCGTGCTTTGGCGTTGTCAGGGCACGTCGAACATGTGGCTATGTTATTCTACCCAAGTTCTTGCGCCTGCTGAGCACCCAAACGTGCGAATCTTGCCATATGGCTTGTGTAAGATTTCTTCCCTGCACCTAGAGCTACCTAGTTCATGTGAGTTCCAAGGGGAGATCTAGTCTGGCTTGGAAGATATGGTGGCGCCAAGTCTTGTCTGTCTGCACTGTTCAATCCGAGACAAAACTCATGCTAACTCGTGTCAAACGGTCTTGGCTTTGGTTCAAACTTTTCCAGTGTGTTCCTTATGGATTTTGGCTCCTTTTTGTTATTTAGACCATGAGGTTTTGGTGCCATTAAATAGGTGAACACTTCTGATCTCTAGATTAGGGTTGGTTTTTGACTTAGAGCAAATGTGAGTTACTCTATAGTGTCCTCCACTAGGGGGCTGATTTTGGGGTCTTAGAGGGGTCTTTTTGTAATATTTCCCTTATTGTATTTTGTAGATATATTAATGTACTTAAACTTTGGTAAAGGGTTTAAGTCATGAAATGTTCATTTGGTTATCCTTTCCATTAATCCAGTGTTTGGGGGCTAATGGCTCAAGAGGGGGTCTAGGGTTTTAGCCTCTTCTGTCCAAGGTGATAATTGCATAACATTCTTGGGTATTGTTTTTGTCATGAACATCCCTTAATTGATCCATGGTTTCTAAAGTTTTGGTCCTCCTTCTCCTTTACTTAAACACATGTGATAATAGGCCATGAGTGCTTGTATTGAGCCAAGGCCTTGGGTAACACCTGGGGTGTTACACCGTCTTGGGTGGCCATGATCGCGCCTAGTGTATCAGTGCGACCGGGGTTGATTCGTGTCCGTCCGATCGCAATCGGGTGAACCAGAACGATCGCAGAGACTTTAAATCTTGGTCATAGGAATTGAATCCAACGCGCTAGATAATGTATCGATTCACCGGGTCCCGATCTAATCTAGGCCGTCGAAATTAGATCTGACTGGTGGAACTCTCATTTACCTTTTCGCGGATACAACTTTGCATATGAACCCCTGTGCTTATAGGAAACAACCCGTAGTCCGGGTTAGGGTCAAAATCATTATAGAAAGGTCCAGGTTTTTGTAGGATAGTCCCTGGAGAGTCCCTAAATAGTACCCACAGTCTAGATAAAATACAGGAATAATAAAACAAGCCAGAAAATGATTTTTAGTATTAAAATAATTCTAGAAACTTGTTTAAATCATAGTAAATACATTTTAACTCATTTTTTATCCATTCTAGCTGCATTAATTTTGTATTGAAATTGTTTATCACCTGGTAACTCTATTTTATCATGAAACATAGATTAAAATTGTCCACTCAGTTTATTCTGTATCAACCACTTAAAACATCAGAAAATCATAACTTGTTATCCGTAACTCCGAATTTAGTGTTTCTCGAACCTACGATCTTGTTATGATGCGTAGAATATTATCATGCATTTTGTTCTAATGTTTGATGTGACGTTAATTTCTCCTATACCATGTTTGTTTGTATTGCTTCGAGTAGATGAACAAGTGACCGATGAGCCCATTAACGAGCAGGTGGAAAATACTGAGCAGGAGCTCGTTGAAGGCAAGTTGTGCCCTTGATAACTTTTATTTACCCAATAATGTTCTCTATAATCATTTTGGCATGCTTAGGTTTTATTTTTATTGGACCCAATAGGTCACCCTAGTTTGGTCATCTTTACACCTTGTTTATTGTAAAGCCCTAAAATTTGTGTAAGGTGAAAATAATAGAATAAATAAATACATGTATTTATATAAATGTTTTGGGAATTAATTGATGTTCTTTTCTTTGTGCATACTCCATTATGGGAAATTAAAGTGGTCAAATAACAAATAAATAAATAATATTATTACAGAAAGTCGAAGCATGATTCATGTAGACTTTTGTTGATATTTGAAATCTGGAGTTCAAACAAGAATTTGAATTTAGTTTGAATAATTGAAATGGAACATAAAAAAAAGAGAGAAAAGAAAAAGGACAGAAACCTTACCTTGGGCCGGTTTCACCTTCTCGGCCCACCTACGACCGCGCCCCTCTACGTCGCGACCTCCACCTGGTGGGACCCGCGGGCCAGTGTGCCATCCGTTGTGGGCGCAGATCCGAGAATATGACGTGTGGGCCCCACGCTGTTCTCATCTTCATCCTCACGGGGCTCAAACAGATGGCCGATAATACCGCGTCCAGGCAACTCACCCGTGAACTCCGGGCCGATGCGACTGCGCTTTCTTCCCCTCCGATCCTTACCCTACTCCGCTATAAAGATCGGACCTGGCGACCTCGGCCAGCCCTCCCTATTCCCCATGGGAAGCTCCTCCGCCATGCCCCTGCCCTCTGCTCAAATCCGCTCGCGCGCATCCCCTCCGGATTGCGCCCTGCGTTTGCCCTGCCTGCTTGTAGTTCACCGTCGACCTCCCCGGCTCGTCCCTCCCTCGCCTGGGCGCGCGCCGCTGCGGACTCGACCGGCAGCTGGGGGCGGTGGATGCCTCGCCGGGGTGCGGTCCTGCTGCCAAGCCGCCGCTCCCATGGCCGTGGAGAACTCTGGCAAGCCACCGGATGGTTGAAGAGAACTCCACCAACGGCGTCGGGATAGGTAGTCGCCCTGACTCCTTGCCGGACTTCTTGGAATCCTTCGCCGTGGCCCCGGGATGCTACTCCTCGTGGCGTTCCTTGTGGCGTTGGTCATCTCCGGGAGCAGATCTTCGGCTCCGCCGTCACCTCCGCGATGACCCCGCCCATGTCCGGCTTCGCCCGGAACGTGCGCGGTATGGGCCTCGGCGAGTCGTAGAACGCCAGGGGCGGGTTCAAGCCTGACGCCATTCCCGTCTACGCCTCCTTCGCCGACGAGTTCGCCGTCTTCGACCGCTGGATCCCCTCCGTGCCCGCATCCACGCAGTCAATTGCCTGCTCGTCCACTCGGCGACGTTCACGCTCACACCGCCACACTGGGTTAATCGGATGAAGAAGATGGCCGATGGCCACTGATCCATCTTTGATCGGCCCAGATTAGGCAAGCGGATCCCGCCGCGCACTTATGTGGCCTTGTCGTGCGTGAACCCCGGGCGGGAGACCAGCAATTTCATGTCGATGCTCACCCTGTCCACCAATCCGCAGCATGTCGTGGGCGGGCATACTCACTGGTGTACTCTCGGTAATATGCTATTGATCGCATTTGTTACCTTCCGATCTTCGCTTGGCAGCTTTTGGGGGATCGATTAGGCCACTGTTTCATCGTTGTTTGGTGCGCCGGCGAGGTCTCGCCGTGGAGATTCCTGTTCACCGCGATGGTTGATCGGTGAGCAAGGGGGGATGGGTCTGGGGCCATCCGATTGATTACGTGCGGCTAAGATTAGGTCGGCTGCTTACTCTTTCACCCAGCGGGCTCGGATCGTCGATCGTCGATCCGACGGCCATGGTGGAACATCGCCTCGGGCAGTTTTTGACCGTAGATTGAAAGATGAACGGGTAAATCGGGTGTGGGTTGGCAGCCATTGATCTTGTGATCCGTGGCTCGACTGTGTAGGCGGATTTTGATCTAATCCCAGCCTTCAATACTCGATCGGACGGCCGAAGTCTATCCATACCCCTTCGCGCGGCTCAATTGCAAAAGGAACCCTGGTCTATCTTCGAATCAACCCACCACCTACCCTCTCATAAAGATAGCGGCAAATAGGTCCTGAAGTTTATGAAACAAACCCCGAAGACTTAAGAAATAATGCCCACAGTCCAACCAGCGCAGAAACAATAAAATAACCGTGGAAATTGATTTTCAAGTATAAGGATAATTCTTGAATCTTAGAAAATTCATAACTCATTTGTTTTAACTCCGATTTGATCCGTTCGAATTGCGTTAGATTCATAATAACATCATCTATACAGTATGACACTAACATTTATCACACCCCATACTTTTATTATTAGAAATTTGTCTAGCCTATGTTTAATAGATTAACTCCTCTAATCGAAGTTAACCTATCTATAATTATAATTTGATTAAAAATATGATCTCTAGTTAAGTTATAATTAAGGTTGAGTTAATTATTTATAGAATAGTCTCTCATATGGTACACTAACCAAGTTATAATATAATTTAATATTTTATTCACATGGACCTTCTAAAAAATCATAACTCGGTAACCGTAGCTCCGAATTTAGTAATTCTTGTTTCCACGATCTCGTAGCGACGCTTAGATTATTATTATGCAACTTATTTTTATGTTTGGTGTAATGTTAATTTTGTCTATACCATGCTTGTTTGTATTGCTACGACTAGCGTGAGGACACGAGTCACCTGAAGATCATCCTGGTACCTGGAATCTCAAGTCCCAGGCAAGTTGTGCCCTTGATCACTTCTTTTTACCCACTCATGTTCTAATTAATCATAATGATCTGCATAGGTTAATTTTGATGGGACCCAATAGGTTATCCTAGTGTGTCTATCTTTATACCTTGTTTACCACTGAACTTTCTGGGTAGTACTTGCTAGTGCTATATGTGGTTTTGGGTATGGAGATACACTATTCATGATTACACTTTTGTTATCAGTTGTTATTTATTGTTCATGTTAAGATCATTATGTTAATTGGAACATGGAGAACCACCCGGGAAAACAGTGCTACCACAAGGGAGGAATGGGACCCCTTGGCTGATTAATTAGGAAAGCTAGTGGAAGACTACCTTACCCGAAAGGGGCAAGGGCAGTAGGGGAGTGGTCAGTGTAGGGAGGCCCTCGGGAGGATTTTGCTGCGATGGCGGTCCTGCAAGGGATTCCTGCATTGGAACTTCCTATAAACTGTAGCGGGTTTTCGGAAGCTAGTGGAACTTTGTAAAGGCCTCGTAGTGGATCCCTAGCCATTCACCTCGGTAGTGTCTAAGGGCCTTGCAAACCCTGGCGACATGGGATACTCGACTTGTGGGTAAAGATGCGCAACCTCTGCAGAGTGTAAAACTGGTATACTAGCCGTGCTCACGGTCATGAGCAGCTCGGACACTCACATGATTAATTTATGGAACTAAATTCAATTTGTCATATGCATTGCATTGCAGGTGATGTTGTTATTACTTCTGTTCTACTACTTAATTGGGTTGGTATTTACTTATACTTAGTAATTGCTAATAAAATTTTGACCAACATTAAAAGCAATGCTCAGCTCTAACTATCCTTTTTGGTAAGCCTTACACTTCACGTGAGCTCCCACCTTTGGCGAGTTCATGCACATTATTTCCCCACAACTTGTTGAGCGATGAACGTATGTGAGCTCACTCTTGCTGTCTCACACCCCCCCACAGGTCAAGAACAGGTACCACAGGATGAAGCGCTTGGAGGATGCTGTGATGAGTTCGTGAGAGGTCTAGGTCGTCGTCTCCCAGTCAACTTTGGGTTGCTGGACCGTTGTCTCCTTATAATGTAATTATTTATTTTGTATAGAACTCCTGTTAAATATAAAGATGTGACATTCGATCCTGTGCCATGATTCATCATATGTGTGAGATTTGGTCCCAGCACACCTGGTGATTATGTTCGCGCCCGGGTTTTGGACCCCTAAAATCCGGGTGTTACAGAAGTGGTATCAGAGGAATGTTGACTGTAGGACGAAACCTAGATAGAACTGGACAACCATTAAATACTTATCTTACTCTGATTCTTTTCTAAACTTATCCCAATCTTTTCTCATCTAATTCCGCTTTACTCTGATTATTCTTATCTTTCCTTTTCTAAAGACAAATGTGGATTTCACACTTTGAAATCCAGTACCTAAAGTGACCTTTAGGAATAGGAGACCTACTCTTAGGAACAAAAGCAAAACTAATTTTGTAAATATTTATATGCTTGAATGTTTGTTCTTATGATACTTGTCTGATTTGGATCTTTGCTTGAGTGTGATGAGTTGTGGAGTAATGTCCACAATTACATCTGCATATATATATAGAAAAAAAATGCTTATAAAAATAACTAGACACACTAGATTACCCCTCTTTAAAGTATCTAGCCTAACAATATTCATCTTATCTTAAGAGATTCTATCCTACACTCATAGATCTATCTTATCTCAAAAGGTCTTAACTTATCCTAATGTATATAGATCCATCTTATCTTAAGAGGTTTTCTCTTATCTTAATAGATTTATCTTATCTTGAAGGATTCATCTTATCCTAACCACTTTACTTATCCCATCTTGATAGAACTAACTGACCTTAAAAGACTCTACCTTATCCTTATGGATTCATCTTGCCCTAATAAGCATATTTACCCCACACTAGTAATGACCATGATCTAATCTGATGTGGCCTGCTTAAACATATTAGTGATACTAGTAGAAGAAAATAGAATCTAATGTGAGGCAATTAACAAGTCAACACTAGTAAAATAAATTGGATCCTACTCCTATAAATCTTGTTCTCTCCTCATGCACTTAAAACTAAAATTAGTGCATTAGACCAATTCTATCGTGAACATAAGAGCTAACCCAACCAATAGTGTCTTGATGGATTGCATGACTTGCCTATCCCCACCTAACATCAAACAAACTTTTGACCTACATCATGTAGTCTATCTCATCCATATCTATCTTAGCCATATTCCCTAACTCCAATAATATACACTAACCTTAAGTCAATGTGACCAAGACCGGAGAAGACAAGGTCAACACCATCAAGGGAGGATGTAACAGTCAAAGTGAATCTCGAGATGAATCAAGACTTAAACATTACTGGTGAAGTCTTTTCCTCGCCATAATCTTTCTTACCTCAACCTGTCCAGCTTATACCCTACATAATAGATAACTAGATACCTAGGCTCTCCTAATCACCCACTATTGTCAAAAAAAAACTCTGGACTTTTGAAACAATTATAGACTAAAAGTTGAATTACAAACCAATCCTTTTGTATTCCCTTTTCTTACAAATCTCGAGGACGAGATTTCTATTAAGGGGGGTAGGATTTGTAAAGCCCTAAAATTTGTGTAAGGTGAAAATAATAGAATAAATAAATACATGTATTTATATAAATGTTTTGGGAATTAATTGATGTTCTTTTCTTTGTGCATACTCCATTATGGGAAATTAAAGTGGTCAAATAACAAATAAATAAATAATATTATTACAGAAAGTCGAAGCATGATTCATGTAGACTTTTGTTGATATTTGAAATCTGGAGTTCAAACAAGAATTTGAATTTAGTTTGAATAATTGAAATGGAACATAAAAAAAAAGAGAGAAAAGAAAAAGGACAGAAACCTTACCTTGGGCCGGTTTCACCTTCTCGGCCCACCTACGACCGCGCCCCTCTACGTCGCGACCTCCACCTGGTGGGACCCGCGGGCCAGTGTGCCATCCGTTGTGGGCGCAGATCCGAGAATATGACGTGTGGGCCCCACGCTGTTCTCATCTTCATCCTCACGGGGCTCAAACAGATGGCCGATAATACCGCGTCCAGGCAACTCACCCGTGAACTCCGGGCCGATGCGACTGCGCTTTCTTCCCCTCCGATCCTTACCCTACTCCGCTATAAAGATCGGACCTGGCGACCTCGGCCAGCCCTCCCTATTCCCCATGGGAAGCTCCTCCGCCATGCCCCTGCCCTCTGCTCAAATCCGCTCGCGCGCATCCCCTCCGGATTGCGCCCTGCGTTTGCCCTGCCTGCTTGTAGTTCACCGTCGACCTCCCCGGCTCGTCCCTCCCTCGCCTGGGCGCGCGCCGCTGCGGACTCGACCGGCAGCTGGGGGCGGTGGATGCCTCGCCGGGGTGCGGTCCTGCTGCCAAGCCGCCGCTCCCATGGCCGTGGAGAACTCTGGCAAGCCACCGGATGGTTGAAGAGAACTCCACCAACGGCGTCGGGATAGGTAGTCGCCCTGACTCCTTGCCGGACTTCTTGGAATCCTTCGCCGTGGCCCCGGGATGCTACTCCTCGTGGCGTTCCTTGTGGCGTTGGTCATCTCCGGGAGCAGATCTTCGGCTCCGCCGTCACCTCCGCGATGACCCCGCCCATGTCCGGCTTCGCCCGGAACGTGCGCGGTATGGGCCTCGGCGAGTCGTAGAACGCCAGGGGCGGGTTCAAGCCTGACGCCATTCCCGTCTACGCCTCCTTCGCTGACGAGTTCGCCGTCTTCGACCGCTGGATCCCCTCCGTGCCCGCATCCACGCAGTCAATTGCCTGCTCGTCCACTCGGCGACGTTCACGCTCACACCGCCACACTGGGTTAATCGGATGAAGAAGATGGCCGATGGCCACTGATCCATCTTTGATCGGCCCAGATTAGGCAAGCGGATCCCGCCGCGCACTTATGTGGCCTTGTCGTGTGTGAACCCCGGGCGGGAGACCAGCAATTTCATGTCGATGCTCACCCTGTCCACCAATCCGCAGCATGTCGTGGGCGGGCATACTCACTGGTGTACTCTCGGTAATATGCTATTGATCACATTTGTTACCTTCCGATCTTCGCTTGGCAGCTTTTGGGGGATCGATTAGGCCACTGTTTCATCGTTGTTTGGTGCGCCGGCGAGGTCTCGCCGTGGAGATTCCTGTTCACCGCGATGGTTGATCGGTGAGCAAGGGGGGATGGGTCTGGGGCCATCCGATTGATTACGTGCGGCTAAGATTAGGTCGGCTGCTTACTCTTTCACCCAGCGGGCTCGGATCGTCGATCGTCGATCCGACGGCCATGGTGGAACATCGCCTCGGGCAGTTTTTGACCGTAGATTGAAAGATGAACGGGTAAATCGGGTGTGGGTTGGCAGCCGTTGATCTTGTGATCCGTGGCTCGACTGTGTAGGCGGATTTTGATCTAATCCCAGCCTTCAATACTCGATCGGACGGCCGAAGTCTATCCATACCCCTTCGCGCGGCTCAATTGCAAAAGGAACCCTGGTCTATCTTCGAATCAACCCACCACCTACCCTCTCATAAAGATAGCGGCAAATAGGTCCTGAAGTTTATGAAACAAACCCCGAAGACTTAAGAAATAATGCCCACAGTCCATCCAGCGCAGAAACAATAAAATAACCGTGGAAATTGATTTTCAAGTATAAGGATAATTCTTGAATCTTAGAAAATTCATAACTCATTTGTTTTAACTCCGATTTGATCCATTCGAATTGCGTTAGATTCATAATAACATCATCTATACAGTATGACACTAACATTTATCACACCCCATACTTTTATTATTAGAAATTTGTCTAGCCTATGTTTAATAGATTAACTCCTCTAATCGAAGTTAACCTATCTATAATTATAATTTGATTAAAAATATGATCTCTAGTTATGTTATAATTAAGGTTGAGTTAATTATTTATAGAATAGTCTCTCATATGGTACACTAACCAAGTTATAATATAATTTAATATTTTATTCACATGGACCTTCTAAAAAATCATAACTCGGTAACCGTAGCTCCGAATTTAGTAATTCTTGTTTCCACGATCTCGTAGCGACGCTTAGATTATTATTATGCAACTTATTTTTATGTTTGGTGTAATGTTAATTTTGTCTATACCATGCTTGTTTGTATTGCTACGACTAGCGTGAGGACACGAGTCACCTGAAGATCATCCTGGTACCTGGAATCTCAAGTCCCAGGCAAGTTGTGCCCTTGATCACTTCTTTTTACCCACTCATGTTCTAATTAATCATAATGATCTGCATAGGTTAATTTTGATGGGACCCAATAGGTTATCCTAGTGTGTCTATCTTTATACCTTGTTTACCACTGAACTTTCTGGGTAGTACTTGCTAGTGCTATATGTGGTTTTGGGTATGGAGATACACTATTCATGATTACACTTTTGTTATCAGTTGTTATTTATTGTTCATGTTAAGATCATTATGTTAATTGGAACATGGAGAACCACCCGGGAAAATAGTGCTACCACAAGGGAGGAATGGGACCCCTTGGCTGATTAATTAGGAAAGCTAGTGGAAGACTACCTTACCCGAAAGGGGCAAGGGCAGTAGGGGAGTGGTCAGTGTAGGGAGGCCCTCGGGAGGATTTTGCTGTGATGGCGGTCCTGCAAGGGATTCCTGCATTGGAACTTCCTATAAACTGTATCGGGTTTTCGGAAGCTAGTGGAACTTTGTAAAGGCCTCGTAGTGGATCCCTAGCCATTCACCTCGGTAGTGTCTAAGGGCCTTGCAAACCCTGGCGACATGGGATACACGACTTGTGGGTAAAGATGCGCAACCTCTGCAGAGTGTAAAACTGGTATACTAGCCGTGCTCACGGTCATGAGCAGCTCGGACACTCACATGATTAATTTATGGAACTAAATTCAATTTGTCATATGCATTGCATTGCAGGTGATGTTGTTATTACTTCTGTTCTACTACTTAATTGGGTTGGTATTTACTTATACTTAGTAATTGCTAATAAAATTTTGACCAACATTAAAAGCAATGCTCAGCTCTAACTATCCTTTTTGGTAAGCCTTACACTTCACGTGAGCTCCCACCTTTGGCGAGTTCATGCACATTATTTCCCCACAACTTGTTGAGCGATGAACGTATGTGAGCTCACTCTTGCTGTCTCACACCCCCCCACAGGTCAAGAACAGGTACCACAGGATGAAGCGCTTGGAGGATGCTGTGATGAGTTCGTGAGAAGTCTAGGTCGTCGTCTCCCAGTCAACTTTGGGTTGCTGGACCGTTGTCTCCTTATAATGTATTATTTATTTTGTATAGAACTCCTGTTAAATATAAAGATGTGACATTCGATCCTGTGCCATGATTCATCATATGTGTGAGACTTGGTCCCAGCACACCTGGTGATTATGTTCGCGCCCGGGTTTTGGACCCCTAAAATCCGGGTGTTACATTTATCCCTGAACTTTTGGGTAATCTCTGCTATTGCTATATGTGGTTTTGGGTGTTAAGATAATTATTACTCATGGTCATGCTTTATTATTGTTGTTCTATTTTGTTCATGATAAGACTATTATGTTAATTGGAAAATGGAGCTTAACTTGAAATACACGTGCCACCACAAGGGTAGAATGGGACGCCCTTGGCTGACAAATTAGGAAAGCTAGTGGAGGTATACCTTATTCGAAAGGGGCAAGGGCAGTAGGGGAGTTGTTGGTGTAGGGAGGTTCTCGGGTTGATTTTGTTACGGTGGCTTTTCAGACGGGGGATTCCTACATTGCGCTCCCTAGAAATTGTAGCAGGTTTTCTGAAGCTAGTGGAACTTTGTAAAGGCCTCGTAGTGTTACCCTGCGTCGCTTCCTTGGTAGAGGTGTATGGGGCCTGTACAACCCCGTGGCAGATGGGTAACATGACTTGTGGGTAAAGGGTACAACCTCTGCCGAGTGTAAAACTGGTATACTAGCCGTGCTCGCGGTCATGAGCAGCTCAGGACTCTCGCATGATTAATTTAAGAAATTAAACTCAATTTGTCATTTGCATCACATTTTGGTTTTATTATTAATTTTGATCTATTATTACTCTGGTTTCGTATATACTTACACATAGTAACTGCTAATAAAATTTGACCAACTTATTAAAAGCAATGCTCAACTTTAACCATTATTTATTGATCAGCCTTACACTTCACATGAACTCCCACCTTCGGTGAGTTATGCACATTATTCCCCACAACTTGTTGAGCTATGATCTTTTGTGAGCTCACCCTTGTGAAGAGAAGGTAGCCCGGGAGGAGGTCTACAACGAGGAGTACGAGCTTATCTAGGTGGCGTTTTCTAGTCAACTTGATGGCGCCAAGGAATAATTATTAGTTCGTTTTATTATTATCATTTATTTTTGTAAGATACTCCCGCTATGTAATAATATTTGTGACATTTATCTCTATACACTTGGTCATTATATGTGTTGTTCTTCTTTGGCGCACATATGAGACGCACTCGGCTTTACCCCTTAAATCTGGGTGTGATAGAAGTGGTATCAGAGGAATGTTGACTGTAGGACATAACCTAGATAGAATTGGATAACCCTTACCTACTTACCATTACTCTGATTCTTTCTATACTTTTCTTGATCATGTCTCACCTTTGGCTGTTCTACTCTGACTATTCTTATCTTTTCTACTCTAGAAAGACAAGAAGGATTTCACACCTTGGAATCCTACATCTAAGGCTCCCTAAAGAGATAGGAGACCTAAGATAAAAAAATATTTTTTCTTTATCTAAAAGTGCTTGAATGTTTGTTCTAATGATAACTTCTTGATTTGCTTCTTTGATTGATTGAAATTGTATAGCAGGGCTGTTGGGGGCCTTCGTCTTCCGAAGGTCCTCAAAAACATGATTTAACAATGTTTCCCAAGTGTAATGTATGTACAGGTATCTTCAAACTCGGAATAAAACTATACACAATGTGAAAAGCTTGGTCGAGACGAAGGTTGATGCTGCTCTGAAGCTACACGCAAAGGAGCTTCGGCTCAGTGGTAGGAAAAGGAACCGACTTAAAGGGGAAAGGCTATCTAGTCCTCGTTGGATTGTCCTTAAGTCAATAGTAAACATAAAGGGCATGAATGTAATTTTACACAGGCTGCGTCTTGTGCCTATAAATAGATGAACAGTACCCCCTTACTGTTCACGTTGACTCGTATTCGCTCGTGCATCACGCTTGGACTTTTACCTTCTGTCAAGCCGAAGGTACAAATGTAATTCAATATTGTTTCTATTTATCCATGATAATAAAAAGAAGATATATTAATAGTGTCATATGATTATTCATGTTGTCTTCTATATTTCATATGCTTCTTCTTTTATTAACATACACTGCGATGATGAAGGTATGTCCTTCGTCTGAAGATCATTATATCCTAAGGGAAATAATGCTTCGGAGGATGAAGGGCATTAACCTTTAACATTTTGTGTTGCCTTGTTCTTAACTCATAGCATTTAAGAACAAGTCCCCAACATTGGCGCCCACCTCCGGTGAACTCATTCGACCACCTTCGGCAAGCTGTGACCTTCGTCATGCCGCCGAAGAAAGCTTCAGGGCTAGGGGCTGCACTGTAGCCACTAGACGTCAACCTGGACACGCTGCGCGAAGCCCGAACTCAAAAGAGGAAGGCTACAAGTCCAACCCCTCAAGAGGAGGAGCTGGACCAAGAAATAAGGGATCTCGAAGCTATCCATCAGCAGGTCGAAAGGAAGAGAGAGAAGATGCTTCGTCTTTCCGATCTTCAGAAAAAGATCGATGAAGCTGCTGAAGAAATACGTCATCTTACTCAAGATGACCAAGACCGAAGACCTCCACAGAGAGAGCTTCGTCAAGATAATTCCTACAATGATGATGATTGGCATGACGATTTCCATCATGGAAATTTTGCTTTTGATGATGCTTCTCCTCTACCAGCAGAACTGCAGGCTACCCCATGGCCCTTGTCATACAAGCCCCCTCAGCTCCCCATGTATGATGGGCACTCAGATCCGAAGCAGTTCCTGATGAGCTACGAAGCAACTATATCTTCGTACGGGGGCAATACTACAGGCATGGCGAAGTCTTTCGTTATGGCAGTTCGGAGTGTGGCCCAGACATTGTAACACTATAAAAGCCATCAACTAAAAATAATGAATCTAGTTATTATGGTATTAGGATAATAAATTTTATTCAAAGCGATGGTTATTTATTTGCACTTGGAATCGTTTTTCTTTATGTGCACATGATTGATTATATGATGTTTTATAGCGAATTCTTTTTAAAGGAAAGCCTAGTAAATAATATAATAATTAAATAATATAATAATTATTAGTATAAAAATAAATATTTTTATTTATAAATAGTTTTGGTGAATTTTTATGATTTTTTGAGCTCTTTAAGAATTGCATTTCAAATTTAAAATAAAGAAAAAAAATAAAAAAACCTCCCTAACCCTAGGCCCAACTAAGGGCCCATCTAAACTCCCTAGCCACACGCTCCTGCCTTCCTCCTCCCCCAAGCCGCCGCCCTGCTATTCCTTCTCCCTCCCCTACTCTCTCTCTCCTCTCATCTCTCTTCTCTCCCCTGCTCTCTTCCCTGCGCCGAGCACGTGCCCAAAAGCCAGGCAGCACCGACCACGCCCAGGCACCCGCCGAGCCGCCCTCCCCTGCGCCAGGCCGAGTGCTCCGACATGCCCAGCCGAGCGCGCCGAGGTCCACGCCCGTCCTACACCCCGCGCCTCGGGCCGACGGCGCGACCCGACCGAGCTAAGCCACGCCTAGGCCGACCTGCCTAGCTCACGCCCGGATCATGATGTGTCCGACCGTTTCCCTTTCTCTCGCTCGTTGCAACGTAATTCCATGGTTGAAGACCGCCATTAATGGAGGATTGAAGGTGTCGTTCAATGGGCATTTATGCCGGCTATGTCTCTTCCCATCCTTCTCCGCCTATAAAAGGATCGCCTGGCCGAACTCCCTCCTCGCCCCTGCTCACTGTTCTCCCCTGCTCACCGCTCTATTGTCGTGCTCGCCGACGCGTCGACTCTGTGTCTCGCTGTTGCCTGGTTACTAGCGATCTGTCCAGCGACAAACTCCCGCACTCCCTCCCCACACCCGCTAGCTGCTCTGCGTTGCGACACTGCTCGCCGAGGCCCTGCTTATTTGCGGCAGCGAACACCTCTTCGCACTGTCATCTGTTCTGCTGGAGTTTGACCCACAAAGCAGACTCACCGACGTACGTGTCCTCGGCGCCTGCTGCTCACTTCATTCTTCACCGCCAAATCTCCTGCGCCAAAACTCTCTACTCAATCCAAGGTGGAATAAATCATTCTTTTAATCTGCCTCTCATCGGCTACGTATAATATAATAGCTAGCCCATGCGATGTTTTTTATTTAATTTAATAAAATAATTAATTAGAGTGCAAATATTTTGATTACGGTATCATTAATTTCATATGTTTAAGCAAAATATGTTATACTAGTATTTGCAACAATTTACAAGTTTTCTTAATTTAAAAGTGAATTATGGTTTTTATAATTGGTTTATGTGTAGCTTTCTAAATAAGGAATTACAAGGAATGTAACCCCTACATTTTTGTAACCAAAAGTACAAGATAGTCATTTATTTAATTAGATATCTTTGTTCATAAAATACAATTTAGTTTCATATTCAAATTCGATATATATACGTACTTTGCTTAGAGCTTTAAAAAATGATGAAAATACATAACTATTGCTCATGTCCTTTAAAAATTGATAAATTATATATTTTCCCTTAAGAATTTTGGATCATGTAGGAATAAAGATAATAATCCCTATTTATTTTCTTATGCATACAAATATATTTAGATCCATATCTTAGTTTTTGTAAATAATTGATAATAACAAATTTATATGTATATATATTATCCTAAATGTAATTCTTCTAAAGAGTTAAAATGGTGAATCAAAAGTTTTATCTACTTATTTTCTAGATATTATCAAGCGTACGTCTTGTTCATAAAATTATAAACTAAACTTTTCTCAAAAATGGATGATTCTTTTTTTATTACCTCCGTTTAGAACATTTGTGATGATTGGCGTATGTGCATTGAAATGGTATATGTTTCTTTTTATATATATGTTATTAGAAGCCGATTGTGTGGTAGAGGATCCGAATTTGTTTGAAGACGAACCGCATGACACTTTTGAGCAAGGCAAGTGGATTATCCCTCTGCATACTCTTTTTGTACCCAATCAATGCATATAATAATGTTTACTTTTTGTTATACTGCATAATTTGATGGGTTTTACCTAATTAAGGATTTCCTATATTTATCAACTGTATTCCTTGTTTACCTTGGGAAATTATTAAGCTTTGCAAATTTATGCTACCGCTCAACTTAATAATTTTGAAGTCACTCATTAATTGATATTAATGTTCCGAGAATGAAATTGGCAATTATGACATTAACCCGATGGTTAACGCAACATTATTTCAAATTAATTGGAACATGGAGTGACCACCCAGGATAACAATGCAACCACGAGTGCTATCATGGCTCTGGCTTTGGTAATTAGCTTTATATGCTTAGTGCCTAGCAACCTTACCTGAAATATGGGCAAGAGGGGGAGCGGTGGTGTTAGCAGCCCATGTTAACATGGGGACGTATTCTTGGCTAAGGTACCTCACCTAGGGGGCCTCCACCATCGACTTTAGAAACCTTAGTGGGTTGCTTAGTATTAAGAGTATTTTGTGAAAGCCTCATAGTGGATCCCTAGCCATTCACCTCGGCAGTGTTTAAGGGTCCGTACAACCTAGGCTAGATGGGATACACGACTTGTGGGTAAAGTTGTACCACCTCTGCAGAGTGTAAAACTGATATATCAGCCGTGCTCATGGTTACGAGCGGCTTGGACTCCTCACATGATAATTGAACTTGAAGATGGAAATAAATTGAGATCCGATGATATGCTAATGGTTTGCTTAAGTGGTCTCACTTAAGTGTTTTTATTATACTCATATTCTTTTGTTTAAATGGGATACTTGGGATTCACACTTATTAGTAAGACATGTGTTGTTAATAAAATGTTGACCAACTAAAATGCTTACTGCTCAACCTTAGCCTCACCTTGTTATACCTGCATTAATTTTTCCCTCACTTGCTGAGCCCCGATCATAAGTGAGCTCACCCTTGCTAATATTTTGATCAGAGGGTGATGCTAGGGACTTTGATGGAGATTTTGATGACGATGAATTCTAAGTCTAACGATGCACCGGTCATCTTCCTATGGGAGATTGCCCGTGCTATTTAAATTCCGCTTTACTTTGATGTAATACTTGTTAAAGATACAATGATTCAGATGATGTAATAAAGTATTCTACTCTCTTTACGCCTTTATTGCATTGTCTTTTGATATATTACACTTGTGATGTCAACATATGTGTGGAAATGGATCTTGGCACACATATGGTATGCAATCGGTTCTGCCCCCTGGAACCGGGTGTGACAGAAGTGGTATCAAAGCTATGCTGACCTTAGGTCGTTAGACTAGTTAGAAATGGAAAGCCTAGTTGTTCAAAACTTGCTAATTTCATTCTTACAAATTATTTTATGAGTCTTACCTCTTTAAAATTTCAACTGAGTTGACATTTCTCTTGTAGATGGTTCGTACTCTCCAAACTACCCGTGTCAACACCAGCTACGCCCCTCCGCCCTGGCAAATCCCTGTCTACCCAGTGGTAGTCGAGGAAGTTTCGGTGGATCTCCCTCACATTTGAGTGGAGAATGGAGTCATCCTGGAGGATAGCTCTGAGGAACAGCTACCGACGCCCACCCCGTTGGTAGAGTCACTGGCCTTTGCAGCTAGGTCATCGACATCGTCACCGCCTGCACCAGCCGTCCAAGCACCTGCACCCGGAGGCGACGACCCCAACGACTCTGGGAATGATGATGACGACGACGATGATGGAGAAGACGAACACGTCAACGAGGAAGCCGACTACGCCCAATAGGACTACTTCATGGGGTTTGGGCCTGTTGTCAAACATTACACATCAATGTTCGAGACGGGGCACTTCCCCAACCTGCTGCAAGACGTGCTGCACGTGCTAGGCACCTATGTCTGCCCCCTATACGAAACAAGGCGAGTGAGCGAGCCTCCCTGGGCTTGCTACTACATCACTCGCATCCACGTCAGGGTGATGGATGTAGGGGATAGAGGATTCAGGACTCTGTCTGCTCATGAGTCCCTAAAACCACTATCCACCTACGCTGCCTCGGTCAGCGATGCTGCCAGACGGACCCTGTGGTCGCTCAGCCACACCTACCGGCAGCAGCTGTAGGACACGAGGTTCAGGCATCTCCCTCTGCATCTGAGTGGAGGAAGTCAGACCAGCATCGTCCAAGGTGAAGCTGGTGAGGATCGCCTCAACACCTTAGCTGGTGTAGTGGCCGGCCTCAACACCAACCTAGACAGTGCCACCCTAGATCTCTCTAGGGTGCACTTGGAGCTAGAGAATGCCCATGCCAGGATTGCAGCCCTGGAAGCCCAACTTCAAGGACTGGATCCGTCCGAAGCTCAGGTCCCCGCCATGGCGTTGTCTCCTCCCTGCAAGAGGCTGCGCTATGGGGAGCCTGGATCCATCACCAGACTGCTTTAAGAGTTTTAAGTTATGATGTAATAAGTTAGTCTTCACGTCAAACGTTGAACACTCTTTTAAGTTATCTTATTAATAATAACAACCATGTGATGGTGTTGGTTGACATGTTTGAGTTGGAGTTTTGTTTGAGTGCAATGGTCTTATGGAATGATGACCATAAGAGCATATAAAAACATAAACTTAGGATATTCCCCTCTAGAATCTTTACTACTCTTCACTCCTCTAAGATGTTCACTTTCTAACCAATCAGATGGTGAATGCTCGTCAAGGACCCAACAACAACTGGAACCAGCATGGTCAACAGATACCACCACCACCACCGAACCCCAACATGGAACAGTTCATCGCTGCCCAGATGCAGTTTCTGCAAGGACTCACTACAACTGTTCAACAGATTTAGCAGAACCAGCTGAATCAACAACATCAGCAGCAGCAGCAGAATGCACCCCGAGCTAGAGACAAACACTGGGATTTTATGAGTCATCACCCGCCAACGTTCTGTCATGTGGTTGATCCTTTAGATACCAATGACTGGCTCAAGGTTATCGGAAAGAAGTTGGACATCACCTATAACACCCCTAGTGTTACTGTTACTAAAACTTGAGCATAACATCATAAGCATCATCATTTCATATGTTTGACACACCTAGAGTGCATTCACTAGGCAAAACTTTCAAACAAGTTGTATTGATATGGTGTTTTGCAAATAAGACCCTAGTTTAGGATACTTAACCCTAAATGGGGGTTAGAAGGGTAAAACAGGACCCAAATAGAGAAAACCCCAAAGATTAAGTGAAATAATCATAAAATGTTACCAAGGATGGACCTACATTACATTTACATCCCTGAGATACCAAAAACCCTAATTGGAACCCTAGAAAACCCTAAACCTAAACCCTAGGTGGTTAAGTGCAAAATTAGTCCACTTTTGGACTAAAGTGCAAAAACCATGATAATAATGTGTCCTAAGTCATATGGATCACAAATATGTGGAATTGCAAGTTAAACCCTAAGTTTTGGGTCTAATTGCAAAAAGTACCACTTAAACCCTATACACCTAAGTCTGAAAATCAGTATTTTGGCTCAACTTTGGAGCTTTATAACTTTCAAAATAGTGAGAATTCACCTTAGGGAACCACATAAACTTTGTAGCTCTATGAAAGAGGAACAACTTTGGTTAAGAGTGTAAGCATAGTTGTTATGAAGAAATGGAAGAAAAAACACACTCAAAGTCGAGCTGTCAGGTTATTGGAGTCTGAAATTCAGACTAACAGTGGTACTGGGTCATCTTTGGAGCTCTACGGATCATGATCTTCAAGGAATTTGCCCTAGGTCGATATAGAAAAATTGTAGATCCTTTGTAGTAGAACAACTTTGCTATAGATGTTTGGGCTTGGTACCATAGAAAATGTGGAGAAATCTGGACCTAAACTTGCTCTGTCAGGTCGTCTGATGGTGATTCGATGGTACAGTAAACTGAAGTAGATCAGACGGCCAGCGCGGTAATCTCACCGCCGGTGACCTCTCCGCGCATAGATTCGTGCCCTCGCCTCCATGATTCGCGACCAGATCGACTGGATAACGCTTGAAGTCGTGTAAAGATCACCGCCGTGGACAACTCCGGCCAGTAAGTAAATCCGGCCGTCGTACCAGGCTCGCTGTAGTGAAATCCGATAAGCACGCCGGTGACCGCCGCCTCTCGGCCTTGTGCCGCGTGTCTATACCTTTCCACCGCATCGCCGTGACCTGCTCTCGCTCTCCGTTGATCACCGGAGTAATTGCCACGGCGTGGGACACGAATTCGTTGCGCCAGTACTCTTTCTCCCCTCCGGCCGCGAGCACTGCTCGGACAAATTGAGCACCACCGCTTAAGCCCTCTATAAATTGAAGGCCGGGTCAGCTGCGCTATGTCATCACAAAACCAAAGCACCCGCTCCCACCCTCAATCGTTCGCCAGAGCTCATGAATTTCGAGTTTTCCCCAAATCGGTTCATCACACCGCGAAGAACACCTCGCCGCGGTCAGCCACTCCTAGGTTTGTTCACGCCCTCTGTTACCTTGTTTCAGTATTAGTGTACTCTCCTGATGCTCCTCAACCAATCCAATTGAACTGAATCCCCTTTAATCGCCGGGAACGCGTTCAACCCTCTGCTCCGCTCGCAGTCGTCGTGGCCAGAGTCAACCAGTTAGCCATTTCTGAAATGAAGTTAGGGGAAATGCTCGGGAAGGGTTCAATTCAGTGTCACACACTCGGGAGCACCGGTCTTGGCCCCCTCCGGCCCGTCTAGCTCGCCGAAGCTCGGCTCCCTGTGCGGTGCGCTATCGGTGACCTCGGCGTGCGAAGAAATAGAACTTGGAGGGCTTCGGTGTAAATGTCAGTGACTGAAGTAAATAGTGCGCAGGCCTATTCCTCGTTATTCAAAACCCTAAGGACCTCGGTGTAAAGTCAGCTCAGCGAGCGCGGGCGCGCGCGCTTTCTTGTGCAGACTGGGCCACTCGGGCTGCTTTCAGCCCAGCACTGTTTAATCTTTTCTCTTTTCTTTTTCTGTTCAACTTTAGAAATCTGTAGAAAATTGCAGAAAAATGGCAAAATAGTTCCATGATTTTTAGATCAAATAAGGAATTTTGGAGCATTTAAAATAGCTTAAAACATTGGTTCTGGATTTTTAGAAAATAGATAATAATTCCAAAAATGCCCAAACTTTTTATTTGAATTCTAAACATTATTTAGAAGCCTTGGGTAGAATTTGGTATGATTTGGACCTTGTTTGATGCTTAGAACCCAAAACCCTACCCCCTACCCTTTGAATTCCTTTACTGACTCCGGAAACCCTAGTTTCTCGGAGAACCGTGAAGGAAAATTGTATTCAAGACCTTAGATAATAAACTCTTATTATCTTTGCATTCTCATGAACATTACATGGGCATTCATTATTATGTATGGTTATCTTTAGAAAACGAAAAAGAAGCTGAAGTAGAAGGAGAGAAGACTTCACCACCACCTCAGGAACATCAGGCCGACAACTGTTTTTATTTTGACATCTGTGGAACTGATCCTGAATCACCTGTAAACCAAGGCAAGCCCCGGTGCATTTGCCACCTCCTTGACTCTTTTAAAATCTTTCTCACTTGCTTGATGCAATAGGTGATAGGAGTTGATTGATAAAACAATTCCTGCATTACCTTCCTTGAATTTGATTACCTTCCTTTAAATCCCTGTTTTATAAAAAGTTTTTACTATGCTTAGTCTTGCTTTAGCAAAGAAAAGGTTTTGTTTTTACAAAAGATGATGTGGCAAGGTGGGAGGGATGTTTTTGAAAATAAAATTTGATGGTGAATCCATCATGGCCATGACGGGTTCACCATCGGAAAAGATGTACCTCTGACAGGTACCAAACTTTGGGATATGAAATGATAAAGCTGAGACCGGGCGGGTGACTTGCACGATAAGAGAGTTTTGGTGCAGTGTCTCCGTCTGAGTCGATTAAGGACCGTGTCGATGTAGGCTTGATGACCGAGGACCCTTTAACTGGTCACATGTCTCGTCATGGGTAAGCTTTGCCTCGGGCAGACTAAGGCCAGAATAAGATACCACACAATGGGAGTGGAGAGATGGCGAGAGTAGCGTGTACCCTCCGTGGCAAGAGGCTAGACGGTGGTGTATCTGTGCTCTCGGTTGGCGTGAACCTGATCTGGTCTTAGGAACCTTGGTGGCGGGTTGACATATGCAAGGGTTAAGTGCTACATATGTCATGTGATTGGAGATCCTTAGCTGAGTATAATCGATTCGGATCGCCGTACCTTCGCGGTTATGAAGACTTGGTCACTGCTCTATACGTAGAACTCCAGTAAAGATTAAGGGTGTTAAGAAATTGGCTAGTGCAGGTCAAGTGATTGAACTAGGGTAGAAAGAACTCTAGGGACAGGTAATCTTACTTAACCTGACAAGTAAAATTTGGATTTTTAAGGATCCACTTTAGTAAGCATTTCTGCAAACAGAGTCTTGATTATTGAGAAACCTTACCTTGATTCCCTGATAACCAGCATACCCTTGAGAGTCTTGTCTTTAGTCGGGTAAGTCTTGCTGAGTAATTCCATACTCAGGGTTTTATTCCCTATTGTTTTTAGGTGAAGAAGCGACAAACATTTGTTGTTTCTGTTCCAAGGTGGTCTCAAAAGAAGAAAACCAAGAGTAGAGATGCGGGAGGAAAGGTTCCTCCATAAGAACTTGTGTTGATACTTATCGAGAGGGGTTTTTGCCTCCCTTGGCTTGTAATAATAATACTCTGCACTCAGTTAATTATATCCTGGTCTGTAATATATAACTTTGTCTTACTTTTAAATAAAGGTAAGTTTATGTAATCGCTTCCACATTTTCGTATCTCCGATGATTTGTAATGTCTGCGTGACGGGTAAAACGCTCTTGGGAAGGTAAGGAAAGAAGATACCAAACTTGTCAAGTGATTCAGGATCACCTGCAGGGTTGTCTGAGGTCCTTTGGACAAGGACAACTGTAGGTGGGCCTAATGACTTGGGAGATCCTACCACAGCTGGTATCGGAGCCAAGCCCATCTCTACAGATATTATGAGTCATCTTCAAAAGAATTTTTCTAAAGATTTATCTAGAAAATTTCTTCCCTTCTTACCTACTATCTCTGAAGAGTTTATATGAAAGACTAGATAGTAAGAGTGCAATGTATAGAAGGTGTGAATCAACTAAGGTTGATTCTGTAATTACACAGCATCATGCTAAAAATTATGCTAATAAGATTCCCCCTTTAGAAAGATGCCGCCACGTACAAGGAAGACTGCATGCAAGTCAACCGGGCTGATCGGTGTACCTCGTCACCAACTTGCCCTGAGACATGACGACAACAGTAGCGGCAGTAACGATCCATTTGGGGACTTAGAAGCTCAAGTTAATCAGCTTCAAACGGAACTCCATCGCAGGAATAACATATGGGTCGCGGATGGCGAGAGGATCAATGAATTGAGAAGCGACATCCACCGCCTGCAAGATCAGCTCGCGGATCGAGATCTAGCGCTTGACTGGGCGGTTCACTCTCGTTCGCTTGCCTGAGCTAAGGAGGCGAAAGCTCGAGCCCCAGTAGAAGAGCTTAGCTTAGCTATTGATACCTTGCAGGCTTATTGTAATACTCTACATGAAGAAGTTCATGTATTGTACTCACAACTACACCCCAGTGTACCTGCGGATCCTGTTGGGACAGAAGCCGGACCTTCTCAAGTAGCTGGAGAAGCTTTTGGTGGCGAATTGGACCTTTTCAGGCCCCCTCCCTCTATGAAGTTGGTCGATGAGTGGTCTCCTACACCCGACAGTGAGGCTACCAAGAGTGACAGGAAGAAGGAATAGTATAGTATAGAAGTAGTACTATTGTGTAATAGGAGGTGTAATCCTATTGTAAAGTACGAGTCTGTAATATTACCTTTTTAAGTAATGTGAAATGGATGGTTTGTATGGCATATCATATTGCTCCAAATGTTCTTTGCCTCAGATGCCTTCTAGGACTCGCGCTTAGGATGGGGCTGGTACCTCCCGTGGGAGGGAGGCGACCCCGAATCCACCTCCAGTACCCCCGACACTTGCCGAGGCCATTACTGCCTTGGTAAACGCTACAGCAGAAAATACCAGCTTCCTGCGGGAGATGGCAGGCCAACCACTTCAACAACAAGGCGGGCGGGCCTATCCGCAAGGCCCCCGGGAGACATCTTATTTGGACTTCTCTGAGACGCGCCCTCCGTTGTTCGTCAAGGCAGAAGATCCTTTAGAGGCGGATGAATGGATCCGTGTCATTGAGCAAAAATGTTCAGAAACTCAAAAGCCCCTGTTCGCAGCCCAACAACTACGAGGCCCTGCCAGTTCGTGGTGGGGAAACTTTGTGGCCGTTCAGCCGGCCGATCATCAGATTACATGGGATGAATTCAAGCTGGCCTTCAGAGAGCATTACATACCTAAAGGAGTCCTCCACATGAAACAGGAGGAATTCATGAAGTTGAAGCAAGGCGGAGATACTGTCACCCAGTATCTCAAAAAATTTAATCACTTATCTGAGTATGCGATTGACCAAGTCACACCGACATAAAGAAGAAGAACTGCTTCATGAGGGGATTAAATGATCGGATGCAAAGGAAAATGGCTACCTGCATTGACCTCACATACGGAAGGGCTGTCAGCACAGCGCTGGCAATTGAATCTAAATATACAAGTTCTGGAAAGTCCAAGGGGAATGGAGGCAACAGGCCTAATCAGGGCCCCAAGAAAAGGCAACGGTTAGTTATCCGGCCTTTTAATCAGGGTCGTTCTTCATCACGCCCACCCTCCTTCCCATTCAAATAACCAGTGTTTATCCGTCCTACCCCTGCCTCTACTACTACAAATCAGCCCCGGGTGCCCCTGGCACTCGTTTCCCCGCTCTTCCAAGCTCATCTACCGGCTGCTTCAACTGCGGGAAGTTCGGACATTTCATTAAAGACTGCCCGTACCCAAGGCAAAATCAAGCAAATAATCAACAGAGTTCTGGAAGCTCCAAGGGAAATGCAGGCAATAATACTACGGGCCGGAATACAAGGAAAACAGGATGAGTTTATTACACTCAAGTGGCTACCACACCGGAAGGCGAACCGGTGATGATGGGTACGTTCCTCGTAGCCAACCACCCTGCACTTATTCTCTTTGATTCGGGTGCATCACATACTTTCATAAGCAAAAAGTTTGTGGAGAAACACTGCATTCCATATACTGAATCAAGGGATGGGTTTAAAATACATTCGCCTGGGGGACAAATCTTTACCAAAGAAGTGGCTTACCAAGTGCCCGTAACATTGGCTGGACGGGACTTTCCTACTAAGATGATTGTTCTGAAAGGCCAAGACATAGATGTAATCTTGGGCATGAATTGGTTGGCCCGACATAAGGCAGTTCTCAACACTGATCTGAGAACAATCAGGTTGAGTTATGGCCAAGAGGAAATTCTTTTGTCTATCCCCATAGCTATTCCAGCTAGACCAATTGGCAGAATAAATGAAGCCATCATACTGGAGATCAAGGATATTCCGGTAGTATGTGAGTTCCCAGATGTCTTCCAGAAGATTTGCCTGGATTGCCACCTGAAAGGGATGTAGAATTTGTAATTGAGTTGAAGCCCGGTACGGCTCCCATTTCTAGAAGATCGTACCGGATGCCTCCAAATGAGCTGGCAGAACTTAAGACCCAATTGCAAGATTTACTTGAAAAGGGATTCATCCGGCCAAGCTCGTCACCATGGAGTTGTCCAGCCATCTTCGTCAAGAAGAAGGATCAAACATTGCGGATGTGCGTGGACTACCGACCCCTTAATGAGGTCACTATCAAGAATAAGTATCCTCTTACTCGGATTGATATTTTGTTTGATCAACTGACTGGAGCGAGGGTATTCTCTAAAATTGATCTCAGGTCGGGCTATCATCAGATCCGTATCAGGCCCGAGGATATACCCAAAACCGCATTCACTACTCGGTATGGTTTATTTGAATACTTGGTAATGTCTTTCGGACTGACGAATGCTCCTGCCCACTTCACTTATCTGATGAACTCGGTATTCATGCCCGAGTTGGACAAATTTGTGGTGGTCTTCATAGATAATATCTTAATATATTCCAAGAATGAAGAGGAGCATGCTCAACACTTACGGATCGTATTGACGCTCTTAAGAGAACATCAATTATATGCTAAGTTCAGTAAATGCGCGTTATGGCGGGAAGAAATCCAATTCTTGGGACATGTGTTATTTGCCAAGGGGATTGCGGTAGATCCTAGCAAAGTCAAGGATATTTTAGGGTGGAAACCCCCAACCACTGTTCGTCAAGTCCGAAGCTTCCTTGAACTAGCTGGCTATTACCGCCGATTTATACTGGATTTTTCTAAGCTTGTGAAACCAATCACAAGTCTATTTGTTGGGGTCATGCTTCGTTGTGCCGAAGGTCTTGCACGAAGAAGCAGCTTCGGCTGAAGTTGTCCCCAGGAGATGGCCGAAGGTTCCTTTTCATGGAGCTTCGGCGTTGCAAACCGACATAGAGATAGAATGACCTTTTTATCCATAGAGGTCTGAGTCAATGTTGTAAACTTTTGTAAGGGGCATAATTGTAATTTGTCACAGGCTGTGACCTGTATCTATAAATAGATGAACAGTACCTCTGTACTGTTCACGCGAACCTGCCATTTGCTTTCGCATCACACCTGTACTTTTGCTTTCCTCAGGACCAAAGGTACATTTTTAATTCGAAGTCATTTATATTCGTTCATGGTAATAAAAATGGAGATGATTCTATGATAAAATTTAAATGTTTATTTCATACCTTATGATCTGTATGAATACTTCGTTCCTTGCTATTATGTCTACGAAGGTACGTCCTTCGTAGCCTTCGTCCGAAATTCCTTATATCCCGAAAGGATATAATGTCTTGGAGGACGAAGGACTTTAACCCTTAACATTTTCTATGTTGCCTTGTTCTTAATTCTTAGCATTTGAGAACAAGCCCCCAACATTGGCGCCCACCTCCGGTGAACTCACTTCCACTTTTCTGAGCTGATGGCTTCGTTCAACAATCAAGCTGGAGCTGCTTCGGCTTCGAAGCTGGTGCTCCCGATAACAGGCGGTTCTTGCTCGGAGCCGGCTAACAAGAAGCAGAAGAAGGAGGCTCAGAGAAGGGTGCAGCATGTTGGAGTGCAGGGACCCTTCATCAAGTCAAAATGGTCCCACATTCCAATTACTTTCTCTCAGGAAGATCTTCAGCTTAAGGATTATCCTCACAATGATGCCATGGTTATCTCTTGTGTGATCAAAGGATTTCTGGTCCACAATGTCTTAGTTGATACAGGCAGTGCAGCTGATATTATATTTGCTAAAGCCTTCAGACAAATGCAAGAGCCCGAAGACAAGATTCATGATGCTACGCACCCTCTTTGTGGCTTCGGAGGGCGGTAGATTGTAGCACTTGGGAAGATTACCATGCCGGTAACCTTCGGATTTGTTAATAACACAAGGACTGAGCAAATTGTGTTTGATATTGTTGACATGGAGTATCCTTACAATGCTATCATTGGTCGTGGTACTCTTAATGCCTTTGAAGCAATTCTTCACCCAGCTTATCTTTGCATGAAGATACCTTCGGACCAAGGGCCTATTGCTATTCATGGAAGCCAGGAAGCTGCTAGAAGGGCCGAAGGAAGCTGGACTGATTCCAAAGCAATCCATAACATAGATGGAGCTGAAGCTTGTGAACAGTACAAATTTAGAAGGGAGAAAGCAGCTTCAGCAGATCAGCCGAAGCCCATGCTATTGTGTGAGGATATAGCAGAGCAGAAGGTGCTGTTGGGCTCGCAATTATCTGAAGACCAGGAGAAAACCTTGATAAGGTTTTTATTCAACAACAAAGATGTTTTTGCATGGTCAGCCAATGATCTCTGTGGAGTAAATCGGGATGTTATTGAACATTCGCTCAATGTCGACCCATCCTTCAGACCCCGAAAGCAGAGGCTTCGGAAAATGTCTGATGACAAGGCCGAAGGGGCTCACAATGAAGTAAAAAGACTCCTCAGTGCAGGAGTTATCAGAGAAGTGAAGTATCCAGAGTGGCTAGCTAACACTGTTATGGTGAAGAAGGCCAATGGCAAGTGGAGAATGTGTATCGATTTCACAGATCTCAACAAGGCTTGTCCGAAGGATGAATTCCCGCTGCCAAGGATAGACTCTTTAGTCGATGCAGCAGCTTCTTCAGAGCTCATGAGTCTCCTAGACTGCTACTCAGGCTATCATCAAATTTGGATGAAGAAGGAAGATGAGCCGAAAACTAGCTTCATAACCCCAAGTGGTACATATTGCTATCTTCGGATGCCTGAGGGGCTCAAGAATGCTGGAGGGAGTTTCAGCAGAATGACTGCGAAGGTTCTCCAGTCTCAGATAGGCAGAAATGTGTTGACCTATGTTGATGACATTATTGTAAAAAGCACGAAGCAGGAAAATCATATTGCTGATCTGCAGGAGACCTTCGCCAGCTTCAGACAAGCTGGTCTGAAGCTGAATCCAGAAAAATGTGTCTTCGGAGTAAAGAAGGGGAAATTTCTTGGATGTTTGGTTTCAACAAAGGGAATCGAAGCTAATCCAAATAAAATCGAGGCTATACTCCGAATGGAGCCACCAACCACAAGAAAGGGGGCCCAAAGATTGACAGGAAGGCTGGCGTCTCTCAACAGATTTATATCCAGATCAGCAGAAAGAAACTTGCCATTTTTCGAGGTGCTGAAGTCAGCTGAAGTCTTTCAATGGGGCCCAAGTCAACAAAAAGCCTTCGAAGAGCTGAAGCAATATTTGATAGATCTAACAACATTAACTCCACCAACGCCAGGGGCTCCTCTGTTGTTATATGTGGCAGCTTCGCACTCAGCAGTAAGTGCGGCACTTGTCCAGGAGAAGCTTGATGGACAAGTCAAGAAGCAGGTTCCAGTATATTTTGTATTTGAAGTCCTTAGTGCATCAAAGAAAAATTATACAGAGCTGGAGAAGGTATTATATGTCGTTTTAATGGCATCCAGGAAGCTTCGGCATTATTTTTAGGCATACAATATTATTGTTCCTTCTTCACAGCCGTTGAAGGATATAATGAGAAATAGAGAAGCTACTGGACGGATTGGAAAATGGGCTGCAGAGCTCAATGAATTTTACATTGATTATGTGCACAGATCCTCGATCCAGTCTCAAGCATTGGCAGATTTCATTGCCGATTGGACGCCAGGGGCTCAGGATGAAGAAGCAAATAAAGATGCCGAAGTGTGGACAGTGTTTTGTGATGGCTCTTGGGGAACCTTCGGAGCAGGTGCAGCTGCTGTGTTGGTCTCACCATCCAAGGTTAATACTTGTTATGCAGCAAGACTTGACTTCAGCTGTACAAATAATATTACTGAGTACGAAGCCTTGCTCCTGGGCCTTCGGAAATTAAAGGCAATGGGAATCAGAAGGGCGATTCTTAAAACTGATTCCCAGGTCGTTTCGGGTCATATTGACAAAAGTTGCAAGGTTAAAGATCCGAAGCTTGAAAAATATCTAGACACGGTCCGAAGGATCGAAGCCTCCTTCGAAGGATTTTCTGTCAAGAATATCCCTCGAGGACAAAATGAGCATGCTGATTTGCTAGCCAAGTCTGCAGCACAGGGGCTGCCGTTACCTTCGGATGTCTTCTTCGAAACAATAAAGGCCCCTTCAGTGGAGCTCCTTGAAAGAGCAGTCCTCAACATTTCTCCTGTTTACAGCGAAGATTGGAGAACTGAAATAATCTCTTACCTTCAGGGTAACTTCCTATCAGATGACGAAGCTTATAATAAAAGGATAGAGGCAAGAGCTCGTCCGTATGTCATGATAGAAGGGGAGTTATACAAGCATGGAGTTTGTGCCCCGCTGCTCAAGTGCTTGTCTAGAACCGAAGGTATAGAGTTAATGAAAGAAATACATGCAGGCCTGTGCGGATCCCACATCGGATCTAGGCCGTTACTTGGAAAAGTTTTTCGCCAAGGGTTTTATTGGCCGAAGGCAGCTTCGGATGCAGCGGAGTTAGTTCAAAAGTGCGAAGGTTGTCAGAAATGTGCAAGAGATCAAAAGCAACCTTCGTCTTTGACACAGCTGATACAACCCATCTGGCCATTGCAAAGGTGGGGCCTTGACTTGTTGGGTCCATTACCACCGGCCCAGGGGAATCTAAAATATGTTATAGTAGCTGTGGAGTATTTTTCCAAGTGGATTGAGGCGAAGCCATTAGCCACAATAACTTCGGCCACTGTCCAAAAGTTTTTCTGGCAGAATATTGTCTGTCGCTTCGGGGTACCGAAGGCCATCACTGTAGATAACGGAACGCAGTTCGACTCCGAATCTTTCAGAAATTTCTGTGATCAAATTGGTACGAAGATCCATTTTGCATCAGTCAGGCATCCGGAGTCGAATGGGCTTGTTGAAAGGGCCAACGGCATCATAATGACAGGAATAATGAAGTTAATCTTCAATCAACCAAGGGGAAAGTGGCCAGATCAGTTGACCAAAGTGGTGTGGAGCCACAATACAACAACATCAAGGTCTACAGGCTTTACCCCATTCAAATTATTATTCGGTGACGAAGCAATAACTCCGGAAGAAGCTAAAGCTGGGTCAATAAGGGTAGTAGCTTCGGCAGAATCAGGTCCCGAAGATGCTTGCCTTGTGGAAAAAGATGCTTTAGAGGGGATCAGGCTTCAGGCCGTGGAGAATATCAATAAATATCAAGCTGAAACAGTCAGGTGGCGAGATAGAAAGGTCCGGTTAAAAAATATTGAGCCGGGTCACTTGGTGCTTCGGAGAGTAGCCAACCCAGACACAGTGGGCAAGCTACAATTGAAATGGGAAGGACCTTTCTTAGTAGTATCTTCGTCAAGGCCTGGATCGTACAGATTGAAGGACATGGATGGCAACGAAATTCCAAGATCTTGGAATGCGGATGAGCTTCGGTGATTTTATGTATAACTTGATGTAACTTTTTATGTTTTTCTTTTCTTTTTTCATGGCACCCTTTTCCTTTCTAAAGGGGGAGAAAGGTTTTTAATGGGGCCATCATATGTAATTTCCTTTTTAGTTTTATAAGAGCAAAATCCCCCAAAGAATGTAAATGTAAAAGCTGAGAACGCACCATCGAGTGCCGAAACTGAAAAAGAGAAGAAGCTCCAAAGACGTCCCTAAGGGGATGCAGAGCTCGCAGCGAAAAGTCAACGCTGATTCCGCCGAAAGTAAAAGGCGAAGAAGCTCCAAAGACGTTCCTAAGGGAATGCAGAGCTTATACCGCCTAAGTAAAAGGCGAAGAAGCTCCAAAGACGTTCCTAAGGGAATGCAGAGCTTATATCGTCTAAGTAAAAGGCGAAGAAGCTCCAAAGTCGTTCCTAAGGGAATGCAGAGCTGATGTGTGGTTGTTTCTAAGGAAATAATGGCTGAGAGTGTGGCTTCGGACATATGCTTTGGACATTCATTCGCACATTACATTACATCATAGCATTTGCATTCATAAGCATTCATTCATAGCATTTGTGTTCCTGAGTGGTTGCTTCGGCAAAAAGAAGAAGTGGTCTCTTATGCTTCGTTGTGTACAAGAAAGAAAAGCTTCGGCAAAAAGAAGAAGTGGTCTTTTATGGTTTGTTATGTACAAAAAAGAAAAGCTTCGGCAAAAAGAAGAAGTGGTCTCTTATGCTTCGTTGTGTACAAAAAAGAAAAGCTTCGGCAAAAAGAAGAAGTGGTCTCTTATGCTTCGTTGTGTACAAGAAAGAAAAGCTTCGGCAAAAAGAAGAAGTGGTCTTTTATGGTTTGTTATGTACAAAAAAGAAAAGCTTCGGCAAAAAGAAGAAGTGGTCTTCTATGCTTCGTTGTGTACGAAAAGAAGGGAAGGTGTTTTTTCGCCTTCGGCTCAAAATACTGATTTCGTCCACATCAAAGCGCCTCAGTAGAAGCGTAAGAATATATTACAAGGTATGTACAAAGTTCCTTGAGAACAGTTTAATTGTATTTACAAAAGTTGTTACAAAAGTATCCTGAGTTTTTTCTATAGTATACTTCTACTGATCTTCACTAAGCTTCAGCTTCGGCGACGGCTTCGGCGACATATTTTAAGCATCATCTTCACCTTCGTCATCCTACATGAATCAAGGTATCGCGAGTAAAAATCAAGCGTGAAGGAGAAGGTAAGTACAAAGTATGATTTCTTACTGGATCAAGATGACTTCGAGCTTCGTCTCCAGCCTTCTCTCGCCCGCCTTTTGTCGATATCATTTTTATAAATCTATTTGAGATGCTTCGGGCGAGGTCAGGAATATCGTCCAGGATTGATGGAGACAAGGTGAAGTTGGGCCTGTTGACGATTTTTCCATGCTCGCAGCCGGCCTTCAGGAACGCTGCAACGGTACCCCGAGAAGCTACCCAGGCACAGAAGTCACCGTGCCCGGCTATAACTTCGTCAAGTTCTTCGATTTCAGCTTCAATATGATCGAAGGCTTGTGGTAAATTTTCCGCTGAAGGGTTAAACTTCCCGCTGCTGGCTCCAACAGAGTAAAATATCTTTTTTAATCGTTCAATACAATTATTGCTAAATTTCAAGCATTTGTCTTGAAGGCTTGTTAATGATTTCTTCAAGTCTGAGTTGGCCTGGACTTCGGCTTCAAGTTTCGAATTAAGCTCTAGCTTCTCCTGTTCAAATTGTTTTGATTGGCCGATAAGCTTCGAATTCAATTCTGATACTTTAGCTTCAGTCTCTGCCAGCAAGCCTTCGGTTGATTGGAGCTCGAAGTCTTTCTTTTCAATGATAGCTGATTGTTCTTTTATCTTGCTCTCTAAATTTTCAATTATAGCTTCGTGTTTTTTGTCCTCCAAGTCTTGCTGCATTTTCAGAGCTTTGCTCAGAAGCATGCTCTGCAAATAAATAACCTTTGTTAGGAATATTTCCATTATTAAAAACAATAGAAGTCAGAGAAAAGTTGTTTACCTTGAAATTGGAATAAAATAAGCTGCCGACGATATGTTGTCGTCGGTAGCGGCTAATATCTGTTTCTAGCTTCGGAAAACCGATACTTTTTGATAAAGTACCGATGACCTTAGCTCCAGTTTGGTCTCGAATGCAGCCCAATTTTTCGTCATCAATGCCTCCAAATAGAAGAGCTCCTGGCTTGTAGCCGCAAGATTTGGCATAGTCCTTAAGTTCTTCCATTTCGGCATTCGACAGTTTTTGCCCAATTAAATTTTGAAATGTGTAGGCTTCGTCGTCCGAAGTGTCTTCGGCTATTTCTTTCCCCTTCCCAGGCACTGTGACCATGGTTTTTCAGCCGCAGTGGCAGCTTCTTCTGCAGCCATGTCTTGCAAAATTTTGTCGATGTCCTCAATGGTAGTTTCTAAGTTCACATCTTCGGCTGTAGCGGCTTCGGTAGCCGCGACCTCCGAAGGTGCGACTTCGACGTTTGTTGTGTCTTCAGCAGCTGCTGTTTTCTGAATTGACGCCCTCGGCGGCGTCTTATCGATAACTTCGGTCACTGCAATAATTCTTTGCCGTTTTGGTTTGGTTATCTTCGTTTGTTCCGGCTCTTCCACCTTTCGAAAAAGCTTCGTCAGTTGAGGCCCTAATGGACTTAGCTTCGTGGGCACGGGTTCAGTCATTACCTTTAAAATTTCCTCCACGTCGCTGGTAGAAGGTGGTGTGCGGGTCCCCTCTTCTTCGGATAATTTTCGCTTTGGAGTTGATATTTTTCTTTTCTTGGGAATTTTCTTCTCTTTTGCTGGTCTTTCTTCATCCTTGTTCAGAGTTTCGGCCATTCTTTTTCTTTTTTGGCCCTCAGCACCCTTGCTCAACTGCTCATAGTCAGGGTACTCGAAGCCCAGGGCATCAAGCACTCGGTTCAGCCTTCGCTTCGGACGGGTGCCGAAGGCTGCTGTCATCAGTTGATCTTCTTTTTTCGAATAATTTCCAAGAATTTCATTACACATCACCTCAACTGTGTCCAGCCACTCTTGGCAGGGCTTCTTAAAGTATTTCTTGAATTTGAAGTGATAAGGAAGCCGGACAAGTTCCCCCTCCTTCTTCTCCCCCTTTAACTTTGGCATTTCCCATTCTTTCAGAGTAGGGAAGACTCTGAATGCCAAGAATTCTTGAACCAGATCCCTGGTACCGATATGCTCTGCAATAATTCTGAATTCATCCATTGCCTGTTGTGTTTGACCCTCTGGTGTCATGTTGCAGCGGGGTCGGGTTTCTCCGAAGATCAGCTCGAGTGGACTTTGCACAAGCTTCTCCTTGTCGTCATCAACCTTGACATAGAACCATTCTGATTTCCAGCCTGCCGGCCATTTGCTTCGGTAGCTGATTACAGGAAACTTTGCGGTTTTCCGGTAGGCAAAATTGTAGCAACCGAAGTTATCATGTAGCCCATCTTTTCTAGCCTTTGTTTGATAATGTAACTCATGAACTCGACAGAAACTGTCGGCAAATGGCTCCACTGCTTGGCTTCGGAGGGCCCAAATATAAACGCTAAGCTTAACGATAGCGTTAGGAGTTAACTGGTGAAGGTAGATACCAAACCTCTTCAGTATCTCCGCAATAATCTCGTGAAGAGGGAATCTCAGCCCAGCCTTTAAAAAGCACTTGAAGATGACAATCTCGTCCTTCTCTGGCTTCGGGGTGGTTTCT
Organism: Zea luxurians; assembly: GCA_029449295.1. Taxonomy (NCBI): domain Eukaryota; kingdom Viridiplantae; phylum Streptophyta; class Magnoliopsida; order Poales; family Poaceae; genus Zea; species Zea luxurians. Next base: position 71,507,334 of record JAOPSE010000012.1, read on the forward strand.
TCTCCCCCGAAGCGAAGTAGCTTCTTCTGATTTTCATTGAAATAACCTGCTTTCACCATCTTGGAAAGATCAGCCTTTGAAACAGTCGACTTTCCGAAATCTAGGTGACTGGGCTTGCTGGGCATGGCAATACGGTAGTCATCTTCGGGATCAGTCCCTTCAATGTTTTCTTCTTCTCCTTCGGCAGTTGTCGGGTTTGCTTCAGCAGCAGGCATTTCTTCCGCAGTCACCAGTCCGGAACGCTGCATCGCTTCGGAGATGGGCACATTATTCGAACCTTCGGCTTCGTCTCCTTCACGTGCAACTCTGGCAGTAGATCGTACTCTAGCCATTTGATTCTGAATTTGGGGAAGTTAGATACTTTTTCTTTTTCCTTTTCTCCCGAAGCCTTTCTTTCTGACGAAGCAGACGTCGAGATGGACCTTCGTTCGATTCTGAGAATCAAGCTTCGGCTATAGTTAAAAATTTTGGCAGCAAAACAGTGCAAATAGCAATGAATGCTGTGGTAACTTCACACCTACTCGTCTGTTTATATAGTGCTGCAGGTAAGAAGACGAAGCGGCAGGATTTTTACACCAGGCGGGCAGTCACTTGTACTCGCTGTGCAGTGGACCGCAAAGATCAAACAGTAACTCTGCAAGGTGGGCCTGGCACGCGCTCGGAAACCGGATCGTTTCTCAGCAACGAGCTCAGGGAAGGTGTTTTTTGGACCTTCGGCTTCCCGAAGCTGAAGAGGCTTTTTTCACGGGTTAAGCTCGTTACGAAAAACGATCTAGCACCGTGAAAGGGGCTACTGTTGGGGTCATGCTTCGTTGCGCCGAAGGTCTTGCACGAAGAAGCAGCTTCGGCTGAAGTTGTCCCCAGGAGATGGCCGAAGGTTCCTTTTCATGGAGCTTCGGCGTTGCAAACCGACATAGAGATAGAATGACCTTTTTATCCATAGAGTTCTGAGTCAATGTTGTAAACTTTTGTAAGGGGCATAATTGTAATTTGTCACAGGCTGTGACCTGTATCTATAAATAGATGAACAGTACCTCTGTACTGTTCACGCGAACCTGCCATTTGCTTTCGCATCACACCTGTACTTTTGCTTTCCTCAGGACCAAAGGTACATTTTTAATTCGAAGTCATTTATATTCGTTCATGGTAATAAAAATGGAGATGATTCTATGATAAAATTTAAATGTTTATTTCATACCTTATGATCTGTATGAATACTTCGTTCCTTGCTATTATGTCTACGAAGGTACGTCCTTCGTAGCCTTCGTCCGAAATTCCTTATATCCCGAAAGGATATAATGTCTTGGAGGACGAAGGACTTTAACCCTTAACATTTTCTATGTTGCCTTGTTCTTAATTCTTAGCATTTGAGAACAAGCCCCCAACACTATTGAAGAATGAGACTAAATTCAATTGGTCTTCAAAGTGCAATGAAGCTTTTGAGCAATTGAAAATATTATGAACCACTGCTCCGGTATTGGCTCAATCGGGCATTAATAAGCCCTTTGATGTGTATTGTGACGCATCAGGCAGTGGTCTCGGCTACATATTAATGCAAGAGGGCCGAGTAATCACGTATGCTTCAAGGCAGTTGCGCCGGCATGAGGAGCATTATCCCACTCATGATCTGGAGCTAGCTGCAGTGGTTCATGCTTTGAAGATATGGTGTCATTATCTACTGGGAAATGTCTGTTATATTTATACAGACCACAAAAGTTTGAAGTACATCTTTACCCAGTCCAAACTCAATATGAGACAAAGGAGATGGCTCGAGCTAATCAAGGACTATGAACTGGAGATCCATTATCACCCAGGCAAAGCAAATGTAGTGGCAGATGCACTTAGTCGCAAGGCCTCCTGCCATTGTTTAACCATGAGGACTTCTGACATTACATTATGCTAGGAGATGGAAAATCTGAACCTGGGAATGATTCAGCAAGGGACTTCAAATCACTTGAAGTTGGAGTCATCCTACAAAGGATAATTGACACACAAAAGAATGATGAGGGTATGAAACATGTACGTGAGAAGATAAGGGCTGGAAAAGCCAACTGTTTCAGAGAAGACGACCAAGGTGTTGTATGGTTCAAGAACCGCATAGTTGTGCTAAAGAATGAAGAAGTTCGCCAGCAAATTCTAGATGAAGCACATCTTAGTCGCTATTCTATTCATCCCGGAAGCACTAATATGTATCAAGATCTGAAACAGCATTACTGGTGGACAAAGATGAAGATTGAAATCGCACGCTATGTGGCTAGATGTGACACTTGTAAACGTGTCAAGGCCATACACATGAAGGCTGCTGGTCCATTACAATCATTACCAATACCAACATTGAAATGGGAGGATATCAGTATGGACTTCATTGTGGGATTACCCAGAATGGAAAAAGGCTTTTACTCCATTTGGGTTATCATTGATCGACTTACCAAGATTGCCCATTTTCTTCCAGTCAAAGTAAAATATCCAGCCATCGCATATGCGGAACTGTATATTGCTCGCATTCTCAGTTTGCATGGTGTTCCAAAGACTATAGTGTCGGATCGTGGACCTCAATTCGTATCCAAATTCTGGGAAGAACTTCATAAATCCCTGGGTACCAAATTGCTTCACAGTTTGGCCTATCATCCTCAAACAAGTGGGCAGACTTAGAGGGCAAACCAAATACTTGAAGATATGCTGCGGGCATGTATTCTGGAGTTTCAACAAAAATGGAATGAATGCTTACCTTTAGCGGAATTCTCATATAATAATAGCTATCAAGAAAGCATCAAGATGTCACCTTTTGAAGCTTTATATGGACGACGATGTCGTACTCCGCTAAATTGGTTTGAACCTGGTAAAAGGTCTTTCTTCAGGCCTGATATGGTGAAAGGTCTTTCTTCAGGCCTGATATGGTGAAAGAGACCGAAGAAAAGGTTCAGAGAATCATTCATAATCTAAAGAAAGCTCAAGCTCGCCAAAAGAGTTATGCAGACCAGCGACGCCAACCCTTGTACTTTCTCGTAGGAGATTATGTCTACTTGAAAGTTTCACCAATGAAGGGCGTATCGCGTTTCGGGGTTAAAGGGAAGCTTGCACCCTGGTACATTGGTCCATTCCCTATACTTGAACAGTGTGGACCAGTGGCATATCGACTTCAACTACCCGAAACCTTGTCTGCTTTACATAATGTATTCCACGTGTCTCAGTTGAAGAAATGTCTTTGGGTTCCAAATCGAACCATTGAAGTGACATATGTTGTCCTAGAGCCAGACTTGACATATTCTGAACACCTTATTCGAGTCTTGGATCAAAAGGACAGGGTTACCCGAAGAAAAACCCTCAAGTTTTACAAGATACAGTGGAACCGGCATTCCGAAGACGAGGCTACTTGGGAAACTCAAGACTTCTTAGACAAGAATTTCCCAGGCTTTTTAGCCTCTTGTAATTTGTAAAGTGTATAAAATTGTTTTAATAAAGGAGTGAGCCCCAAACCACCCCTGCCTTGTACCAAAACTCAGGAAATAAAAACGTGAAGCATTTCCTTTTCCACTACTTACCCTAGGACTTTTAATCTCGGGACGAGATTCTTTTATGGGGGGGGGGGAAGGATGTAACACCCCTGGTGTTACTGTTACTAAAACTTGAGCATAACATCATAAGCATCAGCATTTCATATGTTTGACACACCTAGAGTGCATTCACCAGGAAAAAATTTCAAACAAGTTGTATTGATATGGTGTTTTGCAAATAAGACCCTAGTGTAGGATACTTAACCCTAAATGGGGGTTAGAAGTGTAAAACAGGACCCAAATAGAGAAAACCCCAAATATTAAGTGAAATAATCATAAAATGTTACCAAGGATGGACCTACATTACCTTTACATCCCTGAGATACCAAAAACCCTAATTGGAACCCTCGAAAACCTTAAACATAAACCCTAGGGGGTTAAGTGCAAAATTAGTACACTTTTGGACTAAAGTGAAAAAACCATGATAATAAAGTGTCCTAAGTCATATGGATCACAAATATGTGGAATTGCAAGTTAAACCCTAAGTTTTGGGTCTAATTGCAAAAAGCACCACTTAAACCCTATACACCTAAGTCTGAAAATCAGTATTTTGGCTCAACTTTGGAGCTTTATAACTTTCAAAATAGTGAGAATTCACCTTAGGGCACCACATCAACTTTGTACCTCTATGAAAGGGGAACAACTTTGCTTAAGAGTGTAAGCATAGTTGTTATGAAGAAATGGAAGAAAAAACACACTCAAAGTCAAGCTGTCAGGTTATTGGAGTCTGAAATTCAGACTAACAGTGGTACTGGGTCATCTTTGGAGCTCTACAGATCATGATCTTCAAGGAATTTGCCCTAGGTCGATATAGCAAAATTGTAGATTCTTTGTAGTAGAACAACTTTGCTATAGATGTTTGGGCTTGGTACCATAGAAAATGTGGAGAAATCTGGACCTGAACTTGCTCTATCAGGTCGTCTAATGGTGATTCGATGGTACAGTAAACTGAAGTAGATCAGACCGCCAGCGCGGCAATCTCACCGCCATTGACCTCTCCGCGCGTAGATTCGTGCCCTCGCCGCCGTGATTCGTGACCAGATTGACTGGATAACGCTTGAAGTCGTGTAAAGATCACCGCCGTGGATAACTCTGGCTAGTAAGTAAATCCGACCGCCGTACTAGGCTCGCTGCAGTGAAATCCGATAAGCACGCCGGTGACCGCCACCTCTCGGCCTCATGCCGCATGTCTATACCTTTCCACCGCATCGCCGTGACCTGCTCTCGCTCTCCGTTGATCACCGGAGTAATTGCCACGGCGTGGGACACGAATTCGTTGCGTCAGTACTCTTTCTCCCCTCTGGCCGCCAGCACTTCTCAGCCAAATTGAGCACCACCGCTTAAGCCCTGTATAAATTGAAGGCCGGGTCAGCTGCGTTATGTCATCATGAAACCAAAGCACCCGCTCCCACCCTCAATCGTTTGCCAGAGCTCACAAATTTCGAGTTTTCCACAAATCGGTTCATCACACCGCGAAGAACACCTCGCCGCGGTCAGCCGCTCCCAGGTTTGTTCACGCCCTCTATTACCTTGTTTCAGTATTAGTGTACTCCCCTGATTCTCCTCAACCAACCCAATTGAACTGAGTCCCCCTTAATCGCCGGTACGCGTTCAACCCTCTGCTCCGCTCGCAGTCGTCGTGGCAAGAGTCAACTAGTTAGCCATTTTTGAAATTAAGTTAGGGGAAATGCTCGGGAAGGGTTCAATTCAGTGTCAGACACTCGGGAGCACCGGTCTTGGCCCCCTCCGGCCAGTCTAGCTCGCTGGAGCTTGGCTCCCTGTGCGGTGCGCTGTCGGGGACCTCGGCGTGCGAAGAAATAGAACTTGGAGGGCTTCAGTGTAAATGTCAGCGACTGAAGTAAATAGTGCGCAGGCCTATTCCTCGATATTCAAAACTCTAAGGACCATGGTGTAAAGTCAGCTTAGCGGGCGCGGGCGCGCGCGCTTTCCTTTGCAGACTGGGCCACTCGGGTTGCTTTCGGCCCAACACTGTTTAATCTTTTCTCTTTTCTTTTTCTATTCAACTTTAGAAATCTGTAGAAAATTGCAGAAAAATGGCAAAAATGTCAAACTAATTTTCCTAGATTCCTAATTTTCCATAGTATTTAGTAAAAATAGTTCCATGATTTTTAGATCAAATAATGAATTTTGGAGCATTTAAAATAGCTTAAAACATTGGTTCTGGATTTTTAGAAAATAGATAATAATTCCAAAAATGCCCAAACTTTTTATTTGAATTCTAAACATTATTTAGAAGCCTTGGGTAGAATTTGGTTTGATTTGGACCTTGTTTGATGCTTAGAACCCAAAACCCTACCCCCTGCCCTTTGAATTCCTTTACTGACTCCGGAAACTCTAGTTTCTCGGAGAACCGTGAAGGAAAATTGTATTCAAGACCTTAGATAATAAACTTTTATTATCTTTGCATTCTCATGAACATTACATGGGCATTCATTATTATGTATGGTTATCTTTAGAAAATGAAGAAGAAGCTAAAGTAGAAGGAGAGAAGACTTCACCACCACCTTAGGAACATCAGGCCGACAGCTGTTTTTATTTTGACATCTGTGGAACTGAGGCTGAATCACCTGTAAACCAAGGCAAGCCCCGGTGCATTTGCCACCTCCTTGACTCTTTTAAAATCTTTCTCACTTGCTTGATGCATTAGGTGATAGGAGTTGATTGATAAAACAATTCCTGCATTACCTTCCTTGAATTTGATTACCTTCCTTTAAATCCCTGTTTTATAAAAAGTTTTTACTATGCTTGGTCTTGCTTTAGCAAAGAAAAGGTTTTGTTTTTACAAAAGATGATGTGGCAAGGTGGGAGGGATGTTTTTGAAAATAAAATTTGATGGTGAATCCATCATGGCCATGATGGGTTCACCATCAGAAAAGATGTACCTCTGATAGGTACCAAACTTTGGGATATGAAATGATAAAGCTGAGACCGGGCGGGTGACTTGCACGAGAAGAGAATCTCAGTGTAGTGTCTCCATCTGAGTCGATTAAGGACCGTGTCGATGTAGGCTTGATAATCGAGGACCCTTTAACTGGTCACATTCCTCGTCATGGGTAAGCTTTGCCTCGGGCAGACTAAGGCCAGAATAAGATACCATGCAATGGGAGTGGAGAGATGGCGAGAGTAGCGTGTACCCTCCGTGGCAAGAGGTTGGACGGTGGTGTATCTGTGCTCTCGGTTGGCGTGAACCTGATCTGGTCTTAAGAACCCCGGTGGCGGGTTGACATATGCAAGGGTTAAGTGCTACATATGTCGTGTGATTGGAGATCCTCAGCTGAGTATAATCGATTCAGGTCACCGTACCTTCGCGGTTATGAAGACTTGGTCACTGCCCTATACGTAGAACTCCAGTAAAGATTAAGGGTGTTAAGAAATTGGCTAGTGCAGGTCAAGTGATTGAACTAGGGTAGAAAGAACTCTAGAGACAGGTAATCTTACTTAACCTGACAAGTAAAATTTGGATTTTTAAGTATCCACTTTAGTAAGCATTTCTGCAAACAGAGTCTTGATTATTGAGAAACCTTACCGTGATTCCCTGATAACTAGCATACCCTTGAGAGTCTTGTCTTTAGTCGGGTAAGTCTTGCTGAGTAATTCCATACTCAGGGTTTTATTCCCTATTGTTTTTAGGTGAAGAAGCGACAAACTTTTGTTGTTTCTGTTCCAAGGTGGTCTCAAAAGAAGAAAACCAAGAGTAGAGCTGCGGGAGGAAAGGTTCCTCCATAACAACTTGTGTTGATACTTATCGGGAGGGTTTTTTGCCTCCCTTGGCTTGTAATAATAATACTCTGCACTCAGTTAATTATATCCTGGTATGTAATATATAACTTTGTCTTGCTTTTAAATAAAGGTAAGTTTATGTAATCGCTTCCGCATTTTTGTATCTCCGATGATTTGTAATGTCTGCGTGAACGGTAAAACGCTCTTGGGAAGGTAAGGAAAGCAGATACCAAACTTGTCAAGTGATTCAGGAACACCTGCAGGGTTGTCTAAGGTCCGTTGGACAAGGACAACTGTAGGTGGGCCTAATGACTTGGGAGGTTCCGCCACATCACCCAGTGCAACGACCGGGAGAAGGTCTTGTATGCCTTAGGAAGACTCGAGGGTTCCGCGTCTGACTTATGGGATGCCTTCACAACGACACATCCCAACGTGGATACTATAACTTGGCAGGAGTTCCTAACTAACTTCCGCGCTCACCATATTCCCTCGGGAATTATGAAGCTGAAGAAGAAGGAATTCCTTTCCCTTACTCAAGGGAATATGTCTATCAGTGAGTATCATGATCGCTTCACTCAGCTTTCACGCTACGCACTAGAAGAGGTGGATATAGATGAGAAGCGCCAAGAGCATTTCTTGGAAGGACTGATTGGACCACTGAATTATCAACTTCAGAGTCATACCTTCCCCAATTTCCAGACCCTATTGAATAAGGCAATTGGCCTTGAAAGCAAAAGAAGGGAACTATCTGACCACAAAAGAAAATTCCAAGGTCAATCTAGCAGGAACACTCGCCCGAACAACGCTCAAGGTTCACAGTTCCGCTCTGGAAATCAGGGTGGAGACAATTATCAGATGCAACGCTCTGGACAGCAAGGCCAGAGAAATAATCCAAGTTAGAACCAGCAAAGGAGCAACTCTCAGACCAACCAGAGGTCTGGTAGGAGTTCACAGAATCATCAAGGTGGCGCCGTAAACACGTAGGCCAGAAGCAACAACGCACCAGTCCAACCCAATGGTTGTTTCAAGTGCTGTGAGCTGGGCCACTATGCTAACAACTGCCCAAGGCACAACCAGCAGACACCTCAGAGGAGCAACACTTAGAGGAATGACCAGAACACCCCCACTTGTGGATCTGCTCAGAACAAAGCTTTGCAAAACCAGAGTAGAGGAAGGGTCAATCACATCACAGCGGAATCAGTGCCTGAGGATGCCGATGTAGTGTATGGTATGTTCCTTGTTAACTCCATACCTGCATCAATTTTATTTGACTCTAGAGCATCACATTCATTTATAACTGAGTCATTTGTGGAAAAACATAACATACCAAAGTACCCTCTTAAGAAGATGTTACATATTAGTTCACCGGGAGGTGACATGAAGGTCACACATTCATGCCTCCATGTTAATCTCAAGATTCAAGGAATAGATTTTTCAGTCAACCTAGTGGTCCTAGGATCCAACGGTATTGATGTGATTCTTGGATGCAACTGGTTGAAAAGTTGTGATGGAGTGATACAGTGTGCCAACGGAACAATTACGTTGACAAGTCCTCAAGGTGAAAGAGTTCAAGTTAGCACAGACATGTCAACAAATGCAAAAGGGAAGACAGTGATAAATCACTTGGAAGAAAAGCCCTTGGAAAATATCAAGGTAGTGTGTGAATACCCAGATGTATTTCCGAAGGAATTACCAGGTATGCCACCTGACCGTGATATAGAGTTTTCTATTGAATTATTACCTGGAACCGCACCTATCTCGAAAATACCTTATAGAATGGATGTCAAGGATTTAGTAGAACTGAAGAAACAAATAGAAGAATTACTAGAAAAAGGTTTCATTCCCCCAAGTTCATCCCCTTGGGGAGCCCCAGTTTTATTTGTGAACAAGAAAGATGGTTCCAGGAGAATGTGTGTTGATTATAGAAGTTTGAATGAAGTAACTATTAAGAATAAATACCCATTACCTCGGATTGAAGATTTATTTGATCAAATGAAGGGAGCTAAGATATTCTCAAAGATAGATCTGAGATCAGGATATCACCAGTTAAAAATTCAAACAGAAGATGTACCCAAGACAACCTTTACTACAAGATATGGATTATATGAGTTTTTGGTCATGTCATTTGGACTGACTAATGCACCAGCATACTTTATGAACCTGATGAATAAAGTATTCATGGAATATCTGGATCAGTTTGTGGTCGTATTCATTGACGACATACTGATATATTCTCCGAATGAAGAAACACATGAAGATCATCTAAGGCTAGTCCTACAAAAGCTTCGTGACAACCAACTATATGTGAAGTTCTCGAAGTGTGATTTTTGGTTGAAGGAAGTTGCTTTCTTAGGGCATATCATTACCGATGGTGGAATTAAAGTGGACCCAGGAAAGATAAGTGAGATACTAAATTGGAAGAAACCAAAGGATGCGTCCAAGATCAGAAGTTTTCTTGGATTGGCAGGATACTACAGAAGATTTATCGAAGGTTTTTCCAAGTTAGTGAAACCTCTTACCTCTCTACTGGAGAAAGGTAAAGAGTTCAAGTGGGATGAAGCTTGCCACAATAGTTTTGAAGAACTCAAGAAAAGGTTAACCACTGCACCAATATTGGTAATGCCACACATCCACAAGGGATTTGATGTGTATTGCGATGCATCACACCTTGGACTTGGATGTGTGCTAATGCAAGAAGGAAAAGTGATAGCTTATGCCTCAAGGCAGTTGAGAAAGCATGAGAGGAATTATCCTATGCATGATCTGGAACTAGCTACCGTAGTGCATGCTTTGAAGATTTGGAGGCACTATATGATTGGAAACAAGTGCAAAATCTTCACGGATCACAAAAGCTTGAAATATATATTCACTCAGAAGGAGTTCAACCTATGACAGAGAAGATGGCTTGAGTTGATTAAGGACTATGATTTGGAAATACAATATCACCCAGGAAAAGCAAATGTAGTAGCTGATGCTTTGAGCCATAAGGGTCAAGTGGACAACATCACTACTCATTTGATGTCACAAGGGTTGTGCTGGGAAATGGAGCAAATCAACCTTGGTATGCTCAATAATGTAGAAGCAACGGTTATGGAAGTTGGATCTACGTTGGAACAAGAGATTCGTAAACGACAAGAATCTAATGAGAAGATTAAAGAAATTAAAACTTTGATTGGGTTGGGAAAAGCCCCAGATTTCACAGAAGATGATCAAGGCATAGTATGGTTTAAGAAGAGAATCTATGTACCAGAAATTGAACACCTATGCCAACTCATTTTGAGAGAAGCTCATGATTCAGATTACTCTATTCACCCTAGAAGTACAAAGATATACCAGGATCTTAAGGAAAAGTATTGGTGGTACGGTTTGAAAAGAGATGTTGCTACTCACGTTGCATTATGTGACATGTGTCAACGGGTTAAAGCCAAACACCAAAGACCAGTAGGATTACTACAACCTCTCAAGGTACCAGAATGGAAATGGAAAGAAATCGGTATGGATTTCATAGTTGGACTACCCCGTACTCGGGATGGCTATGGTTCAATATGGGTCATAGTAGACAGGTTGACTAAAGTGGCACACTTTATACCTGTAAAGACAACTTACTCGGGAGCCCAGTTCGCAGAGTTATACATGTCGAGGATTGTTTGTCTGCATGGAGTACCGAAGAAGATCGTATCAGATCGAGGAACCCAGTTTACCTCATGTTTTTTGTAACGCCCTGAATTTGGGGGTAGAATTTTTTTCTTCTTTTGCTCACCAAATTCTGGCGTTACTCCCTTTTCTTTTCCCGTTTCGCTCCTTCTTCCCAATTTCAAAGCAGTATAGCAACTGGTGTCCATATCGTGTGTAAACAAAACCTAAGTGTCAAGAGTGTTGCATCATGCCAAATCATATTTTCTTGTCTGATTTCATGCTTAATCGCATGCGTTTCTTAGTTTCGTCTCAGATTCTGCTTCGCGAATTGGATTCCGTTCTGTGGTGGTGTGTGCCACGGGATTTTGACCCGCGGTACGGCCCAGCCCATCCCAGCCCGACCCAGCCCAGCCCAACCCAGCTCGGCCCGCACGCCCCTAGTGCCTCCTGCTCCCCATGCGCACCCCTCCCCTGGTCCCTTTCTTTCATTTGATTTCTCCCGCGCAGCAACCTCTCTCTCTCTCTCCCATCTCTCTCTCTCCCCGTGGTGGTGCCCTAGGTTTTGGAGACGGTGATCGCCGGATTTGGACCCCGAGGTGAGCTCCCCTCCCCTCCCCTCTCCCTCTCCCTCTCCCTCTCTCTCTTCCCCTCCCCTCCCCTTTCTTCTCCCCTACGCGTCCCCTTCCTCCCCGTCGCGCTCCCCCTGCCCCGGCGGCTCGGCCTCTTACGCACCGGTGGCTCGGCTCCCGCGCCCGGCCTCGCGCCCCCCACACCCCTGCGCGCCCGGCGGCGGCTGCCTCGCCCGTGCCCGGCCTCGCGCCCCCCGAACCCCTCCGCGCCCGGCGGTGGCGGCCTCGCCCGTGGCCCGGCCTCGCGCCCCCGTGCCTCCCCACGCTCGGCGGCGGCGGCCACGCCTGCGGCCCCGCGCCCACGGCCCCCATGCTCGTGGCCCCTGCGCGCCCGGCGGCGGCGGCTCGGCCCCGCACCCATGGCCCCAGCGCGCGCGGCGGCGGCTCGGCCCCGCGCCCGTGGCCCCTGCACTCCCGCGCTTGGCGGCGGCGGCAGCTCGGCTCCGCGCCCACGTGCCTCATGCCCGGCGGCTCGGCCCCGTGCCCGTCGCGCCCCCTGCCCCAGCGGCCTCGCCTGCGCCCCCGCGGCCCCTCGGCCCCACGCCCCTGCCGGCCTGGCGCCCCGTGGCCCCGCTTGCCAGCGCGCCCTGCATGCTTGGCCCCTCGTCGCGTCTCGCGCGCCCCTAAGCCTCGTGTCCCGGTAGCCGTGTGCCCTATCGGTCCTGTCGCGTGCCCTGATGTGAGCGCAGTGTGTTCGCACGCACGCAACTGTAGTTGCACGGCGTCTACTCTCAGCTTTATCTCTTTTTCAATTTTAGTTTAGTCGATGTGTTGCGTCGCACGCTTCGTCGCGTGATGATTCATTTTAAATTCATCTTTATCAATGTGTTGTGTCGCGCGCTTCGTTGCATGACAATTCAATTTAAGTTCATCTCTGTTAATGATCTGTGTCACGCGCTTCGCCGCGCGACATTTCGTTTTAAACTCAGTTCAGTTGACGTATGCCGTCGTGTGTTTCTTCACGTGACGCCTAACATCTCTTTATAATTATTGCAAGTGTCTTGTTGTGCGCTCTGTCGCGCGACAAGTCATTTATTTCTTAATTCAATTTAAAGTGTTATGTCGCGCGTCTCGCCGCGCAATAATCCTTTTAATTTATCTTCATCTTCTTATAAGGATTAAACATGAAACATGACTTTACTCTATGCTAAACGTGATGGTCAAATTAATACCATTCTATTTAAACAAGTAGTTTAATTTATAATTGTGAAACGTGATCGCTCTCCGACGGTAGCCTCGACCGTTACTTTCTCTTTCTCGCTTAGTCGTGGGTGTGCGCCCTGCGTCGATCTTCCGTTTAATTATTGCATTCCATTGTATAGTGTACTGTTCTTTTGTATTAAATGTGTAGAATGTATGTTTGAACTCGTATAGATAACGGTCAGTTGGCGGAGTCCGAAGGAGTTGCAGGTGAAGACCCTGAGCAACAGTCGGTTGGTGAAGGCAAGTGTCCCTTGACCCATCTATGTCCTACTCATTTTTATAATTCACTCCCCGCATTTACACACATTATACCTAAGGATTGACTAGCTTTTGTTTATCTTGTCCTTGTTTACCTATTTTGGTTGGGTTATTATGGTTTAGCTTTATGCTAGTGCTTCACATTAATCAATGAACATGATGAGATATCTATGATACATTGTTTTCCCTTTTGATCATGATGATGGTACTGTGACATTTAAGGGGGCTCGAGCTATTTCTCGAGTGCCCCTCCGTAAGGACTGGTTCGTTGGATGACCGCTCGGGAAAACAGTGCAACCATGAGGGTGGAGTGGGACGCCCTTAGCTGAGTAATTAGAGGAACTGAGGTGTAAATCGCTTCGCTGTCGTGCCGTCAATGGGGCTCGGTGTATGTGGCTCGCTCTGCCAAGGTTGGTTTGCCCCTTGGGGAGGAGTGCGGTACATTTAGGAAACCTAACGGGCGGCTACAACCTCAGGGAATCTTTGTAAAGGCTACGTAGTGAGACCCTGCCTATTCACCTTGGTAGTGTTTAAGGGTTTGATCGGCCCGAGGCAAGAGGGAATCACGGCTTATGGGTAAAGTGCGCAACCTGTGCAGAGTGTTATGAAACTGATATATTAGCCGTGCTCATGGTTATGAGCGGCCAAGGGAGCTCCATTGATTAGAGATACTTGATAAGAGAAGTTTGGTTTACAGGTGGTGATGAGGATGATGGTTTTGATTATGATTATGGTAATGGTAAGTGGTATTCTTTCCGTTTGGAAAGGGTACTTTTGGGTTAACAACTTGGGTTAATGTTAAAACCTGGCTCTCTACTAGTAATAATTACCTGATCAACTAAAAGCAACTGCTTGACCTAACTCCACATAAAGCTAGTCCACTACAGCCAAACGGGACATTTTGCTGAGTATGTTGATGTGTACTCACCCTTGCTCTACACCCCAACCCCCCAGGTTGTCAGCGTTGCAACCACTGCTCAGGAGAAGATGAAGCCATGGAAGGAGACTTCCAGGAGTTCCAAGATTACGATGAGTTCTAGGCGTGGGTTAGCGGCAACCCCTAGTCAGCTGCTTGTGAAGGCCGCGTGTATCTACGTTTCTTTTCCACACTTTGATTATTATTAAAGACTATGTGGATGTCTCAGACATATGATGTAATCGACCATTATTCCCCTTTTATGTTATTATTTGAGCACTGTGTGATGATGTCCAGTTATGTAACTACTGTGTATGTGAATTGCTGATCCTGGCACGTACATGGTTCGCATTTGGTTTACCTTCTAAAACTGGGTGTGACATAGGTGGTATCAAAGCCATGCTGACTGTAGGACCGCTAACTTAGAGTAGAATGGTTGTTCTAAGGATTATAGACCCCTATTATCACCTTAACTTTGGTATCCCTTCAAAAGTTGGTCATATCGACCAAACCTATGTTCTACTATATATTATACCTTGCTAAAAATCTTTTTGTTTACTCTAATTCCTCATTTCATTTATGGTTTATTACTTGCTGGTAATACTAGTTCTGTTCTCACTCTTATGCTTACGGTGTCTTTTGTAGATGGCTCGTCTTAGACACACTGCACGGAAGTCTGTCATCCCCTTCTTACCCTCTCGTCTCGCGGAGCGTCCGCTTCGCCGTCCGATGGCTGGTCAGTCTAGCAATTTGGAGAGGCTGCACCATCGCCTGCATGAGGAGCAGGAGCATCGACGATAGGAGCTGGAGCAGCAGGACTCTTCATTCTCGCTTTAGCAGGAGATAGAGTCTGTGAGGAGCTATTCCCCTGTGCTCCCGCTGGAGGCACCCCCTACACCACCACTGAGCGCCCCAGCCATTGGAGTAGCTGCTGGAGGAGACCCAGACGACGGAGGTGGTGACAGCAGCTCGAGCCACAACACCGACATTTCAGAGGAGCAGGAGTTGGGAGGATGGGTTGCCCGACCCATCACTCGTGACACCGCTCGTGGGTGTCACTTCCATAATGCGCTCGACACCCTGCTGCGCCAAGCACTTGACCGACATACTTGGTCTATCGAGTATCGCTGTGTAGTCTTCCAGCACAGTCGCGGGGTTTACCCGGACCGTTGGGAGGCAACCTGCTTGGTGCGCCGTCCGGAGAAAAGTCTCCAGGGTGCGGAGGTCTGTTCAGAGCACTATTCCATCTCTGAGCGGGACTCAGCCGAGGCGGCCATGCAACATGCCGCACAGCGTGCGCTTTCGCACTACTGCTCAGTGCTCGGCGGGGTAGCCGATGGTCTCAACCTAAAGTATTACCCCCGTCGTCCATCTGGCAGCACATGAGGCATGGTTGTCTCACCTTTTGGTGAGGGCAATCCTAGGTTGAGCAGCATAGTCAACCTAGCCGCCGTGCTAAACACAGAGCTGGACCATGCATTAGATGAGCTGAGTAGGGCTCGTGTTGAGATCGCCCAGCTGCGGGCTGAGCGTGCGGAGCATCGTCACCTGGAGGATGGCTCCCCCGCTCCCATCGAGACTCAGCACCCGTACCGCTCACCTCGGCATGGACACCATGCTTATGGTAACCCGACTGCAGGACCAAGATAAATTTAGAACCGTAGATCGTCAGCGTCAGATCTTGTAATTAATGCAAAAATATATATAGAAGCTATAGTCTTAGCATCAGTCTTACTCTTAGTTAGTCTTAGTTAGACAGGGTAGTTTGCGTATCCTGTGCCTTTATGTTTGTCATGATGAACTATGTTGGATTTGGATCTTTGTAATGACTATCGCCAAGGTGTGGGTATCCCCTGCACTTTGGTTTACTGTTGAATGTTAATAAAATTAGTTATCTAGTTGGGAAGCCCTTTTGTTCTACTTTCCTCTTTATCTGAGAAGTTGTGTTGGTCTGTGTTGGAGATCAGTGAAGATGTTCATCTATTCAGCTTCGTGGAAGAATTCTATACTCTTTTATTATGCTGCAAGATCTGCAAGATCAGTTCTGATGTGTGGTTGCATTCTGCAGATGTCAGAAAACAGGCACAGAGGAGGAAGGTGTGCTCAGCAGGATGAGGCAACCTAGCAACAGCAGCTGCCACCCCCGCCCCCGATGACAATCGAGCAGATGTTCTTGATGCAAACTCAGGCGGTTCAAGCCATCGGTCAGACTCTGGCCACCATTCAGCAGCAGCAGCAACAACCACCACCTCAGCCTCAGATGCCTCAAATGCCTAGAGACAAGCGTGCTGAATTCATGAGAGGTCATCCTCCAACGTTCGCTTATTCTTCTGACCCCATGGATGATGAAGATTGGCTGCGCACTATGGAGCGGGAGTTGCACACCGCTCAATGCGACGACAGGGAGAAGGTTCTGTATGGTCCCCGTCTATTGAGAGGAGTAGCCCAGTCTTGGTGGGAGTCCTATCTCGCCACCCATGCCAACCCCAACACTATCACCTGGGAAGAATTCAGAGGCAATTTCTGCCAGTATCATGTTCCCGCAGGTCTGATGATAGTGAAGAAAGAGGAGTTCTTGGCACTCAAGCAAGGGCCTATGTCTGTCAGTGAGTACCGAGACAAGTTTTTGCAGCTGTCTCGCTATGCTCCTGAGGATGTCAACACAGATGCCAAGCAGCAGTATCGCTTCCTGAGAGGCTTAGTCGACCCTCTGCAGTACCATCTGATGAATCATACCTTCCCCACATTTCAGCACCTGATTGACACAGCGATCATGACAGAGAAGAAGCGCAAGGAGATGGAGGATCGCAAGCGTAAGATCAGTGGACCTCAGCCTGGAAGCTGCAGTCGCCCCTGTTTCTGTCACACCCGGTTTTAGAAGGTAAACCGAATGCGAACCATGTACGTGCCAGGATCAGTTATTCACGTACACAGCAGTTACATAACATGGACATCATCACACAGTGCTCAAATAGTATTAAAAGGGAAATAATAGTCGATTACATCATACGTCTGAGACGTCCATATAGTTCTTACAATAAATCAAAGTGCGGAAAAGAAACATAGATAACGCGGCCTTCACAGGCAGCCGACTGGGGGTTGCCGCTAACCCACACCTAGAACTCGTCATAGTCTTGGAACTCCTAGAAGTCTCCTTCCACAGCTTCATCTTCTCCTGAGCAGTGGTTGCAATGCTGACAACCTGGGGGGGGGGGGATTTGGTGTGTAGAGCAAGGGTGAGTACACATCAACATACTCAGCAAGCATCCTGTTTGGCTGTAGTGGACTAGCTTTATGTGGGGATAAGTCAAGCAGTTGCTTTTAGTTGGTCAGGTTATTACTTACTAGTAGAGAGCCAGGTTTTAACATTAACCCAAGTTATTAGCCCAATGTATCCTTTCCAAACGGAAAGAATACCACTTACCAATACCATAATCATAATCAGAACCATCAATCTCATTGCCACCTGTACCAAAGTATCTCTGATCAAGTATCACTAATCTCTGGAGCTCCCTTGGCCGCTCATAACCGCGAGCACGGCTGATATATCAGTTTCATAACACTCTGCAGAGGTTGTGCACTTTATCCATAAGCCGTGATTCCCTCTTGCCTCGGGCCGATCAAACCCTTAAACACTACCAAGGTGAATAGGTAGGGTCTCACTACGTAGCCTTTACAAAGATTCCCCGGGGCTGTAGCCACCCGTTAGGTTTCCTAAATGTACCGCACTCCTCCCCAAGGGACAAATCAACCTTGGCAGAGCGAGCCGCATACACCGAGCCCCATTGACGGCACAACGGCTAAGCGAACTACACCCCGGTTCCTCCAATTATTCAGCTAAGGGCGTCCCATTCCACCCTCATAGTTGCACTGTTTTCCCGGGCGATCATCCATTGAACAGGTCCTTACGGAGAGGCACTCGAGAAACCGCTCGAGTCCCCTTGAAGGTCACAAATATAATCATAAATAAGAAGGGAAAACAGCGTATCATAGATAATCACATCATGTTCATTGATTAGAATTGAGCAATAGCATCAGACTAAGCAGTAATAATCCGACCCAAATAGGTAAACAAGGACATGAATAACAAAAGCTAGTCAATCCTTAAGTATAAATGTGTAATGCGGGAGGTGAATTAAAGAATGAATAGGACAGAGATAGGTCAAAGGACACTTGCCTCCACCAACCGACTGCTGCTCAGGGGCTTCTCCTGCGAATTCCTCGGGCTCTTCGACCGGATCGTTCTCTATGCGAGCGCAAACATACAAACATCCACATATTTAATACAAAAGAACAGTACACCATACAAGGGAACAAGTAAAGCGAATATGCATCAAGTATGACATTCGATATCGCATTTATTATGGTTAGAAAGAAACGGGAGAGGGTCTCGCATTCAGTATGCACTAATGATCAGTTACAATTGGTTCTTAACAAAAGAATTCTGTTATATGCACTAATGGAAACCTAGTCATTTTAAGTTGATCAACATTGAATGAAATAAACAATTAATTACGTGAATCAACTAGCATAACGGAATTTTAAATTGAGCTTCCTATTTCAATAGCATGAACAATGATTAGCCTACCTGAAATAAAATAACTATGATCACAGAAAGTAAAACAAAATAAAATAAAATAAAATAAAAAAAATAAAAAAACAGGGGGGCGGTTGAACCGGCCGGGGGCAGGGCGGCCGAGCAGGGGCGGCCGAGCGCGGGGGGGGGGGGGGGGGGGGGCGGCTGAGCCGGCCGAACCGGCGGTTGGACCGGCCCGGGTGGGGGCGGTTGAACCGGCGGCGCGCAGGGGGACGCGGCCAGGCGGGCGGCCAGGCGCGGCCAGGCGCGCGGCTGGGGGCGCGGCCAGGGCACGGCCAGGCGCGGCCAGGGCCGGCTGGGGCGCGGCCGGGGGCGGGCTGGGGGCGGCCGGGGGCCCGGGCGGCGCGGCCAGGGCGGCCGGGGGTGCTGGGGCGCGGCCAAAGCGGTGGCTGAGGAGAGAGGAGGGGAGAGGGGAGAGGGAGGGAGGAGGGAGAAGGGGGGGCTCACCGGGGTCGGGCGAGCGACGGCGAGGGGCGCGGGGCGGCCGAGCTTGGCAGGGGCGGCGGCTAGGGCAGGGGGTAGGGGCGGCGGCGGCTAGGGAGAGAATGGGAGAGAGGGAAAATGGGAGGGAGAGAGAGAGGGGGTTTGGGGAAAAGGGGAGGGGGTGGGGGGCGGTTGGGCCTACCAAGGCCCAAGAGGGGGGCGCGCAGGGGGCGGCTGGGCCGGCCAGGGGCCCACGGCGCGGGAGAGAGAAAGGGGAAGAGGGAGAGAGAAAGAAAGAAAAAGAAAAAGAAAAAGATTATCTCCTTTTCGAAATTCGTTTTTCCTAGATGAATGCATCCACGTTCAAACAATCAAAGAATGCATAGTTCGGCATGGTGCATCAAACAACATAAAACAGTTTTAGGGTTTTTCTTTACACGGGAATTCCAAACCGAATCCCGCTAACTTTGGAAAAAGTCAAGGTCTAGCGAGGGGAAAAAGAAAAAGAAAAGGTAACGCCCGAATTTGGCGAGTGAAGAAAAGAAAAAATTCAACTGCAAAATTCGGGGCGTTACAAACCTATCCCCCTTAAAAGAATCTCGCCCTCGAGATTCAGGGCTGGCTAGCAAAGAGCTCTGGGTACTTGGCCATCAAATCATCTTCACGCTCCAAGGTTGCTTCTTCCTCAGAGTGATGACTCCATCTGACTTTGCACATTCTGACGGTCTTCCTTCGGGTGACTCTATCTGCAATCTCAAGGATCTGAGCTGGCTTCTCAACATAGGTCAAGTCTTCCTGGACTTCCAGACCTTCCACTGGCAACTGCTCCTCTGGCACACGCAAGCACTTCTTCAACTGAGACACATGAAAGACATCATGCACAGCTGACAAATTCTCTGGCAGGCTGAGCTGATAGGCCACTTCTCCACGCTTTGAGAGAATTTGATACGGACCAATGTAGCGGGGTGCTAGCTTGCCCTTCACTCCGAATCTTCTGACTCCTCTGATCGGTGACACTTTCAGATAGACAAAGTCTCCGACTTCGAAACTCAGCTCTCTTCTTCTTGTGTCTGCATAGCTTCGCTGCCTTGATTGCGCTATCTTCAGATTCTCTCGGACCATCTTGATGTTCTCTTCGGCTTCAAGCAGAATGTCTGGCCCAAACACTTGCTTCTCTCCAGGCTGATCCCATTGCAACGGAGTTCTACAACTCCTTCCATAGAGCGCTTGAAATGGTGACATCTTCAAACTGGCCTGGTAACTGTTGTTATAGGAAAACTCTGCATAAGGCAATCTCTTATCCCATCCGGACTGATCTTGCAACGCACAGGCTCTCAACATGTCTTCGAGAATTTGATTGGTTCTTTCAGTCTGACCATCTGTCTGCGGGTGATAAGCTGAACTGAAATTCAGATGTGTGCCCAAGGCTTCATGCAACTGCTGCCAGAAATGAGAGGTGAACTGCGTTCCTCTGTCTGACACTATCTTCTTTGGCACACCATGAAGACAAACGATCCGAGACATATACAACTCTGCCAATACTGCACTGTTGTAGCTGGTCTTGACAGGTATGAAGTGGGCTGACTTGGTCAAACGGTCCACTACTACCCAAATAGAATCGTAGCCGGCTCGAGTGCGAGGCAATCCGACTATGAAATCCATACCAATTTCATCCCATTTCCACTGAGGAATCTGCAACGGTTGCAACAATCCAGCTGGTCTCTGGTGTTCTGCCTTAATTCTTCGACAACTATCGCACATAGCCACATGCTCTGCGATTTCCCTCTTCATTCCGTACCACCAGAATTTCTTCTTCAGATCCTGATACATCTTTTCACTGCCAGGGTGAATCGAATAAGCTGTCTCATGAGCTTCCTTGAGAATCAACTCCCGAATGGACTGGACATTGGGAACACACAAGCGGTCTTTGAACCATACCACACCTTCAGCATCTT
Source organism: Zea luxurians (assembly GCA_029449295.1). NCBI lineage: Eukaryota > Viridiplantae > Streptophyta > Magnoliopsida > Poales > Poaceae > Zea > Zea luxurians. The sequence continues at coordinate 71,528,246 of JAOPSE010000012.1, forward strand.
CTCGAAAATATTTGCCTTTGCCTTCCGAAATCAGTCGCTGAATCTCACTGATCTTCTCATCATTCTTCTGCGCTTCTTTGATTTCGCGCTCCAAGGTAGGTTCCAATTCAACTGTGACTCCTCGCGAATTGTTCAGAAATCTGAGACTCAACCTGTCAAACTCCTTGGCCAACTCATAAGGCATCGGACGAGCGACCATCAGATTGACTTGACTCTTTCTGCTCAAAGCATCTGCCACTACGTTTGCTTTGCCTGGATGGTAATGAATCTCCAACTCATAGTCTTTGATCAACTCTAACCATCTTCGTTGCCTCATGTTCAACTCTGTCTGAGTGAATATGTACTTAAGACTCTTGTGATCTGTGTAAACATCGCATTTCTGTCCATATAGATAGTGCCTCCATGTCTTCAGTGCGTGAACCACTGCTGCCAACTCTAGATCATGGATTGGGTAATTCTTCTCATGAACCTTCAGCTGTCGGGACGAGTAAGCCACAACTCTTCCCTCTTGCATCAATACGCATCCCAAACCTGTGTAACAAGCATCACAATACACAGAGAAGGGCTTGTGCACATCAGGCAAGACTAGGACAGGCGCTGTTGTCAACTTCTCTTTCATCGCTTCAAAGGCCTCTTGACATTTCTGGGTCCACTTGAACTCAACCTTGTTGCCTAGCAACGCTGTCATTGGTTTCGCAATCTTCGAAAACCCTTCAATGAATCGTCGATAATATCCGGCCATTCCAATGAAGCTCTTGATTCCTCGAGCATCCGTTGGCGCTTTCCAGTTCAGAATGTCTGCCACTTTCTTCGGATCCACAGCCAATCCTTCCTTGTTGATTATGTGACCCAAGAACAGGACTTCACTGATCCAGAACTCACACTTGCTCAACTTTGCATACAACTGGTGCTCTCGCAATCTCTGCAATACCATCCTCAAATGATCTGCATGCTCTTCTTCACTTTGAGAATAAATCAGAATGTCATCAATGAATACCACCACAAACTTGTCGAGATAATCCATGAATACACTGTTCATCAGATTCATAAAGAACGCTGGTGCATTGGTCAAGCCAAAAGACATCACTGTGAACTCATACAAACCATACTTGGTAATGAATGCCGTCTTCGGAATGTCCGAAGGTCGGATCCTGAGCTGATGATAACCTGACCTCAGATCGATCTTGGAGAACACACTGGCTCCTCTCAACTGGTCAAACAGATCTTCTATTCTGGGCAAGGGATACTTGTTCTTGATCGTGACTTCATTTAGAGCTCGATAATCGATACACATCCTTTTGGTGCCATCTTTCTTCTCCACAAACAGGACAGGGGCGGCCCAAGGCGAGGTGCTTGGCCGAATGTAACCTTTCTCTGACAGCTCATCAATCTGCTTCTTAAGCTCAACCAACTCTGGTCCAGATATTCTGTAAGCTCTCTTAAAGATGGGGGCGGTTTCAGGAAGAAGCTCTATAGCTAATTCAACTTTCCGCTCTGGTGGCATACCCGGTAAATCCTTTGGAAACACATCTGGGAACTCAGACACAACCTTGATACTTTCAATTGGGTCTGCTTCACTGCTATCGACAGCCATCTGATAACAACTTCCTTTCTTTGGCTCAGGCGGGACTAACTTGGTCACCACTTCCTCTCCTAGTGGGGACACCAACTTGATTGTCCTTTTATCACAACTGATAACTGCCTGATACTTATCTAGCCAATTCATCCCTAGGATGACATCTATTCCCTGAGTACCCATTACTATAAGGTTAGCGGGAAACGCTATCCCCCTTATTTCCACACTTACATTCAAACAAATGCTATCAGCTCGAATTCTACCACCAGCTGAGTCAATTTGAATGGGGGTTGACATGGTAGTAATTGGAAGATTATGTGCTTCTACCCATGATGCAGTAATGAAAGAATGCGTTGCTCCAGTATTAAATAACACTTCTGCAATATGGGAGTCGACTGGGAACATACCTACTATCATGCCGAGGGTCTCCTGAACTGCTTCAGCCTCCAAGTGGTTCAGTCTCCCATGATTATAGCGCTGCTGAGGGCGGTTGCCTGCTCCAGGCTGGGACACATTCTGCTTCGCTGGGGCATTGGGGCCTGACTGCTGCTGGGCTGCCTTCTTCGGACATTGCATCACCCAGTGGCCTTGCTCTCCACAGTGGAAACATGCTCTGTTTCCAACCTGAGCTGGTGCTGCCTGATTGTTCTGCTGAGTTGCGGGGGCAGGAAGACGAGGTGCCTGCTGATTCTGCCTCTGAAGCTGACCTCCTCCTGACTGATTGCTCTGACGATTCTGGTACTGATGCTGAGGATACTGCCTTTGGAACTGCTGATACTGCTGACGCTGCTGATGCTGCTGAGGTGGACGCTGGTTCTGCCTGAACTGCTGAGGTTGGTTGCCTGAAAAACGAGGACGACTGCTGCTTCCAGGCTGGGGTCCACTGATCTTGCGCTTACGATCCTCCATCTCCTTACGCTTCCTCTCTGTCATGATTGCTCTGTCAATCAAGTGCTGAAATGTTGGGAAGGTGTGATTCATCAGCTGATACTGCAGAGGGTCAACCAAGCCTCTCAGAAAACGGTATTGTCGCTTGGCGTCGGTGTTGACATCTTCAGGAGCATAGCGAGACAACTGCAGAAACCTGTCTCGATACTCACTGACAGATGATGACCCTTGCTTAAGGGCCAGGAACTCCTCCTTCTTCACTGTCATCAGACCTGCAGGAACATGGTACTGACAAAAGCTACCTCTGAATTCTTCCCAGGTGATGGCATCGGGGTTGGCATGGGTGGCGAGGTAAGACTCCCACCATGATTGGGCTGCTCCTCTCAACAGACGGGGACCATACAAGACTTTCTCCCTGTCATCACACTGAGCGGTATGCAACTCCCGCTCCACAGTGCGCAGCCAATCTTCAGCATCCATGGGGTCAGAAGAGTGAGCGAACGTTGGGGGATGACCTCTCATGAATTCAGCACGCTTGTCTCTAGGCATCTGAGGCATCTGAGGCTGGGGTGGTGCTTGCTGCTGCTGCTGCTGAATGGCGACCAGAGTCTGACCGATGGCCTGAACTGCCTGAGTCTGCATCAGAAACATCTGCTCGATGGACATCGGGGGCGGGGGCGGCAGCTGCTGTTGCTGGGGCGCCTCATCTTGCTGACCGGCTTGCTCCTGCTGAGCACGCCTTCCTCCTCTGCGCCTGTTCTCTGACATCTGCAGAATGCAACCACACATCAGAACTGATCTGGCAAATCTTGCAGCATAAGAAAAGAGTATAGAATTCTTCAACAGCACAGAACAGATGAGCATCTTCACTGATCTCCAACACAGACCACACAGCTTCTCAGATAAAGAGGAAAGTAGAATAAAGGTTTTCCCAACTATATAACTAACTCCATTAACATAATATGTAAACCAAAATGCAGGGGATACCCACACTCTGGTGACAATCATTACAAAGATCCAAACCAAACATAGTTCATCATGACAAACATAAATGCACAGGATATAGCAAACTACCCTGTCTAACTAAGACTAACTAAGACCGAGATTAACGCTAAGACTGAAGCTTCTATGTATATATATTTCGTATTAATTACAAGATCCAACTCTAACGAGCTATGGTTCTAGATTTATCTTGGTCTTGCAGTCGGGATTGCCATAAGACTGGAGTCCACGCCGAGGTGAGCGGTATGGGTGCTGAGTCCCGACGGGAGCGGGGGAACCATCATCCAAGTGACGACGTTCCGCGCGCTCAGCCCGCAGTAGGGCGATCTCAGCACGAGCCCTACTCAGCTCGTCTAATGCATGGTCCAGCTCCGTGTTTAGCACGGCGGCTAGGTTGACTGTGCTGCTCAACCTAGGATTGTCCTCACTAGCAGGTGAAACAATCACGCCTCCTGTGCTGCCAGATGGACGGCGGGGGTAATACTTCAGGTCAAGACCGTCAGCTACCCCACCGAGAACCGAGCAGTAGTGCGAAAGCGCACGCCGTGCAGCATCCTGCATGGCTGCCTCAGCTGAGTCCCGCTCAGAGATAGAATAGTGCTCTGAGCAAGCCTCCGTGCCCTGGAGACTGTTCTCCGGACGGCGCACCAAGCAGGTCGCCTCCCAGCGGTCCGGGTAGACCCCGCGACTATGCTAGTAGACCACACAGCGATACTCGATGGACCAAGTACGCCGGTCAAGTGCCCGACGTAGCAGGGTGTCGAGCGCGTCGTGGAAGTGACACCCGCGAGCAGCGTCGCGAGTGATGGGTCGAGCAACCCATCCTTCCGGCTCATGGTCAGTAGAGAAGTCGATGTCGTGGCTCAAGCTGTCGTCGCCACCTCCGTTGTCTGGATCTCCTCCAATAGCTACTCCAGAAGCTGGGGCGCCCAGTGGTGGTGCAGGGGGCGCCTCCAGGGGAAGCACAGGGGAGCAGCTCCTCACAGACTCTATCTCCTGCTGGAGCGAGAAGGAAGAGCCCTGCTGCTCCTGTCGTCGACGTTCCTGCTCCTCATGCAGGCGGTGGTGCAGTCTCTCCAAGTGGCTGGACTGTCCGGCCACGGGACGGCGAAGCGGACGCTCAGCAAGGCGGGAGGGTAAGAAGGGGATGACGGACTTTCGTGCAGTGTGTCTAAGTCGAGCCATCTACAAAAGACATCGCAAGCAAAAGGGTGAGAACAGAATTAATATGACCAGCAAGTAATGAATCATAAATAAATGAAGGATTAGAATAAAACATAATTTTCAGCAAGGTATAATATATAGTAGAACATAGGTTCGGTCGGTATGACCAACTTTTGAAGGGATATCAAAGTCAAGGCAGTGACAAAGGTCTATAATCCTTAGAACGACCATTCTACTCTAGGTTAGCGGTCCTACAGTCAGCACGGCTTTGATACCACTTATGTCACACCCGGTTTTAGAAGGTAAACCGAATGCGAACCATGTACGTGCCAGGATCAGTTATTCACGTACACAGCAGTTACATAACATGGACATCATCACAAAGTGCTCAAATAGTATTAAAAGGGAAATAATAGTCGATTACATCATACGTCTGAGACGTCCATATAGTTCTTACAATAAATCAAAGTGCGGAAAAGAAACGTAGATAACGCGGCCTTCACAGGCAGCCGACTGGGGGTTGCCGCTAACCCACACCTAGAACTCGTCATAGTCTTGGAACTCCTGGAAGTCTCCTTCCACAGCTTCATCTTCTCCTGAGCAGTGGTTGCAATGCTGACAACCTGGGGGGGGGGTTTGGTGTGTAGAGCAAGGGTGAGTACACATCAACATACTCAGCAAGCATCCTGTTTGGCTGTAGTGGACTAGCTTTATGTGGGGATAAGTCAAGCAGTTGCTTTTAGTTGGTCAGGTTATTACTTACTAGTAGAGAGCCAGGTTTTAACATTAACCCAAGTTATTAGCCCAATGTATCCTTTCCAAACGGAAAGAATACCACTTACCAATACCATAATCATAATCAGAACCATCAATCTCATTGCCACCTGTACCAAAGTATCTCTGATCAAGTATCACTAATCTCTGGAGCTCCCTTGGCCGCTCATAACCGCGAGCACGGCTGATATATCAGTTTCATAACACTCTGCAGAGGTTGTGCACTTTATCCATAAGCCGTGATTCCCTCTTGCCTCGGGCCGATCAAACCCTTAAACACTACCAAGGTGAATAGGCAGGGTCTCACTACGTAGCCTTTACAAAGATTCCCCGGGGCTGTAGCCACCCGTTAGGTTTCCTAAATGTACCGCACTCCTCCCCAAGGGACAAATCAACCTTGGCAGAGCGAGCCGCATACACCGAGCCCCATTGACGGCACAACGGCTAAGCGAACTACACCCCGGTTCCTCCAATTATTCAGCTAAGGGCGTCCCATTCCACCCTCATGGTTGCACTGTTTTCCCGGGCGGTCATCCATTGAACAGGTCCTTACGGAGAGGCACTCGAGAAACCGCTCGAGTCCCCTTGAAGGTCACAAATATAATCATAAATAAGAAGGGAAAATAGCGTATCATAGATAATCACATCATGTTCATTGATTAGAATTGAGCAATAGCATCAGACTAAGCAGTAATAATCCGACGCAAATAGGTAAACAAGGACATGAATAACAAAAGCTAGTCAATCCTTAAGTATAAATGTGTAATGCGGGAGGTGAATTAAAGAATGAATAGGACAGAGATAGGTCAAAGGACACTTGCCTCCACCAACCGACTGCTGCTCAGGGGCTTCTCCTGCGAATTCCTCGGGCTCTTCGACCGGATCGTTCTCTATGCGAGCGCAAACATACATACATCCACATATTTAATACAAAAGAACAGTACACCATACAAGGGAACAAGTAAAGCGAATATGCATCAAGTATGACATTCGATATCGCATTTATTATGGTTAGAAAGAAACGGGAGAGGGTCTCGCATTCATTATGCACTAATGATCAGTTACAATTGGTTCTTAACAAAAGAATTCTGTTATATGCACTAATGGAAACCTAGTCATTTTAAGTTGATCAACATTGAATGAAATAAACAATTAATTACGTGAATCAACTAGCATAACGGAATTTTAAATTGAGCTTCCTATTTCAATAGCATGAACAATGATTAGCCTACCTGAAATAAAATAACTATGATCACAGAAAGTAAAACAAAATAAAATAAAATAAAATAAAAAAATAAAAAAAACAGGGGGGGCGGTTGAACCGGCCGGGGGCAGGGCGGCCGAGCAGGGGCAGCCGAGCGCGGGGGGGGGGGGGGGGGGGGGGGGCTGAGCCGGCCGAACCGGCCCGGGTGGGGGTGGTTGAACCGGCGGCGCGCCGGGGGACGCGGCCAGGCGGGCTGGGGGCGGGCTGGGGGCGGCCGGGGGCCAGGGCGGCGCGGCCAGGGCGGCCGGGGGCGCTGGGGCGCGGCCAAAGCGGTGGCCGAGGAGAGAGGAGGGGAGAGGGGAGAGGGAGGGAGGAGGGAGAAGGGGGGGCTCACCGGGGTCGGGCGAGCGACGGCGAGGGGCGCGGGGCGGCCGAGCTTGGTAGGGGCGACGGCTAGGGCAGGGGGTAGGGGCGGCGGCTAGGGAGAGAATGGGAGAGAGGGAAAATGGGAGGGAGAGAGAGAGGGGGTTTGGGGAAAAGGGGAGGGGGTGGGGGCGGTTGGGCCTACCAAGGCCCAAGAGGGGGGCGCGCAGGGGGCGGCTGGGCCGGCCAGGGGCCCACGGTGCGGGAGAGAGAAAGGGGAAGAGGGAGAGAGAAAGAAAGAAAAAGAAAAAGATTATCTCCTTTTCGAAATTCGTTTTTCCTAGATGAATGCATCCACGTTCAAACAATCAAAGAATGCATAGTTCGGCATGGTGCATCAAACAACATAAAACAGTTTTAGGGTTTTTCTTTACACGGGAATTCCAAACCGAATCCCGCTAACTTTGGAAAAAGTCAAGGTCTAGCGAGGGGAAAAAGAAAAAGAAAAGGTAACGCCCGAATTTGGCGAGTGAAGAAAAGAAAAAATTCAACTGCAAAATTCGGGGCGTTACAGTTTCTTAGGCAATTCACCTCAGCAGTTCAGGCAGAACTAGCGTCCACCCTAGCAGTAGCAGTTCCAAAGGCAGTATCCTCAGCACCAGAAGTAGAATCGCTAGAACAATCAGTCAGGAGGAGGCCAGTTCTAGAGGCAGAATCAGCAGGCACCTTGTCTTCCTGCCCCAGCAAACCAGCAGAACAGCCAAGCGGCACCAGTTCAGGGTGGAAGCAGGGCATGTTTCCACTGTGGAGAGCAAGGTCATTGGGTGATGCAATGTCCGAAGAAGGCAACACAGCAGCAGTCAGGCCCCAGTGCCCCAGCAAAGCAGAATGTGTCTCAGCCTGGAGCAGGCAGCCGCTCTCAGCCACGCTATAACCATGGGAGACTGAATCACTTAGAAGCTGAAGCAGTTCAGGAGACCCCCGACATGACAGTAGGTATGTTTCCAGTCGACTCCCATATTGCAGAAGTGTTATTTGATACTAGAGCAACACATTCATTTATTACTGCATCATGGGTAGAAACACATAATCTTCCAGTAACTACCATGTCAACACCCATTCAAATTGACTCAGCCGATGGTAGAATTCGAGCCGATGGCATCTGCTTGAATGTAAGTGCAGAAATAAGGGGGATAGCATTTTCCGCTAATCTCATAGTAATGGGTACTCAGGGAATAGATGTCATCCTAGGGATGAATTGGCTAGATAAGTATCAGGCAGTTATTAGTTGTGATAAGAGGACAATCAAGTTGATGTCCTCACTAGGAGAGGAAGTGGTGACCAAGTTAGTCCCGCCTAAGCCAAGGAAAGGAAGTTGTCATCAGATGGCTATTGATAGCAAGGAGCCAGATTCACTCGTGTTTATCAAGGTTGTGTTAGAATTTCTAGATGTGTTTCCGGAAGACTTTCCAGGTATGCCACCTGAGCGGAAAGTTGAGTTTGCCATAGAGCTTCGTCCTGGCACCGCCCCCATTTCTGAAAGAGCCTATAGAGTATCTGGACCAGAGTTAGTTGAACTCAAGAAGCAGATTGATGAGCTGTCAGAGAAAGGTTACATTCGGCCAAGCACCTCGCCTTGGGCTGTCCCTGTCCTGTTCGTGGAGAAGAAAGATGGCACCAGAAGGATGTGTATCGATTATCGAGCTCTGAATGAGGTCACAATCAAGAACAAGTACCCCTTGCCTAGAATAGAGGATCTGTTTGACTAGTTGAGAGGAGCTAGCGTGTTCTCAAAGATAGATTTGAGGTCAGGTTATCATCAGCTTAGGATTCGACCTTCAGACATTCCGAAGACGGCATTCAATACTAAGTATGGGTTGTACGAGTTCACTGTGATGTCTTTCGGTCTAACAAATGTGCTAGCCTTCTTCATGAATCTGATGAACAGTGTATTCATGGATTATCTTAACAAGTTTGTGGTGGTATTCATTGATGATATTCTGATATATTCTCAAAGCGAAGCAGAGCATGCAGATCATTTGAGGATGGTTTTGCAGAGATTGCGAGAGAACCAGCTGTATGCAAAATTGAGCAAGTGTGAATTCTGGATTGATGAAGTCCTGTTCTTGGGTCACATAATTAACAAAGAAGGATTAGCTGTGGATCCAAAGAAAGTGGCAGACATTCTAAACTGGAAAGCGCCAATAGATGCCCAAGGAATCAAGAGCTCCATTGGAATGGCCGGATATTATCGGTGATCCATTGAAGGGTTCTCGAAGATTGCGAAACCGATGATAGCTTTGCTAGGCAACAAGGTTGAGTTCAAGTGGACTCAGAAATGTCAAGAGGCCTTCGAAGCGCTGAAAGGGAAGTTGACTACAACACCTGTCTTAGTCTTGCCTGATGTGCACAAGCCCTTCTCGGTGTATTGCGATGCTTATTACACTGGTTTGGGATGTGTGTTGATGTAGGAGGGAAGAGTTGTGGCTTACTCGTCCCGACAGCTGAAGGTTCATGAGAGGAATTACCCAATCCATTACCTAGAGTTGGCAGCAGTGGTTCACGCACTGAAGACATGGAGGCACTATCTGTATGGGCAGAAATGTGATGTATACACAGACCACAAGAGTCTGAAGTACATATTCACTTAGTCAGAGCTGAATATGAGGCAACGAAGATGTTTAGAGTTGATCAAAGACTATGAATTGGAGATTCATTACCACCCAGGTAAAGCAAACATAGTGGCAGATGCTTTGAGCAGGAAAAGTCAAGTCAACCTGATGGTCGCTCATCCGATGCCTTATGAGTTGGCCAAAGAGTTTGACAGGTTGAGCCTCGGATTTCTAAACAATATGCGAGGAGTAACAGTTGAGTTAGAACCCACCTTGGAGCGGGAAATCAAAGAAGCACAGAAGAATGATGAGAAGATCAGTGAAATCCGGTGACTGATTCTTGACGGCAGAGGCAAAGACTTTCGGGAAGATGCAGAGGGTGTGATATGGTTCAAAGACCGCTTGTGTGTTCCCAATGTCCAGTCCATTCAGGAGTTGATCCTCAAGGAAGCTCATGAGTTAGCTTATTCTATCCACCCTAGAAATGAGAAGATGTATCAGGATCTGAAGAAGAAATTCTGGTGGTAGGGAATGAAGAGGGAGATCGCAAAGCATGTGGCTATATGTGATAGTTGTCAAAGGATCAAGGCAGAGCATCAAAGGCCAGCTAGATTGTTGCAACCGTTGCGAATTCCTCAGTGGAAATAGGATGAAATCGGAATGGATTTCATAGTCGGATTGCCTCGTACTCGAGCCGGCTACGATTCCATTTGGGTAGTGGTGGACCGCTTAACCAAGTCAGCCCACTTCATACCTGTCAAGACCAACTACAGCAGTGCAGTATTGGCAGAGTTGTACATGTCTCGGATCGTTTGTCTTCATGGTGTGCCAAAGAAGATAGTGCAGACAGAGGAACGCAGTTCACCTCTCATTTCTGGCAGCAGTTGCATGAAGCCTTGGGTACACATCTGAATTTCAATTCATCTTATCATCCGCAGACAGACGACCAGACTGAAAGAACTAATCAAATCCTTGAAGACATGTTGAGAGCCTGTGCGTTGCAAGATCAATCCGGATGGGACAAGAGGTTACCTTATGCAGAATTCTCCTAAACAACAGCTACCAGGCCAGCTTGAAGATGTCACCATTTCAGGCACTTTATGAGAGGAGTTGTAGAACTCCGTTGCAATGGGATTAGCCTAGGGAAAAGCAAGTGTTTGGGCTAGACATATTGCTTGAAGCTGAAGAGAACATCAAGATGGTTCGAGAAAACCTGAAAATAGCGCAATCAAGGCAGCAAAGCTATGCAGACACAAGAAGGAGAGAGCTGAGTTTCGAAGTCGGAGATTTTGTCTACCTGAAGGTATCGCCTATCAGAGGAGTCAGAAGATTCGGAGTCAAAGGCAAGCTAGCACCCCTCTATGTTGGTCCGTATCAGATTCTCGCAAGGCGTGGAGAAGTGGCTTATCAGCTCAGTCTGCCAGAAGGCTTGTCCGCAGTGCATGATGTCTTTCATGTGTCTCAGTTGAAGAAGTGTCTGCGTGTGCCAGAAGAGCAGTTGCCAGTGGAAGGTCTAGAGGTCCAGGAGGACTTGACCTATATAGAGAAGCCAGTGCAGATTCTTGAGACTGCAGACAGAGTCACCCGGAGGAAAACTATCAGAATGTGCAAAGTCAGATGGAGTCACCACTCCGAGGAAGAAGCAACCTAGGAGAGTGAAGATGATCTGATGGCCAAGTACCCTGAACTCTTTGCTGGCCAACCTTGAATCTCGAGGGCGAGATTCTTTTAAGGGGGATAGGTTTGTAACGCCCTGAATTTGGGGGTAGAATTTTTTTTCTTCTTTTTACTCACCAAATTCAGGCGTTACTCCCTTTTCTTTTCCTATTTCGCTCCTTCTTCCTAATTTCAAAGCAGTATAGTGACTGGTGTCCATATCGTGTGTAAGCAAAACCTAAGTGTTAAGAGTGTTGCATCATGCCAAATCATATTTCCTTGTCTAATTTCATGCTTAATCGCGTGCGTTGCTTAGTTTCGTCTCGGATTCTGCTTCGTGAATTGGATTCCGTTCTGTGGTGGTGCGTGCCACGGGATTTTGACCCACGATACGGCCCAGCCTAGCCTAGCCCGACCCAGCCCAGCCAGGCCCAGCTCGGCCCGCGCGCTCCTGGCGCCCCCAGCTCCCCATGCGCGCCCCCTCCCCTGGTCCCTTTCTTTCATTTGATTTCTCCCACACAGCAACCTCTCTCTCTCCCCCTGTGGTGGTGCCCTAGGTTTTGGAGATGGTGATCGCCGGATTTGGACCACGAGGTGAGCTCCCCTCCCCTCTCCCTCTCCCTCTCTCTTTCCCTCCCCCTCCCCTTTCTTCTCCCCTGCGCGTCCTCTTCCTCCACGTCGCGCGCCGCCTGCCCCGGTGGCTCGGCCTCTTGCACGCCGGCGGCTTGGCTCCCATGCCTGGCTCCGCGCCTCCCCGTGCCCCCACGCCCTTGCGCGCCCGGCGGCGGCGGCCTTGCCCGTGGCCCAGCCTCGTGCCCCCACGCCTCCCCGCGCTCGGCGGCGGCAGCCTAGCCTGTGGCCCCGTGCCCGTCGCGCCCTTTGCCCCGGCGGCCTTGCCCGCGCCCCCTCGGCCCCTCGGCCCCGTGCCCCCGGTGGCCTGGAGCCCCGTGGCCCCACGTGCCCGTGCACCCTGCACGCTCGGCCCCGCGTGGCGTCTCACGCGCCCCTAAGCCTCGCGTCCTGGCAACCGTATGCCCTGTCGGTCCTGTCTCGTGCCCCAGTGTGCGCGCAGCGTGTTTGCGCGCGCGCAACTGCAGTTGCGTGGCGTTCGACTCTCAGCTTTATCTATTTTTCAATTTTAGTTTAATCGATGTGCTGCGTCGCGCGACAATTCATTTTAAATTCATCTTTATCAATGTGTTGTGTCGCGCGCTTCGTTGCGCGACGATTCAATTTAAGTTCATCTCTGTTAATGATCTTGTCACGCGCTTCGCCGTGCGACATTTCTTTTTAAACTCAGTTCAGTTGACGTATGCCATCGTGCGTTCATCGTGCGACGCCTAACGTCTCTTTATAATTATTGCAAGTGTCTTGTTGCGCGCTCTGTCACGCGACGAGTCGTTTATTTCTTAATTCAATTTAAAGTGTTATGTCGCGTGTCTCGCCGCGCGACAATCCTTTTAATTTATCTTCATGTGCTTATAAGGATTAAACATGAAACATGACTTTACTCTATGCTAAACGCGATGGTCAAATTAATACCATTCTGTTTAAACAAGTAGTTTAATTTATAATTGTGTAACGTGATCGCTCTCTGATGGTAGCCTCGACCGTTACTTTCTCTTTCTCGCTTAGTCGTGGGTGTGCGCCCTGCGTCGATCTTCCGTTTAATTATTGCATTCCATTGTATGGTGTACTGTTCTTTTGTATTAAATGTGTGGAATGTATGTTTGAACTCGTATAGATAACGATCAGTTGGCGGAGTCCGAAGAAGTTGCAGGTGAAGACCCTGAGCAGCAGTCGGTTGGTGAAGGCAAGTGTCCCTTGACCCATCTATGTCCTACTTATTCTTATAATTCACTCCCTGCATTTACACAATTTATACCTAAGGATTGACTAGCTTTTGTTTATCTTGTCCTTGTTTACCTATTTTGGTTGGGTTATTATGGTTTAGCTTTATGCTAGTGCTTCACATTAATCAATGAACATGATGAGATATCTATGATACGCTGTTTTCCCTTTTGATCATAACGATGGTACTGTGACATTTAAGGGGGCTCGAGCTGTTTCTCGAGTGCCTCTCCGTAAGGACTGGTTCGTTGGATGACCGCCCGGGAAAACAGTGCAACCATGAGGGTGGAGTGGGATGCCCTTAGCTGAGTAATTAGAGGAACTGAGGTGTAGTTCGTGTAACACCCCTGGTGTTACTGCAACTAAAACTTGAGCATGGCATCATAAACATTGGCATTGCATATGTTTGACACACCTAGAGTGCATTCACTAGCTAAAAATTTCAAACAAGTTGTATTGTTATAGCATTTTGCAAATAGAACCCTGGATAGGGGGCTTAGCCCTAAATAGGGATTAAAGTGGTAAAACATAACCCAAAGTGAGAAAACCTAAAAGCTTTAGGGGAATAGTCATAAAATGATCCCAAGAATGAACTTGAATCACATTTATACCCATGAGATACCAAAAACCCCCCATTTGAACCCAGGAAAACCCTAAGTCCAAACCCTAGGGGCCTATGTGCAAAAACAGTGCACATTTGGACTAAAGTGTAAAAACTACTATGCTAAAACATATAAAGTCACATGATTCACATTTAGGAAGATTTACAAGCCAAACCCTAAGTTTTGGACTAAATTGCAAAAAGACCCTAATTATAATTTCATACTAAGTCTGAACTTCAGTGTGGTTGGCTCAACTTTGGAGCCTTGTAACTTTCAAATTATAGGGTTTTTGTCCTAGGTCACCACATCAAACTTGTAGAACAAAAAAAGGAGAACAACTTTGCTTACGAGTGTAAGCCTAGTTGTTAAGAAGAATTTAGAGATAATTAAGCTCAAAGTCGGGCTGTCAGTCAATCCCTGGACTGAATTTTCAGTAGCAGTGTGATGGGGTGAACTTTGAGCTCGATTTTGAATGGGATTCGGTGACTATTTGATGGTAAGCATTGTGGCAAAGTTGAAGATGGATTATAGATGTATAACTTTGATGTAGAAAGTTGGCTTAGGTACCACATAAAAATTGGAGAAAATAGAGCTCCAATTTGATCTGTTAGATAAGCTCTTCACTGAGTCAGGCGCACTGTTCACAGGTTTTCAGAAAAATCACGCCGTGGATAAGGATCAGTCTCGCCGGCGATAAGGACGCCATCGTGGCTCGGATAGGTCGTCGGCAGCCATGGTAAAAGTCCCCGGCGACGTGTCAGTGAGTTACTGAGGTGGCAAGCTCCGGTTAATCGGCGGCCACCGTGCCCTCACCGAAATCCGCCGCGCGGTAGGCTTGCCAGAACATCCGCAATCCGTGAATTTCATCCAAATCCGGTCATCAGCCTATAAATTGAGAGTGCCACGAGCTCCATAGGGTAGTCAAGTAACCCGTGCACCAACTCGCGCCTCGAATCGTCTCCCAGAGAGCTTCAATTTGGGACTTTCCCCAAATCCACCAAAAACACCGTGCGGTGTGTGTTCACCGTGGTCAGCCTGTTCTAGGTGAATTCATACTCCTCTGTTGATTGTTCTAGTGTCTCTAGGCTCTTCCAAAGCTTCCCGAACCCTTTAATTGTACTGGACCGCCATGAATTCATGGGAACGTGTTCATCAGTTCGCCATGTTCACGGTCACCGTGGCCAGAGAAAACCAATTGGCCGTAGATGAAATTGGGTTGGGGGAAATGGTCGGGGTGGATTCAATTTCGTGTCAGTCGCTCGGAGACCCTAGTCATGGCCCCATTCGGCCGGTCCAGACAGCTCGCCGGAGCTCGGCTGCGCGCGACGTCGTCGTGGACCCAGCGCTGCGAAGAAATAGAAACCGGAGGGCTCTTCTGCAAATCGTCAGTGACATAGTGAACAGTGAAAGAACCTGCCTCCAGTTAGCCAAGAACCCGAGGCCTTTTCTGTAAAGTCGCAAGCGCGCGCGCGGGCGCGGGCGCGTTTTCTGTGGACCTGGGCCGCCTAGGCTAAAACCAGCCCAACACTATTCAATCTTTTTTCTTTTTCTTTTTCAATAGAACATTAGAAATCCATAGAAAATTGTAGAAAAATCCTAAAATTGTCAAACCAATTTTCCTAGACTTCTTATTTTCCATAATATTTAATAAAAATAGTTTCATGATTTTTAGATTAAATAAGGAATTTTAAGGCATTTAAAGTAGTTTAAAGCATTAGTTCTGGATTTTTAGAAAACATATGGTAATTCCAAAAATGATCAAACTTTTTATATAAGCTCTACACGTTATTTAGGAGCCTTGGGTAGAGTTTGGTGTAATTTGGACCTTGTTTGATAACTAGAACCCAAAACCCCCACCCCTGCCCTGTGAACTCCTTTACTGACTCCGGAAACCCTAAGTTCTCGGAGTTTCGTGAAGGAAAATTGTATTCAAAACCTTAGATAATAAATTCTTATTATCTTTGCACTCTCATGAGCATTACATGGCATTCATTCTTATATACATGACTATGTTTAGAAAATGAAGAAGAGATCGAAGTGACTGAAGAGAAGGCACCACCACCTTTGGAATCTCAGGCAGAGACTTGTCTCTACTTTGACATCTGCGGGCCTGAGCCTGACTCACCTACTAACGAAGGCAAGCCCCGGTGCATTTGCCACCTTCCTTGATGTTTTTAAAATCTTTTTCACTTAGTTGCTGCATTAAGTAATAGGAGTTGATTGCTAAACAATTCCTGCATCCCCTTCCTTGATCTTGATTACTTTCCTTGATACCCTGTTTTACAAAAGGTTTTTACTATGCTTAGTATTGCTCTAGCAAAACAAAAGGTTTTGTTTTACAAAAGATGATTGGCGAAGTGGGAGGAATGTTTTTGGAAATAAAACTTGATGGTGGATCCATCATTGCCATGATGGGTTCAACATCGGAAAAGATGTACCTCTGCCAGGCACCAAGTTTTTGGGTAAATTATTAAGCTAAGACCGGGCGGGTGACTTGCACGAGAAGAGAGTCTTGGTGTAGTGTCTCCGTCTGAGTCGATTAAGGACCGTGTCGATGTAGGCCTGATGACCGAGGACCCTTTAACTGGTCACATGCCTCGTCATGGGTAAGCCTTGCCTCGGGCAGACTAAGGCTAGAATAAGATAACACGAAATGCGGTGGCGAGAGTAGCGTGTACCCTTCGTAGCAAGAGGCTGGACGGTGGTGTATCTGTGCTCTCGGTTTGCGTGAACCTGATATGGTCTTAAGAACCCTGGTGGCGGGATGACATATGCAAGGGTTAAGTGCTACATATGTCATGTGATTGGAGATCCTCAGCTGAGTATAATTGATTCGGATCGCCGTACCTCCGCGGTTATGGAGACTTGGTCACTGACTTACACGTAGAATTCCACTAAAGACGAAGGGATTGGTGAGAAACTGGCTAGTATAGGACAAGTGCTTGAACTAGATTAGCAAGAACTCTAGATATAGGTAGGTTTACCTAACTTGACAATAAAACTGGATTTTTAAGGATCCACTCTTAGTAAGCATTTACGCAAAACAGAGTCTTTGATCTTGAGATACCTTACCTTGACTCCCTTATAACCAGCATACCCTTGAGAGTCTTTTCTTTAGTTGGGTAAGACTTGCTGAGTAATTCCATACTCAGGGTTTATTCCCTCGTTGTTTTTAGGTGAGGAAGCAGCAAATTTTTGTTGCTTTTGTACCAAGGTGGTTCCAAATGAAGAAAAACAAGAGTGAAGCTGCGGGAGGACATGGTCCTCCATAAGAAACTTTTATGTAAGAACTTATCGGGAGGAGTTTTTGCCTCCCTTGGTATTGTAATAATACTACTCAACACTCGTTTTATAACTCTGGTCTGTAATAAGTAACTTGATCCTACTTTCTAAATAAATGTAAGTTTATGTAATCGCTTCCGCATTTCTATATCTCTGATGTTCTGTAATGTCTGCAAGACGGGTGAAACGTTCCTGGAAAGGTAAGAAAGAAGATACCGAACTTGTCAAGTAATTCATGAACATCTACAGGGTTGTCTGATGTCTGTTGGACAAGGACAACTGTAGGTGGGCCTAATGACTTGGGAGGTTTTGTCACAGCTAGTATCGGAGCGAAGCCCTTCTGAGAGCACCTAGAGGGGGGGGTGAATAAGTGATCCTGTGAAACTTGAAACTTAAGCCACAAAAACTTGGTTAAGCGTTAGTACAATAATGCCAAGTGGCTAGAGAGGAGTCTCAACAAAACACAATAACCACAAGGATCTCAATCACAGAGATGGCACGGTGGTTATCCCGTGGTTCGGCCAAGACCAACGCTTGCCTACTCCACGTTGTGGCGTCCCAACGGACGAGGGTTGCAATCAACCCCTCTCAAGCGGTCCAAAGACCTACTTGAATACCACGGTGTTTTGCTTTGCTTTTCTTAATCCCGTTCGCGAGGAATCTCCACAACTTGGAGCCTCTTGCCCTTACACTTGAAGTTCACAAAGAAGCACGGAGTAAGGGAGGGATTAGCAACTCACACAAGACACAAAGATCACAGCAAATACGCACACACAAGACCCAGACTTGAGCTCAAATAACTATCACGAGTTTTTCACTAGAACGGAGCTCAAATCACTAAGAATGTCTAACAAGTGCGCAAGAACGAAGTGTGAGTGATCAAGTATGCTCAAAGAATGCTTGGGTATCTTCTCCATGTGCCAAGGGGTCCCTTTTATAGCCCCAAGGCAGCTAGGAGCCGTTGAGAGCATTGTTGGAAGGCAAATCTTGCCTTCTGTCGACTGGCGCACTGGACAGTCCGGTGCACCACCGGACACTGTCCGGTGCGGATCTCCTTCCTTATTTGGCGAAGCCGACCGTTGCAGATTAAGAGCCGTTGGCGCACCGGACACTGTCCGGTGCACACCAGACAGTCCGGTGCTCCAATGTGACCGTTGGCTCGGCCACGCGTCACGCGCGGAATCCTCGGCCGACCGTTGCCCCGACTGACCGTTGACTCACCGGACAGTCCGGTGCACCACCAGACAGACCGGTGAATTTTAGCCGTACGCCGTTAATCAACTCCCGTGAACGGCTCACCGGACGGTCCGGTGCATCACCGGATAGTCCGGTGACTTATAGCCGTACACCGCCGTCGAAGTCCCGAGAGTAGCTAGTTCACCAGAGTCAGCCTGGCACACAGGACACTGTCCGGTGCACCACTGGACAGTCCGGTGCACCCAGACGGAGCTGACTTTGGCTGAACAGAGCCATCTCATTTCCAATTCAATCTTTCCTGTTTCCAGCACTTAGACACAATACATTAGTCCATAAAACAATGTACTAAGTCTAGAAACATACCTTTTGACTTGATTTGCACATTGTCCACCACATTGCATAGATCAACACAAAAGCACTTGCGTTGGCACTCAATCACCAAAATACTTAGAAATGGCCCAAGGGCACATTTCCCTTTCAATCTCCCCCTTTTTGGTGATTTATGCCAACACAACATAAAGCAACTAGAACAAGTGCAATAACAATGCAAA
This sequence comes from Zea luxurians, assembly GCA_029449295.1. Taxonomy (NCBI): domain Eukaryota; kingdom Viridiplantae; phylum Streptophyta; class Magnoliopsida; order Poales; family Poaceae; genus Zea; species Zea luxurians. Next base: position 71,546,968 of record JAOPSE010000012.1, read on the forward strand.
TGGAACCTCAAAATTGTTTTGATTCATATTTGGCATATATGGATCACTCTTCGCCACCACTTGGTTTGTTTTTGCAAATCAAACTCAAATTCCTATCTCTAAGTCAAATTCACTTGTAGAGACATAAAGAGAGGTATTCCAAAGAATATTGATCAAGGATTTCAAAAACTCCCCCTTTTTCCCATAATCAACACTTCTCCCCACAAGAGGCCAACTTTTGACAAAAGAGATCCATCTATTGCTTTGGCCTTTATTTTCTCCCCCTTTAGCATCAAGCACCAAAACGGGATCAATCTTGGCCCTTGAACCCCATTGCCTCACCAAAATCTTCAAATAAGAATACAAAGGCAATAAGAGTACATGAGATGAACTTGGAAGAAGTTACCCTCTCATCGGAGTGCAGTGGAAGTCTTTCATGGTCCAAGTCCACCTTTTCCCTTTCAAACCTCCTTTGAGACTAAAACAAGCAAACTCAAGCACACGGTTAGTCTCAAAGGGTCAAGTTGTAGCACATCTCCCCCTAAATATGTGCATCACTTGCAAGAGGACTTGTGAGGTCCATGGAGTGTTTGTACAACTTGAGCACCACAAGTAAGCAACAAAATGCATAAGGAACATGATCAAAGGCATAAACACATGTATGCTATAAATCAATCCAAGTTCCACGAATCTAGGACATTTAGCTCACTACGCAGCCTGCAAAAGGTCTTCTCATCTAAAGGCTTGGTAAAGATATCGGCTAGCTGGTTCTCGGTGCTAACATAAAACACTTCGATATCTCCCTTTTGCTGGTGGTCTCTCAAAAAGTGATGCCGGATGTCAATGTGCTTTGTGCAGCTGTGCTCAACAGGATTTTCCGCTATTCGGATAGCACTCTCATTATCACATAGGAGTGGGACTTTGCTCAGATTGTAGCCAAAGTCCCGGAGGGTTTGCCTCATCCAGAGTAGTTGCGTGCAACACTGTCCTGCGGCAACATACTCGGCCTCAGCGGTGGATAGGGCGACAGAAGTTTGTTTCTTAGACTTCCACGACACTAGGGACCTTCCTAATAATTGGCATGTCCCTGATGTACTCTTCCTATCGACCTTACATCCAGCATAGTCGGAGTCTGAGTATCCAATCAAGTCAAAGTTAGACCCCTTTGGATACCAGATCCCGAAGCAAGGCGTAGCGACTAAATATCTAAGAATTCGCTTCACAGCCACCAAGTGACACTCCCTTGGATCAGATTGAAATCTAGCACACATGCATACGCTAAGCATAATATCCGGTCTACTAGCACATAAATAAAGCAAAGAAGCTATCATTGACCGGTATGCCTTTTGATCAACGGACTTACCTCCTTTGTTGAGGTTGGTGTGTCCGTCAGTTCCCATCGGCGTCTTTGCGGGCTTGGCGTCCTTCATCCCAAACCGCTTTAGCAAGTCTTGCGTGTACTTTGTTTGGGAGATGAAGGTGCCATCCTTGAGTTTCTTCACTTGGAACCCAAGGAAGTAGTTCAACTCGCCCATCATCAACATCTCGAATTTTTGTGTCATCACCCTGCTAAACTCTTCACAAGACTTTTGATTAGTAGAACCAAATATTATGTCATCGACATAAATTTGGCACACAAAAAGATCACCATCGCACGTCTTAGTAAAAAGAGTTGGATCGGCTTTCCCATCCTTGAAAGCATTAGCAATTAAAAAGTCTCTAAGGCATTCATACCATGCTCTTGGGGCTTGCTTAAGTCCATAGAGCGTCTTAGAGAGCTTACACACGTGGTCGGGGTACCGTTCATCCTCGAAGCCAGGGGGTTGCTCCACATACACCTCCTCCTTGAGTGGCCCGTTGAGGAAAGCGCTCTTCACATCCATTTGGAACAACCTGAAAGAATGGTGAGCGGCATATGCTAGCAATATACGAATAGATTCTAGCCTAGCCACAGGAGCAAAAGTCCCCTCAAAGTCCAAGCCTGCGACTTGGGCATAACCTTTTGCCACAAGTCGAGCCTTGTTCCTCGTCACCACCCCGTGCTCGTCCTGTTTGTTGCGGAACACCCACTTGGTTCCCACAACGTTTTGCTTGGGACGAGGCACCAGTGTCCATACTTCATTGCGCTTGAAGTTGTTGAGCTCCTCCTGCATGGCCAACACCCAGTCCAGATCTAGCAAGGCCTCTTCTACCCTGAAAGGCTCAATAGAAGAGACAAAGGAGTAATGCTCACAAAAATTAACTAATCTAGAACGAGTAGTTACTCCCTTGCTAATATCCCCCAATATTTGGTCGACGGGATGATTCCTTTGAATCGTCGCTCAAACATGGGTTGGAGGTGCCTGAGGTGGTTCTTCCTCTTCAACTTGGACATCCTGTGCTCCCCCTTGATCACGCGCCTCCACTTGAGGTACCTGTTCGTCGTCTTAGGTTGGGGGAAGCACCATTGTTGAGGAAGTAGGTTGATCTTGCTCCAATTGTTCCTGTAGTCGCACATCGCCAATCGCCATGGTGCGCATAGCGGCCGTTGGAACGTCTTCTTCATCTACATCATCAAGATCAACAACTTGCTCTCTTGGAGAGCCATTAGTCTCATCAAATACAACGTCGCTAGAGGCTTCAACCAAACCCGATGATTTGTTGAAGACCCTATACGCCTTTGTACTTGAGTCATAACCTAATAAAAACCCTTCTACAGCTTTGGGAGCAAATTTAGAAGTTCTACCTTTCTTCACAAGAATATAACACTTGCTCCCAAATACACGAAAATAAGACACATTGGGTTTGTTACCAGTTAGCAGCTCATATGAAGTCTTCTTGAGGAGGCGGTGAAGGTAGACCCGGTTGATGGCGTGGCAAGCCGTGTTCACAGCTTCCGACCAAAAGCGCTCGGGGGTCTTGAACTCTCCAAGCATAGTCCTCGCCATATCGATGAGCGTCCTGTTCTTCCTCTCTACCACACCATTTTGTTGTGGTGTGTAGGGAGCGAAGAACTCGTGCTTGATTCCTTCCTCCTCAAGGAACTCCTCCACTTGAAGGTTCTTGAACTCGGACCCGTTGTCTCTCCTTATCTTCTTCACTTTGAGCTCAAACTCATTTTGAGCTCTCCTGAGGAAGCGCTTGAGGGTCCCTTGGGTTTCAGATTTATCCTGCAAAAAGAATATCCAAGTGAAGCGGGAAAAATCATCAACTATAACAAGACCATACTTACTTCCTCCTATACTTAGATAGGCGACGGGTCCGAAGAGGTCCATATGAAGCAGCTCCAAGGGTCTTGATGTGGTCATCACATTTTTGGTGTGATGAGAGCCTCCCACCTATTTCCCTGCTTGACAAGCTGCACAAGGTCTATCTTTCTCGAAATGTACGTTAGTTAGACCTATCACGTGTTCTCCCTTTAGAAGTTTGTGAAGGTTCCTCATCCCCACATGTGCTAAGCGGCGATGCCACAGCCAGCCCATGCAAGTCTTAGCAATTAAACATGCATCTAGACCGGCCTCTTCTTTTGCAAAATCAACCAAATAAATTTTGCCGTCTAGTACACCCTTAAAAGCTAGTGAACCATCACACCTTCTAAAGACAGACACATCTATATTTGTGAATAGGCAATTATATCCCATATTGCATAATTGACTAACAGATAACAAATTATATCCAAGCGACTCAACTAAAAACACATTAGAAATAGAGTGCTCGGATGAAATAGCAATTTTACCTAACCCTTTTACCTTGCCTTGGTTCCCATCACCGAATATTATTGAATCTTGGGGATCCTTTTTATTGACGTAGGAAGAGAACATCCTCTTTTCCCCCGTCATGTGGTTTGTGCATCCGCTGTCGATAATCCAGCTTGTACCCCCGGATGCATAAACCTGCAAGGCAAATTTAGGCTTGGGTCTTAGGTACCCAACTCTTGTTGGGTCCTACAAGGTTAGTCACAATTGTCTTAGGGACCCAAATGCAAGTTTTATCTCCCTTGCATCTTGCCCCTAACTTCCTAGCAATCACCTTCTTATTCTTTCTACAAATGGCAAATGAAGCATTGCAAGCATGATATATTGTAGAAGGTTCATTAACTTTCCTAGGAGCATTAACAACATTTCTCCTAGGCATATTATGAACAACATTTCTCCTAGCAACCTTTCTATCATGCATAACATAGGAACTAGAAGCAGTCATAGCATGAAAATCAAAAGCATCATAACTTCTAAAGGCATTCTTAGAATGTCTCCTATCATGATACATGAAAGCATGGTTCTTTTGCACACTACTAGCCATAGGGGCCTTCCCTTTCTCCTTGGCGGAGATGGGAGCCTTATGGCTTGTTAAGTTCTTGACTTCCCTCTTGAAGCCAAGACCATCCTTAATTGAGGGGTGTCTACCAATCGTGTAGGCATCCCTTGCAAATTTTAGTTTGTCAAATTCACTTTTTCTAGTCTTAAGTTGGGCATTAAGACTAGCCAATTCATCATTTAATTTAGAAATGCAAACTAGGTGTTCACTACAAGCATCAATGTCAAAATCTTTACACCTAGTGCAAATCATAACATGTTCTACACAAGAGTTAGATTTATTTGCTACTTCTAGTTTAGCATTTAAATCATTGTTAATTCTCTTTAAGCTAGAGATAGAGTCATGTCATGTAGACACTTCACTAGAAAGCATTTCATTCCTTTTAACTTCTAGAGCAAGTGAATTTTGTGCACTAACAAATTTATCATGCTCTTCATATAAAAGGTCCTCTTGTTTCTCTAAAAGTCTATCCTTTTCATTCAAGGCATCAATCAATTCATTAATCTTATCTATTTTAGTTCTATTCAATCCCTTGAACAAACTAGAGTAATCTATTTCTTCATCACTAGACTCATCATCACTAGAAGAATCATAAGTAGTACTGTCTCGAGTACATACCTTCTTCTCCTTCGCCATGAGGCATGTGTGACGCTCGTTGGGAAGAGGGATGACTTGTTGAAGGCGGTGGCGGTGAGTCCTTCATTTTCGGAGTCGGATGACGAACAATCTGAGTCCCACTCCTTGCCAAGGTGTGCCTCGCCCTTAGCCTTCTTGCATGCCTTCTTCTTCTCCCTCTTGCTCCCTTGTTCCTGGTCACTTTCATTATCGGGACAGTTAGCAATAAAATGACCAATCTTACCACATTTGAAGCATGAGCGCTTCCCCTTTGTCTTGGTCTTGCTAGGCTGTCCCTTGCGACCCTTTAGCGCCGTCTTGAAGCGCTTGATGATGAGGGCCATCTCTTCATCATTGAGCCCGGCCGCCTCAACTTGCGCCACCTTGCTAGGTAGTGCCTCCTTGCTCCTCATTGCCTTGAGAGCAATGGGTTGAGGCTCATGGATTGGACCGTTCAACGCGTCGTCCACGTACCTCGCCTCCTTGATCATCATTCGCTCGCTTACGAACTTTCCGAGGACTTCTTCGGGCGACATCTTGGTGTACCTAGGATTTTCATGAATATTGTTCACCAAATGTGGATCAAGTACAGTGAAGGACCTTAGCATTAGGCGGACGACATCGTGGTCCGTCCATCGCGTGCTTCCGTAGCTCCTTATTTTGTTGATAAGGGTCTTGAGCCGGTTGTATGTTTGGGTTGGCTCCTCGCCCCTTATCATCGCGAATCTTCCAAGCTCGCCTTCCACCAACTCCATTTTGGTGAGCAAGGTGACGTCATTTCCCTCATGAGAGATCTTGAGGGTGTCCCAGATCTGCTTGGCATTGTCCAAGCCGCTCACCTTATGGTACTCGTCCCTGCACAAAGAGGCTAACAACACAGTAGTAGCTTGTGCATTTTTATGAATCTGTTCATTAATAAATATAGGACTATCCGAGCTATCAAATTTCATTCCATTCTCAACAATTTCCCATATGCTTGGATGGAGAGAGAACAAGTGACTACGCATTTTGTGACTCCAAAATCCATAGTCCTCCCCATCAAAGTGTGGAGGTTTGCCAAGAGGAATGGAGAGAAAATGTGTATTTGAGCTATGCGGGATACGCGAATAATCGAAAGAAAAGTTTGAGTTAACCGTCTTTCGTTTGTCGTAGTCATTGTCGTCATTGTCCTTTTGGGAAGAAGTGGACTCATCGCTGTCGTCATAGTAGACGATCTCCTTGATGCGTCTTGTCTTCTTCTTCTTCCCATCTTTGCGTCTGTGGCCCGAGTCCGAGTCGGTAGGCTTGTCATCCTTCGGCTCGTTGACGAAGGACTCCTTCTCCTTATCGTTGATCACGATTCCCTTCCCCTTAGGATCCATCTCTTCGGGCGATTAGTCCCTTCGTGAAGAGAACGGCTCCAATACCAATTGAGAGCACCTAGAGGGGGGGTGAATAGGTGATCCTGTGAAACTTGAAACTTAAGCCACAAAAACTTGGTTAAGCGTTAGTACAATAATGCCAAGTGGCTAGAGAGGAGTCTCAACAAAACACAATAACCACAAGTATATCAATCACAGAGATGGCACGGTGGTTATCCCGTGGTTCGGCCAAGACCAACGCTTGCCTACTCCACGTTGTGGCGTCCCAACGGACGAGGGTTGCAATCAACCCCTCTCAAGCGGTCCAAAGACCTACTTGAATACCATGGTGTTTTGCTTTGCTTTTCTTAATCCCGTTCGTGAGGAATCTCCAAAACTTGGAGCCTCTCGCCAATACACTTGAAGTTCACAAAGAAGCACGGAGTAAGGGAGCGATTAGCAACTCACACAAGACACAAAGATCACAGCAAATACACACACACAAGACCCAGACTTGAGCTCAAATAACTATCACGAGTTTTTCACTAGAACGGAGCTCAAATCACTAAGAATGTCTAACAAGTGCGCAAGAACGAAGTTTGAGTGATCAAGTATGCTCAAAGAATGCTTGGGTATCTTCTCCATGCGCCAAGGGGTCCCTTTTATAGCCCCAAGGCAGCTAGGAGCCGTTGAGAGCATTGTTGGAAGGCAAATCTTGCCTTCTGTCGACTGGCGCACCGGACAGTCCGGTGCACCACCGGACACTGTCCGGTGCGGATCTCCTTCCTTATTTGGCGAAGCCGGCCATTGTAGATTAAGAGCCGTTGGCGCACCGGACACTGTCCGGTACACACCGGACAGTCCGGTGCTCCAATGTGACTGTTGGCTCGGCCATGCGTCACGTGCGGAATCCTCGGCCGACCGTTGCCCCGGCTGACCGTTGACTCACCGGACAGTCCGGTGCACCACCGGACAGACCGGTGAATTTTAGCCGTACGCCGTTAATCAACTCCCGAGAGCGACGAGTTCGACTGTGAACGGCTCACCGGACAGTCCGGTGATTTATAGCCGTACACCATCGTCGAAGTCCCGATAGTAGCCAGTTCACCAGAGTCAGCCTGGCACACCGGACACTGTCCGGTGCACCGCCGGACACTGTCCTGTGCACCACCGGACAGTCCGGTGCACCCAGTCAGAGTTGACTTTGGCTGAACAGAGGCATCTCATTTCCAATTCAATCTTTCCTGTTTCCAGCACTTAGACATAATACATTAGTCCATAAAACAATGTCCTAAGTCTAGAAACATGCCTTTTGACTTGATTTGCACTTTGTCCACCACATTGCATAGATCAACACAAAAGCACTTGCGTTGGCACTCAATCACCAAAATACTTAGAAATGGCCCAAGGGCACATTTCCCTTTCACCTTCTTTGTAGATATTATGAGGCATCTTCAAAAGGATTTTCTAAAAACTTACCTAGAAAGATTTCTTCCATTCTTATCCCTTTTATCTGAAGAATCTATATGAAAGACCAGATAGGAGGAGTGCAATGTATAGAAGGTATGAATCAACTAAGGTTGGTTCTGTAATTACACATGCATCATTCTAAGAATTATACTAAGAAAATTTTCCCGCTAGAGAAATGCCGCCGCGCACGAGGAAAACCGCGCGTAAGTCAACTGGCCCAATTGGTGTACCTCATCACCAACTTGCTCCATGGCACGAGGATAGTAGTAGCGGAAGCAACGATACGATTAGGGATCTTGAAGCCCGAGTAAATCAGCTTCAAGCGGAGCTTCAACGCAGGACGAATATATGGGTCACGGATGGCGACAGAATAAATGAATTAAGAAGTCACATCCGCCGTCTGCAAGATCAGCTTGCTGATCGAGACTTAGCGCTTGACTGGGCGGTACAGTCTCGTTCAGTGGCTTGGGCTAAGGAAGCAAAGGCTCGATCCCGAGTCGAAGAACTTAGCTCTACCATTGACAATCTGTAGGCGTATTGCAATACCCTACATGAGGAAGTCCATGTACTGTATTCGCAACTACACCCCAGTGCACCTACGGATCCTGTTGGGTCGGAAGCTGGACCCACGCACGTTGCGGGAGAAGCGCATGGTGGTGAGTTAGACCTTTTTAGGCCCCCTCCTTCTATGAGGCTGGTCGATGAATGGTCTCCCACACCTGACGACGAGGCTGCCAGGAGCAACCAGAAGCAGGAATAGTGGTGTAGTAGTAGAAATAGAAGTAGTGTATTGTATAATAGGTTGTACTATTGTATAATGGGTACTGTACTCCTGTTGTATAAAATCGAGTCTGTAACATTACTCTTTTTGGTAATGTAAATTGGATGGTTTTGTCTTTGGCATATTATATTTGCTTTCAAATGTTGTTGCCACAGATGCCGTCCAAGACCCGATCACAGGATGCAGCTGGAACCTCCAGTGGGAGGGAGTCTACCCCAAATCCACCTCCTGTCCCTCCCACACTTGCCGAGGCGATTGCCGCCTTGGTAAATGCAACCGCGGATAATACCCATTTTCTGAGAGAGATGGCGGGTCAACAGTTTCAGCAACAAGGCGGGCGGGGTTATCAACAGGGCCCCCGTGAAACCTCTTACTTGGACTTCTCAGAGACACGTCCACCGCTATTTATCAAAGCCGAAGACCCGTTAGAAGCCGACGAATGGATTCGGGTTATCGAGCAAAAATTTGGACTTCTGCGCTGTTCTGAAACCCAGAAGCCTTTATTCGCAGCCCAGCAACTGCGCGGCCCTGCTAGCACCTGGTGGGGAAATTTTGTGGCCGTTCAACCGGCCAATCATCAGATAACATGGGAAGAATTCAAGGTGGCCTTCCGCGAACATTATATACCAGAAGGTGTTCTTCACATGAAGCAAGAAGAATTTATGAAGCTGAAGCAAGGAGGGGATACTGTTAATCAGTATCTCAATAAGTTCAATCATCTGTCGCAGTATGCAATCGATCAAGTGAACACCGATCTAAAAAAGAAGAATTGTTTTATGAGAGGTTTAAATGATCGATTGCAAAGAAAGATGGCAACCTGCATAGATCTTACTTATGGAAGAGCTGTCAGTACAACACTGGCAGTAGAAGCGAAGTATGCAGGTGTCGGAAAATCTAAGGGATTTGGAGGTGACAGGCCTAGTCAGGGCCCGGTAAAAAGGCAACGGTTTGTTCTCCGGCCTTCCAACCAGAATCGCTCTTTCTCTCGTCCACCCTCCTTCCCTTTTAAGCAGCCAATAATTATTCGTCCCAATAATGCCCTCACTGCATCAAGTCAGCCGGGTGCCCCAGGCACTCGATTCCCTGCTCTGCCCAACTCGTCGACTGAATGTTTCAACTGTGGAAAATCTGGGCATTTCATCAAGGATTGCCCTTATCCAAAGCAAAACCAGTCAAATAATCAGCAAGGATCTGGGAATTCATCTCAAGTCAAGGGAAATACTATGGGCAAAAATACCAAGAAGACGGGACGCATATATTATACGCAAGTGGCCACTACACCGGATGGGGAGCCGGTAATGATGGGTACGTTCCTTATGGCCAATCATCCCGCAATTATTCTCTTTGATTCTGGTGCTTCGCATACATTTATCAGCAAGAAATTTGTGGAGCAACATTGCATTTCATGCTATGAATCAAAAGAAGGGTTTAAAATTCACTCCCCTGGGGTACAAATCTTTACTAGAGAAGTGGCTTATCAAGTGCCCGTAACATTGACCGGACGAGACTTTTCTACTAATATGATAGTTCTGAAAGGCCAAGACGTAGATGTGATTTTGGGTATGAATTGGCTGGCCCAACATAAAGCAACTCTCAACACTGATCAAAGAACCATCAGGTTGAGTCATAATCAAGAAGAAATTCTCTTGTCTATCCCCATTCCAACCAAAGCTACTGGCAGAGTTTATGAAGCCATTATACCGGAAAACAAGGATATTCCGGTAGTATGCGAGTTTCCCGATGTCTTTCCAGAGGATTTGCCTGGATTGCCACCTGAAAGGGATGTAGAGTTTGTAATTGAGTTGAAACCCGGTACGGCTCCCATTTCTCGAAGATCGTACTGTATGCCTCCAAATGAGTTGGCAGAATTGAAGATTCAATTACAAGATCTACTTGAGAAAGGGTTCATCCGGCCAAGCTCGTCACCATGGGGTTGTCCAGCCATATTCGTCAAAAAGAAGGATCAAACTTTACGGATGTGTGTGGATTATCGACCCCTGAATGAGGTCACTATCAAGAATAAGTACCCTCTTCCGAGGATTGACATTTTATTTGATCAACTGACCAGGGCGAGGGTATTCTCCAAGATTGATCTCAGATCGGGCTATCATCAGATCCGTATTCGGCCCGAGGATATACCAAAGACCGTGTTCACTACGCGGTATGGGTTATTTGAATACCTGGTAATGTCTTTGATGAACTCGGTATTCATGCCCGAGTTGGACAAGTTTGTGGTGGTCTTCATTGAAGATATTCTAATATATTCCAAAAATGAAGAGGAGCATGCTCAACATTTACAGATCATGTTAACGCGCCTGAGAGAACATCAGTTGTATGCTAAGTTCAGCAAATGCGCGTTTTGGCTGGAGGAAATTCAGTTTCTGGGACATGTTCTATCTGCCAGGGGGATTGCGGTAGATCCCAGCAAAGTCAAGGACATTTTGGAGTGGAAACCCCCAACCACTGTTCATCAAGTCCGAAGTTTCCTTGGACTGGCTGGATATTACCGCCGATTTATACCAGATTTTTCTAAGCTTGTGAAGCCAATCACAAGTTTATTGAAGAATGATATTAAATTCAATTGGTCTTCCAAGTGTAATAAAGCTTTTGAACAATTGAAGACATTATTAACCACTGCTCCGGTATTGGCTCAACCGGATATCACTAAGCCCTTTGATGTGTATTGTGATGCATCAGGCAGTGGTCTCGGCTGTGTATTAATGCAAGAAGGCCGAGTAATTGCGTATGCTTCAAGGCAGTTGCGCCGGCATGAGGAGCATTATCCAACTCATGACCTAGAGCTAGCTGCTATGGTTCATGCCCTGAAGATTTGGCGTCATTATCTGCTGGGTAATATCTGTCACATTTATACAGATCATAAAAGCTTGAAGTATATCTTCACCCAGTCAGAATTGAATATGAGACAAAGGCGATGGCTTGAGCTTATTAAGGATTATGACCTAGAAATTCATTATCACCTAGGCAAGGCCAATGTGGTGGCAGATGCACTTAGCCGTAAGGTTTCCTGTCACTGTCTTACGACAAAGACTTCTGACAATACATTATGTCAGGAGATGGAGAAGCTAAACCTGGGAATGGTCCAACAAGGAACCCTAAGTCAGCCAAAGCTTGAGTCAGTCCTCTTGCAAAGGATAATTGATGCTCAAAGGGATAATGAGGGTATGAAACACATTCGTGAGAAGATAAGGGCTGGAAAAGCCAAATGATTCAAAGAAGATGATCAAGGCATTGTATGGTTTAATAACCGCATAGTGGTGTCGAAGAATGAAGAGGTCCGCCAGCAAATTCTTGATGAAGCACATTTTAGTCGCTATTCTATTCATCCCGGAAGCACTAAAATGTACCAAGACTTGAAGCAACACTATTGGTGGACAAAAATGAAGATTGAGATTGCATGCTATGTGGCTAGATGTGACACCTGCAGACGTGTCAAGGCCATACATTTGAAAGCTGCCGGTCCATTACAGTATCTACCAATACCAACATGGAAATGGGAAGACATAAGTATGGACTTTATTGTGGGATTGCCCAGGACCGCAAAAGGGTATGACTCTATCTGGCTTATTGTTGATCGGCTCACGAAAATTGCTCACTTTCTGCCAGTCAAGACATCTTACCCGATTCTTACCTATGCGGAATTATAGATTGCTCGCATTCTCAGTTTGCACGGGGTTCCAAAGACTATAGTGTCGGATCGTGGACCTCAATTCGTATCCAAATTCTGGGAAAAACTTCATAAATCCCTGGGTACTAAACTGCTCCACAGTTCGGCCTATCATCCGCAAACAAGTGGGCAGACTGAGAGGGTTAATCAAATACTTGAAGATATGCTGCGGGCATGTGTTCTGGACTTCTCACAGAAATGTGATGAATGTTTGCCCTTAGCGGAGTTTTCATATAATAATAGCTATCAAGAAAGTATCAAGATGGCACCCTTCGAAGCTTTATATGGACGACGATGTCGTACTCCGCTAAATTGGTCTGAACCTGGTGAAAGGTACTTCTTCAAGCCTGATATAGTGAAAGAGACCGAAGAAAAAGTTCAGAAAATAATTCATAATATGAAGAAAGCCCAAACTCATCAAAAGAGTTATGCAAACCAACGACGACAACCCTTATACTTTTCTCGTGGGAGATTATGTCTACCTGAAAGTTTCACCAATGAAGGGCGTATCGCGTTTCGGGGTTAAAGGGAAGCTTGCACCCAGGTACATTGGTCCTTTCCCTATACTTGAGCAATGTGGACCAGTGGCGTATCGACTTCAGCTCCCCGAAACCTTGTCTGCTGTACATAATGTGTTCCATGTGTCACAATTGAAGAAATGTCTTCGGGTTCCCGATCGAACCGTTGAAGTGACAGATGTTGTCCTTGAACCAGACTTGACATATTCCGAACATCCCATTCGAGTCTTGGATCAAAAGGACAGGGTTACCCGGAGAAAAACTCTCAAGTTTTACAAGATACAGTGGAACCAACATTCTGAAGATGAGGCTACATGGGAAACTCAAGACTTTTTAGATAAGAATTTCCCAGGCTTTTTAGCCTCATGTAATTTGTAAAGTGTGTATAGTTGTTGTAATTAAAGGGTGAACCCCACACCACCCCTGCCTTGTACCAGAAATAAGGAAATAAGAATGTGAAACATTTCCTTTTCCATTACTTACCCTAGGACTTTTAATCTCGGGACGAGATTCTTTTATGGGGGGAAGGATGTAACACCCCTGGTGTTACTGCAACTAAAACTTGAGCATGGCATCATAAACATTGGCATTGCATATGTTTGACACACCTAGAGTGCATTCACTAGGTAAAAATTTCAAACAAGTTGTATTGTTATAGCATTTTGCAAATAGAACCCTGGATAGGGGGCTTAGCCCTAAATAGGGATTAAAGTGGTAAAACATAACCCAAAGTGAGAAAACATAAAAGCTTTAGGGGAATAGTCAAAAAATGATCCCAAGACTGAACTTGAATCACATTTATACCCCTGAGATACCAAAAACCCCATTTGAACCCAAGAAAACCCTAAGTCCAAACCCTAGGGGCCTATGTGCAAAAACAGTGCACATTTGGACTAAAGTGTAAAAACTACTATGCTAAAACGTATAAAGTCACATGATTCACATTTAGGAAGATTTACAAGCCAAACCCTAAGTTTTGGACTAAATTGCAAAAAGACCCTAATTATAATTTCATACTAAGTCTGAACTTCAGTGTGGTTGGCTCAACTTTGGAGCCTTGTAACTTTCAAATTATAGGGTTTTTGCCCTAGGTCACCACATCAAACTTGTAGAACAAACAAAGGAGAACAACTTTGCTTAAGAGTGTAAGCCTAGTTGTTAAGAAGAATTTAGAGATAATTAAGCTCAAAGTCGGGCTGTCAGTCAATCCCTGGACTGAATTTTCAGTAGCAGTGTGATGGGGTGAACTTTGAGCTCGATTTTGAATGGGATTCGGTGACTATTTGATGGTAAGCATTGTGGCAAAGTTGAAGATGGATTATAGATGCATAACTTTGATGCAGAAAGTTGGCTTAGGTACCACATAAAAATTGGAGAAAATAGAGCTCCAATTTGATCTGTCAGATAAGCTCTTCACTGAGTCAGGCGCACTTTTCACAGGTTTTCAGAAAAATCACGTCGTGGATAAGGATCAGTCTGCCGGCGATAAGGATGCCGCAGTGGCTCGGATAGGTGGTCGGCGGCCACGGTAAAAGTCCCCGGCGACGTGTCAGTGAGTTACTGAGGTGGCAAGCTCCGATTAATCGACGGCCACCGTGCCCTCACCGAAATCCGCTGCGCGGTAGGCTTGCCAGCACATCCACAATCCGTGAATTTCATCCAAATCCGGTCATCGGCCTATAAATTGAGAGTGCCACGAGCTCCGTAGGGTAGTCAAGTAACCCGTGCACCAACTCGCGCCTCGAATCGTCTCCCAGAGAGCTTCAATTTGGGACTTTCCCCAAATCCACCAAAAACACTGTGCGGTGTGTGTTCACCGTGGTCAGCCTGTTCCAAGTGAATTCATACTCCTCTGTTGATTGTTCTAGCGTCTCTATGCTCTTCCAAAGCTTCCCGAACCCTTTAATTGTACTAGACCGCCATGAATTCACGGGAACGTGTTCATCAGTCCGCCATGTTCACGGTCACCGTGGCCAGAGAAAACCAATTGGCCGTAGATGAAATTGGGTTGGGGGAAATGGTCGGGGTGGATTCAATTTTGTGTTAGTCGCTCGGAGACCCTAGTCATGGCCCCATTCGGCTGGTCTAGACAGCTCACCGGAGCTCGGCTGCTCGCGACGCCGTCGTGGACCCAGCGCTGCGAAGAAATAGAAACTGGAGGGCTCTTTTGCAAATCGTCAGTGACACAGTGAACAGTGAAAGAACCTGCCTCCAGTTAGCCAAGAACCCGAGGCCTTTTCTGTAGAGTTGCCAGCGCGCGCGCAGGCGTGGGCGCGTTTTCCCTGGACCTGGGCCGCATGGGCTAAAACCAGCCCAACACTATTCAATCTTTTTTCTTTTTCTTTTTCAGTAGAACTTTAGAAATCCATAGAAAATTGTAGAAAAATCCTAAAATTGTCAAACCAATTTTCCTAGACTTCTTATTTTCCATAATATTTAATAAAAATAGTTTCATGATTTTTAGATTAAATAAGGAATTTTAAGGCATTTAAAGTAGTTTAAAGCATTAGTTCTGGATTTTTAGAAAACATATGGTAATTCCAAAAATGATCAAACTTTTTATATAAGCTCTACACATTATTTAGGAGCCTTGGGTAGAGTTTGGTGTAATTTGGATCTTGTTTGATAACTAGAACCCAAAACCCCCACCCCTGCCCTCTAAACTCCTTAACTGACTCCGGAAACCCTAAGTTCTCGGAGTTCCGTGAAGGAAAATTGTATTCAAGACCTTAGATAATAAATTCTTATTATCTTTGCACTCTCATGAGCATTACATGGCATTCATTCTTATATACATGACTATGTTTAGAAAACAAAGAAGAGATCGAAGTGACTGAAGAGAAGGCATCACCACCTTTGGAATCTCAGGCAGAGACTTGTCTCTACTTTGACATCTGCGGGCCTGAGCCTGACTCACCTACTAACGAAGGCAAGCCCCGGTGCATTTGCCACCTTCCTTGATGTTTTTAAAATCTTTTTCACTTACTTGCTGCATTAAGTAATAGGAGTTGATTGCTAAACAATTCCTGCATCCCCTTCCTTGATCTTGATTACTTTCCTTGATACCCTGTTTTACAAAAGGTTTTTACTATGCTTAGTATTGCTCTAGCAAAACAAAAGGTTTTGTTTTACAAAAGATGATTGGCAAAGTGGGAGGGATGTTTTTGGAAATAAAACTTGATGGTGGATCCATCATGGCCACGATGGGTTCAACATCGGAAAAGATGTACCTCTGCTAGGTACCAAGTTTTTGGGTAAATGATTAAGCTAAGACCGGGCGGGTGACTTGCACGAGAAGAGAGTCTCGGCGTAGTGTCTCCGTCTGAGTCGATTAAGGATCATGTCGATGTAGGCCTGATGACCGAGGACCCTTTAACTGGTCACATGCCTCGTCATGGGTAAGCCTTGCCTCGAGCAGACTAAGGCCAGAATAAGATAACATGAAATGGGCATGGAGCAGTGGCGAGAGTAGCGTGTACCCTCCGTAGCAAGAGGCTAGACGGTGGTGTATCTGTGCTCTCGGTTTGCGTGAACCTGATCTGGTCTTAAGAACCCTGGTGGCGGGTTGCCATATGCAAGGGTTAAGTGCTACATATGTCGTGTGATTAGAGATCCTCAGCTGAATATAATCGATTCGGATCGTCGTACCTCCACGGTTATGGAGACTTGGTCACTGACTTATACGTAGAATTCCACTAAAGATGAAGGGATTGGTGAGAAACTGGCTAGTACAGGACAAGTGCTTGAACTAGATTAGCAAGAACTCTAGATATAGGTAGGTTTACCTAACTTGACAATAAAACTGGATTTTTAAGGATCCACTCTTAGTAAGCATTTACGCAAAACAGAGTCTTTGATCTTGAGATACCTTACCTTGACTCCCTTATAACCAGCATACCCTTGAGAGTCTTTTCTTTAGTCGGGTAAGACTTGCTGAGTAATTCCATACTCAGGGTTTATTCCCTCGTTGTTTTTAGGTGAGGAAGCAGCAAATTTTTGTTGCTTTTGTACCAAGGTGGTTCCAAATGTAGAAAAACAAGAGTGAAGCTCCAGGAGGACATGGTCCTCCATAAGAAACTTTTATGTAAGAACTTATTGGGAGGAGTTTTTGCCTCCCTTGGTATTGTAATAATACTACTCAGCACTCGTTTTATAACTCTGGTCTGTAATAAGTAACTTGATCCTACTTTCTAAATAAATGTAAGTTTATGTAATCGCTTCCGCATTTCTATATCTCCGATGTTCTGTAATGTCTGCAAGACGGGTGAAACGTTCCTGGAAAGGTAGGAAAGAAGATACCGAACTTGTCAAGTGATTCAGGAACATCTACGGGGTTGTCAGATGTCTGTTGGACAAGGACAACTGTAGATGGGCCTAATGACTTGGGAGGTTCCGTCATAGTTCGCTTCGCCGTCGTGCCGTCAATGGGGCTCGGTGTATGCGACTCGCTCTGCCAAGGTTGGTTTGCCCCCTTGGGGAGGAGTGTGGTACATTTAGGAAACCTAATGGGGGGCTACAGCCTCAGGGAATCTTTGTAAAGGCTACGTAGTGAGACCCTGCCTATTCACCTTGGTAGTGTTTAAGGGTTTGATCGGCCCAAGGTAAGAGGGAATCACGGCTTGTGGGTAAAGTGCGCAACCTCTGCAGAGTGTTATGAAACTGATATATCAGCCGTGCTCGCGGTTATGAGCGGCCAAGGGAGCTCCATTGATTAGAGATACTTGATCAGAGATGTTTGGTTTACAGGTGGTGATGAGGATGATGGTTTTGATTATGATTATGGTAATTGTCACACCCAGTTTTAGAAGGCAAACCGAATGCGAACCATGTATGTGTCAGGATCACCAATTCACGTACACAACAGTTACATAACTGGACATCATCACATAGTGCTCAAATAATAACATAAAAGGGTAATAATAGTCGATTACATCATATGTCTAAGACATCCGCATAGTCTTTACAATAATCAAAGTGCGAAAACGAAACGTAGATACACGCGGCCTTCACAGGCAGCCGATTGGGGGTTGCTGCTAACCCACGCCTAGAACTCGTCGTAATCTTGGAACTCCTGGAAGTCTCCTTCCACGGCTTCATCTTCTCATGAGGAGTGGTTGCAATGCTGACAACCTGGGGATGAGGGGGGGTTTGGTGTGTAGAGCAAGGGTGAGTACACATAAACATACTAAGCAAGTGTCCTGTTGGGCTGTAGTGGACTAGCTTTATGTGGAGGTAAGTCAAGCAGTTGCTTTTAGTTGGTCAGATTATTATTACTAGTAGGGAGAGCCAGGTTTTAGAATTAACCCATGTTATTAACCCAAATGTACTCTTTCCAAATGGAAAGAATACCACTTACCATTACCAGAGTCAATACCAAAACCACCATTCTCATCACCACCTGTAATCCAAACATCTCTGATCAAGTGTCACTAATCAATGGAGCTCCCTTGGCAGCTCATAACCGCGAGCACGGCTGATATATCAGTTTTCAAACACTCTGCAGAGGTTGCGCACTTTACCCACAAGCCGTGATTCCCTTTCTGCCCGGAGATCATGACTCTCCATTGATCACTACCAAGGTGACCCAGCAGGGTATCACTACGTAGCCTTTACAAAGATTCCCCGGGGCTGTAGCCGCCCGTTAGGTTTCCTAAATGCACCGCACTCCTCCCCAAGGGGCGAACCAACTTGGCGGAGCGAGCCGCATACACCGAGCCCCATTCACGACACGACGGCACTTACAGCGACCATCCTTATGGGTCGCTAAAAGTTTTTAGCGACCAACCGTAGGTCGCTGAAGGCCGTTTTAGCAACCAACCGTAGGACGCTGTAAGTGAACCATCGTGTAGTGGAACTACACCCCGGTTCCTCTAATTATTCAGCTAAGGGCGTCCCACTCCACCCTCATGGTTGCACTGTTTTCCCGGGCGGTCATCCAACGAACAGGTCCTTACGGAGAGGCACTCAAGAAACCGCTCGAGCCCCCTTAAATGCCATAAGTATATCATAATAAAGAAGGGAGACAGTGTATCATTGATAAATCTCATCATGTTCATTGATTAGTGTTAAGTAATAGCATAAAGCTAATGTTAATAATCCAACCCACATAGGTAAACAAGGACATGGATAACAAAAGCTAGTCAATCCTTAGGTATAACTATGTAAATGCGGGAAGTGAATTATAGAATGTATAGGACAAAGATAGGTCAAGGGACACTTACCTTCACCAACCGACTGCTGCTCAGGGTCTTCACCTGCAACTCCTTCGGACTCCACCAATTGATCGTTATCTATACGAGTTCAAACATACATTCCACACATTTAATACAAAAGAACAGTACACCATACAATGGAATGCAATAATCAAACAACCGTTCAACGCGGGGCTCACAATTACGGTTAAGCGAGAAAGAGGAAATGGCGGTCGAGTCTATGGTCAAGAAGCGATCACGTTACATAATTATAAATTAAACCACTCGTTTAACATAAGGGTATTAATTTGGCCACTGCGTTTAGCATAAAGTAAGGTCATGTTCCACATTTAATCATTATAATCAGATAAAGGTGAATTAAAGGAAGTGGTCGCACGACGAGACGCACGATGCAGCATTTAAATTGAATTAAGAAATAAACGACTCGCCGCGTGACAGAGCGCGCAACGAGATTCTTGCATTAATTATAGATAAACGTTAAGCATCGCGCGACGAAACGCACGACGGCTTACGCCAACAGAACTGAATTTAAAATGAATCGTCGCGCGACGAAACGCACGACGCAGCACCTTAATAAATATAAATTTAAAATGAATCGTCATGCTACAAAGCACGCGACACAACACATTAATAAAGACGAATTTAGAATGAACCGTCGCGCGACGAAGCGCGCGACGCAGCACATCGACTAAACTAAAATTAAAATAGATTAAGACGAGAGTTGAACACCGCGTGACGACGGTCGCACGCGCGATAGCACGCTGCGCGTGCCGAGAGCGCAGCTGGGAGCATGGCCAGGGGCACGGCCGAGGCGCGCGGCCAGGGCGTAGCTGAGGCGCGGCCAAGGCGCGCGAGCAGGGGCGCGGGGCCGGGGCGTAGGGCGAGGCACGCGGGGCTGGGGCACGGGGCCACCGAGGAGGGGCTCGCTAGGGAGGGGCTCGCCGGGGAGGGGCTCGCCGGGCAGGGGCGCGCGGCGGGGAGGGCTCACCGGGGAGGGGGCACGCGACGGGGGCAAGGGAGGGTGCGCGGCGCGGGTAGGGGCCACGCCAGGAGGAAGAAAGGGAGGGGGAGGGAGAGAGAGAGAGGGAGAGGGAGAGGGGAGGGGAAACTCACCTAGGGGATCCAAACTCCAGCGATCACCGTCTCCAAACCCTAGGGCACCACAGGGAGAGAGAGATGGGAGAGGGTGAGGGAGGTTGCTACGCGGGAGAAATCAATGGAGAGAAAGAGACCAGGGGGGCGCACGCATGGGGGCAGGGGCGCCAAGGGCGCGCGGGCCGGACTGGGCCAGACTAGGCCGGGCTAGGCCGGGCCGGGCTGGGCCGGGTTGGGTCACACTGCGGGTCAAAACCCACAACATGCACAACCACCAATCGGAAAACGATCGCGAACTGAAATTCGAAATGGGACAAGACGAACTCGCGACTAACCACGACATCAGACAAAAAAATGCTTCAGCATGATGCAACACCCATGACACTTAGGTTTTGTTTACACATGACACGGACACCCGTCACTATATTGCTTTGAAATTAGGAAGAAGGAGCGAAACGAGAAAAGGAAAGAGAGTAACGCCTGAATTTGGTAAGTAAAAAGAAGAAAAAAAATCTACCCCCAAATTCAGGGTGTTACAGTAATGGTAAGTGGTATTCTTTCCGTTTGGAAAGAGTGCTTTTGGGTTAACAACTTGGGTTAATGTTAAAACCTGGCTCTCTACTAGTAATAATTACCTGATCAACTAAAAGCAACTGCTTGACTTAACTCCACATAAAGCTAGTCCACTACAGCCAAACGGGACATTTTGCTGAGTATGTTGATGTGTACTCACCCTTGCTCTACACACCAACCCCCCCCCCCCCCCCCCAGGTTGTCAGCATTGCAACCACTGCTCAGGAGAAGATGAAGCCGTGGAAGGAGACTTCCAGGAGTTCCAAGATTACGACGAGTTCTAGGCGTGGGTTAGCGGCAACCCCCAGTAGGCTGCCTGTGAAGGCCGCGTGTATCTACGTTTCTTTTCTGCACTTTGATTATTGTTAAAGACTATGTCGATGTCTCAGACATATGATGTAATCGACTATTATTCCCCTTTTATGTTATTATTTGAGCACTGTGTGATGATGTACAGTTACGTAACTGCTGTGTACGTGAATTGCTGATCCTGGCACGTACATGGTTCACATTCGGTTTGCCTTCTAAAACCGGGTGTGACATTTTTGGAGAAGACTACATGAGTCCATGGATACCAATCTCAACTTTAGTTCAGCTCATCATCCACAAACGGATGGGCAAATGGAAAGGACAAACCAAGTGTTGGAAGATATGCTAAGAGCTTGCACTCTAAAGCATGGTAGAAGCTGGGATAAATGTTTGCCTTATGCAGAATTCTCGTATAACGATAGTTATTGGGCAAGTCTATAGATGGCACCATTTGAAGCACTTTACGGACGAAAGTGTAGAACACTGCTTTATTGGAATTAGACCGGAGAAAGTCAAGTATTTGGTCCAGAAATTCTCCAAGAAGCAGAAAAGCAAGTACAGATTATAAGAGAAAATTTGAAGACAGCACAGTCAAGACAGAAAAGCTATGCTGATAATAGAAGAAGAGAGTTGATGTTCGAAGTAGGAGACTTTGTCTACCTTAAAGTTTCACCGATGAGAAGAATGAAAAGGTTTAAGGTTAAAGGAAAATTATCTCCTCGCTATATTGGCCCATTCAAGATTTTGGAAAGAAAAGGTGAAGTAGCCTACCAGTTAGAGCTACCCGATAGTTTATTGGATGTGCATGACGTATTTCACGTGTCACAACTTAAGAAATGTTTAAGAGTACCAGAGGAACAGTTACCCATGGAAGAACTGAATGTTAATGAGGATTTGACTTATTTGGAGTACCCTGTCAGAATTCTAGAAACATCTCGCAGAATTACAAGAGTAAAGTTATTGACATATGCAAAGTTCAGTGGAGTCATCATTCGGAAGAGGAGGCCACTTGGGAAAGAGAAGATGAACTCAGAGCAGAATTCCCTCAGTTATTCTCAGAAGTTTCTTAATCTTGAGGACGAGATTCTTTTAAGAGAGGTAGGTTTGTAACACTATAAAAGCCATCAACTAAAAATAATGAATCTAGTTATTATGGTATTAGGATAATAAATTTTATTCAAATTGATGGTTATTTATTTGTACTTGGAATCGTTTTTCTTTATGTGCAAATGACTGATTATCAGATGTTTTATAGCGAATTCTTTTTAAAGGAAAGCCTAGTAAATAATATAATAATTAAATAATATAATAATTATTAGTCTAAAAATAAATATTTTTATTTATAAATAGTTTTGGTGAATTTTTATGATTTTTTGAGCTCTTTAAAAATTGCATTTCGAAATTTAAAAAAAAGAAAAAAATAAAGAAACCTCCCTAACCTTAGGCCCAACTAAGGGCCCATCTAAACTCCCTAGCCGCACGCCCCTACCTTCCTCCTCCCCCAAGCCGCTGCCCTACTATTCCTTCTCCCTCCCCTACTCTCTCTCTCTCTCTCCTCTCATCTCTCTTCTCTCCCCTGCTCTCTTCCCTGCGCCGAGCACGCGCCCAAAAGCCAGGCAGCACCGACCACACCCAGGCACCCGTCGAGCCGCCCTCCCTTGCCCCAGGCCGAGTGCCCCGACGCGCCGAGCTTCGCGCGCCGAGCTTCGCGCCCATCCTGCACCCCGCGCCTCGGGTCGACGTCGCGACCCGACCGAGCTAAGCCGCGCCCAGGCCGACCTGCCTAGCTCACGCCCGGATCATGATGTGCCCGACCGTTTCCCTTTCTCTCACTCGTTGCAGCGTAATTCCATGGTTGAAGACCACCATTAATGGAGGATTGAAGGTGTCGTTCAATGGGCATTCATGCCGGCTGCGTCTCTTCCCATCCCTATCCGCCTATAAAAGGATTGCCTGGCCAAACTCCCTCCTCACCCCTGCTCACTGTTCTCCCCTGCTCACCGCTCTATTGCCGCGCTCGCCGACGCATCGACTCTGTGTCTCGCTGTTGCCTGGTTACTAGCGATCTGTCCAGCGACAAACTCCCGCACTCCCTCCCCACGCCCGCTAGCTGCTCTGCGTTGCGACACTACTCGCCGAGGCCCTACTTATTTGCGGCAGCGAACACCTCTTCGCACTGTCGTCTATTCTGCCGGAGTTCGACCCACGAAGCGGACTCACCGACGTACGTGTCCTCGGCGCCTGCTGCTCACTTTGTTCTTCACCACCAAACCTCCTGCGCCAAAACTCTCTACTCAATCCAAGGTGGAATAAATCATTCTTTCAATCTGCCTCTCATCGGCTACGTATAATATAATAGCTAGCCCATGTGATGTCTTTTTATTTTATTTAATAAAATAATTAATTAGAGTGCAAATAATTTGATTACGGTATCGTTAATTTCATATGTTTAAGCAAAATATGTTATACTAGTATTTGCAACAATTTACAAGTTTTCTTAATTTAAAAGTGAATTATGGTTTTTATAATTGGTTTATGTGTAGCTTTCTAAAAAAGGAATTACAAGGAAATGTAACCCCTACATTTTTGTAACCAAAAATACAAGATAGTCATTTATTTAATTAGATATCTTTGTTCATAAAATACAATTTAGTTTCATATTCAAATTCGATATATATACGTACTTTGCGTAGAGCTTTCAAAAAATGGTGAAAATACATAACTATTGCTCATGTCCTTTCAAAATTGATAAATTATATATTTTCCCTTAAGAATTTGGATCATGTAGGAATAAAGATAATAATCCCCATTTATTTCCTTATGCATACAAATATATTTAGATCCATATCTTAGTTTTTGTAAATAATTGATAATAACAAATTTATATGTATATATATTATCCTAAATGTAATTCTTCTAAAGGGTTAAAATGGTGAATCAAAAGCTTTATCTACTTATTTTCTAGATATTATCAAGCGTACGTCTTGTTCATAAAATTATAAACAAAACTTTTCTCAAAAATGGATGATTCTTTTTTTATTATCTTCGTTTAGAACATTTGTGATGATTGGCGTATGTGCATTGAAATGGTGTATGTTTCTTTTTATATGTATGTTATTAAAAGCCGATTGTGTGGTAGAGGATCCAAATTTATTTGAAGACGAACCGCAGGACACTTTTGAGCAAGGTAAGTGGATTCTCCCTCTGCATACTCTTTTTGTACCCAATCAATGCATATAATAATGTTTACTTTTTGTTATACTGCATAATTTGACAGGTTTTACCTAATTAAGGATTTCCTAGATTTATCAACTGTATTCCTTGTTTACCTTGGGAAATTATTAAGCTTTTCAAATTTATGCTACCGCTCAACATAATAATTTTGAAGTCACTCATTAATTGATATTAATGTTTCGAGAATGAAATTGGCAATTATGATATTAACCCAATGGTTAACACAACATTATTTCAAATTAATTGTAACATGGAGTGACCACCTAGGATAACAGTGCAACCACGAGTGCTATCATAGCTCTGGCTTTGGTAATTAGCTTTATATGCTTAGTGCCTAGCAACCTTACCTGAAATATGGCAAGAGGGGGAGCGGTGGTGTTTGCAGCCCACGTTAACATGGGGACGTATTCTTGGCTAAGGTACCTCACCCAGGGGGCCTCCACCATCGACTTTAGAAACCTTAGCGGGTTTCTTAGTATTAAGAGTATTTTGTGAAAGCCTCATAGTGGATCCCTAGCCATTCACCTCGGCAGTGTTTAAGGGTCTGTACAACCCGGGCTAGATGAGATACACGGCTTGTGGGTAAAGTTGTACCACCTCTGCAGAGTGTAAAACTGATATATCAGCCGTGCTCATGGTTATGAGCGGCTTGGACTCCTCACATGATAATTGAACTTGAAGATGGAAATAAATTGAGATACGATGATCTGCCAATGGTTTGCTTAAATGGTTTCGCTTAAGTGTTTTTGTTATACTTATATTCTTTTGTTTAAATGGGATACTTGGGATTCACACTTATTAGTAAGACAGGTGTTGTTAATAAAATGTTGACCAACTAAAATGTTTACTGCTCAACCTTAGCCTCACCTTGTTATACCTACATTAATTTTTCCCCCACTTGCTGAGCCCCGACCATAAGTGAGCTCACCCTTGCTAATATTTTGATCAAAGGGTGATGCTGGGGACTTTGATGGAGATTTTGACGACGATGAATTCTAAGTCTAACGATGCGCCGGTCATCTTCCTGTGGGAGATTGCCCCTGTTACTTAAATTCCGCTTTACTTTGATGTGATACTTGTTAAAGATACAATGATTCAGATGATGTAATAAAGTATTCTACTCTCTTTATGCCTTTATTGCATTGTCTTTTGATATATTACACTTGTGACGTCAACATATGTGTGGAAATGGATCTTGGCACACATATGGTATGTGCTCGGTTCTACCCCCTGGAACTGGGTGTGACAGACATGGTACTCCTCTCTCCGGCCAGGGATAATCACGTCATGGCATAAGCTTAAGGACATGCTGGTCACCAGTTTTCAAGGGTTTCAGACGAAGCCCGTCACTGCTCAGGCCTTGTTCTAGTGCACTCAAGGCCATGAGGAGTACCTTCAGGCATATGTCCGAAGGTTCCCCTGCGCCTGAGAGCACAAGCGCCTATAGTGCCCAATGAAATCGTCATTGAGGCCATGATCAAAGGTCTTCGGTTAGGGCCTACAGCTCAATACTTTGCCAGGAAGCCCCCTCAGACTCTAGAGAAGCTCCTTTAGAAAATGGATGAGTACATCCGGGCTGACAACGACTTCCACCAAAGAAGGGAGGAAGCTTACAGATTCTCTGAGATGACTAGGGGCTTCGGAGGAAGAATCCACCCTAGGCATGTCAGATCAATCCATAGTTCTAGTTAAAATGATGACAAAGGAAGCCAGCTTCAGAGGCCACAACACACATCATAGTCTTCGGGACAGTAGCAAAGCTCCTTCAGGCCACCAGCTCCAAGGGGTAGAGGTGGCAGGGGCTTCGGAGGAAGATATGGGGATCAACCTAGAAAAATTTATTGTTTATTCTGTGGTGATAACAAGGGCCACACTACAAGAACGTGCCAAATCACCATTTTGAAGCAAAAGGAGATTGCTGAAGCAGAAGCTCGGCAGAATCAGCCGAAGAAGGTCTTACACACTGCTTCGTGCCACTCTCCTTACATACCAGAATACGTGGGCAATCAACCTGCAGCCTCTGTTGCTTCGGCAAGCCATTCACAAGCTTCTTGTCCTCAACTTCCACTGCCACCACCACTACAACCTACTTATTCCTGAAGCCAGCAGCCAGAAGGGCGCCAGCACCCCCAATAGCAACGTGACTTCAGGGAGGAGTCCGAAGCTCGTACAGTCAACAGCACTGTACCAGAATCAAAACACATATACTAAACAATATCCTATTTCTGAAATACTTATATTTTCTATGCCATTTTGCTTTCTATATAAGGAACAAGATATGAAAACTTAGTTTTAATTTGTTGTAATAATTCTGCCTGTACCAGAATGAAATATACCTTCTTCATAGAGTTACGAAGCTCGAAAGTCGTTCCTAAGGGAATGCAGGGCCAAAATGGTTGAAGCTATCAAAAGTCATTCCTAAGGGAGCGCAACATAAGTTTTCTGCTCAAAAGTCGTTCCAAAGGGAATGCAAAGCCAAATACCGCCGAAATATAAGGCAAAGAAGTTCAAAAGTTGTTCCTAAGGGGATGCAGAACTTATACCGCTGAAATAGAAGGCAAAGAAGTTCAAAAGTCGTTCCTAAGGGGATGCAGAACTTATATCATCGAAATAGAAGGTGAAGAAGCTCAAAAGTCGTTCCTAAGGGGATGCAGAGCTTGTGTATTTCAGTGTGGGTGTGCGGGTGTGTGTCTTCAGCATCCTCATCATATTGCATCACATCATCACATCATTTTGCATAACATTACATCATACATCATATCGCATTAACAGCACAAGAATCGAATACGAAGCCAATCTTCAGCAAATGCTTCGTCAAATTGAAAATGTGCTAAGGCACGAAGTAAGCTTCAGGAAATAAAGTTTTATTAGCCTTGTCATAAGAAGGGATCTTTTTCTTTACGAAGCCAATCTTCGGCACATGCTTTGTCAAATTGAAAATGTGCTAAGGCACGAAGTAAGCTTCGGGAAATAAAGTTTTACCAGCCTTGTCATAAGAAGGGATCTTTTTATTTATGAAGCATGAAAAGAAGGGAAGGTGTTTTTTCGCCCAAGGCTCAAAAATGGTATGTGCGTAAATTTCATGCATCGCAAAAAAAATAAATTACAATAATTTACATATTTGTTTCAATATTACATGCTTCAAACATTACATAGTTTCGTTACCAAAGAGATCTAATCTTCCTTCATTCGTTTTACACATCAAGCTTCTCAAAATGATTATTATAATAAAATCTATTCCACTTTAAGGACTTTTTCGGCAATTTCGTTCAGTAATTTGTTGACGACTTTATCAATGATGGATTCAGTCGTGCTTATGATATCTAATGATTCCTTCATCTTTGGATCAGCTAGGGGATCATACGCTCCAATGGCGGGGATAGTTCTGCTGAAATAGGTAAACACGTTAGTTCGAAGCCTTAAAGCAAGTAATGAAGCTAGATAATCAAGATATAATACCATACGACTTTCACGTTCTGCAGCTTCTTCGGCTCGCTTTGCTTCTGCTCTGGTGTCGTGGGTGTCTTTTTCACTCTTTTTTATAATCTCATGGGCCATCTCTCGGCCACCATTCACCCAGACATCACTGTAAAATTTCCCGCCCATCAAGGTTGCTTCAGCTGAATGATCCTTCGTATCATCTACAGAGAAGGCAGTTTCGGCCTGGGCTATGGCTTTAATGTGATCGCATCCGGCCTTCTCCAAGATGGCTGAAATTCCACGCGTACAGAAAAACGCACAAACGTCCCCGCGATCACTTAAAATTTCTTTGAAGGTTTCGACCTCTCCAATTATCCATTCAATAACGCCTTCGGGGTCGCCTCGAATGAAGTTTTCTTCAGCAGAGTAGGCACCCACTTTGGCGAAGCTAGTTTTCAATTTCTTCACATAATCCAAGGATTTCTCGAAGCACCTTTCCTTGGATTTGCGAAGTTCTTCAACATTTTTCTCTAGATGATTCTTCCAATATTCGTTGATTTTTTGATTAGCCTATGCGAGCGTGCAACTTTCCTTAGCTTCGGCCAGTTGTCTCCAAAGGTCTTCAATTTCGGTTTTCTGGGCTTCGGCTTGAGCCTTGAAGTTTGCTTCGTCTTCCTTTACTTTGTTTACTAGTGAGATTAAGATTTTGTCTTTTTCCAGACCTTCGTTTCTTAGTTCAATCACTTCTGAACGAAGGTTATTAAGGGCCATTGTATAGCTTTCATCTTCAATATTCTTCTGCGCCCTCAGGGCATTACTAAGAATCAAGCCCTGCAAAAAGGAGGAAACAATTGAGCATGGCAAATAAAATACTCCATTCTAAAATTCAAAGTTAACTTTTATACCTTTATACTGTTGTATGCTAGGCTGTCAGCAAGTTCATCCTTCGACAAAATCGAAAGGTCGTCTTCCAGCTTCGAGAATCCTATGCTCTTACCTATCTCCCGGCAAACGGATATTTCTTTGTTATCCGGGAGACAGTACAGAAAATCTTCTTCGTGACTACCACTGAACACTAAGGCCCCCTTCGGATATTTCAATCTTTGGGCGTAGTGTCTAGCTTCTAGTATTTCTTCTTGGGGTAGTTTCTTTCCCGAAGCATGACGAATGATGTAGTCAACTTTTTGTTCAAAGCTTTAGGGGCAGAAGCTTTGATCTTTTCAGGTGCAATCTGTTCTGTTGTCCTTTCCTCAGGCACGGCAGACTCCGTCTCGGTGGGCACTGAAGGCCAAGCTTCAGCTTCAGCCTGAGCTTGTGTAGCTTCAGTTTCTGCTTGCCTAGTTTTGGCTTCGGCTTGCGTTTTGGCAGCTTCAGCAATTTTCTTTGTAGGAGCAGGGCTCAAGGCCTTTGTAGTCTCCAGCACAGCATCCAACATGTTGGCCATCCTCCTCCTCTTGGGAGTTGCAGCAGAAGCCTTTTGCACCTTCGACAGTTTTGCCTCTGTCGGAGGGCTCAGAATTTTTGGCATTTTTATTATTTCTTCAACCTTTGGCTCTTCAGCCTTATCAACCTTATCTTCGACTGGCTCGACTGTATGCATCTTCGGCACTACAGTCGGCTCTTCAGCACTCTGCATAATCAAAGCAGTTTGTTCTGCTTTGGCAGCTGAAGAAGTTCCCTTGCCAAATTCAGGCACCGCGGCTGGTTCAATGTATCGCGGCAAGTGGGTCAGAACCTTCACCTTTTTAATCTTCGACTCAGCTGGGGTAGCTGAAGTGGTAGTCTTTCTCTTTTTCCCTTGCCCTCGAAAAGGGTAGTGGTAGTTAGGGTATACGAAGCAAATCGCATGAAATACCCTGTTCAATCTCTTCTTGCCCCGACCCCCGAAAGCTGCGGACAAAGTATTATCTTTGGCCTTGGAGTATGATCCGAGTAGATCATCACTAGTAGTGTCAATACACTTCAGCCAATCATCGTCTGGCTCATCAAACTTTTCCCTAAATCTGAAGGTATACTTCAATCGGACCAGACCACTCTCATTGGAATCGGCGGTGGTCTCCTTCGGCATATCCCAATTCTCCACAAGTGGCCATACCCTGTAGGCTATATGCTCTTGAATTAAATCCCTCGTGCCAATGAAGGCACACACATTGCTAAAGGCCTTCTGACATGCTTCGACATTGCTATTAATTTCCACCTTCGGCCTTCGGAGGCCGAAGCGAGACCAGATGGCTCGCTGAATGATTTCTTTGATGTCTTCCCTTGCCTTTAAGTCATTTTTAACGTAAAACCATTCTCCCATCTAGGACCCAGGCCATCTCTTTGGAATGTCGGTAATGTGTGGCTTGCATTGGGGCGAGCGATAAATCCATAACAACCGAAGTTGTTGTGGTACTGTTCCTTGCTAGTAGCCTTCGACTCATATAAAAGCTCGTGCATACTGCAGAAGCACTTCGCGCTTAGCTCTAGCCCCTGACTCCTTACAGCCCAGACAAAAATCCCCATTCTAATTATAGCTTCGGGGGTAATCTGATGAAGGAAGATCTGGTATATCTTCAGCACTTCAACCACAAACTTGCTCAGTGAGAACCGAAGACCTGCCTTTAAGAAGCTTTGGTATATCACAACTTTGTTTTCCTCCGGAGCAGGGGCAGTATTGTCTCCTCCAACTCTAACAATAGACATGTCGCGAAAATACCTCCCCTCATGGCATCGATATGACTTTGCTTGATAGTCGATTTTCTGAAGATAGTATGGCTTGGGCGGCACGGTCGATCCTCAAAATCTTCATCCACACTTTCTACGTCATAACTATCACTGTCATCAGTATCTTCAGACAAACCTTCTAGAATCTCTTTAGTAATCTTCTCTGTGTTTGTTTTTGACATAGACTCAACAAACCCGGCGATAAAAGGATCCGCAATTTTCTTTTCTTCAAACAACTTCGTTTCCTCAGTTACCTTCGTTTCCACAGTCATTATCTTTTCCTCAGTCATCTTCTCCCCAGACATGGTGAAAACACGTCCTTAAACCGAAGCTCAAAAAGCTTGAAAATCAGGCGAGAGCTAGTGAGCAAGAGCTAAAAAGCTTAAGAAAATAATGCAAATGGTGGAAACGGCGTATCAAATGTTGCCGCTGTGGTTTATATTTATATGCCCAGTGCGTTGCAACTTGGTGAGCCCCATCTGTCATTGACTATTGCTATTCTAGCAAAGGGAAGGTGTTTTTTCGGACCTTCGGCTTAAGGCCTTCGTTCATGTCGTAGTCTGAATTCGTTCTTATAACAAATTAATACTGCGAGGGGCTACTGTTGGGGGCCTTCGTCTTCCGAAGGTCCTCAAAAACATAATTTAACAATGTTTCCCAAGTGTAATGTATGTATAGGTATCTTTGGACTTGGAATAAAACTATACACGATGTGAAAAGCTTGGTCGAGACGAAGGTTGATGCTGCTCTGAAGCTACGCGCAAAGGAGCTTCGGCTCAGCGGTAGGAAAAGGAACTGACTTAAAGGGGAAAAGGCTATCTAGTCCTTGTTGGATTGTCCTTAAGTCAATAGTAAACATAAAGGGCATGAATGTAATTTTACACAGGCTGTGTCCTGTGCCTATAAATAGATGAACAGTACCCCTGTACTATTCACGCTGACTCGTATTCGCTCGTGCGTCACGCTTGGACTTTTACCTTCTATCAAGCCGAAGATACAAATGTAATTCAATATTATTTCTGTTTATCCATGATAATAAAAAGAAGATATATTAATAATGTCATATGATTATTCATGTTGTCTTCTATATTTCATATGCTTCTTCTTTCATTAACATACACCGCGATGATGAAGGTATGTCCTTCATGACCTTCGTCTGAAGATCATTGTATCCTAAGGGAAATAATGCTTCGGAGGACGAAGGGCATTAACCTTTAACATTTTGTGTTGTTTTGTTCTTAACTCATAGCATTTAAGAACAAGTCCCCAACAAGGGCATTCTAGCAATGTACAAACATAATGTAATGTATTAGTATTAGTAGATGACACTCTAATTAACTTAGCTATTATGACCCAAAAGATCATGGCCTAAAAGTGGATGTCTCATAATTACTCGTCTTATCTGCAGTTCTATCTTACCATGTGTTTCTAACCCAGATGGTCAATACCAGGAAGGGAGGCGATATCGATCTACCTGCCAACAACTGTCGCAGGAGGATTGTTAACCAACCACAACTAGAGATGAATCCTCCACCGAACCCTCCACCAGCTGGAGCAGATCCTGTGGCTGCTGCTCAGATGCAGGTGCTGCGGCAAATGGCAAACACCATGACTAATATGCAAGCTCAGATGCGGCAAGAATGTCAGGAGATGCGCCAGGAATGGCAGGAAATGCAAGAGGAGATGAGACAAGAATGACTGGAACGGCAGCAACAACCACCACTACCTCCACCACCACCACCAGCTCCACCCCGAGACAAGCACCGGGAATTCATGAGTCACAAGCCGCCCACATTCTCCAACTCTCCAGTTCCTCTACATGCTGATGATTAGCTAAAATAAGTGGAAAAGATGCTCAATATTGCTCAATGTACTGATCAGGAGAAGGTGCTCTATGTGTCAGGTCATCTCACTGGCCCCGCTGCTGATTGGTGGGACTCCTACTGTGCTGCCCATGCTGCTGCCAACACTATCACCTGGGCAGAATTTTCTACAAAATTCAGGAACTATCATATCCCTACAGGCTTGATGAAAATTAAGAAGGAATTCTTGTCACTTAAGCAAGGCAACATGACAGTTAGTGAATACCGAAATAAATTCATTCAGCTGTCAAGGTATACTCTAGAGGAGGTTGCTGATGATGAAAGGAAGCAGGAGCAGTTCACGGAGGGACTCAATGGGCCACTCCAGTACTAGTTGGTATCTCACACCTTCCTATCTTTCTAGAGGCTTCTGGACCAGGCTATAGCTGTTGAACATAAACGTGTTCAGTTGGGCGAGATGAAGAAGAAGGCTATCACCTAGGATCAAGGGAGCAATAGCATCCGTCCTTGATATGTTCCTGTCACACCCAGTTTTAGAAGGTAAACCGAATGCGAACCATGTATGTGCCAGGATCAGCAATTCACGTACATAGCGATTACATAAATGACTCATCATAGCACAATGCTTCAAATTACAATAAAGAGTAAGTAATAATATTATAGACTAGAGCCATTTACATAATATAAATCAAAGTACAAAGAATCGAAACGTAGCCAACGTAAACAACCCACCACAGGCAGCTGATTAGGGGAGGTCGCTAGCCTAATCCTCGAACTCGTCGAAGTCCTGGAACTCCTGGAGATCCACCTCGACACCTTCTTCTTTACCTAAGCATAGATTGCACCAAAGGCAACCTGGTGTTTTGTGAAAGCAAGGGTGAGTACACATCAAAGTACTCAGCAAAATGTCCCGTTTGGCTGTAGTGGACTAGCTTTATGTGGAGTTAAGTCAAGCAGTTGCTTTTAGTTGGTCTGGTTATTATTTCCTAGTAGAAAGCCAGGTTTTAGCATTAACCTAAGTTATTAACCCGATGTACCCTTTCCAAACGGAAAGAATACCACTTATCAGTACCATAGTCATAACCAAAACCATCATCCTCATCACCACCTGTAAACCAACCATCTCTGATCAAGTATCTCAAATCAATGGAGCTCCCTTAGCCGCTCATAACCGCGAGCACGGCTGATATATCAGTTTCATAACACTCTACAGAGGTTGCGCACTTTACCCACAAGTCGTGATTCCCTCTCTAGCCCGGGCTTGCAAGACCCTTATTCACTCCCAAGGTGAATGGCCAGGGATTCACTACGAAGCCTTTACATAGATTCCCTGAGGCTGTAGCCACCCGTTAGGTTTCCTAAATGCACCGCACTCCTCCCCAAGGGGCGAACCAACCTTGGCAGAGCGAGCCGCATACACCAAGCCCCATTAACAGCACAACGGCGAAGCGAACTACACCCTAGTTCCTCTAATTATTCAGCTAAGGGCATCCCATTCCACCCTCATGGTTGCACTGTTTTCCCGGGCGGTCATCCAACGAACAGGTCCTTACAGAGAGGCACTTGAGAAACCGCTGGAGCCCCCTAAAGTATCACCAGTCCAACATCATAATCATAATGACAACATCGTATCATAAGTGTTCACATCATGTTCATTGATTAAAGTAAAGCAATAGCATGAATCTAACCATAGTAGCCCAAAAGGTAATCAAGAACTAGGTAGATAGAAAGCTAGTCAATCCTTAGGTTGTTCATAGTATGCGGGACAGTGAATTATAAAGTAAATGGGACATAATGGGTCAGAGGACACTTGCCTTCACCAAACAGATACTCAGGGTCTTCGATCTCGTAGAACTCGAAGAGTTCGATCACTTGGTCGCCAAAGCTTGACCGTCGATTCTCTGAAGCTCAGAAACGAATCGCGATCTAATCGCAACTCGAAGCAAAGACAAACAGGCACAAGCAAACAAACATATACATATGCATAAGAACATTATACCATACAAGATAAAATGTTATAAAAGCGAGCAATATAAAATAGAGTGCCTCTACGGTTACGCGAGGAAAAGAACCACGATAGACAAAGCTATGGTCGAGGGGTTAGCGTGTTTACACTAAGCAAATATTAATTAGAATATTTAATCCGACATTTCTATATTAATTGATATTAATCAAATATAAATTAATACTACTAATTAGTTTTGACTAACTTACTACTTTAATAGTTGATGATTAAATAAATAACTAATTAATTCACATGAGTAATGATAAGCGAACGATTTAATCTCGCGCGCGGACAATGCGTGATACGCGCGAATGGTGCGCGGCAAGGCGCGCGACACACGCGAACGGCACGTGGCAACGCGTGCGAACAACACGTGCGACACTCGCGAACGACTCGCGACAACGCGTGCGAAACAGCACCGTGGCACGCGCACGGTACGCGCGGACCGACATGCGAAACTAATAAATAAATGACAACATGATCACACTAAATGATTATTAATAAGTAACAATTCAGTTAAGGTTAATCATATTGGTGACAGATTATAAATACGCAAATCGAATTTCGAAATTAGATTTTAAAATTTAATTGTTGCTCTAGTAGCCATTGGTTAAACAAACGTTTAAATAAATTAAATAAAAATACAACAGTGGGGATAAATATTTCTAAATTAAGATAATTTTAATACGAATCTAACAGAACTTGAATGGATCGATTCGGGTTTAAAACACAAAAGTTATGAATGCTTTAAACCATACTGTAATTCGCGCGGACTAAATTTATAGAATTGCAATCGTCTTCTTCCTCTCATCTTCTTCCTCCCATCCATGTAAGAGAGAGGAGGGGAAGAGGAGGGGGCTGCGCAGGGGAGGGGAGGGGCCTCGGCCGGTCGCGCGTAGGGCGGGCGGGGCGCTGGCGCCGCGCGGAGTGGGCAGGGCAGGCGCTGGGCGAGGTGCAGCGACCTCGATCGAGCGGCCAGCCGCCACTGCCATGGTGGCCGATGGGAGAGAGGACGAAAGGGGGCTGGGCGCGCACGCCGCGCGCGGTTGGCCACGAGGACGGGGCAAGCCGGGGCTTGAGCGTGGCATTAGGGCACGCGAGAGGATGAGGCGGTTCTACAAACCTAACAGCGAGAACGAAGGAGAAGGAGAAGAAAAATGGTGGTTGCTCACCGGGGAAGAAGACCCTCACCGGAGCCGAGGAGAAATCCGTCGATTGACGGAGATTCGGGGATCCAATCGACGAACCGAACGCGCTGCGACGAAGCCCTCGACGAGACGAATGCAGTGGTACCCTCGGATTCGGCAGACGATGCACGAATTGGGAGTAATTGCTCGCCGGAGTTGGAACCGCTCCGAACTTCGGCGAGCAATACCAGGAGCTAGAGATCGGATTTGGAGAAAACGTTTCATGTTCTGGAACGGGCTCGATGAGATGAAGCCGGACATGTATATATATCTAGGGTTTGGACGAGATGAAAATTCAGTTAAAATTCGGATTTTACTATTTTTAAAATTCAAAAAAGCCTAGAAATCCATATTTTATGCTCAAAATATTATATAACGCTTGAGACTGATTGATGCAATTCTTTAGTATCTCTTGGACCTATGGGTTAGGACCCACACACGCTCTCGCTGCGCCACTCTGATCTTGTTGGTTGATGTTGATCACATTGTCTTCATTGGGGTTAGCGGCTAACCCCCTTAACACGGGCGTTGATATGCACTTGGTGAAGATGCTGCCGACTCTGATCTTAACTGATTTGGAGGAGTTGGAGGTTGCCAAATGGACAGGTGCAAGGGATAAGAATAGCGAGAAAAGGTAAGTATAGACGGATTAGAGAGAGCAGGGGGAGAACCCAACTACTTAACTCTATGGCACTCACCTAGTAAACAGATTCCATTGCGGACCAAGGGCCACAACACATCAACACTCATTCCAAAGAAGCAAATCAGTCATAGCAGAAGGGCAAACATCATGAGCACACAACAACAAACATCTCGTTGCTATACGTTCCTTTTAATTAAATGGTGGTCTTTCCTTAAAAAGGGAAACTACTCTAAGGCCAACAAAAGGCAAGGGGAATAATAAGACATGGAGGGTAGGGGTATGAGCATAATAAAGGATGGAGCTAAAGCAATGATTGTAACCGACAAGGGAGAGAATGCAACCAAGGTCAGGATAGGTAAAACACCCTTCTCAAATCGAGATGGGAAAGATGATAATTCAAAAGGTAGGCATAAGATAAGCATCATGGAAAGATCCAGTGATTACAAAGGCACAGGAGGTAATAGGCGAAAGCACATCAAAAGATCGAGCTAAGACAAGACTTGCCACGCGACAGAGGAAAAAAAGGGACGAACAAGAGCGGGGAGGGGTAAGACAACACTCTTGAACTGGAATGGGAGAGGAAGATTTAAAATGCAGGTGCAAGATAAGCATCATGGTAAAGTTCAAGGGATGACATGGGTTAAGGTGATAACAAACAAACACAACCAAGGAGGTATTTTAGACAAAACTTGCGAGGTATCAAAGAATGGGAAGCAATCAATGGTGAAGTAGGTGAGGCATTATCCTCAAACAACGATGAAAAAGAGGTGGCTTTAAAGGGTAGGTTCAAAGTAAGCATGAGGGCAAGGGCATAGATATCACGAGGGTTTAAAGGTGATAACGGACAAGGATGTAAGAGAGGAGGTAAATGCGCATAATAACCAAGGATATAAGTACCACAAAGGATGGAGTTAAGACAAGACCTGCAGATGAAAAAGAAGGAGGTACGTCCAAGGGCTAGATAGGTAAACAGCCACTCTCCAATTGAGGTGGAAGAGAGGAGATTTTAAAGAGCTAGAATAAAGATGAGTATCAAGGCAAGATTGATGGATGACAAGGAGGTGGTGATAGCAAATAAAACACATAGCAAAGGATGGAATTGAAACAAAACTTGTAAGGCGACAAGAAGTGAAAAGAAATCAAGGGAGAGGTAGGTAACTCACAACTCTCAAACTGGGTTGAAAGAAAGGGGAGGATTTAAAGGATAAGTTTAAGGTAAGGATTTAGGTAGAAGACATAAATATCACAAGGGCCAAAGGCGATAACGAACAAGGGTGTAAGAGAAAAGATGAAGGCATAGAAGAGCAAGTGGTACAAATACAATAAAGAATGGAGTTAAGTCTAGGCCTACACGCGGTAAAGAAGAGGATATAGCCATGGGTGAGATAAGTAAAACATAGCTCTCAAATTGAGATAGAAAAGAGGGGATTTCAACAAGCAGACATAAGATAAGTATCAAGGCAAGATCTACAGATTACAAAGGTAAGGACGATATCAAACAAAAGCTCAACAAAGGATGAAGTTAAGGTAAGACAAGACTTGCAAAGCGACAAAGGGAAAGGAAACGAACCAGAGCGGGATAGGGAAAACAACACTCTCGGATTGAAATGGAATAAGTGAGGCTAAAAAAATAGGTAAACAACATGGTAAATATGGAGAGAGGTCAAGGGTCAAAGGTGATAATAGGCAAGGATATAAAGGAAGAGGTAAATGTGCATAAAAAACCAGGAATCTAGGTACAACCAAGAATAGAGTTCAGATAAGTCTTGCAAGTGGTAAAGTATAGGATATAACCACGGGTGAGATAAGTAAGAGACCATGCTTGAACTAAGGTGGGAGATTGGAGGTTTTAGATAACGAACATAGCATAATCACTAAGGTAAGATTGAGAGATGAGAAGGGTAAAGGCAATAAGAAGCAAAAGCACAACAAAGGATGAGGTTACAAACTCGCAAGCCAAAGAAGAGGATACGACCAAGAGAAAGAAGGTATGAGACAGAAGAGGGGCAATTTTAAAGAAAAGGTATGAGACAAACATCAATGTAGGATATAGAGGTGTCAAGGGTGCATATGATAATAATTAAAAATCATAACAAAGGATATAGTTAGGACAAGACTCACGAAACGACAAAGTGGAGAAAACAATCAAGGGTAAGATTGGTAAGGTTCCAACAGAAGGGTTGAAGTAAAGATTCATTACCGAGTGGAGTTACAAGGAAACAACGAGATTACCACAAGTGTGCCAAATAAAATGATCACTCATGGATCATTAAGAAACAAGGGTGGTCAAGGGCATGTTAACTGAAATATTTCAAACAGATATTGGGATATAAAGGTAAGCATATATAAAAATAAGAGTATGCTAGATTCCAATGGTACGAGCATACCAAGACCAAGAAAGTACAAATTGCCAAAAAGATAGCGACTTAACAATAGAATAGGAAAGGGTCTCAAAAGACAGTAAGATCATGGACATATAAACTGAAATGTTTAAATAGGCAGTAGAGGTACAAGGGTAAGTGCTTTAGATTAAGGGATAAGGGTATTAAAAATGCAAGGATACGAGCATGTCAATAACAAAAGGGAATAGAGATGGTCAAATAGTAGCAATTTAATAATGGATGAGGAAAGAGTCCCAAAAGACTAAAGGCTATGGTCAGGGGGCATCTACAAAGATGTCGCAAGCACAAGATGAGATCAGATCTAATAGATTGAGAGAAGTATAGACCATACTAGAATAAAATACTTTTTGGCAAGGGGGCATATAGGAGCACAACATAGAATTAGTCGAGGTGACTAATATTTTGAAGCAGAATCAAGGATGAGATGAAGTAATAATCAGTAAGTCCTTAAAATGGCCAATGCTACTCTAGGTCAGCGGTCTTACAGTCAGCACGGCTTTGATACCACTTATGTCACACCCGGTTTTAGAAGGTAAACCGAATGCGAACCATGTACGTGCCAGGATCAGCAATTCACGTACACAGCAATTATATAAATGACTCATCATAGCACAATGCTTCAAATTACAATAAAGAGTAAGTAATAATATTATAGACTAGAGCCATTTATGTAATATAAATCAAAGTACACAGAATCAAAATGTAGCCAACGTAAACAACCCACCCCAGTCAGCTGCCTGTGGTGGGTTGTTTACGTTAGCTACGTTTCGATTCTGTGTACTTTGATTTATATTATGTAAATGGCTCTAGTATGTAATATTATTACTTACTCTTTATTGTAATTCAAAGCATTATGCTATGATGAGTCATTTCTGTAATCGCTGTGTACGTGAATTTCTGATCCTATACATACAATGAATGGACCGATAAAACGATCGCGTGCACGATAGCTAAATCTCCAGGTACATTCTACCCTAGTCAATTGTGTTTCAGAGCTTACGCTTGGGGCCATGGATGTTTTGAGGATTAGGAACCTTGGTGAGGACTAGCAAGGACTTGGGAAAGGCCTAGGTGTTGAGGAGGAGCAGCAAGGGCATCCACAATAGGAAGGAGATCAAGTTCGAGTCAGCTGTGACTCCATCTCGGGTTCCAGGATCAGTCTGCACTAAAATGGACGCCCAAGATGAATCCGGACTCCAATTGCAACGGACTGGATATGGTTGGAAAGATAACGAGATTATCTAACCAACCCAACTAGTTCCACCCTAAAATTCATCAGGAGTCAACGGGAATCGTCGAAACAAGTCAGCATTCAGATTCTATTTTGGTGCTGCGACACCGTCTGTTGGGCCGTTGGGCCGTGTATCGCGTTGGAGCCCATTAGGGGCAAGTCTAGAGGTCACGCACACCCTAATACTCTATTTATTCAGCAGCCTCCACCACATTTAGGTCGAGTTTTGCTTAGATCAATTCTGTCATCGAACAGTGTCGCCGTCATCGGTTTGTGAGACCCCATCCCGTAATCAATACAACTTTGGTTGCGTTTCTTTCTTGTTCTTGCTTGTGTTCTTGATTGCTCTTGCAGGGATAAGCCTTCGTGGCGAGGTCATTCGTGTGTCACGGGTGATAACCAATGGAGCCGTGGTGTAGTGATTGCGAGGAACCGTTCGCTCGGAGCCTTGGATCATCAACGTCGAGATCTCCATTCAATCAAGTTATCGTATCTCACGGAAGATCAGGCCATATCTTTTGTGAGATATGATAACTTGAGATACGATAACTTGATTGAAGCAGAACGGCCCGATCTTCCGTAAGATACGATAAATTGATTGAATGGAGATCTCGACGTTGATGATCCAAGGCTCCGAGCGAACGGTTCCTCGCAATCACTACACCACGGCTCCGTTGGTTATCACCTGTGACACACGAATGACCTCACCACGAAGGCTTATCCCTGCAAGCACAATCAAGAACACAAGCAAGAACAGGAAAGAAACGCAACCAAAGTTGTATTGATTACGGGATGGGTTCTCACAAACCGATGACAGCGACACTGTTCGATGACAGAATTGATCTAAGAAAAACCCGACCTAAATGTGGCGGCGACTGCTGAATAAATAGAGTATTAGGGCATGCGTGACCCCTGGACTCGCCCCTAATGGTCTCCAACGCGATACACGGCCCAACGGCCCAACAGATGGTGTCGCAGCACCAAAATAGAATCTGAACGTTGACTTGTTTCGACGATTCCCGTTGACTCCGGATGAATTTTAGGGTGGAACCAGTTGAGTTGATTAGATAATCTCGTTATCTTTCCAACCATATCTAGTCCGTCGCAATCGGAGTCCGAATGCATCTTGGGCGTTCATTTTAGTGCAGACTGGTCCTGGAACCCGAGATGGAGTCGCAGCTGACTCGAACTTGATCTCCTTCCTGTTGTGGACGCCCTTGCTGCTCCTCCTCAACACCTAGGCCTTTCCCAAGTCCTTGCTGGTCCTCTCCAAGGTTCCTAATCCTCAAAACATCCATGGCCCCAAGCGTAAGCTCTGAAACAGAATTGACTAGGGTAGAATGTACCTGGAGATTTAGCTGTCGTGCACGCGATCGTTTTATCGGTCCATTCATTGTATGTATAGAAGTGATGTCCTCATCACCTGGCACATACATGATTCGCATTCAGTTTACCTTCAAAACCGGGTGTGACAGTTCCACCCCAGGGTACACCAGCTCATACTAGTGGAGGGCAGCAGTCTTACCAACGACTTGCTCATTATACAACATAGGCTACGCCGTAGACTCCACATACTCGTTAGGCTACCCCCACTAGCACCCCGGCGCGACCTGCTGGCTAGGGTACTACTATAGTCACCACTTGCTTCAAGTGTGGTGAGGTTGGGCATTACGCCAATGCTTGTCCGAAGAGGAACCCCAACACACCAGCTCGAAGTAATGTTCAGGGCAAGCAACAGACTCTGGCTTCCGACAAGGGGTTCAGTATTGCCAGAGTCAACCAAGTCAGTGTTCATGCTACTGCTGATGGTGCTGATATTGCTATCGATATGTTTTATATTAATTCAGTTCCTGCAACTATATTATTTGATTCTAGAGCTATGCATTCATTCATTTCTGCTCGCTATGTCAATACAAATGAGTTACCACTTCAAACTATGCAAAAACCCATGATAGTAATCACCCCTAAAAGGCCTATTGAAGCAAATTATATGACCAACATATTAACATTGACAATCATGGGGAGGGAATTCTGGTCTATGCCTATAGTATTAGAGGAGAGCAGTATAGATCTAATTCTTGGTATGTCATGGTTAAGGAAAGCAAAGGCAGTTATACATTGTGCTAGGGGAACCGTAGAACTCACCAGTCCAAAAGGAGAAAAATTCGAAGTCATGATTACCATAACCCCCTCCACCAGACCCGATATATATCTAGTAGATGGTAAATTTGTGGGCAGAAACATCCTTGTGGTTAGAGAGTTCCTAGATGTCTTTCCAGAGGAGTTACCCGGAATGCCACCAGATAGGGAAGTTGAGTTTGTTATTGATCTCTTAAATGGAACCGCTCCTATTTCTAAAAAGCCATATAGGATGTCAGTGAAAGAATTAAAAGAACTCAAAAAACAACTAACAGAGTTACAGGAGGCAGGGTACATTCGTCCGAGTTGCTCACCTTGGGGATCACTTAATGATGTCACAATTAAGAACAAGTATCCTTTACCTCATATTGAAGACTTATTTGATCAAATGAGAGGTGCCAGGGTATTCTCTAAGATTGATCTCAGATCGGGTTATCACCAAATGAAGATTAGGCCTTCTGTTATTCCCAAGATGGCTTTCTCTACCCGATATGGTCTATATGAGTTCACTGTCATGTCATTTGGCTTGACTAATGCACCGGCCTACTTCATGAATCTGATGATCAAGGTGTTTATGGAGTATCTTGATAAGTTCATTGTGGTATTCATCAACGACATTCTGATCTATTCCAAGAACGATAGTTATCATGAAGAACATCTGTGATTGGTGCTACATAAGTTAAGGGATAATCAACTCTATGCCAAGTATAGCAAGTGTGAGTTCTGGCTTGACGAAGTACCATTCCTTGGGCACATCATTTCTAATGGAGGAATATCAGTGGATCCGGCTTAAGTGAGAGAGATAGTGGGATGGAAAATACCGAGCTCGGTCACTGAAGTCCAAAGTTTCTTAGGACTCGCAGGTTATTATCGATGATTCATTGAGGGATTCTCCAAGATAGCAAAGCCTATGACCTCACTAGTGGAGAAGGGAAAAGAGTTTAAGTGGACTCATGAATGCCAAGAGAGTTTCAATCACCTAAAGTTTAGATTGATGTCACCCCCAGTGTTGGTTATGCCAGATCTACAGAAGGGAATTGATATGTATTGTGATACGTGCCGCCAGGGCTTGGGATGTGTTCTTATGCACGAAGGACATGTCATTGCCTACGCGTCTCGCTAGTTGAGGAAACATGAGTTGAACTACCCCACTCATGACTTAGAACTGGCAGACATAGTGCATGCTCTCAAGATTTGGAGGCAATGGGAACCAAGTGCCAAGTCTATATTGATCATAAGAGCTTAAAGTATATCTTCACTCAGAAAGATCTCAACCTTAGGCAAGACAATTGGTTGGAGCTCATCAAAGATTATGACTTGGAGATACACTATCATCCAGACAAGGCGAATCTAGTTGCGGATGCCTTGAGTCAGAAAGAACATGTTCATGCAGCAATAGCTACCCAATTACCTGATGAGTTAGTAGAAGACTTTGAAAGACTCAACCTGGGAATAGTTGCACATACGGAATGGATCACTATAGAAGTGAAACCTACCTTGGAGCAAGAAATATGCAAGGGTAAGATCGATGATGCTAAAATTTAGGAAATCAAAGATCTGATGGAAAAAGGTAGAGGTCTAGACTTCACGGAGGATGAACAAGGCACAATATGGTTCAAGAACATGATATGTGTTCCTAAGGTTGATAGCCTCCGTGAAACCATTCCGAAGGAGGCCCATGACTCAGACTATTCTATTCATCCTGGTAGCACCAAGATGTATCCAGATCTGAAGCAGAAGTACTGGTGGTATGGGCTGAAAAGTGATGTAGCTGCACACGTGGCTATATGTGATGTATGTCAAAGAGTCAAAGCTGAACATCAGAGGCCAGCTAGACTACTATAGCTGTTAAAAGTGCCCGAATGGAAGTGGGAAGCAATTGGTATGGATTTCATTGTTGGGCTACCTCGCACCTAGAAAGGTTATGATTCCATATGGGTAATCTGGATAGATTAAGCAAGGTGGCTCACTTCATTCTGGTCAACACCACTTATAAGGGTTCTCAGTTGGCAGAGTTATATATGGCTCGAATTGTGTGCCTACACGGAGTACCTAAGAAGATTATTTCTGATCGAGGATCTCAGTTTACCTCAAGATTTTGGAAGAGTCTTCATAAGAACATGGATACAAAATTGAATTTTAGCTCAGCCTATCATCCCCAAACTGATGGCCAGACTAAGAGAACCAACCAAGTACTTGATGATATGTTAAGAGCCTGTGCCCTTAAGCATGGAGGCAGTTGGGACAAGAATCTGCCATATGCAGAGTTCTCTTACAATAATAGTTATCAGTCGAGTCTGAGGATGTCCCTGTTTGAAGCTTTATATGGCAGACAGTGCAGAACTCCTCTATATTGGGATCAGACTGGTGAAAGACAGTTCTTTGGGCTTGAAATTATTTAAGAGGCAGAAGAACAAGTTCGTATGATCCAGGAGAACTTGAGGATAGCACAGACTAGGCAGAAGAGCTATGCCGATAACCGGAGAAGACCACTGGAATTCGAAGAGGGTGACCACGTGTACCTAA
Source organism: Zea luxurians (assembly GCA_029449295.1). Classification (NCBI taxonomy): domain Eukaryota; kingdom Viridiplantae; phylum Streptophyta; class Magnoliopsida; order Poales; family Poaceae; genus Zea; species Zea luxurians. The sequence continues at coordinate 71,591,154 of JAOPSE010000012.1, forward strand.
AGGTGTCACCAATTCGTGGAATGAGAAGATTAAGGTAGCGTTTGGTTGAAGAGCCAAGTAGAATGGAGCCGTTCTATCCCAGTTTTGTTGTTGTTTGGTTACAAAGTAACTAGAACGGAATGGCTCCAATTAGGGAATATTCTCCTCAGATCCGGAACCATTCCACTCCAAAAAATCAACCAGACGAAGCCGCTCTATTCCCATCCCACTCGCACAGTCACGCTCCGTTCCGTTCACTCTGCAACCAAACAAAAAATAGAGCCGCTCCGTTCCAGATTACCAAACACAGAACAGAGCGGCTCCGTTCCTAGAATCAAGGATGGAACGGCTCCATTCTACTTGGCTCCTCAACCAAACACTATCTAAAAGTTAAAAGCAAGTTGTCCCCTCGCTTTATTGGACCATTCAAAATCTTTAAGCAAGTTGGGGAGATGGCCTGCCAGCTTGAGCTACTGAGAGCACCTAGAGGGGGGGGGTGAATAGGTGATCCTGTAAAAACTTCAAACTTAAGCCACAAAAACTTGTTAAGTGTTAGCACGATTATTGCCAAGTGGCTAAGGTGAAGTCTCAACAAAACACAATACCACAAAAGATCAAGACAGATGTGACACAGTGGTTTATCCCGTGGTTCGGCCAAGACCAACGCTTGCCTACTCCACGTTGTGGCGTCCCAACGGACGAGGGTTGCAATCAACCCCTCTCAAGCGGTCCAAAGACCCACTTGAATACCACGGTGTTTTGTTTTCCTTTCACTATCCCGTTTGCAAGGAATCTCCACAAATTGGAGTCTCTTGCCCTTACAAGTATATGATCACAAAGAAAGCACAGAGTAAGGGAGGGAAGCAACACACACAAATCCACAGCAAAAGCGCACACACACGGCCAAGAATCGAGCTCACAAGACTATCTCAGAGTTCTCACTTAGAACAGAGCTCGAATCACTTAGAAACACAAACGAATGCGCAGAGACTTAGTGTGGATGATCAAGAATGCTCAAAGGTTGCTTGTGTGTCTCCTCCATGCGCCTAGGGGCTCCTTTTATAGCCCCAAGGCAGCTAGGAGCCGTTGAGAGCAAATCCGGAAGGCCATCCTTGCCTTCTGTCGTCGGGGGCACCGGACAGTCCGGTGCACACCGGACACTGTCCGGTGCCCGATTTCTTTCCTTAATCAGCGCTGCCGACCGTTGCCGACCGTTGCAGATCTGGGAGCTGTTGGCGCACCGGACAGTCCGGTGCACACCGGACAGTCCGGTGCCGTCTTCCGACCGTTGGCTCGGCCACGTGTCCCGCGCGGATTGCGCGGCCGACCGTTGGCCCTGGCCGACCGTTGGCTCACCGGACAGTCCGGTGCACACCGGACAGTCCGGTGAATTTTAGCCGTACGCCGTCGGCCAATTTCCCGAGAGCGGCCAGTTCGCGCGGAGTCGGCCTGGCGCACCGGACACTGTCCGGTGCACACCGGACAGTCCGGTGCTCCAGACCGAGCTGGGTCTTGGCTGCACACAGCCAAGACTTTCCTCCTCTTCTCTTTTCTTCTTCTTTCTGTTTCTAACACTTAGACAAATATATTAGTACATAAAACCAATGTACTAAGGCTTAGAAACATACCTTTTCTTCATGATTTGCACCTTGTTCATCCATGTACATAAATTCACAATTAAGCACATGTGTTGGCAATCAATCACCAAAATACTTAGAAATGGCCCAAGGGCACATTTCCCTTTCAATCTCCCCCTTTTTGGTGATTTATGCCAACACAACATAAAGCAACTAGAACAAGTGCAAACTCACTTCAAATAAAACTGAAATTTATTTTGAATCAATTTTGGCATATATGGATCATCCTTTGCCACCACTTGGTTTGTTTTTGCAAATCAAACTCAAATCTCTATCTCTAAGTTAAACACACATGTTGAAGCATAAAGAGAGTCATTCCAAAAGAGATTGATCAAAGATTTCAAAAACTCCCCCTTTCCCCCTTTTTCCCATAATTGCTACTTCTCCCCACAAGAAGCCAAAAGAGACAATAAAAGGGTTTTGACAAACCAAAAACTCTACTCTAATATTTTCAAATTTCTCAAGTGGTAGCTGATCCATTTATTGCTTTGGCCTTTATTTTCTCCCCCTTTGGCATCAACCACCAAAACGGGATCAACTTTGGCCCTTTAACCCCATTGCCTCACCAAAATCTTCAATTAAGAGCAAATGGCGACAAGAGTTCATGACACGGACTTGGAATTAATTACCCTCTCATCGGAGTGCAGTGGAAGTCTTGCATCATCCAAGTCCACCTTTTCCCTTTCAATTCTCCTTTGAGACTAAATCAAACAAACTCAAGCATATGGTTAGTCTCAAAGGGTCAAGTTGTAACACATCTCCCCCTAAAAATGTGCATCACTTTGCAACGGACTTGTGAGGTCCAGGGAGTGTTTGTACAACTTGAGCACCATAATAAGCAACAAAATGCAGAATGAACATGATCAAAGGCATAAATACATGTATGCTATATTTCAATCCAAGTTCCGCGAATCTAAGACATTTAGCTCACTACGCAGCCTGCAAAAGGTCTTCTCATCTAAAGGCTTGGTAAAGATATCGGCTAGCTGGTTCTCGGTGCTAACATAAAACACTTCGATATCTCCCTTTTGCTGGTGGTCTCTCAAAAAGTGATGCCGGATGTCAATGTGCTTTGTGCGGCTGTGCTCAACAGGATTTTCCGCTATTCGGATAGCACTCTCATTATCACATAGGAGTGGGACTTTGCTCAGATTGTAGCCAAAGTCCCTGAGGGTTTGCCTCATCCAAAGTAGTTGCGCGCAACACTGACCTGCGGCAACGTACTCGGCCTCAGCGGTGGATAGGGCAACGGAGGTTTGTTTCTTAGAGTTCCATGACACCAGGGACCTTCCTAAGAATTGGCACGTCCCTGATGTGCTCTTCCTATCGACCTTACATCCAGCATAGTCGGAATCTGAGTACCCAATCAAGTCAAAGTTAGACCCCTTTGGATACCAGATCCCGAAGCAAGGCGTAGCGACTAAATATCTAAGAATTCGCTTCACCGCCACCAAGTGACACTCCTTAGGATCGGATTGAAATCTAGCACACATGCATACGCTAAGCATAATATCCGGTCTACTAGCACATAAATAAAGTAAAGACCCTATCATTGACCGGTATGCTTTTTGATCAACGGACTTACCTCCTTTGTTGAGGTCGGTGTGTCCGTCGGTTCCCATCGGCGTCTTTGCGGGCTTGGCGTCCTTCATCCCAAACCTCTTTAGCAGATCTTGCGTGTACTTCGTTTGGGAGATGAAGGTGCCGTCCTTGAGTTGCTTCACTTGGAACCCAAGGAAGTAGTTCAACTCGCCCATCATTGACATCTCGAATTTCTGCGTCATCACCCTGCTAAACTCTTCACAAGACTTTTGATTAGTAGAACCAAATATTATGTCATCGACATAAATTTGGCACACAAACAAATCACCATCACAAGTCTTAGTGAAAAGAGTTGGATCGGCTTTCCCAACCTTGAAAGCATTAGCAATTAAGAAATCTCTAAGGCATTCATACCATGCTCTTGGGGCTTGCTTAAGTCCATAGAGCGCCTTAGAGAGCTTACACACGTGGTCGGGGTACCGCTCATCCTCGAAGCCAGGGGGTTGCTCCACGTACACCTCCTCCTTTATTGGCCCGTTGAGGAAAGCGCTCTTCACATCCATTTGATACAACCTGAAAGAATGGTGAGCGGCATATGCTAGCAAGATACGAATGGACTCTAGCCTAGCCACAGGAGCAAAAGTCTCCTCAAAGTCCAAACCTGCGACTTGGGCATAACCTTTTGCCACAAGTCGAGCCTTGTTCCTTGTCACCACTCTGTGCTCGTCTTGTTTGTTGCGGAACACCCACTTGGTTCCCACAACATTTTGCTTGGGACGAGGCACCAGCGTCCAAACTTCATTGCGCTTGAAGTTGTTAAGTTCCTCCTGCATGGCCAACACCCAATCCGGATCTAGCAAGGCCTCCTCTACCCTGAAAGGCTCAATAGAGGAGACAAAAGAGTAATGTTCACAAAAATTAACTAGTCGAGACCGAGTAGTTACTCCCTTGCTAATATCACCCAGAATTTGGTCGACGGGATGATCCCTTTGAATCATCGCCCGAACTTGGGTTGGAGGTGCCGGTTGCGCTTCTTCCTCCATCACATGATCATCTTGTGCTCCCCCTTGATCACACGCCTCCTTTTGATGAACCTGTTCATCGTCTTGAGTTGGGGGTTGCACCGTCGTTGAGGAAGAAGGTTGATCTCGTTCATCTTGTTCCTGTGGCCGAACGTCTCCAATCGCCATGGTTCGTATAGCGGCCGTTGGAACATCTTCTTCATCTACATCATCACAATCAACAACTTGCTCTCTTGGAGAGCCATTAGTCTCATCAAATACAACGTCGCTAGAGACTTCAACCAAACCCGATGATTTGTTGAAGACCCTATACGCCTTTGTATTTGAATCATAACCTAATAAAAACCCTTCTACAGCTTTGGGAGCAAACTTAGAATTTCTACCTTTCTTCACTAGAATGTAGCACTTGCTCCCAAAAATACGAAAGTAAGATACATTGGGTTTGTTACCGGTTAGTAGCTCATATGACGTCTTCTTGAGGAGGCGGTGAAGGTAGACCCTGTTGATGGCGTGGCAAGCCGTGTTCACGGCTTCCGACCAAAAGCACTCGGGGGTCTTGAACTCTCCAAGCATCGTCCTCGCCATATCGATTAGCGTCCTGTTCTTCCTCTCTACCACACCATTTTGCTGTGGTGTGTAGGGAGCGGAGAACTCGTGCTTGATCCCTTCCTCCTCAAGAAACTCCTCCACTTGTAGGTTCTTGAACTCGGACCCGTTGTCGCTCCTAATCTTCTTCACCTTGAGCTCAAACTCATTTTGAGCTCTCCTGAGGAAGCGCTTGAGGGTCCCTTGGGTTTCAGACTTATCCTGCAAAAAGAACACCCAAGTGAAGCAGGAAAAGTCATCAACAATAACTAGACCATACTTACTTCCTCCTATGCTTAGATAGGCGACGGGTCCGAAGAGGTCCATATGCAGCAGCTCCAGAGGTCTTGATGTGGTCATCACATTCTTGCTGTGATGTGCTCCTCCCACCTGTTTACCTGCCTGACAAGCTGCACAAGGTCTATCTTTTTCGAAATGCACATTTGTTAGACCTATTACGTGTTCTCCCTTTAGAAGCTTTTGGAGGTTCTTCATCCCCACATGTGCTAAGCGGCGATGCCACAGCCAGCCCATGCAAGTCTTAGCCATTAAGCATGCATCTAGACCGGCCTCTTCTTTTGCAAAATCAACTAAATAAAGCTTGCCGTCTAGTACACCCTTGAAAGCTAGTGAACCATCACATCTTCTAAAGACAGACACATCTACATTTGTAAATAAACAATTATATCCCATTTGACATAATTGACTAACAGATAGCAAATTATATCCAAGACTCTCCACTAGGAATACATTTGATATAGAATGCTCATTAGAAATTGCAATTTTACCTAACCCTTTTACCTTGCCTTGATTCCCATCACCGAATATAATTGAATCTTGGGAATCCTTATTCTTGACGTAGGAGGTGAACATCTTCTTCTCCCCCGTCATATGGTTTGTGCATCCGCTGTCGATAATCCAGCTTGAACCCCCGGATGCATAAACCTGCAAGGCAAATTTAGGCTTGGGTCTTAGGTACCCAACTCATGTTGGGTCCTGCAAGGTTAGCACAAATATCTTTAGGGACCCAAATGCAAGATTTATCTCCCTTGCATCTAGCCCCTAATTTCCTAGCAACTACCTTCTTACCCTTTCTACAAATAGCAAAGGGAGTATTGCAAGCATAATAAATGGTAGAAGGTTTGTTTACAACTTTTCTAGGAACATGAGCAAAATTTCTCCTAGACATATGCGCAACATTTCTCCTACTCATATCTCTATCATGCTTATGAGAGGAACTCGAGGCAAACATGGCATGAGAATCATAAACATGTGAATCAAAATCATTACAAGCATTTCTAGCATGTCTCCTATCATGGTATAAGAAAGCATGGTTCTTTTTAACATTACTAGCCATAGGGGCCTTCCCTTTCTCCTTGACGAAGATGGGAGCCTTATGGCTTGTTAAGTTCTTGGTCTCTCTCTTGAAGCCAAGACCATCCTTAATTGAGGGGTGTCTACCAACCGTGTAGGCATCCCTTGCAAATTTTATTTTATCAACTTCATTCTTGCTAGTCTTAAGTTGGGCATTAAGACTAGCCAATTCCTCATTTAATTTGGAAATTAAAACTAGGTGTTCACTACAAGCATTAACATCAAAATCCTTACACCTAGTACAAATTTCAACATGTTCAACACAGGAATTTGATTTACTAGCTACTTCTAGTTTAGCACTTAAATCAATATTAACACTTCTTAAGGTAGCAATGGTTTCATGACAGGAAGATAATTCACTAGAAAGCATTTCATTTCTTTTCACTTCTAAAGCATATGATTTTTGTGCCTCTACAACCTTATCATGTTCATCATACAATAAATCCTCTTGCTTTTCTAAAAGCCTATCCTTTTCATTCAATGCATCAATCAATTCATTGATTTTATCTATCTTAGATCTATCTAAGCCCTTGAACAAGCAAGAATAATCTATGTCATCATCATCACTAGACTCACTATCACTAGAAGAAGCATAAGTGGAGTCTTGAGTACTTACCTTCTTCTCCCTTGCCATAAGACAAGTGAGACGCTCGTTGGGGAAGAGAGCCGATTTGTTGAAGGCAGTGGCGGCGAGTCCTTCGTTGTCGGAGTCGGAGGAGGAGCAATCCGAGTCCCACTCCTTTCCTAGATGCGCCTCGCCCTTTGCCTTCTTGTATTGCTTCTTCTTCTCTCTTTTGTTCCCCTTTTCCTGGTCACTTTCATTATCGGGACAGTTAGCGATAAAATGACCAAGCTTACCGCATTTGAAGCACGAGCGCTTCCCCTTGGTCTTGGTCTTGCTTGGCTGCCCCTTGCGACCATTTAGCGTCGTCTTGAATCTCTTGATGATGAGAGCCATTTCTTCATCATTGAGTCCGGCTGCCTCAATCTGTGCCACCTTGCTGGGTAGCGCCTCCTTGCTTCGTGTTGCCTTGAGAGCAAGGGGTTGCGGCTCGTTGATCGGACCGTTCAACGCTTCGTCGACGTATCTTGCCTCCTTGATCATCATCCGCCCGCTTACAAATTTTCCAAGCACTTCCTCGGGCGTCATCATCGTGTACCTGGGATTCTCACGAATATTGTTCACTAGATGAGGATCAAGTACGGTAAAGGACCTGAGCATTAGGCGGACGACGTCGTGGTCCGTCCATCGCGTGCTCCCATAGCTCCTTATCTTGTTGATAAGGGTCTTGAGCCGGTTGTATGTTTGCGTCGGCTCCTCGCCCCTTATCATAGCGAACCGTCCAAGCTCTCCCTCCACCAACTCCATCTTGGTGAGCAAGGTGACGTCGTTACCCTCATGAGAAATCTTGAGGGTGTCCCAGATTTGCTTGGCGTTATCCAAGCCGCTCACTTTATGGTATTCATCCCTGCACAAGGAAGCTAGAAGAACAGTAGTAGCTTGTGCATTCTTATGAATTTGTTCATTGATGAACATGGGACTATCCGAACTATCAAAGTGCATTCCACTCTCTACAATCTCCCATATACTAGGATGGAGAGAGAATAGGTGACTACGCATTTTGTGGCTCCAAAATCCGTAGTCCTCTCCATCAAAGTGTGGGGGCTTGCCGAGTGGAATGGAGAGCAAATGGGAATGTGAACTTTGCGGAATACGAGAGTAATCAAAAGAAAAGTTCGAATTAACCGGTTTTCTTTTCTCGTAGTCGTTGTGGTCCTCATCCTTTTGGGAAGAAGTAGACTCGTCGCTGTCGTAGTAGACGATCTCCTTGATGCGCCTTGTCTTCTTCTTCTTCCCTTCCTTCCGTCTTTGGCCCGAGCCGGAGTCGGTGGGCTTATTGTCCTTCGGCTCGTTGACGAAGGATTCCTTCTCCTTGTCGTTGATCACTATACCCTTCCCCTTAGGATCCATCTCTTCGGGCGGTTAGTCCCTTTGTGAAGAGAACGGCTCTGATACCAATTGAGAGCACCTAGAGGGGGGGGGGGGTGAATAGGTGATCCTGTAAAAACTTCAAACTTAAGCCACAAAAACTTGTTAAGTGTTAGCACGATTATTGCCAAGTGGCTAAGGTGAAGTCTCAACAAAACACAATACCACAAAAGATCAAGACAGATGTGACACAGTGGTTTATCCCGTGGTTCGGCCAAGACCAACGCTTGCCTACTCCACGTTGTGGCGTCCCAACGGACGAGGGTTGCAATCAACCCCTCTCAAGCGGTCCAAAGACCCACTTGAATACCACGGTGTTTTGTTTTCCTTTCACTATCCCGTTTGCAAGGAATCTCCACAAATTGGAGTCTCTTGCCCTTACAAGTATATGATCACAAAGAAAGCACAGAGTAAGGGAGGGAAGCAACACACACAAATCCACAGCAAAAGCGCACACACACGGCCAAGAATCGAGCTCACAAGACTATCTCAGAGTTCTCACTTAGAACAGAGCTCGAATCACTTAGAAACACAAACGAATGCGCAGAGACTTAGTGTGGATGATCAAGAATGCTCAAAGGTTGCTTGTGTGTCTCCTCCATGCGCCTAGGGGCTCCTTTTATAGCCCCAAGGCAGCTAGGAGCCGTTGAGAGCAAATCCGGAAGGCCATCCTTGCCTTCTATCGTCGGGGGCACCGGACAGTCCGGTGCACACCGGACACTGTCCGGTGCCCGATTTCTTTCCTTAATCAGCGCTGCCGACCGTTGCCGACCGTTGCAGATCTGGGAGCTGTTGGCGCACCGGACAGTCCGGTGCACACCGGACAGTCCGGTGCCGTCTTCCGACCGTTGGCTCGGCCACGTGTCCCGCGCGGATTGCGCGGCCGACCGTTGGCCCTGGCCGACCGTTGGCTCACCGGACAGTCCGGTGCACACCGGACAGTCCGGTGAATTTTAGCCGTACGCCGTCGGCCAATTTCCCGAGAGCGGCCAGTTCGCGCGGAGTCGGCCCGGCGCACCGGACACTGTCCGGTGCACACCGGACAGTCCGGTGCTCCAGACCGAGCTGGGTCTTGGCTGCACACAGCCAAGACTTTCCTCCTCTTCTCTTTTCTTCTTCTTTCTGTTTCTAACACTTAGACAAATATATTAGTACATAAAACCAATGTACTAAGGCTTAGAAACATACCTTTTCTTCATGATTTGCACCTTGTTCATCCATGTACATAAATTCACAATTAAGCACATGTGTTGGCAATCAATCACCAAAATACTTAGAAATGGCCCAAGGGCACATTTCCCTTTCAGCTACCAGATAATCTATCTGATGTACATGATGTGTTCCATGTATCTCAGCTTAAGAAGTGTCTCTGTGTCCTGGAGGAACAACTGTCAATGGAGGAACTCAGTATGCAAGGTGATCTAACTTACACGAAGCATCCTATCAAGATCATTGACACCTTGACTCGGGTTACAAGGAATGAAGTGATCAAAATATGCAAAGTGCAATGAAGTCATCATGGTGAAGATGAAGCTACTTGGTAGAGAGAAAAAAGCTACGAATAGAATTTCCCCACCTCTTCCCTAGTTCCTCTTAATCTCGAGGTCGAGATTATTTTTAAGGGGGGTAGGATTTGTAATACCCAACTGGTGGATAATAAAAGAGAAGAATTAATCTTCTTATATGTATTGCCCTCTACTTATTAGAACATATGAATAATCATATTTGAAGTGAATAATTACCTAATGAAACATAAATAATCTATGCATCATGTTGGAGTTTATTTGTTTGTGCATTTAATAATAGTAATAAAAATATATTAATGCAAAAATTGGGATTAAAACCTAATTTGAAATCTAGAATTTGAAGATGCAATAGAAAGGAAAAGAGGAGGAGGAAAATAATATACAATATAAAGAGGAATACATATAAATAAATATAAATCAAGATAGCTCTTCATGCTGCTAATTTGATGTGTACAAAATTCACAACAAAACAGGAATTTAAATTTGAGATTTAAAATAAAACGAAAGGAAAAAGAAAAGAAAAAGAAAAAAGAGAAACCTAAAATGCCACATGGGTCGTTATCCCAGTAGCCGGCCCATTTCCGCTCTCGCCCCTACTCGGCAAGCAAGTGCACCGAGCCCTGATGAGTGACTGCTGGTGGGCCCAGATAGTCGGCGTCCTGCGAACCCAGGGGGTACTCACTGATCCATGGGATCGGGTGCTGCGCGATGGGGTCTTCTAGTTTGACTGATGTCGGGGCCCATCTGTCATAGTCGCGAGGGGAAATCACTGTGGATCTTCTCCGCGCCGAACCGACTCGCGTGAGCTTCTCGGGCGTTGGCCAGCTGGCCCAACTGCCTTCCAACCCCTCGGCCGCCACCCATGCCCCTATTTAGCATCCCTGGGATCCCGTCCGCACCACCCCGAGCCCTAGGAACATTGACCTCATCGCAAACTTGAGAGAGGGGGGAAGAGAGGTACCACCACGGGGAAATTCTCCACCGAGCCGTCGTCCTTGCCGCTAGTGGTGTCCGGAATCGTCTCCAAACCCGGGGGAAAGGCCTCCACAACATAGCCATCGGGATTGGCCCCTGCGTCCCCGAGAATTCCTCACCGGAGTTTCTGTCGACGTTCGAGCTGCACCACGCCGTCGCTAGGGGTCTCTGCGCCCTAATCATCGGTGAGTACTCGTCCTCCATATTCGCGCGATAGTCCTCTTCGTTTAGCACTAGTAGAATCGGTGAATGGCGCTTGGGATCACCGGGCAGGGGTTTGTCGGCGTATCCTCCACCGCGTTTGGGGTGCTACGCTACCGCACGATGACATAGGGGGAGAAGACAGACTGATGTCATTCGATCTGTCTTGGGTGTCCACGATCACGCCCAGCGTATCGGTGTGACCGGGGTTGATTCAGGTTCGTCCTATCGCAATCGGGTGAACCAGAACGATCGTAGAGACTTTAAATCTAGGCAGTAGGAATTGAACCCAACACGCTAGACAACATATCGGTTCACCGGGTCCCGATCTAATCTGGGCCGTAGAAATTATATCTGGCGGCTAGAACTCTCCTGTACCCCTTCGCGGATACAACTTTGCATATGAACCCCTATGCTTTATAGAAACAGCCCGCAGTTGGGGTTAGTGTTAAAATCATTACAGAAAGGTCCGGGTTTTTGCAGGATAGTCCCTGGAGAGTCCGTAAATAGTACCCACAGTCCAGATAAAATACAGGAATAATAAAACAAGCCAGAAAATGATTTTTAGTATTAAAATAATTCTAGAAACTTGTTTAAATCATAGTAAATCCATTTTAACTCCTTTTTGATCCATTCTAGTTGCATTAATTTTGTATTAATATTGTTTATCACCTGGTAACTCTGTTTTATCATGAAACATAGATTAAAACTGTCCACTCAGTTTATTCTGTATGAACCACTTAAAACTTCGGAAAATCATAACTTGTTATCCGTAACTCCAAATTTAGTGATTTTCGAACCTACGATCTTGTTATGATGCGAAGAATATTATCATGCATTTTGTTCTGATATTTGACGTGATGTTACTTTCTCCTATACCATGTTTGTTTGTATTTCTTCGAGTAAACGAGCAAGTGACCGAGGACCCCAGTAACCAGCAAGTGGAAAATACTGAGCAGGAGCTTGTTGAAGGCAAGTTGTGCCCTTGATCATTTTTATTTACCCAATAATGTTCTCTATAATCATTTTGGCATGCTTAGGCTTAATTTTGATAGGACCCAATAGGTCACCCTAGTTTGGTCATCTTTACACCTTGTTTACCCTGAACTTTTGGGTAGTCTCTGCTATTGCTATATGTGGTTTTGGGAGTTAAGATAATTATTACTCATGGTCATGCTTTATTATTGTTGTTCTATTCTGTTCATGATAAGACTATTGTGTTAATTGGAACATGGAGCTTAACTTGAGATACACATGCCACCACAAGGGTGGAATGGGACGCCCTTGGCTGACTAATTAGGAAAGCTAGTGGAGGTCTACCTTACCATAAAGGGGCAAGGGCAGTAGGGGAGTTTTCGGTGTAGGGAGGTTCTCAGGTTGATTTTGCTGCGATGGCTTTTCAGGTGGGGATTCCTACATTGCGCTCCCTAGAAAATGTAGCGGGTTTTCTGAAGCTAGTGGAACTTTGTAAAGGCCTCGTAGTGTTACCCTGCCTCGCTTCCTTGGTAGAGGTGTATGGGGCTCGTACAACCCCGTGGCAGATGGGTAACATGACTTGTGGGTAAAGGGTACAACCTCTATAGAGTGTAAAACTGGTAATACTAGCCGTGCTCGCGGTCATGAGCAGCTTAGGACTCTTGCATGATTAATTTATGAAATTAAACTTAATTTGTCATTTGCATTGCATTGTGGTTTTATTATTAATTTTGATCTATTATTACTCTGGTTTGGTATATACATACACTTAGTAACTGCTAACAAAATTTGACAAACTTATTAAAAGCAATGCTAAGCTTTAACCATTATTTGTTGATCAGTCTTACACTTCACATGAACTCCCACCTTTGGTGAGTTCATGCACATTATTCCCCACAACTTGTTGAGCTATGATCTTTTGTGAGCTCACCCTTGTGATATATAAACCCCCCCACAGATGAAGAGCAGGTAGCCTAGGAGGAGGTCTACAACAAGGAGTATGAGCTTATCTAGGTGGCTTATCCCAGTCAACTTGATGGCACCAAGGAATAATTATTAGTTCGTTTTATTATTATCATTTATTTTTGTAAGATACTCCTGCTTTGTAATAATATTTGTGATATTTATCTCTATACACTTGGTCATTATATGTGTTGTTCTTCTTTGGCGCACATATGAGACGCACCCAGCTTTACCCCTTAAATTCGGGTGTGACATCGATGTCTTAGGTTGAATTCTTTCTGCGTGAATATGTATTTCAAGCTTTTGTGATGCATGAATATTTTTACACTTATTTCCAATCATGTAGTGCCACCAAATCATCAAAAGATGCACTACGACAGCTAATTCCAAATCATGTGTATGATAATTCTTTTCATGCTTCTGCAACTGCGTTGAGGCATAATCTATTACTTTTCCTTCTTGCATTAATACACATCCAAGTCCTAGATGTGATGCATCACAATACACATCAAATCCTTTGTGAATATCAGGCATTATCAACACTGGTGCAGTGGTTAGCTTTTCCTTTAATTCGTCAAAACATTTCTGACATGCTCCATCCCACTTAAACTCTTTTCCTTTCTCCAGCAGTGAAGTAAGGGGTTTCACTATTTTGGAGAAGCCTTCAATGAATCTTCGGTAGTATCCTAATAATCCACGAAAACTTCTGATCTTGGACACATCTGTTGGTTGTTTCCAATTTAATGTTTTGCTTATTTTACCGAGGTCTACGTTAATTCCTCCATATGTGATAATATGACCTAGGAATGTGACTTCCTTCAGCCAAAAATCACACTTTGAGAATTTTGCATACAGTTGGTTGTCACAAAGCTTTTGCAGAACTAGTCTCACATGATCTTCATGTGTTTCTGCATTCTAAGAATATACAAGTATGTCGTCGATCAATACAACCACAAATTGGTCGAGATATTCCATGAATACTTTATTCATCAAGTTCATAAAGTATGCTGGTGTATTAGTTAGTCCAAACGACATGACCAAAAATTCGTATAATCCATATCTTGTAGTGAAGGCTGTCTTAGGTATGTCTTTAGTTCGAATCTTCAAATGATGGTTGAGAGCACCTAGAGGGGGGTGAATAGGTGATCCTATGAAAATTCAACGCTGAATAGCCAACACTTGGTTATGAAATATTAGTGCAATTAAAACCAAGTTGCTAAAGTGTGAACTTTAGAAGAAAACCAATCACAAAGAAAATGGACAAAAGACACAGTGATTTTTATCCCGTGGTTCGGCCAATGCCTACTCCACGTTGTGGTGACCTCCTTCGATCAAGGATTGCACTCAATCCCTCTCAAGTGATCCAACGACCAAACTTGAGTACCACGGTTTTCTTCCTTCGCAGTCTTTTCCCGTTTGCGAGGAATCTCCACAATTTGGAGCCTCTCGCCCTTATAGTGTTTGATCACAAGAAAAGCACAAGAGTAAGGGAGGGAAAGCAACACACACAAGACTAGAATCGCAGCGAACACACGCACACAAGCCAAGACGTGAGCACAAAACACAGCGCAGTGAGTTTACAACTCAAACAGTGCTCAAATCTCTAACACGATGATCCGAGTGCGTGGTGGCGAAGTCTAGATGTCTTAAAATGATTAGAGAATGCTTGGTGTACTACTCCATGCGCCTAGGGGTCCCTTTTATAGCCCCAAGGTAGCTAGGAGCCATTGGTGATCCAATTGGAAGGCAATTCTTGCCTTCTGTCGGGTGGCGCACCGGACAGTCTGGTGCACCACCGGACATGAACAGTACATGTCTGGTGCCCGATCTCCTTCCTTTTCTGGCGAAGCTGACCGTTGGGCCTTCGGTCCCCTTGGCGCACCAGACACTGTCCGGTGCACACCGGACAGTCCGGTGCGACCAAGTGACTATTGGCCTGCCCACGTGTCGCCCGTTGATCGCGCAACCGACCGTTGGTCGCGGGCGCCATTGGCACACTGGACAGTCCGGTGCACACGGAACAGTCCGATGAATTTTAGCCGCGGTGCCTTCGCTTTTTCTCGAGAGCGAAGAGTTTTTCGTCGGGCTATAGCCTGGGCACCGGACATTGTCCGGTGCACCACAGGCTGGTGCTAGTTTGGCTGAACTCAGCCAAATCTTCTCCACTTTCTTTTGATATTTTTCCTAGCACTTAGATAAATATGTTAGTATCAAAAACAATTTACTAAGGCTAGAAACATACCTTGATTCTTGCTTTGCATATTCTTTAACCTATTTGAATCAAAGTAATTTGTGTTGGGCATCTAATCACCAAAACAATTATAGAATTGGCCCAGGGGCACATTTCCCTTTCAATCTCCCCCTTTTTGGTGATTTATGCCAACACATTAAAAAGCAACTAAAGATGCAACATTATTCTCACAAAAAATGCAAATTGAAGACCAAATTTTCTCATTTAGTATTTGGCATATTTGGATCACTTTTGCCACCACTTGGTTTATTTTCACAATACAAATTCTTTGTCCTATCTCTAAGTCAAACACACTTGATTGAGCAAATAGGGAGATATTTCAAGAGTAAATTTGATCAAGTGCCAAAAACTCCCCCTTTTCCCATAGTCAAAATTCTCCCCCATAAGAGACCAAATTTTGCAATGAGAGGATTTTGGACGAAATACAAATTCTAACTCTACAATTTTTGAAATTCACAAGTGGTTGGCTGATCCATTTGCTTTGGCCTTAATTTCTCCCCCTTTGGCATTAAGCACCAAAATGGGATATCTTTTGGCCCTTTAACCCCATTGCCTCACCAAAATGTCGAATAAGAGCAAAAAGGCAATTAGATTATAACAATGAACTTAGGACAAGATACATTTTACTAGAATGCAGTGGAAGCTCTTTCGTTGTCCAAGTTCACATTTTCCTTTCAATATCCCTTTGAGACTATTTCAAGAACACTTAAACAAACAAGTTTGTCTCAAAGGAGTCAAGTTGTAGCACATCCTCCCCCTAAACATGTGCATCATTTGCATAGGGACTTGTGAGGTCCGGGGATGACTTGTACAACTTGAGCACCACATATAAGAAATTAAAGATAGTAAAGCTTAAAGTAATATGATTAAAGACATAGAACACATGTATGCTATAGATCAATCCAAGTTACACAAATCTAATACATTTAGCTCACTACGCAACCTGCAAAACCTTTTCTCATCTAAAGGCTTGGTGAAGATATTGACTAGATGGTTCTCGGTGCTAATGTGGTAAATATCGATATCTCCCCTTTGCTGGTGGTCTCTCAGGAAGTGATGCCGGATGTCTATGTGCTTAGTGCCATTGTGTTCAATAGGATTATCCACCAAGCGGATTGCACTCTCGTTATCACATAGGAGTGGGACTTTGCTCAGATTGTAGCCAAAGTCCCGGAGGGTTTGCCTCATCTAAAGTAGTTGCGTGCAACACTGTCCTGCGGCAACATACTCAGCCTCAGCGGTGGATAGGGCAACGGATGTTTGTTTCTTAGAGCTCCAAGACACCAAGGACCTTCCCAGAAACTTGCACATCCCTGATGTGCTCTTCCTATCAACCTTGCACCCGGCATAGTCAGAATCTGAGTATCCGATTAAGTCAAAGGTAGACCCCTTTGGATACTAGATCCTGAAGCAAGGCATAGAGACTAGATATCTAAGAATTCTCTTAACGGCCACAAGGTGACATTCCTTGGGGTAGGATTGAAATCTAGCACACATGCATACACTTAGCATAATATCCGGTCTACTAGCACAAAGATAAAGTAATGAACCTATCATTGACCGGTATGCCTTTTGATCAACGGACTTACCTCCCTTTGTTGAGGTCTAGATGTCGGTCAGTTCCCATCGGAGTCTTCGCAGGCTTAGCATCCTTCGTCCCAAACCTCTTGAGAAGATCTTGACTATACTTTGATGAAGGTGCCTTCCTTGAGTTACTTCACTTGAAATCCAAGAAAGTAATTCAACTCGCCCATCATCGACATCTCAAATTTCTGCATCATTACCCTGCTAAACTCCTCACAAGACTTTTGGTTAGTAGAACCAAATATAATGTCATCGACATATATTTGACAAACAAAAAGATCACCATAGCAAGTCTTTGTGAATAGAGTGGAATCAGCTTTCCCAACCTTGAAAGCATTAGCAATAAGAATATCTCTAAGGCATTCATACCATGCTCTTGGGGCTTGCTTAAGTCCATAGAGCGCCTTAGAGAGTTTGTACACATGGTCGGGATACCTGTCGTCCTCAAAGCCAGGGGGTTGTTCCACGTATACCTCCTCCTTGATTGGTCCATTTAGGAAAGCGCTCTTCACGTCCATTTGGAACAACTTAAAGGAATGGTGAGCGACATAGGCTAATAAAATTCGAATTGATTCTAACCTAGCCACAAGAGCGAAAGTCTCCTCAAAGTCCAAACATGCGACTTAGGCATAACCTTTTGCCACAAGTCGAACCTTATTTCTTGTCACCACACCGTGTTCGTCTTGCTTGTTGCAGAACACCCACTTTGTTCCCACAACTTTTTGCTTTGGCCATGGCACCAGGCTCCAGACTTCATTTCTTTTGAAGTTGTTGAGCTCTTCCTGCGTGGCCAACACCCAGTCTGGATCCTGCAAGGCTTCTTCTACCCTAAAAGGCTCAATAGAAGAAACAAACGAGTAATGCTCACAAAAATTAGCTAATGGTGAGCGAGTTGTTACTCCCATGCTAATGTCACCCAGAATTTGATCCACTAGGTGATTTTGTTGGATTGTCGCTTGGACTTGAGTTGGAGGGGCCCGTGATGCTTCTTCCTCCTTATCTTGTTCTTCATGTGCTCCCCCTTGATCCTGCCCTTCTTCTTGAGGTACCTGTTCATCGTCTTGAGTTGGGGGTAGCACCACCGTAGAGGAAGAGGGTTGATCTTGTTCCTATAATTCCTGTGGTTCCACATCACCTATTGCCATCGTTTGCATGGCGGCCGTCGGAATCTCATCTTCATCTACATCATCAAGATCAACTTGCTCTCTTGGAGAGCCATTAGTCTCATCAAATACAACATCGCTAAAGATTTCAACTAATCTTGATGATTTGTTGAAGAACCTATATGCCTTTGTATTTGAGTCATATCCTAGTAAAAACCCTTCTACAGCCTTGGGAGCAAATATTGAATGTCAACCTTTCTTCACCAGAATGTAGCATTTGCTCCCAAATACACAGAAATAAGAAACATTGGGTTTGTTACCATACCAGTTAAGAGTTCATAGGATGTCTTCTTGAGGAGGCAGTGCAGATAGAGCCGGTTTATGGCATGGCAAGCTATGTTCACAGTTTCCGACCAAAACCGCTCAGGCGTCTTGTATTCCCCGAGCATTATCCTTGCCATATCAATTAGCGACCTGTTCTTCCTCTCTACCACGCTATTTTGCTGTGGTGTGTAGGGAGCGGAGAACTCGTGCTTGATGCCTTCCTCCTCAAGATATTCTTCAACTTGTAGATTCTTGAACTCAGACCCATTATTGCTTCTTATCTTCACCTTTAGCTCAAACTCATTTTGAGCTCTCCTTAAGAAGCGCTTTAGGGTTCCTTGGGTTTCGGATTTATCCTGCAAAAAGAATACCCAAGTGAAGCAGGAAAAATCATTAACTATAACAAGACCATACTTACTTCCCCCGATGCTGAGATAGGCAACGGGTCCGAAGAGGTCCATGTGTAGAAGTTCTAGTGGTCTTGATGTTGTCATCAAATTCTTGCTATGATGAGTGCTTCCCACCTGCTTTCCTGCCTGGCATGCTGCATAAGGTCTGTCTTTCTCAAAATAGACATCGGTTAGTCCTAACACATGTTCTCCCTTTAGAAGTTTATGAAGGTTCTTCATTCCAACATGTGCTAGACAGTGATGCCAAAGCCAGCCCATATTAGTCTTAGCAATTAAGCATGCATCTAGATCGGCATTCTCTTTCGAAAAATCAACTAAGTAGAGCTTGCCGTCTAATACACCCTTAAAAGCTAATGAACCATCACTCCTTCTAAAGACAGATACATCAAAATTTGTAAACAAACAATTATAGCCCATGTTACATATTTGACTCACAGACAATAAATTATACCCGAGCGATTCCACATTAGAGATTGAATGCTCGGATGTGATGGCTATCTTGCCCAATCCTTTGACCTTGCCTTGGTTCCCATATCCAAAGATAATAGTATCCTGGGAAACCCTATTCTTGACGTAGGAGGTGAACATTTTCTTCTCCCCCGTCGTGTGGTTTGTGCATCCACTATCGATAATCTAGCTTGAGCCCCTAGATGCATAAACCTGCAAGGTAATTAAGCTTGGGTTTTAGGTACCCAACTCTTGTTGGGTCCTACAAGGTTAGTTACAATAACTTTTGGAACCCAAATGCAAGTCTTGTCTCCCTTGCATTTAGATCCCAATTTTCTAGCAACTACTTTAGCATTTTCGCATGAAAGTACAAGTATTACACGTTTGATACATAGCAGTTAGACCAGTGTAAACTTTCCTAGGTGCACGAGAAATAGTATGATTGTGCCTAGGCCTACTCCTATCATGAACATATGTGGAGCTCGATGCAAACATAGCATGTGAATCATGATAAGTAGATAAAGCAGCATGATTGTAACATTTATCGTGATGAGAAACTTTCTTGATATGAGCATAAAGATAAGCATGGTTCTTTTGATCATGTGAAGAATACGAGCTACTAGCCATAGGGGCCTTCCCTTTCTCCTTGTTGAGACCGGAGGTCCTTTGGCTTGTTAAGTTCTTGGTTTCCTTTCGAAAACCAAGTCCATCCTTAATTGAGGGGTGTGTAGGCATCCCTAGCAAATTTTAGTTTCTCATAACTATCTTTGCAAGTCTTAAGTTGAGCATTAAGACTTGCAACATCATTGTTTAACTTGACAATAGTAGAAGCATGTTTACTACAAGCATCAATATCAAAATCCTTACATCTATTGCAGATTACTACATGCTCTACACATGAACTAGTTGCATTAACTTTCTCTAGCTTTACATTCAAATCATCATTTAAATTTTTTAAGCTAGAAATAGATTCATGACAAGTAGACAATTCAGAAGACAACATTTCATTTTTCTTAACTTCTATAGCAAGAGATTTTTTAACATTAACAAACTTGTCATGTTCCTCATAGAGAATATCTTCTTGCTTTTCTAGCAATCTATCCTTTTCATTAAGAGCATCAATTAATTCATTTATTTTGTCTATCTTGGATCTATCTAATCCTTTAAATAAATTAGTATAATCTATCTCATCACTAGAAGAAGAATATTTAGGAGTATCTTGAATACGTACCTTCTTCTCCTTAGCCATAAGGCACGTGTGACGTTCGTTGGGGAAGAGAGAAGACTTGTCGAAGGCTGAGGCAACCAGTCCTTCTGTGACACCCTAGTGTCACTTAGGGTTTCTTTTCAGAGCTAACTCAAAACCATTATCACATGTGAACCAAATTGAGTAAAGGACATCAAAAATTAGGAGCAAAGGTTTAATTAAGTCTTTTATCTTAAGGATTATGCCTAAAACATATTAAGCATTCAAAAAGGAAAGAATTGCTAAAACCCTAGAACAACCCTAATTGGGTCATTTAAGTAGAAAGGAAGGGATGGGTAAAATGACCATAAAAAACATGGAATCATGGCTTAGGCCAATTATAAAAGTTGAAATACACTAACTAAGCAACAATAAAGGTTACAAAAGTTTCGCCAAAATAGTTTGTTAAAACCCCAATCAAGCCATTCAATTGGAGGCTTCCTAAAAAAATCTGAAATTTAGATTTCTGAATTTCAGCCTCTAACTCAAAACTGAGCGCGTTCACCTTAATCCCTAGCTCAAATACTTAAGCTCCCATTAACAAAAGTGTGCTAAACTAACCCCTCTACCACATATCTGAAGATGGCATTGGGACACGGTCATTAGACACGACAAAACTAAAGATTTGCCTCGGGCTCGGGCTGAGAGACAGACCCGACTTGAGAGCTCCATATCTTTAGAACCAGTAGGCCAAATCCTATGACCCCCACACAAGATCGGTAGCTTATAGGGAGGAGAAGAGGTTTTGTGCACTGACCAAGGCAAGAGCAGGCTCGGATGAGTGACAACATGCGCCAGAACTCGGGAAGAATGAATGCGCACAAGTGTTTGACCCTGGTCGGCACGCCGGTGTTCGCCTAACCCCCGTGTGCGCTCGCCCCAGCGTCCGGTCAAGTCCGTCATGCGCCCTCGCCCACGCCGTGCCTATAAAGCAGCCCCAAGGCCTCGGCCATACTTCCCCGCACGCTCTTAGTCCTGCCCAAGCCAGAGTTCGCCGGACCTTGCCTTGAGCATGACGCGCCACCACCCGCCAAGCCAACCGAGCCTCGGCCACCGCGGCCAGCTCACTCCAGCCACCCCCACTCTACGCAAACTGTTTGGTTAGCTTCGCTAGAGACCCGTGAAGCTCCCCAATCCCCCAGACCCGGCAGTGTGACGGAACCTCCCAAGTCATTAGGCCCACCTACAGTTGTCCTTGTCCAATGGACCTCAGACAACCCTGCAGGTGTTCCTGAATCACTTGACAAGTTCGGTATCTGCTTTTCTTACCTTTCCCAAGAGCGTTTCACCCATCACGCAGACATTACAAATCATCGGAGATACGGAAATGCGGAAGCAGTTACATAAACTTACCTTTGTTTAAAAGTAAGACAGAGTTATATTATTACAGACCAGAAATATAACATACGAGTGCAGAGTATTATTATTACAAACCATGGGAGGCAAAAACCCCTCCCGATGAGTATCAAACAAAAAGTTTTTATGGAGGATCCTTTCCTCCTGCAACTTCACTCCTGCTGCTCTTCCTTTGGTACCACCTTAGAACAGAAGCAACAAAAGTTTGTCGCTTCTTCACCTAAAAATAATAGGGAATAAAACCCTGAGTATGGAATTACTCAGCAAGTCTTACCCGACTAAAGAAAAGACTCTCAAGGGGATGCTGGTTTTAATGGTGTCAAGGTAAGGCTTATCAATGATCAATGACTCTGTTTGCACAAATGCTTACTAAAAGTGGATCCTTAAAAAAATCCAGTTTTATTTGTCAAGTTAAGTAAGATTACCTGCAACTAGAGTTCTTTCTACCCTAGTTCAATCACTTGGCCTGCACTAGCCAATTTCTTAACAACCCTTCATCTTTACTGGAGTTCTACGTATAGGTCAGTGACCAAGTCTTCATAACCGCGAAGTTACGGCGATCCGAATCGATTATACTCAGCTGAGGATCTCTGATCACACAACATATGTAGCACTTAACCCTTGCATATGTCAACCCACCACCGGGATTCTTAAGACCAGATAAGGTTCACGCCAACCGAGAGCACAGATACACCACTGTCCAGCCTCTTGCCACGGAGGGTACATGCTACTGTCGCCATCTCTCCACTCCCATTGCGTGGTATCTTATTCTAGTATTAGCCTGCCCGAGGCAAAGCTTACCCATGACGAGGCATGTGACCAGTTAAAGGGTCCTCGGTCAGCAGGCCCACATCGGCACGGTCCTTAATCGACTCAGACGGAGACACTACACCGAGACTCTCTTCTCGTGCAAGTCACCCGCCCGGTCTCAGCTTAATCATTTCCACCCAAAGTTCGGTACCTGACAGAGGTACATCTTTTCCGATGTTGAACCCATCATGGCCATGATGGATTCACCATCAAGTTTTATTTTCAAAAACATCCCTCCCACTTTACCACATCATCTTTTGTAAAAACAAAACCTTTTGTTTTGCTAGAGCAAGACTAAGCATAGTAAAAACCTTTTGTAAAACAGGGATTTAAGGAATAATGCAAGAATTGTTTTAACATTCAACTCCTATCACTTAATGCATCAAGCAAGTGTGAAAGATTTTAAAAGAATCAAGGAGGTGGCAAATGCACCGGGGCTTGCCTTGGTTTACATGTGAATCAGGCTCGGATCCGCAGATGTCAAAATAGAAACAACTGCCTGCCTGATGTTCCGCAGGTGGTGGTGGCGAAGTCTTCTCTTCTTCTACTTCAACTTCTTCCTCGTTTTCTAAATATAACCATATATATAAGAATGAATGCCCATGTAATGCTTATGAAGATGCAAAGATAGTAAAAGTTTATTTTCTAGAGTCTTGAATATAATTTTCCTTCACGGTTCTCCGAGAACTTAGGTTTCCGGAGTTAGTAAAGGAATTCAAAGGGCAGGGGGTAGGGTTTTGGTCTCTAAGTATCAAACAAGGTCTAAATCATACCAAATTCTACCCAAAGCTTCTAAATAATGTTTAGAGCTCATATAAAAAGTTTGGGATTTTTGGAATTATTATTGATTTTCTAAAAATCTAGAAACAATGTTTTAGGCTATTTTAAATGCTCCAAAATTCCCTATTTGTCCTAAAAATCATGAAATTATTTTTATAAAATTCTATGGAAAATTAGGAATCTAGCAAAATTGGTTTGACATTTTTACCATTTTTCTACAATTTTCCAAAATTGTTTTAATTCTGGCAGAAAAAGAAAAAGAAAAATGGTGAACAGTCCTGGGTCGAATCCAGCCAAGACGGCCCAAACCCAGGTGGAAAGCGTGCGCCCTCGCTCGCGCGCTGCAGACTTTGCAAAAACGCCCACACGATTCAACTATTTTATTAAGAGTCCTAGCTACTATTTCCGGTGTCGCTGACATTTTCACTTAAACCCTCCACCTTTCTTTTCTTTACACGCCGAGATCCTCGACGGTGAGCGGCGTTGCAGAGCTCCGGCGAGCTCGCGTACCGGCTGATTCGCGCAAGGACCGGCGCCCTTCTTTGGCCTAAACCAAATTCAGGATCTAATGAACATTTCCCCTCACCTAATTCCAAGAATAGTGTCAGGTACCGTAATTAGTGGTACCCCCAACACTCCTAAACACGGCTGGTAAACTCCTTCGGAGCAAACCATAAAGACTGACAGTTCGGGTCAAAGTCAAAGCTTCGTCTACCAAGGGACGCGGTCTCGCCTCGTCCGAGCCCGGCCTCGGGCGGGAACAGTAGTCCCGGACAAATTCACTTCTCGCCCGAGGGTCTCCTCAGGCAGTGAGCACACCCTCGGCTCAGCCAAAGGCAAGCCTTGTCGTGCAAGCGACCTTGGCCAAATCGCCTTACCAGCCGACCGTATTGCATGCGCATTCAATGCTGGGATCACTTGACACCTTATCCTGACACGCGCGCCTCAGTCGGCAGGGTCGAAGTGACCGCAGTCACTTCGCCCTTTCACTGACTGATCTGACAGGAAAACAGCGCCGCCCGCCCCGCTCCGGCTGCTATGCCAACCACCCGGGTGAAACCAACAATAGCCAAGTTCAGCCTCGGGCGCAATAGGAAGCTCCGCCTCGCCCGACCTCAGGCCTCGGCCTCGGCCCCGGCCTCGGGAGGAGATATTCGCCTCGCCCGACCCCAGGGCTCGGCCTTAGTCTCGGCCTTAGCCTCGGCCTCAGGAAGAGTCACGTCCTCGCCCGACCCTAGGCCTCAGCCTCGGAAGAGCCACCGCCTCGCTCGACCTCGGGCTTAGAGCGACCGCGCCACAAGGGATACATTATTATCCTACTCCTAGCTAGCTCAGGCTACAAAGGAACAAGACCGGCGTCCCATCTAGCTTACCCCGGTAACAGGCAATGATGGCTCCCCGCGTGCGTCCATGACGTCGGTGTTTCTCAAAGCCCCCTACGGAAGCAAGGAGACGTCAGCAGGATCCATGCAGCGCCAATAGCTGTGCTGCTACAGGGCTCAAGGCACTTCTCCGACGGCCACGTTACTACCTCTACAGGGCTCAAGGCACTTCTTCTACGGCCACGTTGCTACCTCTATAGGGCTCAAGGCGCTCCCCCGACGGCCATGTTATTATCTGTACAGGGCTCAGGGCACTTCCCTGCCAGCCATGTTAGCTCCAAGCTACACCCCTATTGTACAGCTGGGCATCTCCTTGTGTCTATAAAAGGGGGTGTCCAGGGCCCCACGAAAGGAGGACGGGGACGAGTAGACACAGGGAGACAAGGAGACGCACGGCAGGTCGAGTAGACGCACGGCAAAGGGACAAGAGAAGACGAGCAGGGCCAGACCCTCTCTCTCTCTCTCTCTCTCTCTCTTGTGCTCGCTCCCTCGCTCTCGCTCTCTCACAACGCTTGTAACCCCTACTACGAGCAACCTGGTGCAGGATAATACAAGGCTCATTTCCCCTCTTGTGTTCCATCTCGCACCAACCCATCTGGGCAGGGACACGTAGCGACAAATTTACTAGTCGGTCCAGGGACCCCCCGGGTCCGAAACGTCGACAGTTGGTGTGCCAGGTAGGGGCATGCTACGTGTTAACGAACACTTTCCTATTGAGTCCCAGATGGGTAGACTTCAGCAACCTCTTTAGCCCGGGACGGTGCTCCGCTTCGGGAGTCTCGAGTTCATGTCCCTCGACGGCAGCTACGACATGGTACTCCTCCCCTCGCAGCACAATAGCAACGACAGTCGGCTCGCCCGGCGGCGGCAAATTCGACGACGGCATCTCCCCACGGCGGAAGAGGAATACCTGGGTCGTCCCCGCCACCCTCCTCGCCGAAGGAGACGGAGACGGGGCAACCGTGGCCACGCAGGAGGCGGCACCTTATCGGCTGTCGGACCAGAGTGAGTCCATGATGCCGGCATTCCTTTAGGAGACGTGTCGGGTGTTGTCCTCATGCCTGAGACAACAACGAGCGTCGCTTCCCCGCAACGTGCTAGCCCCAAGCAGACTGATGACGCCAGCACCATCGCAAAGGACCTGCTGGGCGTCACCCTCAAGCCTGAGATGACGGTGCGTTCCGTCCCCGATGCGACTTCACCACCATCCATCGACCAAGAGGTACTGTCCGTATTCCACCCTGTTCCCTTTCGATTCAGCTTCGATCCACCTAGCAACCCCGCTTCGGTGAGTGCTTTTGCAAGGGCGTATCTAGACCTTCTGGGGTACCATATGTGGTCAACCTGGGACCGACTGACAGCTGTCTCAACCTCCGGACTGGCGGGTTCCGAGGAAGAGGAAGACCCCGACTTCGGTTGGGATTTCTCTGGCCTTGGTGATCCCGGTGCCATGCGGGACTTAATGTCCGCATGTGACCACTGCCTCTCCGGTTGCTCTGACGATGCCGCGGCCTTGACGACGAGGGTTATGGCCTGAGTTGCGAATGTTTCCACGTCGATCAGGGAGATAATGACAAAGGCAACCATCTCGGTATGCTGGAGGTTGGCGATCCCCCTGGGCCCGCATCTCGCGTTGACATCCTGAGGGAGCTAGCTATGGTCCCAGTCCCTGCGGGGGTCAGGACACACAACTCGAGCAAATCTGCGAGATGCAAGCCAAGGTCGACGAGGAAGCAGGGCAACTTGTGCAGCTCCGACAGAACATCGAGCAGGAGTGGGCGGGCCGAACACTCGCTGGAGGAGCCCGTCATTGGGCCCGAGACGTCCAGCGCCGCATTGTTGACAATGCCAGGGCAGCGCTGCCCTCGGCCGTCAGCGGGTCTGGCTAGGACCTAGCGGCGATGCTACTTCGAACCATGCCGGAGCCATCCACCACCGAGGGACGGCGTATCCAGGGCGAACTCAAGGATCTCCTAGAAGGTGCCGGAGTTCGACGAGCCGAGAGCTCTGCCTCCTGAAGACGAGCTGACCCCTCAGAGCATCACGCGGCGTCCTCCTGACGCATGCGGGAGGCCTTGGTCCATCCCGAGCGCACGCGGGACGAGGCACCTGCCGCCCGGGATCGCCTCGGTGACGAGCAACACCGTCGCGACCATCGAGCCCGCCTCGAGGAGAAGGTGCGTTGAGGCTACCACCCCAGGCGCGGGGGACGCTGCGACAGTGAGGAGGATCGAAGTCCCTCGCCCGAGCCACCCGGTCCGCGAGTCTTCAGCCGGGCCATACGACGAGCGCCATTCCCCGCCCGGTTCCGAGCCTCGACTACCATCACCAAGTACTCAGGTTAGATGAGACCGGAGTTGTGGCTCGCGGATTACTGACTGGCATGCCAGTTGGGAGGGGCAGACGACGACAACCTCATCATCCGCAATCTTCCCCTTTTCCTCTCCGACGCTGCCTAGGCCTGGCTGGAGCATCTGCCTCCTGCGCAGATCTCCGACTGGGACGACCTGTTCAAGGCTTTCGCGGGAAATTTCCAAGGCACGTACGTGCGCCCTGGGAACTCATGGGATCTCTGAAGCTGCCGCCAGCAGCCAGGGGAATCCCTCCGAGAGTACATTCGGCGGTTTTCGAAGCAGCGCACCGAGCTGCCCAACATTACCGACTCGGATGTCATCGGGGCTTTCCTCGCCGGCACCACTTGCTGAGACCTGGTGAGCAAACTGGGGCGCAAGACTCCCACCAAGGCAAGCGAATTGATGGACATCGCCACCAAGTTCGCCTCTGGTCAGGAGGCGGTCGAAGCCATCATCTGAAAGACAAGCAGCCTCAGGGAGAGCCGAAGGAAGATGCCCCCGAGGCGTCCGCCCAGCGTGGCGCGAAGAAGAAGGCCAAGAAGAAGGCGCAAGCGAAGCGCAACGCCGCTGACGAGAATCTCGTCGTTGCTGCCGAGCACAGGAACCCTTGGAAGCTTCCTGGAGGGGCCGCCGCGTTTGACAAGATGCTCAAGGAACCGTGCCCCTATCACCAGGGTCCCATCAGGCACACCCTTGAAGAATGTGTCATGCTCCGGTGCTACTTCCATAAGGCCGGGCCCCCAACGGAAGATGGCAAGGGCCAAGGCAACAACAAGAAGGAGGGCGACAAGGAAGAGGAGTTCCCGGAGGTCCACAACTGCTTCATGATCTACGGCGGGTAGGTGGCGAACGCCTCGGCTTGACACCGCAAGTAGGAGTGCTGGGAAGTCTGCTCGGTGAAGGTGGCAGCGCCAGTCTACCTAGACTAGTCCGACAAGCCTATCACCTTCGACCGAGGCGACCACCCCGACTTCGTGCCAAGCCCAGGGAGGTACCCACTCGTCGTTGATCCGATCATCGGCAATGTTAGGCTCTCCAAGGTCCTCATGGACGGAGGCAGCAGCCTCAACATCATCTACGCTGAGACCCTGGAACTCTTGGGGGTTGATCGGTTCGAGGTCTGGGCCGGTGCGGCACCCTTCCACGGGATCGCACCCGGAAAGTGTATCCTGCCCCTCGGGTAGATTGACCTACCCGTCTGCTTCGGGACTCCCTCCAACTTCCGAAAGGAAACCCTCACCTTCGAGGTGGTCGGGTTCCGAGGGAACTACCACGCGGTGTTGGGAAGACCGTGCTACGCCAAGTTCATGGCCGTCCCCAACTACACCTACCTCAAGCTCAAGATGCCAGGCCCCAACGGGATCATCACCGTTGGATCCACGTACCGCCACGCGTACGAATGCGACGTGGAATGCGTGGAGTACGCTGAGGCCCTCGCCGAGTCCGAGGCCCTCATCGCCGACCTAGAATGCCTCTCCAAGGAGGTGCCCGACGCGAAGCGGCACGTCGGCAACTTCGAACCAGCTGAGGCGGTTAAGTCCGTCCCTCTCGACCCCAGCAACAACGCCAGCAAGAAAGTCAGGATTGGCTCCAAGCTCGACCCCAAATAGGAAGTAGTGCTCGTTGACTTTCTCCGTGCAAACGCCGAGGTTTTTGCGTGGAGTCCCTCGGACATGCCAGGCATACCAAGGGATGTCGCCGAGCACTCACTGGACATCAGAGATGGAGCCCGACCCGTGAAGCAGTCCCTGCGCCGTTTTGATGAAGAAAAGCGCAGGGCCATTGGCGAGGAGGTCCGCAAGCTACTGGCTCAAGGGTTCATCAAAGAGGTATTCCATCCCGAATGGTTAGCTAACCTTGTGCTTGTAAAGAAAAAGGGTGAGAAATGGAGGACGTGCGTAGACTACACTGGTCTAAACAAAGCATGTCCGAAAGTTCCCTACCCTCTGCCCCACATCGATCAAATTGTGGACTCCACTGCTGGGTGTGAAACCCTGTCTTTCCTTAATGCCTACTCAGGCTATCACCAAATCAAGATGAAAGAGCCCAACCAGCTCGCGACTTCTTTTATCACACCTTTTGGCATGTATCGTTATACTACAATGCCATTTGGCTTGAGGAATGCAGGTGCCACCTACCAGAGGTGCATGAACCACGTGTTCGGAGAGCACATCGGCAGAACGGTCGAGGCTTACGTCGATGACATCGTTGTCAAGACAAAGAATGCCTCCGACCTCCTCTCTGACCTTGAGACGACATTCAAGTGTCTGAGAGCGAAAGGCGTGAAACTCAATCCCAAGAAGTGTGTCTTTAGAGTCCCCCGAGGCATGCTCCTGGGATTCATCGTCTCCGAGCGGGGCATAGAGGCCAACCCATAGAAAATCGCGGCCATCACCAACATGGGACCAATCAAAGATTTGAAAGGAGTACAGAGGGTCATGGGATGCCTTGTGGCTCTAAGCCGCTTCATCTCACGCCTTGGCGAAAAAGGATTGCCCCTGTACCGCCTCTTATGGAAGGCCGAGCACTTCACTTGGACCCCCGAGGCTGAGGAAGCCCTCGAAAACTTAAAGGCACTCCTTACCAATGCGCCCATCTTGGTGCCCCCCGCTGCAGGAGAAGCCCTCTTGATCTACGTAGCCGCGACCACTCAGGTGGTTAGCGCCGCGATCGTAGTCGAGAGACGGGAAGAAGGGCATGCACTGCTCGTCCAGAGGCCAGTCTACTTCACCAGCGAAGTGCTATCCGAGACCAAAGTCCGCTACCGGCAGATTCAGAAGCTGCTCTATGTAGTGATTCTGACACGGCGAAAGTTGCGACACTACTTCGAGTCCCATCCGGTGACTGTGGTGTCATCCTTCCCCCTGGGAGAGATCATCCAGTCCCGAGAGGCCTCGGGTAGGATAGCAAAATGGGCAGTGGAACTCATGGGCGAAACACTTTCATTTGCCCCTCGGAAGGCCATAAAATCCCAAGTCTTGGCCGACTTCCTGGCTGAATGGACTGACACCCAGTTACCGACAGCCCCAATCCAACCCGAACATTGGACCATGTACTTCGACGGGTCGCTGATGAAAACCGGAGAAGGCGCGGGCTTGCTCTTCATCTCACCCCTCAGAGAACATGTTTGTTACATACTGCGCCTTCATTTCCCGATGTCAAACGACGTGGCCGAGTACGAAGCCTTGGTTAATGGCCTGCGCATCGCCGTCGAGCTAGGGGTTCGGCACCTCGACGCTCGTGGCGACTCATAGCTCGTCATTGACCAAGTCATGAAGAACTCCCACTGCCGCGATCGAAAAATGGAGGCCTACTGCGACGAAGTCTGGCGCTTGGAAGATAAGTTCTACGGGCTGGAACTCAACCATGTTGCTCGACGGTACAACAAAACCGCAGATGAGCTGGCGAAAATAGCCTCGGGGTAGACAACGGTTCCCCTGGACGTCTTCTCCAAGGATATATATCAGTCATCTGTCAAAATCGACGACGTGCCCGAGCCCGAGTAGGCCTCGGCCCAGCCCGAGGTAACCTCGGCCACCGAGGGTGAGGCCCTGCGCGTCGAGGGGGAGCGGAATGGGGTCACACTGGTCCCGAACTGGCAGGCCCCGTACCTGGAATATCTCCTCCGAGGAGAGCTGCCCGTCGACAAGGCCGAAGCTCGGTGACTGGCTCGGCGCACCAAGTCATTCGTTTTACTAGGTGATGAAAAGGAGTTGTACCACCACAGCCCCTCGGGCATTCTCCAATGATGCGTATCCATTGCCCAAGGACAAAAGCTGTTACAAGAAATACACTCGGGGGCTTGTGGTCACCATGCAGCACCTCGAGCCCCCGTGGGAAACGCTTTCCGACAAGGTTTCTACTGGCCAACCGTGGTGGCCGACGCCACTAGGATTGTACGCTCCTGCCTGGGGTGTCAGTTCTACGAGAGACAGACGCACCTGCCCGCTTAGGCCCTGCAGACAATACCCATCACTTGGCTGTTTGCCGTTTGGGGTCTGGACCTCGTCGGTCCCTTGCAGACGGCACCCAGGGGCTTCAAGCACCTGCTGGTCGCCATCGACAAATTCTCCAAGTGGACCGCGGTCCAACCCTTAACCAGCATCAAGTCCGAGCAAGCAGTGGTGTTCTTCACAAATATCATCCATCACTTTGGAGTCCCAAATTCCATCATCACCGACAATGGCACGTAGTTCACCGGGAAAAAGTTCCTAGACTTCTGCGAGGACCACCACATCCGTGTGGATTGGGCCACCGTAGCTCACCCGATGACAAACGGGTAGGTGGAGCTCGCCAACGGTATGATTTTGCAGGGACTAAAACCGAGGATCTACAACGACCTCAACATGTTTGGCAAGCGGTGGATGAAAGAGCTACCCTCGGTGGTCTGGAGTCTGAGGACGACGCTGAGCCGGGCCACGGGCTTCACGCCGTTTTTCCTAGTCTATGGGGCTGAGGCCATCTTACCCATGGACTTGGAATATGGTTCCCCGAGGACAAAGGCGTACGAAGACCAAGGCAATCAGACCAGCCGAGAAGATTCCTTGGACCAGCTGGAAGAGGCTCGGTACGTGGCCTTACTACACTCGGCGCGGTATCAGCAGTCTCTGCGAAGCTACCACGCCCGAAGGGTTCAGCCCCGAGACTTCCAAGTGGGGGACTTGGTACTTCGGCTGCGACAAGACGCCCGAGGACGCCACAAGCTTACTCCTCCCTGGGAGGGGCCGTTCATCATCACCAAAGTTCTGAAGCCCAGGACATACAAGCTGGCCAACGATCAAGGCAAGGTCTACAACAACGCTTGGAACATCGAACAGCTACATCGCTTTTACCCTTAAAATGTTTCGAGTCGTTTGTGTTCCTCGCTTTCTTTACATACACAAATAAAGTCTAACCATCAAGGAAGGATCAGCCTTGCCTCGGCAAAGCCCGACCCTCCCTCAGGGGATAGAAGGGGGGAGCCCCCTCTGCGTCAGAATTTTCTTCGGAAAAGTTTTCTACCAAGAAAAGTTTTCTACCAAAACAACTCTCGTGCTTTCCGACTACATCGATAACGGAACCCTGAAAACGAGCGGGAGAGACCTTGAACGGCAAGGCCGACCGAGCCAAGGGACTCCTACGCCTCAGGGATACGGATACCTCACTCATCACCTTCTGCGAAAAGTAACTCTCGCTCGGATAAGTGATCCTGCTACCGAACAAGTCCTAACGCTCGAGCAGAAAACGACTTTCGTGCATTTTCGACTATATCGATAACAGGATCCTATAAAAACGAGCGAGAGAGCACGTAAACGGCAAGGCCGACCGAGCCGATGGACTCCTACACCTCTGGGATACGGATACCTCACTCGTCACCTTCCACGAAAAGTAACTCTCGCTCGGACAAAGCGATTCTGCTATCGACGAACAAGTCCTAATGCTCAAAACAAGAGGAAAGAAAACATAGCTTTATAATCCAAACGTTGAATATGTTTAGGCCTCAGCGGCCACAAAAAACATACGCATGCTTCGGACAAACTGTTCCTGCAGGAATCAGACATCGGCAGGGGGAGGAGCGGCGCCCTCGGCGTCGTTTCCACTCTCGGTGGAATCTGGCCTGGCCTCAGACGGCGACTCGAGCGAGAGGATCTCCACCTCGAAGGAGGACGCCAGCACCACGCTTGGGCCCGCGATGGACGCATCAAGCCTTTGGACCTCGGCTAAGGCAGCCTCATCTTCGTCGGGTAAGCAGTACCCCTCGCTGACCCGCTCCAGATTCATGTCGTAGTGGGAAGCGAGCACGGCGAAGGCTCGCCTAACGCTGTGGTGCAGCGCCCCGCGGAGTCTGCCGCGCACGTGGCCGCCCAAGGCCCACAGGTGACTCTGGGGGGAGCTACCCGAGGGGACGTCATCGAGACCGAAGGCCCGGTAAAAGGCCGAGATAGCCTCGGACATGGCCACGCGGTCGACCTCCTTCTGCTCAGCCGCCTGGGCAAGCGCCTTGCAATTCTTGACGGACTCGCTAAGAGCCATCTCCAACCCTGCAGACAGCCAAACAAAATTCTTCAGACGCGAGGTGAAAAATGAAGCTAAGTTGAAGCTACAAAGCGGGCGACACATACCTCCGGCCCGAACGGACGCCTCGGCTAGCCGCCCCGTAGCCTCAGCCAGCTGACCCTTAAGGGTCTTAGCCCGGCTCGCAGCCTCAGCAGCTTGGCTCCGAAATTGGTCCAGCTCGCCGAGGACCTGGCCGAGCTCCAGCCGCCACTGCTGCATCTCCTCGGCCTAGGAAGCCACCTGCTCCCGGGCCGACGAAGCTTCAGTCCGTGCCGACGAAGCCTCTACCCGCGTCGCCGCTGCCACCGACTTTAGCTCATCACAGAGCAGCCGAAGGTCCACCACCTCGATGCTCCATTGGGCGAGGCGCTCATTGGCCTCGGCAAGCACGGTCCTCTGGGACCGCAGCGAATCCCAGACGTCTCTCTCGCGGCGGAGGAACAGCGACTTGGCAGTGCTCACGTCCGCAAGTTCCTAAGGAAGGAAACAGGGTATTACAAAGAGTGCCCTAGTCACGCAAGGTCTACACCTAAATCCTTACCTGGAAGACCCTGGGAACGTCCCTAGAAAGGGTCTCCATGGCCGACTGAAGCGACCTCGTCGCCGCCTCGATATACTCACGGAAATTATCCCGAGTCCTCTCCTCCAGCTCATCATCGAAGGAGAGGAGGGGCTCCGAGTCCGAGGTGGCATGGCTCCAGAACCAGAGCAGCCGCCCACACCAATCATCGAGGTTGAGCCGTGCGGGGATAAGGCCGCTGCTCCCCAAGACGGGCCACGGTTCTATGCGCCCCTCGACGAAGGCGTCGGGTCCCCCTGTAGCCAGTGCTTCGGGTACCGCCGCAATCGACGTGCTGGGCCTCTCCTCGGCCAAGGAAGCAAGCCTCCGATCGCCGACCTCGGCAACGGCGGCCACCCTCTCCTCATGGTCGAGAACAGGGAGGTCGGGGACGACCACGAGTGGCGGTGCCTCAGCCATCCCGACATCAGCGGCGACAGGCGGCTCCGCGGATGAATCAGTAATGGCACCGGCGGGAGCCGATGCTGGCATCGGCAACAAAGTCAGCCGGGCTCGAGACCGCGGCCTCGTCAGTGGCCTCCCTTGGCATGATGGCCGCCTCGACAGAGGGGTCAGCCTAGGACGCTTGCCCCATGGCAACCCGTGCTGCCTAGGCCCCCCGCTCGAGGGTGCCTTGTGCGGAGGCCAGCCAACCGGCATGGCGCGCCGCAGCACCGGCTGCGGAGGCCAGCCCCGTCTTAAGGGACTTCCTGGGGGCCAGACCAGCCGAGCCCTGCCTCTGCTTGCTGAAAGAAAGAGAGAGGGAGCAAGATCAAGACACGCGGGGAAAAAACCAAAACAGAGGTATTCCCAGATACTACCCGCTCCGGACCAAGGCCAGTCGTGCCTGCGGGGAGGCCCCTCGGGCCCCAGTCCCCTCAGGCGCTGCCGAGGGTTGCCCTGACGCCAGCTTCAGTGTCGCTCCCGCCTCGGACGCCCGAGGCGCCGAAGGGGCGGCCTGCCTAGGCGTCGTCACGGCCAGGGGACCGACCTCCTGTACAGCCTGCAGAATGGGCTGGAGCTTCTCCTGTTTCTCTCGCGTGGCCCCCCAGCGCCAGTTAACGCCGGTGGCGGTCACCACTCGTTGAGAAAACGGTGGAATCCTCCCATCGTCGTTGCGGAGATAAAACCACTGGTTCTGCCACCCCTTGTTCAAAGACACAAGGGAGGCGGGGATGTACTGCTGCGCGCGCCCCGGCCTCAGCTTGAGGGTGTAGCCACCGGCCCGCACCGCCATACGGACCTTCTTTGCCTCCGTCGTTGCGGCAAAGAACTCCGCGGTGAAAAGATGGAGCCACAGATCCCAGTGAGGGTCAATCCACAAAAAACCCTCGCAAACCGCCGCGAAGATGGCCGCTTGCGCAATTGAGTTGGGGTTGAAGTTGTGCAGCTCCACCCCGTAGTAGTGCAGGAGCGCCCGCATGAAGCGGCTCGCTGGCACGCCAAACCGCCGCTCATGAAAGGGGATAAAGCTAACCACGTACCCCGGCGGCGGAGTCGGGCCGACCCCACTCCCGGGGGCCATCCACTCCGGCTGTGGCTCGCTGGAGAGGGGACGCAGCAAACCATCGGCGACGAGGGCCTCCAGGTCCCCCTTAGAAACAGTAGAGAAAGGCCACGGGTCGCGAGGCAGAACAACGGTCACCTTGTCATCCATCGCCGAGCGGAAGCGGTGGCGGCGGAGGGGATGAGGTGCACGGTTTTCTTTTCTCCGGCTATTCTCTTGGGTTGCGGAAGCCAAAACAGAAGGCAAGGACAAACGGCAGGGTAAAGAACCACCGCCTGCCCCTCTTCTGGGTATATAAAGGCCCGGGCGAGGTCCATTCAAAACCTCGCCCGAACCCGCCGCGAAATTCAAACCCGAAGGTGGAACGGTCTTTCTGTTCCTCGAACGACTCGCGCACGCGCAACTGACGCCCCGCGAATCACCCGTCCCGTCGCATTAACTCCTTGGCAGAGCAGGCGACACCTTTGGCACGCGAAGCGGGCGACGTTTCACCTCCGTCATGATGACCGCGTCAAAAAGGTGCGCCACACTATTTAAATTCATATCCTTTTTCGTTTCCCCTCTCTCTCTTGCCATAGGGACCGGGAAAGGGGATATTTTGAAAAGGATCGTTCTCCGCGAAGGAAACGGGCCCCCGAGCCCTCCTACTGATTAGGGGTTCGAAGCTTGCGCCCTGCGGGGTCCAGCAGCCGCCTAGAGCACTTGGGCCCCCGAGCCCTCCTACTGATCAGTGGTTCGAAGGCTGCGCCCTGTGGGGTCCAGCAGCTGGCCCAGAGCACTCGGGCCCCCAAGCCCTCCTACTGATCAGGGGTTCGAAGCCAGGCCCCTCGGAAGGGTTCGATAGCTTCCCCAGAGCACTCAGGCTCCACGCCCATTACTGATCAGGGGTTCGAAGGCTGGCCCCTCAGAAGGGTTCGATAGCTACACTAGAGCACTCGGGCTCCGCGCCCATTACTGATCAGGGGTTCGAAGGCTGGCCCCTCAGAAGGGTTCGACAGTCGCCCCAGAGCATGCAGATTGAGGGATGACCCTGGGTACGTCCGTTACATGGCTGAGGCTCGGGCTACGCTCCCGAGGTACCCTAGGACATTTCCGAGACCAGCGGGAACGATTTGTAATGGAATCCCACCGAAGGGAGGCACCGAGCCCTCGAACCCTATCAAAATGGGTCCGGGTCCAGCAAATCCCCTGCAGGTACTTTTGGAGCGCGCCTCTGGGCCACTAGTCGACCCTTAACGAACGGGGCACGGGCGTCCACTCGAATCACCCGCTAGCAACTCACTAGAAACACCATGATCGGTACCCTCCGAGGGTAACGTGGCGCTTCCCCCCCCCCCTTCTTCCTTGCGAAAAGGCGATGAAAGGGGCGTATAATAAAAGTCGAGACAGTCCTTGATCATCCTCTCGCTCCGTGCAGAGGCTCGGGGGCTGCCCTCGCACCCAGCTGCGGCCAAAACTGTTGACAGCGTCAACAAACCAGCTCAAAAACTTGGAGCCTGAGCATGCACCCGGGTTGCGGCCAGGCCGCATGAGGGAACCACCAGGCCGATCGAGGCATCACAGCAAGAATTAAGACCTCAGAGGAGTCAAACCACTCCTCCGAGGCCTCGGGGGCTACACCCGGCGGGTGCGCTCGCGCGCACCCACCGGAACGAAACATAACCGAGAAAGGCTGGTCCCCTCGCAAAAATCCGGCAGAACCTCCAAGCGAGTGCCTACACTCCCTTCGAGGCTCGGGGGCTACTGTCGGGTACCATAATTAGGGGTACCCCCAACACTCCTAAACACGGCTGGTAAACACCTTCGGAGCAAACCATAAAGACTGACAGTTCGGGTCAAAGTCAAAGCTTCGTCTACCAAGGGACGCGGTCTCGCCTCGTTCGAGCCCGGCCTCGGGTGGGAACAGTAGTCCCGGACGAATTCATGTCTCGCCCGAGGGTCTCCTCAGGCAGTGAGCACACCCTCGGCTCAGCCAAAGGCAAGCCTTGTCGTGCAAGCGACCTTGGCCAAATCGCCTTACCAGCCGACCGTATTGCATGCGCATTCAATGCTGGGATCGCCTGACACCTTATCCTGACACGCGCGCCTCAGTCGGCAGGGTCGAAGTGACCGCAGTCACTTTGCCCTTTCACTGACCGATCTGACAGGAAAACAGCGTCGCCCGCCTCGCTTCGGCTGCTGTGCCAACCACCCGGGTGAAACCAACAACAGCCAAGTTCAGCCTCGGGCGCAATAGGAAGCTCCGCCTCGCCCGACCTCAGGCCTCGGCCTCGGCCTCGGGAGGAGATCTCCGCCTCACCCGACCCCAGGGCTCGGCCTCAGCCTCGGTCTCGGGAAGAGTCACGTCCTCGCCCGACCCTGGGCCTCGGCCTCAGCCTCGGCCTCGGAAGAGCCGCCGCCTCGCCCGACCTCGGGCTCAGAGCGACCGCGCCACAAGGGATACATTATTACCCTACTCCTAGCTAGCTCAGGCTACGAAGGAACAAGACCGGCGTCGCATCTAGCTTACCCCGGTAACAGGCAATGATGGCTCCCCGCGTGCGTCCATGACGTTGGTGTTTCTCAAAGCCCCCTACGGAAGCAAGGAGACGTCAGCAGGATCCATGCAGCGCCAACAGCTGTGCTGCTACAGGGCTCAAGGCACTTCTCCGACGGCCACATTACTACCTCTACAGGGCTCAAGGCACTTCTCCGACGGCCACGTTGCTACCTCTACAGGGCTCAAGGCGCTCCCCCGATGGCCACGTTATTATCAGTATAGGGCTCAGGGCACTTCCCTACCAGCCACGTTAGCTCCAAGCTACACCCCCATTGTAGAGCTGGGCATCTCCTTGTGTCTATAAAAGGGGGTGTCTAGGGCCCCACGAAAGGGGGACGGGGACGAGTATATGCAAGGAGACGAGGAGACGCACGGCTGGACGAGTAGACGCACGGCAAAGGGACAGGAGAAGACGATCAGGGCCGGACCCTCTCTCTCTCTCTCTCGTGCTCGCTCTCGCTCTCTCGCAACGCTTGTAACCCCTACTACGAGCACCGTGGTGCAGGATAATACAAGGCTCATTTCCCCTCTTGTGTTCCATCTCGCACCAACCCATCTGGACAGGGACACGCAGCGACAAATTTACTAGTCGGTCCAGGGACCCCCGGGTCCGAAACACCGACAAATAGCTACCCGGTTTGATTTGGCCACGGTGACCGTGGGCATCGCGGACAGTTGAATGTGTTCCCGGTCATTGGTGGGTTTCTAGCTCAATTGGGTGGGTCGACAAGCATCACAGGCACATGAGAACACTTAAACGAGGGAGCAGAAGGTTTGAACTGACCTGAATTGCACTGGTCATGGCGAGGGTGTTCTTGCGGTGGGTTAGAGCAGATTTGGGGGAAATTCGAAATTCAAGCTCTCGGTTGCAAGATTGGAGGCAATACTGGGTGGTGTGGTGCGTGATGATCTTGCAGAGCTTATAGAGGGCTCAATTTATACTAAGCGAGAGCGGTGGCCGGGAATTGGAGCGATGACGCGCAGCGGTCGGAGGAGGGGGAGTTCACTAGTGCAGTGGATTGGTGTCTTATACCGTGGCATTCACTCCGGTGATCAACGGAGAGCTAAAGTAGGTCACCGCGATGCGGTGGAGATGCCTAGACACGCGGCATAAGGCCGGAAGGTGGCGGTCACTAGTGAACTCATCTTAATCCACCGTGGCGAGCTCGGTACGGTGGCTGGAATAATTTACTGGCCGGAGCTTATCCACGGCGGCGTGACTCCGAGCTTTATCCGATCAACTCGAGCATGAATCGAAACGACGGCGGCATGAATCACGGTGGAGAGATTGTCGGTGGCGAGAAACTGAGCTGGCGGTCTGATCTACTTCAAATACTGTACCATGGCCATTCCTCATTCAGTGCACCTGACAATCAAAGTTTAGGGCGAATTTTCTCTTAATTTTATGTAGTAACATGATCGACACTCTTTAGCAAAGTTATAGCTCTAGGATCTAGCTATAATCTTGGTATAGCAACCCTAGGCAAATTCTTGCTCGCTCATGCCTGAATTCATGCCCAAAGTTCTTACAGTTGCACTGTTACTCTGAAATTCAGACATCAGACAGCCTAACAGCCCAACTTTGGGTGCATTTTTCTCCAATTTCTTCATAACAACCATGCTTACTCTCTTAAGCAAAGTTATTCTCCTTTGACAGGTCTACAATGTTGATGTGGTGATCTAGGGCAAATTCCTTCTTGTTTGGAAGTTACAAGGTCACAAAGATGAGCTCAAAACACTGAATTTCAGACTTAGCTTTAGAACTCAAATAGGGTCCTTTTGCAAATAGGTCCAAAATTCAGGGTTTAGCTTGCAAATCTTCATGATTGTGAACCATATGACTTAAGATACCTTACTTTCATAGTTTTTGCACTTTAGTCCAAAAGTGCACTGATTTTGCACTTAGCCCCCTAGGGTTTAGGTTTAGGGTTTTCTAGGGTCCTTTTTAGGGTTTTTGGTATTTCAGGGATGTGAATGTAATGTAGGTCCATTCTTAGTAACATTTTATGACTATTTCAGTTAAGCTTTAGGGTTTTCTCTTTTTGGATTTTTTTTACCCTTCTGAACCCCATTTAGGGTTAAGTACCCTACTCTAGGGTTTTATTTGCAAAAAGTCATCTCAATACAACTTGTTTGAAATCTTTACCTAGTGAATGCATTCTAGGTGTGTCAAACACATGAAATGCTAATGCTGATGATGTTATGCTCAAGTTTTAGTAACAGTAACACCAGGGGTGTTACACCCTTCCCCCCATAAAAGAATCTCGTCCCGAGATTACAAGTCCTAAGGTAAGTAGTGGAAAAGGAAATGCTTCACATTTTTATTTCCTGATTTTTGGTACAAGGCAGGGGTGGTTTGGGGCTCACTCCTTTATTACAACAATTTTTATACACTTTACGAATTAAAGGAGGCTAAAAAGCCTGGGAAACTCTTTTCTAAAAAGTCTTGAGTTTCCCATGTAGCCTCATCTTCTGAATGCTGGTTCCACTGTATCTTGTAAAATTTGAGAGTTTTTCTCCGGGTAACCCTGTCCTTTTGATCCAAGACTCGAATAGGGTGTTCTGAATATGTCAAGTCTGGCTCTAGGACAACATCTGTTACCTCGATAGTTCGATCTGGAACCCGAAGACACTTCTTCAATTGAGATACGTGGAACACATTATGTACAGCAGACAAGGTTTCAGGTAGTTGAAGTCGATATGCCACTGGTCCACATTGTTCAAGTATAGGGAAAGGACCAATATACTAAGGTGCAAGCTTTCCTTTAACCCCGAATCGTGATACGCCCTTCATCGGTGAAACTTTCAGGTAGACATAATCTCCCACGAGAAAGTACAAGGGTTGTCGTCGCTTGTCTGCATAACTCTTCTGACGAGCTTGAGCTTTTTTCAAATTATGAATTATTCTCTGAACCTTTTCTTCGGTCTCTTTCACCATATCTGGCCTGAAGAAACTCCTTTCACCTGGTTCAGACTAGTTTAACGGAGTATGACATCGTCGTCCATATAAAGCTTCAAAGCGTGCCATCTTAATGCTTTCTTGATAGCTATTATTATATGAGAACTCCACTAATGGTAAACATTCATCCCATTTCTGTGGGAATTCTAGAACACATGCTCGTAACATATCTTCAAGTATCTGATTGACCCTCTCAGTCTGCCCAGTGGTGTGAGGATGATAGGCCGAACTATGGAGCAACTTAGTACCCAAGGATTTGTGAAGTGCTTCCCAAAACTTGGCTACAAATTAAGGTCCACGATCCGACACTATAGTCTTCGGAATACCGTGCAAACTAAGAATACGAGCAATGTACAATTGAGCATAAACAGTAACTGGATGATCTATTTTGACTGGCAGAAAATGAGCAATTTTTGTGAGCCAATCAACAATAACCCAGATAGAATCATAGGCTTTTGCTGTTCTGGGTAATCCCACAATAAAGTCCATACTAATATCTTCCCATTTCCATGTTGGTATTGGTAGAGATTGTAATGGACCGGTAGCTTTCATGTGTATGGCCTTGACACGTTTACAAGTGTCACATCTAGCCACATAGCGTGCGATTTCAATCTTCATCTTCGTCCACCAATAATGTTGTTTCAGATCTTGATACATCTTAGTGCTTCCAGTATGAATAGAATAACGACTAAGATGTGCTTCATCTAAGATTTGCTGGTGGACCTCTTCATTCTTCGGCACAACTATGCGGTTGTTAAACCATACAACACCTTGATCGTCTTCTTTGAAGCAGTTGGCTTTTCTAGCCTTTATCTTGTCATGAATGTGTCTCATACCCTCATCAATCTTTTGTGCGTCAATTATTCTTTGTAAGATGACTGACTCAAGCTTCAAGTGATTTGAAGTTCCATGCTGAATCATTCCCAGGTTCAGATTCTCCATTTCCTAGCATAATGTAATGTCAGAAGTCCTCATTGTTAGACAATAGCAAGAGGCCTTGCGACTGAGTGCATCTGCCACTACATTGGCTTTGCATGGGTGATAATGGATCTCCAGTTCCTAATCCTTAATAAGCTCGAGCCATCTCCTTTGTCTCATATTGAGCTCTAACTGGGTAAAGATATACTTCAAACTTTTGTGGTCCGTATAAATGTGACAGACATTCCCCAGTAGATAATGACGCCATATCTTTAGGGCATGAACCACAGCAGCTAACTCCAGGTCATGAGTTGGATAATATTCCTCATGCCGGTGTAACTGCCTTAAAGCATAAGGTACTACTCGGCCTTCTTGCATTAAAACATAGCCAAGACCACTGCCTGATGCGTCACAATATACATCAAAGGGCTTTTCAATATCCGGTTGAGCCAATACCGGAGCAGTGGTTAATAATACCTTTAATTGTTCAAAGGCTTCATTACACTTTGAAGACCAATTAGATTTAGTATCATTCTTCAATAAACTCGTGATTGGTTTCACAAGCTTGGAAAAATCTGTTATAAATCGGCGGTAATAGCCAGCCAGTCCAAGGAAACTTCGGACTTGATGTACAGTGGTTGGAGGTTTCCACTCCAAAATATCCTTGACCTTGTTGGGATCCACCACAATCCCCTTGGCAGACAACACATGTCCCAGAAATTGGATTTCTTCCAGCCAGAACGCGCATTTACTGAACTTGGCATATAACTGATGTTCTCTCAAGCGCGTTAATACAATCTGCAAGTGTTGAGCATGCTCCTTTTCATTCTTGGAATATATTAAGATATCGTCGATGAATACCACCACAAACTTGTCTAACTCAAGCATAAATACTGAGTTCATCAAATAAGTGAAGTGGGTAGGAGCATTCGTCAGTCCGAAAGACATTACCAAATATTCAAATAACCCATACCGCGTAGTGAATGCGGCCTTTGGTATATCTTCGGGCCTGATACGGATTTAATGATAGCCCGATCTGAGGTCAATCTTGGAGAATACCCTTGCTCCAGTCAGTTGATCAAATAGAATGTCAATCCGTGGAAGAGGGTACTTATTTTTGATAGTAACCTCATTAAGGGGTCGATAATCCACACACATTCGAAGTGTTTGGTCCTTCTTCTTGACGAAGATGGCTGGACAACCCCATGGTGACGAGCTTGGCCGGATGAATCCCTTCTCAAGTAGATCTTGTAATTGGGTCTTGAGTTCTGCCAACTCATTTGGAGGCATTCGGTACGATCTTCTAGAAATGCGAGCCGTACCGGGCTTCAACTCAATTACAAATTCTACATCTCTTTCGGGTGGCAATCCAGGCAAATCTTCTGGAAAGACATCTGTGAAC
Organism: Zea luxurians; assembly: GCA_029449295.1. NCBI lineage: Eukaryota > Viridiplantae > Streptophyta > Magnoliopsida > Poales > Poaceae > Zea > Zea luxurians. The sequence goes on from JAOPSE010000012.1 coordinate 71,633,890, forward strand.
TCACATACTACCGAAATATCTTTGATCTCCGGTATAATGGTTTCATTAATTCTGCCAATTGGTTTAGCTGGAATGGTTATGGGGATAGACAAAAGAATTTCTTCTTGGTCATAACTCAACCTGATAGTTCTCAGATTAGTGTTGAGGATTACTTTATGTTGGGCTAACCAATTCATGCCCAAGATTACATCTATGTCTTGGCCTTTCAGAACAATCATATTAGTAGGAAAGTCCCGTCCAGCCAATGTTACGGGCACTTGGTAAGCCACTTCTTTGGTAAATATTTGTCCCCCAGGCAAATGTATTTTAAACCCTTCCCTTGATTCAGTATATGGAATGCAGTGTTTCTCCACAAACTTTTTTCTTATGAAAGTATGTGAAGCACCAGAATCAAAGAGAATAAGTGTAGGGTGATTGGCTACGAGAAACGTACCCATCATCACCAGTTCGCCTTCCGGTGTTGTGGCCACTTGAATGTAATAAACCCATCCAGTTTTCCTTGTATTCCTTCCCACGGTATTGGTTGCCGCATTTCCCTTAGAACTTCCAGAGCTTTGTTGATTATTTTATTAATTCTGCCTCAGGTATGGACAGTCCTTAATGAAATGCCCGGACTTTCCACAGTTGAAGCAGCCGGTGGATGAGCTTGGAAGAGCAGGGAAACGAGTGCCAGGGGCAACCGGCTGATTTGTAGCGGTGGGGGCAGGGGTAGGACGGATAAACACTGGTTGCTTGAATGGGAAGGAGGGTGGATGCAATGAAGAACGATTCTGATTGAAAGGTCGGATAACCAACCTTTGCCTTTTCTCGGGGCCCTGATTGGGCCTGTTACCTCCATTCCCCTTGGATTTTCCGGAACTTGCATATTTAGCCTCGACTGCCAGCGCCGTGCTGACAGCCCTTCCATAAGTAAGGTCGATGCAAGTGGCCATCTTTCTTTGCATTTGATCATTCAAACCTCTCATGAAACAATTCTTCTTCTTTATGTCTGTGTTGACTTGATCAATTGCGTATTGGGATAAGTGATTGAATTTATTGAGATACTGGGTAACATTATCCTCGCCTTGCTTAAGCTTCATGAACTCCTCCTGCTTCATATGGAGGACTCATTTAGGTATATAATGCTCTCTGAATGCCAACTTAAACTCATCCCAAGTGATCTGATGACCGGCCGGCTGAACGGCCACAAAGTTTCCCCACCACGTACTGGCAGGGCCTCGCAGTTGTTGGGCTGCAAATAGGGGCTTTTGAGTTTTTGAACACTGAAGAAGCCTGAATTTTTGTTCAATGATGTGGATCCATTCATCCGCCTCTAAAGGATCTTCTGCTTTGACGAACAATGGAGGGCGCTTCTCAGAGAAGTCCAGATAAGATGTCTCACGGGGGCCTTACGGATATGCCCGCCCGCCTTGTTGTTGGAGTTGTTGACCTGCCATCTCCCGCAGGAAGCGGGTATTGTCTGCTGTAGCGTTTACCAAGGCAGCGATGGCCTCAACAAGTGTCGGAGGTACTAGAGGTGAATTCGGGGTCGCTTCCCTCCCACGAGAGGTACCAGCCCCATTCTGAGCACGAGTCCTGGAAGGCATCTGAGGCAAGAACATTTGGAGCAATATGATATGCCAGACAAACCATCCATTTCATATTACTTAAAAAGGAAATGTTACAGACTCGTACTTACAATAGGATCACACCACCTATTACACAATAGTACTACTTCTATACTATACTATTTCTGCTTTTTGTCACTTTGGGTAGCCTCGCTGTCAGGCGTAGGAGACCATTCATCGACCAGCTTCATAGAGGGAGGGGGCCTAAAAAGATCTAGTTCACCGCCAAGTGCTTCTCCCACTATTCTAGAAGGTCCAGCTTCCATCCCGACAGGATCCGCAGGGACGTTCGGGTGCAGTTGCGAGTACAATACATGAACTTCTTCATGTAGTGTGTTGCAATAAACCTGCAAGCTATCCACGGTTGAGCTAAGCTCTTCCACTCAGGCTCGAGCTCTAACTTCCTTTGCCCAAGCTAGTGAACGAGAGTTCACAGCCTAGTCGAGCGCTAGATCCTGATCCGCTAGCTGGTCTTGCAGTTGGTGGATGTCTCTTCTCAATTCATTGATTCTTTCGCCATCCGCGACCCATATTTCATTCCTGCGTCGGAGTTCTGATCGAAGCTGATTAACTTGAGCTTCTAGATCCCCGATTGGATCGTTACTATCGCTACTGCTGTCGTCAATTCTCAGGGCAAGTTGGTGACAAGGTACACCAATCGGCCCGGTTGACTTGCGTGCACTCTTTCTTGTACATGGCAGCATCTTTCTATGAGGAAATCTTATTAGCATAGTTTTTAGCGTGATGCATGTGTAATTATAGAATCAACCTTAGTTGATTCAACCTTCTATACATTGCACTCTTCCTATATGGTCTTTGCAATAAACTCTTCAGAGATACTTAGGTAAGAAGGGAAGAAATTTTCTAGATAAGTCTTAAAAATTCCTTTTGAAGATGCCTCATAGTATCTGCAGAGATGGGCTTCGCTCTGATACCAGCTGTGACGAAACCTCCCAAGTCATTAGGCCCACCTACAGTTGTCCTTGTCCAACGAACCTCAGACAACCTTGCAGGTGTTCCTGAATCACTTGACAAGTTCGGTATCTGCTTTTCTTACCTTTCCTAAGAGCTTTTCACCCGTCATGCAGACATTACAAATCATCGGAGATACGGAAATGCAGAAGCAGTTACATAAACTTACCTTTATTTAAAAGTAAGACAGAGTTATATTATTACAGACCAGAAATATAACAAACGAGTGCAGAGTATTATTATTACAAACCATGGGAGGCAAAAACCCCTCCCGATGAGTATCAAACAAAAAGTTTTTATGGAGGATCCTTTCGTCCCGCAACTTTACTCCTGGTGCTCTTCCTTTGGTACCACCTTAGAACAGAAGCAACAAAAGTTTGTCGCTTCTTCACCTAAAAATAATAGGGAATAAAACCCTGAGTATGGAATTACTCAGCAAGTCTTACCTGACTAAAGAAAAGACTCTCAAGGGGATGCTGGTTTTAATGGTGTCAAGGTAAGGCTTATCAATGATCAATGACTCTGTTTGCACAAATGCTTACTAAAAGTTGATCCTTAAAAAAAGTCTAGTTTTATTTGTCAATTTAAGTAAGATTACCTGCAACTAGAGTTCTTTCTACCCTAGTTCAATCACTTGGCCTGCACTAGCCAATTTCTTAACAACCCTTCATCTTTACTGGAGTTCTACGTATAGGTCAGTGATCAAGTCTTCATAACCGCGAAGGTACGGCGATCCAAATCGATTATACTCAGCTGAGGATCTCCGATCACACGGCATATGTAGCACTTAACCCTTGCATACGTCAACCCTCCACCGGGGTTCTTAAGACCAGATCAGGTTTACGCCAACCGAGAGCAACACCACCGTCCAGCCTCTTGCCACGGAGGGTACACGCTACTCTCGCCATCTCTCCACTCTCATTGCATGGTATCTTATTCTGGTATTAGTCTGCCCGAGGCAAAGCTTACCCATGATGAGGCATGTGACCAGTTAAAGGGTCCTCGGTCAGCAGGCCCACATCGGCACGGTCCTTAATCGACTCAGACGGAGACACTACACCGAGACTATCTTCTCGTGCAAGTCACCCGCCCGGTCTCGGCTTAATCATTTCCAACCAAAGTTTGGTACCTGACAGAGGTACATATTTGCCGATGTTGAACCCATCATGGCCATGATGGATTCACCATCAAGTTTTATTTTCAAACATATCCCTCCCACTTTGCCACATCATCTTTTGTAAAAACAAAACCTTTTGTTTTGCTAGAGCAAGACTAAGCATAGTAAAAACCTTTTGTAAAACAGGGGTTTAAGGAAGGTAATCAAATTCAGGGAAGGTAATGCAGGAATTGTTTTAACATTCAACTCCTATCACTTAATGCATCAAGCAAGTGAGAAAGATTTTAAAAGAATCAAGGAGGTGGCAAATGCACTAGGGCTTGCCTTGGTTTACAGGTGAATCAGGCTCGGATCCGCAGATGTCAAAATAGAAACAACTACCTACCTGATGTTCCGTAGGTGGTGGTGGTGAAGTCTTCTCTTCTTCTACTTCAACTTCTTCCTCGTTTTCTAAATATAACCATATATATAAGAATGAATGCCCATGTAATGCTTATGAAGATGCAAAGATAGTAAAAGTTTATTTTCTAGAGTCTTGAATATAATTTTCCTTCACGGTTCTCCGAGAACTTAAGGTTTCCAGAGTTAGTAAAGGAATTCAAAGGGCAGGGAGTAGGGTTTTGGGCTCTAAGTATCAAACAAGGTCCAAATCATACCAAATTCTACCAAAGCTTCTAAATAATTTTTAGAGTTCATATAAAAAGTTTGGGGATTTTTGGAATTATTATTGATTTTCTAAAAATCCAGAAACAATGTTTTAGGCTATTTTAAATGCTCCAAAATTCCCTATTTGTCCTAAAAATCAGGAAATTATTTTTATAAAATTCTATGGAAAATTAGGAATCTAGCAAAATTGGTTTGACATTTTTACTATTTTTCTACAATTTTCCAAAATTGTTTTAGTTCTGGCAGAAAAAGAAAAAGAAAAACGGTGAACAGTCCTGGGCCGAATCTAGCCTAGACGGCCCAAACCCAGGTGGAAAGCGTGCGCCGACGCCCGCGCGCTGCAGACTTTGCAAAAACGCCCACACGATTCAACTATTTTATTAAGAGTCCTAGCTACTATTTCCTGTGTCGCTGACGTTTTCACTTAAACCCTCCACCTTTCTTTTCTTTACACGCCGAGATCCTCGACGGTGGCGGCGTTGCAGAGCTCCGGCGAGCTCGCGTACCGGCTGATTCGCACAAGGACCGGCGCCCTTCTTTGGCCTAAACCAAATTCGGGATCTAATGAACGTTTCCCCTCACCTAATTCCAAGAATAGCTACCTGGTTTGATCTGGCCACGGTGACCATGGGCATCGCGGATAGTTGAACGCGTTCCCGGTCATTGGTGGGTTTCTAGCTCAATTGGGTGGGTCGACGAGCATCACAGGCACATGAGAACACTTAAACGAGGGAGCAGAAGGTTTGAACTGACCTGAATTGCACTGGTCACGGCGAGGGTGTTCTTGCAGTGGGTTAGAGCAGATTTGGGGGAAATTCGAAATTCAAGTTCTCGGTTGCAAGATTGGAGGCAATACTGGGTGGTGTGGTGCGTGATGATCTTGCGGAACTTACGAAGGGCTCAATTTATACTAAGCGAGAGCGGTGGCCAGGAATTGGTGCAATGACGCACAGCGGTCGGAGGAGGGGGAGTTCACTGGTGCAGTGGATTGGTATCCTATACCGTGGCATTCACTCCGATGATCAACGGAGAGCTAAAGTAGGTCACGACGATGCGGTGGAGATGCCTAGACACGCGGCACAAGGCCGGAAGGCGGCGGTCACCGGCGAACTCATCTTAATCCACCGCAGCGAGCTCAGTACGGTGGCCGGAATAATTTACTGGCCGGAGCTTATCCACGGCGGCGTGACTTCGAGCGTTATCCGATCAACCCGAGCACGAATTGAAACGGCGGCGGCACGAATCATGGCAGAGAGATCGTCGGTGGCGAGAAACTGAGCTGGCGGTCTGATCTACTTCAGATACTGTACCATGGCCATTCCTCATTTAGTGCACCTGACAGCCAAAGTTTAGGGCGGATTTTCTCTTAATTTTATGTAGTAACATGATCGACACTCTTTAGCAAAGTTATAGCTCTAGGATCCAGCTATAATCTTGGTATAGCAACCCTAGGAAAATTCTTGCTCGCTCATGCCTGAATTCGTGCCCAAAGTTCTTGCAGTTGCACTGTTAGTCTGAAATTCAGACATCAGACAGCCTGACAGCCCAGCTTTGGGTGCATTTTTCTCCAATTTCTTCATAACAACCATGCTTACTCTCTTAAGCAAAGTTATTCTCCTTTGATAGGTCTACAATGTTGATGTGGTGATCTAGGGCAAATTCCTTCTTGTTTGGAAGTTACAAGGTCACAAAGATGAACTCAAAACACTGAATTTCAGACTTAGCTTTAGAACTCAAATAGGGTCCTTTTGCAAATAGGTCCAAAATTCAGGGTTTAGTTTGCAAATCTTCATGATTGTGAACCATATGACTTAAGATACCTTACTTTCATAGTTTTTGCACTTTAGTCCAAAAGTGCACAGATTTTGCACTTAGCCCCCTAGGATTTAGGTTTAGGGTTTTCCAGGGTCCTTTTTAGGGTTTTTGGTATTTCAGGGATGTGAATGTAATGTAGGTCCATTCTTAGTAACATTTTATGACTATTTCACCTAAGCTTTAGGGTTTTCTCTTTTTGGATTTTGTTTTACCCTTCTGAACCCCATTTAGGGTTAAGTACCCTACTGTAGGGTTTTATTTGCAAAAAGTCATCTCAATACAACTTGTTTGAAATCTTTACCTAGTGAATGCATTCTAGGTGTGTCAAACACATGAAATGCTAATGCTGATGATGTTGTGCTCAAGTTTTAGTAACAATAACACCAGGGGTGTTACAGGCAGAACCCCATCGCAGACCCCGAATCACCCTCGCCAGACTTCTTCCGCTCACCGGCTGTTGGGGGTATGCTTCGTAGCCGAAGATCCTAAAGGAAGAAAACACCTTCGGAAGATCTTCCCAGAAGCAGCGCCGAAGCTGTCACATATAAAGCTTCGGCACAATGACGGATCTCATGACGAAGGGGCGAACCGACTTAAAGATGAAATGACTTAAAAACCCATGATGTTCTGTGTCATTATTGTAGTTAATTGTAAAGGGCATATATGTAATTATGCACAGGCTGCGCCTTGTGCCTATAAATAGGTGAACAGTGCCCCTATACTGTTCACGCAATCTTGTAATCGCTGACGCATTACACTGGAATTATCGTTTTCTGCCAAGGCAAAGGCATAAATATAATAAAATATGTGAATAATGTTATCTGTTTTAAACATATTTCTTTCTAATGTTTTACAATTTATACTTCATTTTACATTATTTTATAAGTTTGATCACGAAGGTATGACCTTCATGATATTCTGATCATGGCCTTCGTCCGAAGTTCATTAAACCCTTGGGGAGATAATGCTTCAGCGGACGAAGGACATTAACATTTAATATTCTATGTTGCCTTGTTCTTAATTTATAGCATTTGAGAACAAGTCCCCAACATTGGTGCCCACCTTCGGTGAACTCACTTCCACTTTTTGAGCTAATGGCTTCGTTCAACAACCAAGCTGGAGCTGCTTCGGCTATGAAGCTGGTGCTCCCGATAACAGGCGGTTCATGCTTAGAGCCGGCCAACAAGAAGCGGAAGAAGGAAGCACATAGAAGGGTACAACATGTCAGGGTGCAGGGACCCTTCATCAAGTCAAGATGGTCTCACATCCCAATTACCTTCTCCCAAGAGGACCTTCAGCTCAAGGATTACCCTCACAATGATGCTATGGTTATTTCTTGTGTTATCAAAGGATTTCTGGTCCATAATGTTCTGGTCGATACAGGAAGTGCAGCAGATATTATATTTGCTAAGGCCTTTAGACAGATCCAAGAGCCAGAGGATAAGATTCATGATGCTACACACCCTCTTTCTGGCTTCGAAGGAAGACAGATCGTAGCGCTTGGCAAGATCACGATGCCAGTGACCTTCAGATTTGTCAACAATACAAGGACTGAATAGGTTGTGTTTGATATTTTCGACATGGAATACCCCTACAATGCAATCATTGGTCGTGGGATACTCAATGCTTTTGAAGCAATTCTTCATCCAGCATATCTTTGCATGAAGATACCTTCGGATCAAGGACCTATTGCTATTCATGGAAGTTGGGAAGCTGCCAGAAAGGCTGAAGGAAACTGGACAGATTCAAAAGCAATCCAAAATATAGATGGAGCTGAAGCTTGTGAGTAGTACAAGTATAGAAGGGAGAAGGCTACTTCGGCCGATCAGCCGAAGCCCATGCTCTTATGTGAAGATATAGTAGAGCAGAAGGTGTTGTTGGGATCTCAATTGTCTGAGGAATAGGAGAAAAACCTAATAAGGTTTCTGTTCAACAACAAAGATGTTTTCGCATGGTCCGCCAATGATCTATGTGGTGTCAACAGGGATGTCATTGAACACTCGCTCAATGTTGATCCATCCTTTAGACCCAGAAAGCAGAGGCTTCGGAAGATGTCTGATGACAAAGCCGAAGGTGCTCGGAATGAAGTGAAAAGACTTCTTAGTGCTAGAGTCATTAGAGAAGTAAAATATCCAGAATGGCTAGCTAACACTGTTATGGTGAAGAAGGCCAATGGTAAATGGAGGATGTGCATTGATTTTACTGATCTCAACAAGGCTTGTCCAAAGGATGAGTTTCCATTACCGAGGATAGATTCTCTAGTAGACGCAGCAGCTTCGTCAGAGCTCATGAGTCTACTAGATTGTTATTCAGGCTACCATCAAATCTGGATGAAGAAGGAAGATGATCCAAAAACCAGCTTCATAACCCCCAGTGGAACATATTGTTACCTTCGGATGCCTAAGGGGCTCAAGAATGCTGGAGGAAGCTTCAGCGGAATGACAGCCAAAGTCCTTCATTCTCAGATAGGCAGAAATGTGCTAAAATATGTTGATGATATCATAGTAAAAAGCATGAAGCAAGAAAATCACATTGTTGATCTGTAGGAAACATTTGCTAACTTTAGGCAAGCTGGCCTGAAGTTGAATCCAGAAAAATGTGTCTTCGGAGTAAAGAAGGGAAAATTCCTTGGTTGTCTGGTTTCGACAAAGGGAATCAAAGCTAATCCGAATAAAATCGAGGCTATTCTTCGGATGGAACCACCGAGCACAAAGAAGGGGGCCCAACGGCTGATAGGAAGACTGGCATCCTTGAACTGATTCATATCTAGATCAATAGAGAGGAATTTACCATTCTTCGAAGTGCTGAAGTTAGCCGAAGTCTTTCAATGGGGACCAGCTCAGCAAAAAGCCTTCGAAGAGCTGAAGCAGTATCTGATAGACTTAACGACGCTAACTCCACCCGCGCCAGGGGCTCCTCCGATGTTGTATGTGGTAGCTTCGCACTCTGCAGTAAGTGCAGCACTTGTCCAGAAGAAGCTTGAAGGACAAACTAAAAGGCAAGCTCCAGTATACTTTGTTTTCGAAGTCCTCAGTTTATCAAAGAAAAATTATACAGAGTTGGAGAAGGTGTTATATGTTATTTTAATGGCCTCCAGGAATCTTCGGCATTACTTTCAAGCATTCCATATAATTGTTCCTTCATCACAGCCTTTGAAGGATATTATGAGAAACAGAGAAGCTACTGGAAGGATTGGAAAGTGGGTCACGGAACTCAACGAGTTCACCATTGACTATGTACATAGATCCTCGATTCAGTCCTAGGTGTTAGCAGACTTCACCGCTGACTGGACGCCAGGGGCTCAGGAGGAAGAAGCAAGTAAAGATGCCGATGCCTGGACAGTGTTCTGTGACGGTTCCTAGGGAACCTTCGGGGCAGGCGCAGTTGCTGTTTTAGTTGCACCTTCCAAAGTCAGAACATGCTATGCAGTGAAACTTGATTTCAGCTGCACAAATAATATTGCTGAATACGAAGCTTTGCTTTTGGGGCTTCGGAAGTTAAAGGCAACGGGGGTAAGAAGGGCGGTTCTCAAAACAGATTCCCAAGTTATTTCTGGTCATATTGACAAGAGTTGTAAAGCAAGAGATCTGAAGCTTGAAAAATACTTGGATACAGTTCGAAGGCTTGAAGCTTCGGTGGAACTTCTTGAAAGAGCAGTGCTCAATATATCTCCTGTTCATAGTGAAGATTGGAGAACTGAGATTATATCCTTTCTCCAAGGCAATTACCTTTCATATGACGAAGCATATAATAAGAGAATAGAGGCAAGAGCCCGACCATATGTAATGATAGAAGGGGAGTTATACAAACATGGAGTCTGCTCTCCATTGCTTAAATGTTTATCTAGAGCTGAAGATATAGAATTGATGAAGGAAATACACGCAGGCCTGTGTGGATCTCACATCGGATCTAGGCCCTTGTTGGGAAAAGTCTTTTGTCAGGGGTTTTATTGGCCGAAGGCAGCTTCGGATGCAGCGGAATTAGTCCAAAAGTGTGAAGGTTGTCAAAAATGTGCAAGAGATCAAAAACAGCCTTCATCCCTGACTCAGTTAATACAGCCCACTTGGCCATTGCAAAGGTGGGGCCTTGATTTGCTAGGCCCACTTCCACCAGCATAAGGAAATTTAAGATATGTTGTGGTGGCGGTAGAATATTTTTCCAAATGGATTGAAGCGACTTTAGCCACAATAACCTCAGTCACTGTTCAGAAATTTTTCTGGCAAAATATTGTTTGTCGCTTCGGAGTGCCAAAGGCCATTACTGTGGACAACGGAACACAGTTTGATGCCGAAGCTTTCAAAGAGTTCTGTGAGCAAATTGGCACGAAGATTCATTTTGCATCAGTCAGACATCCGGAGTCAAATGGACTTGTTGAAAGAGCTAATGGCATTATAATGACGGGAATAATGAAGTTAATCTTCAATCAGCCCAGGGGAAAGTGGCCAGATGAATTGATCAAAGTAGTGTGGAGCCACAATACAACAATGTCAAGGTCAACAGGCTTTTCACCATTCAAATTACTGTTTGGTGACGAAGCAATAACTCCGGAAGAAGCTAAAGCAGGATCAATAAGAACAGTGGCTTCGGCAGAGGACGAAGCTGATTGTTCTATGGCAAAAGATGCCTTAGAAGGGATCAGGCTTCAGGCTGTGGAGAACATCAATAAATATCAAGCCGAAACAATAAAATGGCGTGACAGAAAAGTTCGGTTAAAAAATATCAGGCCAGGTCACTTGGTACTTCGGAGAGTTGCCAACCCAGATATAGTAGGCAAGCTACAGTTGAAATGGGAAGGACCTTTTCTGGTAGTATCTTCGTCAAGACCCGGTTCCTACAGATTAAAGGATATGAACGGTAACGACATTCCTAGATCTTAGAATGCGGATGAGCTTCGGCGATATTATCTATAGCTTGATGTAATCTTTTTATTTTTTTCCTATGGCACCCTTTTCCTTTTCGAAGGGGGAGAAAGGTTTTTAATGGGGCCATAGCATGTAATTTCCTTTTTTCTTATTTCAGCTCTACAAGAGCAATATCCCCCAAAGATGTAAATGTAAAAACTGAGCTCGCACCATCGAGTGCAAAGAAAAAAGAAGAAACAGGGAGAAGCTCGAAAGACGTCCCTAGGGGGATGCAGAGCACGATGAAGTTACAAAAAGTCGTTCCTAAGGGAGCGCAGCGTAAGTTTTCTGCTCAAAAGTCGTTCCTAAGGGAATGCAGAGCTTACAGCGAAAAGTCAACGCTGATTCCACCGAAATATAAGGCAAAGCGCGAAAAGTCAACGTGATACCACCGAAATAGAAGGCGAAGAAGTTCAAAAGACGTTCCTAAGGGAATGCAGAACTTACAGCTAAAAGTCAGCGTTGATACACCAAAAAATAAACGGTGAAGCCAAAAAATAAACGGCAAAGAGACTTTGTTTATTCCTAAGGGAATGAAGGCTATGGTTGTTGCTTCGTATATGTGTTTGGACATTCATTTGCATGGTACATTACATCATAACATTTGCATTCATAAACATTCATTTAGACATACGTAGGATCATCATTATCATAACACAAGCAGTTGCTTCGGCTCTAAAGATCAGGCTTTGGCAAAAGAGAAAAAGAAGCAGTTTTTATGCTTCGCTGTGTACGAAAACAAGGGCAGGTGTTTTTCGCCTTTGGCTCAAAAATGCTAATTTCGTTCACACCAAAGCACTTCATACATTTATGGGAAGGTAGGAATATATTGCAAGGTACGGACAAAATTCATCAAGTAAAATTTAATTACATTTACAAAAGTTATTACAAAAAGTTTTTAGAGCTTTTTCTACAGTCATCTATTCAAGCTTCATCAGTACTCATCGAGCTTCAGCTTCGGCATAGTCATCCATTAAAGCTTCGGCGTCATCTTCTTACTCTTCAAGCTTCGGCTTCGGCTTCGTCATCCTACACGAATTAAAGTATTGTAAGCAAAATTCAAGTTCGAAGGAAGAGGTAAGCACAAGGTATGATTTTGTTACCGGCTTAAGATGACTCCGAGCTTCGTCACCAGCTTTGTCTCGTCCACCCTTTGTCCATACCACCTCTATAAATTTATTTGATATGCTTCGGGCAAGGTTGGGGATATCATCCAGATCTGTTGATGATAAGCTAAAATTGGGTCTATTGATAATTTTTCCGTGCTCGCAGACAGATTTCAGGAACGCAGTGGCAGTGCCCCGAGAAGCTGCCAGGGCACAGAAATCACCATGTCCAGCGATAACATCATCAATGTCATCAATTTCACCCTCGATGTGTTCAAAGGCTCCTGGTAGATCTTTAGCTGAAGGAGTAAATTTTTCACTGCTGGCCCCGACCGAATAGAAGACCTTCTTCAGCCATTGAACACATCGATTGCTGAATTCCAAACATTTATTTTGAAGGCTTGTTAATGATTTTTGCAAATCTGAAACCTTCTGGACTTCGGCCTCAAATTTTTCATTAAGCTTCTATTTTTCTTGTTCGAAACTTTCTGACTGACAGAGAAGCTTCGTATTCAGTTCTGCTATTTTAGCTTCAGCTTCTGCCAATAAGCCTTCGGTCGTCTGAAGCTCGAAGTCTTTCTTTTCAAGAGCAGCAGATTGATCTTTTATTTTGCCTTCTAAATTCTCGATTATAACCTCTTGTTTTTTGTCTTCCAAATCTTGCTGCATTTTTAATGCTTTGCTCAGCAACATACTTTGTACATAAACAACCTTTGTTAGAAAACATCTTCGTTATTACAAACGATAAAAAGTTAGAGAAAAGTTGTTTACCTTGAAATTAGAATAAAACAAACTACCGACGATGTGCTGTCGTCGGTAGTGGCTGATGTCTGTTTCGAGCTTCAGGAAACCAATACTCTTTGATAGAGTACCAGTAACCTTCGCTCCGGTCTGATCCCGAATACAGCCCAGCTTTTCATCATCGATACCACCGAAGAGAAATGCCCCCGGTCGATACCCGCAAGATATGTCATACTCTTTTAACTCTTCTTTTTCGGCCTTTGTCAGCTCTTGCCCAACTAAGTTTTGAAAATTAAAAATTTCATCTTCCAAAGTGTCTTCGGCTATTTCTTTCTTTTTCTCGGGCTCTAGGGCCGAAGTCTCTTCGGTAGCCGCTGCATCTTCTTCTGCGGCCATGTCTTGCAGTATTTTATCAATATCTGCAATTGTGGTTTCTAACTCTATATCTTCGGTTGTGGCAGCTTCGGTAGCCGTTATGTCCTCAACAGCTGGCGCCTTCGGAGCTGAAGCTCTTGGTGGCGTCTTTTCAATGACTTCCGTCACTGTAATGATTCTTTGCTTTTTTGGCATAGCTGCCTTCTTCATTTTTGTGGGCTCCTTGTCCTTCTAAAAAAGCTTCGTCAGATGTGACCCTAATGGACTCAGCTTGACAGGCAAGGATTCAGTCATTACCTTTAAAATTTTCTCCACGACGATGGTAGAAGGTGATGCAGCAATTTATTCTTCTTCGCCAATTGCCTTCTGCTTCGGAGCTGTAGCTTTTCTCTTCTTCGAAGCATCTGTTTTTGGCTCGGGCTTTGGTTTTTTCTTTTTCAATTGATCTTCATCATCTTTATTCAGAATATCAGCCACTTTCTTCCTTTTTTGCCCTTCGGCACCCTTGTCTAGCCGCTCGTAGTCAGGATATTCAAAGTCAATAGCATCCATTACTCGGTTCAGTCTTCGCTTCGGACGGGTGCCGAAGGCCGCAGTCATCAACTGATCTTATTTTTTAGAATAATTGCCGAGTATTTCATTGCACATTACCTTCGATCGTGTCCAGCCATTCTTGGCAAGGAACTTTGAAATGTCTCTTGAATTTGTAATGGTAAGGCAACCGAACAAGCTCCCCTTCCTTCTTTTTTTCCTTTAAGCTTCGGCATGGCCCACTCTTTCATATTTGGGAACACTCTGAAGGCCAAAAATTCTTGCACTAAGTCCCTAGTGCCGATGTGCTCTGCAATAACTCTAAATTTAGCCAGAGCAATTTGGGTCGGACCCTCTGGTGTCATGTTGCACGGGGGTCTGGTCTCTCCGAAGATCAATTCCAACGGACTCTGGACCAATTTCTCCTTATCTTTGTCAACTTTGATGTAAAACCACTCGGATTTCCAGCCAGCTGGCCACTTGCTACGGTAACTGATCACAGGAAATTTTGTAGTCTTGCGGTAGGCAAAATTGTAGCAGCTAAAGTTTTCATGTAGCCCATCTCCTGTAGCCTTGGTCTGGTAATGAAGCTCGTGCACTTGGCAAAAACCTTCGGCAAATGGTTCCACCCCTTGGCTTAAGAGGGCCCAAATGTAAACGCTAAGACTAACGATAGCGTTAGGAGTTAGCTGATGAAAGTAGATCCCAAACTTTTTCAGCACATCAGCAATCATCTTGTTTAAAGGGAATCTTAAACCAGCTTTAAAGAAACTTTTGAAGACCACTACTTCATCTTTTCCTGGCTTCGGAGTAGTTTCTTCCCCACCAAAGCGAATCAGCTCTTTCTTCTCTTCACTAAAATAGCCCAACTTCATCGTCTTAGGCAAATCACCTTCAGAGATGGTAGATTTTCCGAAATCCAGGTGGCTGGGTTTACTCGGCACTGCACTGCTGTAATCATCTTCGGAATCAGTCTCCTCAACATCAGCCTGCTCTGCTTCAGCGGCAGGTGCATCCTCCAATGTTACCAGCCCAGACCACTTCATCGCTTTGGAAATGGGAACAGTCTCAGTAGCTTCGGTTTCATCTCCCTCACGATCAACCCTGGCAGTGGAGCGCACTCTCGCCATTTGATTATGAATTTCTTGAAATTTTTTGAAGTTGTTGACTTTTTTGATTTTTCCGAAGCTCTTCCTCTTGTGACGAAGCAGAATCAAAAGCAGCGCTTTGTTTGAGCACGATGATCAAGCTTTGGCTATGGTTGAATTTTTGGCAGCAAAACAATGCAATAGCAATGAATGTTGTGGTAACTTCACACCTACCCGTCTGTTTATATAGTGTCGCAGGTGGGAAGGTGAATCGTCATGGTCTTCCACACCGGATAAACAGCCACCTGCACTCGCTGAACGGTGGGCCACAGGGTCCGGGAAGGTGAATCGCTAGGGCACGCGTAACTGCTGCAAGATGGGGCCACCTCGCGCGCGGATTATTTTAATCGTTTCTCGCCAACGAGCTCAGGGAAGGTGTTTTTCTGATCTTCGGCATCCCGAAGCCTAGAAGACTTTTTCACGGATCAAGCTCGTTACGACAAACGATCTAGCACCGCGAAGGGGCTACTGTTGGGGGTATGCTTCGTAGCCGAAGATCCTAAAGGAAGAAAACACCTTCGGAAGATCTTCCCAGAAGCAGCGCCGAAGCTATCACATATAAAGCTTCGGCACAATGACGGATCTCATGACGAAGGGGCGAACCGACTTAAAGATGAAATGACTTAAAAACCCATGATGTTCTGTGTCATTATTGTAGTTAATTATAAAGGGCATATATGTAATTATGCACAGGCTGCGCCCTGTGCCTATAAATAGGTGAACAGTACCCCTATACTGTTCACGCAATCTTGTAATCGCTGACGCATTACACTGGAATTATCGCTTTCTGCCAAGGCGAAGGTATAGATATAATAAAATATGTGAATAATGTTATCTGTTTTTAACATATTTCTTTCTAATGTTTTATAATTTATACTTCATTTTACATTATTTTATAAGTTTGATCATGAAGGTATGACCTTCGTGATATTCTGATCATGGCCTTCATCCGAAGTTCATTAAACCCTTGGGGAGATAATGCTTCACCGGACGAAGGACATTAACATTTAATCTTCTATGTTGTCTTGTTCTTAATTTATAGCATTTGAGAACAAGTCCCCAACACCGGCGAACGTGGACCGGGTAAATCTCTGCGCCATTCTCAAATTCCTTCCGTATACCGCCTCTACGTCACCTGGTCAAGCCTCCCGAGCTAACCAATTGGACTATCTCGCCACGAGCAGGCCGGAACACTCATCGCCGACGATCTCCCCCGCCTGCGCACGTGGAACGACCTACTCCGACTATCACCGGAGACGATCCGCACATCGGCGTGACCGTCGAGACCTCCCCTACACCCTCGACCACCTCACCGGAGCAATCTCGCCGCCGGTAAGCCCCTCCGCCCTTTCCTCCGCCGCTGTTACTGTTTATTTGGGAGAAGGACTGTGGGTTGGATTTAGCAGAACCCTAGGGGGTTTTCTGCGTAGTCAGAGACTCATGTGAATAGTAACCCGAGGACCTATCTGCAATGAAACTTGAAACCTTTCGCCAGGGACCCCAGTGTAAAACCCTTTTCCTTTATCCATTTTCTGTTTATTCTTTTTAAATTCAGCAGAGAACATAGGAAATTTATATCTTGAGAAATGTTTAACCAAATTTAGTCAAACCAATTTTGCTGGATTCAGAATAATATGAGCTATCAAATAAAAATGCTGAACGCCATGGTTTCTGTATTGATTTTTGGAGTTTAGAATTAAATAAGGAAACTGCCCAAACCTTGTTAAAATAAAGAAAAATAGTTATGCTTCTGTGCTAAACTTAAGAAAATTTGTAAAATTTCAAACCCCACTTAGACACTGTTTAAAAATAGTAAGCACCCCAGTATTAAAGATTTAGACAAGGTTATTTATTAAGAGCCATAATTGACAAAAACTTGGGAAAATGAGAAAAGTAATAGAAAATAATAGACAGTTGATGCAAGTATTTTTCCTAGTCCACTTAAGTAATAAAGAACCTAGGAAAAATAAAGGGAACCCTAGTCTAAAACAAATTCAAGGTGAAATGTTTTATTAGGCACTGTAATACCCAATTTATCAACAATCTGAAGAGAGTAGTTCTCATTATGTGTTTCTACCCCATATTCCTTGTAACCTGGTAATCACCATATCTAAAGGAAATAAATAATTAATAACACCTAAAGTAAATCATTGCATCATATTGGATCTTTGTTTGTGCATTTAAAATAATAATAATAATATGAATAAAAATAAAATATAGTGAGAAGAAGATTTGAGGAAAAATGAGAAAAAAAGATATAAAATATACAGAAAAATGTATATAAATATATTGGTACTTTTAAAATGCACAAAATAATCTGAGGGGATTTGCCACATGTTCGAGTTTGAAATTGGAATTGAATTTGAATTTGAAGAAAATAAGTAAAGGAATAGGAAAAGTAAAATAGAAAAGAATAAAGAAAAAATGGCGCATTGGGCTCCCTCCTACGAATTCGGCCCACTAAAGAATTTACCCCACGCGGCCCAAGCTCCCTTCACCGCGCGCGCGCCCGACATGTGGGGCTCGGCCGTCAGCGCAAGGCCCGCCCACTTGCCTCACTACACCACAAGCCCCATGCGTCATTCACCGCTGCCTCGCGCCCGCGATCTGACTGTCTGGTGCGTGGGCCTGGGGTGACAGGAGCGTCACCCACCTCCCGAAACGGGCGCGGCGTGCGTGGACTGCGCGGACTCCACAAATCGGCCGCGGATCTCGGAGCCGACTGGCCGGCTTGGTGGACCATCCTGCGCGGTATATATATCGACCACCTCGCCTTCAACCTTGGGTGTATCGCGTGAATCACCGACCCACATTGGATGCCACCAGAGAGACCACGATGTGGAGTGGGGAGAGAAAGCCTTGCCAGCGTACAGAGGCTTAGGTGGATATGTGATTGCTCCGTGGGCAAAGCGCGCCAGTGAGCAACACCAGCTGGCGGCAGAAGTAATCGCGGCATTGGTGGAGATCGGGGCTCCACGGTGGCCGCAGAATTTCACATCAGAGTTGAGTGCGCGCCGTTCTTCCGCCTCTTGCCGTGGCATGGCTCCTCCACGACGCCATAGCCAGTAATAAGGCCATCTCTGTCATCTTTATGTCTTTCGCATTGTGTGGCTGCACCGAATCAGAAAAACAGGGTCGGGAACGCGGGGATATGATTCTGCCGACCATGGCGCCGCCGTAGACTCCGGGCGCCGCTGTCCTTGGTCAGGATTGGGGTAGGTGACAGTGTCTGTGCCGCCGATCCGTTCACGGACGGCTCGGATTAGATCAGGAATACCCCTTTCGCGTGGATGAATTCGGGCCGTAGATCTAAGATCTGAGGGGTGCACAGCGATCTCGGTTATGAAGAGCGCGGACCGTAGATCTCCAATCTGACGGTGGGTGCTGCGTACCATTTCCTTAAGACCTTGATTTAATCTCGCATGTCCGTTTGGATCGGACGGCTCACGGGAGCCGATACCGCTTCGCTGGCCACTTTGCTAAAGAGCCCTCGGGGAAAAAGGAATTTAACCCGCAGTCCACTCGGGTGTTCCCCTGAGTCCGTGGAATTTTTACCCGAGACCCCCTGTGCTTGCCAGAATTCGAGGCCTAGTCCTGAGGATAATAAAAACCGAGAAATAATGATGGAAATGGGTTTTTAGTACAAAATAAATTCTAGGAACTTGGAAAATTTATATCTAATTCATTTTTAATCCAAATTGGTCCATTCCAGTTCCTAAATTTTTGTAATATTATTGTCTAACCATTAGTGCCTCTTTTTTAGCATGAAAGACACATTAAAAATTTATCTAGTACTTAATCTTGAAGTAAATACATAAAACCTTCAAAAATTCATATCTTAAAATCTGTAACTCCAAAATTAATAATTCAAGTTCCTATGGTCCTATTTTAATGTCTAGAGTATTACTATGTATTTTATTTACATGTTTGGTGTGATGTTAATTTTTGCTATACTACGTATGTGTTGTGTTGATGCGAGAAGACGAGCAAGCTACATAGGATTCTAGGGTTCAGCTGGTAGAGACTGCTGAGCAGGAGCTCGTTGAAGGCAAGTTGTGCCCTTGATCACTTTCTTTTACCCATTCATGTTCTTATTAATCATAATGATCTACATAGGTTAATTTTGCTGGGACCCAATAGGTTACCCTAGATTTTGACTATCTTTATACCTTGTTTCACCACTGGTTTTACTACTAAATTTTTGGGTAGTACATGTTATTGCTTTACGTGGCTTTGGGTATAGAGATATTTATTACTCATTGTTATACTTTTTATTATCTGTTTATTCTTTACTGTTCATGATAAGATCATTATGTTAATGGGAACATGGAGAACCACCCGAGAAAACAGTGCTACCACACGGGTTTAATGGGACGCCCTTGGCTGATTAACTAGGAAAGCTAGTGGATGACTACCTTACCCGAAAGGGGCAAGGGCAGTAGGGGAGTGGTCAGTGTAGGGAGGTCCTTGGGTTGATTTTGCTGCGATGGTGGTCAGGCAAGGGATTCCTGCACAGGAGCTTCCTATAAACTGTAGCGGGTTTTCTAAAGCTAGTGGAACTTTGTAAAGGCCTCGTAGTGGTACCCTACCTCGCTTCCTTGGTAGAGGTGTATGGGGTCTGATCAACTCTGTGGCAAATGGGTAACATGACTTGTGGGTAAAGATGCGCAACCTCTGCAGAGTGTAAAACTGGTATACTAGCCATGCTCACGGTCATGAGCAGCTCGGACACTCACATGATTAATTTATGGAACCTAAATTCAATTTGTCATATGCATTTGCATGGGATTATTTAGTAATTTTGTTCTATTATTTATTATGGTTTGGTATTTACTTATACTTAGTAACTGCTAATAAAATTTTGACCAACTTATAAAAGCAATGCTCAACTTCAACCTTTATTTTGTTGATCAGCCTTACACTTCACATGAACTCCCACCTTTGGTGAGTTCATGCTCATTATTCCCCACAACTTGTTGAGCTATGAACGTAAGTGAGCTCACCCTTGCTGTCTCACACCCCCCCCCCCCCACAAGAGAAGAATAGGTGGTCGAACAGGAGCCGCCTAACACCGAGGCTTTCGACTTGATCTAGGTGGCGTCTCCCAGTCAGCTTTCTAGCGCCAAGGATAGATTTTAGTTCATGCGATATTCATATTTTATTTTTGTAAGACTTCCACTATGTAATAAGTACTCTGATTTTATTGTGATATTTATCTCTATACACTCTGTTATTATATATGTTGTCATCTTTGGCGCATGTATGAGATGCACCCGGCTTTGTTCCTTAAAGCCCGGGTGTGACAGAAGTGGTATCAGAGGAAATGTTGACTGTAGGATGAAACCTAGATAGAAATGAATAAACCCTTACCTACTTATCTTACTCTAATTCATTCTATACTTACCTTACTCTGATTCTTTCTATACTTATCTTGATCCTGTTTCACCTTTTAGTGTTCTACTCTGATCATTCTTACCTTTTCTACTCTAAGACAAAATGGATTTCACACCTTGGAATCCTACCCCTATGACATTTTTAAGAGATAGGAGGCCTAAGACAAAAAAACTATTTTCTCTATTTTAAAAATGTTGCTTGATTGTTCTGATGATAAATGTCTGATTTGCTTCTTTGATTGATTGAAATGTTATATATGGACATCTTAGCATGTACCACCATAAGGTAATGAATTAGCTATGATAGGTAAAACATTAATATGCTTAGCTAATAAATCCCCTAAAGTAACATGATTCGTAACTACCTACCTTGTCTACTTTTCTCTTACCATATGTATCTAATTCAGATGGTCAATACCAGGAGGGGTGGTGGAATAGATTAACCTCCCAGACGACACACTCGGAAGATATTTAGACAACCCCAGCCACAACCAGCAGAGATGAATCCTCCTAATCCTCCACCAGGCGGAGTTGACCCACTGGTTGCAGCTCAGATGAGGATGATGCAACAAATGGCAGACACTATGGCAGATATGCGGGCTCAGATGCAGCAGGAATGCCAGGAGATGCATCAGGAAAGAGAAGAGATACGCCAGGAGTTGCGCCAGGAGCGAGAAGAGATACGTCAGGAGAGAAGAGCGCAACAGCAGCTGCAGCAGCAATTTCAACAACAACAGCAACAGCAACAAGTACCATTGCCTCCACCACCACCACCAGTTCCACCTCGTGATAAGCATCAGGAATTTATGAGCCATAAGCCACCGACCTTCGCCAGTTCGCTAGATCCACTTGATGCTGATGATTGGCTGAAATCAATTGAGAAGATGCTCAACATTGCCCAATGCTCAGACTGGGAGAAGGTTCTTTATGCTTCTGGTCGTCTGACAGGTCCTGCTGCTGACTGGTGGGATTCTTATGTTGCTGCCCATGATGCTGCTGACACTATTACTTGGGCAGAGTTCAGTACACAGTTCAGAAACTACCACATTCTAGCTGGATTGATGAAGATCAAGAAGGAGTTTCTGTCATTGAAGCAAGGCAACATGTCTGTCAGCGAGTACAGAGATAAATTCATTCAGCTGTCGAGATATGCTCCGGATGAGGTTGTTGAGGATGAGAGAAAGCAGAAGCACTTTATTGAAGGACTTAATGGACCCCTACAGTATGCACTGGTTGCACACACATTTCCATCATTTCAGAGGCTGCTGGATAAGGCTCTTGCTATTGAACACAAGCGTGTTCAACTGGGAGATCTGAAGAGGAAGGCTATCTCACAGGGACAGGGTAGCAGCAGTGTTCGTCCCCGCTACGTTTCGCCATAGGGTACACCGACTCGACCAGGAGGACCACGCCCAGCTCAGTACGCTCCACAGGGGTCTCCACGGACACCTCCTACTCATCAGGCTACTCCCACTGGCACCCCGACGAGGTCTGCAGGACAAAAGACCGGCCCTACATGCTTCAAGTGCAGTTAGATTGGGCACTATGCTAATGCTTGTCCGATGGGAAATTCTGGTACACCAGCTAAGAACAAGCAACAGACACCTGGAAAGGGATATTCTATAGCCAGAGTTAATCAAGTCAGCGTCGATGATGCTCCTGATGGTGCTGACATCGTACTTGGTATGTTTTACATTAATGCCATTCCTGCAACAATATTATTTGATTCGGGTGCAACACATTCATTCATGTCTGCTCTATATGCCAACACCAATGAGATACCACTGCTAAATATGAGAAAACCAATGATAGTAATTACACCTAAAGGGCCTATTGAGGCAAATCAAATGACACGTAGATTGACATTAACAATTATGGGAAAACAATTTGGAGCTACGGCTATAATATTAGAGGCTAGCAGTATAGATCTGATTCTTGGTATGCATGGTTAAGGAAGGCAAAGGCCATTATAGCATGTGGTAGGGGTACTATAGAACTCACTAGCCCTAAAGGAGAAACGTTTCAAGTTCAAATTGCAGTGACCACCTCTTCCAAACGGGCTATACACTTTATACCTGAGGAGTTTGTTGGTGACAACATCCGTGTGGTTAGAGATTTTTCGGATGTCTTTCCAGAGAAGTTACCAGGGATGCCACCAGATAGGGAAGTGGAGTTTGTCATAGATCTCTTACCTGGAACTGCCCCTATTTCTAAACGGCCTTATAGGATGTCTATGGAAGAGTTAAAGGAACTGAAGAAGCAGTTAACGGAGTTACAAGAGGCTGGGTACATTCGTCTGAGTTTCTCACCTTGGGGAGCACCGGTGCTGTTTGTGCAGAAGAAGAATGGTTCACAACGGATGTGTGTGGATTACAGATCACTTAATGATGTTACTATAAAGAACAAGTATCCATTACCCCGCATTGAGGATTTATTTGATCAGATGAGAGGTGCTAGGGTATTCTCGAAGTTTGATCTCCGGTCGGGATACCATCAAATGAAGATTAGACCATCGGATATTCCTAAGACGGCTTTCTCAACCCGATATGGATTATATGAGTTCACTGTTATGTCATTTGGATTAACCAATGCACCAGCTTATTTTATGAATTTGATGAATAAGGTGTTTATGGAGTATTTGGACAGATTCGTCGTGGTGTTCATCGACGATATTCTTATCTATTCTAAGAGTGAAAGTGATCATGAAGAACATCTGAGGTTGGTGCTACAGAAGCTACGAGATAATCAACTCTACGCCAAGTTTAGCAAGTGCTAGTTTTGGATTGACAAGGTGCCATTCCTTGGACATATCATTTCTAATGGAGGAATAGAAGTGGATCCTGCTAAAGTGAAGGAGATAATCGAATCGAGCGTGCCTACCACCGTCACTGAGATTCGGAGTTTCTTGGGGATTGTAGGATATTATTGGAGATTTATTGAAGGATTTTCTAAGATTGCTAAGCCTATGAACCTCACTTCTGGAGAAGGGAATGGAGTTCAAGTGGGATGAGAAGTACCAAGATAGCTTTGATCAATTGAAGAAGAGATTGATGTCACCACCAGTGTTGGTTATGCCAGATCTACAGAAGGGATTTGACATTTATTGTGATGCATGTGGCCAAGGATTGGGATGTGTGCTCATGCAAGAAGGACATGTGATTGCCTACGCGTCTCGTTAGTTGCGGAAACATGAATTGAACTACCCCACTCATGATTTGGAACTGGCAGCCGTTGTGCATGCGCTTAAAATTTGGAGACATTATATCATGGGAACTAAGTGTCAAGTGTACATGGATCATAAGAGTTTGAAGTACATATTTACTCAGAAGGATCTCAACCTTAGGCAACGCCGTTGGTTGGAGCTTATTAAGGATTATGATTTAGAGATTCACTATCACCCGGGCAAGGCGAATTTGGTTGCAGATGCCTTGAGTCGGAAAGAGCATGTTCACTCCGCTATTGTTGTCTAGCTACCCGATGAATTAGCAAAAGATTTTGAGAGACTCAACCTGGGAATTGTTACACACACTAAAGGAGTCACCATTGAATTGGAACCTACCTTGGAGCAAGAGATTCGTAAAGGTCAGGTTGGTGATGCTAAAATTCAAGAGATTAAGGATCTGATTACAGAAGGTAGAGTTCCAGAATTCATGAAGGATGAGCAAGGTACTATATGGTTCAAGGATCGGATATGTGTTCCGGAGATTGATAACCTTCGTGAGACTATATTGAAAGAAGCCCATGATTCTGATTACTCTATCCACCCTGGTAGCACTAAGATGTATCAGGATTTGAAGCAGAAGTATTGGTGGTATGGACTGAAGAGAGATGTTGCTGCACATGTGGCTAAGTGTGATGTGTGTCAAAGAGTCAAGGTCGAACATCAAAGACCAGCTAGACTATTACACCCGCTTAAGATACTCGATTGGAAGTGGGAAGAAATTGGTATGGATTTCATTGCTGGACTACCCCGCACTCCAACAGGATATGACTCTATTTGGGTGATTGTGGACAGATTGACAAAGGTGGCTCATTTCATACCTATGAGGACTAATTACACGGGAGCCAAGCTAGCAGAATTATATATGACTCGGATAGTTTGTCTACATGGAGTGCCTAAGAAGATCGTGTCTGATCGAGGATCACAGTTTACTTCTCGGTTTTGGAAGAAGTTGCATGAGAGCTTGGATACAAAGTTGAATTTTAGTTCAGCCTACCATCCTCAGACTGATGGACAGATAGAGAGGACCAACCAAGTACTGGAGGATATATTAAGAGCTTGTGCTCTTAAGCATGGTGGAAGTTGGGATAAGAGCTTACCATATGCGGAGTTCTCTTATAATAACAGTTACCAAGCCAGTTTGAAGATGTCACCATTTGAGGCTCTATATGGCAGAAAATGCAGGACTCCTCTATATTGGGATCAGACTGGTGAAAGACAGTTCTTTGGGCCTGAGCTTATACAAGAGGCAGAAGAACAAGTGCGAATGATAAGAGAGAATTTGAGAATTGCACAATCAAGGCAAAAGAGCTATGCTGATAATAGGAGAAGACTACTGGAGGTTAAGGAGGGTGATCACGTGTATCTGAAGGTGTCTCCGATCCGTGGTATGAGGAGATTTAAAGTTAAAGGAAAATTGTCCCCTCATTTCATTAGACCTTTCTTGATCTTGAAGCGAGTGGGAGAAGTTGCATATCAACTAGAACTACCCGATCACCTGTCAGATGTACATGATGTATTCCATGTGTCCCAGCTAAAGAAGTGCCTCAGGGTACCTAAGGAGCAACTACCAATGGAGGACCTCAGTGTGCAAGATGACCTAACCTATGCTGAGTACCCTATCAAGATTCTTGACACATTGACTTGAGTTACAAGAAATAATATGATAGAGATGTGCAAAGTACAATGGAGTCACCATGGTGAAGATGAAGCTACTTGGGAGAGAGAAGAGCTTTGCATAGATATTCCCCATCTTTTCCCTAGTCCTTCCTAAATCTCGAAGACGAGATTCTTGTTAAGGGGGTAGGATTTGTAATACCCAATTTATCAAGAATCTGAAGAGAGTAGTTCTCATTATGTGTTTCTACCCCATACTCCTTGTAACATGGTAATCACCATATCTAAAGGAAATAAATAATTAATAACACCTAAAGTAAATCATTGCATCATATTGGACCTTTGTTTGTGCATTTAAAACAATAATAATATGAATAAAAATAAAATATAGTGAGAAGAAGATTTGAGGAAAAAGGAGAAAAAAGACATAAAATATACAGAAAAATGTATATAAATATATTGGTACTTTTAAAATGCACAAAATAATCTAAGAGGGGATTTGCCACAAGTTCGAGTTTGAAATTGGAATTGAATTTGAATTTGAAGAAAATAAGTAAAGGAATAGGAAAAGTAAAATAGAAAAGAATAAAGAAAAAAATGGCGCATTGGACTCCCTCCTACGAATTCGGCCCACTAAGGAATTTACCCCGCGCGGCCTAGGCTCCCTTCACCGCGCGCGCCCGACATGTGGGGCTCGGCCGTCAGCGCAAGGCCCGCCCACTTGCCTCACTACGCCGCGGGCCCCATGCGTCATTCACCGCTGCCTCGCGCCCACGATCTGACTGTCTAGCGCGTGGGCCCGAGGTGACAGGAGCGTCACCCACCTCCCGAAACGGGCGCGGCATGCGTGGACTGCGTGGACTCCGCGAATCGGCCACGGATCTCGCAACCGACTGGCCGTCTTGGTGGACCATCCTGCGTGGTATATATACCGGCCACCTCGCCTTCAACCTTGGGTGTATCACGTGAATCACCGACCCACATTGGATGCCACCAGAGAGACCACGGTGTGGAGAGGGGAGAGAAAGCCTTGCCAGCGTACAGAGGCTTAGGTGGATACACGATTGCTCCGTGGGCAAAGCGCGCTAGTGAGCAACACCAGCTGGCGGCGGAAGTAATCGCGGCATTGGTGGAGATCGGGGCTCCACGGTGGTCGTGGAATTTCACATCTGAGTTGAGTGCACGCCGTTCTTTCGCCTTTCGCCATGGCACGGCTCCTCCACGACGCCATAGCCGGTAATAAGGCCATCTCTATCATCTTTATGTCTTCCGCATTGTGTGGCTGCACCGAATCGGAAAAACAGGGTCGGGAACGCGGGGATATGATTCTGCCGACCATGGCACCGCCGTAGACTCCGGGCGCCACCGTCCCTGGTCAGGATTGGGGTAGGTGACAGTGTCTGTGCCGCCGATCCGTTCATGGACGGCTCGGATTAGATCAGGAATACCCCTTTTGCGCGGATGAATTCGGGCCGTAGATCTAAGATCTGAGGGGTGCACGGCGATCTCGGTTACGAAGAGCGTGGACCGTAGATCTCCAATCTGACGGTGGGTGCTGCGTACCGTTTCATTAAAACCTTGATTTAATCTCGCGCGTCCATTTGGATCGGATGGCTCACGGGAGCCGATACCGCTTCACTGGCCACTTTGCTAAAGAGCCCTCGGGGAAAAAGGAATTTAACCCGCAGTCCACTCGAGTGTTCCCCTAAGTCCGTGGAATTTTTACCCGAGACCCCCTGCGCTTGCCAGAATTCGAGGCCCAGTCCTGAGGATAATAAAAACCGAGAAATAATGATGGAAATGGGTTTTTAGTACAAAATAAATTCTAGGAACTTGGAAAATTCATATCTAATTCATTTTTAATCCAAATTGGTCCATTATAGTTCCTAAATTTTTGTAATATTATTGTCTAACCATTAGTGCCTCTGTTTTAGCATGAAAGACACATTAAAAATTTATCTAGTACTTAATCTTGAGGTAAATACATAAAACCTTCAGAAATTCATATCTTAAAATCTGTAACTCCAAAATTAATAATTCCAGTTCCTATGGTCTTATTTTAATGTCTAGAGTATTATTGTGTATTTTATTTACATGTTTGGTGTGATGTTAATTTTTGCTATACTATGTATGTGTTGTGTTGATGCGAGAAGACGAGCAAGCTACAGAGGATTCTGGGGTTCAGTTGGTAGAGACTGCTGAGTAGGAGCTCGTTGAAGGCAAGTTGTGCCCTTGATCACTTTCTTTTACCCATTCATGTTCTTATTAATCATAATGATTTGCATAGGTTAATTTTGTTGGGACCCAATAGGTTACCCTAGACTTTGACTATCTTTATACCTTGTTTCACCACTGGTTTTACTACTAAATTTTTGGGTAGTACATGCTATTGCTTTATGTGGCTTTGGGTATAGAGATATTCATTACTCATTGTTATACTTTTTATTATCTGTTTATTCTTTACTGTTCATCATAAGATCATTATGTTAATGGGAACATGGAGAACCACCCGGGAAAACATTGCTACCACAAGGGTTTAATGGGACGCCCTTGGCTGATTAACTAGGAAAGCTAGTGGATGACTACCTTACCCAAAAGGGGCAAGGGCAGTAAGGGAGTGGTCAGTGTAGGGAGGTCCTTGGGTTGATTTTGCTGCGATGGCGGTCAGGCGAGGGATTCCTGCACTGGAGCTTCCTATAAACTATAGCGGGTTTTCTGAAGCTAGTGGAACTTTGTAAAGGCCTCGTAGTGGTACCCTGCCTCACTTCCTTGGTAGAGGTGTATGGGGTCTGATCAACTCTGTGGCAAATGGGTAACACGACTAGTGGGTAAAGATGCACAACCTCTGCAGAGTGTAAAACTGGTATACTAGCCGTGCTCACGGTCATGAGCGGCTCGGACACTCACATGATTAATTTATGGAACCTAAATTCAATTTGTCATATGCATTTGCATGGGATTATTTAGTAATTTTGTTCTATTATTTATTATGGTTTGGTATTTACTTATACTTAGTAATTGCTAATAAAATTTTGACCAAATTATAAAAGCAATGCTCAGCTTCAACCTTTATTTTGTTGATCAGCCTTACACTTCACATGAACTCCCACCTTTGGTGTGTTCATGCACATTATTCCCCACAACTTGTTAAGCTATGAACGTATGTGAGCTCACCCTTGTTGTCTCACACCCCCCCCCACAGAAGAAGAACAGGTGGTCGAAGAGGAGCCGCCTAACACCGAGGCTTTCGACTTGATCTAGGTGGTATCTCCCAGTCAGCTTTCAGACACCAAGGATAGATTTTAGTTCCTGCAATATTCATATTTTATTTTTGTAAGACTTCCGCTATGTAATAGGTACTCTTATTTTATTGTGACATTTGTCTCTATACACTCTGTTATTATATATGTTGTCATCTTTGGCGCATGTATGAGATGCACCCGACTTTGTTCCTTTAAGCCCGGGTGTGACAGGCACTAATAAAACTAGAAAGGTCATTATTAAAAATATAAGAACAATTTCAAAATTGGTAAGAAAAATTTAGTAGACTTGTAACCACTAGGACACCACTCCAAAAATGATAAATGCCCCAGCCCATCATTTTAAGAAGGTTGAACAAATAAAACTTGATATTGAGCCCTATTTCAATTAATTCATAAGCAAGCCAAAAAGTGTGCAACAGTGGGCAAATAAAATTTTACCAGATTATTAATGGAATAAACCACCAGAGAAAAATGCAGAATCTATTCAAAACTACAAAGTAATACCCATTACCAATACTTTATGAAAAAGGCCATTTAGTTCAAGAAATTCC
Source organism: Zea luxurians (assembly GCA_029449295.1). Taxonomy (NCBI): domain Eukaryota; kingdom Viridiplantae; phylum Streptophyta; class Magnoliopsida; order Poales; family Poaceae; genus Zea; species Zea luxurians. The sequence goes on from JAOPSE010000012.1 coordinate 71,662,913, forward strand.
TACCACCCTTCCATTAAGCAAAAAGTTATCAAAATTAAGAATCATTGCTCTTGCACAAAGAAGAAGATAGGAAAAATTTGAAATCTGTTGTTTGATATTTTTCAAGTATAGTGGTAGTAGAAAGCACCCCTTTGGCTAGAAACTTTAGAAAATCATAATAAAGTAACTGATAAGTATTAGTGGCTGAAAATTTGTACAAAGTCATGTTATAACATCTAAATGCTAGCAAAAATAAGTCTTAGAGAATAACCCACCGTAAAAAGGGAGTTGTAGTTCAAAACACCCCCTCTGCCCTAATATTTGATAATTTTGTACAGAGAATACCACTCACTTTTTAAGCCTCAAATTTTGAGACAGAGAGTTATACACCAGTGAGAAGCCACTATAATTTTTTCATAATGTTTAGAAATTTATTAAGCTACCTTATAGTTCAAACCCACCTTAAAAGTATAAAAGAAATAACAAAGAAGAGAGGGAATAATAAATCTCACTCCAATAAATTCAGCTAGGAATCTTAACAAGCTCTCACTAAGACATTAAAAAGAAATCAGTGGAACACCAAAATGAACTTACCAATTAGCTTAACCAAGCTTGACCCTAATTTGCTAAGTGTATCACAAAAATCTTCAATAGTAAGAATAAGCTCCACCATATTAAATTGATCATCCCCCATCAAATTTTAATTGCTAAATTGCATATCATGCCATGCATGTATCTTACTCATTGCATTCATTAGATTGCAATCTCACTGACGGAAAGTACGTACTCATCCCTGAGCAAGGAGTTGTCCATGAGGAAGACCAGGAGCAAGCTCCCGAGACTGCCATCGAGGATCTCCCCGCAGCCCCAGCAATTGAAGGCAAGCCTCGGTTTTATGCATAACCAAGTTATATATATGCTACTTTACTACACTTAATGTTTGTAGGCTTGTAATGTGCACTTAAGTGTAGGAGTTGCTTGAAACCCCTAGTTGCATAAGTTCAGGATTCCTTTTTGAGATGAATACTAGTATGCTAGGTCGAGTAGCTGCTTTGCTAAAATCAGAATCTCGGTAGAAGTCGAGTGATTTTTCTAGCACTCGCGCGAGGTCAGGAATTGATTGTATTCATCTTGATAACGGGATCTATGATGGTCTATGGACTTGGATCCAGGGTGGATGCCTTGTCCATGAGACGGGAAAAGGAATTAAGGATTAATGTGTGGATACCTGAGTCAAGCGTTTGAACGTACTAAACACATGTCGGGAAATATGGCAACCGGTAAACCTAGTACCTGAGTGAAGCCGGGCATGGACTTTTCTCCTCACTCGTCCTGAGACTGGGTCTCCCATGCTAGCTATGGTGGGTACAAGTGCGGTCACTGCACGGCGGCAGCCGGGGTCAGTGGAGCATTGTATGCCAAGGCGGTGAGCCCTGGCCGTGAACGGGGAATCGATGGGGACGGTTGACATGTGTGGGGACGGAGTGCCCCTACATGTCGTGTGTTTAGGTTTACCTTGCAAGGTTTAAAACTTGATTCGAATCGTCTGCTTCTCGTAGCTAATGAGACTAGTTGACCTCTTATACTACATTGAGTAAGAAGTGAAATGAGGTTTACATGAGATAACTTGTTGATTGTACTAAATGCTTGTTACCATGTATGCTTAAAAGGAGCAAACTTAGCTAAGATAATGATGCTAGAAATTGAAAAGCTAAAACTTGTTTTTAGACTCAGCTAGTGCTTTTGGCAAACCAAACCCCTCAGCCAAACAGCTGCATGGTCTAGAGGTAGAGGAGTAGTTTCCTCACACTAGGTAAGTCTAGCTGACTATTAGTATACTCAGCCTTGCTTGTGGCATAATTTTTGCAGGTACGCTTCAGGATATGGTTGATGGCATGACTTGGCCTACCACCCTGCCACCGGGTTGGACGGTCGAGTGGGATGCTGCTCCAGCGGGAGAGGAGCAGGAGGAGTAGTGGGCTAGGCCTTGCCCTATTCCTCGCTTTCGACGATATCGATTATCCGCTGCAATTTATTTTGTGAACTTATATCAGCTACTTGAAAAACTCCGATTTATGTAATAGCTCTGGTACTTTAATTTGAGGTTTCCTATTTTATTGTATTTCTTCTGTGATTCACCTTCGAGTGAGTTTGTGGCATTTGATCCTGGTTAAGTGGCTTTATCAGGCTAGATCTGAGGGACTGACGGGTTATTCCGATTTAAGTGTGTTGCGGCCCCTGAGGCGCGACTTAGGCACTTAAGCTGGAATAATTCGGGCGGTTCCACCACACCTTCATCGTCGGAGTCGGATGAGGAACAGTCGGAGTCACATTCCTTTCCAATGTGCACCTCACCCTTCGCCTTCCTATAGTTCTTCTTTTTCTCCTTCTTCCCTTTCTTTTCTTGTGCCTGGTCATCATCATTATCGGGACATTGTGCAATAAAATGACCAGACTTACCGCACTTGAAGCAGGAGCGCTTTCCCCTTGATTTGTTCTTGTTGGGGTACTCCTTGCGTCCCTTCAAGACGGTCTTGAATCGCTTGATGATGAGTGCCATCTCATCCTCATTGAGCCCGACAGCCTCCACTTGTGCTACATTGCTAGGTAGCGCCTCCTTACTGCTGGTTGCTTTGAGAGCAACGGGCTGTGACTCATAGACGGGAAGTGGACCGTTCAAGGCATCGTCCACATAACGTGCTTCTTTTACCATCATGCGCCCGCTTACGAATTTTCCAAGGATTTCCTCGGGCCTCATCTTGGTGTACCTGGGGTTCTCATGAATAAGATTTACAAGATGGGGGTCAATAACTATAAATGACCTGAGCATGAGTCGGACGATGTCATGATCCGTCCATCTTGTACTTCCGTAGCTTTGGATTTTGTTGACAAGGGTTTTGAGCCTGTTGTAAGTCTGTGTTGGCTCTTCTCCCCTTATCATCGCGAATCTCCCAAGCTCCCCTTCCACCAATTCCATTTTAGTAATCATGGTGGCATCATTTCCCTCATGAGAAATCTTGAGGGTGTCCTAGATTTGATTGGCGTTGTCCAAGCCGCTGACTTTGTTATATTCATCCCTGCATAGAGATGCTAGCAAAATAGTAGTGGCTTGGGCATTTTTATGAATTTGTTCATTAATAAACACAGGATTATTAGTACTATCAAAATGCATCCCATTTTCTACAATTCTCCCAAATGCTAGGATGGAGGGAAAATAGGTGACTACGCATTTTATGGCTCCAAACTGAGTAATCCTCTCCATCGAAGTGTGGGGGTTTTCCAAGTGGAATAGGGAGTAAATGAGCATTTGAATTGTATAGAATGCGAGAATAATCAAAGGAGTAGTTTTGATTAGCCGTCTTCTATTTGGATGAGGAGTCGTCGTCATCCCTTGATGAAGAAGAGGAGGCGTCGTTGTCGTAGTAGATAATATTCTTGATGTGCCTCTTCTTCTTCCTGTCCCTCTTCTTGTGACTCGAGCCTGAGTCAGTGGGCTTGTCGTCTCTTGGCTCGTTGAAGAGAGACTCCTCCTTATCGTTGATCACCATTCCCTTGCCCTTAGGATCCATCTCTTTGGGTGGTTAGTCCCTTAGATGAAGAGTACGACTTTGATACCAATTGAGAGCACCTAGAGGGGGGTTGAATAGGTGATCCTGTGAAAATTCAACACTGAATAGGCAACACTTGGTTATGAAATGTTAGTGCAATTAAAACCAAGTTGCTAAAATGTGAACTTTAGAAGAAAACCAATCAGAAAGAAAATGGACAAAAGACACAGTGATTTTTATCCCGTGGTTCGGCCAATGCCTACTCCATGTTGTGGTGACATCCTTCGGTCAAGGATTGCACTCAATCCCTCTCAAGTGATCCAACGATCAAACTTGAGTACCACGGCTTTCTTCCTTAGCAGTCTTTTCCCGTTTGCGAGGAATCTCCACAATTTGGAGCCTCTCGCCCTTACAATGTTTGATCACAAGAAAAGCACAAGAGTAAGGGAGGGAAAGCAACACACATGTTGGGGGCCTTCGGCTCCCGAAGGTCCTCAAAAACATAGTTTGACAATGTTTTCCGAGTGTAATATGTGAACAGGCACCTTCGGAGTCAGGTCGTGGATATACAAGGGCAGGGTTAAGACGAAGCTTGACTGGAATGAAAAACGATCATGACGAAGGACAAGACGATCACGAAGCTATGTGCAGAAAAGCTTCGGCGTAACGACAGAAAAGAGGAACCGACTTAAAGATGAAAAGCCAAATTGGACCTTGAAGAATTACTATAGAGTTATTGATAAATGTAAGGGGTATCAATGTTGTCGGGGACCATAATTAGGGGTACCCTCAAGACGCCTAATTCTCAGCTGGTAACCCCCATCAGCATAAAGCTGCAGAGGCCTGATGGGTTTGATTAAGTCAGGGATCAGTCCATACGAGTGACTCGATCACGCCACGCCCGAGCCTAGCCTCGGGCGAGGGCAGCCGACCCTAAGATGACTCCGTCTCGCCTGAGGCCTCCTCTTTCACGGCAGACGCATCACCGGCTCGCCCGAGGCCCCGCCTTCGATAAGAAGTAACCCTGACAAAATCACCGCGCCAACCGACCAAGTCACCGGGGCGTTTAACGCAAAAGGTAAGACCGACGGGCGACCAGACTTCGCCAGAGGTGCCATAGGAGGCTCCGCCCGACCCAGGGCTCGGACTCGGGCTAAGGCCCCGGAAGACGGCGAACTCCGCTCCGCCCGACCCAGGGCTCGGACTCGGGCTAAGGCCCCGGAAGACGGCGAACTCCGCTCCGCCCGACCCAGGGCTCGGACTCAGGCTAAGGCCCCGGAAGACGGCGAACTCCGCTCCGCCCGACCCAGGGCTCGGACTCGGGCTAAGGCCCCGGAAGACGACGAACTCCGCCTCGCCCGACCCAGGGCTCGGACTCCGCCTCGGCCTCTGCCGAACGACCTCCGCCTCGCCCGACCCAGGGGTTCGGGCTCGGCCTCTGTCATGCAGGACGGAATCGACCTCGACTTCGGAGGAGCCTCCACGACGCCCGACCTAGGACACAAGACCGCCACGTCAACAGGAAGCGTCATCATCACCCTGCCCTGAGCCGACTTGGGTCGCAGAGAACAAGACCGGCGTCCCATCTGGCCAGCTACGCCAGATAGGCAATGATGGCGCCCCGCTAGACCATGACGACGGCGGCTCACAGCTCCCTTACGAAGGCAGGAGGACGTCAGCAAGGGCCCAGCCACTCCGACAGTTGTCCCTCCGTCCGGCTCCGTTACTCCTCCAACAGCCACGACGCCACACCAACAGGGTGCCAAGATCTCTCCGGCTGCCACCTTGGCATGTACTTAGGGCGCTAGCTCTCCCTCGCTAGACACGTAGCACCTTGCTACACCCCCATTTTGTACACCTGGATCCTCTCCTTACGACTATAAAAGGAAGGACCAGGGCCTTCTTAGAGAAGGTTGGCCTCGCGGGGACGAAGGGCAGGGGTAGGCGCTCTCTCGGGGCCGCCCGCTCCCCTCACCTCGCGCGGACGCTTGTAACCCCCTACTGCAAGCGCACCCGACCTGGGCGCGGGACGAACACGAAGGCCGCGGGAACTCTCCGACTCCCTCACGACCCGGCCCCGGCCGCCTCGCTCTCGCTCTCTCTCCCCCCTTCGCGCTCGCCCACGCGCTCGACCCATCTGGGCTGGGGCACGCGGCACACTCACTCGTCGGCTCGGGGACCCCCCGGTCTCGGAACGCCGACAGTTGGCGCGCCAGGTAGGGGCCTGCTGCGTGTTGACGAGCAGTTTCCCGTCAAGCTCCAGATGGGCAGTCTCCAACGACCTCTTCAACCCGGGACGGTGCTCCGTTTCGGGAGTCTTGAGTTCATGTCTTTCGACGGCAGCTACGACATGATACTCCTTCCACCGCCGCGCGACAGTGACAATGGTGGCGGACAGCCCGCCCGCCGGCGGCGGAATCGACGACGCCTTTCCCGCGTGGGGGAAGGACAACTTTCGAGCTCGCCCCATCCTCTCCCTCGCCATCGGAGGAGGAGGAGGCGGGGCAACCAGGGCCGAGCGGGAGGCCGCGCTCCGACGGCTGTCGAGCAAATCGACATCCCCGGCGCCCCAACGGAGGACACGCCAAGCGTCGCCCTCGCGTTCGAGGCAAAGGCGAGCAGCATCCCCCCGCAACACGTCGACCCCGAGCAGGTGGACGATGCCAGCACGCTCATGGAGGGCCTGCAGGACGTCGCCCTCGCACCCAGGACGACGGCGCGATCAGCCCCCGACGTGACTTCATCGCTCCTCGTCGACAAAAAGGTACCGACTGCTACCCATCTTTCATCATTTCGACTCGACCTCAGCCCGCCTGGCGACCTCGCTTTGGCGGGCGCTCACGTTGAGGCGAGTGCAACCTCTCTGGGGTTTCGTGTGCGGTCGCCTTGGGACCGATTGACGGGTGTCTCGACCTACGGACCCTCTGGGTCCGAGGAAGATGACGACCCCAGCATCTGCTGGGATTTCTCCGGATCTGGCAACCCCAGTGCCATGCGGGACTTCATGACCGCATGTGACTACTGCCTCTCCGACGGTTCCGACGGCAGCCGCAGCCTTGACGACGAGGACCGCGGCCCGAGCCGCGAATGTTTCCACATCGAGCTAGGGGATCCCTCCGGAGGCGGCTGTCTCGGCATGCCGGAGGATGGTGATCCCCCTAGGCCAGCGCCTCGCGCCGACATCCCGCGGGAGCTAGCTGTGGTCCCCGTTCCGGCGGGGGGTCACGACCCACAGCTCGAGCAAGTCCGCGGGGCGCAGGCCGGGCTCGATGAGGGAGCGGGAGCGCTCGAGGCAATCCGCCAGAACATCGGGCAGGTATGGGCGAGCCAGCCCCCGGCCGGAGGAATACGTCACCTGCCCCAAGGTCTCCAGCACCGCATCGCCAACGATGCCAGGGACAGAACGCCACCCGCATCCGGCGGAACCGGTCAGGACCTGGCCGCCGCAGCGATGCTCCTCCGCGCGATGCCAGAGTCATCAACCACCGAGGGTCGGCGAATCCAGGGAGAACTCAAGCATCTCCTGGAAGGCGCTGCGGCCCGGCGGGCCGAAAGCTCTGCCTCCCGAAGGCAGGGGTACCCCTCGGAACCTCGTGCCGCGACTTCCCGACTCACGCGGGAAGCCTCGGTCTACACCGGGCGCACGCGCAACACCGCGCCTGCGGCCCCGGGCCGCCTCGGCGACGAGCACCCTCATCGCGACCGTCGGGCACGCCTCGACGAAAGGGTGCGCCGAGGCTATCACCCCAGGCGTGGGGGACGCTACGACAGCGGGGAGGATCGGAGTCCCTCGCCCGAACCACCCGGTCCGCAGGTCTTTAGCCGAGCCATTCGGCGGGCGCCGTTTCCGCCCCGATTCCGACCCCCGACTACTATCACAAAGTACTCGGGGGAAACGAGACCGGAATTGTGGCTTGCGGACTACCGCCTGGCCTGTCAACTGGGTGGGACAGACGATGACAACCTCATCATCCGCAACCTCCCCCTGTTCCTCTCCGACACCGCTCGTGCCTGGTTGGAGCACCTGCCTCCGGGGCAGATTTCCAACTGGGAAGATCTGGTCCAGGCTTTCGCCGGCAACTTCCAGGGCACGTACGTGCGCCCCGGGAATTCCTGGGACCTCCGAAGCTGTCGGCAACTGCCGGGAGAGTCTCTCCGGGACTACATCCGGCGGTTCTCGAAGCAGCGCACCGAGCTGCCCAACGTCACCGACTCCGATGTCATCGGCGCGTTCCTCGCCGGCACCACCTGCCGTGACCTGGTGAGCAAGTTGGGTCGCAAGACCCCCACCAGGGCGAGCGAGCTGATGGACATCGCCACCAAGTTCGCCTCCGGCCAGGAGGCGGTAGAGGCCATCTTCCGAAAGGACAAGCAGCCCCAGGGCCGCCCGTCGGAAGATGCTCCTGAGGCGTCTACTCTGCGCGGCGCCAAGAAGAAAGGCAGGAGGAAGTCGCAAGCGAAACGCGACGTTCCCGATGCAGACCTTGTCGCCGCCGCCGAGCACAAGAACCCTCGGAAGCCCCCCGGAGGTGCTAACCTCTTCGACAAGGCACTCAAGGAGACGTGCCCCTACCATCAGGGGCCCGTCAAGCACACCCTCGAGGAGTGCGTCATGCTTCGGCGCCACTTCCACAGGGCTGGGCCACCCGCAGAGGGTGGCAAGGCCCGCGACGACGACAAAAGGGAGGATCGCCAAGCAGGAGAGTTCCTAGAGGTCCGCGACTGCTTCATGATCTACGGAGGGCATGCGGCGAATGCCTCGGCTTGGCATCGTAAGCAAGAGCGTCGGGAGGTCTGCTCGGTGAAGGTGGCGGCGCCAGACTACCTAGACTGGTCCGACAAGCCCATCACCTTCGACCGGGACGACCACCCCGACCACGTGCCGAGCCCGGGGAAGTACCCGCTCGTCGTCGACCCCGTCATCGGCGACGTCAGGCTCACCAAGGTCTTGATGGATGGGGGCAGCTGCCTCAACATCATCTACGCTGAGACCCTCAGGCTCCTGCGCGTCGATCTGTCATCCGTCCGAGCAGGTGCTGCGCCCTTCCACGGGATCATCCCCGGGAAGCGCGTCCAGCCCCTCGGACAGCTCGACCTCCCTGTCTGCTTCGGAACACCCTCCAACTTCCGAAGGGAGACTTTGACATTCGAGGTGGTCGGGTTCCGAGGAACCTACCACGCAGTGTTGGGAAGGCCATGCTACGCGAAGTTCATGGCCATCCCCAACTACACCTACCTGAAGCTCAAGATGCCGGGCCCCAACGGGGTCATCACCGTCGGCCCCACGTACAAACATGCATTCGAATGCGATGTGGAGTGCGTGGAGTACGCCGAGGCCCTCGCCGAGTCCGAGGCCCTCATTGCCGACCTGGAAAGCCTCTCCCGAGAGGTGCCGGACATGAAGCGACATGCCGGCAACTTCGAGCCACCGGAGACGGTCAAGGCCGTCCCTCTCGACCCTAGTGGCGACGCCTCCAAGCACGTCCGGATCAGTTCTGGGCTCGGTCCCAAATAAGAAGCAGTACTCGTCGACTTTCCTCGCGCAAACGTCGACATTTTTGCATGGGGTCCCTCGGGCATGCCCGGCATACCGAGGGATGTCACCGAGCACTCGCCGGATATCTGGGCAGGAGCCTGACTCGCCAAACGGCCTCTGCGCGAACGACGCCCGGGGGCTGCGCCCTTTCCCCACTCACACATAAGAATCAGTCATCAAGGAAGGGTCGGCCTCGCCCCGGCAGAGCCCGACCCTACCTCGGGGGCTAAAAAGGGGGAACCCCTCTCGTCAAGTTTGGACGTACCGTTCCGCGTCAAAGAAGCTCTTTTTTCGGTCAAGAAGGGTTTTTTGCGTTCTCCCGGATGCGTCAGAAGCAGGGTCCCGAGGAGCGAACTTGGGTACGAGTAAATGGCGAGACCGACCGAGCTGGGGAACACCCATGCCTCCGGGCTAGGGACACCTCACTCGTCGCCTGCCACGAAAAAGGACCCAGCTCGGGAATCACCCTGTTGTCGACACTACGGGCCAGGCGCGAAAATCGAAACGAAAAGGAGCATGACTTCACGGAAGAGAAGTAAAATGTCCAGGCCTCGGTGGCCGCGGCAAATCGCACATCCAACGGAAATTGTCCCAACAAAAATCAGGCGTCGCCTCGGGCAGGCGCCGCGCCCTCAACTCCACCCCTGCCGTCGGTAAGGTCCGCCTCCGCTTCCGGCGGCGGCGCAGGAGGAAGAATCTCCGCTTCGAAGACGGTCGCCAGCGCCGCGCTCGGACCCGCAGCGACCGCATCGAGCCGCTGAACTTCCGCCAAGGCCGCCTCGTCTTCGTCAGGAAGGCAGTACCCCTCACTGACCCGCTCCAAGTCCACGACGTAGTGGGAAGCGAGCACGGCGAAGGCCCGCCTGACGCCGTGGTGTAGCGCCCCGCGGACTTTACCGCGCGCGTAATCACCTAGGGCTTGAAGGCGGCTTTGGGGAGAGCTTCCTGAAGGGACGTCGCCGGGACCGAGTTTCCGATAGACCTCCGAGACGGCCTCGGACATGGCCGCGAGATCGACCTCCCTCTGCTCAGCAGCTCCAGCGAGCGCCTCGGCGAGCGCTTTGGCAGACTCGTCAAGAGCAGACTCGAGCTCTGCGAACAACCGAAAGAAAGACCTCAAACTCAAGCGAAAGAAACGGGCAAGAACGAGAACCGAGGACGGACGGGGCGCACCTCCGGCTCGGACGCATTGCTCCGAGGCCGTGACCTGGGCCGCGGCCAGATCGGCCGCGAGGGTCTTGGCCCGGTTTTCTGCCTCGGCGGCCCGGCCCCGAGTTTGGTTCCGCTCCTCGGCAACCTGGGCGAGCTCCGACCGCTATTGTAGCACCTCCGTGCGCGCTGCCGCCGCCTCGGCCCTCAGGTCAGCGCAGAGCAACTGGAGGTCCGCTATCTTAGCGTCCTGCTGAGAGAGGCGCGCGGTAGCCCCGGCGAGCGAAGTCCTCAGGGACCGCAGCGAGCCCCAGACGTCGGCCTCGCGGCGGATGAACGACGACTTGGCAGCGCTCCGGTCCGTCAGATCCTAGAAGGGAAAGCAAGACATCACGACGGACGCCTCACTCGCAGAAGCAAGAAGGTATGCCCGAAACCATTACCTGAAGGATTTTGGGGACATCCCCGCAGAGAACCTCCAGCGACGATCGGAGCAACCCCACTATCGCCTCCGCACGCTTGCGGAGCTCGTCCCAGGACTGGTCCTCCTCTTCGTCGTCAAGAACGAAGATAGGGCCCGAAGCCTCGCGGGTCCGGAATCGGAGCAACTGGCCCCGGGCCTCAGGGCTCCGCCGCACAGCGACAAGGCTGCCGCCCGCCCGGAAGCACTGCGCGTCCGCGCCCACCTCTTCCGAGGCTCCGGGCGCCGACGCTGCGGCCGTCTCAACGCCGGCGGCAACCGTACGCTCTCCGACTGGGACGGTGCCAACTGCGGTAGCGGCAGACGCCGGCATGGCCGACATGGCAGGCGAGCTCGGGACCACGTCGGCGCCGGCCGCCTCCCCGATCACGATGGCCACCTCGGCAGAGGAGCCCGCCTCGGGGACCTGATCCCCCGGAACATGCGACGCCTGAGCCCCGTGCGGCGGAGCACCCTGCGAAAGGGTCGGCTGAGCGGCAGGGCCCGAGGTGGCGCCAGCTGCCTGGACCAACGCCGTCTTGAGGGCCTTCCGAGGCGCCAGGTCAGTAGGGCCATGGCTCCGTTTGCTGGAAAAAACAAGAAAGGGAAAATCACGGCCCAGACGTATGAATGAAGCGCCGGGACGGAGACATTCCAAGGTACCTACCCGCTCCGGACCATGATCCACGGTGCCTGGGGGGAGGTCTCTTGGCTCCCGCTTCCTGGAACCACCGCCGAGGTCCGCCTCGCCAACAGCCCCGGCGCCGCCCTCGCCTCGGACGCCCCTGAGGCCCGGGAGGCGGACTGCCCAGGCGCCGCCATGGCAACCTGAGGACCGCTCCCCCATGCTGCCGGCGCGGGCGACGGTTCCCGAGGAACGGACCCCTCGGCCCGGCTCCCTGGAGTCGCGTCAGCTCCTCCAGCCGAGGGGTCAAGAACCCTCTCGGGTTGCCCCCGCCCCTCAGGTCGGGGATCCGGCGCCTCGGCTCCAGGGACCGACGACGTAGGCCCGCTCGGGGGCTGACTCGACGGCTCCCGGCCACACCCCAAGCCGGGGCTGAGACCGAGACGGGCGGCCATGTCGTCCTCCTCCTCTTCGTCGTCGTCGTCGTCATCGTCGGACGTCTCCGGCGACAGCTCCCTGGGAAGTCCTTCCCTCTCCTGCTGGCGACGGCGTTTCTCCAGGGCATCCCGAGCCCGCCTCCGCCTGCGGGCCCGGGCCTTCTCCGCATCCTTTCTCTTCTTCTCCTCCTCCGCGGCGACCCGCCGCGCCGCCCGACCCACCGCGTCCTCCGGGACCCGCGGCAGGGAGGGTTTGTGCCGCCCCACCTCCTAAAAGGGGGGAGAAAGAAACCCAATCGTAAGAATCAGAAGCAACCTGGTATGTGAAGAAAGAAGGAACGAACACTCACTAGAGCGACGCACCCCTGGTCGGGGCGCATTCGGGGCTGGGAAAAGGCGTGGGGGTCCGGCTTCCCCATCGCGGCCGACACCCGCCAGTGGAGGGCGTCGTGGGGAAGAGGATCAGGGGACATCCGTGACCCCTCCCAGTCGGCCTCCTGGGTCATCTCCCAAAGCGACAGCCGCCGCTCCGCCAGAGGGAGCACCCTCCGGCGGTGGATGGCGGCAACCACTCCCGCGGCGGTGAGCCCTTCCTCCCGCAAAGCCTTCAGGGCCTGGAGAAGAGGTTCGAGGTTCTTCTGCCTCTCGTGTGGAGTCCCGTGGCGCCAGGCGTCGGGAGCGGCGGTGATAACCCGCTGAGAGAACGGCGGGAGCGAATCCCCGTCATTCCGGAGGTAGAACCACCGGCGCTGCCAACCCTTGTTTGAGGATGCAAGGACGGCAGGGATATACTGCGACGACCGCAACTGCCTCAACAAGAGGGTGCAGCCGCCGGCCCGTACCGCCGCACGGACCTTCCTCTCCCCCGTCGACGAAGCAAAAAGCTCGGCAAAGAAGAGATGAGTCCATAAATCCCAATGGGGGGCGATCCCCAGATACCCCTCGCACACCGCTACAAAGATAGCGGCCTGCGCGATGGAGTTGGGAGTGAGGTTGTGCAGTTCCACCCCGTAGTGGAACAGGATGGCCCGCATGAAGCGGCTCGACGGCACACCAAATCCCCGCTCATGGAAGGAGACGAAGCTCACGACATACCCCGGCGGAGGGGATGGAGCGACTCCGCCCGCAGGAGGAATCCATTCCGGCCGCTGCTTATCGGTGAGGGGGCGGAGCAAACCCTCGCCGACGAGGTCCTCCAGATCACCCGCAGTCACCGTGGAGAAGGGCCACGGGTCGCGCGGCTGGAGGATGGTCACCCGGTCAGCCATCGCCAAGGCAGAAGGGGTGGCGGCGCGAAGGACAGGGGAGGGCGGTTTCCTTTTCCTGGCTAGATCTCTCAGGCTGCAAAAAACCTGAGAAGGAGGCGAGAAGCGGAGTCGAGAACCGTCACCGGACCCTCTCCGGGGTACATAAAGACCAAGGTCAAGACGGTTCCAACGTACCGCCCGAACCGGACGCGGGGTTCAAAAAACGCGAAGCGAAACAGCCGTTCCTCGAACGGCTCGCGCACGCAATGGCAGCCTCGCCGACCGCTTACCCCGGCGCATTAACTCCGCGGCTGGACAGGTGACGTTTCTGGCAGGGGCAGCTGGCGACGCTTCGCCTCCGCCAAAACGACCACACCGAAAAAGGTACGCCACGACGTTCAATTTCGAATCCTTTTTCCCTTTTCCTTCTTTCTCTATCTCTTGCAACAGGGACCGGGAAAGGGGATACCCCCAAAGGGATCCTTCCCCGTGAAGGAACTAGGCTCCGAGCCTCCCTACTGATCAGGGGTTCGAAGGCTGGCCCCCCGAGGGGTTCAAACAGCCGCCTCAGATCGCGTGGGTCCGACACCCACTACTGGTCAGGGGTTCGAAGGTCGGCCTCCCGAAAGGTTCCACGACCGCCTCAGGCTACTAGGGCTCCGCGCCCATTACTGATCAGGGGTTCGAAGGCTGGCCTGTCGAAGGGTTCACAGTCGCCTCAGACGCCGAGCGAGGGATGACCAGGGGTACGTTCGATACATAACCAAGGCTCGGGCTGCGCTCCCGAGGTACCCTAGGACATTTCCGAGACCAGCGGGAACGACTCTGTAACGGAATCCCATCGGAGGGAGGCAACGAGCCCTCGGACCCCGTCGCTAGGGGACCGGGTCCGGCAGATCACCCGCAGGTACTTTTGGGCATGCCTCCGGGCCCCTAGTCGACCCCCAACGAACGGGGCACGGACGTCCACTCGGATTACCCGATTGCAGCTCACCGGAGACACCATGTTCGGTGCCCATCGAGGGTAACATGGCGCACTCCCCCCCTCCTCCTTGCGGAAAGGCGACGTAGGGGCGTATATAAAAAAGCCGAGTCTGTCCCTGATCGTCCTCTCGCTCCGTGCGGAGGCTCGGGGGCTGCTCTCGCAAACCCGGCTCTGGCCAAACCGTTGACAGCGTCAACATACCAGCCCGAGAACTTGGGCCCCGACAGTGCACCTGGGCTACGCCCTGCTCGCATGAGGGAACCGCCAGACCAGCCGAGGCATTACGCAAGGCATTAAGACCTCGAAGGAGTGAAACCACTCCTCCGAGGCCTCGGGGGCTACACCCGGCGGGTGCGCTCGCGCGCACCCACCGGAACAAAGTACCACCGAGAAAGGCTGGTCCCCTTGCAAAAAAGTGCGACGCAAGCCTCCAAGCGAGTGTTAACACTCTCTTCGAGGCTCGGGGGCTACTGTCGGGGACCATAATTAGGGGTACCCTCAAGACGCCTAATTCTCAGCTGGTAACCCCCATCAGCATAAAGCTGCAGAGGCCTGATGGGTTTGATTAAGTCAGGGATCAGTCCATACGAGTGACTCGATCACGCCACGCCCGAGCCTAGCCTCGGGCGAGGGCAGCCGACCCTAAGATGACTCCGTCTCGCCTGAGGCCTCCTCTTTCACGGCAGACGCATCACCGGCTCGCCCGAGGCCCCGCCTTCGATAAGAAGTAACCCTGACTAAATCACCGCGCCAACCGATCAAGTCACCGGGGCGTTTAACGCAAAAGGTAAGACCGACGGGCGACCAGACTTCGCCAGAGGTGCCATAGGAGGCTCCGCCCGACCCAGGGCTCGGACTCGGGCTAAGGCCCCGGAAGACGGCGAACTCCGCTCCGCCCGACCCAGGGCTCGGACTCGGGCTAAGGCCCCGGAAGACGGCGAACTCCGCTCCGCCCGACCCAGGGCTCGGACTCGGGCTAAGGCCCCGGAAGACGGCGAACTCCGCTCCGCCCGACCCAGGGCTCGGACTCGGGCTAAGGCCCCGGAAGACGACGAACTCCGCCTCGCCCGACCCAGGGCTCGGACTCCGCCTCGGCCTCTGCCGAACGACCTCCGCCTCGCCCGACCCAGGGGTTCGGGCTCGGCCTCTGTCATGCAGGACGGACTCGACCTCGACTTCGGAGGAGCCTCCACGACGCCCGACCTAGGACACAAGACCGCCACGTCAACAGGAAGCGTCATCATCACCCTGCCCTGAGCCGACTTGGGTCGCAGAGAACAAGACCGGCGTCCCATCTGGCCAGCTACGCCAGATAGGCAATGATGGCACCCCGCTAGACCATGACGACGGCGGCTCACAGCTCCCTTACGAAGGCAGGAGGACGTCAGCAAGGGCCCAGCCACTCCGACAGCTGTCCCTCCGTCCGGCTCCGTTACTCCTCCAACAGCCACGACGCCACACCAACAGGGTGCCAAGATCTCTCCGGCTGCCACCTTGGCATGTACTTAGGGCGCTAGCTCTCCCTCGCTAGACACGTAGCACCTTGCTACACCCCCATTTTGTACACCTGGATCCTCTCCTTACGACTATAAAAGGAAGGACCAGGGCCTTCTTAGAGAAGGTTGGCCTCGCGGGGACGAAGGGCAGGGGCAGGCGCTCTCTCGGGGCCGCCCGCTCCCCTCACCTCGCGCGGACGCTTGTAACCCCCTACTGCAAGCGCACCCGACCTGGGCGCGGGACGAACACGAAGGCCGCGGGAACTCTCCGACTCCCTCACGACCCGGCCCCGGCCGCCTCGCTCTCGCTCTCTCTCCCCCCTTCGCGCTCGCCCACGCGCTCGACCCATCTGGGCTGGGGCACGCGGCACACTCACTCGTCGGCTCGGGGACCCCCCGGTCTCGGAACGCCGACAAATGTAATTTTACAAGGGCTGCGTCCCGTGGCTATAAATAGGTGAACAGTACTCCCGTACTGTTCACGCTGACTTGGCATACATTTTTTCACATCACGCCTGTACCTTTACTTTACATCGATCTGAAGGTACATTTGTAATTCTATTTTATGAATTTAATGATGGAAATACATTAATAATAATGCTGGTATTAGTACTCGCATATTATATATAGATGCTATGTTTTATTATTTGTCAACCTTACGAAGGTCTTTCCTTTGGTAACCTTCGTCCGAGATTCATTATATCCGAAGGGATATACTGTTTTTAAGGATGAAGGAGTTTAACATTTAACACTTTTATGTTGCCTTGTTCTTAATTCATAGCATTTGAGAACAAGCCCCCAACATTGGCGCCCACCTCCGGTCAACACACTTCCACTTTTTGAGTTTTGAAAACCTTCGGCAAGCATTACCTTCGTCATACCACCGAAAAAAGCTTCAGCGACAGGGGCTGCCACTCTGCAGCCGCTGGACCCCAATCAGGATGTCGTTTCTCTTAGGGAGGCCCAAAGCCAGAAGAGGAAAGCCACCAGTCCAACGCCTCCGGAAGACGACTTGGACCAAGAAATCCAAAAAATGGAGGTGCTCCATCAACAGGTCCAACGGAAGAAGGAGAAGATGGCTCGCCTAGCTGATCTTCAAAGGCAGATAGATGAAGCCTAGCTTCGGCACCTCGCTCAAGATGACTAGAATCAAAGGCCCCCGCGTAGAGAGCTTCATCAAGAGGGTTTCTACAACGAGGACAACTGGTATGAAGATTTCCATCATGGAAATTTTGCTTTTGATGATACTTCTCCTCTGTCAACAGAACTGCAGGCTACACCTTGGCCACAGTCTTATAAGCCACCTCAGCTCCCCATGTACGACGGTCATTCAGACCCGAAGCAATTCTTGATGAGCTATGAGGCAACTATATCTTCGTATGGTGGCAACACAGCGGTCATGGCAAAGTCCTTTGTCATGGCTGTCAGGAGCGTGGCTCAAACCTGGTATTCTTCCCTTAGGCCAGGAACAATCACTTCATGGCAAAAGCTGAAGGATATGTTGATAACCAGCTTCCAAGGCTTTTAGACGAAGCCAGTCACTGCTCAAGCTCTATTCCAGTGCACCCAGGATCACGAAGAGTACCTTGAGGCATATGTCCGAAGGTTCCTACGTCTGAGGGCACAGGCACCAACAGTGCCCAATGAAATTGTCATTGAGGCCATGATCAAGGGGCTTCGGCTAGGACCTTCAGCTCAGTACTTTGCCAGGAAGCCTCCTCAAACTCTGGAGAAGCTGCTCCAGAAGATGGACGAGTATTTCGAGCTGACAATGATTTTCGCCAAAGAAGGGAGGAAGCTCTCAGGTTCTCTGAAATGACCAGGGGCTTCGGAGGAAGGTTTTATCCGAGGCATGTCAGGTCAATTCATCATTCTACTCAAAATGATGACAAAGGGAGTCACCAGCAAAGGCCATAGCGTTCCTCACAAGCTTCGGGGCAACAGCAAAGCTCTTTTCGGCCCCCAGCGCCAAGAGGCAGAGGCGCCAGGGGTTTCGGAGGAAGATTGTGAGATCAACCAAGAAAAATTTACTGCTTATTTTGCGGTGAAGGCAAGGGCCATACCACCAGAATGTGCCATATTACCATTCAAAAGCAAAAGGAACTAGCAGAGGCTGCAGCGCAACAGAGTCAGCCGAAGCAGGTTATGCATACTGCTTCGTACCATTCGCCTTACATTCCAGAATATGTAGGCAATCACCCTGCAGCCTCTGTTGCTTCGGCAAGCCAACCCCAAGCTTCCTGGCAACAGCTTCCACCGCCACCACCAATACAACGAGCTCCGCAGCCAGAAGGGAGCCAGCATTCTCACCCCCAGAGGGACTTCAGAGAAGAATCCGAAGCTCGCACAGTCAATAGCACTGTGCCAGAGTCGAAGCACATTTACTGACAAAATATCCTACCTCGACACCAGCTTTTTGCACTTTCGCGTTCAGTTTTACTTTCTTCGTAATAAAGAACAATTATGGAAAGTTTAAGTGTTTTTGTCGTTTTTCAAATTCTTGTAACAGTTTAGATTATTATCATAATGAAAATATATCTTCTCCATCGGTTTGAATTGCCGAAGCATAGGAATCTATGGGGGCACGGAGAACCTTCAAAATATCAAAAAACTGTTCTAAGGAACGAGTGCAATTTTTTCAAAGTAGTAAAAAAGTCATTCCTAAGGGAGCGCAGTGTAAGTTTTCTGCTCAAAAGTCGTTCCAAAGGGAATGCAGAGCTTACAGCGAAAAATAAACGCTGATTCTGTTGAAAGTAAAAGGCGAAGAAGCTCCTAAGGGAGGCTTACAGCGAGAAATAAACGCTGATTCCACTGAAAGTAAAAGGCGAAGAAGCTCCTAAGGGAGGCTTACAGCGAAAAGTCAGCGCTGAGATAAAAAGATTATGTGCTCCATTGCAGAGATGTGTGTATCTTCAGCATAAATATCATTTTGCATAGCATAACATCATCCCACCATTTTGCATAACATAAGCATCATACATCATATTGCATGAAAAACGAGAAGGCGACACAGTATTAATCTTCGAAGAATGTTTTGAAGAATGTATTAAGAAGAAGTATAGCTTCGTCAGAGAGGCAACATAAAACTCTTTTATAGCTTCGAAGAATGTTTGCACGAAGCTTGGATATTCCTCATCAAGAGAAGTATGAAAGTTATTATGATACATAAAAGATTTTTCTTCACGAAGCATGAAAAGAAGGAAAGGTGTTTTTTTCGCCGAAGGCTCAAAAGCGGTATGTATGTAAAATTTCATGCATCGTAAAGAATTGAACCATAAGTAGATTATATATTACATTTAAAGTTGCAAAGTTCTACACATGTCATGTTCCAAGTATTTTTTACATTAACACTTAATCTTCCCTAAGAACTACTTCTGCAGCTTCGTTTAATAGCTGATTGACAACTTTGTCCATAATGGCTTCGGCCATTTGTCTAATTTCGTCGTCCCCTTCAGGGGGGTCCGGAGCTGCCCCACCAGATTCTGAGGGAGGAGAGGATACGACTATATTACTATTACAGAATTGCGAACAAAGTTTAAAATCAAAAATCACAACAGAATAAAAACCACTAACTAATACCTATTTGCCCTTCGGGCCCTGTGCCCTCTTCAGCAGCCTCCGCTACTTTTCTAGCATCATGGATGCCTTTTTCACTTCTCTGAATAATTTCTTGAGCCATTTCTCGACCGCCATTGTCCCAAATGTCTGTGAAAAATTTTCCACCGACCTGGCTCGCTTCGGCTGAAGGGTCTTTGATATCTTCAGAGGATAAAGCAGTTCCAGACTGTGCTAAAGATTTCACATGTTCGCATCCTTTCTTTTCCAAAATAGTAACAATTCCTCTGGCGCCTGAAAAAGCACAAATGTCCCCGCGACTATTCAAGATTTCCTCGAAAGCCTCAGCTTCGTGACTGATCCATTCAATCGAGCCTTCTGGATTCCCTCTTGTGAAATTTTCTTCACTAGAAAATGCGCCGACGCTGGCGAAGCTGGATTTTATCTTTTTAACACACTCTATGGATTTATCATAATACCTTTTCCTCGAAGCACGAAGCTCTTCGACATTTATTTCCAAATGATTTGCCCATTGATCGCTTAGTTCTCTCTTTGTTTCTTCAAGAATGCGTTCTTCTTTAGCTCGGGCTAGTTGTTTCCGAAGATCTTCAATTTCGCGCCTCTGAGCTTCGGCTTGAGTTTGGGAGTTAGCTTCGTCTTCCTTCATTTTTTCCACCAACATAAGCAGAATTTTGTCCTTCTCCAAGGCTTCGTTTCTTAGCCTGATGACCTCTGTTCGAAGGTTGTTAAGAGCAATGGTGCAGCTTTCATTTTCGGCATTCTTTTGTGCCCTTAAGGCATTGCTGAGTATTAAGCCCTATTCAAAAGAATGAATGAGTTAACATAAGAACAAAAGACTAATTCAAAATTCATAAACTTCAAAATTCATAATTTTTGTACCTTCAGACTATTGTATGCCAGGCTATCCGCAAGATCGTCCTTCGTCATGGCGCAGAGGCCAGCTTCGAGTTTCGGGAACCCCATGCTTCTAGCCATTTCCCGGCAGACGGATAATTCTTTATTGTCTGGGAGACAGTATAGGAAGTCATCTTCGTTTGTTCCATTGAACACTACGGCCCCCTTCGGATACTTCAGTTCTCGGGCATAGTGATTGGCTTCAAAAATCTCTTCTTCGGATAGTTTCTTCCCCGAGGCATGTCGCACAATATAATCACGTATTTTGGAAGATGCTTCGGGGGTGGCAGTATCGATTTCCTCAATCAAAATCGGCTCTGTTGTTTTTGTTTTTTCAGCTTCTAAACTTGCCTCTGACATTTTCTCGGCTTCCAAAGGTTGTATCTTGGTGGGCTCTGAGGGCCCAGCTTCAGTTTCAAATTGTTGCTTCAAAGTTTCAGCAGCAAAGCCTTCAGTAGACACTTCAGAAGTTTCAGCAGTTTTCTTTGGAGTTATGCTTGAAGATTTAATTGTCTCCAAAACATCCAGCACATTAACCATCCTTTTTCTTTTCGGGGTCGCTGCTGGTCCCTTTTGGCTTTTAGCTGCCTCGACTTTTGATGAAGGACTTAAAATGTCTAATGTTATTCCTTCTTCAGTTCTCGGTTCTTCCATTTTCTCTATTGCTGGTGCTTCGGCCATTTCTACGGATTTTGGCGCTAGAGTTGGTTCTCTGGCTTCGCTGGCCGAAGAAGCCCCACCAATAAACTCAGGCACTGTAGCTAGCTCAATACAGCGTGGAGGGTGGGTGAGCACTTTTACCTTCTTCCTCTTCGGAGCTGGTTCCCTAGCAGTAGCCGAAGCAATTTCCTTTGCAGGAGAAGTATTTTTCCTTTTTTGGCCTCGCATTGGATAATGGTAGTCTGGGTAGATAAACCCAATTGCATCAAATACTCGGTTGAGTCTCTTCTTCTTTCGGCCTCCGAAAGCCGCTGACAATGCAGTATTTTCGGCCTTTGAGTATGCCCCAAGCAATTCATCACTTACATTCTCAATGCTTTTTAGCCAATCATCATCTGGTTCAACGAACTTATCTCCATACTTGAATGTATATTTCAGCCTGATTAGCCCAGCCTCGTCAGCTTCTTTAACAGTCTCCTTCAGCATTTCCCAGTTATCTGTAAGTGGCCACACTCTGAAGGAAACGTGCTCTTGCATTAAGTCCCTGGTCCCAATAAAAGAGCAGACTACGCCGAAGGCTCTCTGACATTCTTCAGCTGCTTCGTCCATTTCTACCTTCGGTTTCCGGAGTCCGAAGCGCTACCAGATAGGCCGCATGATGATATCTTTAATATCTTCTCGAACCTTCAAATCGTTCTTCACATAGAACCATTCCTTCATCCATTCCCCGGGCCATCTCTTCCGAAAAGTTGGCACGGGACAACTTGACCCAGAGCGGGCACCGAAGCTATAACAACCAAAATTATTATGATATTGCTCCTTACCCCAGGGCTTCGTCTCGTATACTAGCTCGTGTATATTGCAAAAGCTTTTTGCACTTGGCTCCAGGCCCTGGCTCCTCACGGCCCAGACGAAGACTCCCAATCTTATCACTGCTTCAGGGGTAAGTTGATGAAGGTAAACCTGATATATTTTCAGAACTTCTACCACAAATCTGCTTAGAGGGAATCGTAGCCCAGCTTTAAAAAAGCTTCGGAAGATCACGACTTCATTATCTTCGGGAGTCGGCGTAGTTTTCTCTCCGTCATCTGCCCTCACAATGGATATATCTCGGAAATATCTCCCCCTCATATTTTCAAGGTGACTCTGCTTTATAGTTGATTTTCCGAAATTTGAGTGACTAGGCCGCCACGGGCGATCTTCGGAATCCTCCCCACCACTATCCACATCATAACTATCACTGTCGCCAGTATCTTCAGATAAACCCTCCAAAGTCTCCCTGACAATCTTCTCCTTATTGGTCTTCGACATTGATTCAAGAAAACCCAGGTGCATCTCCTCAGAAAGACTTAGCTTCGAAGCACCAGCAACTTTCTTATCCTCAGACATCTTCGCGAATGCTGGCAAACCAGACTTGAAACCGAAGCTTAAAAATTTAAAACCAAGCAAATGCTGTCGCATGCAAGCTGAAAAGCTGGGTGAGTAAAGAGCAGATGGCAAAAGAGTGTGCCAAATAAACTCACGGTGAGCTCGTATTTATACACCCAGTGTGTCGAAAACTGGAGGGCCCCGCTTGTCAATGACTGTTGCTATTCTAGCAAAAGGAAGGTGTTTTTTCGGACCTTCGGCATAAAGCCTTCGTCCATTTTGCAATATGAATTTATCATTACAGTAAATTAATATTGCGAGGGGCTACTGTTGGGGGCCTTCGGCTCCCGAAGGTCCTCAAAAACATAGTTTGACAATGTTTTCCGAGTGTAATATGTGAACAGGCACCTTCGGAGTCAGGTCGCGGATATACAAGGGCAGGGTTAAGACGAAGCTTGACTGGAATGAAAAACGATCATGACGAAGGATAAGACGATCACGAAGCTATGTGCAGAAAAGCTTTGGCGTAACGACAGAAAAGAGGAACCGACTTAAAGATGAAAAGCCAAATTGGACCTTGAAGAATTACTATACAGTTATTGATAAATGTAAGGGGTATCAATGTAATTTTACAAGGGCTGCGTCTCGTGGCTATAAATAGGTGAACAGTACTCCCGTACTGTTCACGCTGACTTGGCATACATTTTTTCACATCACGCCTGTACCTTTACTTTACATCGATCTGAAGGTACATTTGTAATTCTATTTTATGAATTTAATGATGGAAATACATTAATAATAATACTGGTATTAGTACTCGCATATTATATATAGATGCTATGTTTTATTATTTGTCAACCTTACGAAGGTCTTTCCTTTGGTAACCTTCGTCCGAGATTCATTATATCCAAAGGGATATACTGTTTTTAAGGACGAAAGAGTTTAACATTTAACACTTTTATGTTGCCTTGTTCTTAATTCATAGCATTTGAGAACAAGCCCCCAACAACACACAAGACTAGAATCGCAGCGAACACACATACACAAGCCAAGACGTGAGCCCAAAACCCCCCCCGGAGTTTACAACTCAAACGGTGCTCAAATCTCTAACACAATGATCCGAGTGCGTGGTGGCGAAGTCTAGATGTCTTAGAATGATCAAAGAATGCTTGGTGTACTGCCTCATGCGCCTAGGGGTCCCTTGTATAGCCCCAAGGCAGCTAGGAGCCGTTGGAGATCCAATTGGAAGGCAATTCTTGCCTTCTGTCGGGTGGCGCACCAGACAATCCGGTGCACCACCGGACATGAACAGTACATGTCCGGTGCTCGATCTCCTTCCTTTTATGGCAAAGCTGACCATTGGGCCTTCGGTCCCCTTGGCGCACCGGACAGTCCAGTGCGACCAAGTGACCTTTGGCTCGGCCACGTGTCGCCTGTTGATCGCGCAGCCGACCGTTGGCCGTGGGCGCCGTTGGCTCACCGGACAGTCCAGTGAATTTTAGTCGCGACGCCTTTGCTTTTTTCCGAGAACGAAGAGTTCATCACCGGGCCAGCCTGGGCACCGGACAATGTCCGATGCATCACAGGCTGGTGCTGGTTTGGCTGAACTCAGCCAAATCTTCTCCACTTTCTTTTGATGTTTTTCCTGGCACTTAGAATAATATGTTAGTATCAAAAACAATTTACTAAGGCTAGAAACATACCTTGATTCTCGCTTTGCATCTTCTTTAACCTATTTGAATCAAAGTAATTTGTGTTGGGCATCTAATCACCAAAACAATTATAGAATTGGCCCAGGGGCACATTTCCCTTTCAATGGTAACCTGATCTTAGATCTATTTTTGAGAATACCTTAGCTCCTCTCATCTGATCAAACAAATCTTCAATCCGAGGCAATGGGTATTTGTTCTTAATTGTCACTTCATTCAAGTTCTTATAATCAACACACATTCTTCTTGACCCATCTTTCTTGTTCACAAATAGAACTGAGGCGCTCCCTATGGAGACAAACTTGGACGAATAAAACATTTTTCTAGTAATTCTTCTATTTGTTTATTTAGTTCAATTAAATCTTTGACATCCATTCTGTAAACTCTTTTTGAAATCGGTGCAGTTCTGGGTAATAACTCAATAGAAAACTCTATATCATGATTAGGTGGCATACCTGGTAATTCTTTCGAAAATACGTCTGGGTATTCACACACTATTCTGATGTGTTCCAAAGATTTCTGCTCCAATTGATTTACCATGGCTTCTGCTGCTGGTGGCATACTAACATTGACTTCAATTCTTTCTCCTTGCGGACTAGTTAATATAACCATCCTCTTAGCACAAGATATTACTCCATCATACTTGGTTAAGTAGTCTATTCCAAGTATCACATCAATTCCACCCGATTCCAAAATTATCAGCTCTACGAGAAAGCTTATTCCTCTAATCTCAAACTTAGTCTGAGGGCATGAGTGAGTGGCTTTAATTTCACCTCCTGGTGATCAAATTAATAGTTTCCTCTTCAAAGGATAGTTTAATATATTATGCTTTTCCACAAATGACTTTGTTACAAAAAGAGTGAGATTCTCCAAATCAAATAAAACTGATGCAGGTATGGAGTTAATAAGAAACATACCATACACCATGTCGGCATCCTCAAGAACTGTTTCTGTTGTCACATGATTAACTCTCCCCTTACTCTGGTTCTGCGGAGTCTTATTTTATGCAGTACCACGAGTAGGTGTATTCTGGTCAACTCTTTGACTGTTGTTCCTCTGGGGTGTCTATGGGTTGCACTTAGGGCAATTGTTGGCATAATGACCAATTTCACCACACTTGAAACATCCACTTGGTTGGACTGGAGTAGTTGTATTATTATTTCTAGCCGGTGTGTTCACGGTGTTTCCTTGACGATTTTGTTGATAACCACTAGACCTTTGACCGGTCTGAGAGTTGTTCCTCTGCTGGTTCTGATTATTTCTCTATCCTTGCTGTCCAGAGCGTTACACTTGAGAATTATTGTTTCCACTCTGATTTCCAGAGCGAAACTAAGAACCTTGAGAGTTGTTTTGTTGGGTGTTTTTGTTGGACTGTCCTTGGAATTTCCTCTTGTGATCAGACAATTCCCTTCTCTTTCTTTCTAAGTGAGAACACCTAGAGGGGGGTGAATAGGTGATCCTGTAAAACCAAACACTAAATAGCCACAAAACTTAGTTAAGAAAGAGTTAGTGCAACTAAGTAGCTTTGAGGCGAGTTCTTGTGAACAAAACAATCACAAAGAAAGCAACACAAGAGACACGTGATTTTTATCCCGTGGTTCGACCAAGTAACACTTGCCTACTTCCACGTTGTGGCGTCCCAATGGACAAGGGTTGCACTCAACCCCTTTCAAGTGATCCAATGATCAACTTGAATACCACGACTTTCTTCCTTATAGTCTTCTTCCCATTTGCGAGGAATCTCCACAAGTTGGAGCCTCTCGCCCTTACAATATTGATCACAAAGAACACATAAGAGTAAGGTTGGGAAGAGCAACACACACAAGACTCAAATACGTAGCACAACCACGCACACAAGTCACGACTTAAGCTCAAAACACAACACACGGAGTTCACAACTCAAATGGAGCTCAAATCACTAACACAGAGAATCAAATGTGTGGAGTTGGAGTCTTGGAGTCTTAGGATGCTTAGTGAATGCTTGGGTTACTCCTCCATGCGCCTAGGGGTCCCTTTTATAGCCCCAAGGTAGCTAGGAGCCGTTGGAGACCAACTTGGAAGGCCATCCTTGCCTTCTGTCAAGTGGCGCACCGGACAGTCCGGTGCGCCACCGGACAGCTATTGTAGCCTGTCCGGTGCACGATTGCCTTCCAAATCGGGCACAGTCCACCGTTGCACCTCCGGGCCTGTTGGCGCACCGGACATTGTCCGGTGCCTCCTTCCGACCGTTGGAGCTGCCACGCGTTGCCCGCAGATTTCGCGGTCGACCGTTGGCGCTGGCGACCGTTGGCTCACCGGACAATCCGGTGCACCACCGGATAGTCCGATGAATTTTAGCCACGTCGCCTTTCTTCATTCCCGAGGGCGATGAGTTCGCCGCGGATGACTCACCGGACAGTCTGGTGCACCATTGGACAGTCCGGTGAATTATAGCCATACGCCACCGTCAAATCCCGAGAGTGGCGAGTTCACCGCGGACCAGCCTGGCGCACCGGACCGGTGCACCCAGACTGAGCTGGTGTTGGCTGCACACAGCCAACTCTTTTCCCTTTTCTTCTCTTCTTCTTTAGTCACTGTTTCTAGCACTTCGATAACCATGTTAGTACATAAACAATTTACCAAGTCTAGAAACATACCTTGTGCCTTGATTTGTACTTCTCACTTTATATGGCACATAAGAACTTAATCAATCGTGTTGGAGAGTTAATCACCAAAACATTATAGAAATGGCCCAAGGGCACATTTCCCTTTCAATCTCCCCCTTTTATGGTGATTTATGCCAACACATTAAAAAGCAACAAAAGAAGTGTAATATCAATGTAATTGAAGACCAAATTGTTTTCGCTAATGATTTGGCATATTTGGATCATTCTTTGCCACCACTTGGTTTGTTTTTGTAAATCAAATCCTTTTTTCTATCTCTAAGTCAAACACACTTGTTTGAGCAAATCAAGAGATATTCCAAGAGAAAAATTGATCAAGTACCAAAACCTTCCCCTTTTTCCCATAGTCAAAAATTCTCCCCCATAAGAGACCAAATTTTGCAATTAGAGTATTTTGACAGAATCAAATTCTAACTAGTATTTTGACAGAATCAAATTCTAACTCTACTATTTTCAAAATTCTCAAGTGGTTGGCTGATCCAGTTGCTTTGGCCTTAATTTCTCCCCCTTTGGCATTAAGCACCAAAACAGGATCATTTTTGGCCCTCTTAACCCCATTGCCTCACCAAAAATGTCAATTATGAGCAAAAGGCAAATAGAGCATAAGAATGAACTTGGAATTAAATACACCAATACTGGAGTGCAGTGGAAGTCTTTGCATCATCCATTTTCCCTTTCAATGCACTTTTGAGACTACATCAAGAGTACTCAAACAACAGGTTAGTCTCAAAGGGTCAAGTTGTAGCACATCTCCCCCTTAATATGTGCATCATTCGCATATGGACTTGTGAGGTCCGGGGATCACTTGTACAACTTGAGCACCATAACTAACAATAATTGATTGAAATGCACAAAGTAACATGATCAAAGGCATAGAATACATGTATGCTATAGATCAATCCAAGTTACACGAATCTAAGACATTTAGCTCACTACGTAACCTGCAAAACCTTTTCTCATCTAAAGGCTTGGTGAAGATATCGGCTAGCTGGTTCTTGGTGTTAATATGGTACACCTCGATATCTCCCTTTTGCTGGTGGTCTCTCAGGAAGTGATGCCGGATGTCTATGTGCTTAGTGCGGCTGTGTTCAACAGGATTATCCGCTAAGCGGATTGCACTCTCATTGTCACATAGGAGTGGGACTTTGCTCAGATTGTAGCCAAAGTCCTGGAGGGTTTGCCTCATCCAAAGTAGTTACGCACAACACTGTCCTGCGGCAACATACTCGGCCTCAGCGGTGGATAGGGCAACGGATGTCTGTTTCTTGGAACTCCAGGACACCAGGGACCTTCCTAGAAATTGGCACGTCCCTGATGTACTCTTCCTATCTACCTTGAACCCGGCATAATCGGAGTCTGCGTATCCAATTAAGTCAAAGGTGGACCCCTTTGGATACCAGATCTCGAAGCAAGGCGTAGCAACTAAATATCTAAGAATTCGCTTAATGGCCACAAGGTGACATTCCCTAGGATCGGATTGATATCTAGCACACATGCATACACTTAGCATAATGTCTGATCTACTAGCACATAAATAAAGTAATGACCCTATCATAGACCGGTATGCCTTTTGATCAATGGACTTACCTCCTTTGTTGAGGTCGACATGCCCGTCGGTTCCCATCGGTGTCTTTGCGGGCTTGGCGTCTTTCATCCCAAACCTGTTGAGAAGATCTTGTGTGTACTTCGTTTGAGAGATGAAGGTGTCGTCCTTGAGTTGCTTCACTTGGAACCTAAGAAAGTAGGTCAACTTGCCCATCATCGACATCTCGAACTTTTGTGTCATCACCCTGCTAAACTCCTCACAAGACTTTTGATTAGTAGAACCAAATATTATGGCATCGACATAAATTTGGCACACAAAGAGATCACCATTGCATGTCTTTGTGAAAAGAGTGGGATCGGGTTTCCCAACCTTGAAAGCAATTAAGAAATCTCTAAGGCATTCATACCATGCTCTTGGGGCTTGCTTAAGTCCATAGAGCGCCTTAGAGAGCTCAAACACGTGGTCGGGATACCTGTCATCCTCAAAGCCAGGGGGTTGTTCCACGTATACCTCCTCCTTGATTGGCCCATTGAGGACAGCGCTCTTTACGTCCATTTGAAACAACCTGAAAGAGTGGTGAGCGGCATAGGCTAACAATATGCGAATAGACTCTAGCCTAGCCACAGGAGCAAAAGTCTCCTCGAAATCCAAACCTGCGACTTGGTCATAACCTTTTGCCACAAGTCGAGCCTTGTTTCGTGTCACCACCCCATGCTCGTCTTGCTTGTTGCGGAACACCCACTTGGTTCCCACAACATTTTGCTTTGGATGTGGCACCAGGGTTCAAACTTCATTTCTCTTGAAGTTATTGAGCTCTTCCTGCATGGCCAACACCCAGTCCGGATCCTGCAAGGCCTCTTCTACCCTGAAAGGCTCAATAGAAGAGACAAACGAGTAATGCTCACAAAAATTAACTAATCTTGAGCGAGTAGTTACTCCCTTGCTTATGTCACCCAGAATCTGGTCGACGGGGTGATGTCGTTGGATCATTGCTCGGACTTGAGTTGGAGGGACCCGTGGTGCTTCTTCCTCCGTCACTTGATCTTCTTGTGCTCCCCCTTGATCACGCCCCTCTTCTTGAGGAACATGATCATCATCTTGAGTTGGGGGTTGCACCATTATCGAGGAAGATTGTTGATCTTGTTCCTGTGATTCATGTGGTCGCACATCACATATTGCCATCATGCGTATTGCGGCCGTCAGAATTTCTTCTTCATCTACATCATCAAGATCAACTTGCTCTCTTGGAGAGCCATTAGTCTCATCAAATACAACGTCGCTAGAGACTTCAACCAATCCCGAAGATTTGTTGAAGACCCTATACGCCTTTGTATTTGAGTCATACCCTAGTAAAAACCCTTCTACTGCCTTGGGAGCAAACTTAGAATGTCTACCTTTCTTCACCAGAATGTAACATTTGCTCCCAAATACTCGAAAGTAAGAAACGTTGGGTTTGTTACCGGTAAGGAGTTCATAGGAGGTCTTCTTGAGAAGACGATGCAGGTAGAGCCGGTTTATGGCGTGACAGGCTATATTCATAGCTTCCGACCAAAATCGCTCGGGTGTCTTGAACTCCCCAAGCATCGTTCTTGCCATGTCAATTAATGTCCTGTTCTTCCTCTCTACCACACCGTTTTGCTGTGGTGTGTAGGGAGCAGAGAACCCGTGCTTGATGCCTTCCTCCTCAAGATACTCCTTCACTTGCAGATTATTGAACTCGGACCCATTGTCGCTTCTTATCTTTTTCACCTTGAGCTCAAATTCATTTTGAGCCCTCCTTAAAAAGTGGTTTAGGGTCCCTTGAGTTTCTGATTTGTCCTGCAAAAAGAACACCCAAGTGAAGCGGGAAAAATCATCAACAATAACAAGACCATACTTACTTCCCCCGATGCTAAGGTAGGCAACGGGTCCAAAAAGGTCCATGTGAAGAAGCTCCAGTGGTCTTGATGTTGTCATCATATTCTTGCTATGATGAGTGCTTCCCACCTGTTTTCCTGCCTGACATGCTGCATAAGGTCTGTCTTTCTCAAAACAGACATCGGTTAGTCCTAACACATGATCTCCCTTTAGAAGCTTATGAAGGTTCTGTAACACCCCAGGTGTTTATATTCCGCTCGACAACGAGTATGGATTTAAGCACGTAATATCGGTGGATAAAACGGACGTTAAATTTTAAACATCTTTCGTCTATCGCGATTTTAATATCGCATCTGTTTCGGCTGTCGCGAGTGCGACGTCGTTTTTATTTTTATCTGTCCGGGCTTTTCCTAAATTTTCGTGATGTTCGGAACATAGCTGTTCCGAAAATCTGTGTTCAGTGATTATTCATCGCTCGCGCGAATACGAATTCGGAAGTCCGAACTCACTCAGGCGATTTTATCCTGGGCAAAATTAATTTGAACTCGGCGACAAAAGTGTTAATACAAAATTAAATCGGACTACACCCGGAATCCAAGAAAAACTAGGCGTAGAATTATAAACTGAGTTGTTTCCTAGTCGACTCCGATATCGTTTAGCTTGATCCGTTAACATCAGATTAAAACTCGAACCTTGGTAATTTAATCTATTCCTTACCAGATAAATTTTTGTCTGACTTCTAGTAAACCAAAGCTGACTACAATACCGAAGTTGAAATCAGTTTAATTCGGTATGTCGTTTCTCATCCAGATCCAAGTCTTCGGATATAGGTAACCGGTAAAAAAATCATATTCCACAGTGTTCGCTAAATCAAATATTCGGGACAAAAGCAGATGAGTTATCTGATTTTAAAATATCGAATCCGATCTGGTCTGGTTCAATCTGTCTACATCTCGCTTCCGTGACGATGCTGACATCGTCTCCGAAGGGATCCCGATCGCGATGCCGCGTTCGGCTCGCGTAGTTAAAAATTTATTTATTTCATAAAGTGGCAAGTCTGGTGCCAGTTTAAAATTAATCGATTAAGGTAATTAGAAACATCACCTAATTATTTCACTTTTGTTTGAGAAATCTCTACGAATTCGTAGAGACACTACTGTGGGCAGGCTGTTTCAAATAAATTGAACCCGAACTAATTGAAACTGGAACAACTGTTAGCCAATTTTGTTTCCTATTTCAAAGTCAGCAAATAATACGATGAGAGCAAAAAGCAAGATCGTTTCTTTTTCTTTGTCACAGATGTATGCGAGTGATTTGGTAAAAAAAAGAAAAAGATAAAATATCTCACCGCTAAACATCCATGCTCTTATCTCCTCCGTGGATTTTTTCTTTGAAGCCACCGCTGGCAGCCTGTAGAAGCTTTATTCCTATCTCCTCTGATATTCCGTCGGCAGCTCCGTCTTCCCGGTGCCGTGAGCTCGCCCTGCTCCCTGGTTCCGGCTGAGCTCGCGCCCAGCTCCATTTCCTCCTCCCCAGCCGTCATCTTCCATGGCCGCCGCGCCCGGCCGTGGAGTTCATGCGCGCTTCTTCCCTGCGCTCCTCTACTCGGTCGCTCCTCCCGTTTCCTGCTCACGCCGCCGTCGAGCTCTCTGGCCGTCGCGCCCATATCCCCTGCTCCTCCGGCGCCGCGGCTTCCCAGCTTCTGCCAGCCGGCCGAGCTCTCTCGTCAAGACTCCAGTCCGAACTCCCTCCAATTTCCCCCATGGTCGCTCGGGTCCTGCTCGCCATCTGTCCACGAGTCACGCATCGAGCAATGGAGGAAAATCTACAGCCTAAGCTTTGATCAATATCTGTGTGGATTCGGAAAAAAAGACTGATGTCGGCTTGTATCGCACGTCTGGTCGACGAAAAGCTCGAACATGAGACCGTCATCGATCCAGCCGTCGTCTATCTCGCCAACATTTATCCGCCGTGGTTCAGCTCGCCATGAGTCTGGTCTGGCCATCGTCCCTGCTTTGCCTTCCCCAAGCAGCCGTGTGGATGGTCTCGCTTCTCATCCATCGGAGGATTTTATGTGTGCTCGCGTTTGTCGTCGAGTCGTTAAACACGTCATCCCGGCTCGATCCCCACCTCACCAGCTTACCCCAGACTTCAATCGAAGGTCATCGTCGTTCATGCATCCCCAAGAAAACCCAACAATCGGGTGAAGACGAAGTTAGCAGCGTGATTTTCCCCAAGCGCTCAACCAATTACCTGGATCGGAAAATCGCTACCGATCTCGCGGATTCGAGTTAGCTGTTGAAACGGTAAGCTGATGAATTATTTAGAATAGTTCGATCGTTGAATAAATTAAGGTGCTAGTGTGATGCTCATTAGGTGCTCGATAAATTGCGTAAGTCACGAAACTCTCGTCGACTTCGCAATTCTTGCGATTATCGAGCCAGGTTCAGTTATAGCTAGTTATTTCGCTATTCCAGTCAATTAGCTGAATTAGTGTACCGAGTAGAATTTTAGTAAGCATGTGTGTTGATGAAATATTTTAATCACTTATAAAGATGTAGTATAATTTATAAAGCAAGGGATAAGTTTAGAATTTAATTAATTAAGTAGCTGATGAGCTGTGTTTAGGCTAATTATGTTTAAAGTGTATGATTTATTGTTCGTAATGTTTGCGTTAGGTACGTATAATTTAGAAAAACATAATTATTACGCGTAGTCGTATATCGATAACTAGTATTTTCGTATGAACTTGTACAACGCCTCGCCGCTAGGTGTTTCGCTATCGCGTAGCACTATTTAGGCGTGTGATATTCTTGTTGATATGCATTCATGTGCATAATGCATTTCATTCAGGTACGTGAATTAATCGCGTGATGCGGAGAAAAAGAGCTAAGTCAACCCCAAGCGCAGGCTACTCTGCATAGTAAAGCGGATGGACGAACCTGAAGAAAGGCAGACTAAACAAGTATCAGAACAAGGATGGTTGTCAAGTGGACGTCACCTAACAACACTAACCTAGTGTTACTCAGGCAAGCCCCGGTGCATGCAACCCCTTCCTTGTGTTTTTAAATTATTTTTACACACTTTAAGTCTAGTGAAATGTGCATTAGGTTTATAGAAGTTGCTTGGAACCCTTTGATGCATTGCCTTCCTTGATATCCATACCTTTATAGATACTTCTGATGAAGTATCAAAATCTGATTTACAAAAATGCTTAGCCCTGCTCAGATCTTGTGGATAGAGGTTGTCTTTTGCTTTAAGGCCTAGCTCAGGGGTTATCCTGAGGAAAGATGGCTTCTACCTGCAAGAATATTTTCATTGAGAGCATGGTGGGATCTTACTGCAAAGTTCCCTGTGATGCTCTTTTCATCCTAGGAACATAAACAATCCTAAGGATGGAAGTACTTAAATCGGAACTTGGGCTAGGAACAGGTGATGTTCCGTCCAGGTTAATTAAGGATTGGATGCGTATGTAGGCCTGTTGATCAAGGACTATCTTAACTAGCCACATGCCCTGGATATGGGACAGGGTAAGCTTGAACCCGGCTATTCCATACATGAAAAGACAATCGCGCACTGGGAGTGGAGAGATGGCGAGAGTGGCACGTACCCTCCTGGCAAAGGACCGCCAAAAAGGGTGGTGTGCTCTCGGGTGGCGCGGACCTGTTCATGCAGTGGAGGATCCGTGGGAATGGTAGACATGCAAGGTTTACGAGAAACATATGTCGTGTGGTTAGAGATCCTCAGCTGAGTAAATCGATTCGGATCGCCGTTATATCCCCAGAGAGTGGAGACTTGATCTCCGACCTACAACCTAAGTCAGGATGTGAACCTCATGAATAAAAATGATGTTGTATTGATGAGATGGTGAAATTAGACCAGATGCAAATAGAGTCTATGAATACTTAATCTGGTGTTAAAATATTGAAAGTAAGGACCCACTTTAGTAAGCTATTTCTGCAAAAGTATTTAAGTTGATTCTTGCTAAAGCCTCTCCTTGATTCCCAAATCCAGCATACCCTTGAGAGTCTTTTCTTTAGTCGGGTAAGTCTTGCTGAGTAATTCCGTACTCAGGGTTTTATTCCCTATTGTTTTTCAGGTTATAGCTTTGTACTGCTGATGATGGTATTAAGTGCCGGTGGGCTCGGCCTTCTTATATAAGTATACCCCGTCTTTATCTTCTTATTGAGGATGGTCATTTGAGCTAGCATATATTTCAAACTTATACTTTTGTAATCACTCCGATAAAATAATATAAAATTTTTGTAACTTGTAAAATTTGGTAATAAGATTTCCGCTGCAAAAACATTGGTGTGTGTGATTTGTGTTACTTAATCCCGCGGTTCTGGTTGTAAGTGGTTTATCTGATGTCCTTGGGGCAATCGGACAGATCCTGTTAAGTTATCTGGTGCACATGCATAGCAGTCTGAGGTCTTTGAGACAAGGACAGGTGCATGTGGGCCAATAACTTGGGAGGTTCTGCCACAGCTGGTATCGGAGCTGTTGGGGTCATGCTTCGTTGCGCCGAAGGTCTTGCACGAAGAAGCAGCTTCGGCTGAAGTTGTCCCCAGGAGATGGCCGAAGGTTCCTTTTCATGGAGCTTCGGCGTTACAAACCGACATAGAGATAGAATGACCTTTTTATCCATAGAGGTCTGAGTCAATGTTGTAAACTTTTGTAAGGGGCATAATTGTAATTTGTCACAGGCTGTGACCTGTATCTATAAATAGATGAACAGTACCTCTGTACTGTTCACGCGAACCTGCCATTTGCTTTCGCATCACACTTGTACTTTTGCTTTCCTCAGGACCAAAGGTACATTTTTAATTCGAAGTCATTTATATTCGTTCATGATAATAAAAATGGAGATGATTCTATGATAATATTTAAATGTTTATTTCATACCTTATGATCTGTATGAATACTTCGTTCCTTGCTATTATGTTTACGAAGGTACGTCCTTCGTAACCTTCGTCCGAAATTCCTTATATCCCGAAAGGATATAATGTCTTGGAGGACGAAGGACTTTAACCCTTAACATTTTCTATGTTGCCTTGTTCTTAATTCTTAGCATTTGAGAACAAGCCCCCAACATTGGCGCCCACCTCCGGTGAACTCACTTCCACTTTTCTGAGCTGATGGCTTCGTTCAACAAACAAGCTGGAGCTGCTTCGGCTTCGAAGCTGGTGCTCCCGATAACAGGCGGTTCTTGCTCAGAGCCGGTTAACAAGAAGCAGAAGAAGGAGGCTCAGAGAAGGGTGCAGCATGTTGGAGTGCAGGGACCCTTCATCAAGTCAAAATGGTCCCACATTCCAATTACTTTCTCTCAGGAAGACCTTCAGCTTAAGGATTATCCTCACAATGATGCCATGGTCATCTCTTGCGTGATCAAAGGATTTCTGGTCCACAATGTCCTAGTTGATACAGGCAGTGCAGCTGATATTATATTTGCTAAGGCCTTCAGACAAATGCATGAGCCTGAAGACAAGATTCATGATGCTACGCACCCTCTTTGTGGCTTCGGAGGGCGGCAGATTGTAGCACTTGGGAAGATTACCATGCCGGTAACCTTCGGATTTGTTAACAACACAAGGACTGAGCAAATTGTGTTTGATATTGTTGACATGGAGTATCCTTACAATGCTATCATTGGTCGCGGTACTCTTAATGCCTTCGAAGCAATTCTTCACCCAGCTTATCTTTGCATGAAGATACCTTCGGACCAAGGGCCTATTGCTATTCATGGAAGTCAGGAAGCTGCTAGAAGGGCCGAAGGAAGCTGGACTGATTCCAAAGCAATCCATAACATAGATGGAGCTGAAGCTTGTGAACAGTACAAATTTAGAAGGGAGAAAGCAGCTTCAGCAGATCAGCCGAAGCCCATGCTATTGTGTGAGGATATAGCAGAGCAGAAGGTGCTGTTGGGCTCGCAATTATCTGAAGACCAGGAGAAAACCTTGATAAGGTTTTTATTCAACAACAAAGATGTTTTTGCATGGTCAGCCAATGATCTCTGCGGAGTAAATCGGGATGTTATTGAACATTCGCTCAATGTTGACCCATCCTTCAGACTCCGAAAGCAGAGGCTTCGGAAAATGTCTGATGACAAGGCCGAAGGGGCTCGCAATGAAGTAAAAAGACTCCTCAGTGCAGGAGTTATCAGAGAAGTGAAGTATCCAGAGTGGCTAGCTAACACTGTTATGGTGAAGAAGGCCAATGGCAAGTGGAGAATGTGTATCGATTTCACAGATCTCAACAAGGCTTGTCCGAAGGACGAATTCCCGCTACCAAGGATAGACTCTTTAGTCGATGCAGCAGCTTCTTCAGAGCTCATGAGTCTCCTAGACTGCTACTCAGGCTATCATCAAATTTGGATGAAGAAGGAAGATGAGCCGAAAACTAGCTTCATAACCCCAAGTGGCACATATTGCTATCTTCGGATGCCTGAGGGGCTCAAGAATGCTGGAGGGAGTTTCAGCAGAATGACTGCGAAGGTTCTCCAGTCTCAGATAGGCAGAAATGTGTTGACCTATGTTGATGACATTATCGTAAAAAGCACGAAGCAGGAAAATCATATTGCTGATCTGCAGGAGACCTTCGCCAGCTTCAGACAAGCTGGTCTGAAGCTGAATCCAGAAAAATGTGTCTTCGGAGTAAAGAAGGGTAAATTTCTTGGATGCTTGGTTTCAACAAAGGGAATCGAAGCTAATCCAAATAAAATCGAAGCTATACTTCGAATGGAGCCACCAACCACAAGAAAGGGAGCCCAAAGATTGACAGGAAGGCTGGCATCTCTCAACAGATTTATATCCAGATCAGCAGAAAGAAACTTACCATTTTTCGAGGTGCTGAAGTCAGCTGAAGTCTTTCAATGGGGCCCAAGTCAACAAAAAGCCTTCGAAGAGCTGAAGCAATACTTGATAGATCTCACAACATTAACTCCACCAACGCCAGGGGCTCCTCTGTTGTTATATGTGGCAGCTTCGCACTCAGCAGTAAGTGCGGCACTTGTCCAGGAGAAGCTTGATGGCCAAGTCAAGAAGCAAGTTCCAGTGTATTTTGTATCTGAGGTCCTTAGTGTCTCAAAGAAAAATTATACAGAGCTGGAGAAGGTATTGTATGCCGTTTTAATGGCATCCAGGAAGCTTCGGCATTATTTTCAGGCATACAACATTATTGTTCCTTCTTCGCAGCCGTTGAAGGATATCATGAGAAATAGAGAAGCTACTGGACGGATTGGAAAATGGGCTGCGGAGCTCAATGAATTTTACATTGATTATGTGCATAGATCCTCGATCCAGTCTCAAGCATTGGCAGATTTCATTGCCGACTGGACGCCAGGGGCTCAGGATGAAGAAGCAAATAAAGATGCCGAAGTGTGGACAGTGTTTTGTGATGGCTCTTGGGGAACCTTCGGAGCAGGTGCAGCTGCTGTGTTGGTCTCACCATCCAAGGTTAAAACTTGTTATGCAGCAAGACTTGACTTCAGCTGCACAAATAATATTACTGAGTACGAAGCCCTGCTCCTGGGTCTTCGGAAACTAAAGGCAATGGGAATCAGAAGGGCGATTCTTAAAACTGATTCCCAGGTTGTTTCGGGTCATATTGACAAAAGTTGCAAGGCTAAAGACCCGAAGCTTGAAAAATACTTAGACACGGTCCGAAGGATCGAAGCTTCCTTCGAAGGATTTTCTGTCAAGAATATCCCTCGAGGGCAAAATGAGCATGCTGATTTGCTAGCCAAGTCTGCAGCACAGGGGCTGCCGTTACCTTCGGATGTGTTCTTCGAAACAATAAAGGCACCTTCAGTAGAGCTCCTTGAAAGAGCAGTCCTCAACATTTCTCCTGTTTACAGCGAAGATTGGAGAACTGAAATAATCTCTTACCTTCAGGGTAACTTCCTATCAGATGACGAAGCTTACAATAAAAGAATAGAGGCAAGAGCTCGTCCGTATGTCATGATAGAAGGGTAACTATACAAACATGGAGTTTGTGCCCCGCTGCTCAAGTGCTTGTCTAGAACCGAAGGTATAGAATTAATGAAAGAGATACATGCAGGCCTGTGTGGATCCCACATCGGATCTAGGCCGTTACTTGGAAAAGTTTTCCACCAAGAGTTTTATTGGCCGAAGGCAGCTTCGGATGCAGCGGAATTAGTTCAAAAGTGCGAAGGTTGCCAGAAATGTGCAAGAGATCAAAAGCAACCTTCGTCTTTGACCCAGCTGATACAACCCATCTGGCCATTGCAAAGGTGGGGCCTTGATTTGTTAGGTCCATTACCACCGGCTCAGGGGAATCTAAAATATGTTATAGTGGCTGTGGAGTATTTTTCTAAATGGATTGAGGCGAAGCCATTAGCCACAATAACTTCGGCCACTGTCCAAAAGTTTTTCTGGCAGAACATTGTCTGTCGCTTCGGAGTACCGAAGGCCATCACTGTAGACAATGGAACGCAGTTCGACTCCGAAGCTTTCAGAAATTTCTGTGATCAAATTGGAATGAAGATCCATTTTGCATCAGTCAGGCATCCGGAGTCGAATGGGCTCGTTGAAAGGGCCAACGGCATTATAATGACAGGAATAATGAAGTTAATCTTCAATCAACCCAGGGGAAAGTGGCCAGATCAGTTAACCAAAGTGGTGTGGAGCCACAATACAACAGCATCAAGGTCTACAGGCTTTACCCCATTCAAGTTATTATTCGGTGACGAAGCAATAACTCCGGAAGAAGCCAAAGCTGGATCAATAAGAGTAGTAGCTTCGGCAGAATCAAGTCCTGAAGATGATTGTCTTGTGGAAAAAGATGCTTTAGAAGGAATCAGACTTCAAGCCGTGGAAAACATCAATAAATACCAGGCTGAAACAGTTAAATGGCGAGATAGAAAGGTCCGGCTAAAAAATATTGAGCCGGGACACTTGGTGCTTCGGAGAGTGGCCAACCCAGATACAGTGGGCAAGTTACAATTGAAATGGGAAGGGCCTTTCTTAGTAGCATCTTCGTCAAGGCCTGGTTCCTACAGATTGAAGGACATGGATGGCAACGAAATTCCAAGATCTTGGAATGCGGATGAGCTTCGGCGATATTATGTATAACTTGATGTAACTTTTTATGTTTTTTCTTTTCTTTTTCATGGCATCCTTTTCCTTTCTAAAGGGGGAGAAAGGTTTTTAATGGGGCCATCATCTGTAATTTCCTTTTTAGTTTTATAAGAGCAAAATCCCCCAAAGAATGTAAATGTAAAAGCTGAGAACGCACCATCGAGTGCCGAAACTGAAAAAAAAAGAGAAGAAGCTCCAAAGACGTCCCTAAGGGGATGTAGAGCTCTGATTCCGCCGAAAGTAAAAGGCGAAGAAGCTCCAAAGACGTCCCTAAGGGGATGCAGAGCTTACAGCGAAAAGTCAACGCTGATACCGCCTAAGTAAAAGGCGAAGAAGCTCCAAAGTCGTTCCTAAGGGAATGCAGAGCTGATGTGTGGTTGTTTCTAAGGAAATAATGGCTGAGAGTGTGGCTTCGGACATATGTTTTGGACATTCATTCGCACATTACATTACATCATAGCATTTGCATGCATAAGCATTCATTCATAGCATTTGTGTACCTAAGTGGTTGCTTCGGCAAACAGAAGAAGTGGTCTTTTAAAGTGGTCTTTTATGATTCGTTACGTACAAAAAAGAAAAGCTTCGGCAAAAAGAAGTAGTCTTCTATGCTTCGTTGTGTACGAAAAGAAGGGAAGGTGTTTTTTCGCCTTCGGCTCAAAATACTAATTTCGTCCACATCAAAGCGACTCAGTAGAAGGGTAAGAATATATTACAAGGTATGTACAAAGTTCCTTGAGAACAGTTTAATTGTATTTACAAAAGTTGTTACAAGAGTATCCTGAGTTTTTTCCATGGTATACTCCTACTAATCTCCACTAAGCTTCAGCTTCGGCGACAGCTTCGGCAACATATTTTAAGCATCATCTTCACCTTCGTCATCCTGCATGAATCAAGGTATCGCGAGTAAAAATCAAGCGTGAAGGAGAAGGTAAGTACAAAGTATGATTTCTTACTGGATCAAGATGACTTCGAGCTTCGTCTCCAGCTTTCTCTCGCCCGCCTTTTGTCCATATCATTTTTATAAATCTATTTGAGATGCTTCGGGCGAGGTCAGGAATATCATCCAGAATTGATGGAGACAGGGTGAAGTTGGGCCTGTTGACGACTTTTCCATGCTCGCAGCCGGCTTTTAGGAACGCAGCAGCGGTACCCCGAGAAGCTACCCAGGCACAGAAGTCACCGTGCCCGGCTATAACTTCGTCAAGTTCTTCAATTTCAGCTTCAATATGATCGAAGGCTTTTGGTAAATTTTCCGCTGAAGGGTTAAACTTCCCGCTGCTGGCTCCAACAGAGTAAAAGATCTTTTTTAATCGTTCAATACAATTACTGCTAAATTTCAAGCACTTGTCTTGAAGGCTTGTTAGTGATTTCTTCAAGTCTGAGTTGGTCTGGACTTCGGTTTCAAGTTTCGAATTGAGCTCTAGCTTCTCCTGTTCAAATTGTTTTGATTGGCAGATAAGCTTCGAATTCAATTCTGATACTTTAGCTTCAGTCTCTGCCAGCAAGCCTTCAGTTGATTGGAGTTCAAAGTCTTTCTTTTCAATAATGGCTGATTGCTCTTTTATCTTGTTCTCTAGATTTTCAATAATAGCTTCGTGTTTCTTATCTTCTAGATCTTGTTGCATCTTCAGAGCTTTGCTCAGTAGCATGCTCTGCACAGAAACAACCTTCGTTAGTAACATTTTCATTATTAAAAACAATAAAAGCCAGAGAAAAGGTTGTTTACCTTGAAATTGGAATAAAATAAGCTGCCGACGATGTGTTGTCGTCGGTAGCGGCTGATATCTGTTTCTAGCTTCGGAAAACCGATACTCTTTGATAGAGTACCGATGACCTTAGCCCCAGCCTGATCACGAATGCAGCCCAATTTTTCATCATCAATGCCTCCAAATAGAAGAGCTCCTGGCTTGTATCCGCAAGATTTGGCATATTCCTTGAGCTCTCCTATTTCGGCCTTCGTCAGCTTTTGCCCAACTAAATTTTGAAATGTGTAGGCTTCGTCGTCCGAAGTGTCTTCGGCTATTTCTTTCCCCTTCACAGGCACTGTGGCCATGGTTTTTTCAGCAGCAGTGGCAGCTTCTTCTGCAGCCATGTCTTGCAAAATTTTGTCGATGTCCTCAATGGTAGTTTCTAAGTTCACATCTTCGGCTGTAGCGGCTTCGGTAGCCGCGACCTCCGAAGGTGCGACTTCGACGTTTGTTGTGTCTTCAGCAGCTGCCGTTTTCTGAATTGACGCCCTCGGCGGCGTCTTATCGATAACTTCGGTCACTACAATAATTCTTTGCCGCTTTGGTTTGGTTATCTTCGTTTGTTCCGGCTCTTCCACCTTTCGAAAAAGCTTCGTCAGTTGAGGCCCTAATGGACTTAGCTTCGTGGGCACGGGTTCAGTCATTACCTTTAAAATTTCCTCCACGTCGCTGGTAGAAGGTGGTGTGGGGTTCCCCTCTTCTTCGGATAATTTTCGCTTCGGAGTTGATATTTTTCTTTTCTTGGGAATTTTCTTCTCTTTTGCTGGTCTTTCTTCATCCTTGTTCATAGTTTCGGCCACTCTTTTTCTTTTTTGGCCCTCAACACCCTTGCTCAACTGCTCATAGTCAGGGTACTCGAAGCCCAGGGCATCAAGCACTCGGTTCTGCCTTCGCTTCGGACGGGTGCCGAAGGCTGCTGTCATCAGTTGATCTTCTTTTTTCGAATAATTTCCAAGAATTTCATTACACATCACCTCAACTGTGTCCAGCCACTCTTGGCAGGGCTTCTTAAAGTATTTCTTGAATTTGAAGTGATAAGGAAGCCGGACAAGTTCCCCCTCCTTCTTCTCCCCCTTTAACTTTGGCATTTCCCATTCTTTCAGAGTAGGGAAGACTCTGAATGCCAAGAATTCTTGAACCAGATCCCTGGTACCGATATGCTCTGCAATAATTCTGAATTCATCCATTGCCTGTTGTGTTTGACCCACTGGTGTCATGTTGCAGCGGGGTCGGGTTTCTCCGAAGATCAGCTCGAGTGGACTTTGCACAAGCTTCTCCTTGTCGTCATCAACCTTGACATAGAACCATTCTGATTTCCAGCCTGCCGGCCATTTGCTTCGGTAGCTGATTACAGGAAACTTTGCGGTTTTCCGGTAGGCAAAATTGTAGCAACCGAAGTTATCATGTAGCCCATCTTTTCTGGCCTTTGTTTGATAATGTAACTCATGAACTCGACAGAAACTGTCGGCAAATGGCTCCACTGCTTGGCTTCGGAGGGCCCAAATATAAACGCTAAGCCTAACGATAGCGTTAGGAGTTAACTGGTGAAGGTAGATACCAAACCTCTTCAGTATCTCCGCAATAATCTCGTGAAGAGGGAATCTCAGCCCAGCCTTCAAAAAGCTCTTGAAGATGACAATCTCGTCCTTCTCTGGCTTCGGGGTGGTTTCTTCTCCCCCGAAGCGAAGTAG
Source organism: Zea luxurians (assembly GCA_029449295.1). Classification (NCBI taxonomy): domain Eukaryota; kingdom Viridiplantae; phylum Streptophyta; class Magnoliopsida; order Poales; family Poaceae; genus Zea; species Zea luxurians. The sequence continues at coordinate 71,705,185 of JAOPSE010000012.1, forward strand.
CTTCTTCTGATTTTCACTGAAATAACCTGCTTTCACCATCTTGGAAAGATCAGCCTTTGAAACAGTCGACTTTCCGAAATCTAGGTGACTGGGCTTGCTGGGCATGGCAATACGGTAGTCATCTTCGGGATCAGTCCCTTCAATGTTTTCTTCTTCTCCTACGGCAGTTGTCGGGGTTGCTTCAGCAGCAGGCATTTCTTCCGCAGTCACCAGTCCGGAACGCTGCATCGCTTCGGAGATGGGCACAGTATTCAAACCTTCGGCTTCGTCTCCTTCACGTGCAACTCTGGCAGTAGATCGTACTCTGGCCATTTGATTCTGAATTTGGGGAAGTTAGATACTTTTTCTTTTTCCTTTTCTCCCGAAGCCTTTCTTTCTGACGAAGCAGACGTCGAGATGGACCTTCGTTCGATTCTGAGAATCAAGCTTCGGCTATAGTTAAAAATTTTGGCAGCAAAACAGTGCAAATAGCAATGAATGCTGTGGTAACTTCACACCTACTCGTCTGTTTATATAGTGCTGCAGGTAAGAAGGCGAAGCGGCAGGATTTTTACACCAGGCGGGCAGTCACTTGTACTCGCTGTGCAGTGGACCGCAAAGATCAAACAGTAACTCTGCAAGGTGGGCCTGGCACGCGCTCGGAAACCGGATCGTTTCTCAGCAACGAGCTCAGGGAAGGTGTTTTTTGGACCTTCGGCTTCCCGAAGCTGAAGAGGCTTTTTTCACGGGTCAAGCTCGTTACGAAAAACGATCTAGCACCGCGAAAGGGGCTACTGTTGGGGTCATGCTTTGTTGCGCCGAAGGTCTTGCACGAAGAAGCAGCTTCGGCTGAAGTTGTCCCCAGGAGATGGCCGAAGGTTCCTTTTCATGGAGCTTCGGCGTTACAAACCGACATAGAGATAGAATGACCTTTTTATCCATAGAGGTCTGAGTCAATGTTGTAAACTTTTGTAAGGGGCATAATTGTAATTTGTCACAGGCTGTGACCTGTATCTATAAATAGATGAACAGTACCTCTGTACTGTTCACGCGAACCTGCCATTTGCTTTCGCATCACACTTGTACTTTTGCTTTCCTCAGGACCAAAGGTACATTTTTAATTCGAAGTCATTTATATTCGTTCATGATAATAAAAATGGAGATGATTCTATGATAATATTTAAATGTTTATTTCATACCTTATGATCTGTATGAATACTTCGTTCCTTGCTATTATGTTTACGAAGGTACGTCCTTCGTAACCTTCGTCCGAAATTCCTTATATCCCGAAAGGATATAATGTCTTGGAGGACGAAGGACTTTAACCCTTAACATTTTCTATGTTGCCTTGTTCTTAATTCTTAGCATTTGAGAACAAGCCCCCAACAGGAGCGAGATTAAGTATATACGGTCACATACGTATTTTAAAAACAAAGTTTTGGTTTTAGAAAACCTATTTTCAACTAAACACATAGTTTGGTTTTGAAAAACAGCTTTGAAAAACTATAATGCTAGCGACATCCTCTGTTAAGCCCTAAACTAAGGACTATTAGGTGGCTTATTTGAAAACCACTAACCCACAACCGGGGGTATTGCATACATGTGTATTGTTATTTTTGAGGCCATTCAGTTTTGAATGGATCGACGCTCAAGGTAAGGTGAGATGTGAGAGCATGACCGAACCAACGTCGGTCTAGGGAAGTGCTTAATTGTGGCGCTTGATTATATACATGTTCCACATATGTATATATGAAGGCTGCGATGTGGAGTAATTACTTTTTGGGAAATTCAGTACCCCATGGATGTGTATGGGTATACAGACATGGGAATACTGAAAAGTGTAATGTACTTGTAACGACGCACCTACGCTCAGGTAAGAAGGTGAGTTACCATAATGAGTTGCCCTATGGTTAAAGTGTGGCAACGGTGCCTATGCGTGGCTCGGCGCTTAATGATGAGCTGGCCTCCATATAGCAATATATGGAGTATAATCTGTGATAAACTGTCATGTGTGGATCTTGCATCATTGGGAATTGGGCTGTGATGGATTTTTCTGCAGGTACACTAACCTCGAAAACGTATGTGTAGATGACGACTAGCAAAATACTGAGAGAGAACGTATGCCACCGAAATAGAACGCTATCGCCACATTATGTTGGCAAAAACTCGTGAGGACGCATAAGACGAGCATGCATCCTAATTGTTGCATTATGTTTGTCACCTATACACCCAAAATGCTTCTCTCATCCTTATTCCAGTAACCATTGATTGTAAATAATGTGGTGTAATATTGTATTACGAACTTCGAGAAAATAGCTGTCCTCCGTTCTTAGGTAACCTGTTAAGGTCTTATATGGTGTTGTTCTTGTGCTTGTGTCGATAGAAGGTTAGTGAATTGTTTGCCTAAACCCAAATCTAGGCCATGTTCTTAGTTGAAGAACCATGACTCAATGTTGATTTGTCCGTTATCACTCCATGACCAAACACATACAAATAAATGCTTAGAAATTTTCTTTGTTGAACATAAAGTGTACCTAGGCTTAAAACAAGGATATCGAGTCATGTTTCTAACCGAAACCATTTCCTTGTTCAGTTGGTGCAAGTAGATATCTCTATTTTGTCTCTTCTTAAAAGATCATGTCGTTATTTTATCAACCTAATTTAGGAAAGACATGTCCGACCATTTTCTTGAATTTGATGCCTTTGGTTTCCTCATGTTTATCGAAGGCATATCAACTTAATCTTTGACCTTGTAATCTCTATGATGGGCATAGAAATATGCTTGGGGCTGAATTAACAGTCTCCCATCGTACTCCTTTCATCAAGTTTAGGTTATGGCCGTGTTTTGTTCATTTCATTGGTTCATAATATATTTGGCTCTCTACTTGTAACCATTCTTACAGGTAGAGCATCTCCTTGTATATTGTCATCCTTGCCCAATCCATTGGTGTCGTGCGAGATTTCTTATTGGTTACGTCTGGTAATGGCGTTATGACTAAAACTGATGATGCCGCGACGAAACCGAGGGCCTTCTGTGTGTGCGCACACATGGTTGTGCTGCTCGGCACGCGCTGGTATCACAGTTAGTAGTTGTAATCCACTATGAGACTATGTCGATACGTTATCTTGGCACAATCTGTTTTTGCTACGTGAGATTGTTATTGGTGCCAGTTCGGTAATGGTGTCATGGTTAATGACTTATGGTGCCGCAGCGAAACTGAGAGCCTCCTGTGAATGCGCACACAGAACTGTGCTACTCGTCGGATGCTGGTATCAAGGTCTTTGATCATGATCCATTGTGCAACTACACTAATATATTATCTTCTTCCGTAGATCTCTTCCTTGAAATAATTTCTATGTTGTTTGTCAAATGATTAAGCAACATCTATCATCTCTGTTGGATCAAACGGGCATACCACTTTCATGTATGGTCTCTTTTCTTTTGATCTTGGTAGTGACTACTTATACAAGTTCCCTTTACGTCCTTTGTGTAAAGGAGTTTGATCATTCGCTCCCTTAATTAATCCATGTATTTCCTAACCAAGTGGATAATTCATCTCGCATGAAGAAACGGATGAACAACCTGACCGGATGGATTTCTACCTAAATGCATGACCTTTTGCTCGCAAATATGAACTCTCAACCCTTGGCTTACCGATGGTACTAAGAGGACCTGCTCGATGTTAAAAGTAGTTCAACAAGTTGGTTTTACTAACTTGTAATTGCTTTGTGAACAAAGGTCGAGTTTAGAGATCGTTTTATCGATTTGCCTGAACTCACTTTGGTCTAACCCACTCTAAAGAAAGTACTCCCAAAAACTTAAGATTAAGCCGACTAGTAACCACCTTGCCATCGCTCTAGTCGTGTCTCGATCACCTCACGTGTGCTTTTCCAGCATGTGTGACCATGTCGAGCCATGATTAGTGCAGGATAAAATGTTCTGATCGTAAAGTCCAGACCCCTCCGCTGGTGATTCTCTAGAATCTATACCATCTTTCGTGGACTTGAATTCTCAGGTTAGCCACTTGTTAACCGCGACAGTATTCAACATCCACACTCGCCTCATGTGCTATGAACTTACCATGACCACTTGTGGTAAACCTCTTTCTGTGTGTTTCACCCAAGAGGTTGCATCTGGTTCTGCTTGGGTAAAATCGCGTATTTGTCGTCTGCCCAACGGACTCAGATAATACAGTGTCATCAGAAAAAGCAAACTGCACATATGGAACCTTATGTGTTCCTCTGGCAGACAGTGTCTCTATGGGTGGACATATCTAAACTAGCGTAAGGAGATACATGATACGTCCACTGGAGAAACCACATCCTGAGACACTCGCCTTTAATTGGAAATGTCTCACGACTATCGCTGATATGAACATGGGTTACATACTTCTCTACCCTTAGAAGTCTTTCGCTCCGAATCTCGGGACGAGATTCTTTTAAGGGGGGAGGGCTGTAACACCCCAGGTGTTTATATTCCGCTCGACAACGAGTATGGATTTAAGCACGTAATATCGGTGGATAAAACGGACGTTAAATTTTAAACATCTTTCGTCTATCGCGATTTTAATATCGCATCTGTTTCGGTTGTCGCGAGTGCGACGTCGTTTTTATTTTTATCTATCCGGGCTTTTCCTAAATTTTTGTGATGTTCGGAATATAGCTGTTCCGAAAATCTGTGTTCGGTGATTATTCATCGCTCGCGCGAATACGAATTCGGAAGTCCGAACTCACTCAGGAGATTTTATCCTGGGCAAAATTAATTTGAACTCGGCGACAAAAGTGTTAATACAAAATTAAATCGGACTACACCCGGAATCCAAGAAAAACTAGGCGTAGAATTATAAACTGAGCTGTTTCCTAGTCGACTCCGATATCGTTTAGCTTGATCCGTTAACATCAGATTAAAACTCGAACCTTGGTAATTTAATCTATTCCTTACCAGATAAATTTTTGTCTGACTTCTAGTAAACCAAAGCTGACTACAATATCGAAGTTGAAATCAGTTTAATTCGGTATGTCGTTTCTCATCCAGATCCAAGTCTTCGGATATAGGTAACCGGTAAAAAAATCATATTCCACAGTGTTCGCTAAATCAAATATTCGGGACAAAAGCAGATGAGTTATCTGATTTTAAAATATCGAATCCGATCTGGTCTGGTTCAATCTGTCTATATCTCGCTTCCGTGACGATGCTGACATCGTCTCCGAAGGGATCCCGATCGCGATGCCGCGTTCGGCTCACGTAGTTCAAAATTTATTTATTTCATAAAGTGGCAAGTCCGGTGCCAATTTAAAATTAATCGATTAAGGTAATTAGAAACATCACCTAATTATTTCACTTTTGTTTGAACAATCTCTACGAATTCGTAGAGACACTACTGTGGGCAGGCTGTTTCAAATAAATTGAACCCGAACTAATTGAAACTGGAACAACTGTTAGCCGATTTTGTTTCCTATTTCAAAGTCAGCAAATAATACGATGAGAGCAAAAAGCAAGATCGTTTCTTTTTCTTTGTCACAGATGTATGCGAGTGATTTGGTAAAAAAAAAGAAAAAGATAAAATATCTCACCGCTAAACATCGATGCTCTTATCTCCTCCGTGGATTTTTTCTTTGAAGCCACCGCTGGCAGCCTGTAGAAGCTTTATTCCTATCTCCACTGATATTCCGTCGGCAGCTCCGTCTTCCCGGTGCCGTGAGCTCGCCCTGCTCCCTGGTTCCGGCTGAGCTCGCGCCCAGCTCCATTTCCTCCTCCCCAGCCGTCATCTTCCATGGCCGCCGCGCCCGGCCGTGGAGTTCATGCGCGCTTCTTCCCTGCGCTCCTCTACTCGGTCGCTCCTCCCGTTTCCTGCTCACGCCGCCGTCGAGCTCTCAGGCCGTCGCGCCCATATCCCCTGCTCCTCCGGCGCCGCGGCTTCCCAGCTTCTGCCAGCCGGCCGAGCTCTCTCGTCAAGACTCCAGTCCGAACTCCCTCCAATTTCCCCCATGGTCGCTCGGGTCCTGCTCGCCATCTGTCCACGAGTCACGCGTCGAGCAATGGAGGAAAATCTACAGCCTAAGCTTTGATCAATATCTGTGTGGATTCGGAAAAAAAGACTGATGTCGGCTTGTGTCGCACGTCTGGTCGACGAAAAGCTCGAACATGAGACCGTCATCGATTCAGCCGTCGTCTATCTCGCCAACATTTATCCGCCGTGGTTCAGCTCGCCATGAGTCTGGTCTGGCCATCGTCCCTGCTTTGCCTTCCCCAAGCAGCCGTGTGGATGGTCTCGCTTCTCATCCATCGGAGGATTTTATGCGTGCTCGCGTTTGTCGTCGAGTCGTTAAACACGTCATCCCGGCTCGGTCCCCACCTCACCAGCTTACCCCAGACTTCAATCGAAGGTCGTCGTCGTTCGTGCATCCCCAAGAAAACCCAAGAATCGGGTGAAGACGAAGTTAGCAGCGTGATTTTCCCCAAGCGCTCAACCAATTACCTGGATCGGAAAATCGCTACCGATCTCGCGGATTCGAGTTAGCTGTTGAAACGGTAAGCTGATGAATTATTTAGAATAGTTCGATCGTTGAATAAATTAAGGTGCTAGTGTGATGCTCATTAGGTGCTCGATAAATTGCGTAAGTCACGAAACTCTCGTCGACTTCGCAATTCTTGCGATTATCGAGCCAGGTTCAGTTATAGCTAGTTATTTCGCTATTCCAGTCAATTAGCTGAATTAGTGTACCGAGTAGAATTTTAGTAAGCATGTGTGTTGATGAAATATTTTAATCACTTATAAAGATGTAGTATAATTTATAAAGCAAGGGATAAGTTTAGAATTTAATTAATTAAGTAGCTGATGAGCTGTGTTTAGGCTAATTATGTTTAAAGTGTATGATTTATTGTTCGTAATGTTTGCGTTAGGTACGTATAATTTAGAAAAACATAATTATTACGTGTAGTCGTATATCGATAACTAGTATTTTCGTATGAACTTGTACAACGCCTCGTCGCTAGGTGTTTCGCTATCGCGTAGCACTATTTAGGCGTGTGATATTCTTGTTGATATGCATTCATGTGCATAATGCATTTCATTCAGGTACGTGAATTAATCGCGTGATGCGGAGAAAAAGAGCTAAGTCAACCCCAAGCGCAGGCTACTCTGCATAGTAAAGCGGATGGACGAACCTGAAGAAAGGCAGACTAAACAAGTATCAGAACAAGGATGGTTGTCAAGTGGACGTCACCTAACAACACTAACCTAGTGTTACTCAGGCAAGCCCCGGTGCATGCAACCCCTTCCTTGTGTTTTTAAATTATTTTTACACACTTTAAGTCTAGTGAAATGTGCATTAGGTTTATAGAAGTTGCTTGGAACCCTTTGATGCATTGCCTTCCTTGATATCCATACCTTTATAGATACTTCTGATGAAGTATCAAAATCTGATTTACAAAAATGCTTAGCCCTGCTCAGATCTTGTGGATAGAGGTTGTCTTTTGCTTTAAGGCCTAGCTCAGGGGTTATCCTGAGGAAAGATGGCTTCTACCTGCAAGAATATTTTCATTGAGAGCATGGTGGGATCTTACTGCAAAGTTCCCTGTGATGCTCTTTTCATCCTAGGAACATAAACAATCCTAAGGATGGAAGTACTTAAATCGGAACTTGGGCTAGGAACAGGTGATGTTCCGTCCAGGTTAATTAAGGATTGGATGCGTATGTAGGCCTGTTGATCAAGGACTATCTTAACTAGCCACATGCCCTGGATATGGGACAGGGTAAGCTTGAACCCGGCTATTCCATACATGAAAAGACAATCGCGCACTGGGAGTGGAGAGATGGCGAGAGTGGCACGTACCATCCTGGCAAAGGACCGCCAAAAAGGGTGGTGTGCTCTCGGGTGGCGCGGACCTGTTCATGCAGTGGAGGATCCGTGGGAATGGTAGACATGCAAGGTTTACGAGAAACATATGTCGTGTGGTTAGAGATCCTCATCTGAGTAAATCGATTCGGATCGCCGTTATATCCCCGGAGAGTGGAGACTTGATCTCCGACCTACAACCTAAGTCAGGATGTGAACCTCATGAATAAAAATGATGTTGTATTGATGAGATGGTGAAATTAGACCAGATGCAAATAGAGTCTATGAATACTTAATCTGGTGTTAAAATATTGAAAGTAAGGACTCACTTTAGTAAGCTATTTCTGCAAAAGTATCTAAGTTGATTCTTGCTAAAGCCTCTCCTTGATTCCCAAATCCAGCATACCCTTGAGAGTCTTTTCTTTAGTCGGGTAAGTCTTGCTGAGTAATTCCGTACTCAGGGTTTTATTCCCTATTGTTTTTTAGGTTATAGCTTTGTACTGCTGATGATGGTATTAAGTGCCGGTGGGCTCGGCCTTCTTATATAAGTATACCTCGTCTTTATCTTCTTATTGAGGATGGTCATTTGAGCTAGCATATATTTCAAACTTATACTTTTGTAATCACTCCGATAAAATAATATAAAATTTTTGTAACTTGTAAAATTTGGTAATAAGATTTCCGCTGCAAAAACATTGGTGTGTGTGATTTGTGTTACTTAATCCCGCGGTTCTGGTTGTAAGTGGTTTATCCGATGTCCTTGGGGCAATCGGACAGATCATGTTAAGTTATCTGGTGCACATGCATAGCAGTCTGAGGTCTTTGAGACAAGGACAGGTGCATGTGGGCCAATAACTTGGGAGGTTCTGCCACAGGTTCTTCATCCCAACATGTGCTAGACGGCGATGCCACAGCCAACCCATATTAGTCTTAGTTATTAAGCATGCATCTAGATCGGCCTCCTCTTTCGAAAAATCAACTATGTAGAGTTTGCCATCTAATACACTCTTAAAAGCTAATGAACCATCACTTCTTCTAAAGACAGATACATCAACGTTTGTAAAAATATAATTGTAACCCATGTGACACAATTGACTCACAGACAGAAGGTTGTAACCAAGCGACTCTACTAGAAATACAATCGATATGGAGTGCTCGTTGGTGATGGCTATCTTGCCCAAACCTTTGACCTTGCCTTGGTTCCCATCTCCAAAAATAATCGTATCCTGGGAATCCTTGTTCTTGACGTAGGACGTGAACATTTTCTTCTCCCCCGTCATGTGGTTTGTGTATCCACTGTCGATTATCCAGCTAGAGCCCCCGGATGCATAAACCTGCAAGGAATTTAAGCTTGGGTTTTAGGTACCCAACTCTTGTTGGGTCCTACAAGGTTAGTCAAAATAGTTTTTGGAACCCATAAGCAAGTTTTGTCTCCCTTGCATTTGGATCCCAACTTCCTAGCAACTACTTTTGCATTCTTACATGAAAGAATAAAAGAAGTGTTGCAAGCATGAAAAACAGTAGTGGGTTCATTGCACATTTTCCTAGGCACATGAGACACAACATTATTCCTCCTAGGTGCATGAGACACAACATGATTGTGCCTGCCTCTACCATGAACAAAAGTAGAACTAGAGGCAAACATAGCATGTGAATTATGAGCATCATGATTATAACTCCTATTATAATAAGAATGACTACCAATTTTCCTATCATAAATAAAAGCATGATTCCTTTTAGGACTACTAGCCATAGGGGCCTTCCCTTTCTCCTTGTTGAGAATGGGAGCCTTTTGACTTGTAAAGTTCTTGGTTTCCCTTCGGAAACCAAGTCCATCCTTAATTGAAGGGTGTCTACCAACAGTGTAGGCATCCCTAGCAAATTTCAATTTATTAAAATCATCCTTGCAAGTCTTAAGTTGAGCATTAAGACTCGCCACCTCATCATCCAATTTAGTAAAAGCAATAAGATGTTCATTACAGGCATCAACATCAAAATCCTTACATCTATTACAAATAACAACATGCTCTACACATGAACTAGATTTATTAATTTCCTCTAGCTTCGCATTTAATTCATCATTTAAACTCCTTAAACTAGAAATAGATTCATGGCAAGCAGACAACTCAGAGGATAGCATTTCATTTCTTTTAACTTCTAGAGCAAGAGATTTTTGAACACTAATAAATTTGTCATGCTCTTCATACAAAATATCTTCTTGCTTCTCTAGTAATCTATCCTTTTCATTAAGGGCATCAATTAATTCATTAATTTTGTCTACTTTGTTTCTATCTAGACCTTTAAACAATTCAGTATAGTCTACTTCATCATCAGATGACTCTTCATCACTAGAAGAAGTATACTTGGGAGTGTCCCGAATACATACCTTCTTTTTCTTAGCCATGAGACAACTATGGCGTTCGTTGGGGAAGAGTGATGACTTGTTGAAGGCTGAGGCAGCAAATCCTTTGTCGTCAGAGTCGGAAGAGGAGCAGTTCGAGTCCCATTCCTTTCCAAGGTGCGCCTCGCCCTTAGCCTTCCTGTAGTTCTTCTTCTTCTCCTTCTTCCCATGCTTTTCTTGTTCCTGATCATTATCGTTATCGGGGCATTGAGCTATGAAATGACCAATCTTACCGCATTTGAAGCAGGAGCGCTTTCCCCTTGTTTTGTTCTTGTTGGGGTACTCCTTGCGTCCTTTAAGCGCAGTCTTGAAGCGCTTGATGATAACCACCATCTCATCTTCGTTGAGGTCGGCAGCCTCCACTTGAGCTACCTTGCTTGGTAGCGCCTCCTTGCTGCTTGTTGCTTTGAGAGCAATGGGCTGCGGCTCGTAGATGGGTAGTGGACCGTTCAAAGCGTTGTCCACGTATCGAGCCTCCTTCACCATCATGCGCCCGCTCACAAATTTTCCAAGGATCTCCTCGGGCGTCATCTTGGTGTACCTGGGATTCTCATGAATAAGATTGACAAGATGGGGGTCAATAACCGTAAATGACCTAAGCATCAGTCGGACGATGTCAAGATCCATCCATCTTGTGCTTCCATAGCTTCGAATCTTGTTGACCAGGGTCTTGAGCCTGTTGTAAGTCTGAGTTGGCTCCTCTCCCTTGATCATCGCAAATCTCCCCAGCTCGCCTTCCACCAGCTCCATTTTGGTGATCATGGTGGCGTCGTTTCCCTCAAGAGATATCTTGAGGGTATCCCAGATTTGCTTGGCGTTGTCCAAGCCGCTCACCTTATTATATTCATCCCTGCAAAGTGAAGCTAGCAAGATAGTGGTAGCTTAGGCATTTTTATGAATCCGTTCATTAATTATCACAGGGTTATCCGTACTATCGTAGTGCATCCCATTCTCTACAATTTCCCAAATGCTAGGATGGAGAGAGAATAAATGACTATGCATTTTATGACTCCAAAACAAATAGTCCTCTCCATCAAAGTGTGGAGGTTTTCCTAGGGGAATTGAAAGTAGATGTGCATTTGAATTGTACGGCATGCGAGAATAGTCAAAAGAGTAGTTTTGATTAACCGTTCTCTTTTTCGATGAGTCGTCGTCATCTCTTGGTGAAGAAGAGGAGGCATCACTGTCGTAGTAAATGATCTTCTTGATTCGCCTCTTCTTCCCGTCCCTCTTCTTATGACTCGATCCTGAGTCAGTGGGCTTGTCGTCCCTTGGCTCGTTGAAGAGGGACTCCTTCTCCTTGTCGCTGACCACCATCCCCTTTCCCTTAGGATCCATCTCTTCGGGCGGTTAGTCCCTTAGATGAAGAGTACGGCTCTAATACCAATTGAGAGCACCTAGAGGGGGGTGAATAGGTGATCCTGTAAAATCAAACACTAAATAGCCACAAAACTTAGTTAAGAAAGAGTTAGTGCAACTAAGTAGCTTTGAGGCGAGTTCTTGTGAACAAAACAATCACAGACAAAGCAACACAAGAGACACGTGATTTTTATCCTGTGGTTCGGCCAAGTAACACTTGCCTACTTCCATGTTGTGGCGTCCCAATGGACGAGGGTTTCACTCAACCCCTTTCAAGTGATCCAATGATCAACTTGAATACCACGACTTTCTTCCTTATAGTCTTCTTCCCATTTGCGAGGAATCTCCACAAGTTAGAGCCTCTCACCCTTACAATATTGATCACAAAGAACGCACAAGAGTAAGGTTGGGAAGAGCAACACACACAAGACTCAAATACGCAGCACAACCACACACACAAGTCACGACTTGAGCTTGAAACACAACACATGGAGTTCACAACTCAAATGGAGCTCAAATCACTAACATAGAGAATCAAATGTGTGGAGTTAGAGTCTTGGAGTCTTAGGATGCTTAGTGAATGCTTGGGTTACTCCTCCATGCGCCTAGGGGTCCCTTTTATAGCCCCAAGGCAGCTAGGAGCCATTGGAGACCAACTTGGAAGGCCATTCTTGCCTTCTGTTGAGTGGCGCACCGGACAGTCTGGTGCGCCACCAGACAGCTACTGTAGCTTGTCCGGTGCGCGATTGCCTTCCAAATCGGGCACAGTCGATCGTTGCAGCTCCGGGCCCGTTGGCGCACCGGACACTGTCCGGTGCACACCAGACAGTCCGGTGCCTCCTTCCGACCGTTGGAGCTGCCATGCGTCGCCCACAGATTTCGTGGCCGACTGTTGGTGCTGGTGACCGTTGGCTCACCAGACAGTCTGGTGCACCACCGGACAGTCCAGTGAATTTTAGCCATGTCGCCTTTCTTCATTCCCGAGAGCGACGAGTTCGCCGTGGATGACTCACCGGACAGTCCGGTGCACCACCAGACAGTCCGGTGAGTTATAGTCGTACGCCACTGTCGAATCCCGAGAGCGGCGAGTCCACCGCGGACCAGCCTGACGCACCGGACACTGTCCGGTGCACCCAGACTGAGCTGGTGTTGGCTGCACACAACCAACTCTTTTCCCTTTTCTGCTCTTCTTCTTTAGTCACTGTTTCTAGCACTTGAATAACCATGTTAGTACATAAACAATTTACCAAGTCTAGAAACATACCTTGTGCCTTGATTTGTACTTCTCACTTTATATGGCACATAAGAACTTAATCAATCGTGTTGGACATTTAATTACCAAAACATTATAGAAATGGCCCAAGCGCACATTTCCCTTTCACTAAGGCAATTGCCTTGTTGAGTAAAGTCTGGAAATTGGTAAAGTTGTGGCTTTGTAACTGATAATTTAGAGGTCCGATCAAACCTTCCAAGAATCGCTCTTGGCGCTTCTCATCTATATTGACTTCCTCTGGTGCATAGCGAGAAAGTTGGGTGAAACAATCCTGATACTCACTAACGGACATACCTCCTTGAATGAGGGATAAGAATTCCTTTTTCTTGGGTTTCATTATTCCCAAGGGAATATGGTGAGCACAAAAGTTTTCCTGAAATTACTGCTCGGTGATAGTGTCAGCATTTGCATGTGCTGCAGTGAAGGCATCCTACCAGCAGGACGCGACGCCTTCAAGTCTTCTAGAGGCGTACAAGACCTTTTCTCGATTGTTGCACTGTGTAATGTCTAGCTTATTTCCAATGACCTTAAGCCAATCATCAGCATCCAAGGGAACAACTGTCACACCCGGATTTTAGGGGTCCAAAACCCGGGCGCGAACATAAACACCAGGTATGCTGGGACCAAGTCTCACACATATGATGTAAAGTGGCACAGGATCGAATGTCACATCTTTATATATAACAGGAGTTCTATACAAAATAAATAATTACATTATAAGGAGACAACGGTCCAGCAACCCAAAAGTTGACTGGGAGACGACGACCTAGACCTCTCACGAACACATCACGGCATCCTCCATGAGCATCATCCTGCAGTACCTGTTCCTGACCTGTGGTGTATGTGAGACAGCAAGAGTGAGCTCACATACGTTCATCGCTCAACAAGTTGTGGGGAATAATGTGCATGAACTCGCCAAAGGTGGGAGCTCACGTGAAGTGTAAGGCTTACCAAAGAAGATGGTTAGAGCTGAGCATTGCTTTTAAAGTTGGTCAAAATTTTATTAGCAGTTACTAAGTGTAAGTAAATACCAACCCAATTAAATAGTAGAACAAAAGTAACACCATCACCTGCGATGCAATGCATATGACAAATTGAATTTAGTTCCATAAATTAATCATGTGAGGGTCCGAGCTGCTCATGACCGTGAGCACGGCTAGTATACCAGTTTTACACTCTGCAGAGGTTGCGCATCTTTACCCACAAGTCGTGTATCCCATGTCGCCAGGGTTTGCAAGGCCCTTAGACACTTCCGAGGTGAATGGCTAGGGATCCACTATGAGGCCTTTACAAAGTTCCACTAGCTTCCGAAAACCCGCTACAGTTTATAGGAAGATCCAGTGCAGGAATCCCTTGCAGGACCGCCATCGCAGCAAAATCCTCCCGAGGGCCTCCCTACACTGACCTCTCCCCTACTGCCCTTGCCCCTTTCGGGTAAGGTAGTCTTCCACTAGCTTTCCTAATTACTCAGCCAAGGGCGTCCCATTAAACCCTTGTGGTAGCACTGTTTTCCCGGGTGGTCGCTCCATGTTCCAATTAACATAATGATCTTATCATGAACAGTAATAATAAACAACTGATAACAAAAGTGTAATCATGAATAGGGTATCTCCATACCCAAACCACATATAGCACTAGCAAGTACTACCCAGAAAGTTCAGTGGTAAACAAGGTATAAAGATAGACAAACTAGGGTAACCTATTGGGTCCCATCAAAATTAACCTATGCAGATCATTATGATTAATTAGAACATGAGTGGGTAAAAAGAAGTGATCAAGGGCACAACTTGCCTGGGACTTGAGATTCCAGGTACCAGGATGATCTTCAGATGACTCGTGACCTCACTGCTAGTCGTAGTAATTCAAACAAACATGGTATAGGCAAAATTAACATTACACCAAACAAAATACATATTAATAATCTACTTATTAAAATAAGATCACAGGAAAAAGAATTATTAATTTTTGAGTTATAGAATTCAAGTTATGAATTTTCAAAGGTTTTATGTGTTTAAAATGGATTAAGTGAGAGATTAAATTTCTAATTGTTTTCATGACCAAACAGAGGCACTAAATGATGAAGAATATTATTACAAAATTTTAGAAACTGGAATGGTTCAATTTGGAGCTAAAATGAATTTTCTATGAATTATCTAAGTTCTAGCAATTGTTTTTATATTACAAATCTATTTCTGAATTTATTTATTTGATTTTCATGATCTCTGGACTGGGCGCATATTAAACAGAAACGAAGGGGGCTCGGTGTAAGAAGTCCCAAGACTCATTGCACAGCAGAACGGGACGGCGGGTTGATTCCGAGAAAACCCAGGGTCTCTTTATGAAGTTTGCCATGCGAAGGGGTACGGAGGGATTTGGGCCGTCCGATCCTGAATCTAGGGACCGGATTAGATCCACAGCCGCTCGAACCGTTATGAAGCAGCTACCACCAGATCAGGAATCAACGGCCACAAATCGACCACGCCACCAGATACTGCCTGCCCTCCGATCCCGATCGGATGGCCCATGACTGATTGCAGCGAAGGGGTATGTTAACATCTAATCCTAGCCGTTCACTATGATCCGACGGTGTTCACACCATCTTCCTACCAACACCGAGCAGAGTCGCCGCCGTCAGGCTCACACGGCGGAGCACGTGAGTGCGACGGCGAACGGCCAACCCCGAGCGACTAAATCAAATCGGATAGGACTTACGCGATGATTATGCTATTGCGAACACGGTTTGAGGGTACTCACCGGCAATTGTACCGAGATGGTGCCTGGCCACGGCGAAGGGCGGGTCCATGGCGGAGACGCCACACCGGTGAGCAATTCCGGTGGCCGCAGAGTCTTTCCCCACCCAGCGACGCCACCGCAAGCTTCCATGCCCACCACCGAACTCCATAGTGCCACGGCCGAGCTCCCAGGGATAGCCGCGAGCGGTCTGCCGCTTTTCCTCCTGTCGCCAATGGCGCTTCCAAGGAGTTAAGGGTAGATGGGGTAGGGGAAGGTCGCCGTTCATGCATATATAGGCCCGGCCAAAATCGGAGTCCTTACCCAAGGCGCAAATCACGGGATTCGGTGGAGCTTGCGTTCTGTTGGGCGGAGTCGGCTACCGCGGACTTCGCTTGAGTCCGATCGGGTGAAGAAGGTCCTGACGTCCGGGCCCCACGCGGCAGGGGGTTGAGAGGAGGCGCGTGAGAATGACGAGTGGGGTCCACCAGTCGTTGACGCAGAGTTGGCAACTGGGCTGGCGCGGTGGAGTCCCTGTTCAGCGGGGCCCATGGAGCAGTGCTGTGCGGGAGATGGGCTGGCGCGCATGGTAGACGAGTCCAAGTTGGGCCGAATTGTGATCAAGCCAGCCCAGCAGGGTTCTTTCTTCTTTTTCTTTTCTTTATTCCTTTCTCTTTTCTTTTTCAAATTTAGATTTTCATTCCTCCTTTTACATTTCAAATTCAAATTTGAATTTCAGTTATGGATTTGTAATTATATCAAATGTACCAATTTACATTTGGAGATAAAGAAAAATATCTTTATGTATATATTTATTTCCTATGTTTTATGTGGTATTTCTTCTCTTTTTATTTTCAAAACCCTATATTTTAATTTAGAGATCAATTCAACCTTTAGATTTATTATTTTTTTTTATTATTATTAACATTATTATTTTATTTAATGCACAAACAGTAAAACTCCAACGAGATGCACTTTCTTTTATTTTAGTATCTTTGGTTTGATTTACTCACTCCTCATTTTATATATGCTCTTTTCATGATGCAAATAAGGCACATAAAATAAGGTAATCACCATGTATTTCTTGTAAACAATTTTGAGTATTACAAATTCTACCCCCCTTAAAAATAATCTCGTCCTCAAGATTTGTGAGAAAAAGGGATGTTTACTCATATTGTTCTCGGAACATATGCACAAACAAAGAAATCTCAGCATGAGGTATAATTCTTTAACAAAACATAGGGTCAATAGACCTTATTGTTTCTTCTAAATTAATATCATAGCATCTACTAACTAAAGTAACATCTAGATCTTACAAATCATCATAATTTATATCTATATAGCTTGGTGGAGCTGGTGGTGGTGGTGGAGGTTGTTGTTGTTGTTGTCTCTCCAACCGTGCTTGCCTTATTTCTTGGCGGGCCTGACGTATTTCCTCGCGTTGTTGTCTTATCTGATTCTGCATCTCGGTCACCAGGTCTGTTAACTGTTGTATTACCAGTCTTTGGGTAGCAACCACTTGATTGATTTCAACAGGTGGAGGATTTGGAGGATTCATTTTCTGTTTGTTGTTACGTGATAATCTTTCCTTTCCTGGTATTGACCATGAAAGTTAGAAGTATATGGTAATAGTTTTGCAAAGGAAATTATTCAATAAGCGGAATGAATAAGCTAGTAGCTGGTTATAATCTAAAGATTCTTTGGTAGGACTTAATCTTTGTTTTATGTCCAGATTGGGGTAACCAATCATATAAGGTGAATATCCAAGGGTAAGATAGAATCTGTCAAGATGAGAGATATATATGGGGGAGATAGACTACAAGATGTAGTTTAAAAGTTTGTTTGTTGTTAGGTGGGAATAAAAAGGTTACACCATTCATCATGGCTCTAGGTTAGGTTAATACATGGCTAGTAGGATTTAATCACTTCTACCAGTATCACTAATATGTTTTAGTAGACCACATTAGATTAGATCATAATAGGTTAGATGGGATCTAGATTAGATTGGTATGACTAGTTTGACTAGATATGATCTAATTAATTTGCATTAGATTATGGTTGTTAATCTAGGGTGGTTAAGTATGCTTATTAGGATAACATCAATCCATAATGATAAGATAGAATCTTTTAAGGCCAGTTAGATCTATTAGGATGACATAAAATCTCTTCAAGATAAGATGAGTATCTTTTTAAGATAAGATGGATATATGTGTGTAGGATAGAATCTTATAAGATGAGATAGATATTGTAGGCTAGATACTTTAATGAGGGATAATTTAGTTTGTATAGTTAGTTTTATAAGCATTATGTATATGCAGATGTAATTGTGGACATTACTCCACAACAATCACACTCAAGCAAGGATCCAAATCAAACAAATATCATCAGAACAAGCATTCAAGTGCATAGATAACCATAAAAATAGTTTTGTTTTTGTTCCTGAGAGTAGGTCTCCTATTCCTAAAGGTCACTTTAGGCACAGGATTTCAAAGTGTGAAATCCACATTTGTCTTTAGAATGAAAAGGTAAGAAAAATCAGAGTAAGCGGAAATAGATGAGAAAAGATTAAGATAAGTTTAGAAAAGAATCAGAGTAAGGTAAGTAAAGAATGGTTGTCCAGTTCTATCTAGGTTTCGTCCTACAGTCAACATTCCTCTGATACCACTTCTGTCACACCCGGATTTTAGGGGTCCAAAACCCGGGCGCGAACATAAACACCAGG
Organism: Zea luxurians; assembly: GCA_029449295.1. Taxonomy (NCBI): domain Eukaryota; kingdom Viridiplantae; phylum Streptophyta; class Magnoliopsida; order Poales; family Poaceae; genus Zea; species Zea luxurians. The sequence continues at coordinate 71,723,488 of JAOPSE010000012.1, forward strand.
TATGCTGGGACCAAGTCTCACACATATGATGTAAAGTGGCACAGGATCGAATGTCACATCTTTATATATAACAGGAGTTCTATACAAAATAAATAATTACATTATAAGGAGACAACGGTCCAGCAACCCAAAAGTTGACTGGGAGACGACGACCTAGACCTCTCACGAACACATCACGGCATCCTCCATGAGCATCATCCTGCAGTACCTGTTCCTGACCTGTGGTGTATGTGAGACAGCAAGAGTGAGCTCACATACGTTCATCGCTCAACAAGTTGTGGGGAATAATGTGCATGAACTCGCCAAAGGTGGGAGCTCACGTGAAGTGTAAGGCTTACCAAAGAAGATGGTTAGAGCTGAGCATTGCTTTTAAAGTTGGTCAAAATTTTATTAGCAGTTACTAAGTGTAAGTAAATACCAACCCAATTAAATAGTAGAACAAAAGTAACACCATCACCTGCGATGCAATGCATATGACAAATTGAATTTAGTTCCATAAATTAATCATGTGAGGGTCCGAGCTGCTCATGACCGTGAGCACGGCTAGTATACCAGTTTTACACTCTGCAGAGGTTGCGCATCTTTACCCACAAGTCGTGTATCCCATGTCGCCAGGGTTTGCAAGGCCCTTAGACACTTCCGAGGTGAATGGCTAGGGATCCACTACGAGGCCTTTACAAAGTTCCACTAGCTTCCGAAAACCCGCTACAGTTTATAGGAAGATCCAGTGCAGGAATCCCTTGCAGGACCGCCATCGCAGCAAAATCCTCCCGAGGGCCTCCCTACACTGACCTCTCCCCTACTGCCCTTGCCCCTTTCGGGTAAGGTAGTCTTCCACTAGCTTTCCTAATTACTCAGCCAAGGGCGTCCCATTAAACCCTTGTGGTAGCACTGTTTTCCCGGGTGGTCGCTCCATGTTCCAATTAACATAATGATCTTATCATGAACAGTAATAATAAACAACTGATAACAAAAGTGTAATCATGAATAGGGTATCTCCATACCCAAACCACATATAGCACTAGCAAGTACTACCCAGAAAGTTCAGTGGTAAACAAGGTATAAAGATAGACAAACTAGGGTAACCTATTGGGTCCCATCAAAATTAACCTATGCAGATCATTATGATTAATTAGAACATGAGTGGGTAAAAAGAAGTGATCAAGGGCACAACTTGCCTGGGACTTGAGATTCCAGGTACCAGGATGATCTTCAGATGACTCGTGACCTCACTGCTAGTCGTAGTAATTCAAACAAACATGGTATAGGCAAAATTAACATTACACCAAACAAAATACATATTAATAATCTACTTATTAAAATAAGATCACAGGAAAAAGAATTATTAATTTTTGAGTTATAGAATTCAAGTTATGAATTTTCAAAGGTTTTATGTGTTTAAAATGGATTAAGTGAGAGATTAAATTTCTAATTGTTTTCATGACCAAACAGAGGCACTAAATGATGAAGAATATTATTACAAAATTTTAGAAACTGGAATGGTTCAATTTGGAGCTAAAATGAATTTTCTATGAATTATCTAAGTTCTAGCAATTGTTTTTATATTACAAATCTATTTCTGAATTTATTTATTTGATTTTCATGATCTCTGGACTGGGCGCATATTAAACAGAAACGAAGGGGGCTCGGTGTAAGAAGTCCCAAGACTCATTGCACAGCAGAACGGGACGGCGGGTTGATTCCGAGAAAACCCAGGGTCTCTTTATGAAGTTTGCCATGCGAAGGGGTACGGAGGGATTTGGGCCGTCCGATCCTGAATCTAGGGACCGGATTAGATCCACAGCCGCTCGAACCGTTATGAAGCAGCTACCACCAGATCAGGAATCAACGGCCACAAATCGACCACGCCACCAGATACTGCCTGCCCTCCGATCCCGATCGGATGGCCCATGACTGATCGCAGCGAAGGGGTATGTTAACATCTAATCCTAGCCGTTCACTATGATCCGACGGTGTTCACACCATCTTCCTACCAACACCGAGCAGAGTCGCCGCCGTCAGGCTCACACGGCGGAGCACGTGAGTGCGACGGCGAACGGCCAACCCCGAGCGACTAAATCAAATCGGATAGGACTTACGCGATGATTATGCTATTGCGAACACGGTTTGAGGGTACTCACCGGCAATTGTACCGAGATGGTGCCTGGCCACGGCGAAGGGCGGGTCCATGGCGGAGACGCCACACCGGTGAGCAATTCCGGTGGCCGCAGAGTCTTTCCCCACCCAGCGACGCCACCGCAAGCTTCCATGCCCACCACCGAACTCCATAGTGCCACGACCGAGCTCCCAGGGATAGCCGCGAGCGGTCTGCCGCTTTTCCTCCTGTCGCCAATGGCGCTTCCAAGGAGTTAAGGGTAGATGGGGTAGGGGAAGGTCGCCGTTCATGCATATATAGGCCCGGCCAAAATCGGAGTCCTTACCCAAGGCGCAAATCACGGGATTCGGTGGAGCTTGCGTTCTGTTGGGCGGAGTCGGCTACCGCGGACTTCGCTTGAGTCTGATCGGGTGAAGAAGGTCCTGACGTCCGGGCCCCACGCGGCAGGGGGTTGAGAGGAGGCGCGTGAGAATGACGAGTGGGGTCCACCAGTCGTTGACGCAGAGTTGGCAACTGGGCTGGCACGGTGGAGTCCCTGTTCAGCGGGGCCCACGGAGCAGTGCTGTGCGGGAGATGGGCTGGCGCGCATGGTAGACGAGTCCAAGTTGGGCCGAATTGTGATCAAGCCAGCCCAGCAGGGTTCTTTCTTCTTTTTCTTTTCTTTATTCCTTTCTCTTTTCTTTTTCAAATTTAGATTTTCATTCCTCCTTTTACATTTCAAATTCAAATTTGAATTTCAGTTATGGATTTGTAATTATATCAAATGTACCAATTTACATTTGGAGATAAAGAAAAATATCTTTATGTATATATTTATTTCCTATGTTTTATGTGGTATTTCTTCTCTTTTTATTTTCAAAACCCTATATTTTAATTTAGAGATCAATTCAACCTTTAGATTTATTATTTTTTTTTTATTATTATTAACATTATTATTTTATTTAATGCACAAACAGTAAAACTCCAACGAGATGCACTTTCTTTTATTTTAGTATCTTTGGTTTGATTTACTCACTCCTCATTTTATATATGCTCTTTTCATGATGCAAATAAGGCACATAAAATAAGGTAATCACCATGTATTTCTTGTAAACAATTTTGAGTATTACAACAACCGAATGAGAGAAAGTAGGGGGATGATGACTCATAAAATCCCTATGCTAGTCCTGAGATTGGGGTGCATTCTACTATTGGTTCTTTTGTTGGATCTGCTGCACTGAAGCAGTGAGGCCTTGAATAAGTTGCATTTGAGTGACAATGAGCTGCTCCATGTTTGGGTTGGGTGGTGGTGGTGGCATCTACTGTCCAACACGCTAATTACGGGTGTTTCTAGATCCTGGGCGATCGATCACCATCTGGTTGGTTAGAAAGTGCATCCTTTAGGTAAGTGAGTAGTAGAGAAAAAATTCTAGGGGGAATAGCTTATAACTAAAGTTAAGACTATTTGTTATATATATATTAAATGTTCTTATGGCCATCATTCCATAAGATCATTGCACTCAAGCAAAAATCCAAATCAAACATTATGCAAACATCACCATCACATGGTGTTATTATAATCATTGTATCATAAGGAGTTTCATCGTCTAACGCAAAATCAAACTTATTACAACATGACTTATAAATCTAGAGTAGCCTAGTGATAGATCCTGGTTCTCCATAGCGAATCCTTTTGCGGGGCGGGGACACAATCATGGCAGGGACTTGAGCTTCGGGTGGATTCCTTCCTTCAAGTTGAGCTTCGAGGACTGCAATCCTGGCATGTGCTTCTTCAAGTTCTCCATGTACCCTCAAGATATCTAGGGTAGCGCTGTCCAGGTCAGTGTTAAGACCTGCCACCACACCTACAACTGTGTTGAGGTGATCTTCTCCAGCTTCACCTGGAACAACACTAGTCTGCCTTTCTCCATGAAGACGTAGAGGAAGATGTATGTACCTCATGTCATGCAGTTGTTGCCGATAAGTGTGGCTAAGAGACCATAGAGATCTTCTAGCAGCATTGCTGATCGAAGCAGCATAGGTAGATAATGGCGTGAGAGACTCATGGGCTTATAGAGTCCTAAAACCCCTATCTCCTGCATCCATCACCCTGATATGCACACGAGTAATGTAGTAGCAAGCGCAGGGAGGCTCAGACACTCGCCTTGTGTCATATAAAGGTCGGACGTAGGTTCCTAGAGTATGCAGAACATCCTACAGCAGGTTTGGGAAGTGTCTCGTCTCGAACATTAAGTGTAATGCTCAGCGACAGGCCATATCCCAACAAAGTTGTCCTCTCGCTCATCGTTGGCTTCCTCGTTGTTGTTCTCCTCATCTTCTACTTCTTCTTCACCATCGCCAGAATCATTCGGGTCGTCGCCTCCAGGAGCAGGGGCTTGGGCTGTTGGTGCTGGCGGTGTTGAAGATGAAGCACCAGCTGCAAAGGCTAGTGATTCTAACAATAGGGTGGGTGTCACCAAAATCTCCTATGAGCTGTCCTCTAGAATCACTCCATTCTCCACACGAAAGTGATGGAGATCCACAAGGACTTCCTCCACTACCACTGGGTAGACAGGAACCTGCCGTGATGGAGGGATATAGTTTGTGTTCACACGAGTGGTCTGGATAGTACGCACCATCTACAAGAGAAAATGTCACCTTAGTTGAGTTTTAAAGAGGCAAGACTAGTAAAATAATTTGTAAGAGCAAAATAAGCATATTTTGAACAGACTAGGCTTTCCATTTCTAACTAGTCAAACGACCTAGAGTCAGCATAGTTCTGATACCACTTCTGTCACAGCCAGTTTTGGGGGCAAAACCGAATGCATAGCATATGTGTGCTAGGATCCATTTTCAACACATATGTTGACATCACAAGTGTAATATATCAAAAGACAATGCAATAAAGGAGTAAAGAGAGTAGAGTAACTTTATTATATCACCCAGACATAAATGTCTTAAATAGTATCATAATCAAAGTACAATGGATAAAACATGTGCGATCTTCCACAGGAAGATGACTGGCACATCGTTAGACTTAGTACTCATCAACATCATTGGCAAAGTCTTCTTCATCACCCTCAGATCAAAATATTAGCAAGGGGTGAGCTCACTTATGGTCGGGGCTTAGCAAGTGGGAGGAGTAATGCAAGTTTAACAAGGTAGGCTATGGATAAGCGGTAAGCATTTTAGTTGGTCAATATTTTATTAACAATGCCTGACTTACTAATTGTAAGTGTATCCCAAAATTCCTAATTAAACATAAGTACATGATTATATCTCAAAAACACTTAAGTGAAACCACTTAAGCAAACCATTTACAAATCATCAAATCATGATTTATTTTCCATATTTAAGTTCAATTATCATGTGAGGGTCCAGGTTGCTCTTAACCGTGAGCACGACTGACATATCAGTTTTACACTCTGCAGAGGTGGTACAACTTTACCCACAAACCACGTATCCCATCTAGCCTAGGTTGTACGGACCCATAAACACTGCCAAGGTGTATGGCTAGGGCTCCATTATGAGGCTTTCATAAAATATCCTTAGTTCAAAGCCACCCGCTAAGGTTTCCACGTCAGTATTGATGGTCCTCTGGGCGAGGTAACTTAGCCAAGACTACAAACCCATGTTAACATGAGCTACCACCAAACCACTGCCACCCCCTCTTGCCCATCTTTCAGGTAGGGTTGCTAAGCACTAAGTCTATAGAGCTAATTACCAAAGCCAAAGCCATTATAGCACTCGTGGTTGCACTGTTATCCTAGGTGGTCACTCCATGTTTCATTTAATACAAAATGATCTTGTTTAACCATTGGGTTAACATCATAATAAAAATTTCATTTCCGAAACCATAGTATCATTAAAGAGTGACATCATAATTATCAAGTTGAGCGGTAGCACAAATTGCTAAGCATAGTATTTATCCCAGGGTAATCAAGGAATAGGGTTGGTATTTCTAGGAAAATCCTATTTAGGCAAATCCCATCAAATTATGCAAATATCCGAAAGGTAAACATTATTATATGCATTACTTGGGTACAAATAGAAATGCAGAGGGAGAATCCACTTATCCACTTGCCTTGCTCGAACGTGTCCTACGGGTCGTCTTCGGACGTGTTTGGTTCGTCTACCACATAGTCGGCTTCTAATATCGATTCGCATATCATACATACAAAAGAAAACATACACCAGATAAATAAACATACACCATTACATGGGTAACATTCACCATTACATGAACAATCATATACCACACAAACTATACTTATAGATAGTGCCTAAATCATAATTATTTTATTAATCAACTAAAATCTCCCATTTGAATTATCACCGGTGAAAGTTATATGGACATGCGACTACAAAAGTATTTTACCTAATATAGTTTAGATGAAATGACTTAACCAATTCTACAAAAATAAATTACCAATTAATTATTTTCTTTATGACTAATAATATTCTTTTAGTTTTATCCTTTCTTTTTGTGAATGGAAGCTACATGTATCGTTACAATCTTATTTATAAATCATATAACATTAATATTCTAAGAACTAATGTAAACTACTAATTTTGGACTTTAGTAACATAATCATGGCTATTTCGATATAAATAGATATTCTACTAACTCTTAGTGAATAAGAGATATACGTATGAACACATGTATCATGACTAGCAAAAATCTAAATTTTAACCTAACCAAGAAGATGTGACCTAGTACCTCTTTCAATTTCTTATATCAGTAAAACTACACTTAAACAACTACTAACATAATATTGTTTTATGCGCTAAAATGAGAAGTTAATCGCAAACGTTTCTAGTACTAAATCACAAAGTTAATGAATCGTGACATTATTTATTTTCGAAATATAAAAATAATGTCCATATCCAAAATATTGTTGCAGGGGCTGATTCACAATTAAACGCATACATCGAGGAGTAGCAAGAATTAAATGGGGAACTCTATTTAATGGTTTCTGAACTGAACAAAATTTACACAAATCTAGGGACTAAAACGCAAAATAGTCATCTTCTACCTCGGGCGAGCCTTCGTGCGTAGGGTAGCTCAGTGAGTGGGAGCAGGAATGAGACGGCACCGGTGACGGCGAGCAGGCGCGGATGGTCCAGGTGGCTCAGGCGCACGCGACGAGGCAGGGCTCGGCACGACGGACGACGAGGCGCGCAGGGGCTCCGGTGAACGGCGAACGACAGTATACGACGCGGTCGCGGTGATGGGGAGGTGAGGTGAGGATTTGGACAAGGGGAGGGGGAGAGTGCTCGGCCTGGTCTTTTATAGAGGGAGAGGGGAAGGGGAGAGGGCGCCGGGGAGGAGAAGGGACGGTCGGCGGATATCAAAGCCATTGATGGCGGCTTCATCAATGGGAGCGAGAATGGGGGAGAGGAAGGGGGAGAGACTCAGCCATTTTCGGCTCGGAGGAGATGAGGGGACGTGGGCCAGGGTCGGGCGCACGGCCAGAGTCGTCTCGGCTGGGCTGGGGCAAGGTGAGGCGGAGGCGCGAATCGCGCACAGGTGCGGCGCGAGGAGGAAGAAGGGTCGGGGTGGGCCCCGAGTGTAAGTGAGAGAAAGGGTGAGGGGCCGGTTCAACTGCTCTATTGGGCCGGTTCAACCGGTTGGCAAGGTTTTTTTCTTTTATCCCTATTTTCCAAAAAAAATAAATAAATAATTTTTTAAATATTTCTAAAAATTCATAATAGTTATACCCACAAATATTACCATTAAAGAATTTATTTTTGGAATAGAGTTCTCATATTAACTAATTGGGTTTTCAATATAAAAGAAACTCTACAAAAACAACCATCAATCAATTATGAGCAAACAAGAATCATTCTAAAGTAAATAAGATCGAACACTTGAAAGAAAAATTCTTTACTATATTTACCACTAATAATCTAAATGCATTATTTTAGTTGATGATTTTGAGGTGTTACAATATGTGTGCCAGGATCTATTTCCACACATATGTTGACGTCACAAGTGTAATATGTCAAAAGAACAATGCATAAAGCATAAATAAAGATTATATTGACATATTACACTTCGAAACGACATAACGTCTTAACCTTTATTACTCATCAAAGTACATTAGAACATGGGCATCCTTCCACAGGAAGATGACCGGGGGTATCACTTGACTAGCATCCATCAAGTTCATCATCATAATCTTCATCTGCAAACTTCTGATCAAATTTAAGTAAGGGGTGAGCTCACTTATGGTGGGGTTCAGCAAGTGGGGTGAAAATTGCAAGGATAATAAGTAAGGCTAAAGTTAATGTGGTTAGCATTTTAGTTGGTCAACATTTTAGAATCCATACTTGATTACTAAGTATAAGTATATACCAAACCCATATTAAGCATAAACCATAATCATCAGCATATATACGATCAACATAAAGTTCAGAATCACTTGAACCAAAATAGAACATGACATGGGGCTCAATCGCTTGAGTGAACCACTTAAGCATACCACTTAAACAAAACCAATCATGATTTATTTCCGTCTTCCACTTCAATTATCACGTGAGGGTCCAGGCTGCTCTTATCCATGAGCACAGCTGATATATCACTAACTTCAGTTTAAGAACCCTTCAGTTTAAGAAGGATGGATTATAGTCTTAAACTGTTTTCACTGACTTTAGTTTAGGAAGTGCTTCACAGCTACAAACAACCCTTGGAACAAAGAGAGCTGCAACAAACCGCCAATATAACAGACCATATTTTTACTGACTTCAGTTTGAGAACCACCAATAAAAACCTCTCCCATCCTTAGCTAGTTCGTTTTATACAAAATGTCATGAACAATCCGCATAATATGAAAGCACAACCAATGGCCTATAATCTTATAGTTCTGCACACACACAAAAAGGGGAAAATAGCCGACAGAAAAATAGCAAAATTCTTAAATTATATCATTGAAGCTCAAATGATTACTTAACAAACAAAAAAGCAGCCATTCCATGCCATCACTGTCAGCGAAAAGTAGACAGCAGAATAGCCGATGGAGTTGCACCAAAGTAAAGAAAGAAAAATCCTCCCTGTTCAACCCTATCAATGGAACTTGCCTATGATCAGACGGCACCGTAGGCCCAGAAGGCAGCGTGCATCAGGCCCACTCGCACGAACAACAGTGCCCACACCGGCACTTCTCCGTGCTGCTGGCAACGCAGCACACGCCAAGGGCGAGCCACGCCCGCGCAGGCGCTGCCCCGCTGTAACACCGAATTCTATCTTAGATTTTAAAACAAAAAAATGATCTTCCAAAAGTTTTTAATAGAAATTTTCTTATCTTTGGAATTATTCTCCTAAAATAAATGAATAGTAATATTATATTCTAATTATTCAAAGCTAGAATTGGATCTTAAAACTATAATTGGAATATGGAATCTAAGAAAAGAAATGACAAGAAGATATTTTTTGTTAAAGTGAGTAAATTAGTCCTTTCATGGATTGGGCATGCTAAAATATTAGTGAATAAATAAATATTAATAATAAATAAATAAATAAATATACTTTGCATCATACTTGGATTTGACTGTGCATAGTTGAAATTGAAAACCTCAACTCTGAATTCAAATTTAAAATCTGCAAATTAAAATGGAGAAACAAAAATTTGGAAATGAAAAGAAAAGAAAAAGTGAGCAAACCTGTATTTGGGCCGTTTTCATCGCGCTGACCCATTTTAAACCACATCCCTTGGCCTAGCAATCCCACACTGGTTCTCCTGCGGGTCACTGCCAGCCGAGCCCATGGGACAGCCCCACCACGCTCTTGCGGCGCGCGTTGCACGTATTTGCCCCGCGCCGAATGATGGGCCCCAGCTCGCAGTCTCACAAAGCACACGCGGGTTGTTGCGCGCTGGTTTGTGGGCCCCGCTTGACAGAACTCGTTCCTTCTAGCTGTGTCTCTTGCGCGTGGGGTCAGGCAGCCATGTTCATCTTCCCCGCGGATGGCATGGCAATCTCAACAGACTCAACAGGAATCCCTAGCCATTTCGGTGGAATCTCGGGTGGGAGCCTATGTGACTGTTTGTTTCAGCTTCTAGGCGGCTTCTGGCCGCCAGAAGCTGAAGCTGTATCCAAACGGCCAGCTTCTGAGGCGGCTTTTCGTCGGAGCGCTTCGGATAGAAGCCCACCGCACACAGTCAGCCCGAAGCCGCCCTCACTTCGCTTCTAACGGAAGCGCCCGCCCCCTTCGTCGCCTTCGTCGCTAGGGTTTAGGCGACGAAACGCGCCTCCGCCGCCGCCAACGAATCCGCCGCCGCTGCGCACCCAATGGACCGCCGCCAGGTCTCCTCCCCGCTACAGGTACGGCCCACTCCTCGGCGACCTCTTCCTTTCCTGTCTGTTGGTTTTCGTCCCCATTGCGCCGTCTCAATCCCGTTTTCGCTAGGGTTCGTGCACCCTCGGCCGACCCGGAGAGTCGTCGAGAAGGAACCTTCTTCCCCCGTCGTCGGAGGTACGTGAGCTCTTTCCTCTATCGGGGCCTCTCATTCTGCACCTTCGCCGCGGTGGGAGACTTCACCGTTTACTGTCCGTAGCGTTCGCTCACTCACACCGACGACGTCGCTCCGTCTTCCTCTGCTTCCCCCGTCGTGTCGCCATCTTCCGAGGTAGGCTGTTGGTCACCTCGATTCGGAGGCAGTTACTTCAGTTCATGTAAACGCTATGGAAGACGTACTAATTCAATTTACCGTCAATGTCGCTTTCAGATATCCGTACCAAATCGGTGCCTGCGTATTCGCTTCCAAGATCAACAGCAGCCAAGGTAATTGCACACACAATTTGTTAGAGTCCCCATGGGTTATGTGTTAATGGTTTATAGGGATTACCATCGTTCAGTTGTATAACACAAATCTTTGTCGAGTCATGACTTGTTAGTTTGTTTGTTTACAACAAGTTTGTTAATAGTACTTGTTCATACTATGGTTTTGTTTTAGTACCTCATGGTAGCTTCAACCAAATGTTGTCCATGTTAGAACGCAATTGATGTCAATACATGCAAGTTAGTATGCCCTTGTTAGTGCACTGACAACCTAAATCCACATCAGATGGATTCAACAGACTCCATAGCCGACAAGGCAATTGGAAGGATGCAAGAGATTGCGGACAAGATATTTTCCGTAGCTCGGGAAACAATCCGTCCCGGACGCGGGTTGACCTCTTTTGAGGCTACCAAACTTCGTGTAGCATTGGAGGACATTGCTTGCATGCTTGAGCAAGACTCTCTGCTGTTGCAAGAGAACCTGGACATCGTGAACAACATAAACAACCCGAGTGACAGCAACTACGAACCGTCAGCCTTGGCCTCACCACCCCCAGCTGACGAGTACCTTAGTCCAGATTGGGACTTTGCTGATCACTTTGCAAACTTCTGGGGTCTTGAATACGACTCGGACCAGATGCCATCGTTTAGTGATAATGAAGTTTAAGTTGCTCGAGTTCACCAAGGTTAAGTTAGATGTTGTTAGAGGCAGGTGTTAGGGTCACAGGGAAATATCAGCCTTTTGCTTCCTGAGCAGTTGTGAATTGTTCCCTGTTCTTTTGTGTTCAGCAGCACTTTAATTTGGTCATTCTATATATGTAATTATGGCAAACGAATGTGACTCCTTAAGGAAGTACTTTATGTTCTTATTACCTATTCATTTTGTTGTCGTAGTAACTGCACTTCAATACATATTTTCAATCGTCTACACTTGTTTTGCACTAGATGGACAAGTCTGGCAAGGTCATTGCTAAGTGGGATAGTAGAGCAACAAAAATTTACACAGAAATATGTGTAGAAGAGGTCAATGCACGGAACAGGCCACAACAATTCCTAAACGTCGAAGGGTATGCTAACCTCATAAGAAAGTTTAAGGAACGCACTGGTCGCACGTACACAAGGGATCAAATGAAGAATAGGTGGGACTCGTTGAAGAGAATGTTCACCCAGTGGAAAACTCTAAATGAAAGGGCTACAGGGCTTGGGCGAGACCCTCATACTGGTTCAATCAGTGCGCCAGATGAGTGGTGGGCCAAGCAAAATGAAGTAAGTAGATCTTTTTTTTTGTTTTGTAGACTAACAATAGTATTTGGCCATCTAAAATCAATAGGAACTACCATGTTGGTGCAGGCAATGCCAGGTTGTATTATGTTCAAAACAGCCCCCCTAGAGAATGAGGATGAGCTAAAGGTTATGTTTGGACCCATTGTGTGCACAAATGAAAGAACCCTGGTGCCTGGAGTTGAGGATGCTAATTCATCATCTGATGATCATTTGGAAGCCACTTTAGGTGGGGGTGAAAACAGCACACCTGACCCCTGCACAAATGCTAGTGGGAAGCGTAAAATGCGCCATGATTCTCCAAAACCAAAGAAGAAAAAAGATTCGAGGGAAGAGTACATGAGAAGACTCGTGGAGGCTTTTGAGTCGCGTTCAATGACCACTAACAAGTCCATTACCTCTACTGACAATGACCCTGTTCGACTTGAGATTAAAAAACAGCTGCAACAAGTTTTGGATGATGGATCACCAGAAGGAAGCCAATTACATTTGTTTGCCACTCATCTATTGACTGAGAAAAGTATAGAGATATTTTTGCAAACTTGCAGACAAAAGAAGGAAGGATCGCTTGGCTTCGCAATGCTTACGAGATAGATCTTAAAAAGTGCACTTAACTGTTGGTGGTCCGACAACAGAGGCTTACTAAGTATTACCGTTATTTGTGTCTGTTGTCTGAGTCTTGTCGTTTCATTGTAGTGAGTAATAAACTTGTCGTGCGCATCAGTTTCCCTTTGAAACAGTTTTCCAGATATTCGAGTTGAACTTGTATTTTAATAATCTGAGTTGTCTGCTTGTGAACAATGTGAACATTCTGTGTCATTTGAATACTGAATATATGTGGCTTGTAAACTGTGGTTGTACATTGATATGTCAAGTGTTGTTACATATGAATATGTCTCTGTTTTTGTGTGCATGCAGATGTCTGACCCTGCTGCACACACATTTGATAATGAAATGGATGACAGAGATGCAGAATTGGTGGTTGCTATATGTGCTGTAGATGTTTGGGGCAGGAATATCTGTCAGGTTCGTAGAAGAACATTGGTTGAAACTGGTTTGCAATGGGTGCAGAGAATGTTGGACAATAGTAACGACTGCTTCGATATGTTTCGCATGCGACGAACTGTGTTTAGACGATTGCATGACACATTGGTGGACAATTATGGTCTGATTCCAAGCCGGGGTGTCAGTACTATGGAAGCACTTGGCATTTTTTTGTGGGCATGTGGTGGTCCACAGTCCTTTAGGCAAATAAGAAATAAGTTTGGTCACTCATTGGAAACAATTAGTCGCAAGTATAGTGAAGTCCTTGATGCACTGTTTAAGATGTCATCTTACATCATTAAGCCCAAAGACCCATATTTCACCGAGATTCATCCGCGTTTGCGAGAGGCGAGATTTTGGCCACACTTCAAGGACTGCATAGGAGCAATTGATGGTAGTCACTTTCCAGCGGCAGTCCCTGCCTCAGAGCAAGCCAAATATATTGGACGGCACGGTTACACTTCACAGAATGTAATGGCCGTTTGTGACTTCGATATGAGGTTCACATTCGTTGTCACAGGATGGCCTGGATCCGTACATGACACTAGAGTACTACAAGATACTTTGATAATTTATGCCGACAGGTTCCCCCAGCCACCAGAAGGTATACAATTATATATCTTGTTTTTATGACATATGCTATTAATTACTTGGTTACGTATTGAACTTATGTATTTCATGTTTGTGCAGGTAAATACTATCTTGTCGATTCAGGTTATCCAAATAGAAAGGGCTACCTTGCACCTTATAAGGGTCAGAAGTACCACATTTCCGAATGGCAAAATGCGAGGCAACCTATTGGTAGCAAAGAAGTTTTTAACTATGCACACTCTTCGCTACACAATGTTATAGAGCGATCGTTTGGGGTGCTTAAAATGAAGTGGAGAGTTCTATTAAGTCTCCCTTCATTTTCGCTTACCAAACAATCGAAGATAATTATTGCTTGTATGACATTGCATAACTTCATTAGAGAGAGTGCTCTACACGATAGAGACTTTGATGAAGTAGGACCTAGTAGCAGCAGTCATGATGTACCTTTAGGTGAGAGTAGTAGTACCACATCTGATGAGTTAGACATGAGTGCTTTTCGAGATGCAATTGCTAATGCTTTAGTGGCGTAGTTAAGTATGACAATGTAACGGGACTAATTATGTAATCAACTGCTCTAATTATTGTGTAAGGACCTTTTCATCGTTATGGGTTTCATTTTATCGTTTCTTCGAACAGAATCTGCAATTTCAGAATCTGATTATCCAAACACGTAGATTCTCACGAACAGCTTTTCTGCACAGCTGGCGAACCAAACACCTAAATTCTAACCACCAGCTTTTCCTAACAGCCAGCTTTTCCCCACAGCCAGCTTTTCAGATAAGCTGGTCAGAAAAAAGCCGAACCAAACACGCCCTATATATTGTGAGCCGCAGCCCTGCCACAAACCCAATCGAGACCACCCCACCTCATATCACAGCGCCGCCCGCGTCGTGCTGGAAGGGTGGACCACTGCCTTGAAGCCACTGCGGGTGGAGCTCTGCTTCGCCGTCGAGGATACGTCAGGATCAGCTTTGGGCGGTGCATAGATCATGCAGGGAGTTTCTCAAGGGCTTCGTGGGCGGAGATTGTCGTCCGAGCCTGACCAATTGCTCAACGGAGCATTGGCTCCACCGTGGAGCCCCCCAATCGCGGGTCGTTGTCGTTGCTTCACCTGTGTCGTGATAAAATGGGCAGTGGGTGCACCAGGGCTCGGAATTGGTGTGCGCCGGCGGGAGCACCGTCGTGGTGCTCGCTTCCGCCGCGGTGGTGTCGTGGGTAAGAGAGGGGATGCCGACCATTGATCCGGTGATAGACGATCGTGATTAGCCGATAGCGTATCCCTTCGGTCAATAGGATTTCGGTCGTCCGATTCAGATCCTAGGCAGGAGAATCAATGGCTCTATTTTAAATCGTATTCGTTCATCGCGGATCGTGTGGCCCGTGTCGCGTACCGGTTCGTTAAGAGGCTCCATTTAATCTGGGCGGTTGGATTTGAATCGGACGGATCTGGGTGCTCGATACCCGTTCAGCCACGGTATTTTGCATAAGAGACCCCGGATTCCTACACAATCAACCCGCCGTCCGGCCCTTTTGCGAGAGTGTTATAAAGAAGTCCTGGAATTTACAAAATAAACCCTGAACTCTTCTAAAATAGTGGCCACAGTCCAAGGATAGAATAAAATGAGTAAAATTAATAAAGAAAAGGATTTCTAGTATAAAAATAATTCAAGAACCTTGTTTATTTCATAAGTAATTTAGTTTAACTTCTTTTTAATCCATTCTAGTTGCAACCAACTCACTGATATTGTTTATTATTTAGTAACATTATTTTTATGTCACATTTAGTAAAATCATACACTCATCTTGTTTTATGACCAACACCTAAATATTCAGAAAGCCATAACTCTTAAATCGTAACTCCATATTTAATGGTTCTTGAACCTGTGATATCGTTACGATGCGTAGATCATTATTATGCAATATGTTATCATTATTGGTGTCATGTTAATTTTGCTTGTACTATGTTTGTTTCTATTGCTACGAGTAGCAGCGAGGTTATGAGTCACTTGAAGACCAAGTTAGTGAAGTACCTGGGAATCTCGAGTCTAAGGCAAGTTGTGCCCTTGATCAGTTTTCTATTTACCTAATAATGTTCCTGTTAATCACTGTTGCATGCTCAGGTTAATTTGACAGGACCTAATAGGTTTCCCTAGAATTGTTTATCCCACACCTTGCGAACAAATGAACTATTGGGTAGTATTGCTATTGCTCTACCTGGTTTTGGAATTAATGTTACATTTGAATTATGATTATGTTCCAATTATGCTGTTGTTTTAATTGTTGTTGATGACAAGATCATTGTGTTAATTGGAACATGGAGAACCCCCCGGGAACACAGTGCTACCACAAGGCTGGAATGGGACGCCCTTGGACAAGTAATTAGGAAAGCTAGGGAGAGATTACCTTACCTAAAAGGGGCAAGAAGGGAGGCATCGCTGCAGAGTATTGGGAGGTTCTTGGGTTGAACTGTTGCGATGGCAGTTCGGACGAGGGATTCCTATGCTTCCTTCTTCCTGAAACTGTAGTGGGTATTCTCGAACTAATGGAACTTTGGAAAGGCCTCGTAGTGCTACCCTGCCTCGCTTCCTCGGTATAGGTGTATGGGGTCCGTACAACCCCGTGGGAAATGGGTAACACGACTTGTGGGTAAAGATGTGCAACCTCTACATAGTGTAAAACTGGTATATCAGCCGTCTCACGGTCATGAGCGACTCAGACACTCACATGATTAACCTTTATGGAATTAAACTCAAATTGTCATTTGCACTGCATTGTGGGTGTTATTATCAATTGTGATCTCTTATTTAATTTGGTTGGTATCTACTTATACCTAGTAACTCCTAATAAAATTTTGACCAACTTTAAAAGCAATGCTCAGCTTTAACCATCTCCTTTAGTAAGCCTTACACTTCACATGAGCCCCACTGTAAGTGGGCTCATGCACATTATTACCCACAACTTGTTGAACGATGAACGTATGTGAGCTCACCCTTGTTGTACTCACATACCCTAGGTCAAGAACAGGTACTACCAAGATGAGGAGCATGAAGGATGCTGTGATGAGTTCGTGAGTGGTCTAGGCCATCGTCTCCTAGTCAACTTTGGTTGCTGTATCGTTATCTTCGTATGATGTAATTATTTAACTATTTTATACATAACTCTGTTATATATTAAAGATGTGACATTCATTTCTGTACCATTAGTCATCATATGTGTGAGACTTGAACCTAGCACACATGTGAGTCGTGCCCGGGTTTGCCCCCTTAAATCCGGGTGTGACACCCGCAGCAGCTACACACACCATACGAGTGTCCCTCTCGCGCTACCCGCGGCTATGGGTGTGCGTCTGGCGCGGCAGCAGCTGCGCGGTGGGTGCGGCGCAGTTGTAGGACGGGTTCGACGGCTACTGTGGGGCGAGTGTGGGGTGGGTGCGGTGGCTAGGTATACGTGCGTACAAGTGTGGGCGATGGCTATGGGTGAAAATAGGGTTTGGTCCATATAGCTCGACTGGAGGTGGGCCTCTGTGGCCAATTTTGTGCGCCAATAAACAAATAAAGTGGGTGCCACATGCGACAATTAATCATGGGACTTTGTGCCGACTGACGGTATGATGCTATTTATGAGAATTGCCGACCGACAAAGCAACGCTATTCACATATAAATATAATGACTGATATTTAGTTGGAATTTATATATATGCCAACTCACAATCCGTGGCAATTTATACCGACTAACAGTTCGATGGAAATTCTCTATTTATAGCGTTAGTCGTCCAACGCTAATTTGGTGTTGTGGTATAGTGGTAGTGTGTACCCCCTGGCAAGAGTCTGGAAGGGGAGTACTGTCACACCCGGTTTTAGAAGGCAAACCAAATGCGAACCATGTACGTGCCAGGATTAGAAACTCATGTACACAACTGTTGGGGGCCTTCCTCTTCCGAAGGTCCTCAAAAACATAACTAACCATTTGTTTTCAGCATAAGCTATTACAGGAAGCTTCGTCTTCAGGATGCAAGTCTCTTCCTCATGATGAAGGCATACGAGATGAAGACAAATCTAAAAGATGACAAGAGTAAACGCTAAAGCTATCGCCAGATGGACAACTTCGGCTCATAATGGAGATGAAGTGTGATGCTGATGATGACCGAGGGGGAAAAAGACTACTTAGTCCTTAAAGAGTTGTATTACGATCATACGTGATATTAGGGACATAAATGTACTTTTACCCGGGCTATGTCCCGTGCCTATAAATAGATGAATAGTAGCACCGTATTGTTCACGCTGATTTGTAATCACTCTCTCGCGTCTTCACCTTTGAGCAAGCCGAAAGTATCAATGGAATATGAATTCTGTTGATATTCATACATGTTTTATAGAATGCAAATATGAATGAATTAATGAGATACAGTTATTGTCTTTGTCCCTTTTGCATTCTTGTCTACATATTAAATGATAAAGGTATGTCCTTCATAACCTTCGTCTGATGATCATTATATCTATGAGGAGATAATGCTTCGGAAGACGAAGGTCCCTAATAATTAAAAATTGTGTTGCCTTGTTCTTGATTCATAGCATTTGAGAACAAGTGACCAACATTAGCGCCACCTCCGGTGAACTCACTTCCACAACCTTCGGCAAAAGCTAACCTTCGTCATGCCACCGAAGAAGATAATAGCGCCAGGGGCTGCTATGCAGCCACTGGACACCAATCAGGAGATGCTCTCACTAAGAGAGGCTAGGAGCCAGAAGGGAAAGGCTACTAGCCCAACACCTCAGGAGGAAGAATTGGACTAGGAGATTAGGGATTTAGAAGCTATACATCACCAGGTGTAGAGGAAAAGAGAAAAGATGCTTCAGTTAGCCGAACTTCAAAAGAAGATTGACGAAGCAGCTGAAGAAATGTGCCACCTCGCGCAGGACGATCAAGGACGAAGGCCTCAACATAGAGAGCTTTGTCAAGAAACTCCAGTCAATGATGATGGATGGTATGATGATCTATACCATGGTAATTTTGCTTTTGATGATGCTTCTCCCCTGGCAGCAGAGTTGCAGGCTACCCCATGGCCACCTTCATACAAGCCACAACAGCTCCCCATGTATGATGGGCACTCTGACCCGAAGCAATTCCTCATGAGCTATGAAGCAACCATATCATCATATGGTGGCAACACTGCTGTCATGGCTAAGTCCTTCGTCATGGTAGTCAGGAGCGTAGCTCAGACTTGGTATTCTTCTCTTTGGTCAGGAACAATTATATCATGGTAGAAGTTAAATGATATGCTAGTAACAACCTTCCAGGGCTTTCAAACGAAGCTAGTGACTGCTCAAGCTTTGTTCCAGTGCATGCAAGACCATGAGGAATACTTGTAGGCATATGTCCGAAGGTTCTTGTGGCTGAGAGCCCAGGCACCAATGGTGCCTAATGAAATCGTCATTGAAGTAATGATCAAGGGGCTCCGACCAGGACCGACAGCACAATATTTTTGTAAGGAAACTGCCACAAACCTTGGAGAAGCTTCTCTAGAATATGGATGAATACATCCGAGCTGATAATGATTTCTGCCAGAGAAGGGAGGAAGCGTACAGGTATTCTGAGATGACTAGGGGCTTCGGAGGAAGACTTCACCCCAGGCATGTCAGAACGATCCACAATCCCAACACAAACGATGACATGACCAATCATACTCAGAGCAACCAGCAAAGCTCATAGTCTTTGGGAATGCAGCAAGCTTCCTACAGGCCACCAGCCCCGAGAGGCAGAGGAGGGAGGAACTTCGGAGGAAGGTATGGTAATCAACCTAGGAGAATTTTCTGCTTATTCTGTGGGGAGGATAAGGAACATACGACAAGGACGTGCCAAGTCACGATCTAGAAGCAGAAGGAAATTGCTGAAGCTGAAGCATGGCAGAACCAGCCGAAGCAGGCCTTACATACCACTTCATGTTGTTCCCCATATATCCCTGAATATGTGGGTAATTAGCAACCTACGGCGTCCATGGCTTCGACGAGTCATTCCCAAGCTTCTTAGGCTTAGCTGCCACCACCTCCACCACTGGCGCCTACCTTAGTCCATAATCAATAGCCAGAAGGGCATCGTCAGGCGCAACAACATCGTGACGCTAGGGAGAAATCTGAAGCTCGCACAGTCAACAGCACTGTGCCCGGGTCAAGGCACATCTATTGAAAGTAGCACAGTGCTCCGACCAGAGAATGTCCTAATCCAATGTATCTTTACCTTTTTGCCTTTATACTTTCTTCTCAAAATACAATATGGGGAGGTTTAACCTTAAGCTTGATGTAATAAGTCTATGGTTACACCATCGAGTGTAACAAAAAAGGATCACGAAGCTCCAAAGTCGTTCCTAAGGGGATGTAGAGCTGAGTTACCACCTAAGTCAAAGGTGAAGAAGCTCCAAAGTCGTTCCTAAGGGGATGCAGAGCTTAAATGTCACCTAAGTCAAAGGTGAAGAAGCTCCAAAGTTGTTCCTAAGGGGATGCAGAGCTTAGCTCCAAAGTCGTTTCTAAGGGAATGCATAGTTAAAATACCACCTAAGAAAAAGGTGAAGAGACTCCAAAGTCGTTCCTATGGGGATGCAGAGTCTTATCTTTTATGTTTCGCGCGCCAACATCATTTTCATCATGCCATCACATCATATTGCATCATGACATTGCATCATACATCATTTTGCATCAACAAAAGTAGTGAAAATGGGGATTTCTCCTTCAGATTTGGCAAATATTTATGAAGGAGTATTCAAGATGCACGATTCATGCTTGAAACTACTGGCATGTGAAGTTTACGCGTCCGACAATACTATTCCTACGCAATGTCTACATCAAGAATCAAGCATCATACAGTAGCTTCGGCAAAGAAGGGGGATTTCGTTCTGAAGCGTGAAAAGAAGGGAAGGTGTTTTTTCGCCACGGCTCAAAAACGGTATGCACAAAGGTTTCCACACTTCATAAAGAAATGAATTACATCAATATACATACAAATTGTTTACAAGTGTCTCTTATAAAACTACGGATCATGTTTAGGGACATTAAACTAGCAAAAATACAAGGTTTTAGTCTTCCCTAAGGACTTTATCGGCATCTTCGTTCAGAAGCCTGTCGATAGCTTCGTCAATAGCGTCATTGGCAATCTTAATTATGTTGAGCGCCTGTTTGATGGATGGGTCAGCTTTGGGATTGTATGGTTCACGAGGTGGAGAAAGCTCAGCTACATTAAGACATAAATATTTGTTAGTGTCGAAACTGAAAAACTTACGAAAATGAGTTAAAAATGCATACCTATAAGTCTAGCCCGTCGGCAGCTTCTTCAGCTCTTTTTGCTTCTTCTGAAGCATCATGATATTCCTTCTCATTTCTTTTGATGGCTTCATTAGTGATTTCTTGTCCACCCTTCAGCCATACTTCGGAATAAAATTTTCCACCTAGGGTAGTGGCTTCAGTTGAAGGGTTTTTAATATCATCAGCTGAGAAGGCGAAGTCTGGCTGAGCTACAACCTTAGCATGATCGCAGCTAGCCTTCTCCAAGATGGACGTAGCCCCACGGGCACTAGCGAAGGCAAAAAAGTCTCCTTTGTCACTAAGAACTTCTTTGAAAGCTTCGACTATGCCTTTTATCCATTGAATAATTTCATCAGGATTTCCACGAATGAATTTCTGCTCGGAGGAATAGGCTCCAACCTTAGAAAAGCTGTTCTTCAAATTTGTAGTGAATTCCATGGATATTTCATAACATTTTTCCTTGGCGGCACAAAGCTCATCGACATTCTTTTGCGCTCTTGATCTTTCAATTTCATATATTTCGTGCTTCACCACTTCAACTTCAAAGTTCTCAGTTGCTTCGGCAACTTTCCTTTTTAGCTCTTGTACCTCGGCTTCATGAGCTTCGGCTTGGGCGAAAAGCCTGGCTTCACTACATTTCAATCTTTCCACTAAAGAGAGTAATATTTTGTCCTTCTTGAGAGCTTCATTTCTTAATAAAATAACCTCCGAACGAAGGTTTCCAAGTGCTATTCAACAACTCTCATCCTCAGCATCTTTCTGGGCCCTCAAAGCCTTGCTCAAAATTAAGCCCTCGAAAACAAAGAGTGAACACGTAACGACGATAAGAAAAACCACAAAAATAGTTTATCGAAGCAAATTGCAGAATGGCAAATCAAAGTATACCACCTTTAGGCTGTTGTAGGCAAGACTATCTGTAAGCTGATATTTGGTCATCGCAAACAAGCCGAGTTCGAGCTTTGGATAGCCCATGTGATCCATCATTTCACGGCAAACATTGATCTCCTTACCGTTAGGTAGACACTAGAGGAAATCA
The DNA here is from genome assembly GCA_029449295.1 of Zea luxurians. NCBI lineage: Eukaryota > Viridiplantae > Streptophyta > Magnoliopsida > Poales > Poaceae > Zea > Zea luxurians. The sequence continues at coordinate 71,745,606 of JAOPSE010000012.1, forward strand.
TCATCATTTTCTCCTCCATATACCAAGGATCCATGGGGGTACTTCAGTTCTTTAGCATAATGTTTAGTTTCGGCAACTTGATCTGCTGATAGTTGTTTTCCCGAAGCATGTCACACTATCAAATTCAAATCACTGCTGGAAGGTGCTTTGGGAGTAGGCGCCGAGGGATTCTCTGGAAGGCTCTCTTCCGCAAGATTTTCAAGTACAACTTCCGAAGGTCCCACCTCGGCATGAGCAGAGGTACTGGCAGCAATCATCTCTGAGACATCTTCAGTCTTGCTGCCAGAAGCTTCGGCAGAAGAAGGAGGCAGTGTTTTTACAGATTCTAGAATAGCTTCCAAAACACTAGCTATCCTCCTCTTCCTTGGAGTTCCTGTGGTAGCTGGCAGCTTCGGCAGTGCTGTCACCATTATCTTCGGCTGCTCTGGTACTTTTTCTGCTACCTTTTCTGGCTCTGGCCAGGTCTGTGATAGCTTCAATAGACATAGCAGGAATAGGCTCTATGGCTAGGGGGGTTGTTTCCACCCTTTCACTTAACTTCAGCACATCAGTCGTCTTGACGCGCCTGGGTCTACGTGTCAAAACTTTGATTTTCTTTGACTTCTGAAAGTCGCCTAGAGGGGGGGTGAATAGGGCGAATCTGAAATTTATAAACTTAATCACAACTACAAGTCGGGTTAGCGTTAGAAATAGAAACGAGTCCGAGAGAGAGGGCGCAAAACAAATCGTGAACGAATAAAGAGCGAGACACGATGATTTGTTTTACCGAGATTCGGTTCTTGCAAACCTACTCCCCGTTGAGGTGGTCACAAAGACCGGGTCTCTTTCAACCCTTTCCCTCTCTCAAACGGTCCCTCAGACCGAGTGAGCTTCTCTTCTCAATCAATCGGGAACCAAACTTCCCTGCAAGGACCACCACACAATTGGTGTCTCTTGCCTCGATTACAATTGAGTTGTTCGCAAGAAAGAATGAAAGAAGGAAGCAATCCAAGCGCAAGAGCTCAAAAGAACACAACAAATCTCTCTCACTAATCACCAAAGCTTTGTGTGGAATTGGAGAGGATTTGATCACTTTGGTGTGTCTAGAATTGAATGCTAGAGCTCTTGTAAGTAGTTGGAAGGTGGAAAACTTGGATGCCATGAATGTGGGGGTGGTTGGGGTATTTATAGCCCCAACCACCAAACTTGACTGTTGGTGGAGGCTTATGTCGCATGGCGCACCGGACAGTCCGGTGCGCCACCAGACACTGTCCGGTGCGCCAGCCACGTCACCTGGCCGAAGGGTTCCGGCCGTTGGAGCTCTGTCTTGTGGGCCCGCCTGGCTGTCCGGTGGTGCACCGGACAGGCCTTGTAGGCTGTCCGGTGTGCCACCCGCGCGTGCCCTGCTCCTCTGCGCGCGCTGGCACGCATTTAATGCGTTGCAGACGACCGTTGAGCTCGAAGTAGCCGTTGCCTCGCTATCACACCGGACAGTCCGGTGTGCACCGGACACTGTCCGGTGACTCACCGAACAGTGCGGTGAATTATAGCAGAGCGGAATCTCGAAGCTGGCGAGTTCAGAGACGCTCTCCTCTGGAGCACCGGACACTGTCCGGTGGTACACCGGACAGTCCGGTGAATTATAGCGAAGCGCCTCTGAGGTTTCCCGAAGGTGAAGAGTTCAGCTTGGAGTCCCCTGGTCCACCGGACACTGTCCGGTGGCGCACCGGACAGTCCGGTGCGCCAGACCAGGGTGCCTTCGGTTGTCCCTTTGCTCTTTTGTTTGAACCCTTTTTCTTGGTCATTTTATTGACTTTTTTTGAACCTTTGGCACCTGTAGAACTTATAGACTAGAGCAAACTAGTTAGTCCAATTATTTGTGTTGGGCAATTCAACCACCAAAATCAATTTAGGAAATAGGTGTAAGCCTAATTCCCTTTCAATCTCCCCCTTTTTGGTGATTGATGCCAACACAAACCAAAGCAACTATAGAAGTGCATAATTGAACTAGTTTGTAAAATGTAAGTGCAAAGGTTACTTAGAATTGAGTCAATAAATATTACTTACTAGATATGCATGGATTGTTTCTTTATTTTTAACATTTTGGACCACGCTTGCACCACATGTTTTGTTTTTGCAAATTCTTTTTGTAAATCCTTTTCAAAGTTCTTTTGCAAATAGTCAAAGGAAAATGAGTAAGATTTTGAGAAGCATTTTCAAGATTTGAAATTTTCTCCCCTAGTTTCAAATGCTTTTTCCTTTGACTAGACAAAACTCCCCTTCAATAAAATTCTCCTCTTAGTGTACAAGAGGGTTTTAAGATACTAATTTTTGAAGTTGCTACTTTCACCCCCTTTAGAACACAATGAGATATCAATTTGAAAATCGTAAGTTTTAAAATTTGGTGGTGGTGTGGTCCTTTTGCTTTGGGCTTAATACTCTCCCCCTTTGGCATGAATCGCCAAAAACGGATGTTTGAGTGAAATATAAGCCCTCTAACTACTTTCTCCCCCTTTGGTAAATAACATATGAGTGAAGATTATACCAAAGATGGAGAGTTGCTCGGAGCGACGGCGAAGGATGAGTTGTGGAGTGAAAGCCTTTGTATTCGCCGAAGACTCCAATTCCCTTTCAATATACCTATGACTTGGTTTGAAATACACTTGAAAACACATTAGTCATAGCATATAAAAGAGATATGATCAAAGGTATATTTATGAGCTATGTGTGCAAGACATCAAAAGAAATTTCTAGAATCAAGAATATTTAGCTCATGCCTAAGTTTGGTAAAAGTTTGTTCATCTAGTGGCTTGGTAAAGATATCGGTTAATTGATCTTTAGTGTTAATATATGCAATCTCGATATCCCCCTTTTGTTGGTGATCCCTAAGAAAATGATACCGAATGGCTATGTGTTTAGTGCGGCTATGCTCAACGGGATTATCCACCATGCGGATTGCACTCTCATTATCACATAGAAGAGGAACTTTGGTTAATTTGTAACCATAGTCCCTAAGGGTTTGCCTCATCCAAAGCAATTGCGCGCAACAATGGCCTGCGGCAATATACTCGGCTTCGGCGGTTGAAAGAGCCACAGAATTTTACTTCTTTGAAGCCCACGACACCAAGGATCTTCCCAAGAACTGGCAAGTCCCCGATGTGCTCTTTCTATTGATTTTGCACCCTGCCCAATCGGCATCGGAATAACCAATTAAATCAAATGTGGATCCCCGAGGGTACCAAAGCCCAAACTTAGGAGTATAAGCCAAATATCTCAAGATTCGTTTTACGGTCGTAAGGTGAGATTCCTTAGGGTCAGCTTGGAATCTTGCACACATGCATACGGAAAGCATAATGTCTGGTCGAGATGCGCATAAATAGAGTAATGAACCTATCATCGATCAGTATACCTTTTGATCGACGGATTTACCTTCCGTGTCGAGGTCGAGATGCCCATTAGTTCCCATAGGAGTCTTGATGGGCTTGGCATCCTTCATTCCAAACTTGTTTAGAATGTCTTGAGTATACTTCGTTTGGCTAATGAAGGTGCCCTCTTGGAGTTGCTTCACTTGAAATCCTAAGAAATACTTCAACTCCCCCATCATTGACATCTCGAATTTCTTTGTCATGATCCTACTAAATTCCTCACATGTAGATTTGTTAGTAGACCCAAATATAATATCATCAACATAAATTTGGCATACAAACAAATCGTTGTCAAGAGTTTTAGTAAATAAAGTAGGATCGGCCTTGTCGACTTTGAAGCCATTAGCAATAAGGAAATCTCTTAGGCATTCATACCATGCTCTTGGGGCTTGCTTGAGCCCATAAAGCGCCTTAGAGAGCCTATAGACATGGTTAGGGTACTCACTGTCTTCAAAGCCGGGAGGTTGCTCAACATAGACCTCTTCCTTGATTGGTCCATTGAGGAAGGCACTCTTCACGTCCATTTGATAAAGCTTGAAGCCATGGTAAGTAGCATAGGCTAACAATATGCGAATTGACTCAAGCCTAGCTACGGGTGCATAGGTTTCACCAAAATCCAAACCTTCGACTTGGGAGTATCCCTTGGCCACAAGTCGAGCTTTGTTCCTTGTCACCACACCATGCTCATCTTGCTTGTTGCGGAAGACCCATTTGGTTCCTACAACATTTTGATTAGGACGTGGAACTAAATGCCATACCTCGTTTCTAGTGAAATTGTTGAGCTCCTCTTGCATCGCCATCACCCAATCCGAATCTTGGAGTGCTTCCTCTACCCTGTGTGGCTCAATAGAGGAAACAAAAGAGTAATGCTCACAAAAATGTGCAACACGAGATCTAGTGGTTACCCCCTTATGAATGTCGCCGAGGATGGTGTCGACTGGGTGATCTCGTTGGATTGCTTGGTGGACTCTTGGGTTTGGCGGTCTAGGTTCTTCATCCTCCTTGTCTTGATCATTTGCATCTCCCCCTTGATCATTGCCGTCATCTTGAGGTGGCTCATCATTTTGATTTTCGCCTTCATCAACTTGAGCCTCGTCCTCATTTTGAGTTGGTGGAGATGCTTGTGTGGAGGAGGATGGTTGATCTTGTGCTTGAGTGGGCTCTTCGGATTCCTTAGGACACACATCCCCAATGGACATGTTCCTTAGCGCGATGCACGGAGCCTCTTCATTACCTATCTCATCAAGATCAACTTGCTCTACTTGGGAGCCGTTAGTTTCATCAAACACAACGTCACAAGAAACTTCAACTAGTCCTGAGGACTTGTTAAAGACTCTATATGCCCTTGTGTTTGAATCATATCCTAGTAAAAAGCCTTCTACTGTCTTAGGAGCAAATTTTGATTTTCTACCTCTTTTAATAAGAATAAAGCATTTGCTACCAAAGACTCTAAAATATGAAATGTTGAGCTTTTTACCGATTAGGAGTTCGTATGATGTCTTCTTGAGGATTCGGTGTAGATACAACCGGTTGATGGCGTAGCAGGCGGTGTTGACCGCCTCGGCCCAAAACCGATCCGGCGTCTTGTACTCATCAAGCATGGTTCTTGCCATGTCCAATAGAGTTCTATTCTTTCTCTCCACTACACCATTTTGTTGTGGCGTGTAGGGAGAGGAGAACTCATGCTTGATGCCCTCCTCCTCAAGGAAGCCTTCAATTTGAGAGTTCTTGAACTCCGTTCCGTTGTCGCTTCTTATTTTCTTAATCCTTAAGCCGAACTCATTTTGAGCTCGTCTCAAGAATCCCTTTAAGGTCTCTTGGGTTTGAGATTTTTCCTGCAAAAAGAACACCCAAGTGAAGCGAGAATAATCATCCACAATAACTAGACAGTACTTACTCCCGCCGATGCTTATGTAAGCGATCGGGCCGAATAGATCCATGTGTAGGAGCTCCAGTGGCCTGTCAGTCGTCATGATGTTCTTATGCGGATGATGAACACCAACTTGCTTCCCTGCTTCACATGCACTACAAATCCTGTCTTTCTCAAAATGAACATTTGTTAATCCTAAAATGTGCTCTCCCTTTAGAAGCTTATGAAGATTCTTCATTCCAACATGGGCTAGTCGGTGGTGCCAGAGCCAACCCATGTTAGTCTTAGCAATTAAGCAAGTGTCGAGTTCAGCTCTATTAAAATCTACCAAGTATAGCTGACCCTCTAACACTCCCTTAAATGCTATTGAATCATCACTTCTTCTAAAGACAGTGACACCTACATCAGTAAACAGACAGTTGTAGCCCATTTGACATAATTGAGATACGGAAAGCAAATTGTAATCTAATGAATCAACAAGAAAAACATTGGAAATGGAATGGTCAGGTGAAATAGCAATTTTACCCAAACCTTTGACCAAACCTTGATTTCCATCCCCGAATGTAATAACTCGTTGGGGATCTTGATTTTTCTCATAGGAGGAGAACATCTTCTTCTCCCCCGTCATGTGATTTGTGCACCCGCTGTCGATTATCCAACTTGAGCCCCCGGATGCATAAACCTACAAAACAATTTTAGTTCTTGACTTTAGGTACCCAAACGGTCTTGGGTCCTTTAGCATTAGAAACAAGAACTTTGGGTATCCAAACACAAGTCTTGGAGCCCTTGTGTTTGCCCCCAACAAACTTGGCAACTACCTTGCCGGATTTGTTAGTCAAAACATAAGATGCATCAAAAGTTTTAAATGAAATGTCATGACCATTTGATGCATTAGGAGTTTTCTTCTTAGGCAACTTAGCACAGGTTGGTTGTCTAGAGCTAGATGTCTCACCCTTATACATAAAAGCATGATTAGCGCCAGAGTGAGACTTCCTAGAGTGAATTCTCCTAATCTTGGTCTCGGGATAACCGGCAGGGTACAAAATGTAACCCTCGTTATCCTGAGGCATGGGAGCCTTGCCCTTAACAAAGTTAGACAATTTCTTAGGAGGGGCATTAAGTTTGACATTGTCTCCCTTTTGGAAGCCAATGCCATCCTTGATGCCAGGGCGTCTCCCACTATAAAGCATACTACGAGCAAATTTAAATTTTTCATTTTCAAGTTCATGCTCGGCAATTTTAGCATCTAATTTTGCTATATGATCATTTTGTTGTTTAATTAAAGCCACATGATCATGAATAGCATCAATATCAACATCTCTACATCTAGTGCAAATGGAAACATGCTCAACGGTAGATGTAGAGGGTTTGCAATATTTTAATTCTACAACCTTAGCATGTAATATATCATTTTCACTTCTAAGGTTGGAAATAGTAACATTGCAAACATCAAAATCTTTAGCCTTAGCAATTAATTTTTCATTTTCATTTCTAAGGCTAGTAAGAGAATCGTTCAATTTTTCAATCTTAGTAAGCAAATTAGCATTATCATCTCTAAGATTGGAAATTGAATCATCACAAACATTAGAATCAACCTTAGTAATTAATCTAGCATTTTCATTTCTAAGGTTGGCAATTAAATCATGGCATGTGCTTAGCTCACTAGTTAATTTCTCACATTTTTCAACTTCGAGAGCATAAGCATTTTTAACCTTAACATGCTTTTTGTTTTCCTTGATTAGGAAGTCCTCTTGGGAGTCCAAGAGTTCATCCTTCTCATGGATGGCACTAATTAGTTCATTTAGTTTTTCTTTTTGTTGCATGTTGAGGTTAGCAAAAAGAGTACTCAAATTATCCTCCTCATCACTAGCATTATCATCACTAGAGGACTCATATTTAGTGGAGGATTTGGATTTAACCTTCTTCTTTTTGCCGTCCTTTGCCATGAGGCACTTGTGGCCGACGTTGGGGAAGAGAAGTCCCTTGGTGACGGCGATGTTGGCGGCGTCCTCGTCGGAGGAGGAGTCGGTGGAGCTCTCGTCGGAGTCCCACTCGCGGCACACATGGGCATCGCCGCCCTTCTTCTTGTGGTACCTCTTCTTTTCCTTTCTTCTCCCCTTCTTGTCGTCGCCCCTGTCACTGTCACTAGAAATAGGACATTTGGCAATAAAGTGACCGGGCTTACCACACTTGTAGCAAACCTTCTTGGAGCGAGGCTTGTAATCCTTCCCCCTCCTTTGCTTGAGGATTTGGCGGAAACTCTTGATGATGAGTGCCATTTCCTCGTTGTCGAGCTTGGAGGCGTCGATGGGTTGTCTACTTGATGTAGACTCCTCCTTCTTTTCCTCTGTCGCCTTGAATGCCACCGGTTGTGCTTCGGGCGTTGAGGAGGTGCCTTGCTCGATGATTTTCTTTGAGCCTTTAATCATTAGCTCAAAGCTTACAAATTTTCCTATAACCTCCTCGGGAGACATTAGCTTGTATCTAGGATCACCTCGAATTAATTGAACTTGCGTAGGGTTAAGAAAAACGAGGGATCTAAGAATAACCTTGACCATCTCATGGTCATCCCATTTTTCGCTCCCGAGGTTGCGCACTTGGTTCACCAAGGTCTTCAAGCGGTTGTACATAGCTTGTGGATCCTCCCCTTGGTGAAGCATGAAGCGACCGAGCTCCCCCTCGATCGTCTCCCGCTTGGTGATCTTTGTCACCTCGTCTCCTTCGTGCGCGGTCTTGAGTACGTCCCAAATTTCCTTCACACTCTTTAACCCTTCCACCTTATTATACTCCTCTCGACTTTGAGAGGCGAGGAGTATAGTGGTGGCTTGGGAGTTAAAGTGGTGGATTTGGGCCACTTCGTCTGAGTCGTAGTCTTCATCCCCTATGGATGGTACCTATACACCAAACTCAACAACATTCCAAATGCTTGTGTGGAGTGAGGTTACATGATGCCTCATTTTATCACTCCACATGTTATAATCTTCACCGTCAAAAACCGGTGGTTTGCCTAATGGAACGGAGAGTAAAGCAGTACGCTTTGAAATACGTGGGTAGCGTAGGGGAATCTTACTATACTTCTTGCGCTCAAGGCGCTTAGAAGTAACGGACGGCGCGTCGGAGCCGGAGGTCGATGGTGATGAAGTGTCGGTCTCGTAGTAGACCACTTTCCTCATCTTCTTCTTTTTGTCACCACTCCGATGCGACTTGTGGGAAGAGGGTTTCTTCTCCTTCCCCTTCCCTTTGTTGCAGGACTCTTCCGATGAAGTCTTCCCGTGGCTTGTAGTGGGCTTGTCGCCGGTCTCCATTTCCCTCTTGGCGTGATCTCCCGACATCACTTCGAGCGGTTAGGCTCTAATGAAGCACCGGGCTCTAATACCAATTGAAAGTCGCCTAGAGGGGGGTGAATAGGGTGAATCTGAAATTTACAAACTTAATCACAACTACAAGCCGGGTTAGCGTTAGAAATAGAAACGAGTCCGAGAGAGAGGGCGTAAAACAAATCGTGAGCGAATAAAGAGCGAGACACGATGATTTGTTTTACCGAGGTTCGGTTCTTGCAAACCTACTCCACGTTGAGGTGGTCACAAAGACCGGGTCTCTTTCAACCCTTTCCCTCTCTCAAACGGTCCCTCGGACCGAGTGAGCTTCTCTTCTCAATCAATCGGGAACCAAACTTCCCCACAAGGACCACCATACAATTGGTGTCTCTTGCCTCGATTACAATTGAGTTGTTCGCAAGAAAGAATGAAAGAAGGAAGCAATCCATGCGCAAGAGCTCAAAAGAACACAACAAATCTCTCTCACTAATCACTAAAGCTTTGTGTGGAATTGGAGAGGATTTGATCGCTTTGGTGTGTCCAGAATTGAATGCTAGAGCTCTTGTAAGTAGTTGGAAGGTGGAAAACTTGGATGCCATGAATGTGGGGGTGGTTGGGGTATTTATAGCCCCAACCACCAAACTTGACCGTTGGTGCAGGCTTTTGTCGCATGGCGCACCGGACAGTCTGGTGCGCCACCGGACATTGTTCGGTGCGCCAGCCACGTCACCTGGCCGAAGGGTTTCGACTGTTGGAGCTCTGTCTTATGGGCCCGCCTGGCTGTCCGGTGGTGCACCGGACAGGCCCTGTAGGCTGTGCGGTGTGCCACCCGCGCGTGCCCTGCTCCTCTGCGCGCGCTGGCACGCATTTAATGCGTTGCAGACGACCGTTGCGCTCAAAGTAGCCGTTGCCTCGCTGTCACACCGGACAGTCCGGTGTGCACCGGACACTGTCCGGTGACTCACCGAACAGTCCGGTGAATTATAGCGAAGCGCCTCTGAGGTTTCCCGAAGGTGAAGAGTTCAGCTTGGAGTCCCCTGGTGCACCGGACACTGTCCGGTGGCGCACCGGACAGTCCGGTGCGCCAGACCAGGGTGCCTTCGGTTGTCCCTTTGCTCTTTTGTTTGAACCCTTTTTCTTTGTCATTTTATTGACTTTTGGTGAACCTTTGGCACCTGTAGAACTTATAGACTAGAGCAAACTAGTTAGTCCAATTATTTGTGTTGGACAATTCAACCACCAAAATCAATTTAGGAAATAGGTGTAAGCCTTCCCTTTCAACTTCGACACACCAATAGATGTCGAGGTAGCGACTTTCCTTTTCCTCCCTTGCTTCTGGGTGGGATAGCAGTAGTCCGGGTATACGAACCCAATAACATCAAATACTCTATTCAACCTCCTCTTGCTACAAGTGCCGAAGGCAACTGTCATAACTTCATCTTCTGCCTTCGTGTACGCTCCAAGTATCTCATCACTTGTGGCTTCTACAGCATTCAACCAATCATCATTTGGCTCATCAAACTAGTCTCTAAACCGAAAAGTATACTTCAGATAAACCAGGCCACCCTAGCTAGAGCCAACGGCGGCTTCCTTCGGCATTTCCCACTCGCTTGCAAGAGGCCACACTTTGTAAGCAATATGCTCTTGAACTAAGTCTCTTGTGCCAATATAGGTGCACACTGTATTGAAAGCAACTTGGCATGCTTGCACGTCATTTCCAAGTGCGGTGGACGGCCTCCTGATGCCGAAGCGTGACCATATAGGATGTTGGATAATGCCCTTCACATCTTCCCTCTGGTTCAGATCATTTTTCACATAAAACCACTCCTTTATCCAAGAACCTGGCCACTTCTTCTGAAATGTGGGCACAGGGTAACTCGCCTCAGACCGAGGCACGAAGATGTAACAACTAAAACTATTATGATACTGTTTATTTCCAGTTGCCTTCGTCTGATAAGACAGTTCATGAATATTGCAAAAGCATCTTGCATCTGGTTCCAAACCATGGCTCCTCATGGCTCAGACAAAAACTCCCACTATAATAAGAGCTTCGGGGGTAATATGATGAAGGTATATCTCAAACGTCTTCAAAACCTCGACCAGCATCTTGTGAAGCGAAAAGCGAAGCCCAGCTTTCATGAAGCTCCTGAAGACTACCACTTCATCACTTTCTAGTAGGGGAACGATGTCTTCTCCTCCAGCCCTGACTATTAGATACATCATGAAAGTATTTGCCTTTCATCGCTTCAATTTGACCTTGTTTGATTATGGTTTTCCCAAAAACAACATGGATGGGTCTCCATGGCCGATCTTCGGCATTTTCATTCTCACTCTCAATATCAAGGCTTTCACTATCGCTTGAATCGCCAGATAGCCAAGCTAATATCTCGTTGGTGATCTTATCTACGTTGGTCGTTTCCATGGCTTCGTAAGAGCCAGCGTGTGTGGGGTCAATGCTTTTCTTGTCTTCAGCCATTTCGGTGATGGTCGCGTCAAAAAGCCGAAGCTTGCAAACAATTAAACTCAGAGAACAGGAAAACTAAACAACAACTGGAGCATGAAAGCTAGATGGCACAAAAAATATTTGCAACACAACCTTCTATATATATACTCAGAGCCCCACGGCTCGGTGGGCCCCATGGGTCAGAATAATTCGCTATTCTAGCGAAGGGAAGGTGTTTTTTGGACCTTCGGCTGAAGGCCTTCATTCACGTCGCAGTCTAAATTTGTTACAATAAAACAAATTAATATTGCGAGGGGCTACTTTTGGGGGCCTTCCTCTCCTGAAGGTCCTCAAAAACATAATTAACCATTTGTTTTTAGCATAAGCTATTATAGGAAGCTTTGTCTTTAGGATGCAAGTCTCTTCCTCATGATGAAGGCATACGAGATGAAGACATATCTAAAAGATGACAAGAGTAAATGCCGAAGCCATCGCCAGATGGACAGCTTCGGCTCATAACGAGGATGAAGTGTGATGATGATGCTGACCGAGGGGGAAAAGACTACTTAGTCTGTTGACTTGTATTATGATCATACATGAATATTGGGGACATAAATGTACTTTTACCCGGGCTGCGTCCCATGCCTATAAATAGATGAACAGTAGCACCATACTGTTCACGCTGATTTGTAATCACTCTCTCGCGTCTTCACCTTCGAGCAAGCCGAAGGTATCAATGTAATATGAATTCTGTTGATATTCATACATGTTTTATAGAATGCAAATATGAATGAATTAATGAGATACATTTATTTTCTTTGTCCCTTTTGCATTCTTGTCTACATATTAAATTATGAAGGTATGTCCTTCATAACCTTCATCTGATGATCATTATATCTGTGGGGAGATAATGCTTGGGAAGACGAAGGTCCCTAATAGTTAACAATTGTGTTGCCTTGTTCTTGATTCACAGCAATTGAGAACAAGTGACCAACAACATCGATTACATAATTGGACATCATAACACATTGCTCGAAGTAAATAGTAGAAAGGTACTTTATTACATCAAGATGTCCAAGACATCCATAGAGTCATTAACATAACATAGTCATTAATATTATCAAACTACAGAAAAGCGAAAGTAGCAGATAAGGCCTTCACAGGCAACTGACTGGGTGTTTGCCACTAACGTAACTAGAACTCGTCGTAGTCCTAGAACTCCTCAAAGTCCTCCATGTTGCTTGCGTCTCCTCCTGAGCACTGAATACAGTGGGGACAACCTGGGGTGGGGTGGTTTTTAAAGCAAGGGTGAATACACATCAACGTACTCAGCAAATGTCCTGTTTGGCTAAAGTGGACTAGCTGTATGTGGAGTTAAGGTTAAGCAGTTGCTTTTAGTTGGTCAAGTATTTATTACTAATTATATAGCCAAGTTTTAGTAATAAACCCAGTTATTACCCAAAAAGTACTCCCTATAAGAGGAAATATCAGAGATCAAAATCATCATTAACCATCATCATAAAAGTATACAAAGTTCTTCTAATCAAAGAGGATACCAAGGATGCTCTTAACCATGAGCACGGCTGATATACCAGTTTCTAACACTCTACAGAGGTCGCACACTTTACCCACAAGTCGTGATTCCCGTCTGCCCAGAGATCATGACTCCCCATTTATCACTACCAAGGTGACTGGCAAGGTCTCACTATGTAGCCTTTACAAAGATTCCCCAGAGGTCATAGTCGCCTGTTAGGTTTCTCCAGTTTGATAAACACAGTACTTCTCCCCACAGGAAGGGTGACTAACAAAACCAAATCGAAAGAGCCTCGGCAGAGCATGTACTATGCCTGGACCCCATTGATGGCCCTACGGCAAAGCCAACCACTCTTCAAGTTCCTCTAATTAATTAGCTAAGGGCGTCCCATTCCACCCTCATGGTTGTATTGTTATCCCGGGTGGTCACTCAACGAACAGGTCCCCTAAAGTATCACAAGATCATCATCGGGATAACATCATTGTATCATAAATATTCACATCATGTTTGTTGATTAAGTTAAAGCAATAGCATAAAGCTAACCATGATAACCCAAAAGGTAAACAAGGATAACGTAAATACAGACTAGCCAATCCTTAGGGTTCAATAAAGTAATGCGGGACGATGAATTATAAAGTAGTAGGACATAATAGGTCATAGGACACTTGCCTTCACCAGGTTGTTGCTTAGGAAGATCTTTAGCAACACACTCAGGAACCATGAGCTGCTCGTTGTCTAAACAAAGCAATCTTGCATTCAATACATTTGTATAAAGACAAACGAACAATACACCAAACATGTACAAACAAGTGGACACATATCAAAAGAACAGTATAAACTCAAGAGGTAACTTGGATTATCTATCTCCATGGATTACATAATTTAGTTCCAATAATTTTAGTGAGACACAATATTATACCAGGGACAAATTCATACATGATACATTATTAATCTCACAAGGTTAAACATCTAAGTACCATTAGGGTTTTCCTTTTTTATTTTCTTATTTAATAAACAAACTATTACATATACTAACCTATAGTCTAGGCATAAAATTAAAGTATACAGACAGTGAATGATCATAATTTATTTGGACAAAGAATAATCCTATGAACATTATGCAATTTGAATCACTCAATTTGGAGTTCATATGCAAAAGATATGAAATAAACAAGTTTTGAAGTTTGAAATACAAAATTAGGCCTAAATCTGTGATTAAATAGAAGTCTAGGGTTCAATCTGCAAGATTACAGGGGCCTACGCATGAAAACCAGGGACGGCAGGTTGATTCTCGAAAACCTGAGGGGCTCTTTAGCAAATCTACTACGCGAAGGGATATCGGCTGAGCTCGACCGCACGATCATAGATCAACGGCTAGGACTAGATCTGAGCGAATGAGCGCTCAAGCGGACGCGAGCGCGGGCTGACCAGTGGGCCAGGGATGTCAGGGACCTAGGTGCGAGGGGGACTGACCGATCGGTCCCAACTGTAGAGCACAAGCGGGGGCATGCACCCGAGCGACCAGATCCGAATCGGACGGTTAGGATTAGATCTAGTTTAATTGAAGTCGGGCCGTCAGATCAGAATTGGGCGGTTAGGATGGGTGCTAGGGACTTCACCTTCACCAGTCAGCCAGGGGCGATGCTCCCCACGGACACGGCGACGCAATCACCGGCGGCGAGACAAACTTGGGCTCCTAGGGCGCTAGGGGTTGGTCTGGGTAGCCAGAGAGGTTGGGGATGACTCGACAAGCATTATGGCGAGGTTGGGGTTGCATGAACGGCGCTGAGGCAGGCAAACGGCAGAGGGGGACCCTCGGGCGAACCCCAGGCTACTCCGGCGAGCAATACCCGCCGTGGTAGGGATTAATCCGGTGCTCTACAGCCAGCATAGGCTCTGGGGAGAGGGTGGGGGTGCTCTAGGCCTGAGTTTGGGCTTGCAGAGGGGTTGTAGTGGCTGGACACCGTGAAGACACGGCAGCTCGACGAGGGGGGACTCCGACAAGACAAAATTCCCCCATGGTAAAAAGGAATTGGCGCAAAAGAGGGACGGGAAAGGTCACTTACCTAGAGACGGCGTTTAGGGCAGCTTGGCACGGCGTGAGGTGGCTCCGGTTGGCCGGACGTTGAAGAATCGTGTTGGCAGCAAGCTCTGATCTGCGTAGGGGAGAGGCTGAGCGCGGACCAGGCAGAGGAGTTGAGGAATGGGGAAACCACCGCGGGTTCTCGGTGCACCAAGCTCAGGCGAAGCTCACCTTGGCCAAAGCGCTGGCAGAAGTCCAGCGGCGACAGCAGAACGGCGAAGCGACAGCGGGGGGGGCGATGTGGCTGGGTGAGTGCGAGGGCGGGGAGAGTGCGAATGTGAGGCAAGGGTGAGCTGTGGGAGTTTGTGGAGTCTTCACCTAGCGCTGGGGCGACGTGGGCGGGTCGTGGGGATGTGGGCACGGGTTGACCACGTGGGCGCACGCCATGGGCGCGGCAGTTGCGGAGGAAGGGGCGGGTCTGACGGGCAGGTCCGCGGGCCGGCGAGAGCGGGAGCGCGCAACGGTGCGGTCCTACTAGGCAGAGAGAGATGAGGAGAGCGAGCGAGCGGGGCGCGGTGCCGACAGGTGGGCCCACATGGCGGCGAGAGCGAGGAAGGGGGAGGCGGGGGCGCGCTAGCGGGCCAAAAGGCCGAACGAGGGGGCAGCTAGGCTTCTTTGGTTTTCTTATTTATTTCTGAATTTCTAATTACTTTTCCTTTTATTTTCTCTAGTGAACTCAATTCAAATTCAAATCTAATTCAAATTTAAACCCTTTCAAACATGTGCATCAAACAAAAGGATAATTTAGGCTCAGCATGATGCAACAATTCATGACTCACATTATTTTGACAAAATAAATAATTAATTCCTCACCTGATTAACCTAATTCTAATCAAAGGAAAGAGATAGAGTCTAGAGAGAGACAAGAGGTAACACCTGAATTTGGTAGGCATTTAGAGAAGAAACTTTATACCCCCAAATTTAGGGTGTTACAAGTACTGTGCTCTCGGGTGGCGTGGACCAGTTCACATTTTGGAGGATCTATGGGAATGGGTGACATATACAAGAGTTAAGTGCTACATATGTCGTGTGGTTAGGGATCATCAGCTGGGTATAATCGGTTCGAATCGTCGTTGCTCCTCGGTTATGGAGACTCGTTGGCCTGACTCACACGTAGGTTAATAATGGAACTTGTAGTTCAAGAAATAATGAGATTTGATGTTTAATAAAGTGATTGATCTAGAATAGGAGCAAATCTAGATTTTAGCTAACAACTTAATTTTGAGCTAAAATATTGAAAGTAAGGACTCACTTAGTAAATTTTTCTGTAAAATAATAAAGTTTGATTCTTGCTAAAAGCCTCTCCTTGATTTCCAAAGGCCAGCATATCCTTAAGAGTCTTTTTCTTTAGTCGGATAAGACTTCGAAAGTACCTTCGTACTCAGGGTTCTTTAAACCCACTATTGCAGGTGTTGCTCATTTGCTGATGTGTTGGTGACTAAGCGCCGGTTGACATAGCCTTCTTATACGTAAAAGTAACTTATATATTCTTTCTAATGATTGTCATATGAGCTAGCATATATTTCAAACTTTAAATTGTTTTATATTTCAAAGTTGTAACTTGGATCCTTTCAAAGTTAAACTACTTTGGAAATCACACTTGTAATCACTCCGATATGTATAATGTAATCTTGTTGTAACTTGTAACCTTTTGGTAATTAAGAAATTCCACTACAAAAGTTTATGTGTGATTTGTATTTACTTAATCCTGCTATCTTGGTTATATGTGGTTTATGCGTGGTCCTTAGGACACTCGGATGGATCCTGTTAAGTTACTCAGTGCACATACATATCTGGGGTCCTTGGGACATAAGAACAGGTGCATGTGGACCCGATAACTTGGTAGATTTTGCTACTTCGTACATATATATATCGTCCTCGAGGTTGTTTGCTTTAAATTAAAGTCAGTTGTTCATGCTGCTACAGTTGCAATTCATAGAAACAAAATATTGTATAATAGAACCCGATACCAATTAAAGTCAAGCGAACAGGATGCTTGATTTCTCCCTGCTGCCTTTATCGTTCCGGTTTCGATGATTAAGTTAAAATTATTACTGCAGAAACACATATATAGGGATAGCTAACTATTGACATGAAGCACGCGCTTCAAGGAATTAAGCCGCTGGTGAATGGCACGCCAGTCTGCGGCAGCCAATTCTCGCCTAGCACCATGCTTGAGACGGTGAAGTTGCCGGCGTCGGTGCCGTCGCCAAGCACGTGGAACCCCGGCCACGCAACCCGGCGGCTGGTGTCGGCGCCCGGGCCGGTGTTGTTGTACTCTGCGTAATACAACGTGCTGAGCGCGAAGTCCCCGGACCAGGGCATCCAGCCGGAGGGGTCGACGAGCGCGCCGACGTACGACTCCATGACCACCGTCCGCGAGAAGTTCTTCCATGGGCGGCCGAGGTAGCTGAGCGTCGTGAAGGCGGTGTTGGCGGCGAGCTCCGGCGCCGCGACGAGGGAGCAGCCCTGGATGGAGGTGCCGGTGTTCTGGTTGGGATCGCTGCGGCCCTGCGCCGTGACCGTGTTGCACTGCCCCTGCATGGGCAGCCGGGAGTAGAAGGTGCAGCCCTGGAACACGACCGCGGCGTTGCCGAACACGTAGTCCACGGTGCCGTAGATGTCGCAGCCGCGGTAGAACTGGCGGAGGGAGTGCGTGTACAGCGTGTCCTGGTACGCCTCGAAGCTGCAGCCGTAGTACGCCGACAGGTCGGCCCCGGAACGGAACGCCACCGCCTGGTGCTTGGCTGGCCCCGCCGTGTTACGGAACGTCATGTTCACCGCCACGAATCCTTGCCCCACCACGGCTGCATCAGGAAGGAGAAGACATTCAGTTAATGAAGCGCACAAATTTAACTAGAGGAAAAAAAAACAGTATATCACCGAAGGTGGCCGATTGGAAGGTGGTCCAGCCGTCGACGACGCTCCGGTTGCCGGTGACCACGGTCTGGCCGATGCCGTCGCCGACCAGCATGATGTACTTGCTGTGCTTGGGCACCAC
The DNA here is from genome assembly GCA_029449295.1 of Zea luxurians. Lineage (NCBI taxonomy): Eukaryota > Viridiplantae > Streptophyta > Magnoliopsida > Poales > Poaceae > Zea > Zea luxurians. Next base: position 71,763,258 of record JAOPSE010000012.1, read on the forward strand.
CACGTTCTCCTCGTAGACGCCAGCAAGCACGTAGACCACGTAGTACCCGGTGCTGCCGTTAAGGTTTCTCGGCGCGGCAGCCACGGCGTCCCCGATCGTGGTGAAATTACCGGCGCCGCTCTGGTCCACCGTGACCACGGTATTCACCTCCACCGTGGCCTCTGGCCCCTCGATCGCCATCCGCCGCACCATCTCGTCGTCGGTCACGTCAAACAGGCCCCTCCTCGCCGCGGATGCCGCCGGGTGCTTCTTGTTCTTGTCACCGTGGCCGTGGCCGTGGTGCGGGTCATTGCTGCCACCCTTGTGCGAGTGCGCCGGCTTCGCCGTTGGCACCCATGCCCGGGTGAAGAGCGACAGCGAGAGGCTGTACAGCTTGGTGCCGTTGGCGATGGGCGCGTCGAGGCCGCCGCGGTCGGACCACAACCCCGACGCGGCCTGCAGGCCGTCGAAGCACGTCTGCTGGTTGGTCAGGATCGCCGACAGCAGCGTGTGCACGTCGTCGGCCTGCGGGTCCAGGAGGGTGTCCGTGGTCTTGATCGTGGCGCCGGCGGCCGTGAGGAAGTCCACGTTGAGGTCGGCCATGAGCTGGCAGTCCCGCAGCGCCCCGATGGCGCTCGAGGAGAGATGCCGGTGGCGCGCGAGGTAGCGGTCGACGAGGGCCGCGAACATGCGCGCGCCCGCCAGGGACTCGGCCACCGAGAAGCGGCCGTACTTGTAGAGGTCCCCCTTGCCGCGCGGCGGGAGGACGGACCGGCAGAAGGTCGGGTCAGTGGTGGCGTTGCACGCGGCCGACGGTGACACCGGCGTGGACGGCGTCGTGTCGGAGAGAGTAAGGCCTGAGAAGGAGAGCATCAGGAGGGCCGAGAGAGCGGCGGCGGCTGCAGCAGAGTGGAGCGCCATGGTACCAATGCACGTCTTGCCCCTGAGCTTGTTTGAGATGATTGCGGGAACGACGAGAGGTGAGTTTGGGGATTTATAGGTGAAGAGCAGAGGGATCCATGGTAATTCTGTGGAGAAGAGGGGTCAAGAAACTGACATAATGGTAGTGTAGAGACTAACTAGAGAGTGACGAGTGAGGGTAGTGACGAAGAATTTTATTTCGCCTTTTTGCGTCTAGAAAAAGCATGCATGGGGTTCAACTGTTCAAGCATTCGATAGAGCTGGAGAGTATGCATGCATGGACGCACATGTTTGGAAGTGGATGGATGGCATTCATGATTTTGGGTTGGGTTGGTCGGATTCAAGTTGGGATCTGTGTTGTTGTTCTTTTTTTTTTGTACTTTCGTCAAAGTAAAGCGGCGGAGTTTGACCTCCTTTTCCATGTATCCCGTAAAATTTGGTCTAGGCCCTCTTGGACTCTTAGTTCATCTATCGTGGATGTGTCATACACCGGACATAATTAAGTAGGAAACTTAGCTGCTACTTTATAGTGAGTTTCAATCGAAAACATTAATTATTTAATATAAGTATATTTCACTTTATTCTCATAACACTAGGAATTCAAATAACCTGACCAAAAAAAATCGAAAGTAAGACGTATACCATCAAAAATAATTATTTTTGGTGGTTTTAAATCAATTTTTTTGGTGGATCGTGATTGCCAATTACCATTAGTTTTGATTGTTACGGATCTAGATGCCCAAAATATCATATGATTTATTTTCGACGTCAACTACCAGACTCGACTTCTTTGCATAGTGTCTCAAACACTCGCAAAGACATTTTTCCACTCGACAAAGACTTGTGAGTGTTATATTTATCAAACATTTTATAGGTAAATATTCTTTGCCGAGTGCTTTTTTAGCATTCGGTGTCAAAAAGCACTCGACAAAGTTAGAATCGCAAAAAAAAAACCCAAAAATAGCAAAAAAAATTAATTAGGAGAACAACTCCCACCATCGTCATTGCCCTACCCATCCATTTTCACCATTTTTGAATTGAATTCACGTGTTTTATGATCATCATCATTGCCTTACCCATCACCCTAACCATTTTTCACCATTTTGAACTGAATTCACGTGTTTTGTGATTAGTGAGATTCGAACTCACACAACCTCTCTCTCGCGCAACCTTCTCTACCACTATACCTCTATATCACTTGTGTTTATATTACGTTTTTCTTCCGCACATATTATAAAAAATGAGAATTAATTGGTTATTTGAGTCACTAAATGAATTCAAATGAAAAAGTTGTTAACTACAAAGTTGCATAACTCTTTAAGGCATACAACTTTTATTTTAATACCTTGTTTGGATGTAGATATTGGAACATGAAATTGGGAATTGGATTCAGCTTTCCTGAATTCTATAGTTTGGCTACACATGGAATTGAGATTTGAAACCAGAGACCCAGTTTGCCGGAATTGAACTATAACTAGAAACTCCTCTCCCAATTCAAAGTATCACACCTATGTATTGTGTGGAATTAGACCGCACAATTACAAACTCCAATTCAGCGACATCCAAACAATAGAATTGGAATTGCATATCATTTCAACACCATGGCTGATTTGGTATTCAACCCAATTCAATTCCATACCCTCTAATATCGACATCTAAACGGAGCATAATAGTTTTCTCATTCGAGATCGTTTACAAAATTTGAATTTTAAATTTGAAAACTTCAATCATATTTTTATATGATAAGACAATTTTAAATTTAAAAGTTGCCAACTACAAAGTTAAATAACTTTTCGAGGCCTACAATTTTCATTTTGGTGTGTTTTTCATCCGAGGTCGTTTGAAAAATTCAAATATAGTTTTGCATGACCAATGATTTGAAATCAAAAAATTGTCAACTACAAAGTTTCATATCTTTTCAAGACCTACAACTTTTATTTTGGTGGTTTTTGCATCCGAGGTCATTTGGGAAATTCAAACTTCAAATTTTTAAAATTCAGGCGTAGTTTTCGTTGACAAGGATGACTTCAAATCAAATGGTTGCAAACTACAAAACTCTATAAATTTTCAAGATCTAAAAAGTTTATTTTGGTTGTTTGCTCATTTGATCATCCAACATGGTGGTTCTAACATTGTTCACAAATCTTTTACATCTCTCTTGTAGTTTCATAAACTACAAGAGATATATGTAAGTTTTGGGAACAAATTTATTTTACTTTGTCATATGAAGCCATGAAGGAATGACCAAAATAAAAATTATACATCTTGATTTCAAATTTAAAAGTTGTCAACTATAAAGTTAAATAACTTTTAGAGGCCTGCAATTTCATTTTGGTGGTTTTTTCATCCGAGATTGTTTGAAAAAGTCGAATTTTAAATTCAAATATAATTTTGCATGACCAATGATTTCAAATCAAAAGTTTCCAACTACAAAGTTTCATAACTTTTTAAGACCTACAACTTTCATTTTGGTGGTTTTTCCATCCAAGGTCATTTGGGAAATTCAAATTTTAATTTTTAAAATTCAGACGTAGTTTTTGTTGATAAGATTACTTCAAACCAAAGGTTGCAAACTATAAAACTCTATAACTTTTCAAGATCTACAAAGTTTATTTTGGTTGATTGCTCATTTGATCATCCAACATGGTGGTTCTAACATTGTTCACAAATCTTATACATCTCTCTTGTAGATCTGTAAGTTTTGGGAACAAAATTATTTTACTTTGTCATATGAAGAAATGACCAAAATAAAATTATACAAATTGATGAGTTATAAAACTTTGTAGTTAAAACCTTTTTATTTAAATTAATTTAGTAATTTAAAATATGATTTGAAAATTGTCTTTGCATAGTGTAAAAAGAAAACACTCGGCAAAGAAGCTCTTTGCCAACACCGAAAAAACATTCGGCAAATTACTTGGCACTCGGCAAACTCGTTTTGTGGTAGTGGTGGGATAATTTTTGGTGACAACCCAGTCAGGTCATTGTATTCCACTTTGTTTGGATTGGTGTTTTTGTAGAGCTTTTTTGCAACCTTTCCGCAACTACGCTTTCTCACCTCCCACCTAGTGTTGGGAAAGTATTGTTTCTCCAAAGTAAATGATAGTAGTCAACTTTGAACCTTGATTATCTAGTTCAACTAGATAAACCTTGAAAATTCCTCTCTACCCATAAAACATTTTATCATAACTTTTCTTGGATGTTCTCGATTCATTGCTAGGTCACTTCAAGTTTTTCATGGAAAATTGTTACTCTAGAATTTTATGGAGTGAAAATTGCTGGTATCCGTGCGATTGCAAAGTTTTGTGTATTAACAAAGACCAAGAATTAGCTGATAACAAAACATGGATGTATTAAAGATAGAGTATTGGTAAAATGGACATTTCATAAAAAACATTCTCTCCTAGTGTTGGGTGAGTGATTACTTTAGTGGTTGTCTCCACGGCAAAAGATGCATGCTCCATACTAAGAAACACTAATACGAAATTTGTTTTAGAAGGCAGGATCCCCGATTCACAGATGTGTGTATTTTTACAAGACAGTTGTATAAATGGTCAAGTGATTCTTAGTCAAATGTCAACTTAACCATTTAGAGAGGTGAGTATCCTTAGAAGGCCACCTCTATGAATCAACTATTATAGATGTGATCGTCTTGTGACACCCACGTTGATTAATCATCAATATTAATTGATTAACATAGACATACGTCTTAAGATATCGGGCTTTGAAAATGGATATTAATAGAGTCAAATGTTCTAAAAGCTCATCTATAGAAATCGATTGATAGAGGTGGCACTCTTAACAGTTCTGTCTTTAGAAGTAGTTGCATAAAAACTAAGGCTGTCTCCCGCAGATCGTGTATATGGTCGTGCAAAACAAGGTTTTACACTATAGACTACAATATTCGTACAATGAAGATTGAAATAGAAGATAAAATAGGAGATATGATGGGTAAGATGCTCAAGACATCTTAATGCTTAAAGTTTTCATATTAAGTTGGATAAAGATAGACTTTATACAAAAATTAGATGTCAATACGATCCACGGTTTTTTAGTTCTTATGTTTTTTTATTTGAACTATTTAGGGTTTCAAGATTTTGTTTCGAGTACATATATTTTACGATTTAAAAATTTCAAACAATCAATGGTCTATACCAAAGTAATAGTTTACAATACAATCTGCAACTTAATAGTTGACAAGGTTTTTTTTGAAGTTTTTTGTAAGTTTAGGTTCTTAAAATTTGAAATTCAAAATTTAGAATTTTTAGATGACCTTAATCATTTAGATGATGAAAACCAATGTTGCACTGGATTACTAGATTTACATATCTGTAGTTGATAAGCTTTTGATCTGAAGTTGTTTAGAGTCTCAATTTTTTGTTTTATTAAATGTTCTCATATTGAGATTCAGATTTTTCAAAAAAAATCACGCAGTCTCAATTGGGGACGCGTCCTACACCGAATTTGTAGAGCTTGACAACATTTAAAACCTTTTTTTCCATTTAGATCATTTATGACTAAATTACCCAATACAAGATTATAAAATACTAATAAAGAAGACAAGAACATCCTAAACTAATCAAATGATGGCATAGTGTATAAGGAGTGAAACGATGTTCGAGGTGAAGGTCGTTGTGGGTTCAAATTCTAGCAAAGCACATAGTTTTTTGTTCTTTGGGTTAAAATTGTCCTTTTCAGTCTGCTTAGATATAATAGTAAAAAAACTGTATATAAGAATGAACTAATACTTTAGTAGCCATGTCTCAATGGCGGGCGCGCGTGCGATGCCGCAACTTAACAATGCGTCGTCAAACCCCACCGAGCTGCTGCTGGGTTAGTCGATCTGCAACTGAAGCACTGCAGGGGTGCTATGGTGCAAGCCCGCTAGACCGTTAAAAGCGCACTTGCATATCGCACGGGGGAGCTAGTGCGTATACGGATGTAAAGTAGCAAATAATAACGAAGCATAGGCCGGGTGACGATGCATGATCCGTTAATGGCGACCATGGCCGATTTGACAGTTGCTGCCATGAGTTGTCCGATTTAAGCCTAACTGTTATCTGCGGTGGTCGAAATTTTGCTTCAGATTTAGATTGTACATATAATTATGTAAAATAATGTTTTGCATCGTAGATAGTATTAGTATTATTTTTAAAGTGGAGTTTAAAATAAAAGATACAGCAGGTAACAGAAACAGAACAAGGAGAGATGCTGGAGTCGTTTATACGCAACCATACAGTTTTTAATAGTGTATATTGTAATAATTTACCGCATATCATCCATATATGTTAATTTATAATCATCGTTATAATCATCAATCAACCTTATTTCATCCAATAGAACGTCAAATATATAGTTTTGAGAAATACAAGAGGTCAAAATACTAGGTTACATTACAACAGTATGCTAATTAAGACTAACTGCAGCGGTATACGCTGCCCTTCCCCCTCCCCTTGCATGCGGCGCGTAGGGGGCACCCTATGGCCGCAGCGGTGCCCCCTACAGCGCCCTACGTGTCGGTCCCCTTCTCTCTCCCCCCAGATATAGCGTGTCACTGTTCATCACCCTAAACACTGTGCTGTGGGTCCACGAGTAATTGTTAGTAGATAAAAAATTGATAGTTGGTATAGAAAATGATATTTTATAGTGGTAGTGGGGTATAGGGGGAGTATTTAGGGGGAACCGCTGCGGGAGATGAAAAAATAGGGGGAAAAAGTGATATAGGGGGAAAAATTAGGGGTAACGGTTGCGGATAGCCTAAGGCCATCTCCAATCATTTCCCCACGTTTCTCTCCCTAAAAGATACTTGATACACCTCCACATACTGAACTCCTCCAACCATTCATCCTATGTAGCTTCCTCTATATACTATAATTCAGTTATTTAACATTTTTTCATCAGTTTTAAAGTTTAAAAAATCATATAATGTTTGTATTACCATAATACACATTATTATCATGTTATGATATTTAAAAAGAATTATTCTAGGTGTGTGGGACCCATGTATCAGGGTTGTCTCGTCAGGCTTATAAGCCGGAACGCCGAACTGTGAACATTATCTACCATCTGGAATAGAAAACCACGAACCTGGCAGCCCTCTGGCTGATCCAGCGTGTCCCTCGCCATCGCCAACACGCTAACCGGCGATCCACTGCTCGGCTCATGTCCGGCGTAGGCGCGTCGTGGCCACGGGTCGTCACAGTTGGTGGTAGCCTGGGCTTCCTCGACCAGGTTGGATTGTCGACTTGGCGTCAGGAAGGCGGAAATTTTTTTTCCCGACTCAAGTTGCAAGCTTTCGCCGCGGCAGCGTCATCTCCAACCCTGTCTCGTCGTGGCCACGACGAGGCCATCCTCGATCGTCCACCATGGCTCCACTAGGTAAACCCTCGCTCCAAACTCAGCTGATCCTTCACGCTATGGCGTCGGATTCGCAAAGGGAGGAGACGCGTTGGGATCGGGTTTTTCAGAAGTTGGATTCTTTGGAACAACAAATGTTAGCGATGGATGGAGTTCAAGAGCAACTCATGGCACAAGCTGATCACGCCACCGGAGTTGCACAAGAAGCCGCCAGAGAGAGGTCTTTGATGTCTCGACAGATTGAAGAGACCGACAAGGTGGTAGCGCAGATGCGGCTCGAGCGACTGGCAGAACAGCTTGACTCTGATCATGGATCACAGGGCGACATCAATGGTCTCCATCACCGTCAGGTGCACCATCAAGATGCTTCCTTTACCCCCAGGACATAAAGTCTTCACCTTTCAAATTCCCCAAGACGCCCCCAGCGACCAAGAAGAGGAAGAACTGGTCTTCGGCATGACCCACCACCACCTTCGCTTCCCAAGATGCAGTTCCCCGAGTTTGTTGGTCGTGACCCGGTGGTGTGGTATGGATTGATCATTGTCTCACTTACTTTAGTATATATAGAACCCCATGGGACATTTGGGTCATATCTGCCTTGTTACACATGAAATAGAATGCTGCTCGTTGGTACCAAGTCCACAAAATCAAGCATGGTATTGAGTCTTGGGAGGGCTTTACTGAATCAGTAATGAACAAGTTTGGAGCTGAGTCTTACCCCCAAGCCATGCGACAGCTGCTCGGCCTATGACAACAGCACTCCTTATTGGAGTACACCAAAGAATTTGAAGAGGTCCGTTACAGAGTGGCTATACACAATTCAGAGATTGATGAAGTCTTCTTTGTGGAGCAGTACATCAGAGGCCTTAAATTTGAGCTACAAGGGTTAGTGCAGGCATCTCTACCATCTTCAGTGAACCGAGCCATGATCCTAGTTGAACTGCACCTGACCAACCTGGACAAAGCTAGAGCCCGAGGGTCGAAAGGCTTCTTTCAGTCCAAACCATCTGCCTCTACTAATCGCCCTGATGCAACTCTAGTGAATCTTCCTTCTGACTTGTCCAAAGAGTGACAGGTTCAGCAGGAATACCGTCGGTTGCATGGCCTCTGTTATGCCTGTGGTGAAAGGTTTGAGCTAGGGCATCTTGCCAAGTGTGCCAAACAAAATGCAGCCCAATTACACGTTCTCTCCACTGAAGAATTGAGCATGGAATTGTCTAACTCAATGTTGGAGTGGCTGCAGAAAGAGGATGAGGCCCAAGATTATTTATGTCGCCTGTCTTTGAATGCCATCAGTCGACATGACTCTTCAGGCAGCATCAAGGTCTGAGCCACACTGAACAATATGATTATTCTGATCCTGGTTGATTCCAGTAGCTCGACATGTTTTATCAACTCTACGGTGGTGACCAAGGCTGGCTTATGTGCTATTCCATGTCCTCTAGTGCAAGTCACAGTTGCCATAGGAGACACAGTCATTTCTGATGATATGGTCAAGGCAGTCGAATGGAAGGCTAGTGTTGGGGGTATGCTTCGTAGCCGAAGATCCTAAAAGAGGAAAACACCTTCGGTAGATCCTTTCAGAAGCAGCGCCGAAATTATCACCGATAGAGCTTCGGCACAGTGACAAATCTCAAGACGAAGGGGGCGAACCGACTTAAAGATGAAATGACTGAAAGACCCATGATGTTTTGTGTCAGTATTGTAATTGATTATAAAGGGCATAAATATAATTTCACATAGACTGTGTCCTGTGCCTATAAATAGATGAACAGTACCCCTATACTGTTCAGGCAATCTTGTAATTGCTTACGCGTCACACTGGAATTATTGTTTTCTATCAAGGAAAAGGTATAAACGTACCCAAATATCATGTTTTAATATTCAGATCCATATAATGAAATATACGAATAATGTTATCTGTTTCTAACATATGTTTTACATGTTATACTTCATTTTACATTATTGTATAAGTCTAATCACGAAGGTATGACCTTCATGATATTTTGCCCGCGACCTTCGTCCGAAGTTCATTAAATCCTTGGGAAGATAATGCTTCAGCGGACGAAGGGCATTAACATTTAACATTTTTATGTTGCCTTGTTCTTAATTCATAGCATTTGAGAACAAGTCCCCAACATTGGTGCCCACCGTCATGAGAGTCATGAACCTGGGACCATTTGATGCTATCTTAGGCTTTGATTGGCTCACTAGTCATAGTCCCATGCATTGCAGTTGGGATCAGAAGCTGTTGCAATTTGTGGATCAAGGGGTGTTGGTGTAATTACAGGGTGAGACAGTGCCTCAAGCATGTGCAATCACTGAAATTTTAGGGCCTCAACTCTACCAGTTATTCAACACCAATGATATTTGGTCATGTGTCTTACTCGATCACACTACTTCCACTACTACAGAGGTGGTACCTCCTGAGATCTCTCACCTCATCCTTGAATTCCAAAACCTTTTTGCTATCCCCTCAGTTCTACCTCCACATAGAGTCTATTACCATTCCATTCCCCTTCTCCCCGGAGCCATTCCTATCAACACCAAGCCCTATAGATATTCACCTCTCCAGAAAACTGAAATAGAGAAAGAAGTTCAACACCTCTTAGACACCGGTATAATTGTTCCCAGTATGAGTCCCTTTGCCTCCCTAGTCCTCCTTGTGCAAAAGAAAGATGGTACATGGAGATTCTGTGTCGATTACCGAAAATTAAATGCCCTCTCTATAAAAAATCGATTCCCTATGCCACTTGTTGACGAGATCCTTGATGAGCTAGCTAGTGCCACGTTCTTTTCTTCCCTTGACATGACTGCTGGCTACCACCAAATTCGTATGAAACCGGGGATGAATATAAAACCACTTTCAAAACTCACCGCGACCACTATGAGTTTCTAGTCATGCCATTCGGTCTCACCAACACGCCGGCTACCTTTTAGTGCACTATGAACTCGATCCTAGCTCCTTATCTAAGAAAGTTTGCTATGGTTTTCATCGATGTTATTTTGGTGTATAGTGCTACCTTGGCTGATCACATCTCCCACCTCAGATTAGTCCTTACTGCACTCCGGGACCATAAGTTCTTTCTCAAGTAGTCCAAATGCATGTTTACCAAGTCTGAACTGAGTTACTTGGGGCACATCATCACGGATGTTGGAGTGGCAACAGACCCTTCCAAAGTGGCGGCTATGTTACAATGGCCGGTTCCAACCAATTTCACTGAGCTTCGAGGATTCCTGGGTCTCACGGGGTACTACAAGCGATTTCTGCAACACTATGGACTGCTAGCCAAATCCCTCACCAATCTGTTATGACAGAAATAGTTTCACTGGACTGCGACAGCCCAAACAGCATTTCATAACCTCAAGACTGCTATGACAACAACTCCAGTGCTTACACTTCCTAGGTTTGACCTGCCATTCGAGGTGGAAATCGATGCCAGTGATGGAGGTCTCGGGGAAGTCCTCATGCAACAGGGCAAACCAGTGGCATATTTGAGCAAGGCTTTGGGGGAACAAAATAAGCATCTATCTATATACGAGAAAGAGTTCCTAGCTCTCATGATGGCAGTGGACTGTTGGCATCTGTATCTCCAAAGAACACGATTCACTATTCGAACAGACCACAAAGCTCTCAATTTCCTTGAGCAGCAAGAGCTTCAGTCGGACCTCCAATGCAAAGCCATGACCAAACTCATGGGCCTCAACTACAAAATTCAGTACAAGAAAGGCAAGGAAAATAGGGCAGCAGATGCCCTTTCTCGCAGGGGGCACTCTTCTCTCGCCATTACTGTCACTGAGATCATACCGAGTTGGATTCAGGAAGTAATCAACTCCTATGCCACTGACCCAGCAGCACAGGTACTGTTACTCAAGTTGGCAATTTATAGTCCTGATGACCAAGGGTATTCCTTGCAGCAAGGATTGATCAAGCGACACAACCAAGTCTAGATAGGACACAATTCAGCCCTTCGAACCAGACTGCTCTCCTCCTTTCACGATAGTGCTATTGGAGGCCACTCAGGTACTTTGGCAACATACCATAGAATCAAAAAATTCTTCTACTGGAAAGGGCTTAAACAAGATGTAGTGGACTACATCCAACAGTGCACAACTTGCCAACAGGCCAAGACAAAGAAATCACACACCGCGGATTTGCTACAACCCTTGCCAACACCTACCACTGTGTGGCATGATATTGCCATGGATTTCATCGAGGGTTTGCCTTCTTCTGATGGGTTCAACACTATCTTAGTGGTGGTCAACCGATTCTCGAAGATGGCCTATTTCATACCCTTGAAACACCCATTCTCTGCCTTGCAAGTGGCCCAGGAATTGCTAGATCAGGTGATTAAGTTACATGGCCTTCCGAAAATGATTGTCTCAGATCGAGACCGGATCTTTACAAGCAACCTCTGGCAACACTTGTTCACTCGGTTCAACACTAAGCTACTCCTCAGCACAGCCTACCACCCTCAAACCGATGGCCAGAGCGAGAGAGTAAACCAATGCCTCAAGATGTATCTCCATTGTGCAGTTGCTGAAACTCCAAAGAAATGGAAACGATGGTTGGCGTTAGCCGAATTCTGGTATAATACATCCTTCCATACATCCTTAGGATGCTCCCCATTCAAGGCAATCTATGGTTATGATCTAGACTGCTCTTTTCTTCCAGCATCTGCTACCAAACTAGACACAACAGTTGAAGACTTTCTGTGGGACAGAGAAGTGCAGACTGACAGACTCAAACAACACCTCATAGTGGCTCGCAATCGTATGAAGATTCAGGCTGACAAACACCGGATCGACCATCAGTTCCAAGTTGGGGATCAAGTTCTGCTCAGGCTCCAACCATACACTCAGCACACAGTGGCCAAATGTATTTGTCCCAAGCTTGCATATCGTTACTATGGGCCATTTTCAGTTCTTCAGAAACTAGGCGCAGTTGCTTACAAACTAGATCTTCCAGCAGCTTCTCAGATTCATCCAGTCTTCCACGTCTCTCAGTTGAAACCATTTACTCCAAACTATACTCCTGTGTTTACTGAGCTCCCCACTCTAACAGATCTGTCGGTCCAAGGGACTGAACCCCTTCAGGTGCTCAATCGTCGCATGGTGAAAAAGGGACACAAGGCAATCGTCGAGGTGCTCATCAGGTGGAAGAATCTCGACCCTGCTGCCACCACATGGGAAGACTACACTGTGTTGAAGCATCGCTTTCCTGAAGCAATTGCTTGGGGCCAAGCAACACCTGAGGCTGGGGGAGATGTCACGGCAGACACTGCCGGACTGGAGGAAGCAGAGACTGTGCTGAACCGTATCATGTAAGCTAAGCATATTCTTGTAAGCGGAAACACATTCTAGGTGTGTGGGACCCATGTATCAGGGTTGTCTCGTCACGCTTATAAGCCGGAACGCCGAACTATGAACATTATCTACCATCTGGAATAGAAAACCACGAACCTAGCAGCCCTCCGGCTGATCCAGCGTCTCCCTCGCCATCGCCGACATGCTCACCGGCGATCCACTACTCGGCTCACGTCTGGCGTAGGCGTGTCATGGCCACAGGTCGTCACAGGGAGCTACCCCTCTCCCCAATATAGGGTGTGATGTGGGGGCATTGGATGGATTTCTCTACTCATGTATCACCAGACGTGGGGTGGAGGACGTTGGAGTTGGCCTAATCACTGACAGCGACCTATCCGGCCATGTGCTCGTGCTTCTTAGTCGGTGCTTGATGGGCTTCTCGATTGGTGCTTGAGGAGATCAGTGCACAGGATGCATATAGTAAAAATAAAAGTGAGTATCCAAACTGTTATTACAAATTTAATATTTTAAAATAAATAATAATTTTTATTACAAATTTGATATTTTAAAATAAATATGTATGAAATTTAATGCTGATTTTTATGCTATCCAGCACATTAGTATAAATAAGAAAAAAAATTAAGATAAATCGTTCTGTGTATTGTTTGCTTCCTAAAATAAAAAAGATAAAAAATCCATATCCGAATCTATATCTATTATTAAACAAGATATTAAGAGTTATCTTTTACAAATCTTTACAAACTTAATGCTAAAAACACATACGGAATTACATAACAGATTATATTATATATCCTATTTATGATCACCGTTATAGATTCTGTATCTGGTTCTATCCATGGCACACAACACCTGGGGAGAGTCAAGAGATCCCAAATACAGTAGACCCATGGATTCGTGCTGGTAGAGGCGAGGATTCGGTCCACGAATGTGGGGTCAGATGGCACTATACGTCGACAAGGTTTGAGGTCGAAGAGCTTGCCTACGACAGCGCGGACGTGCTTCTCCACGTATGACGGCTCCTCCTTGGCCACGAAGTAGCTCCTGGAGAACCCGGCCTCCTCTTCCTCATCCTCAGAGCCAGAACTAGCCTCCGCGTGACCGCCTCTCGGGGCCATCCATTTTGGCTTAGGCGATTTCATCGCCGCAAAATAGTAGAACTGAGAGGCGGGTCCTGATGTTTCTCATGACCAAACGGACGGCTCTAGCCGTCTAACCAGTAGAACATTATGTTTATATGTTTTTAATATTAAATATAAATTGTATATATGTATATACGTTTTTTATAAAATAAAATAAATATAATCGTGCCGAGCCGGAGCAGCACTACGGGTCGAGGCTACGGCCTAAACACGGCATGACGCTCATGCTGGATTGGCTCAAGCACTATCAAATGGGTTGTGCCCGGGCCAGCCCACCAGACACGGCTCATTTGACCATCTATAACTTCATACAATAATGATGGTCCTCGCCTCAGTTGCTGCCACCTCGTTCGCCATCCTGCTTTTTTCTCTCTCCCCTCATGCATCCGCCTCCGCGCCACCCCATTCTCGGCAGAAGACGTGGGAGCAGGCGCCTCTTCCCCGTATTCTTCCGACACCAGCCCTGACACCGACCCGCGCAGTGGCTATGACACGTCCACAAGGACGTTTCATAGCATGTGTGGACCATCGTTTTCGCTGTCGTCGGACGTCCCGTTCGTCTTGCCGGCCTTTGCCATGTTCTTCCTCCCCACCCTCAGTCGCAGCCTTGAGCCGACGGATGAGTCGGTCTTGCTCCTGGGCCTTTCTCTGTGCGTGGCACCGAGGAGGACACGGTGGCGTCTGCCACGCTTAGGTTATCTTGGTGAAGAGGAGTCCAGGTCTAAGATATTGGACAACCAAGGCCTGTACCGGGGCAGTAGTCGGCGTATGCTACAGAGTTGGTGGTGGTGTTGTGTTGCCTCGGCGAGTCTAGGGCTGGGAAAGCACTCACATTCTCTCGCCCTTCTTGGATTGACGCCTGGTGCGGGTGCCTCTCGGTTTGAAGCTAATCCGGATGGGCTTTTTTTCTCCGCTTGTGTGCTCTTTCCCTATATGTATCTAGTGGTATACTACCTATGTCGCCTCCAGATGCTCAGGTCTTCGTCGTGTCCTTCTCCAGCAACGAACATGTATGACTGAACATAATTTGGGTGTGTTAATACTTTATTTATTGTCTGCATGTAGTTTGTATTCTTCTGATGATGGCTCATGGATCTTGCAAAATATGTGTTAGGATTTGGAGATCCATGCGGACACTACCACATGGTGCTCGTCCCTTGTGTTCTTGGCTCTTGTATGCATTAGGTCGTTTCTGAGACCACATTGACGCAATGGACTACATGGTGTTTGAGGTTGCTGAATTAGATGGAGCAGTAATGATTTGTCATGCTAACAGTAAAAAGAAAGGTTATTTGTTGGTTTTAAACGTTAGTAATTGCTATGAAGTACCATAATTTGTATGGGACGCATCTAGTTTTTATTGATGCCTGACTTTAGCAACCACTCCATATTTTGATCTATCTTTTTTATAAGTTTGAGTTCATGTGGCTTATTTTAGAAACTTGAGCTCACAAACTTCTTCTTGTTTGGTCTCTGTATGGTGGAATTATGTCATTCTATAATCTCTATTCGTTCAGTCAGTCGTTGTGAACTCTCTTCTAATCGCTCCCTTCATTGGTCGTGTTGTACCAAGACATATTGGATAGAGTAAACAACAACATGAGTTAGTCAAATACAAAAACATTATGCGGAGAGTGGAAACAATCAATAAAAAATTTTAAGATCTTTTTGGTGGATAGTTTATGTGGGTATTGTTGTGAGCTGTCGTAACGCACGGGTAACCGACTAGTTTAACAAAATAATAGGGCGTTCCTAGCCTTCGACGGCCTAGAGCCCCGTGGTCATCATGCACGTGAAGGGTGTCAATGGTGGAGAGACGTCATTCTATGACTTTGAGCTTGATTGATGGAGAGCAAATGTGAGCCAGCTAGGGTCATCCATATCCCTAGGCATGCTACGCTGCGCTCCTTTCCGCCCATCGCAATCGGTCAAAAAAACCTCTCTTCTATTTTCATTTTCACATTGTAATCAGAAACGAAATGTAAAACAGGATGAGTAGGAACGGGATCGAACATGGGATTAATGGTATATCGAAAACAATCCAATACGGTCGGGAACACTTCAAAAATAGTCAGAATACGAGAGGGAAAAACAAAAACATGAACTTAGGGCTATATGATAGTCAAGATACTAGCATGGCAACATCTTTTTTTTAAACTCACAGGCAACAACCTCTTTACCGAGTGCCATATTCTTTGCCGAGTGTTTTATTTCGGGCACTCGGCAAAGACCTCTTTGCCGAGTGCCACGCAAAAAACCCTCGGTAAAAGAAAACACTCGGCGAAGAAGCTCTTTGCCGAGTGTTTTATTTTTGACACTCGGCAAAGAGTTTCTTTGCCGAGTGTCTTTTTTTGACACTCGGCAAAGAGCTCTTTGCCGAGTGTCACAAATACAACACTCGGCAAAGAGCTCTTTGCCGAGTGTTTTTTCTCCAACACTAGGCAAAGACAATTTAAAATTCACATTTTAAAGTAGTAAATTAATTCAAATGAAAAAGTTTTCAACTACAAATTTGTATAACTCATCATGATGTACAATTTATATATTGAACATTTCTTTATATGACAAAATAAAAATAAATTTGTTCATAAAACCTATATCTCTCTCGTAGTTTATGAAACTACGAGAGAGACGTATAGAATTTGTGCATATTGTTAGAACCATCATCTGAGATAAACAAATTATCAAACAACCAAAATAAACTTTGTAGATCTTGAGAAGTTATAAAAGTTTATAGTTGACAACTTTTTCATTTGAAGTCATATTGTCAACGAAAACTACGTCTTAATTTAAAAAATTTAAAATTTGAATTTTGAAAATGACTTCGAAAGGAAAAACCACCAACATGAAAGTTGTAGGTATTGAAGAGTTATGAAACTTTGTAGTTGACAATGTTTTAGTTTGAAATCATCTTGTTATGCAAAACTATATTTGAATTGTGAAATTTGAATTTTTCAAACTGTCTCGGATGGAAAAACCACCAAAATAAAAGTTGTAGGTCTTGAAATGTAATGAAACTTTGTAGTTGATAATTTTTTGATTTAAAATCATCTTATCATTGAAAATTTCATGTGAAGTTTTTAAATTTAAAATTCAAATTTTAAAAACGGTCTCGGATGTAGAAACTATTAAAATAAAACTTTTAGATCTCAAAAAGTTATGCAACTTTATAGTTGGTCACATTTTCAAATGAACTTATTTAGTGCCTTAAATAATCAAATTACTCTCGATTTGTTATAGTACATGGGAAATGGAAACGTAATATAAACATAATTGGTGTAGTAGTGTAGTGGTATAGGAGGGTATGCGCGAGAGAGAGGTTGCGAGTTCGAATCTCACCATTTACAAAACATATAAGTTTGATTCAAAATAATAGTGAAAAATGATAGGGCAACACCGGTAGGGTTGGAGAGTTGTTCCTAGAATTTAAAAAATGTTTTGCTGTTTTTTTTAAATTTTTTCGATTCTTAATTTGCCGAGTGTTTTTCTTTGCCGAGTGCTTTTTGACACTCGGCAAAGTCTTAGCCGAGTGTCCGAAAAAAAGCACTCGGCAAAGAACCCTTTGCCGATGAAATCTTTGCCGAGTGTTCTTTGCCGAGTGTTACACTCGGCAAAGCCTTTGCCGAGTGTAAAATAGCCTTTGCCGAGTGTCTTAGACACTCGGCAAAGAACGCGATTCCGGTAGTGAACTTAGTAAAAATTCATAGCATCTTTATGGCAGCGTGCCTATGTGGCGGTGTGAAACGTGTGAGGAGCCTAACAGTAGGTCTGGACACTTTTAAATCTTAAACTGAACATCGAACTAAACCGAATGAAATTTTAGTTTTTTCGGTTGTTCGGTTTGGTGTCGGTTATTGTTTGTGTGCAAATCAGTTTTCGGTGGCAGTGTCGTTTTCAGCTTGCAAGGAAATGAACCACCAACAACTAAAGTACTAGTGTATCACACGTACCCATGTGCGCGTACCGAGCAACATTGTCAACCATTTTTTACATTTAGTTTCAGTAGGGTAATATATTGATATCCTATGTACACTCATAGCAATTGTTATGTAGCACATGCTACCATAAGTTTAAGAGCAAATTTAAAATGGTACAGTGATTATAGAAGTTATTTACTAAGTTCATAATTATGGCGGATACAGCAAGTCTAGAGTAGACTGAGAGGATCATATATATTACATTGTGTTTCAGCAGTGTGTTCCAAGAGAGCTGCAGATTACACAGAGCATAGGCTAAACTGAGAAGGTTTCATCATCTTTGTTTTATGTACACAAAAGTATTTCTCCCTTGGTTCACCCTTCAAAGAATAGGTCATCAAAGGGATAAGTTCACCGATCTCTAACTTGTGTTGCCTTTTTTTTATACCATATAGTAATCAGAAGCAAGTGACTAACATCTAGGTAATACAGTTTGAAGCAAATTTGTTTTTGGGGATTTGTAAAGTTGTTTAAATAGATCGATTATGTTTATAGAATTATATTTTGGTTCTACCATCAATTTATACCTACATGTGTAGGTGCATGTGCTTCGTGGTTAAGTTAACAATGATAGTTACTATCAGATAGTTTAATGTATTTTTTTAGTTAGTTAAATAGTTACTGGCAAACACTTCAATTGAATTTATTTTTTAGTTACTTATATTTTTATAGATTAATGATACTTGGTGTATGCCCAAGTGGAAAAATGGTATTGTTTAAAAGATTCATATCTAGACATATCTTACAAAGGATGCATCTGTATGCATCTGTGCATCCTAAACTACCAGCTTTTAATTATGACTGTGGTAAGCTGACCTACGTGATTCAATCGAAACATGTGGATCTTACTACTCAGGCCTTGTACATATTTGACTATCCGAGAGTAATTGTTTATAAATTATTTATTCTATCTTTCTTGATATTTTTCTGTAAGTTTTTTGATAAAACGGTGATATAGGTGTTTGGTTCGAGAAATCACTACATCCAAATTAAGATGGTGTATTATGAGTCCATTGCTTAAATTTGATGGGATAACCCCATTCGTCATATTAGTACTAACTAACTATGAGGAATGGAATAATAATGGATCAACTTATTTTATTTCATAAATCAAACAAAAAAGTGAGGAGTGATAAGATGATGGACTAGCTCATTTCTCAAACCAAACACCCATAACTTTCTCAGAATGATGAGAGGTGCTACTTTTTTGATGGATCGATGGGTCTAACAATTTTGACTCCTTTTCAGTGACAGTGCCATAAGAAACCATAAGAAACACAAGCACTTCAAGCGTAAGGTTCCATTTCCCCCAACTCTCCATAAGGGCTAGTTTGAAAACTCAAATTCCTTTGGGATTGAAAGAGACTGAGGAGGAAATTTTATTTCCACCTCAATCGCGGGGATTTGTGGTTCCTAAATTAGCCCTAAGTGACTGTGATACACGAAGAGAAGAACAAAGTCACCTAAAAAAGACCGAGAAGGACGACAGCAGGTTTATACTTTTAACCTTTTGAAAATTATACTCCCTCCCTTTCTATTTAATTCGTTTGATTTTTTTGTCTTAATTTTGATCGATTCGTCATATTGAAAAAAAATCTATACTTTAATCGTGGCTTTGAAGTTTTCTATTTTGTCGCAAATTTTTTGAATAAGACAAGCTAATTAAATTTAGTAAAAAAATAAATTAAATCATAAATTAGGACGAAGGATAAAACGGATCTTTCTGTGCTTGTTTAAAGAAAGCGTACTGCTGTGTCTACAGACTATGAACTGTAAAGACTAAAGACTTGTAAAGACTTGGCTGGACCATGATGCGGCTATATATAGGAAAGGTTTTTGGCCTTTGGTAGGAGCCCCCCAACCCCAATCAAACAACGCTACACCAGCACCTTTGCGGTCACCGGTCACTGCCTACTCTCCTGTCTCCTCACCACTGAACCGCAAGGTTTGTTGCTAGTACTCGACAATGTGTGGCGGAGCCATCATCGCCGACTTCGTCCCCGCCGGCGCCCGTCAACCGGCGACACCACCTCCGCCTCCCTCCTCTCGTCGGGCACGTGCATGGCTACACTAGAAATAGCATACCACCCCTATGCGAGTCATGGTTACATACGTACAGCCGTTCCGTACGTTAGCTAACGACGCTGCTGGCCACTTGTGTCAGGCGAGGACCATCTGGATCTGCCGGCGCCGGGGCGCAAGACGGCGTACCGCGGGATCCGGCGCCGTCCCTGGGGCCGCTGGGCGGCGGAGATCCGTGACTCTTCACTCTTCTATCTAGCTTGCTGATAAAAAATAATTTGAACAAGAGTGATTAAGAGCTCCCGGCTCTTCTGCTAATTGCCCCGCAGGCCATAGCCTATTCTAGTAGAACGTGCTCCATGAACGTGATTACGTGAGCATGTGTGAAGTCAGGGACTCAGGGTCGCCTGCGCTGCTACAGCTCTCACCCTCACGTGATTATGCGACTGCTCGCTGAGGGTGGCGTAGGTCCTGAGCTTAATTACCAGTGGCCGCCCCCGCATCCGCCTGCTGCCTGAGCGGCTGAGACCGCCGTGAACTGAGCCGGCCGCCGGCGACGCCAAGAACACCGTGTATGAGAACGACGGGTCCAAGGACGCCAGCGCCAGCCAGATCTCTCGCTCTTCCCTATATCCCTAACGGTGATTACCATCTTATTTTTCTTGTATCTTCTGGTGATCATCGGGATCAAGAAACCGATCGAAATTCGTCAAATTTCGCAATTTTTGAGCGGTTTGAGATTTTAGATTTGAAAAATAAATCGCTATTTGGTAATCGTGGACCGGTTTCGTAAAAAACGGGAAGTTTTCAGTAGTGTACCGGCCGAAAATGCTCAATAACTTATTGAAAAAGATCCCAAACTTTTTTTAACACTAATAGATAATTTTTTTTGAACAATAAATATGTTTGTGAGCTCCTTTACACCTCTAGTTTTTTATACAATTTTTACGTGATTTTGTTATGATTTCTTTTCAAATTCAAAAATAAATTGAGCTTAAATTTTGAAATTTTTCGTCGGAACTCAGAGCACCTACAGGGAGGGAGTGAATAGGTGATCATGCAAATTTTGCTCAAAACAACACAAATTTGGTCTATAATATGTGTTAGAGTAAATAAAAGCAAGTTTGAGAGTAGAGAGAAGAGAGATGAGAACTCTTCACTTGATTGCACTTTTAATATGAGTATTAAATTAGGAGAAATATTCCAAGTGAATATGAGAACTCAAGAAAACAATAGTCGCATTAAAGAAAAGAGACACTGTTGAGGGCCTATATTGCCGAAGTTACTTTGTTTTGTCATGCCACATAATTGCCTTAAGGCCTATTAGGTTAGTGCCCGTGCGTTGCAACAGAAACATATAATATCATGAATTCATGATAACTTATATATAAATGTGTTATATTGTTATGAGAAAAGATTTTGTAATCTATTGGTGTTCCTGACTATACATATAAATTTTGTTATTTTAATCTACTTGTTTCACCACTACATTGCAACCACCAATATATATATATATATATATATATATATATATATATATGATAGTTAGGTGTCTAGCGGTTACGTCCTCCTCTCGTTCCGCTGGGGCACCAGCTCCTGTGGCTGTGACATGGAGTGATCCCTGCACGGCGATCTAATAACTAATGTGATGACAGTTTTTTTAACCATATGATATATCGAAATTGTAGCAATTCAATAACATTGTGACAAGCTTCTCCTTAGTAAATGCACTTCCTAATAAAAGTTTTTCCCCCTCACCTAGATGAAGAGCCAAATGATTTATTCATGGAAATAAGATTTTGTCGGGATTGTTTTTCAATTTTCTTTGAAAAATATTAAAATAGAAAAAAATCAACTAATCAATGTCACTTACACTTTTGCTCCGTCGAAGAAGCCTCCCAAGTCCCAAACTTGCAACGCTAGATATGGCTAGCCCAATCTGCATTGTACTCCGGCCCGATTATAACACATTTGGGCAACACTGTCTACACCTGTGCATGGTCCAATGTTGGGCTTGAGAGCACCTAGAGGGGGGTGAATAGGTGATCCTGTAAAAACTTAAGTCTTATTGCCACAAAAACTAAGTTAAGTGTTAGTGCAATAGAATCAAGTAGCTGGAGAGGAGAACTTGTGAAACACAGAAACCACAGAGAGAAACAATACAGTAGACACAGTGGTTTATCCCGTGGTTCGGCCAAGTACAAAACTTGCCTACTCCACGTTTTGGCGTCCCAATGGACGAGGGTTGCACTCAACCCCTCTCAAGTGATCCAACGATCAACTTGAATATCACGGTTTTCCTTTTTCTTATCACTTTTCCCATTTGCGAGGAATCTCCACAAGTTGGAGTCTCTCGCCCTTACAACAAATATCAATGTGAAAGCACCATAGTAAAGGAAGGAAGCAACACACACAAATCCGCAGCAATACGCACACACATAGGCCAAGACTTGAGCTCAAATGAAATGCAACAAGTTCACCACTAGAACGGAGCTCAAATCACTAAGAAAATCAATCGAGTGTGCCGAGACGGAGTGTGAGAGTCTTAGAATGTTCAGAGTATGCTTGGTGTACTCCTCCATGCGCCTAGGGGTCCCTTTTATAGCCCCAAGGCAGCTAGGAGCCGTTGGAAGCAATCTGGGAAGGCAATTCTTGCCTTCTGTCGGGTGGCGCACCGGACAGTCCGGTGCACCATCGAACATGCACTATTCATGGTCCGGTGCAGATCTCCTTCCAAAAATAGAACAGTCGACCGTTGCAGAAATGGAGCCGTTGGCGCACCGGACACTGTCCGGTGCACACCGGACAGTCCGATGCCCCCTGCCGACCGTTGGCGCGGCCACGCGTCATGCGCGGATTGCGCGGCCGACCGTTGGCGCAGTCGACCGTTGGCTCACCGGACAGTCCGGTGCCTCACCGGACCGTCCGGTGATTTTTAGCCGTACGCCGTTGAACGATTCCCGAGAGTGACGACTTCACCGCAGACGGCTCACCGGACAGTCCGGTACACCACCGGACAGTCCGGTGGATTATAGCCGTACACCGTCGTCAGTTCCCGAGAGTGGCATATTCATCGGAGGCTGGCCTGGCGCACCGGACACTGTCCGGTGCACCACTGAACAGTCCGGTGTGCCAGACTGCGCTGAGTCTTGACTGTTCCAGCCAAGATGATTTCTTCTTCTCTTTTCTCTGATTCCAGCACTTAGACAAATATGTTAGTACACAAAAACTAATGTACTAAATCTAGAATCATATCTTCTTGTTGATTTGCACTTCATCAATCATTTGGCACAAGATTGCTCACTCAATACGTGTTGGGCACTTAATCACCAAAACTATACTAGAAATGGCCCAAGGGCACATTTCCATTTCAATCTCCCCCTTTTTGGTGATTTATGCCAACACATCAAAAAGCAACTAAAGGAAGTGCAACATCAAAGCAATTGAGAACAAGAACAGTTTTTTATTCAAATTTGGCATATTTGGATCATTCTTTGCCACCACTTGGTTTGTTTTCGAAATCAAACTCAATTTCCTATCTCTAAGTCAAACACACTTGTTTAGGCATAAAGAGAGGTATTCCATGAGAAAAATTGATCAAGAGCCACAAACTCCCCCTTTTTCCCATAATCCTACATTCTCCCCACAAGTGGCCAAATTTTACACATAAGAGTATTTTGACAAAACAAAAGTTCTAACTCTACTATTTTCTAGTTTCAAAATTCTCAAGTGGTAGCTGATCCATTTGCTTTGGCCTTAATTTCTCCCCCTTTGGCATTAAGCACCAAAACGGGATCATTATTGGCCCTTAAACCCCATTGCCTCACCAAAATCTTCAATTAAGAATAAAAAGGCAACAAGAGCATGCAGATGAACTTGGAGTAAATTACCCTCTCATCGGAGTGCAGTGGAAGTCTTGCATGGTCCAAGTTCACCTTTTCCCTTTCAATCACCTTTGAGACTGAATTAAGAAAACTCAAGCACACGGTTAGTCTCAAAGGGTCAAGTTGTAGCATTTCTCCCCCTAAATATGTGCATCATTCACACATGGACTTGTGAGGTCCGAGGATCCCTTGCACAACTTGAGCACCATAAATAAGCAATAACATGCATAAAGGAACATGATCAAAGGCATAAAACACATGTATGCTCTAGATCAATCCAAGTTACGCGAATCTAAGACATTTAGCTCACTACGCAGCCTGCAAAAGGTTTTCTCATCTAAAGGCTTGGTAAAGATATCGGCTAGCTGGTTCTCGGTGCTAACATAAAATACTTCGATATCTCCCTTTTGCTGGTGGTCTCTCAAAAAGTGATGTCGGATGTCTATGTGCTTTGTGCGGCTGTGTTCAACAGGATTGTCCGCCATGCGGATTGCACTCTCATTGTCACATAGGAGTGAGACTTTGCTCAGATTGTAGCCAAAGTCCCGGAGGGTTTGCCTCATCCAAAGTAGTTGCGCGCAACACTGTCCTGCGGCAACATACTCGGCCTCAGCAGTGGATAGGGCAACGAAAGTTTGTTTCTTAGAACTCCAAGACAACAGGGACCTTCCTAGGAATTGGCACATCCCTGATGTACTCTTCCTATCGACCTTACATCCAGCATAATTGGAGTCTGAATATCCAATTAAGTCAAAGGTAGACCCCTTTGGATACCAGATCCCGAAGCAAGGTGTAGCAACTAAATATCTAAGGATTCGCTTAACGACCACAAGGTGACACTCCCTTGGGTCGGATTGAAATCTAGCACACATGCATACGCTAAGCATAATATCTGGTCTACTAGCACATAAATAAAGTAAAGACCCTATCATAGACCGGTATGCCTTTTGATCAATGGACTTACCTCCTTTGTTGAGGTCGACATGTCCGTCGGTTCCCATTGGAGTCTTTGCGGGCTTGGCGTCCTTCATCCCGAACCGCTTGAGCAAGTCTTGCGTGTACTTTGTTTGAGAGATGAAGGTGTCGTCCTTGAGTTGCTTCACTTGGAACCCAAGGAAGTAGTTCAACTTGCCCATCATCGACATCTCGAATTTCTGTGTCATCACCCTGCTAAACTCTTCACAAGACTTTTGGTTAGTAGAACCAAATATTATGTCATCGACATAAATTTGGCATACAAATAGGTCACCATCACAAGTCTTAGTGAAAAGAGTTGGATCGGTTTTCCCAACCTTGAAAGCATTAGCAATTAGAAAGTCTCTAAGGCATTCATATCATGCTCTTGTGGCTTGCTTAAGTTCATAGAGCGCCTTAGAGAGCTTACACACGTGGTCGGGGTACCGTTCATCCTCAAAGCCAGGGGGTTGCTCCACGTACACCTCCTCCTTGGTTGGCCCGTTGAGGAAAGCGCTCTTCACGTCCATTTGGAACAGCCTGAAAGAATGGTGAGCGGCATAGGCTAACAAAATACGAATCGACTCTAGCCTAGCCACAGGAGCAAAAGTCTCCTCAAAGTCTAAACCTGCGACTTGGGCATAACCTTTTGCCACAAGTCGAGCCTTGTTCCTTGTCACCACCCCGTGCTCGTCCTGTTTGTTGCGGAACACCCACTTGGTTCCCACAACGTTTTGCTTGGGACGTGGCACCTGTGTCCAAACTTCATTTCGCTTGAAGTTGTTGAGCTCTTCCTGCATGGCCAACACCCAGTCCGGATCTAGCAAGGCCTCTTCTACCCTGAAAGGCTCAATAGAGGAGACAAAAAAGTAATGCTCACAAAAATTAGCTAATCTAGAGCGAGTGGTTACTCCCTTGCTGATATGCACTGTTCATGGACAGTCCGGTGCACCATCGGACATGCACTGTTCATGGTCCGGTGTAGATCTTCTTCCAAAAATAGAACAGTTGACCGTTGCAGAAATGGAGCCGTTGGCGCACCGGACACTGTCCGGTACACACCGGACACTGTCCGGTACACACCGGACAGTCCGGTGCCCCCTGCCGACCATTGGCGCGGCCACGCGTCACGCGCGGATTGCACGGCCGACCGTTGGCGCAGTAGACCGTTGGCTCACCGGACAGTCCGGTGCCTCACCGGACCGTCCGGTGATTTTTAGCCGTACGCCGTTGAACGATTCCCGAGAGCGACGACTTCGCCGCAGACGGCTCACCGGACAGTCCGGTGGATTATAGTCGTACACCGCCGTCAGTTCCCGAGAGTGGCCTGTTCACCGGAGGCTGGCCTGGCGCACCGGACAGTCCGGTGTGCCAGACTGCGCTGAGTCTTGGCTGTTCCAGCCAAGATGATTTCTTCTTCTCTTTTCTCTGATTCCAGCACTTAGATAAATATGTTAGTACACAAAAACCAATGTACTAAGTCTAGAATCATACCTTCTTATTGATTTGCACTTCATCAATCATTTGGCACAAGATTGCTCACTCAATACGTGTTGGGCACTTAATCACCAAAACTATACTAGAAATGGCCCAAGGGCACATTTCCCTTTCAGGGCTGCTGGCCCGGAGAAGCCATGCCATCTCCCATTCCAATACACAAACGAAAGAAGTGCTCGGACAGTACATGCTTCACGGGCCTCACGGCGACATGCTCTCAAATCAGCAATGTGCCAGGCTGGCATCACAGTTCCAAGCAACTCTACTCCTTCAGGTTGAGCTGAACACATTATGTTCAAACTTTCAGAAATAGTTAGCATCCCACAGAGCATATTTGCAGAGCCTAGATTCATGGCTACTCAAGTGTGTGAAGTCACTACATACAAAGGAAGAAGAAGAGTTCCAGGAAATATCTCAACTACATACTGCCTCTGGTGGTAATCCTACCTTAAATCTCAAATTGAGGTTGCAAAAGGAACCTTCTGGTATAGTCAGCTGTAAACATTTGATCATGTAAGAATAAGCTCCTACATTGTATGAACATTCTTGAAGTAAACACAATCACATCTACTTCTAAAGCAACACAAATCCAGTGAATAAAAGAGCCTGATACATTATGCTGCGACCAGAAGTCATTTTTATCGAGCAGCTCTCTCAGCTTCATCCATCCGTCCAAGCTCAAGCAAAGAGAAGGCAAGCATTTCCATATATGAAATTCTGATCTGGATACTTTAGTAAAACCTGATAAGCAATGAGTACCACAAATCCAGTGAACAAAAGAGCCTGATAAAAGAGGGTGGCAGGGTGCTGGTTTGATAAAAAAATATATTATTGGTACATTCAAAAATAGACATTATTTCTTACCTTTGATACAAAGATGACATTACTAATATTCCTTGGGAAGAATCAACACAAGTACCTCAAGCTAAAAAGAAATGCCACATCGGCTTCAACTTCCTTCAGTCAAGCCCAAAATTTGCTATTGTAAGGTTCTGTCATAAGGTCATACCTATGGGGAAGGATAAATGGTGAAACCAAGCTTGGACTTCTTGCCATAATCAACTGAAAGGCGCTCCAACAGCAGTGAACCAAGTCCACAGCCAGTACCACCACCAACAACATTGAACACCAAGAATCCCTGAAGCCCAGTGTAGTTGTCTGCAAGCTTGCGCACATGGTCCAGGCATAGATCGACAATCTCCTTCCCAACTGCATTGCACCATAATTAGAATTGAACATATCCACAGTTGCAGAAGCATAGGACCCACTCCTATTATCTATTCAGACACAAGGTGAATTACCCGTGTAGTGGCCAGGGGCAAAGTTGTTAGCTGCGTCCTCCTTCCCCGAGATGAGCTGCTCTGGGTGGAAAAGCTAGCGGTATGAGCCAGTGCGAACCTTGTCGATGCTAGTGGGCTCAAGGTCGACGAAGATGGCCCTGGGCACATGTTTGCCGGAACCAGTCTCGCTGAAGAACGTGTTGAAGGCATCATGTGCGACGCCAACCGAGGTATCACTGCATCACAATCAAACCAGTGTTATAAAAAATGGATAGCAAAAAACTCCAATAACAATAAGACACTAACCATTGGCATATGTGCTTGAAGAGAATTTATAGCCTACGAAACCTGCCTCCTTGGGGTCCTAAACAGGATTTTTCTATTATCAGGCGGAGCAGCATTAGGGCAATTTTCTATGGTACTACAAGATCAGGCAAACAGAGAGAAGGGTGCTACTTTTAACAGAGGGCCAGATGAAACTCGTGAATCCAGGGAGATCCATGGTCTGACACTCATCAGAACATCCCAGTTAAATTATTTATTTAGATGACATCCCCGTAGATTCAATTCTTCAGATCTTGCGCCTTAAATTATTAAAGGGTGTTCATGATTATCAACACAAGTACCTCAAGCTAAAAAGAAATGCCACATCGGCTTCAACTTCCTTCAGACAAGCCCAAAATTTGAAGCCCATAAATACACAGGAACCCCATTTGGTTTACTTGAACGAATTTTAGGGCGCAATTCAATCTGCGGGGATGGCGGCTTCAACTTCCTTAATCTGTCCATTCTCATTTTCTAACCATATGATATATCGAAATCGTATCTATTCAATAACATCGTGACAAGCTTTTCCTTAGTAAATGCACTTCCTAATAAAAGTTTTTTCCCCTCACCTAGATGAAGAGCCAAATGATTTATTCATGGAAATAAGATTTTGTCGGGATTGCTTTTCAATTTTCTTTGAAAAATATTAAAATAGAAAAAAATCTCAACTAATCAATGCCACTTACACTTTTGCTCCATCGAAGAAGCCTCCCAAGTCTTATAGCACAGAACAAACAGTAAGTATCAACCAAGAGGCATAAGACAAAATTACAAAGATTTGTGCATGACAGAATTAACCAAACCTTTTTTTCTTTTTTGGTTGGAACTGGACCCAAGCTCTAGACAGCACAGAGTACGTCCAAGTACAGAACCAAAGATGGATGAGGGTGATGAATCGGTGAATCCGAGGAGAGTGGGAATTTAACTCACGAGAAGAAACATCAAGCAGATTTAACTCAAAGCACAAAGCCAATGCTTCACCAGCAGCCATTCAAACAACACGATCATCTGCTTCCAAAAGAGTAGACATAAATGCAATGGGCCTAGCAAGTAGAAAAAAGGTAAGTTAGGTAAATCCACCGATAGGTTAGTGTGCACAAACATACAACAGGAGGAAAACAGAGATGAGAGAACACTAACTCTTTCCAGCTATTTTTATTTATCCTCCATGAACCAATAGTAGTCAGGAGAAAAGTCCATGTAGATACAGCAGCTGCTAACACAGGAGGCCTAGGTTTCCAAACAGTTCCCACCTACAGAGGTTCCAACCATGTTCAGTCATCATAGGAAACTGGATGCAGCTCCTTTCAACATTAGCTTGCAAAATACGATAACAAGTAAATGGAGAACATTACATTTGAACCAGACTTTGGATGAATCACATCCCACATGGCTTTCAAAGATAACTCTATTTCAGCCAGATCAGATGCTCCAACAAATGTAGTTACAGCCAAACAATCAAGTGCCTACAGAAGGTCAGTTTAGATTTACTTACTGAAAGTGCAGATAAAGATTGGAAATCAAATGATGACGACAAAATATACATACAGATATCATCTTTGATGCATCAGACCAAGCTTGAAGTACCCTACAAAGTTGGGGATGTGACTCCTCCATTATTTCATGTGAACTGCTCCCAACATCGAGTGTAATAGCCAATAACCCTGACAACACAAAAGAAAGGGGCAACATAATTAGTTAAGAACATACAAAATTAAATTTGTAATTAGTAGATACTCAATAAAAAACAAACAGTACTACTATAATTTTAGAACATCAGGAACAGGTTCGTTATTCACTCATTTATGAAAAATCTTCTTAACTTAAATGAAATTTAGAGGCCAATAGATTTCACCCTTGGAATTACAATTGTATTTGATAGCGATCTAGAATCTTAAAAAATGTTTTAGATACAGTTTATTTAAAAATTATTTTGACAGAATTATAGCCAAGGAAAAATAGCACACAAGAAGGCACAATATGGAAGAGAATCCATAGATAAAACAATGCTCACCTCATCCTCTTGAACACTATCACACTAGTCAAGGTTGTGGCCATTTGCTCCAAGCTCCTTTTTAGAACCATCGGAAGAAACAACCAAGAAGACCTGCTTAATTTAATGTATCACCTCTGTCCTGAAGTGTAGTGGATTTAAAAAACAAAGTTTAACCAAGTTTGTTGAACAGACAAGAATATTTACAATATTGAATGAGTTCCATTAGATGATTTGACTTAAGCAATACAACCTTGTCCAGAACAATGACTCAACTGTCCAGACCTACCACAATACAATGGCCCTGTGACCGCAATAGTAGCAGCATCAAGAACAACCCTACGTTGCAGATCTGTTAAGAATAGCCCTGCCAGTTGGGTTCCCAGTGGTTTGATTTTGTATGGATTCTCTACTTGTATGATGCAGACTCAACTTTTAAAAAGTATTGTCTCCTAAAATATTATAAATTGGTATCTATCATTTAAAATTCAAATCAAGAAATGGGATTCCACTGTTGGGGCACTCATGCATATGCATCGAATTGTTCCATAAAGTCATCTTAATGCTCAAACAGTTTTTTATCTACCCCAGCTGTACACTACTTTCTGAATTCTATCATTTAGGCTTAGTTGTTCGAGATAATTTCATTTGTGATGAAGGTAACTGGAGCATCTATCCTTTTGTTTTAAACATAAATATTTTGATAGCTTAACTTGTGCGTCATTTTATCATGTACTAACATGGTATATAGATGGCACTTAGCAGTAGCATCCCTGACTTATGTGACTATAAACATGCTTTTTTACAAGACTATCGTGGAGCATACACTGTTCACTAACATATCTTTGGCTACTAAAGAACAATTGATGTATAGCATAGGGGGCAGCAATGGGGACAGATGGGATCCGAGGACCTGAGGGCTTGCTTACAGAGTAGTAGTGGATGGTGCAGTGGAGGTGCATCTAAGAGTGCAATTACAACTAACTTGGATGAATATTTTGGTGGCCATAATTCACCAATCAATAATTGTACCTTACATTTGTGATGAAGGTAACTGGAGCATCTATCCGAGGACCTGAGGGCTTGCTTACAGAGAAATTTGACTTAGAACAAAGCTAAAGCACCTTACATTTTGGACAAAGGGAATACCTATTAAGGAATTTGTTTATCATAAGATCTGAATGCTTACCTGCTGTCCATTGTCTCCAAAACGATGAATTAGAATTTTCCCAAATTTTATTCCTTTACAACAAGCACGCAATGCGTTCTCCATACTCTCACCACTGCAATGAGATGAGGTATAAATAAAGCTAAAATCACTCCATACATCTATTAATATATTAAAATTGTGCACAAGATTGACTGCAAAAATGCATACATTGAAGGGAGGGAATTTGGGACATGATGCATATGAAGGATCCTAACATGATTTTTTTAAAACAATAACATGAAATTTTAGAACAAGTTGCTCGCACAGAAGTTAAACATGAAAATGATGAGTACCAAGTGGTCATAATGATTCATGATGGTAAAGTATGAATGCTAAAAGGAATGAAGTACTCATAAAAGAAGAGTATACAAACAAAGCAGGAGGAAATGTTCCACATAATTAGTCTGTTTTATTTCCAAAACTATTTTGCAAGAGCATGGAAAATACAAAAAACAGAAGCTTCTACATGCCAAGACATAACGAGATATTCTATACATAACCAATCTTCCTATACATTCTTGTTTAACATCTATCATGAGCCATAGTTAATTCAGAGAGTGTCCAATTGTCCATCATTAAGATCCCTGCTTCCATCAGTAAGATACCTTCGCACAATAGAGACTCCATAGAGCTTCTTACAGAAGTCAACTCCCATATACACAGATCCTGAACCCAGACAAACATGACATGAAATAATGTTCAACCACAAGCATAGTATTTTAATTCTCAATGTAAAGATACACCTAAGCAAAAAATGACAAAAAGAAGAGATAAAACTGTCTGAAATGAGAAGGATCATCAATAAGATTTTTTTACTTTGCCTTTCCAAAGATATTTCAAACATACTAAAATCAAACCTTATCTAGATAGTTGTTTTATAGCCAGCCACATATTGCCATTTCAATGAGGTACTCATTACACTCATGACAGTCAGATAATCCCATTATACGAATAGACTATAGTCATGAAAATTATGCCAACTATATCACGCTCAAAATCCTTTGATCTGTAGATGGCTAGAGAGAAGTGTTTTCTACAAATTTATAAAACCAGAGAAAACATGTATTATAATAGATCTAGTATTAGAAGCATCAACCATCAATCTAGAGTTGCATATCTCTTCTACACCATCACGACAGAATATGAATTGCGGCCTAACCTAGAACAGAACAAAGCATTCATAAATCCAGATTGCGAGCCTATACGCCATCTACATCCTAAATAAACTCCACGATTGAACTCTAGACTCATCACCTGCTGAAGAACGAGAAGATGTCGCCTTTCTTCTAGGGCCTCTCCTGCTCTTCGACCATGACCGCCGTCATCACATCTCTTTCCACCAATCGCCAGGTAGCCTGCTCGAGAGCGATTACAATAATAAAATATGAATTTGACATAGGAACACATGAATGTGAGGACATACAAACCCTAGCCGCACTTCAAAGTTCCAATGTACGTCCAATTCCGGTTGTCGCGGCAGATCTCGGGCGAGTGGGGCGGCGCCGAGGACAAGTTGCAAGGGTAGGGGTTTTGCATGCGCCTGGGCAGGGGCTAGACCACGGGGGCTGCTGGCCGCGCCTAGCAGGGGCTCACTGGGGTAGGGCCACCAGCCGGCTAGCTGCGCCTTGCTGCGGGTTATAGGCCACCGCGCTGGGCTGCACAGGGGTTGGGGGCGAGAGGAGTAGAAGGGGTGTGCTTGCCATGGTGCAGGGGCGGGCTAGGGCACGATGGTCGCCATGGCCGCGCCTAGGAAGCACGACGCTGGTCACTGGGGCTGGGGAAGGGGCCACGGTGGGGAGGAGAGTCGAGGGGGCACCGGTCACGCGAGCGGAAGAGGGCTCAGTGTCTGTCGGGGTGGGGGCGTCGGGGCCGTCGTGGCCATCGAAGACACTGACGACGGTGCCGAGGGGCAGAGGCGGGATCCGGGTCTCGAGCGGCCCGGGTGCTACGGGAAGGCGAGCCAGGCGAGGACGAGGAGGTAGGGGGGAGGAGCACCGCGAAGGCGATCTCCGAGAGCAGGTCCGTGGTGGAGAAGGCAAGCACGGCCGCCGCGCCCAGCATGTTGAGTTGCTTGATGGAGAAGAGGTAGTAGTGGTGGTGCGGGCGCGCCGTGGGAGAGGTGGGCGTCAGGTGCAGGGGTGGCGGGGGCGCGCCCATGGATGGCAGCGTGATGCCTCCCCCCGCCATCGGGCCGACGCCGCCTGACATGGCCTGAGGCGCTCGACGCGGGAGCGAGAGCAGGAGCGGCGTGCGGCTCGCGGGCTTGGCTGGATGCTGGAAGCGGCGGGATCCGCATCTGGCGGCGGACGGGGGTATGCGGGGTGGCTGCGGGCAGGCGCGGAGGGAGCGTGGGAGGGAGCGCTGGGATCCATGAGGATGGGGGATCCGCGGAGGATGGAAGGAGGGCGGAGGATGGAAGGAGCGGCTGCGGCACTGCCGCGGATGCGGGCCGCTGCAGGATGCGGGATGCGGGCGGCAGAACGTGGATGTGTGGACACCTACACTACTAACATAATTAGTGGTAGAGATATTGCCGAAGGTACTTTGTTTTGTTATGCCACATAATTGCCTTAGGGGTACAAGGTTTTGCTGAAGATCATTTGAATCTCGAAGATTATTTGTCTAACATTTGGCTTCGGCGATTAACAAGTGCATTTCAGGAATGTTCTTATAGGAGTATGAAGCTAAACTTCGACAGAGAACGGCATACAAAAACACTTTATCTATATGAAAGCGATAAAGACAGTGGTCGAAGACAGCAGCTTCGTCCATAGACCGAAAGGAAGAAGCAGCTGGGTGACAAAGGCTGGAACTCATGAAGTCAAGAACGAAGAAACGTACACTACTATCCTGATACCGTTTGTAAATGACTTATGTAAAATGATAGGTATTATTGTAAATCTGTACTAGAGATTGGTGGCTCTAAGGGAGTTCGAGAAGGATAAGATCGTAGTTGCTAAAGCTTACAACAAAAAGGTTAAGGCTAACACGTTCTAGGTTGGAGACCTGGTGTGGAAGACCATCTTGCCGCTAAGAAGTAGAGACCGGAAGTTCGGTAAATGGTCTCCAAGCTGAGAAGGACCTTACAAAATCACTTAGGTAATATTTGGTAATGTCTACATGTTGCAGACTTTATAAGGTGAGGACCTACCCAAAGCACTGAACGGTCGTTTCTTGAAGCAATATTATATTAGTGTATGGCAAGATGTTTAAAAAAATCGATGCTCTCATATCGAGTTGATTCTAGCTCGCACCAGTGCTTTTTGTTCGCCTAGAGGCAGGGGCACGTGTTGAGCACCAATTTGTGGCACTAGGCATGCACGGACACTTCGTCCCTAGGCGCGGACGGTCCGTGATTAGATCAGAACAAGCCTGATTAACCCCTTTTCCGCGCGTGTTTATCTCTCTAATCTTGCGGATTCTGTTGGGGAACGCCTAAGAGCGGATCCAGACCTCTCCCTTATATATATATATATCAAATCAATATATCTTTCATTTTTTATTTTTGTCATAGGAGTAGAAAATAACGTAGCCTTCATCTCTCTTCGACTCTACGTCGTCTAAAGACGTCTTGTGTGGTCTGCCGATCACAAAACAAATCCTAGGATCTCTGCTCACTGAGGCGAGATCCAAATGCCGTTGACGAACGTTGTCATCCTGCGCACACGGGGACCGTCCGACCACCAGGCGCGGACGATGCGACGCAGCGCAGAAACCCCACTCTACTTTCTAGCATCTGGCTCTAGACTGCGGACATTCCAAGCCGCCGTAGAGAACCCAGGGTTTGGCGCCGTATCGACGCCAACACAGAGTTGATAAAACGAATAATTAATCATGCACATCTCAAGTCCATACACTACAAATGGAGGAAGACTCCATTCAATAGATATACATACCACTCGACATCTCTAATCCCAAAAACTTAAAACCATGCAGAAACATACATACACACCACACACAATACGAAGAACATGACGAAGGAATCGATCGCCTCACCAATCTTTTCTAGCTGGTCACCTGGAGCTAAGCGACATGGATATGGACGGCGACCTAGCTGAAAGCTGGTTTTCAGTTGTCACCTTCCGCCATGCACGTGGTCCACCACTTTCTTGCTCACCATGCACTGTCAGATCGAGCGAGCGACCTGTCCTCGACTCGGTCGGGCGTCGAAGCGCCGCCTCACACGGAGCAATCCACGGCGACGTCGTCGTCGTTCTTGGCGTTCATGGAGTTATCAGCGATGGCCACCTCGGCGGGGGCCACGACTCTGCCGCGGCACAGCGGGCACGTGGTGTGGAGTCGCAGCCACGCGCTCACGCAGTCGGCGTGGAACCGGTGCCCACACCGCGGGAGGACGCGGACCGAGTCGCCGTCGCTTAGCTCCAGGATGCACATCGCACACTCGGGAGCCTTCTCTCCTTCCTCGGCGCCGGCGCTGGTGTACACGGACACGGGCAGGGACGACGCCACGTCTTCCACCTGCGTTGTCTGCTGCCCACCGAAGTCCCCGTGCCGGTGGCGGGACGCCCACGCGGAGGCCACGGGCAGCGAGTCGTCGCCTTCGTCGTCGGCGCGGTCTGACGCGGACGGCCCCCCTTTCCCAGAGAAGAACCGCCAGAAGAAACCGAAGACGAAGAGGACCACGAGCACGTTGATGCCCACGACGCAGGCCGTCAGCACCGTGCCGTGCGGCGCCCATTGGCCTTCCACCTCCCGCGCCGACGCGCCGGGCACTGAGCCAATACTGCCGCTCCCGAGCGTGGACATACTGGCTTCTGCGACGACGAGATGGTTTTGGACAAACCAAACAGCACAGGGGGGCTCGCTGCCAATGGTGTACATAAACCACAAACCCTTAAAACTGCTTTATTACAGTTTCAAAAAAAAACCCAGCTTTATTAGAAGCTAATAATACGTTCTTCCAAGAAGATGAAATCATGAAATTGATCTGGTTTTGCAGTCCAATTGGGAGAAGAAACCACAAGCTAGTTTGGAAAGTCTCTTCTAAGGCCCCGTTTGGTTACCCCAAACTAAAGTTTAGCCCCTGTCCAATCGAATGTTTGAACCTCCGTTTCGGGTATTAAATGTAGTCGGATTATAAAACAAATTTGTCAGCCGAAGATTAAAAGACGAGACGAATCTAGTCCAGTTGGTTGGGTCTATATTTCATACTCCTATTTGAAAGTCAAACGCTTGATGTGACCCGGGCTAAACTTTAGCAGGGGCAACCAAACACCCCCTAAGAAGAAAGAATCATCAAATTAAAAGACAAGAAGGGAAGAGGAGATGAGAGCCATGAATTGCTAGAGGAAGGAGGAAGGTGTTGTGTAGGAAAGCGGAACTGAGGGGGTGCTATACAAAGTAGAAGCGGGGGAGGTGGCATATATATATTGCCCATTCCACGGGCTCTTGGAATAATGGTGAATTGGTGGACTTTGCTAATGTCCAAGCGGTTTGACTCGGGTGGTTTTCGGAGCTTGTTGCGTCGTTAGTTATTGATATGATGATATGCCCACCGTAGCTTCATACTATAATAACTCAGTAAATCATGACAGAGCTGGCTAGATTCTGTATGTTTTCTTACTAGCAGATCTGATTCGTTGATAGAAAATGAAATTCCAATTTGTCGTGATTCGGCACATCAACTTGGTTATCAACTTGGTTGAGTTTCCTACCACCGTATACCTGCGAACCGTGCACTACTATAGAAAATGTTTTAATTTTACAAGCCGTCAGCGGAGGAGGTATGTGTGACAATTGATTCTAAATTTTACACTATAAAATTTAAGGGTCAGATCAGATTAGAATCAAACCTATTTCTATTTACCTTTAAACTAAAATTTATTTAGTATACTACTATTTTACGAAAAAGCATTTGAATCATGATTTATTACCACCACTAAGCAGAGGAACGAGTCCGCTATCATCTTTGTTTGTAAAAATTACAATATAATCTTTACAACCAGAGCACTTAGAACTATTTGCAAAAATCAACATTTGCAAGCACGTCCGCTTGTAAAACTAAGTACGTTCGTAGTGGTTGAGGCAGGGGGCCGAGGAAGACGGAGTTTGTCACACCCGGTTCTAGGGGTAGAACCGGGCGTATACGATATGTGTGCCAGGATCTATTTCCACACATATGTTGACGTCACTAGTGTAATATATCAAAAGACAATGCAATAAAGGCGTAAAAAAAGAGTATAATACTTTATTACATCATCTGCATCATTGTATCTTGAACAAGTATCACATCAAAGTAAAGCGGAAATAAATAACAGGGGCAATCTCCCACAGGAAGATGACCGGCGCATCATTAGACTTCAAATTCCTCATCGTCAAAGTCTCCATCAAAGTCTCCAGCATCACCCTCTGATCAAAATATTAGCAAGGGTGAGCTCACTTATGGTCGGGGCTCAGCAAGTGGGGGAAAATTAATGCAGGTATAACAAGGTGAGGCTAAGGTTGATCAGTAAGCATTTTAGTTGCTCAACATTTTGTTAACAACACCTGTCTTACTAATAAGTGTGAATCCCAAATATCCCATTTAAACAAAGGAATATGAATATAACAAAAACACTTAAGTGAAACCACTTAAGCAAACCATTGGCAGATCATCGGATCTCAATTTAATTCTATCTTCAAGTTCAATTATCATGTGAGGAGTCTAGGCCGCTCATAATCGGGAGCACGGCTGATATATCAGTTTTACACTCTGCAGAGGTGGTACAACTTTACCCACAAGCCATGTATCCCATCAAGCCCGGGTTGATCAGACCCTTAAACACTGCCGAGGTGAATGGCTAGGGATCCATTATGAGGCTTTCATAAAATACATTTAATACGAAGCAACCCGCTAAGGTTTCTAAAGACGATGGTGGTGGCCCCCTGTGTGAGGTACCTTAGCTAAGAATACGTCCCCATGTTAACGTGGGTTGCCAGCACCTACCGGTCCCCCTCTTGCCCATATTTCAGGTAAGGTTGTCAGGCACTAAGCATATAAAGCTAATTACCAAAGCCAGAACCATGATAGCACTTGTGGTTGCACTGTTATCCTGGGTAATCACTCCATATTCCAATTAATTTGAAATAATGTCGTTTTAACCATCGGGTTAATGTCATAATTGCCGGTTTCAATTTTGGAACATTAATACCAATTAATGAGTGACATTAAAATCATTAAGTTGAGCGGTAGCATAAATTTTGTAAAGCTTAATTATTTCCCAGGTTAAAAAAGGAATACATTTGGTAAATCTAGAAAATCCTTAATTAGGTAAACCCATCAAATTATGCAGTATATCAGAAAGTAAACTTTATTATATGCAATGAGTGGGTACAAAAAGAATATGCAGAGGGAGAATCCACTTGCCTTACTCAAATGCGTCCTGCGGATCGTCTTCGAACGAATTCGGTTCGTCTACCATACCGTCAGCCTCTAATAACGTTACACGTCGCCATACACAAAGAAAGCATACACCAATAAATAAACACGCACCATTACATAAACATACACCATTACATGCACATTAACATATCACACTTAGCACACTTTAAATACGTCCTAAACGCGTAAATACTTATTAATTCGATTATAGTTATTATTGTGAATCCTAATGATGAATTTATGAGTGGGTGCAATAAATACAGTTTTAACTAGTATTAATATATTTTAACATCATCAATGAAATTAAATGATAATTATCGTCTTTAATACTAATAAATAAATTAATAGCTTTTATCCTTTTTATTTCTAACTCAAATTATTTAGTATAGCAAAAATGAATTTAACATTCTAAAAATCCCTATAAATACTAATTGAACTTTTTATAACTCAAGTGAGGTTATTTTGACATAAACTAGTATTTTTTACTTACTCTAAAAATTTAAGTGCTCAATTTGCGAACATGTTTATTTGACTAGCAAAAATCTATTTTCCATCCTACTAATGATATTTTCTCCTTTCTTTATAAAAAGAAAATGTTAATAAAATAATTAGATAAATCATCTAAAAATCCTATATTATTCATATGACATGAGTTCTATACCATTTTCTAAATCCATTAAAATGTACATATGACTATAATTCTCCAAATAGTTTCTAAAGTTCCTTGTGACCAAATTTAACTACAAAAATTCCTATCTATTGTTTTTATCACCAACGTGTGACTACTAAATCTACGTCATATTTTTCTAATCCAAAAATCAACGCCACGACTAACATAAAATATCACGGTGTACTAACAATCACATATCTCTACCAAAAATTCCATAACGCACATACACATAAATTATGGATCACACATGTTCATATTACAACAAACTAAATATACAATTCATGAATCGAATCAAAAAGTATTTTATAAAATATACAAAATAATTTGGGTCGTCTTCAACCTTGGGTTCGCACGTGCGACGGGGAGGACTCGACGGGATTTCGGCCGGGTGAAGAGGAGCAGGGGTTCGGTCTTCGGATGGCGAGTGCGTGGCTCCGGCGACGAACTGCGAGTTCCGGTTCACTCCGGCGACGAACAGCAACCTCCGGCGACGAGCAGTGCACTAGCGATCGAGGAGAGCTAGAGAGAGAGGCGAGCTCGGGTAGGGGAGAATGGGAGAGAGGCTCGGTTCCCTTTTATAGAGAGAGGGAGAGGAGAGGAAGAGACTGTCGGGAAGAGAACGGTCGGTCTTCATGGCTACCATTGATGGCGTTCTTCACTGGGAGAGGTAATGGGGGAGAGAAACGGACGAAATTAAGCTCCATAACGCGAGATTCAAAACGGTCGTGCGGTGTTAGTCTTCGGCTTCGCGTGGCGTCGGGCGTCGGCTGTAGACGACATTCTGGGCGCTGGGCTCGTCGGTCGCCTGGTCGGTCTCGGGTGGGTGCGCTCGGCGCGGTGGAGCCGGCTGCCTGGGCGCGCCGGCATCACGCGCGCGGGGAGACAGGATGCAGGGCGCGCGGGTGGATGCGCACAGGTTGGGCGCTGGGACCGGCTCGGGTTGTGGGTGGGCAGAGAAGCGGGGCTCAGTGGCTCCCTGGCGCGCTGTAGAGAGAGCGGTGAGCGAGAGGAGAGAGATGGGAGAGTGATGAACAGAGGAAGAGGAAGCACAGGGGGCGGCGACGGTTTGGCCGGGAAGCAGCCAGGGAGAGGGCGCGCGCGCCCTAGGGTTTTGGGGATTGGGCCCTTAGTTGGGCCGGCTAGGTTAGGTTTAGTTTTTTTCTTTTTTTTTTCTAATTCCGAAATGTATTTTTAAAGAGCTCGAAAATTCCCTAAAAATTCACCAAAGTTATTTATAAATAAAATACTTATTTTTAGACTAATAATTATTATATTATTCACTAGGATTTTTCTTTAAAAAGAATTTATAATAAACATCCGATAATTAATCAAGCGCATACAAAGAAAATGATCAAAATGCAAATAAATAATTAAACACTTAAAAAAATTATTACCCTAATTAACATAATAACTAAATTCATTATTTTTAATTGATGGCTTTTATGGTGTTACAAACCTACCCCTTTTAAGAACAATCTCGTCCTCGAGATTAAGAAACTTCCGAGAATAACTGGGGAAATTCTGCTCTGAGTTCATCTTCTCTTTCCCAAGTAGCCTCATCTTCCGAATGATGACTCAAATGAACTTTGCACATGTTAATAACTTTACTCCGTGTAATTCTGCGAGATGTTTCCAGAATTCTGACCGGGTACTCCGAATAGGTCAAATCCTCATTGACATTCAATTCCTCCATGGGTAACTGAAAGGGAATTAGGCTTACACCTAGTTCCTAAATAACTTTGGTGGTTGAATTGCCCAACACAAATATTGGACTAACTAGTTTGCTCTAGTGAATAAGTTATACAGGTGCAAAAGGTTCACACTTAGCCAATAAAAGATCAAGTTTTGGATTCAACTAAGGAGCAATGAGGCAACCGAGGGCACCTCTGGCTGGAGGCACCGGACTGTCCGGTGTGCACCGGACAGTGTCCGGTGCGCCCAGAGGACTCCAACTCCAACTCTTCGCTCTCGGGAATTCTCGGAAGCCGGCGCGCTATAATTCACCGGACTGTCCGGTGTGCACCGGACATGTCCGGTGCTCCAAGGAAGCGCGGTCTCCGGAACTCGACAGCCTCGGGTTTGCGCGACAGCCGCTCCGCTAAAATTCACCGGACTGTCCGGTGTGCACCGGACTGTCCGGTGTGCCAGCGGAGCAACGGCTCTCTGCGGCGCCAACGGCTCCCTGCGGTGCATTTAATGCGCGCGCAGCGCGCGCAGACGGCAGGCTCGCCCATACCGGTGCACCGGACATCAAACAGTACATGTCCGGTGTGCACCGGACACCCAGGAGGACCCAGAAGTCAGAAGCTCCAACGGTCAGAATCCAACGGCAATGGTGACGTGGCAGGGGCACCGGACTGTCCGGTGTGCACCGGACTGTCCGGTGTGCCATCGAACAGACAGCTTCCAGCAACGGTCACTTTTGGTGGTTGGGGCTATAAATACCCCAACCACCCCACATTCATTGCCATCCAAGTTTTCCACTTCTCAACTACTACAAGAGCTCTAGCATTCAATTCTAGACACACCAAATAGATCAAGTCCTCTCCAAATTCCACACAACTCCATAGTGACTAGAGAGAGTGATTTGCTTGTGTTCTTTTGAGCTCTTGCGCTTGGATCGCATTCTTTTCTTTCTCACTTGTTCTTGTGATCAATCTCAATTGTAATCAAGGCAAGAGGCACCAATTGTGTGGTGGCCCTTGCGGGGAAGCTTTGTTCCCGTTTGATTGAGAAGAAGAGAAAGCTCACTCGATCCGTGGGATCGTTTGAGAGAGGGAAGGGTTGAAAGAGACCCGGCCTTTGTGGCCTCCTCAACGGGGAGTAGGTTTGCGAGAACCGAACCTCGGTAAAACAAATCCGCGTGTCACACTTCTATTTGCTTGCGATTTGTTTTACACCCTCTCTCTCGGACTCGTTTATATTTCTAACGCTAACCCGGCTTGTAGTTGTGATTATTTTTGTAAATTTCAGTTTTGCCCTATTCACCCCCCCTCTAGGCGACTATCAATTGGTATCAGAGCCCGGTGCTTCATTAGAGCCTAACCGCTCGAAGTGATGTCGGGAGATCACGCCAAGAAGGAGATGGAGACCGGCGACAAGCCCACTACAAGCCAAGGGAGCACTTCATCGGAAGAGTCCCGCACCAAGAGAAGGGAGAAGAAGAAGAACTCCTCCAAGCGGAAGGAGAAAAGATCTTCCTCTTCTCACCACAAGGAGAAGAAGGAAAAATCTTCTTCTCACAAGCCGCATCGGAGTGGGGACAAGCACAAAAGGATGAGGAAAGTGGTCTACTACGAGACCGACACTTCATCAACATCCACCTCCGGCTCCGACGCGGCGTCCGTCACTTCTAAACGCCAAGAGCGTAAGAAGTATAGTAAGATTCCCCTACGCTACCCTCGCATTCCTAAACATACACCTTTACTTTCCGTCCCATTAGGCAAGCCACCAACTTTTAATGGTGAAGATTATGCTATGTGGAGTAATTTGATGCGATTTCATCTAACCTCTCTCCACAAAAGATTATGGGATGTTGTTGAGTATGGTGTACAGGTACCATCCGTAGGGGATGAGGACTACGACACGGACGAAGTGGCCCAAATCGAGCACTTCAACTCCCAAGCCGCAACCATCCTCCTTGGCTCTCTAAGCAAGGAGGAATACAACAAAGTACAAGGGTTGAAGAACGCCAAGGAGATTTGGGACCTACTCAAGACGGCGCACGATGGTGATGAACTCACCAAAATCACCAAACGGGAAACGATCGAGGGGGAGCTCGGTCGTTTTCGTCTTCGCCAAGGGGAGGAGCCACAAGACATGTACAACCGGCTCAAGACCTTGGTGAACCAAGTGCGCAACCTCGGGAGCGCAAAATGGGATGACCACGAGGTGGTTAAGGTTATTTTAAGAGCACTTATTTTCCTTAACCCTACTCAAGTACAATTGATTCGTGGTAATCCTAGATATCCACTAATGACCCCCGAGGAAGTTATCGGGAATTTTGTAAGCTTTGAATGCATGATTAAGGGCTCGAAGAAGATCAACGAGCTTGACGAGCCTTCCACATCCGAGGCGCAACCGGTGGCCTTCAAGGCAACGGAGGAGAAGAAGGAGGAGTCTACACCAAGTAGACAACCAATCGACGCCTCCAAGCTCGACAACGAGGAGATGGCCCTAATCATCAAAAGCTTCCGGCAAATCCTCAAGCAACGGAAGGGGAAAGATTACAAATCCCGTTCCAAGAAGGTTTGCTACAAGTGTGGTAAGCCCGGTCATTTTATTGCAAAATGTCCTATGTCTAGTGACAGTGACAGGGGCGACGACAAGAAGGGCAAGAGGAAGGAGAAGAAGAGGTACTACAAGAAGAAGGGCGGCGATGCCCATGTTTGTCGGGAGTGGGACTCCGACGAAAGCTCAAGCGACTCCTCCGACGACGAGGACGCCGCCAACATCGCCGTCACCAAGGGCCTCCTCTTCCCCAACGTCGGCCACAAGTG
Organism: Zea luxurians; assembly: GCA_029449295.1. Lineage (NCBI taxonomy): Eukaryota > Viridiplantae > Streptophyta > Magnoliopsida > Poales > Poaceae > Zea > Zea luxurians. The sequence goes on from JAOPSE010000012.1 coordinate 71,806,676, forward strand.
TCTCATGGCCAAGGACGGCAAAAAGAAGGTAAAATCAAGGTCCTCCACTAAATATGAAACATCTAGTGATGAGGATGATGATAAAAATGAGGAGGATAATTTGCGTATTCTTTTTGCCAACCTTAACATGGAACAAAAGGAAAAATTAAATGAGCTAATTAGTGCCATCCATGAAAAGGATGATCTCTTGGACTCCCAAGAGGACTTCCTAATCAAGGAAAACAAGAAACATGTTAAGGTTAAAAATGCTTATGCTCTAGAGGTAGAAAAATGTAACAAATTATCTAGTGAGCTAAGCACCTGCCATGACACTATTGCCAACCTTAGAAATGAAAATGTTAAATTAATTGCTAAGGTTGATTCTCATGTTTGCATTGATCCTAGAAATGATAATGTTGATTTGCTTGCTAGGATTGATGAGTTGAATGTTTCCATTGCTAGCCTTAGAAATGAGAATGAGAAATTAATTGCTAAGGCTAAAGATTTTGATGTTTGCAATGCTACTATTTCGGACCTTAGAACTAAGAATGATTTGTTGCATGCTAAGGTCATTGAACTAAAATCTTGCAAACCCTCTACATCTAATGTTGAACATGTTTCTATTTGTACTAGATGTAGAGATATTAATGTTGATGCTATCCATGATCACCTAGCCTTAATTAAAAAACAAAATGATCACATAGCACAACTTAATGCTAAGATTAGAGAGCATGACTTAGAAAATGAAAAATTTAAATTGGCTAGAAGCATGCTCTATAATGGGAGACGCCCTGGCATTAAGGACGGCATTGGCTTCCAAAAGGGAGACAATGTCAAAATTAATGCCCCTCCAAAGGACTTATCTAACTTTGTTAAGGGCAAGGCTCCCATGCCTCAGGATAACGAGGGTTACATTTTGTACCCTGCCGGCTATCCTGAGAGCAAGATTAGGAAAATTCATTCTAGGAAGTCTCACTCTGGCCCTAATCATGCTTTTATGTATAAGGGTGAGACATCTAGATCTAGGCAACCAACCCATGCCAAGTTGCCTAGAAAGAAAACTACTAATGCATCAAATGATCATAGCATTTCATTTAAAACTTTTGATGCATCTTATGTTTTGACTAACAAATCCGGCAAGGTAGTTGCCAAGATTGTTGGGGGCAAACACAAGGGCTCCAAGACTTGTGTTTGGGTACCCAAAGTTCTTGTATCTAATGCTAAAGGACCCAAAACCGTTTGGGTACCTAAAACAAAGAACTAAACTTGTTTTGTAGGTTTATGCATCCGGGGGCTCAAGTTGGATACTCGACAGCGGGTGCACAAACCATATGACAGGGGAGAAAAGGATGTTCTCCTCATATGAGAAAAACCATGATCCCCAACGAGCTATCACATTCGGGGATGGAAATCAAGGTTTGGTCAAAGGTTTGGGTAAAATTGCTATATCTCCTGACCATTCTATTTCCAATGTTTTTCTTGTAGATTCCTTAGATTACAATTTGCTTTCCGTATCCCAGTTATGTCAAATGGGCTACAACTGTCTTTTTACTGATATAGGTGTTACTGTCTTTAGAAGAAGTGATGATTCAATAGCATTTAAGGGAGTGTTAGAGGGTCAGCTATACCTGGTAGATTTTGATAGAGCTGAACTCGACACTTGCTTAATTGCTAAGACTAACTTGGGTTGGCTCTGGCATCGCCGACTAGCCCATGTTGGAATGAAGAATCTTCATAAGCTTCTAAAGGGAGAACACATTTTGGGACTAACCGATGTTCATTTTGAGAAAGACAGGATTTGTAGCGCATGCCAAGCCGGGAAGCAAGTTGGTGTCCATCATCCACACAAAAACATCATGACTACCGATAGGCCACTGGAGCTCCTTCACATGGATTTATTCGGCCCGATCGCTTACATAAGCATCGGCGGTAGTAAGTATTGTCTTGTAATTGTGGATGATTATTCTCGCTTCACTTGGGTGTTCTTTTTGCAGGACAAATCTCATACCCAAGAAACCTTAAAGGGATTCTTGAGACGGGCTCAAAATGAGTTCGGCTTAAGGATCAAGAAAATTAGAAGCGACAATGGGACGGAGTTCAAGAACTCTCAAATAGAAGGCTTCCTTGAGGAGGAGGGCATCAAGCATGAGTTCTCTTCTCCCTACACTCCACAACAAAATGGTGTAGTGGAGAGGAAGAATCGAACTCTATTGGACATGGCAAGAACCATGCTTGATGAGTATAAGACACCGGATCGGTTTTGGGCCGAGGCGGTCAACACCGCTTGCTACGCCATCAACCGGTTATATCTTCACCGAATCCTCAAGAAGACATCTTATGAACTCCTAACCGGTAAAAAGCCCAATATTTCATATTTTAGAGTTTTTGGTAGCAAATGTTTTATTCTTGTTAAGAGAGGTAGAAAATCTAAATTTGCTCCTAAAACTGTAGAAGGCTTTTTACTAGGATATGACTCAAACACAAGGGCATATAGAGTCTTTAATAAGTCCTCAGGACTTGTTGAAGTTTCTTGTGACGTTGTGTTTGATGAGACTAACGGCTCTCAAGTAGAGCAAGTTGATCTTGATGAGATAGGTGAAGAACAGGCTCCATACATAGCGCTAAGGAACATGTCCATTGGGGATGTGTGTCCTAAGGAATCCGAAGAGCCTCCACATGCACAAGATCAACCATCCTCCTCCATGCAAGTATCTCCACCAACTCAAGTTGAGGATGAGGCTCAAGATGTTGAACAAGAAGATCAAGAAGATGAGCCACCTCAAAATGACGGCAACGATCAAGGGGGAGATTCAAATAATGGAGACAAGGAGGATGAACAACCAAGGCCGCCACACCCAAGAGTCCACCAAGCAATACAACGAGATCACCCCGTCGACACCATCCTTGGCGACATTCATAAGGGGGTAACTACTCGATCTCGTGTTGCACATTTTTGTGAACATTACTCGTTTGTTTCCTCTATTGAGCCACACAGGGTAGAGGAAGCACTTCAAGATTCGGATTGGGTGATGGCGATGCAAGAGGAGCTCAACAATTTCACGAGGAACGAGGTATGGCACTTAGTTCCACGTCCTAACCAAAATGTTGTAGGAACCAAGTGGGTCTTCCGCAACAAGCAAGACGAGCATGGTGTGGTGACAAGGAACAAAGCTCGACTCGTGGCCAAGGGTTATTCACAAGTCGAAGGTTTGGATTTTGGTGAAACCTATGCACCCGTAGCTAGGCTTGAGTCAATTCGTATATTATTAGCCTATGCTACTTACCATGGCTTCAAGCTTTATCAAATGGACGTGAAGAGTGCCTTCCTCAATGGACCAATCAAGGAGGAGGTCTATGTTGAGCAACCTCCCGGCTTTGAAGACAGTGAGTATCCTAACCATGTTTATAGGCTCTCTAAGGCGCTTTATGGGCTCAAGCAAGCCCCAAGAGCATGGTATGAATGCCTTAGAGATTTCCTTATTGCTAATGGCTTCAAAGTCGGCAAAGCCGATCCTACTTTGTTCACTAAAACTCTTGACAATGATTTGTTTGTATGCCAAATTTATGTTGATGATATCATATTTGGGTCTACTAACAAATCTACATGTGAAGAATTTAGTAGGATCATGACACAGAAATTCGAGATGTCGATGATGGGGGAGTTGAAATATTTCTTAGGATTTCAAGTCAAGCAACTCCAAGAGGGCACCTTCCTTAGCCAAACGAAGTATACTCAAGATATCCTAACCAAGTTTGGAATGAAGGATGCCAAGCCCATCAAGACACCCATGGGAACAAATGGGCATCTCGACCTCGACACGGGAGGTAAGTCCGTGGATCAAAAGGTATACCGGTCGATGATTGGTTCATTGCTTTATTTATGTGCATCTCGACCGGACATTATGCTTTCCGTTTGCATGTGTGCAAGATTCCAAGCCGACCCTAAGGAATCACACCTTACGGCCGTGAAACGAATCTTGAGATATTTGGCTTACACTCCTAAGTTTGGGCTTTGGTACCCTCGGGGATCCACTTTTGATTTGATTGGATATTCGGATGCCGATTGGGCGGGGTGTAGGATTAATAGAAAGAGCACATCGGGGACTTGCCAGTTCTTGGGAAGATCCTTGGTGTCTTGGGCTTCAAAGAAGCAAAATTCGGTCGCTCTTTCCACCGCCGAAGCCGAGTATATTGCCGCAGGTCATTGTTGCGCGCAATTGCTATGGATGAGGCAAACCCTGCGGGACTACGGTTACAAATTAACCAAAGTCCCTTTGCTATGTGATAATGAGAGTGCAATCAAAATGGCCGACAATCCCGTCGAGCATAGCCGCACTAAGCACATAGCCATTCGGTATCATTTTCTTCGGGATCACCAACAAAAGGGGGATATCGAGATTTCTTACATTAATACTTGTCGGGGACCATAATTAGGGGTACCCTCAAGACGCCTAATTCTCAGCTGGTAACCCCCATCAGCATAAAGCTGCAAAGGCCTGATGGGTTTGATTAAGTCAGGGATCAGTCCATACGAGTGACTTGACCTCGCCACGCCCGAGCCTAGCCTCGGGCGAGGGCAGCCGACCCTAAGATGACTCCGTCTCGCCTGAGGTCTCCTCTTTCACGGCAGACGCATCTCCGGCTCGCCCTAGGCCCCGCCTCCGATAAGGAGAAACCCTGACTAAATCACCGCACCAACCGACCGAGTCACCGGGGCGTTTAACGCAAAAGGTAAGACCGACGGGCGACCAGACTTCGCCAGTGGTGCCATAGGAGACTCCGCCCGACCCAGGGCTCGGACTCGGGCTAAGGCCCCGGAAGACGGCGAACTCCGCTCCGCCCGACCCCAGGGCTCGGACTCGGGCTAAGGCCCCGGAAGACGGCGAACTCCGCTCCGCCCGACCCAGGGCTCGGACTCAGGCTAAGGCCTCGGAAGACGACGAACTCCGCTCCGCCCGACCCAGGGCTCGGACTCAGGCTAAGGCCTCGGAAGACGGCGAACTCCGCTCCGCCCGACCCAGGGCTCGGACTCGGGCTAAGGCCCCGGAAGACGGCGACCTCCGCCTCGCCCGACCCAGGGCTCGGACTCCGCCTCGGCCTCTGCCGAATAATCTCCGCCTCGCCCGACCCAGGGCTCGGACTCTGTCTCTGTCTTGCAGGACGGACTCGGCCTCGGCCTCGGAGGAGCCTCCACGACGCCCGACCTAGGATACGAGACCGCCACGTCAACAGGAAGCGTCATCATCACCCTGCCCTGAGCCGACTTGGGTCGCAGAGAACAAGACCGGCGTCCCATCTGGCCAGCTATGCCAGATAGGCCATGATGGCGCCCCGCTAGATCATGACGACGGCGGCTCCCAGCTCCCTTACGAAAGCAGGAGAACGTCAGCAAGGACCCAGCCACCTCGACAGCTGTCCTCCCGTCCGGCTCCGTTACTCCTCCAACAGCCACGACGCCACACCAACAGGGTGCCACGATCTATCCGGCTGCCACCTGGGCATGTACATAGGGCGCTAGCTCTCCCTCGCTAGACACGTAGCACCTTGCTACACCCCCCGTCTTGTACACCTGGACCCTCTCCTTACGACTATAAAAGGAAGGGCCAGGGCCTTCTTAGAGAAGGTTGGCCTCGCGAGGACGAAGGGCAGGGGCAGGCACTCTCTCTCAGGGCCGCTCTCTCCCCTCACCTCGTGCGGACGCTTGTAACCCCCTACTGCAAGCGCACCCGACCTGGGCGCGGGACGAACACGAAGGCCGCGGGAATTTCTCCGACTCCCTCATGACCCGGCTCCGGCCACCGACTCTCTCTCTCTCTCTCTATTCCCCCCTTCGCGCTCGCTCCACGCGCTCGACCCATCTGGGCTGGGGCACGCGGCACTCTCACTCGTCGGCTCGGGGACCCCCCGGTCTCGGAACGCCGATAGTTGGCGCGCCAGGTAGGGGCACGCTGCGTGTTGACGTTCGATTTCCCGTCAAGCTCCAGATGGGCAGTCCCCAACAACCTCTTCAACCCGGGACGGTGCTCCGTTTCGGGAACCTCGAGTTCATGTCTCTCGACGGCGACTACGACATGATACTCCTTCCACCGCCGCGCGACGGCGACCTCGCTGGCGGACAGTCCGCCCGCCGGCGGCGGAGTCGACGACGTCTTTCCCGCGTTGGGGAAGGACAACGTTCGAGCTCGCCCCATCCTCTCCCTCGCCATCGGAGGAGGAGGAGGCGGGACAACCGGGGCCGAGCGGGAGGCCGCGCTCTGACGGCTGTCGAGCAAATCGACATCCCCGGTGCCCCAGCGGAGGACACGCCAAGCGTCGCCCTCGCGTTCGAGGCAAATGCGAGCGCCATCCCCCCGCAACACGTCGACCCCGAGCAAGTGGACGACGCCAGCGCGCTCACGGAGGGCATGCAGGACGTCGCCCTCGTACCCAAGACGACGGCGCGGTCAGCCCCCGACACGACTTCATCGCTCCTCGTCGGCAAAAAGGTAACGACTGCTCCCCGTCTTTCGTTATTTCGACTCGGCCTCAGCCCGCCTGGCGACTTCGCTTTGGCGGGCACTCACATTGAGGCGAGTGCAACCTCTCTGGGGTTTCGTGTGCGGTCGCCTTGGGACCGATTGACGGGTGTCTCGACCTACGGACCCTCTGGGTCCGAGGAAGACGACGACCCCAGCATCTGCTGGGATTTCTCCGGATCTGGCAACCCTAGTGCCATGCGGGACTTCATGACCGCATGTGACTACTGCCTCTCCGACTGTTCCGACGGCAGCCGCAGCCTTGGCGACAAGGACTGCGGCCCGAGTCGCGAATGTTTCCACATCGAGCTAGGGGATCCCTCCGGAGGCGGCTGTCTCGGCATGCCGGAGGATGGTGATCCCCCTAGGCCAGCGCCTCGCGCCGACATCCCGCGGGAGCTAGCTGTGGTCCCCGTTCCGGCGGGGGGTCGCGACCCACAGCTCGAGCAAGTCCGCGGGGCGCAGGCCGGGTTCGATGAAGGAGCAGGAGCGCTCGAGGCAATCCGCCAGAACATCGGGCAGGTATGGGCGAGCCAACCCCCGGCCGGAGGAATACGTCACCTGCCCCAAGGTCTCCAGCACCGCATCGCCAACGATGCCAGGGACAAACCGCCACCCGCATCTGGCGGGACTGGCCAGGACCTGGTCGCTGCAGCAATGCTCCTCCGTGCGATGCCGGAGTCATCAACCACCGAGGGACGGCGAATCCAGGGAGAACTCAAGCATCTCCTGGAAGGCGCTGCGGCCCGGCGGGCCGAGAGCTCTGCCTCCCGCAGGCAGGGATACCCCTCGGAACCTCGTGCCGCGACTTCCCGACTCACGCGGGAAGCCTCGGCCTTCACCGGGCGCACGCGCACCACCGCGCCTGCGGCCCCGGGCCACCTCGGCGTCGAGCACCCTCATCGCGACCGTCGGGCACGCCTCGATGAAAGGGTGCGCCGAGGCTACCACCCCAGGCGTGGGGGACGTTACGACAGCGGGGAGGATCGAAGTCCCTCGCCCGAACCACCCGGTCCGCAGGTCTTTAGCCGAGCCATTCGGCGGGCGCCGTTTCCGCCCCGATTCCGACCCCCGACTACTATCACGAAGTACTCGGGGGAAACGAGACCGGAATTGTGGCTTGCGGATTACCGCCTGGCCTGTCAGCTGGGTGGGACGGACGATGACAACCTCATCATCCGGAACCTCCCCCTGTTTCTCTCCGACACCGCTCGTGCCTGGTTGGAGCACCTGCCCCCGGGGCAGATTTCCAACTGGGAGGATTTGGTCCAGGCTTTCGCCGGGAACTTCCAGGGCACGTACGTGCGCCCCGGGAATTCCTGGGACCTCCGAAGCTGCCGGCAACTGCCGGGAGAGTCCCTTCGGGACTACATCCGGCGGTTCTCGAAGCAACGCACCGAGCTGCCCAACATCACCGACTCCGATGTCATCGGCGCGTTCCTCGCCGGCACCACCTGCCGCGACCTGGTGAGCAAGCTGGGTCGCAAGACCCCCACCAGGGCAAGCGAGCTGATGGACATCGCCGCCAAGTTCGCCTCCGGCCAGGAGGCGGTAGAGGCCATCTTCCGAAAGGACAAGCAGCCCCAGGGCCGCCCGTCGGAAGATGCTCCCGAGGCGTCCACTCCGCGCGGCGCCAAGAAGAGAGGCAGGAGGAAGTCGCAAGCGAAGCGCGACGTTCCCGATGCGGACCTTGTCGCCGCCGCCGAGCGCAAGAACCCTCGGAAGCCCCCCGGAGGTGCTAACCTCTTCGACAAGGCACTCAAGGAGACGTGCCCCTACCATCAGGGGCCCGTCAAGCATACCCTCGAAGAGTGCGTCATGCTTCGGCGTCATTTCCACCGGGCCGGGCCACCCGCAGAGGGTGGCAGGGCTCACGACGACGACAAAAGGGAGGATCGCCAAGCAGGAGAGTTTCCAGAGGTCCGCGATTGCTTCATGATCTACGGAGGGCATGCGGCAAACGCCTCGGCTCGGCATCGTAAGCAAGAGCGTCGGGAGGTCTGCTCGGTGAAGGTGGCGGCGCCAGTCTATCTAGACTGGTCCGACAAGCCTATCACCTTCGACCGAGACGACCACCCCGACCACGTGCCGAGCCCGGGGAAGTACCTGCTCGTCGTCGATCCCGTCATCGGCGACGTCAGGCTCACCAAGGTCCTGATGGATGGAGGCAGCTGCCTCAACATCATCTACGCCGAGACCCTCAGGCTCCTGCGCGTCGACCTGTCGTCTGTCCGAGCAGGCGCTGCGCCCTTCCACGGGATCATTCCCGGGAAGCGCGTCCAGCCCCTCGGACAGCTCGACCTCCCTGTCTGCTTCGGAACACCCTCCAACTTCCGAAGGGAGACATTGACGTTCGAGGTGGTCGGGTTCCGAGGAACCTACCACGCAGTGTTGGGAAGGCCATGCTACGCGAAGTTCATGGCCATCCCCAACTACACCTACCTGAAGCTCAAGATGCCGGGCCCCAACGGGGTCATCACCGTCGGCCCCACGTACAAACACGCCTTCGAATGCGATGTGGAGTGCGTGGAGTATGCTGAGGCCCTCGCCGAGTCCGAGGCCCTCATTGCCGACCTGGAAAGCCTCTCCCGGGAGGTGCCGGACGTGAAGCGGCATGCCGGCAACTTCGAGCCAGTAGAGACGGTTAAGGCCGTCCCTCTCGACCCCAGTGGCGACACCTCCAAGCAGATTCGGATCGGTTCCGGGCTCGACCCCAAATAGGAAACAGTGCTCGTCGACTTTCTCCGCGCAAACGCCGACGTTTTCGCGTGGAGTCCCTCGGACATGCCCGGCATACCGAGGGAAGTCGCCGAGCACTCGCTGGATATTCGGGCCGGAGCCCGACCGGTCAGACAACCTCTGCGCCGATTCGACGAGGAAAGGCGCAGAGTGATAGGCGAGGAGGTCCACAAGCTGATGGCAGCAGGGTTTATTAAAGAGGTATTCCATCCCGAATGGCTTGCCAACCCTGTGCTTGTGAGGAAAAAAGGGGGGAAGTGGCGGATGTGTGTAGACTACACTGGTCTCAACAAAGCATGTCCGAAGGTCCCCTACCCTCTACCTCGCATCGATCAAATCGTGGACTCCACTGTAGGGTGCGAAGCCCTATCTTTCCTTGATGCTTACTCAGGGTATCATCAAATCAAGATGAAAGAGTCCGACCAGCTCGCGACTTCCTTCATCACGCCCTTCGGCATGTATTGTTACATCACAATGCCGTTCGGTTTGAGGAACGCGGGTGCAACGTACCAGCGGTGCATGAACCATGTGTTCGGCGAACACATTGGTCGCACAGTCAAGGCCTACGTCGATGACATCGTAGTCAAGACGAGGAAAGCCTCCGACCTTCTCTCCGACCTCGAACTGACATTCCGGTGTCTCAAGGCGAAGGGCGTCAAGCTCAATCCCGAGAAGTGCGTCTTCGGGGTGCCCCGAGGCATGCTCTTGGGATTCATCGTCTCCGAGCGGGGCATCGAAGCCAACCCGGAGAAGATCGCAGCGATCACAAACATGGGGCCCATCAAAGACTTAAAAGGCGTACAGAGGGTCATGGGATGCCTCGCGGCCTTGAGCCGTTTCATCTCGCGCCTCGGCGAAAGAGGCCTGCCCCTGTACCGCCTCTTAAGGAAGGCCGAGTGCTTCACTTGGACTCCCGAGGCCGAGGAAGCCCTCGGGAGCCTGAAGGCACTCCTCACACAGGCGCCCATCTTGGTACCCCCAACTGATGGAGAAACCCTCCTGGTCTACATCGCCGCAACCACTCAGGTGGTCAGCGCCGCGATCGTGGTCGAAAGGCAGGAAGAGGGGCATGCTTTGCCCGTTCAGAGGCCAGTTTACTTCGTCAGCGAAGTACTGTCCGAGACCAAGATCCGCTACCCACAAGTCCAGAAGCTGCTATACGCTGTGATCCTGACGAGGCGAAAGCTGCGACATTACTTCGAGTCCCATCCGGTGACTGTGGTGTCATCCTTCCCCCTGGGGGAGATCATCCAGTGCCGAGAAGCCTCGGGACGGATCGCGAAGTGGGCGGTGGAAATCATGGGCGAGGCGATCTCGTTCGCCCCTCGGAAGGCCATCAAGTCCCAGGTACTGGCGGATTTCGTAGCCGAATGGGTCGATACCCAGTTGCCAACGGCTCCGATCCAGCCAGAGCTCTGGACCATGTTTTTCGACGGGTCGCTGATGAAGACGGGAGCTGGCGCGGGCCTGCTTTTCGTCTCGCCCCTCGGAAAACACCTGCGCTATGTGCTCCGCCTCCATTTCCCGGCGTCCAACAATGTGGCTGAGTACGAGGCTCTGATCAACGGGTTGCGAATCGCCATCGAACTAGGGGTCCGACGCCTCGACGCGCGCGGCGACTCGCAGCTCGTCATCGACCAAGTCATGAAGAACTCCCACTGCCGCGATCCGAAGATGGAGGCCTACTGTGAAGAGGTTCGACGCCTGGAAGACAAGTTCTACGGGCTCGAGCTTAACCACATCGCCCGGCGCTACAACGAGACTGCGGACGAGCTGGCGAAGATAGCCTCGGGGCGAACGACGGTTCCCCCAGACGTCTTCGCCCGGGATCTGCACCAACCCTCCGTCAAGATAGGCGACACGCCCGAGCCCGAGGCACCCTCGGCCTCGTCCGAGGTAACCTCGGCCCATCCCGAGCCGTCCTCGGCTCAATCCGAGGAACCCTCGGAGCCCGAGGGCGAAGCGCTGCACGTCGAGGGGGAGCAGAACGGGGTCGTGCCAGATCAAGATTGGAAGACCCCGTACCTGCAATATCTCCGCCGAGGAGAACTGCCCCTCGACCGAGCCGAGGCTCGGCGGATAGCGCGACGAGCAAAATCGTTCGTCCTGCTGGGCGATGAGAAGGAGCTCTACCACCGCAGCCCCTCGGGCATCCTCCAGCGATGCATCACCATCGCCGAGGGTCAGGACCTCCTGCAGGAAATACACTCGGGGGCTTGCGGTCATCATGCAGCACCTCGAACCCTCGTTGGGAATGCTTTCCGCCAAGGCTTCTACTGGCCAACGGCGGTGGCTGACGCCACTAGAATTGTCCGCGCCTGCGAAGGGTGCCAATTCTATGCGAAACAGACCCACCTGCCCGCTCAGGCTCTGCAGACGATACCCATCACTTGGCCCTTCGCTGTGTGGGGTCTGGACCTCGTCGGCCCACTGCAGAAGGCGCCCGGGGGCTACACGCACCTGCTGGTCGCCATCGACAAATTCTCCAAGTGGATCGAGGTCCGACCCCTAAACAGCATCAGGTCCGAGCAGGCGGTGGCGTTCTTCACCAGCATCATCCATCGCTTCGGGGTCCCGAACTCCATCATCACCGACAATGGCACCCAGTTCACCGGCAAAAAATTCTTGGATTTTTGCGAAGATCACAACATCCGGGTGGACTGGGCCGCCGTAGCTCACCCCATGTCGAACGGGCAAGTAGAACGTGCCAATGGCATGATTCTACAAGGGCTCAAGCCTCGGATCTACAACGACCTCAACAAATTCGGCAAGCGATGGATGAGGGAACTCCCCTCGGTGGTTTGGAGCCTGAGGACGGCTCCAAGCCGAGCCACGGGTTTCACGCCGTTCTTCCTGGTCTACGGGGCCGAGGCAATCCTGCCCACGGACCTGGAATACGGTTCCCCGAGGACGAGGGCTTACAACGAAGAAAGCAACCAAGCCAGCCGAGAAGACTCGCTGGACCAGCTGGACGAGGCTCGGGACAGGGCCTTACTACACTCGGCGCGGTATCAGCAGTCCCTGCGACGCTACCACGCCCGAGGGGTCCGACCCCGAGATCTCCAGGTGGGCGATCTGGTGCTTCGGCTGCGGCAAGACGCCCGAGGGAGGCATAAGCTAACGCCCCCCTGGGAGGGGCCGTTCATCATCGCCAAAGTTCTGAAGCCCGGAACGTACAAGCTAGCCAACAGTCAAGGCGAGGTCTACGGCAACGCTTGGAACATCCAACAGCTACGTCGCTTCTACCCTTAAGATGTTTCCAAGTTGTTCATATACCTCGCACCCACGCAAAGTTTAGTCAACAAGGAAGGGTCGGCCTCGCTTCGGCAAAGCCCGACCCTCCCTCGGGGGCTAAAAGGGGGTTAACCCCCTCTGCGTCAAAATTTTCCTCGAACAAAAAACCTCTTTCACCAGAACATCTTTCGTGCTTTTTGACTACTTCGGAAAGTGGGTCCTGGAAACGACGGGGTACACGTAAGCAGTCAAGGCTGACCGAGCCGAGGGACTCCTACGCCTCCGGGATACGGATACCTCACTCATCACCTTCTGCGATAAGTAACTCGCGCTCGGATAAAGTGACTCCGCGGATCGAATGAGTCTTTACGTACGGAAGCTCTTCTGTTGAAGCAGGTTCTTCGAGCCTTCTCGACCGAGTCGGTGACAGGGCCTCATGGATGGGTAAAAGTACGCGTAAGCGGCGAGGCCGACCGAGCCGAGGGACTCCCACGCCTCCGGGATACGGATACCTCACTCATCACCTCCTGCGAGAAGCAACTCTTGCTCGCACTAACATCCCTGCTACCGACAAAAAGTCCAGATACTCGAAACAAGAGGAAAAGAGACACAGCTTTATAACGCGACAAGGGTGTGTGTTCTGGCCTCAACGGCCGCACAAGGCCCACGCTACAAGACGATCTGACCCTGCAGGCGCGGATCTTGACACTGGAAGAGGGCGACGACACCCTCGGCATCAGCAGCACCTTCGGCAAGGCCTGACCTAGCCTCGGGCGGCGACGCGGCCCGAGGGCCTCCGCTCCGAAGGACGATGTCGTCACCGCGCTCGAGCATTCTCTGCCAGAGACTTCCCCGAGAACCCGGCCCGAGCAGACGGCTCGGCCGGCCACCTCCGGGGCCTCGGCCGACCACCTTCCAAGGGCGCCAGCTCGGTCCGAGGCCTCGGCTAATCAGCTCCGACGTCGATCCTGCCGACAGACAACTCGGCTAGGCTCCGGCTGACCAGGTTCCATTTCCGAGCCAACAACGCCTCTGCTTGTGCTGATATCGCTACCCCTGGCCTCGGCTCGTCGAAGAGCGGCCGAGGGGTCTCTTTAACTAAGCTAGGGGAGCCTCGGACAACAGGTCCGACCGAGCCGAGGGATTCCTACGCCTCCGGGATACGGATACCTCACTCGTCACCTGGACACGGGGCGACTCATGCTTGGTGAAGCGATTCAGACAATCGACAGGCAAGTCTTATTGCTCAGAAATGAGGAAAAAACACGGCTCTGTGCCGGAGTTACATACATGTTCAGGCCCCGAAAGCCGAAAATGAACAAAAAACCCGGCACCCGAAGTGCCACTACAAGCGGAACTCCGGTTCCTCCCTCTGCGGCGGCGCAGGCCTCGGGGGAAGGCACAGCTGCTGTCTTGCCCTCGCCCATAACGCCACCCGAAGGGCGAGGACAAGTACAAAGAGCCGAAGGCCCAAAGCGCCGATGGTGGCGGTGATCCCGTCGCTGACGGGGACTTCTCGAGCCGCCTCCACCTCGGCACTGACGCCAGGAGCCGCCAGCTTACCGCCAGATCCCCACTCAAATCCTCCCCGATGAGTGGGGCACCGGCCTCCGCGCAAAGCCGCCGCCCTGGTGCAAAAGCAGGGCCACCCCAGAACACGAGCGCCGCCCTAGCAGCGTGCGGTGTCTAGGGTGGACCTCCCGTGTACACGGCGCGGCAGCCCCCCCCCCCGACAAAGGGGCCCGCCGGAGCCGAGCTAGCGGACCCGACACGCCGGAGGTGACGGCGTTCGCCGCCGATCCATCCCGCGTTGTCGAAGTCCGCGCCGCCCGCGGGGCCAGTGAGCGCCTTCTCCCTCGAATGTCGTGGGAGAGGATGACCCACGAACCCGTGCGGGAGGAGGAGCGCCGGCTCAGTCCGGCACCCACCCCAGCGAGGATGATGAACATCCTTGAAGCTGAGGGTGGGACCAAGATCGCAGTCCGGTTTGCTCCTCCCCACCCAGGGGCTGGTGGTCACCGTCTCGGGTGACCCCCAGCCGAAGGGGGCAACCGGGCTGCCTGATGAAAATCCTTGAAGCCGAACGATGGCTGAAAGGTACCAACTCCCACAGAGTTGCGTCCCTCCGGCGGTGGAGCAAAAAGACGGCGGTCTCCCCCATCCGGGGGCTCGGAAGATGGAAAGACACAATGCATAAGGGAGATAGGAGACATGGTCACCTCACGAAGAGGGTCGCCCTCCTTTTAAAGGCAACTCCCCCTGCTTGCGCCCTCAACCGTCACGGGCGGAGTCCTCTCCAACACGCCTCCAAAGTCCTCCCCCACGACACGGGGGCTGGGGCCCGCCTGTCATGCAGACCGGCTCCAAGCAGAGAAAGCCGAACCGCCGCGCACGACGCACGCAACCGCCCAGCGGTTACAAGTAACCCTCCACTTTTGCCCAGACCAACGGGCAAAAGGGGCGAGCGGCCATGCAGGCGGCATGCAACCGCGCCAAGTGGACGCGCCTCTCCGACTCCTGAAGGCCAGCGCGACGGCTCAAGACCACGCGTCGTTCAACTGGCGCGCCGGGCGCTGCATGCGAACCGCTGCGCCTCTCGCTCCACCACCGCACCTCCTCGATTGCGGAACCGATACCGCGACTCGAGGCCGCCCAGCCTGCGATCCAGCGGCGCCAGCCTGGCGCAGCGGTCAAACACGGTCAAAAATGGGCCGGCAGTAATGACGGTGGCAGGCGCGCGAGGGCAGCAGTCACGCCATCGGCCAGGCTCACGTCCCATCCGGAGGCAGCAAGAGAACCCCTTCTTACGGCGTGAAGACGACGCGCCCGTGACCCGTACCTCGAACGGCCCGCGCACGTGCAACGGCAACCTCGCCAACTACTCACCCCGGCGCATTAACTCCGCGGCGAAATAGGTGACGTTTCTGGCAGGGGCAGCTGGCGACGCTTCGCCTCCGCCAAAACGGCCACGCCGAAAAAGGTACGCCACGAAGTTCAATTTCGAATCCTTTTTCCCTTTTCCTTCTTTCTCTATCTCTTGCAACAGGGAACGAGAAGGGGGATAACCCCAAAGGGATCCTTCCCCGTGAAGGAACTAGGCTCCGAGCCTCCCTACTGATCAGGGGTTCGAAGGCTGGCCCCCCGAAGGGTTCAACAGCCGCCTCAGATCGCGTGGGCCCGACACCCACTACTGGTCAGGGGTTCGAAGGTCGGCCCCCGAAAGGTTCCACGACCGCCTCAGGCTACTCGGGCTCCGTGCCCCCTACTGATCAGGGGTTCGAAGGCTGGCCCGTCGAAGGGTTCACAGTCGCCTCAGACGCGGAGCGAGGGATGACCAGGGGTACGTTCGATACATAACCAAGGCTCGGGCTACGCTCCCGAGGTACCCTAGGACATTTCCGAGACCAGCGGGAACGACTCTGTAACGGAATCCCATCGGAGGGAGGCAACGAGCCCTCGGACCC
Organism: Zea luxurians; assembly: GCA_029449295.1. NCBI lineage: Eukaryota > Viridiplantae > Streptophyta > Magnoliopsida > Poales > Poaceae > Zea > Zea luxurians. Next base: position 71,822,607 of record JAOPSE010000012.1, read on the forward strand.
CGTCGCTAGGGGACCGGGTCCGGCAGATCACCCGCAGGTACTTTTGGGCGTGCCTCCGGGCCCCTAGCCGACCCCTAACGAACGGGGCACGGACGTCCACTCGGATTACCCGATCGCAGCTCACCGGAGACACCATGTTCGGTGCCCATCGAGGGTAACATGGCGCACTCCCCCCCTCCTCCTTGCGGAAAGGCGACGTAGGGGCGTATATAAAAAGTCGAGTCTGTCCCTGATCGTCCTCTCGCTCCGTGCGAGGGCTCGGGGGCTGCTCTCGCAAACCCGGCTCCGCCCGAACCGTTGACAGCGTCAACATACCAGCCCGAGAACTTGGGCCCTGACAGTGCACCTGGGTTACGCCCTGCTCGCATGAGGGAACCGCCAGACCAGCCGAGGCATTGCGCGAGGCATTAAGACCTCGAAGGAGTGAAACCACTCCTCCGAGGCCTCGGGGGCTACACCCGGCGGGTGCGCTCGCGCGCACCCACCGGAACAAAGTACCTCCGAGAAAGGCTGGTCCCCTTGCAAAAAAGTGCGATGCAAGCCTCCAAGCGAGTGTTAACACTCTCTTCGAGGCTCGGGGGCTACTGTCGGGGACCATAATTAGGGGTACCCTCAAGACGCCTAATTCTCAGCTGGTAACCCCCATCAGCATAAAGCTGCAAAGGCCTGATGGGTTTGATTAAGTCAGGGATCAGTCCATACGAGTGACTTGACCTCGCCACGCCCGAGCCTAGCCTCGGGCGAGGGCAGCCGACCCTAAGATGACTCCGTCTCGCCTGAGGTCTCCTCTTTCACGGCAGACGCATCTCCGGTTCGCCCTAGGCCCCGCCTCCGATAAGGAGAAACCCTGACTAAATCACCGCACCAACCGACCGAGTCACCGGGGCGTTTAACGCAAAAGGTAAGACCGACGGGCGACCAGACTTCGCCAGTGGTGCCATAGGAGACTCCGCCCGACCCAGGGCTCGGACTCGGGCTAAGGCCCCGGAAGACGGCGAACTCCGCTCCGCCCGACCCCAGGGCTCGGACTCGGGCTAAGGCCCCGGAAGATGGCGAACTCCGCTCCGCCCGACCCAGGGCTCGGACTCAGGCTAAGGCCTCGGAAGACGACGAACTCCGCTCCGCCCGACCCAGGGCTCGGACTCAGGCTAAGGCCTCGGAAGACGGCGAACTCCGCTCCGCCCGACCCAGGGCTCGGACTCGGGCTAAGGCCCCGGAAGACGGCGACCTCCGCCTCGCCCGACCCAGGGCTCGGACTCCGCCTCGGCCTCTGCCGAATAATCTCCGCCTCGCCCGACCCAGGGCTCGGACTCTGTCTCTGTCTTGCAGGACGGACTCGGCCTCGGCCTCGGAGGAGCCTCCACGACGCCCGACCTAGGATACGAGACCGCCACGTCAACAGGAAGCGTCATCATCACCCTGCCCTGAGCCGACTTGGGTCGCAGAGAACAAGACCGGCGTCCCATCTGGCCAGCTATGCCAGATAGGCCATGATGGCGCCCCGCTAGATCATGACGACGGCGGCTCCCAGCTCCCTTACGAAAGCAGGAGAACGTCAGCAAGGACCCAGCCACCTCGACAGCTGTCCTCCCGTCCGGCTCCGTTACTCCTCCAACAGCCACGACGCCACACCAACAGGGTGCCACGATCTCTCCTGCTGCCACCTGGGCATGTACATAGGGCGCTAGCTCTCCCTCGCTAGACACGTAGCACCTTGCTACACCCCCCGTCTTGTACACCTGGACCCTCTCCTTACGACTATAAAAGGAAGGGCCAGGGCCTTCTTAGAGAAGGTTGGCCTCGCGAGGACGAAGGGCAGGGGCAGGCACTCTCTCTCAGGGCCGCTCTCTCCCCTCACCTCGTGCGGACGCTTGTAACCCCCTACTGCAAGCGCACCCGACCTGGGCGCGGGACGAACACGAAGGCCGCGGGAATTTCTCCGACTCCCTCACGACCCGGCTCCGGCCACCGACTCTCTCTCTCTCTCTCTGTTCCCCCCTTCGCGCTCGCTCCACGCGCTCGACCCATCTGGGCTGGGGCACGCGGCACTCTCACTCGTCGGCTCGGGGACCCCCCGGTCTCGGAACGCCGACAATACTAAAGATCAATTAGCCGATATCTTTACCAAGCCTCTTGATGAACAATCTTTTACCCGACTTAGGCATGAGCTCAATATTCTTGATTCCAGGAATTTCTTTTGCTAGTCTTGCACACATAGCTTATTAATATACCTTTGATCATATCTCTTCTATATATGCTATGACTAATGTGTTTTCAAGTGCATTTCAAACCAAGTCATAGGTATATTGAAAGGGAATTGGAGTCTTCGGCGAAGACAAGGCTTCCACTCCACTCTACTACTCATCCTTCGCCGTCGCTCCGCATCATCTCTCCAACTTTGGTATAATCTTCACTCATTCATTTCATGACCAAAGGGGGAGAAAGTACTTCATTTGGCTCTAATGATTCCGTTTTTGGCGATTCATGCCAAAGGGGGAGAAAATATGAGCCCAAAGCAAAAGGACCGCACCACCACCTAATTTTATAAATTTGATGATTTTATATTGGTAAATTTCAAAATTGGTATCTCTTTGTGTTCTAAAGGGGGAGCAACTAGTATTTTCAAAATTGATGTCTTAAAACCCTCTTGAACACTAAGAGGAGACCTTATTTGAGGGGGAGTTTTGTTTAGTCAAAGGAAAAAGCATTTGAACAAAGGAAGAAAATTTCAAATCTTGAAAATGCTTTGCAAAATCTTATTCATTTACTTTTGACTATCTTGCAAAAGGACTTTGAAAAGAATTTACAAAAGAATTTGCAAAAACAAAACTCTTGGTGCAAATGTGGTCCAATATGTCAAAAACAAAGAAAATAATCCATGCGCATCATATGAGTATTTATATTGGCTCAATTCCAAGCAACCTTTGCACTTACATTATGCAAACTAGTTCAATTATGCACTTCTATATTTGCTTTGGTTTGTGTTGGCATCAATCACCAAAAAGGGGGAGATTGAAAGGGAATTAGGCTTACACCTAGTTCCTAAATAATTTTGGTGGTTGAATTGCCCAACACAAATATTGGACTAACTAGTTTGCTCTAGTGAATAAGTTATACAGGTGCAAAAGGTTCACACTTAGCCAATAAAAGATCAAGTTTTGGATTCAACTAAGGAGCAATGAGGCAACCGAGGGCACCTCTGGCTGGAGGCACCGGACTGTTCGGTGTGCACCGGACAGTGTCCGGTGCGCCCAGAGGACTCCAACTCCAACTCTTCGCTCTCGGGAATTCTCGGAAGCCGGCGCGCTATAATTCACCGGACTGTCCGGTGTGCACCGGACATGTCCGGTGCTCCAAGGAAGCGCGGTCTCCGGAACTCGACAGCCTCGGGTTTGCGCGACAGCCGCTCTGCTAAAATTCACCGGACTGTCCGGTGTGCACCGGACTGTCCGGTGTGCCAGCGGAGCAACGGCTCTCTGCGGCGCCAACGGCTCCCTGCGGTGCATTTAATGCGCGCGCAGCGCGCGCAGACGGCAGGCTCGCCCATACCGGTGCACCGGACATCAAACAGTACATGTCCGGTGTGCACCGGACACCCAGGAGGGCCCAGAAGTCAGAAGCTCCAACGGTCAGAATCCAACGGCAATGGTGACGTGGCAGGGGCACCGGACTGTCCGGTGTGCACCGGACTGTCCGGTGTGCCATCGAACAGACAGCTTCCAGCAACGGTCACTTTTGGTGGTTGGGGCTATAAATACCCCAACCACCCCACATTCATTGCCATCCAAGTTTTCCACTTCTCAACTACTACAAGAGCTCTAGCATTCAATTCTAGACACACCAAATAGATCAAGTCCTCTCCAAATTCCACACAACTCCATAGTGACTAGAGAGAGTGATTTGCTTGTGTTCTTTTGAGCTCTTGCGCTTGGATCACATTCTTTTCTTTCTCACTTGTTCTTGTGATCAATCTCAATTGTAATCAAGGCAAGAGGCACCAATTGTGTGGTGGCCCTTGCGGGGAAGCTTTGTTCCCGTTTGATTGAGAAGAAGAGAAAGCTCACTCGATCCGTGGGATCGTTTGAGAGAGGGAAGGGTTGAAAGAGACCCGGCCTTTGTGGCCTCCTCAACGGGGAGTAGGTTTGCGAGAACCGAACCTCGGTAAAACAAATCCGCGTGTCACACTTCTATTTGCTTGCGATTTGTTTTACACCCTCTCTCTCGGACTCGTTTATATTTCTAATGCTAACCCGGCTTGTAGTTGTGATTATTTTTGTAAATTTCAGTTTCGCCCTATTCACCCCCCCCTCTAGGCGACTATCAGTAACTCTTTTTCCGTTACTCTTAAGCACTTCTTAAGTTGTGATACGTGAAATACGTCATGCACATCCGATAAACTATCGGGTAGCTCTAATTGGTAGGCTACTTCACCTTTTCTTTCCATAATCTTGAATGGGCCGATATAGCGAGGTGATAATTTTCCTTTAACCTTAAACCTTTTCATTCCTCTCATCGGTGAAACTTTAAGGTATACGAAGTCTCCTACTTCGAACATCAACTCTCTTCTTCTATTATCAGCATAGCTTTTCTGTCTTGACTGTGTTGTCTTCAAATTTTCTCTGATAATCTGCACTTGCTTTTCGGCTTCTTGGAGAATTACTGGACCAAATACTTGACTTTCTCCAGTCTGATTCCAATAAAGTGGTGTTCTACACTTTCGTCCATAAAGTGCTTCAAAGGGTGCCATTTTTAGACTTGCTTGATAACTGTTGTTATACGAAAATTCTGCATAAGGCAAACTTTTATCCTAGCTTCTACCATGCTTTAGAGTGCAAGCTCTTAGCATATCTTCTAACACTTGGTTTGTCCTTTCTGTTTGCCCATCCGTTAGCTTGATATCCATGGACTCATGAAGTCTTTTCCAAAAGCGCGAGGTAAATTGGGTTCCTCGATCTGATACGATCTTCTTCGGTACTCCATGCAGACAAACAATCCTCGACATGTATAACTCTGCTAACTGGGCTCCTGAGTAAGTTGTCTTCACAGGTATAAAGTGTGCCACTTTAGTCAACCTATCTACTATGACCCATATTGAATCATAGCCATCCCGAGTATGAGGTAGTCCAACTATGAAATCCATACTGATTTCTTCCCATTTCCATTCAGGTACCTTGAGAGGTTGTAGCAATCCTGCTGGTCTTTGATGTTCGGCTTTAACTCACTGACACACGTCACATAATGCAACATGAGTAGCAACATCTCTTTTCAATCCGTACCACCAATAATTTTCCTTAAGATCCTGGTACATCTTTGTACTACCAGGGTGAATAGAGTAAGCTGAATCATGAGCTTCTCTCAAAATAAGTTGGCGCAAGTGCTCGATTTCGGGTACACAGATTCTCTTCTTAAACCATATTGTGCCTTGATCATCTTCCGTGAAATCTGGGGCTTTACCCATCCCGATCAAAGTTTTAATTTCCTTGATTTTCTCATCGGACTCTTGTCCTTTACGAATCTCTTCTTCCAAAGTAGATTCAACTTCCATAACTGTTGCTTCTACATTATTGAGCATACCAAGGTTGAGTTGTTCCATTTCCCAGCACAATTCTTGTGACATCAAATGAGTAGTGATGTTGTTCACTTGACCCTTACGGCTCAAAGCATCAGCTACTACATTTGCCTTTTCGGGGTGATATTGTATTTCCAAATCATAGTCCTTAATCAACTCAAGCCATCTTCTTTGTAGGTTGAGTTCTTTCTGAGTGAATATGTATTTCAAGCTTTTGTGATCCGTGAAGATTTTGCACTTGTTTCCAATCATATAGTGTCTCCAAATTTTCAAAGCATGCACTACGGCAGCGAGTTCCAAATCATGCATAGGATAATTCTTCTCATGCTTCCTCAACTGTCTTGAAGCATAAGCTATCACTTTTCCTTCTTGCATTAGCACACATCCAAGTCCAAGGTGTGATGCATCGCAATACACATCAAATCCCTTGTGGATGCCTGGCATTACCAATATTGGTGCAGTGGTTAACCTTTTCTTGAGTTCTTCAAAACAATTCTGACAAGCTTCATCCCATTTGAACTCTTTACCTTTCTCCAGTAGTGAGGTAAGAGGTTTCACTAACTTGGAAAAACCTTCGATAAATCTTCTATAGTATCCTGCCAATCCAAGAAAACTTCTAAACTTGGATGCATCCTTTGGTTGCTTTCAATCCAGTATCTCACTTATCTTTCCTGGGTCCACTTTAATTCCACCATCGGTAACGATATGCCCTAAGAAAGCAACTTCCTTAAGCCAAAAATCACACTTCGAGAACTTCACATATAGTTGGTTGTCACGAAGCTTTTGTAGGACTAGCCTTAGATGATCTTCATGTGTTTCTTCATTCGGAGAATATATCAGTATGTCGTCAATGAATACGACAACAAACTGATCCAGATATTCCATGAATACTTTATTCATTAAGTTCATAAAGTATGCCGGTGCATTAGTCAGTACAAATGACATGACCAAAAACTCATATAATCCATATCTCGTCGTGAAGGTTGTCTTCGGTACATTTTCTGCTCGAATCTTTAACTGATGATATCCCGATCTCAGATCTATCTTCGAGAATATCTTAGCTCCCTTCATCTGATCAAATAAATCTTCAATCCGCGGTAACGGGTATTTATTCTTGATGGTTTCTTCATTCAAACTTCTATAATCAACACACATTCTCCTCGAACAATCCTTCTTGTTCACAAATAGTGGGGCTCCCCAAGGGGATGAACTTGGGCGAATGAAACCTTTTTCTAGTAATTCTTCTATTTGTTTCTTCAGTTCTACTAAATCTTTGACATCCATTCTATAAGGTCTTTTCGAGATAGGTGCGGTTCCGGGTAATAATTCGATAGAAAACTCTATATCATGGTTAGGTGGCATACTTGGCAATTCCTCCAAAAATACGTCTGGGTATTCGCACACTACCTTGATATTTTCCAAGGGCTTTTCTTCCAAGTGATTGATCACTGTTTTCCCTTTTTCATCTGTTGACTTGTCTATGTTAACTTGGATTCTTTCACCTTGAGGACTTGTCAACATAATTGTTCCATTGGCACACTGTATCACTCCATCACAACTTTTCAACCAATTGCATCTAAGAATCACATCAATACCATTGGATCCTAGGACCACTGGGTTGACTGAAAAATCTATTCCTTGAATCTTGATATTAACATGAGGGCATGAGTGTGTGGCCTTCATGTCACCTCCCAGTGAACTAATATGTAACATCTTCTTAAGAGGATACTTAGGTATATTGTGTTTTTCCACAAATGACTCAGTTATAAATGAATGCGATGCTCCAGAGTCAAATAAAACTGATGCAGGTATGGAGTTAACAAGGAACATGCCATACACTATGTCGGCATCCTCAGGTACTGATTCTGCGGTGATGTGATTGACCCTTCCTCTGCTCTGGTTCTGCGGTGTCTTGTTCTGAGCAGATCCACGAGCGGGGGTGTTCTGGTCATTCCTCTGAGTATTGCTCCTTTGGGGTGTCTACTGGTTGCGCCTTGGGCAGTTGTTGGCATAGTGGCCTAGTTCACCGCACTTGAAACAGCCATTGGGTTGGACTGGTGCGTTGTTGCTTCTGGCCTGCGTGTTACTGGCGCCACCTTGACGGTTCTGTGAACTCCCACCAGACCTCTGGTTGGTCTGAGAGTTGCTCCTTTGCTGGTTCTGACTCTGATTATTTCTCTGGCTTTGCTGTCCAGAGCGTTGCACTTGATAATTGTTTCCGCCTTGATTTCTAGAGTGGAACTGCGAACCTTGAGCGTTGTTCGGGCAAGTGTTCCTGCTGGACTGACCTTGAAATTTTCTTTTGTGGTCAGATAATTCCTTTCTTTTGCTTTCAAGGCCAATTGCCTTGTTCAACAGTGTCTGGAAATTGGGAAATGTATGACTCTGAAGTTGATAAGTCAGAGGTCCAATTAGTCCTTCCAAGAAACGCTCTTGGCGCTTCTCATCTGTGTCCACTTCTTCCGGGGCATAGCGTGAAAGCTGAGTGAAGCGATCACGATACTCGCTGACAGACATATTCCCTTGAGTAAGGGAAAGGAATTCCTTCTTCTTTAACTTCATAATTCCTGAGGGAATGTGATGAGCGCGGAAGTTCTCCTGAAACTCCTACCAAGTTATAGTATCTGCGTTGGGATGTGCCGCTGTGAAGGCATCCCACCAGTCGGACGCGGAACCCTCGAGTCTTCCCGAGGCGTACAAGACCTTCTCCCGGTCGTTGCATTGAGTGATGTCAAGCTTCTTTCCAATGACTTTGAGCCAGTCATCGGCATCCAGAGGATCAACTGCATGAGAGAATGTTGGCGGATGATGACTCATGAAATCCCGGTGCTTATCTCTAGCCGGGGGTGCATACTGCTGTTGCTGCTGATGTTGCTGATTCTGCTGGTTCTGCTGAATTTGTTGAACAGCCGCAGTGAGTCCTTGCAGAATCTACATCTAGGCGGCAATGAACTGCTCCATGTTGGGATTCAGTGGTGGTGGTGGTACTTGTGGACCACGCTGGTTTCGGTTGTTGTTGGGTCCTTGACGAGCGTTCACCATCTGATTGGTTGGGAAGTGAACATCTTAGAGGAGTGAAGAGTAGAAAAGATTCTAGGGGGAGAAATAGCTTATGTTTAAAAAATTTTATCTGTTCTTATGGCCATCATTCCATAAGACCATTGCACTCGAACAAAGATCCAATTCAAGCATGTCAACCAATCACCATCACATGGTTGTCATTTATTAATATGATAACTTAAAAGAGTATCATCATCTAACGCGAAGCATAACTTATTACATCATGTCTCAAAACACCTAAAGCAGCCTAGTGACGAATCCGGGCTCTCCATAGCGCAGCCTCTTGCGGGGAGGAGACAATGCCATGGCGGGGACCTGAGCTTCGGGCGGATTCAGTCCTTGCAGTTGGGCTTCCAGGGCTGCAATCCTGGCATGGGCATTCTCCAGCTCCAAGTGCACCCTAGAGAGATCCAGGGTGGCACTGTCCAGGTCGGTGTTGAGACCAGCCACTACACCAGCTAGGGTGTTGAGGCGATCCTCACCAGCTTCACCTAGGACGATGCTGGTCTGACTTCCTCCACGCAGACGCTGAGGAAGATGCCTGAACCTCGTGTTCTGCAGCTGCTGCTGGTAGGTGTGGTTGAGCGACCATAGGGTCCGACGGGCAGCATCGTTGACCGAGGCAGCGTAGGTGGACAGTGGTGTCAAGGACTCGTGAGCAGACAGAGTCCTGAATCCCCTGTCCCCTGCATCCATCACCCTGATGTGGATGCGAGTGATGTAGTAGCAAGCCCGGGGAGGCTCGCTCACTCGCCTTGTTTCGTACAGGGGGCGGACGTAGGTTCCTAGTGCGTGCAACACTTCTTGCAGCAGGTTGGGGAAGTGCCCCGTCTCGAACATTGATGTATAATGTTCGACAACAGGACCAAACCCCATGAAGTAGTCCTGCTAGGCGTAGTCGGCTTCCTGGTTGACATGTTCGTCTTCTCCTTCTTCGTCGTCGTCATCCTCGTCATCGTCGTCTCTAGAGTCGTCGGGGTCGTTGCCTCCGGGTGCAGGTGCTTGGAAGGCTGGTGTAGGTGGTGCCGACGTCGATGACCTAGCTGCGAAGGCTAGGGACTCTGCCAACGGGGTGGGCGTCGGCAGCTGTTCCTCCCAGCTATCCTCCAAATTGACTACATTCTCCACTTCGATGGGAGGGAGATCCGCCGGAACTTCCTCGACTACCACTGGGTAGACCGGGATCTACCGGGGCTGAGGGGCATAGCTGGTGTTGATGTGGGTATTTTGGAGAGTACGAACCATCTACAAGAGAAGAGTCAACTCAGTTGAAATTTCAAAGAGGTAAGGCTGATAAAATAATTTATAAGAGTGAAATTAGCAAGTTTTGAAGAAACTAGGCTTTCCATTTCTAACTAATCTAACGACCTAAGGTCAGCATAGCTCTGATACTGTCGGTGTTTTGGGTCCGACCGCACACCCAGGGTTGCCCCTCAAGGTGTTTTTAGGAGTAGGACGGTGTCGACAACTGTAGCGAAATGGTTCGTGCCGATTGCACGAGGGACAGTGGATAAGATTTACAGGTTCGGGCCGCTTAGAGATGCGTAACACCCTACGTCCTGGTGAGTATGCTTGGAGGACAATATTACAAGGGAGCTCTCTGAATTGAGAGTGCAGAGAGTTGATGTGGGTGGCTAAGTAATAGTGTCGATCGTTCTGAAGGGGTGCCCCCTAGGCCTTATATACTCGACCGTGGGGCAATACACGTGGATATGATAACAACGAGTAGCTAAAAGATAGTGAACTGCTTGAGTTTATCTCCACGTAACCCTGCCGACTTATCCCCGCACAGCTCCGTTGCATGGGGGCTCCAGCGCGGGAAAGTCGGATCTCTGTTGCGGTCACTCGCTCGACGTTGTGGGCCGTCCGGGTTTGCTCCAATCCGGCCTCATGTCGCTCTGCTTTGCTGGTTGTCTCTCCCTAGGCCCACGAAAGAATGACCTTACGATTTATTGGGCCCTTGGGCCTTTCGTGAGGTCTTTTACTCTGTTAGTGGACCTGGGGGATATCTATCCCCCACAAGCCCCCGATCTTTGGGTTAATTTAGAGGTAATCAGCCCAAAGATCCCAGGTCCAGCTTGTAGGTGATTTGAAGAAAATGACTTCCTGTTGTCTTCTCCTGCTTTGATCACTCGTAGACCAAGGCCTAGTTTCGTGCTTGTGCCTTAGAGGTCGGCATTTCAATTCGTGGGATTCTGAACTTCATTGGGTGCACCGGAGGTGCACCCAATGGGTGTAGCCCCCGAGCTTCGAGTAGATTTTAGAAAATAATCTACTCGAAGGTCTTCCCCAGAAATTATTTCCATTTGTGCTCCTGCGTTTTGGTTGAGGGCTAGCCTTTTAATCTTGTCCCACGCCTTAGAAGTCGGCACTATCTTGGCTTGGAATGATAATCCATGGGGTGCACCGGAGGTGCACCCAATGGGTGTAGCCCCCGACCTTCAAATGGATTTTTGAGGATAATCCATTCGAAGGTCTTCCTTTTGTGTCTCTTCGCTGAAAAATATCCTTTCTGTTTGTAGAAATTGGCATGAAGCTATTCGCATTATGCTTTGGAGGTCAGCATTATGTCATCAATATTTTGCTTCAGGGGTCAGCATATATTTTGTCTTTAGCAGCCGAGTTCGCAATCCATCCATATCTTGCTAGGTAGTGCAATTTATTTGCTCTGCGACTGATTGGACGTTTGATGGACGTTCTCTGTCTAGTCTTCACATCGCTTCTGTCGGCCATAGTTTGTACTTCACTGGCTATATTTGGCTTTCCTCTGATCCTTACTGATATCTCATTTTTGTCTTGAGGTATTCACTGCGTGCCCTGCACAGATGTGACCATTTTGAAAAATATACTGATAATTCCTGGACGTCCCCCCCAATGGGTGTGGGCAAGGGACGGTTTGGTACGCTGAGTGTTTTAGCCGGCTGCTTCTGAGTAGTAATGTGATGTGACGGCGGGTGTAATCATATCCTCCGCGCTGTTGACTGGAGTCCCAATGGGTGTTGTGTTGCGTGAAACGGCGTCAGCCGCCTGACGTGTCTTCAAACGGGTTGAAGTGCTTGTTGAATGCTTTGCGACTGTTCAGTGACCGCGGTTGGAGGTGAGCGGTTGCCTTCTCCTTCTATAAATAACGCCGTTGTCTCTCTAGCTTTTTCACATCTCTTCGTTGTTCTTCTGCTGCTTCCCTCTCTTCTCTCCCTTCTGCTTCCACCATGGGCAAGAACAACAAGCGCAAGCGTGAGCCAACTCCTCCATCGGAGGAGTTTGGTGACTCGGAGTACTCAGAGGAGGAGTTCTCCTCTGGGTCTAAGGGGTCTCCGGCTCCCGTCCCCCTGCGTGAGTCGTCTGACGACTCAGACGACTCCCAGGGGCTCGTGGCGGAGGTCTGGTCATACATCCGGGCCGTCGAGCGCTCCGGGCTCGAGGGCTCGGATGGGTCGGAGTACTCCTCGGATGAGGAGGACTCGGACGGCGGCGGCGAGGACGAGGGTGACGACGACGACGACGGCGACGACGACGACGATGGCGGCGGTGATGGTGACGGCAGCGGCAGCGGCAGGGGCAGCGGCGGCGGCAGCAAGGACGGTGACGGCGGCGACAGCAGGGGCAGCAACCGGGGCGGCAGCAGCAGGGGCAGCACCAGGGGCGGCAGCGGCGGCGGCAGCAACAGGGCCAGTGGCTAGATGCCACTGGTTTTTTAGATATTAGTATAGTATAGTTAGAATAATGTAGTAGTAATGTAGAATAGTATAGCGTAGTGTAGTAGTAGTAGTAGTAATGTAATGTAGTAGTAGTAGGGAAGTATCAACTTGTAAAGAGTTGATTTGTAAGTGCGTTATCTTCCCTTCTAATGAAAGAATGATGTTGGCTTCTCCTTTATGACTTGTCTTGCTCCTTTGTGAAACTGATTCCTTTGAGACAGTAAATGAATAACTCGGGCATCAAACTGATGCTTTTAGGAATAGCAGCCGAGTAACTTTGTAGATGGTGTCGGCGCTTTTTAGAGTAACTGCTGAGTGATCGAACACAATATCGGAGTTTTAGAGATAACTGCCGAGCGATTGAATACAATATCAGCTTTTTAGAGGCAACGCCGAGTGACTGGAGGGTGATGTCGGCGTTTTAGAGGCAACGCCGAGCAACTGATCACTATATCAGCTTTTTAGAGGCAACGCTGAGTGATTGAATACGATAGCAACGTTTTAGAGGTAACGCCGAGTGACTAGAGGGTGATGTCGGCGTTTTAGAGGCAACGCCGAGCAACTGATCACTATATCAGCTTTTTAGAGGCAACACCGAGTGATTGAATACGATAGCAGCGTTTTAGAGGTAACGCCGAGTGACTGGAGGGTGATGTCGGCGTTTTAGAGGCAACGCCGAGCAACTGATCACTATATCAGCTTTTTAGAGGCAACGCCGAGTGATTGAATACGATAGCAGCGTTTTAGAGGTAACGCAGAGTGACTGGAGGGTGACGTCGGCGTTTTAGAGGTAATGCCGAGCGACTGAACACGAAATTGGTGTTTTAGAGGCAACGACGAGCAACTGAACACTATATCAGCGTTTTAGAGGCAACACCAAGTGACTGGGGGGCGACGTCGGCATTTTAGAGGCAATGCCGAGCGACTGAACACGAAATTGGTGTTTTAGAGGCAACGCCGAGTGATAGCAGGCCGCGCGAGCCACTTAGAGGATGATGATCGAGTGATGAGGTGGCGCACCGGTGTTCTGGAGATAACCGCCGGGTGACCACGTGGCACGCTGGGGTTTTGGAAATAACCGCCGGGTGATGACTGGGCACTTTTTGAAACGGTATCTGGCTCGAGAATATCCCATAAGTGCTGCGCTTTTAGCCGCCTTTGCTTTCCGTGCCCTAGTTCTTGCTTTCCCGCTTCCGAATCCTCTCTGCCATTCGCCTCCCACCCTGCTCGCTGGTAGAATCGAGATGGCACCCAAGAGGAAGACCTCGAGCTCGTCTGCTGCGGTGATTCCTCCAATCGACCCCAACAGCCAGTTGCCTTTCGCAGGTAATCACATGTCCGTCATTTCTGAAACTGAACTTCTCCACCTCGTATCCATCGGGGTTCTTCCTCCGCGAGAACTCTGTTCTTGGCGGATTTGCCATGGGTTTACTGTTCCGACAGAGGATACCCATGAGTCCGTTGTTTACGCCCCTTTCCTTCTCCGCGGCCTTGGCCTTCCCATCTCTCCCTTTTTCCGTGGCCTCTTTGATTTCTACCATATTAACTTGACCCATTTGAATCCCAATTCAATTCTGCAAATCTCCATTTTCGTTCATTTATGCGAGGCCTTTCTTGGCGTGCTGCCGCATTTCGGTCTGTGGAAATACTTGTATCATTGTCGCCCTGGGATGGCCGGGGGACAACATCAGTTGGTCGGGGGTGCCAGCTTGGAGATGCGCCGCGGGAGGAAAACTGAATATCTCGAGATCCCTCTCAAGGACAGTATTAAGGGATGGCGCCTGGAATGGTTTATAGTTGAGAATTATGGGAATTCTCTCCCCTCCCGGTCAGGAAGACAGCCAGACGTTCGCACCCCAAGCTGGACCGAGTCTCCCACAGATCAGGAAGTAGCTGAGGCAGGTGTGTTGCTAGCTGAAGTTGGACTGCTGAAAGAGAGGGGTCTGACTGCTGAAGCTGTGGTTACTGATTTTGTTTTCAAGAATATTCAGCCATTAAAAGACAGGGCCTACCCAACTTATCTGTATCGAGGGCTAGCCGACTCAACTCAGGATACTAACAGAAGAATTCCCTCTGCAGACTTGGTGAGTCGACTAGAGATGATCCTTAGGGGTAAAGTGTCAAATGTTGGTGCTCCAGTGGCATACTCGACCTGGAGCCTGCCTCCTCCCAAAGCCTTCGCCATTTTTATGTCGAATCCACCTATTACTGATGGCAGTTTGGGCCTTAGAGTGCGACCCTCTGCTGAAGAAGTTAGTGCTTTGGTTGCCTCGCTTGGGGAGATTCCTGATGACGAACGGCAGGTCCATTTTGAGGTGCCCCTGAACCCTAGTGATGCAGAAATAAGCGCTATGCTTGATTTGCTAGCTGAGGATTCATCCGACGCTACTCCTGCTGGGGCGTTGGTAGTGGCGCCCCTCCCAGAGGCTGATACGACTTTGGATGTTCAGAAGCCTGTCAGTACTCGCCCGAGGCGCCCTTGCCGAGCCAATCAGCCTGATCCTTCTGCTGATGAGCAGAAGAAGAAAAGAAGACGCCTCCGGCGAGTATCCAGTTTTGATCAAGATGCTGGTACCTCGGTTCCTGCTACTGAAGAAGTGCCCGCGACTGGACTTACTGATGCTGACCCCAATGGGTGTACCCAATCCGCTGCTGATCCCAATGGGGGTGCCCCATATGTTGCTGACCCCAATGGGGGTGCTGCTTGTGTTGCCAATGTGGATGACGAGGAGGAAGAAAATGAGATTCCTTTGACTCGGAAAAACAGTCGGCAGTTCATTGCCAGCGGTGAAAGTAGTGGAGTTCCCTCTCCTGCTTTGTCTGCCCTCATTGGTCTGCAAGAACTGTCACTGGTCAACTTTGATCAGACTCTTGAGGATATGGTCCCAGAGGACTTGTTATCGGAGCCAGTGGATGATGGTGCAATGGAGGCTTGCGCTGACGTGCTTGATGCTGGGTTGAGGTCATCCCGTGCCTCGTCGACCTTAGAGCACGATCTCGAGGGTCGGGAGACTGACTTGGATTGTCCTGGTCCTATGGAAGTAACTGAGGGCCCGTCAACCTTAGAGGTGGTTACTGCAGAGAGCTTGGACCTCAAGAATGGTGCTGACACATGCCCAGCCCCCGAGGATGTCGCCAGGGATGACTTGGCTCGGGTGAAGAGTGTAAGCCACTGCCCAGCCCCCGAGGGTGCTGCCGGGGATGATCCGGCTCAAGTGGGCAGTGCAAACTATGACCCAGCCCCCGAGGGTGCCCGAGCAGGGTCTCCTTCCTGTACTTCCATGGACGTTCATGCGGGATCTCCTCCACACTTTGGCTATATGGTGGTAGCCCAAACCGTGGACCAGGGAGTCGCTTTAGAGGGCAGCGTCCCCGCTGATCGAGTGTTTGGCTCTGTTGAAGGCACCGAGCTGATTCCTACTGGTTTGTTGCAAGCTGCTTCAGGTGGTGGCCTCACGCCTGATTATCAACTGATCTCTCCTGATTTGGGGATCCCTTCGTTCTTTTCCAGCCTCCAGGTACTGTGATGTATTTTAGCTTGGTTTGCACATTGTATGAACTGCTGTCATTACACTCATCTATTTTCCTCATCAGGCTTTGGTGGATGGGATGGCTGCCCAACTGAGGCTACAGGGTGTTTCGACCCCAGAAGTAGCTTCGTCGCTTGCATGTTGGAATCCAGTGTCGCTTCAACATCGTGTCTCTGAATTGGAGGCCTCCAACGCTGGTTAGTGCCCTTTCGCTTCTCTTTGCCTTCACTGTAGATTAATCCACATTTTGACCATTATTTTGTTTGATTATCTCCTGTTAGGCATGACTCATCAGATTTCCATTCTTGAAGAAAAACATTCCCGAAATCAGGCTGAGTTGGCCCAGCGATGCATTGTCTTTGAGGAAAAGTACTCTCAGAGTCAGGTTGAGTTGGGTCAGGTCTCCGCTGCCTTAGATGACGCCAATGCACTGAGTTCTTCTCTTCATGCTCAACTCGACTCTGAAAAGGTGATTTATGAAACTGCACTTTGCCTTGTTGTGCTGTCACTACTTGCTTGGTGTTTGAGGGAGTTGATTTTTGTTTGCAGGAAGAAAAACGCATCCTTGCTGCTTCTCGAGACAATCTTGAAAGGTTGTATCGTGATTCTAGCAACTCGTTGACTATCTTGGAGAGGAGTCATCGCTTCACCATGGAGGAATTAGACCACCAACGTTGTAAACTGCAGGAATCCATGGATGAGGTAACCCGGCTCAAGCAGTTGATATCAGCAAAGGATGCCACTATCAAAGAGCTCCGAGTTTCCAAGAAATCCATCGCCCAAGAGTTAGAAACTGCTCGACTGGCTGCTAAAGTTGCCGAAGAAACTTCTGTTACTCTCAAAGCTCAGCGCGACAGAGCCATGGACAAGGCTATTCGGGCGGGACGAATCTTGATGAGGAGACCCGGCGTGGTTGTTCCTGAAGACATAAGGGCTGATGTGAATGCTGCCCCTGATTCCTCGAGTCGCCCTTCTTCGTCGGTCGCTCCTGAGAAAGACATTGCGAAATAGAGAAACATTTTGCGTGCTTTGAGCGCGCGGTTAGCATGATTGAGTATTTGTTAGAGGACATCAGTTCAGCATTCGAATGATATAATTACTTCTTATTGTCTCAGAATTCATCAGTTCGTAGATTTGCAGTGGTGAAATGACGCGCGATGATTATGAAATTTGTTTGCGGGATATAGAAGTCATCCCTGTATGAGTAATCATAATTACGTCAGATCGCCTTAAGTCGCTGCTGACTTAAGTCGATTATTTTTGTTAATAGGGCGTAGTGGTCACCCTGAATTGCATAGGCATGAGCATGTTGCACCGGCTTAAGTCGCCACTGACTTTAGCCGATTGCTCCGTTAGTAGGGCATAGTGGTCACCCCGAGTTAAGCAAGCGTGAGCATGTTGCACCGCCTTAAGTCGTTGCCGACTTAAGTCGATTGCTCCGATAGTAGGGCATAGTGGTCACCCCTAGTTGAGTAAGCGTGAGCATGTTGCACCGCCTTAAGTCATTGCCGACTTAAGTCGATTGCTCCGATAGTAGGGCATAGTGGTCACCCCGAGTTTAAGTAAGCGTGAGCATGTTGCACCGCCTTAAGTCGCTGCCGACTTAAGTCGATTGCTCCGTTAGTAGGGCATAGTGGTCACCCCGAGTTAAGCAAGCGTGAGCATGTCGCACCGCCTTAAGTCGCTGCCGACTTAAGTCGATTGCTCCGTTAGCAGGGCATAGTGGTCACCCCGAGTTAAGTAAGAATGCAAGTCAACCGTGAACAAACTGAGTATATTTGAAGCCTTTCTTTATTGATGACATATTTCCATTTTACAGAGTACATCGTCGTCCCGATAGCTTTCGAAATGCAGCTAGGGATAAAACTTCCTGAGGTGTTCTATGTTCCAGGAGTTCCCGACTTCTGTGCCATCCATCTGAGTGAGACGATAGGATCCTGGCCGAGTGACTTCTGCTACCACGAAGGGTCCTTCCCATAAGGGCGACAACTTGTGCCGTCCTTCCCCCGTTAGAATTCGGCGGAGGACGAGATCTCCTACTGAGAAGGATCGTTGCCGCACGGCTTTGTCGTGATAGCATCTCAGAGTCTGCTGATACCGCGCCGACTGAATTACTGCATTCAGCCGTTCTTCCTCGAGTACATCGATGTCCTCCATCCTAGTAGTCTCAGCTTCTGCTATGCTCTCGAAGACCAACCTTGGGGCCCCGAACTTGAGATCAGCGGGTAATACTGCCTCTGACCCATAGACCATGAAGAAAGGAGTATTTCCATGCAAAGCCCGGCTTGGCTGAGTTCTTAGGCTCCAAACGACGTAAGGTAATTCCCTTATCCATTTTCCTGCGAACTTTTCATTTTTGTCGAAGACCTTTTTCCTGAGTGCCTCCAGTATCATCCCGTTGGCTCGCTCAACTTGCCCGTTGGCCCTTGGATGTGCTACAGACGCATACTTGATCTGAATGCTCTTTTGCTCGCAGAAGTCGAAGAACTCTGAACTTGTGAAGTTGGATCCTAAGTCAGTTACGATGCTGTTTGGTATCCTGAATCTGAATATTATGTCTTGTATGAATTCCACGGCCTTAGCAGAGGTTAAAGAAGCGATGGGCTTGAATTCTATCCATTTAGTGAATTTATCGATTGCTACCAATACATGAGTGTATCCCCCTTGAGCTTTCTTGAAAGGTCCAATCATATCCAGTCCCCAGCATGCGAAAGGCCAAGTTACTGGTTTGGTCTGCAGTTGCTATGCTAGCAGATGTTGTTGTTTTGACAAGTATTGGCAAGCTTCACACCTCTGAACTAACTCGGCTGCATCATTCTTTGCTGTTGGCCAATAGAATCCTGACCTGAAGACCTTCCCGACTAGTGTTCTGGAGGCTGCATGTATTCCACATTGCCCAGCATGGACCTCCTCCAGAAGTTGCTTCCCAATGGACGGGAGAATGCATTTCATGAGGACGCCTGATGCACCCCTTCTGTACAAGGTCTCCCCAATGAGTGTATAGTGAGCCGACTGTCTGGCAATGCGCTCTGCCGAGTTCTTGTCGTCTGGTTCTTCCTCATTCTTTATATACTTAATGATCGACCTTCTCCAGTCATCAGAGTCTGATTCAGGTTGATCTATAATGTTGCACTCTTCTGTTTGATCCATTGAGATACTCGGCTGTAGTATTTCTTGCACAAAGACTCCGGGTGGGACCTGAGTTCGACTGGATCCTAACTTGGATAGTACATCGGCTGCTGTGTTCCGATCTCTTTCTACATGATGAAATTCAAGACCCTCAAATTTGTCTTCCAACTTTCGGACGGCAGTACAGTATTTTCCCATTGAATCGCTTGAACAATCCCACTCTTTGTTTATCTGGCTAATGACTACCAGAGAGTCTCCGTATACCATCAATCTCTTGATGCCCAATGATATGGCGATGTTCAATCCATGGATCAAAGCTTCATACTCGGCTGCATTATTGGAGGCCGGAAATAGCAGTTGGAGGGCATATTTGAGGTGCTCGCCTCTAGGTGCGGTGAAGAGAATTCCTGCTCCTGCTCCCTGCAACCTCAATGAGCCATCAAAATACATTCGCCACACTTCTGCAGTCTCTGGGTTATCTGGTACTTGCTGTTCAGTCCATTCTGATACGAAATCAACCAATGCTTGAGTTTTGATGGCAGTGCAAGGTCGGAACTCGATGTCATGAGATCCCAATTCACAAGCCCATTTGGCTATCCGGCCAATGGCCTCCTTGTTGTGAAGAATATCCCCTATTGGAAAACCGGTGACTACTATGACTTTGTGGTCATCAAAGTAGTGACGTAGCTTGCGGGCAGTTAGAAGCACTGCATATAATAGCTTCTGAACTTGAGGATACTTTTTCTTTGAGGGGCCTAGAACTTCACTGATGAAGTAAACAAGATGTTGCACTGGGTAGGCATGTCCTTCTTCTACTCACTCGAGTACCACCGCGGTGCTTACCACGTGAGTCGTGCAAGAGATATACAGTAGCAGATCTTCAGCTGGTTGAGTTGACGTAGCTCGTCGGGGTGGCTTCAGTACTGGTGGTGTTGTCAAGAATTTCTTCAGCGCATCTAGAGCTTCCTGTGCTTCTGAAGTCCACTGAAACTTATCCACCTTCTTGAGTAGCTTGTAAAATGGCAAACCTTTTTCCCCCAGCCTGGATACAAATCTGCTCAGAGCTGCCATGCATCCAGTAAGTCGCTGAACTTTCTTTTGTGATCGAGGCGCTTCCATCTTCATGATAGCTTCAATCTTATCCGGATTAGCCTCAATTCCTCGGTGGCTGACGATGAACCCGAGTAGCTTTCCTGCTGGTACCCCGAAAACACATTTTTCGGGATTAAGCTTCCATCTATACCGTCTCAGACTGTTGAAAACCAGCTCTAAGTCTTCGATGAAGCTTTCTGAATTCTCCGTTTTGATTACCACATCATCTACGTATGCCTCCACACGCTTGCCCCAGTGATCGGCTAAGCACGTTTGGATGGCTCTCTGATAAGTCGCTCCAGCGTTTTTGAGGCCGAATGGCATGGAGGTATAACAGAAAGCACCAAACGGAGTGATGAACGCCGTTTTTTCCTCGTCTTCCTTCGCCAAACTAATCTGGTGGTATCTGGAATAGCAATCCAAGAAAGACAGCACAGAACACCCAGCGGTGGAGTCCACCACCTGATCTATCCTCGGGAGCCCGAAGGGATCCTTCGGACAGTGTTTGTTGAGATCGGTATAGTCGACGCACATGCGCCAATCCACTTTATTCTTTTTGAGTACAAGAACAGGATTGGCTAGCCACTCTGGGTGTAACACTTCTCTAATAAATCCGGCCGCGACCAAGCGAGCTAACTCGGCGCGAATGGCCTCTCTCTTGTCGGGCGTGAAACGACGTAGCTTTTGCCGAATCGGCCTTGCCTGGGGGTAGACCTTCAGTTTGTGCTCGACCAGTTCTCTTGGGACTCCCGACATATCCGCAGGTTGCCATGCGAATACGTCTCGGTTATCTTGCAGAAACTGGACGAGCGCGCTTTCCTATTTGTCATCCAAGCTGGAGCTGATGATGGCAGTCTTGCGTTCATCAGCGAACCCCAGGTTGATCCTCTTGGTTTCTTCAGTCGGCCGCATAGAAGTCACGGCCTGAGCTTCGTTCGCCGATACTGCGAGGTCCTCTTCAGGCTTAGAGTTCGCCAGTGTCGAAGAAACCGCCGACGGCTTGGTGGTGAGGGCTGCTTGGATGGCCACTCGGAAACACTCTGCGGCGCCTTGGAAGTCGGCACGCACAGTTATGATTCCTTGCGGCCCTGGCATCTTCAGTATCATGTACGTGTAATGAGAGATGGCCATGAATTTGGCCAGTCCCGGCCTCCCGATGATGGCGTTGTACCCGCAGTCGAAGTTCGCCACTTCAAACCTCAGGAACTCGGTTCTGTAGTTCTCCGGAGTTCCGAAGGTGACTGGCATGTAGATGTGGCCCAGCGGGTATTCCCCTTCCGTCGGCACGATGCCGAAGAAAGGGGTGTCCGACTCGTGGAGCTCTTTGAGGTGAACTCCCAAGCCTTGGAGTGTCTGGGGGAAGGTGACATTGATGCTGCTCCCCCCGTCCACTAGCACCTTCTTTACCCGGCTCTCTCGGATCACCGGATCGACGAGGAGCGGGTATTTGCCTGGGTGGTCGAAGTTGAGCCATTGATCCTCCCGAGTGAAAGTGATCGGGTGTTCCGACCACCGGTATGGGGCGGGAGGACCGGTGGTCGCCACCAGTATCCGGCGGTCGTTGAGCTTTTGTTGTCTTTTGTTCTCCTGCGACCCATGTCCGCCGAAAATGACGTTGACCTCCCTGTCGACGCGTGGGAAAGCTCCTCCTCCTCCCTCCTCCTGCTGATGGGGTTGTCGTGGTTCATCTGGTCCTCCCCTCGGCGGAGGAGGAGGTAGAGGTTGGAAGGGTCGGCTGTGTCCAACGGAATGCTTGAAGTCCCGGCAGTTACGAAGAGTGTGGCGCATGTCCTTGTGGTACGGGCACTGGGCGTCGAGGATGTCGTCCAGCGTGCGTTCGCCTCCATGAGGTCCTCCTCGGGCGCGAGAGGCAGGTGGTCCGGCGGCGTGTACTTCTTCGCGAGGCCTCTTCTCCCATCGTTTGTCGGGTTGCTGGTTCGTGTCGCGTCGTGGTGCTGCCGGTGCGGGCTTTGCTCCTCCGATGAGGTCCTGGGCCCGCTCGTCGGCGGTGATGTAGAGGTCGGCTTCCCAGAACAGCTCCTCGGAGGTAGTTGGCGCCTTCTGTAGTATGGCTCGGACGAAAGCCGAGTCATTGGATCCTCTATAGAAGTCCTCGATCACGGCCGCCTCCGTGACCTCGGGGATACGATTTCTCATGGTCTGAAACCTTTTGAGGTACGACCGGAGAGTCTCGTCCCCCCGGCGCTTGATGGATTTGAGGTCCCACGGTTGCGCCGGCTTGTCGGAGAGGGACTGGAAGTTGGCGGTGAAGCGTCGACTGAAGTCGCCCCAGTCATCGATGCAGTGTCGGGGTAGATGTCGCAGACATTGCAGCGCGTCTTGCCCAAGGACAATGGGTAAGTATGCGGTCATCACGTCTTCGGACGCCCCGGCAGCTCGAGCAGCGGTGGTGTATACGGCTAGCCAACCCCCTGGATCTTGCTTAGGTTCATATTTGTCGACATTGGATACCTTGAAGTTGGGAGGCCATTGGATGGCCCTAAGGCGCGGAGTAAGAGCAAACACTCCGCATGTGTCCTCCTGTCGTCGGGGATGATGTCTATCCCGGGGAGGGGAGTAGTGGTTGTGGTTCCTCGACCGCCCTCGGGTGGTGCCGCCAGTTGAGGCCATTGCCGACTCAGTTCTGGTGGCCTGGCTTTGAGCTGGGATGCCATGATCCCTGTCGTACACTTCCCGACGGCGAATCTCGTTCTCATGCCGCCGTTCGCGCGAAGCATTGATGGAGCTTCGCGCGTCTCGGCGACTGTTGATGGCGTGTCGTAGATCGTTCGGCGGGTGAGCGAGCGGTAGAAGATGGTTGGCCGCCTGGGTGAACAGTCGTCGGTAGCCCTCAGCGTTGGGAGGCCGAGGGAGTCCATCAGCTATCCGAGCTAGTACCCCTCCGACTTCGCTCGGTTTGTTCATAGCTCGGGCGAAGTCGGGATTCAGGTTGCGCCCGAAGAATGGATTCTCCCGGCGTTGCCTTGCATCTTGCTCGGCTTGCTCCTGAGCCCGGCGGCGATCACGTCGTCGGGAGTTCCTTCGTTCTCTGAAGACGCGTTCTTCTAGAGTCTCTCCTATCTCCGAGACCTCGTCTCGCGAGACAGGCTGCTCCGGATCCCATTCTCCGGCCGCGTGATGTCGTCGAATGTTCCTGCGCTGGTTCCTCCGTCAGCGGGATTCTCGTTGAGGTGGTTCTTCTCCGGGTGCGGTCGGCTCGTCGTCGGAGACGGTAGGCGACTCCACTCTCCAGATGAAGAGGACGTCAGGGTAGAATGGTACTGTCGTCGCGGCGACTTTCTTTCCGTTCTCCTTTGAGGGCGGAGGAACGGAAAGAACGACTTGCTTCCCCTTGGTATCCTTCTTCCTCGCGATCCGTGTCCATTCTTTTGTCGGGGAAGTAGACAGTGGAGTTCTCCGGGTCAGCGGGCCCTCGGTTCCCGATTTTCTGGAGACGATCTTTTTTCGGAGAGCTGGAGGTTGTGCTTCTCTGGCATTTTCGGAGTTTGTTGAAGGAGACTTCTTTTCCGGCGGATCCGCAATGCGGTGTAGAGTTCCCTCTTCATCCGCTATGGATGAGATTGTCCCGAAGCAGAATACGGATCCGGGACGCAGGGTGATCTTGTTGTAGAAGGTGACGGCCATTGAGCTAGCTTGGATCGTCGACACACCCCCTACCTGGCGCGCCAGCTGTCGGTGTTTTGGGTCCGACCGCACACCCAGGGTTGCCCCTCAAGGTGTTTTTAGGAGTAGGACGGTGTCGACAACTGTAGCAAAATGGTTCGTGCCGATTGCACGAGGGACAGTGGACAAGATTTACAGGTTCGGGCCGCTTAGAGATGCGTAACACCCTACGTCCTGGTGAGTATGCTTGGAGGACAATATTACAAGGGAGCTCTCTAAATTGAGAGTGCAGAGAGTTGATGTGGGTGGCTAAGTAATAGTGTCGATCGTTCTGAAGGGGTGCCCCCTAGGCCTTATATACTCGACCGTGGGGCAATACACGTGGATATGATAACATCGAGTAGCTAAAAGATAGTGAACTGCTTGAGTTTATCTCCACGTAACCCTGCCGACTTATCCCCGCACAGCTCCGTTGCATGGGGGCTCCAGCGCGGGAAAGTCGGATCTCTGTTGCGGTCACTCGCTCGACGTTGTGGGCCGTCCGGGTTTGCTCCAATCCGGCCTCATGACGCGCTGCTTTGCTGGTTGTCTCTCCCCAGGCCCACGAAAGAATGACCTTACGATTTATTGGGCCCTTGGGCCTTTCGTGAGGTCTTTTACTCTGTCAGTGGACCCGGGGGATATCTATCCCCCCACAGATACCACTTCTGTCACACCCGGTTTCAGGGGGTAGAACCGAGCGCATATCATATGTGTGCCAGGATCCATTTCCACACATATGTTGACGTCACCAGTGTAATATATCAAAAGACAATGCAATAAAGGCGTAAAAAGAGAGTATAATATTTTATTACATCATCTTTATCAATGTATCTTGAACAAGTATCACATCAAAGTAAAGCGGAAATAAATAACAGGGGCAATCTCCCACAGGAAGATGACCGGCGCATCGTTAGACTTAAAATTCCTCATCGTCAAAGTCTTCGTCAAAGTCTCCAGCATCACCCTCTGATCAAAATATTAGCAAGGGTGAGCTCACTTATGGTCGGGGCTCAGCAAGTGGGGGAAAAATTAATGCAGGTATAACAAGGTGAGGCTAAGGTTGAGCAGTAAGCATTTTAGTTGCTCAACATTTTATTAACAACACCTGTCTTACTAATAAGTGTGAATCCCAAATATCCCATTTAAACAAAGGAATATGAATATAACAAAAACACTTAAGTGAAACCACTTAAGCAAACCATTGGCAGATCATCGGATCTCAATTTAATTCTATCTTCAAGTTCAATTATCATGTGAGGAGTCTAGGCCGCTCATAACCGGGAGCACGGCTGATATATCAATTTTACACTCTGCAGAGGTGGTACAACTTTACCCACAAGCCATGTATCCCATCTAGCCTGGGTTGATCGGACCCTTAAACACTGCCGAGGTGAATGGCTAGGGATCCATTATGAGGCTTTCACAAAATACACTTAATACGAAGCAACCCGCTAAGGTTTCTAAAGACGATGGTGGTGGCCCCCTGGGTGAGGTACCTTAGCCAAGAATACGTCCCCATGTTAACGTGGGCTGCCAGCACCTACCGCTCCCCCTCTTGTCCATATTTCAGGTAAGGTTGCGAGGCACTAAGAATATAAAGCTAATTACCAAAGCCAGAGCCATGATAACGCTTGTGGTTGCACTGTTATCCTGGGTGGTCACTCCATGTTCCAATTAATTTGAAATAATGCCGTTTTAACCATCGGGTTAATGTCAGAATTGCCAGTTTCAATTTTGGAACATTAATACCAATTAATGAGTGACATTAAAATCATTAAGTTGAGTGGTACCATAAATTTTGCAAAGCTTAATTATTTCCCCAGGTTAAACAAGGAATACATTTAGTAAATCTAGGAAATCCTTAATTAGGTAAACCCATCAAATTATGCAGTATATCAAAAAGTAAACATTATTATATGCAATGAGTGGGTACAAAAAAAATATGCAGAGGGAGAATCCACTTGCCTTGCTCAAATGCGTCCTGCGGATCGTCTTCGAACGAATTCGGTTCGTCTACCACACCGTCAGCCTCTAATAACGTTACACGTCGCCATACACAAATAAAGCATACACCAATAAATAAACACGCACCATTACATAAACATACACCATTACATGCACATTAACATATCACACTTATCACACTTTAAATACGTCCTAAACGCATAAATACTTATTAATTCGATTATAGTTATTATTGTGAATCCTAATGATGACTTTATGAGTGGGTGCAATAAATACAGTTTTAACTAGTATTAATATATTTTAACATCATCAATGAAATTAAATGATAATTATCGTCTTTAATACTAATAAATAAATTA
The DNA here is from genome assembly GCA_029449295.1 of Zea luxurians. NCBI lineage: Eukaryota > Viridiplantae > Streptophyta > Magnoliopsida > Poales > Poaceae > Zea > Zea luxurians. The sequence goes on from JAOPSE010000012.1 coordinate 71,848,675, forward strand.
ATAGCTTTTATACTTTTTATTTCTAACTCAAATTATTTAGTATAGCAAAAATGAATTTAACATTCTAAAAATCCCTATAAATACTAATTGAACTTTTTATAACTCAAGTGAGGTTATTTTGATATAAACTAGTATTTTGCTTACTCTAAAAATTTAAGTGCTCAATTTGCGAACATGTTTATTTGACTAGCAAAAATCTATTTTCCATCCTACTAATGATATTTTCTCCTTTCTTTATAAAAAGAAAATATTAATAAAATAATTAGATAAATCATCTAAAAATCCTATATTATTCATATGACATGAGTTCTATACCATTTTCTAAATCCATTAAAATGCACCTATGACTATAATTCTCCAAATAGTTTCTAAAGTTCCTTGTGACAAAATTTAACTACAAAAATTTCTATCTATTGTTTTTATCACCAACGTGTGACTACTAAATCTACGTCATATTTTTCTAATCAAAAAATCAACGCCACGACTAACATGAAATATCACGGTGTACTAACAATCTCATATCTCTACCAAAAATTCCATAACGCACATACACATAAATTATGGATCACACGTGTTCATATTACAACAAACTAAATATACAATTCATGAATCGAATCAAAAAGTATTTTATAAAATATACAAAATAATTTGGGTCGTCTTCAACCTTGGGTTCGCACGTGCGACGGGGAGGACTCGATGGGGTTTTGGTCAGGTGAAGAGGAGCAGGGGTTCGGTCTTCGGATGGCGAGTGCGTGGCTCCAGCGACGAACTGCGAGTTTCGGTGCACTCCGGCGACGAACAGCAACCTCCGGCGACGAGCAGTGCACTGGCGAGCGAGGAGAGCTAGAGAGAGAGAGGCGAGCTCGGGTAGGGGAGAATGGGAGAGAGGCTCGGTTTCCTTTTGTAGAGAGAGGGAGAGGAGAGGAAGAGACTGTCGGGAAGAGAACGATCAGTCTTCATGGCTACCATTGATGGCGTTCTTCACTGGGAGAGGTAATGGGGGAGAGAAACGGACGAAATTAAGCTCCATAACGCGAGATTCAAAACGGTCGTGCGGTGTTAGTCTTCGGCTTCGCGCGGCGTCGGGCGTCGGCTGGAGATGGCATTCTGGGCGCTGGGCTCGTCGGTCGCCTGGTCGGTCTCGGGTGGGCACGCTCGGCGCGGTGGAGCCGACTACCTGGGCGCGGCGGCATCACGCACGCAGGGAGACAGGAGGCAGGGCGCGCGGGTGGATGCGCACAGGTCGGGCTCTGGGACCGGCTTGGGTTGCGGGTGGGCAGAGAAGCGGGGCTCGGTGGCTCCCTGGCGCGCGGTAGAGAGAGCGGTGAGAGAGAGGAGAGAGATGGGAGAGAGATGAACAGAGGAAGAGGAAGCACTGGGGGCGGTGGTGGTTTGGCTGGGAAGCAGCCAGGGAGAGGGCATGCGCGCCCTAGGGTTTTGGGGATTGGGCCCTTAGTTGGGCCGGCTAGGTTAGGTTTAGTTTTTTTTCTTTTTTTTCTAATTTCGAAATGTATTTTTAAAGAGCTCAAAAATTCCCTAAAAATTCACCAAAGTTATTTATAAATAAATTACTTGTTTTTAGACTAATAATTATTATATTATTTAATTATTATATTATTCACTAGGATTTTTCTTTAAAAAGAATTTATAATAAACATCCGATAATTAATCAAGCGCATACAAAGAAAATGATCAAAATACAAATAAATAATTAAACACTTAAAAAAATTATTACCCTAATTAACATAATAACTAAATTCATTATTTTTAATTGATGGCTTTTATGGTGTTACAGAGTTCAGGACCGAGATGTCTAGGTCCTCGCATTACGGACTCGTCTTTTTTCCTAGTGTTTTAGACACTTGACAAAAAACTTTTTACAGTCGGCAAAAATTTTATCGGCAAAGGGCTCTTTGCCGAGTGTTTTTTCAGGCACTCGGCAAATTAAAAATCGCAAAAAATCCTAAAAAACAATATTTTTTTAATTAGGGGAATAACCCCTCAAACCAACGCCATTGACCAACCAATCGCTCTATCATTTTTCACCATTTTTTAACTAAATTCACTTATTTCATGGCCAGTGAGATTTGAAATCGCAACATTTCTCTCACACATAACCTCTTCTACCACTTCACATCTATCTCACTTATGTCCATATTATATTTTTCTTCCACACGTATTATAACAAATCAAGGGTAAATTGATTATTTGAGGCACTAAATGAATTTAAACAAAAAAGTTGTTAACTACAAAGTTGCATAGCTCTTTGAGATCTACAATTTTGATATAAGTAGTTTTTTCATTTGAAATCGTTTACAAAATTTGAAATCTTCAAACATATTTTTGTATGATAAGATGATTTTGAATTAAAAGTTGTCAATTATAAAGTTAAATAACTTTTCGAGACCTACAACTTTTATTTTGGTGGATTTTCTATCCAAGGTCATTTGAAAAATTTGAAATTTGAATTTAATATAGTTTTGCATGACCATATGATTATAAATCAAAAAGTGGTCAACTACAAATTTTGATAACTTTTTAAGACCTACTACTATCATTTTGGTGGTTTTTTTATCCGAGACTGTTTTACAAATTTGAATTTTAAATTTTTTAATTCAAACATAGTTTTCGTTGACAAGATGACCTAAAATAAAAAAGTTACAAACTACAAAACTCTATAACTACTTAAGATCTACAAAGTTTATTTTGGTTGTTTGGTTATTTATTCATCCAACATTGTTGTTCTAACATTGATCACAAATTTTATACATCTCCCTTATAGTTTCATAAACTACAAGAGATGTATATATGTTTTGTGAACAAATTTTCTTTAAGTTTGTCATATTAAGAAATGGCCAAAATAAATATTGTATATCTTGATGAGCTATACAAGTTTGTAGTTCAAAAACTTTTTCATTTAAATTAATTTACTGCTTCAAAATTTGATTTAAGAATTGTCTTTGCCTAGTGTCGAAAAAATACTCGGCAAAGACTCTTTTTGCCTAATATAAAAAAGCACTCGACAAAGAAGTTCTTAGCCTAGTGTCGGAAAAAAGCACTCGACAAGAAGCTCTTTGCCAAATGTCGAAAGAATACACTCAGCAAAGAAGCGTTGTCAAGTATTTTTTGACACTCAGTAAAAAGCTTATTTATCAAATGCTCGAAGAAAAACACTCAACAAATTATTTGACACTCGACAAAAAGCCAGATTTCAGTAGTTTCAGCCTCTGCTTTCTCAGGGTTGGACGCGGTGAAACCTTTAGGAAAAAGGTTGGTCGAGCCTAGGTGGCTGCTTAAGAAGACCATTTGTAAAGTATATACTTTTTTGTTGTCATCTTTAAGTTAATCGCTTGTAAAATAAGGTGTATTTTTAGAGGCACTTCACTACACGACGGTTGATCTTTAGCGACCCTTATTAGGTACCAACTGTTGGTTGCTAAAGGTTAGGGACCGACGGTCAGTCGCTAAATCTTTTTGTAGCAACGGTCGATTGGTCGCTAAAAGTCTAGAAATTTAACAACTTATGGTTGGTCGCTATAGATGTCATCGGAGACTAGCGGTGGGTCGCTATAGAGCAAGGATCACTATCAAATCTTATAGCCTGAACGTATCTATAGATGTTAGTGACTAAAAATTAATTAAAACAAGTAAACATTGATCGCTAAATTGCATGGTGATTTATTTTTTTTAATATTCAAATTTTTATTATTTATTTGGTAAATTTTTTATGAGTTTTTGAGTAATTTAAAAATGCATTTCAAAATAAAAAGAAAACCCTCCCTAACCCTAAGGCCCACCAGGGGCCCATCTACCTAACGCTAGCAGCTGCGCGCTCCCTAGCTTCTCTCCCAGTCGCCGCTGCCTCTATCTCTCCCTTCCCTCTTCTCTCTCCTCCCTTCCCTCGCCTCGCTCCTCTCTGTCCTGACCGAGCAGCAACGGCCGAGCCCTGGCCGAGCCGCCCTCCCCCGACCGTGCCTGCACCGACCGCCCATCACTGACCGCGGCCACGGGTGCGCTATCCACTTTGCAGGCAAGCTCATGGCCTCATGGGAGGCCGACGAAGTCGTAGCAGAGATCCGATACATGGGAGAGGAAGCGGGTGCGCCCACCGTCGCAGCAGCAGCAGAGAGCGCTCCGCCGCACCTGCTTCTGATATGCTTCTCGGGGCAGGGCCATGTGAACCCGATGCTCCGCCTGGCCAAGCGCATCGCGGCTAAGGGCCTCCTGGTGACCTTCTCCTCGATCTCCAGCGTCGGGGCGAAGCTTGCCGCGTTCGTGGGCGTGTCGGCCGACGGTGATGCCGGGACTGTGGGCTGGGGCCGCGTCCGGTTCGAGTTCATGGACGATGAGGACCCCAGGCCTGACCTGGACGACCTCTTGCGGCACCTCGTGAAAGACGGCCCACCGGCGTTTGCCGAGCTGCTGGAGCGGCTGGCGGACGCCAGGCGGCCTGTGGCGTGCATGGTGGTAAACCCGTTCATGTCGTGGGCAGTCGACATGGCCGCCAACGTGGGGATCCCTTCGGTGGTGCTATGGGTGCAGTCGTGCGCGGTTTCTCCCTCTACTACCACCACGTGCACGGCCTTATGGAGTTCCCTCCCGAGGACGACCTGGACGCGCGGTTCACGCTGCCTGGCCTCCTCGAGATGTACATGTGATTTACAATATCATGTTACATATTGCAATTATCACTTGTCTTGCAGACAGGCAATTGAAAAAGAGAATTGATCTTTTTTATGGGCGAAGTGTTGAAGATGGCTTTGGTGAAGAAAATGTCTTGTTAGCATCAAGTAAGTGGCGATATCTGAGAGCACCTAGAGGGGGGGGGGGGTGAATAGGTGATCCTGTAAAACTTGAAACTTAAAGCCACAAACTTGATTAATTGTTAGAGCAATAAAGCCAAGTGGCTAGAGAGGAGTTCTTGCTAAACACGATAACCACAAAGAAATCAACACAAAGAGGCACAGTGGTTTATCCCGTGGTTCGGCCAAGTCCAACACATGCCTACTCCATGTTGTGGCGTCCCAACGGACGAGGGTTGCACTCAACCCCTTTCAAGCGGTCCAAAGACCCACTTGAATACCACGGTGTTTTACTTTTGTTTCACTATATCCCGTTTGCGAGGAATCTCCACAACTTGCAGCCTCTCGCCCTCACAATTTGATGATCACAAATAAGCACGAAAGTAAGGATGGGATGAGCAACACACACAAGACACAAAATCAGAACAGAAACACGCACACAAGTCACAACTTGAGCTCGCAACACAACTCGAAGAGTTCTCTAGTCAAATGGAGCTCTAGTTGCTATCACAAAGAATCAAAAGCGCAGAAATGGAGTCTTGGTGCTTAGAGTTGATCAAAGAATGCTTTGTGTGCTCCTCCATGCGCCTAGGGGTCCCTTTTATAGCCCTAAGGGAGCTAGGAGCCGTTGGAAGCAATCCAGGAAGGCAATTCTTGCCTTCTGTCGGGTGGCGCACCGGATAGTCCAGTGCACCACAGGACATACCCTATTCACTGTCCGGTGCAGATTGCTTTCCTAAATTGGCGTAGCCGACCGTTGAAGATTTGGAGCCGTTGGCGCACCGAACACTGTCCAGTGCACACCGGACAGTCCGGTGCCCCCATCCGACCGTTGGCCCGGCCACGCTTCACGCGCGGATTGCGTGGCCGATCGTTGGCTCGCCCGACCGTTGACTAATCGGACAGTCCGGTGTCTCACCGGACAGTCTGATGATTTATAGCCGTATGCCGCCGTCGAGACCCGAGAGCAGGCTGTTCACCGGGACTGGTCCTGGCACACCAGACACTGTCCGGTGCACCACCGGACAGTCCGGTGCACCCAGACCGAGCTGCCTTTTTGGCTGAACACAGCCAACTTAACTCCAACGTGATTTCTCCTGTTTCTAACAGTTAGACACAATACATTAGTCTTCAAAACAATGTACTAAGTCTAGAAACATACCTTTAATCTTGATTTGCACTTCTTGAGTCTTTGGCACACATATTACTCAACACATTTGTGTTTAGCACTTAATCACCAAAATCTTATAGAAATGGCCCAAGGGCACATTTCCCTTTCAATCTCCCCCTTTTTGGTGATTAATGCCAACACAACAAAAAGCAACTAAAAGAAGTGCAACATCAATGCAAATGAGAACAAAAATGTTTTTGATTCAAATTTGGCATATATGGATCATTCTTTGCCACCACTTGGTTTGTTTTTGCAAATCAAACTCAATTTCCTATCTCTAAGTCAAAATCACTTGTTGAGGCATAGAGAGAGGTATTCTAAGAGAACTTGATCAAAGATTCAAAAACTCCCCCTTTTCCCATAATCAAACATTCTCCCCACAAGAGACAAACTTTTGACAATAAGAGACAATAAGAGTATTTTGACAAAACAAAAGCTCTACTCTACTATTTTCAAAATTCTCAAGTGGTAGCTGATCCATTTCTTGCTTTGGCCTTAATTTCTCCCCCTTTAGCATCAAGCACCAAAACGGGATCATTTTTGGCCCTTGAACCCCATTGCCTCACCAAAATCTTCAATTAAGAGTAAGAAGGCAATAAGAACACGGAGATGAACTTGGAGTAAGTTACCCTCTCATCGGAGTGCAGTGGAAGTCTTGCATGGTCCAAGTTCACCTTTTCCCTTTCAATCCTCCTTTGAGACTAAATTAAGAAAACTCAAGCACACGATTAGTCTTAAAGGGTCAAGTTGTAGCATGCCTCCTCCTAAATAAGTACATCACTTGCAAATGGACTTGTGAGGTCCGGGGATCATGAGTACAACTTGAGCACCACAAATAAATAATATGCATAAAGGAACATGATCAAAGGCATAAAACACATGTATGCTCTATATCAATCCAAGTTACGCGAATCTAAGACATTTAGCTCACTACGCAGCCTGCAAAAGGTCTTCTCATCTAAAGGCTTGGTAAAGATATCGGCTAGCTGGTTCTCGGTGCTAACATAAAACACTTCGATATCTCCCTTTTGCTGGTGGTCTCTCAAAAAGTGATGCCGGATGTCTATGTGCTTTGTGCGGCTGTGTTCAATAGGATTGTCCGCCATGCGGATTGCACTCTCATTGTCACATAGGAGTGGGACTTTGCTCAGATTGTAGCCAAAGTCCCGAAGGGTTTGCCTCATCCAAAGTAGTTGCGCGCAACACTGTCCTGCGGCAACGTACTCGGCCTCAACGATGGATAGGGCAACAGAAGTTTGTTTCTTAGAACTCCACGACACCAGGGACCTTCCTAGGAATTGGCACGTCCCTGATGTACTCTTCCTATCGACCTTACATCCAGCATAATCGGAGTCTGAGTATCCAATTAAGTCAAAGGTAGACCCCTTTGGATACCAGATCCCGAAGCAAGGCGTAGCAACTAAATATCTAAGAATTCGCTTAACGGCCACAAGGTGACACTCCCTTGGGTCTGATTGAAATCTAGCACACATGCATACGCTAAGCATAATATCCGGTCTACTAGCACATAAATAAAGTAAAGACCCTATCATAGACCGGTATGCCTTTTGATCAACGGACTTACCTCCTTTGTTGAGGTCGACATGTCCGTCGGTTCCCATTGGAGTCTTTGCGGTATTGGCGTCCTTCATCCCAAACCGCTTGAGCAAGTCTTGCGTGTACTTCGTTTGAGAGATGAAGGTGCCGTCCTTGAGTTGCTTCACTTGGAACCCAAGGAAGTAGTTCAACTCGCCCATCATCGACATTTCGAATTTTTGAGTCATCACCCTGCTAAATTCTTCACAAGACTTTTGGTTAGTAGAACCAAATATTATGTCATCGACATAAATTTGGCACACAAATAGATCACCGTCACAAGTCTTAGTGAAAAGAGTTGGATCGGCTTTCCCAACCTTGAAAGCATTAGCAATTAAAAAGTCTCTAAGGCATTCATACCATGCTCTTGGGGCTTGCTTAAGTCCATAGAGCACCTTAGAGAGCTTACACACGTGGTCGGGGTACCGTTCATCCTCAAAGCTAGGGGGTTGCTCCACGTACACCTCCTCCTTGATTGGCCCATTGAGGAAAGCGCTCTTTTCACGTCGATTTGGAACAACCTGAAAGAATGGTGAGCGGCATAGGCTAACAAAATACGAATCGACTCTAGCCTAGCCACAGGAGCAAAAGTCTCCTCAAAGTCCAAACCTGCGACTTGGGCATAACCTTTTGCCACAAGTCGAGCCTTGTTCCTTGTCACCACCCCGTGCTCGTCCTGTTTGTTGCGGAACACCCACTTGGTTCACACAACGTTTTGCTTGGGATGTGGCACCAGTGTCCAAACATCATTTCACTTGAAGTTGTTGAGCTCTTCCTGCATCGCCAACACCCAGTCCGGATCTAGCAAGGCCTCTTCTACCCTGAAAGGCTCAATAGAAGAGACAAAAGAGTAATGCTCACAAAAGTTAGCTAATCTAGAGAAAGTGGTTACTCCCTTGCTAATGTCACCCAAAATCTGGTCGACGGGATGATTCCTTTAAATCATCGCTCGAACTTGAGTTGAAGGGGCCTGTGGAACTTCTTCCTCCTCATCTTCGACATCCTGTGCTCCCCCTTGATCACACGCCTCTTCTTGAGGGACCTGTTTGTCATCTTGAGTTGGGGGTTGCACCGTCATTGAGGAAGAAGGTTGATCTTGCTCCTTGTGTTCCTGTGGTCGCATGTCTCCAATCGCCATGGTATGAATTGCTTCCGTTGGAACATCATCCTCATCTACATCATCAAGATCAACTTGCTCTCTTGGAGAGCCATTAGTCTCATCAAATACAACGTCGCTAGAGACTTCAACCAAACCCGATGATTTGTTGAAGATTCTATACGCCTTTGTATTTGAGTCATAACCTAACAAAAACCCTTCTACAGCTTTGGGAGCAAATTTTGAATTTCTACCTTTCTTCACCAGAATGTAGCATTTACTCCCAAAAACTCGAAAATACGAAATGTTGGGTTTGTTACCAGTTAGTAGCTCGTATGACGTCTTCTTGAGGAGGCGATGAAGGTAGACCCGGTTTATGGCATGGCAAGCCGTATTCACATCTTCCGACCAAAACCGCTCGGGCGTCTTGAATTCTCCAAGCATCGTCCTTGCCATGACTATAAGCGTCCTGTTCTTCCTCTCTACCACACCGTTTTGCTATGGTGTGTAGGGAGCGGAGAACTCGTGCTTGATTCCTTCCTCCTCAAGGTACTCCTCCACTTGAAGGTTCTTGAACTCGGACCCGTTGTCGCTTCTAATCTTTTTCACCTTGAGCTCAAATTCGTTTTGAGCCCGCCTTAGAAAGCGCATGAGGGTCCCTTGGGTTTCTTGTGACGGAACCTCCCAAGTAATTAGGCCCACCTACAGTTGTCCTTGTCCAACGGACTTCAGACAACCCTGTAGGTGCCCCTGAATTACTTGACAAGTTCGGTATCTTTCCTTACCTTACCAGGAACGATTCACCCATCTTGCAGACATTACAGAACATCGGAGATAAAGAATTGCGGAAGCGATTACATAATTCACATTTATTTAAAAGCAAGCTCAAGTTGTTTTATTACAGACCAGAACTAAGAGCGAGTGCTGAGTAGTATTATAATACAAACCAAGGGAGGCAAAAACTCCTCCAGATAAGTTTTAAGCAAAAGATCTATACGGAGGACCAAGTCCTCCCGCACTTCAGTCTTGTTTTTCTTCCTTGGGAACCACCTTGGCATAGAAGCAGCAGAAATCTGCTACTTCCTCACCTAAAAACAACGGAGGGATAAACCCTGAGTATGGAATTACTCAGCAAGACTTACCCGACTAAAGAAAAGACTCTCAAGGGTATGCTGGTGTCGGGGACCATAATTAGGGGTACCCTCAAGACGCCTAATTCTCAGCTGGTAACCCCCATCAGCATAAAGCTGCAGAGGCCTGATGGGTTTGATTAAGTCAGGGATCAGTCCATACGAGCGACTCAATCACGCCACGCCCGAGCCTAGCCTCGGGCAAGGGCAGCCGACCCTGAGATGTTTCCGTCTCGCCCGAGGCCTCCTCTTTCACGGTAGACGCATCTCCGGCTTGCCCGAGGCCTTGCCTTCGTTAAGAAGCAACCCTGACTAAATCACCGCGCCGACCGACCAAGTCACTGGGGCCTTTAACGCAAAGAGTAAGACTGACGGGCGGCCAGGCTTGGCCAAAAGCGCCAGAGGAAGCTCCGCCCGACCCAGGGCTCGGACTCGGGCTAAGGCCCCGGAAGACGGCGAACTCCGCTCCGCCCGACCCAGGGCTCGGACTCGGGCTAAGGCCCCGGAAGACGGCGAACTCCGCTCCGCCCGACCCAGGGCTCGGACTCGGGCTAAGGCCCCGGAAGACGGCGAACTCCGCTCCGCCCGACCCAGGGCTCGGACTCGGGCTAAGGCCCCGGAAGACGGCGAACTCCGCTCCGCCCGACCCAGGGCTCGGACTCGGGCTAAGGCCCCGGAAGACGGCGAACTCTGCTCCGCCCGACCCAGGGCTCGGACTCGGGCTAAGGCCCCGGAAGACGATGAACTCCGCTTCGCCCGACCCAGGGCTCGGACTCCACCCCGACCTCTGCCGAACGACCTCCGCCTCGCCCGACCCAGAAGCTCGGGCTCGGCCTCGGCCATGCAGGACAGACTCGACCTCGGCTTCGGAGGAGCCTCCACGTCGCCCGACCTAGGGCACGAGTCCGCCACGTCAACAGGAAGCGCCATCATCACCCTACCCCGAGCCAACTCAGGCCGCAGGGAACAGGACCGACGTCCCATCTGGCTAGCTCCGCCAGATAGGCAATGATGGCACCCCGCTGGACCCATGACGACGGCGGCTCTCAGCTCTCTTACGAAAGCAGGGGGACGTCAGCAAGGGCCCAACCACTCCGACAGCTGTCCCTCCGCCCGGCTCCATTGCTTCTCCGACAGCCACGACGCCACACTAGCTGGGTGCCAAGATCTCTCCGGCTGCCACCTTGGCATGTACTTAGGGCACTAGCTCTCCCCCGCTAGACACGTAGCACCTTGCTACACCCCCATTTGTACACCTGGATCCTCTCCTTACGCCTATAAAAGGAAGGACTAGGGCCTTCTTAGAGAAGGTTGGCCTCGCGGGAACGAGGGGCAGGGGCAGGCGCTCTCTCGGGGCCGCTCGCTCCCCTCACCCGCGCGGACGCTTGTAACCCCCTACTGCAAGCGCACCCGACCTGGGCGCGGGACGAACACGAAGGCCGCGGGATCTCTGACTCCCTCACGACCCGGCTCCGGCCACCTCGCTCTCGCTCTCTCCCCCCTTCGCGCTCGCCCACGCGCTCGACCCATCTGGGCTGGGGCACGCGGCACACTCACTCGTCGGCTCGGGGACCCCCGGTCTCAGAACGCCGACAGTTGGCGCGCCAGGGTAGGGGCCTGCTGCGTGTTGACGAGTAGTTTCCCGTCAAGCTCCAGATGGGCAGTCTCCAACGACCTCTTCAACCCGGGACGGTGCTCCGTTTCGGGAGTCTCGAGTTCATGTCTTTCGACGGCAGCTACGACATGATACTCCTTCCACCGCCGTGCGACAGCGACAATGGTGGCAAACAGCCCGCCCGCCGGCGGCGGAATCGACGACGTCTTTCCCACGTGGGGGAAGGACAACTTTCGAGCTCACCCCATCCTCTCCCTCGCCATCGGAGGAGGAGGCGGGGCAACCAAGGCCGAGCGGGAGGCTGCGCTCAGTCGACTGTCGAGCAAATTGACATCCCCAACGCCCCAACGGAGGACGCGTCGGGCATCACCCACGCGTTTGAGGCGAAGGCGAGCGCCGTCCCCCCACGACACGCCGACCCCGAGCAAGTGGACGACGCCAGCGCGCTCACGGAGGGCCTGCAGGACGTCGCCCTCGCACCCAGGACGACAGCACGATCAGCCCCCGATGCGACTTCGTCGATCCTCGTCGACCAAAAGGTACCGGCTGATTCTCATCCTTTGTCATTTCGACTCGGCCTCAACCCGCCTAGCGACCTCGCTTTGGCGGGCGCTCACGTTGAGGCGAGTGCAACCTCTCTGGGGTTTCGTGTGCGGTTGCCTTGGGACCGATTGACGGACGTCTCGACCTACGGGCCCTCTGGGTCCGAGGAAGATGACGATCCCAGCATCTGCTGGGATTTCTCTGGATCTGGCAACCCCAGTGCCATGCGGGATTTCATGACCGCATGCAACTACTGCCTCTCCGACTGTTCTGACGGCAGCCGCAGCCTTGACGACAAGGATTGCGGCCCGAGCCGCGAATGTTTCCACGTCGAGCTAGGGGATCCCTCCGGAGGCAGCTGTCTCGGCATGCCGGAGGATGGTGATCCCCCTAGGCCAGCGCCTCGCGCCGACATCCCGCGGGAGCTAGCTGTGGTCCCCGTTCCGGCGGGGGGTCACGACCCACAGCTCGAGCAAGTCCGTGGGGCGCAGGCCGGGCTCGATGAGGGAGCAGGAGCGCTCGAGGCAATCCGCCGGAACGTCGGGCAGGTATGGGCGAGCCAGCCCCCGGCCGGAGGAATACGTCACCTGCCCCAAGGTCTCTAGCACCGCATCGCCAACGATGCCAGGGACAGACCGCCACCCGCATCCGGCGGAACCGGTCAGGACCTGGCCACCGCAGCAATGCTCCTCCGCGCGATGCCGGAGTCATCAACCACCGAGGGTCGGCGAATCCAGGGAGAGCTCAAGCATCTCCTGGAAGGCGCTGCGGCCCGGCGGGCCGAGAGCTCTGCCTCCCGAAGGCAGGGGTACCCCTCGGAACCTCGTGCCGCGACTTCCCGACTCACGCGGGAAGCCTCGGTCTACACCGGGCGCACGCGCAACACCGCGCCTGCGGCCCCGAGCCACCTCGGTGACGAGCACCATCATCGCGACCGTCGGGCCCGCCTCGATGAAAGGGTGCGCCGAGGTTATCACCCCAGGCGTGGGGGACGCTACGACAGCGGGGAGGATCGGAGTCCCTCGCCCGAACCACCCGGTCCGCAGGTCTTCAGCCGGGCCATTTGGCGGGCGCCGTTTCCGCCCCGATTCCGACCCCCGACTACTATCACAAAGTACTCGAGGGAAACGAGACCGGAATTGTGGCTTGCGGACTACCGCCTGGCCTATCAACTGGGTGGGACGGACGACGACAACCTCATCATCCGCAACCTCCCCCTGTTCCTCTCCGACACCGCTCGCGCTTGGTTGGAGCACCTGCCTCCGGGGCAGATTTCCAACTGGGAGGATCTGGTCCAAGCCTTCGCCGGCAATTTCCAGGGCACGTACGTGCGCCCCGGGAATTCCTGGGACCTCCGAAGCTGCCGGCAACAGCAGGGAGAGTCCCTTCGGGACTACATCCGGCGATTCTCGAAGCAGCGCACCGAGCTGCCCAACATCACCGACTCCGATGTCATCGGCGCGTTCCTTGCCGGCACCACCTGCCGCGACCTGGTGAGCAAGTTGGGTCGCAAGACCCCCACCAGGGCGAGCGAGCTGATGGACATCGCCACCAAGTTCGCCTCTGGTCAGGAGGCGGTCGAGGCCATCTTCCGAAAGGACAAGCAGCCCCAGGGCCGCCCGTCGGAAGATGCTCCCGAGGCGTCTACTCCGCTCGGCGCCAAGAAGAAAGGCAGGAGGAAGTCGCAAGCGAAACGCGACGCTTCCAGCACGGACCTTGTCGCCGCCGCCGAGTACAAGAACCCTCGGAAGCCCCCCGGAGGCGCCAACCTCTTCGACAAGGCACTCAAGGAGACGTGCCCCTACCATCAGGGGCCCGTCAGGCACACCCTCGAGGAGTGCGTCATGCTTCGGCGCCACTTCCACCGGGCCGGGCCACCCGCAGAGGGTGACAGGGCCCGCGACGACGGCAAAAAGGAAGATCACCAAGCAGGAGAGTTCCCCGAGGTCCGCGACTGCTTCATGATCTACGGAGGGCATGCGGCGAATGCCTCGGCTCGGCATCGTAAGCAGGAGCGTCGGGAGGTCTGCTCGGTGAAGGTGGCGGCGCCAGTCTACCTAGACTGGTCCGACAAGCCCATCACCTTCGACCAGGATGACCACCCCGACCACGTGCCGAGCCCAGGGAAGTACCCGCTCGTCGTCGACCCCGTCATCGGCGACGTCAGGCTCACCAAGGTCCTGATGGATGGGGGCAGCTGCCTCAACATCATCTACGCTGAGACCCTCAGGCTCCTGCGCGTCGATCTGTCATCCGTCCGAGCAGGCGCTGCGCCCTTCCACAGGATCATTCCCGGGAAGCGCGTCCAGCCCCTCGGACAGCTCGACCTTCCTGTCTGCTTCAGAACACCCTCCAACTTCCGAAGGGAGACTTTGACGTTCGAGGTGGTCGGGTTCCGAGGGACCTACCACGCAGTGTTGGGAAGGCCATGCTACGCGAAGTTCATGGCCATCCCCAACTACACCTACCTGAAGCTCAAGATGTCGGGCCCCAACGGGGTCATCACCGTCGGCCCCACGTACAAACACGCGTTCGAATGCGATGTGGAGTGCGTGGAGTACGCCGAGGCCCTCGCCGAGTCCGAGGCCCTCATCGCCGACCTGGAAGACCTCTCCCGGGAAGTGCCGGACGTGAAGCGACATGCCGGCAACTTCGAGCCAGCGGAGACGGTTAGGGCCGTCCCTCTCGACCCCGGTGGCGACACCTCCAAGCAGATTCGGATCGGTTCCGGGCTCGACCCCAAATAGGAAGCAGTGCTCGTCGACTTTCTCCGCGCAAACGCCGACGTCTTTGCGTGGAGTCCCTCGGACATGCCCGGCATACCGAGGGATGTCGCCGAGCAATCGCTGGATATTCGGGCCGGAGCCCGACCGGTCAGACAGCCTCTGCGCCGATTCGACGAGGAAAGGCGCAGGGTGATAGGCGAGGAGATCCACAAGCTGATGGCAGCAGGGTTCATCAAAGAGGTATTCCATCCCGAATGGCTTGCCAACCCTGTACTTGTGAGGAAGAAAGGGGGGAAATGGCGGATGTGTGTAGACTACACTGGTCTCAACAAAGCATGTCCGAAGGTCCCCTACCCTCTACCTCGCATCGATCAAATCGTGGACTCCACTGCAGGGTGCGAAACCCTGTCTTTCCTCGATGCCTACTCAGGGTATCATCAAATCAAGATGAAAGAGTCCGACCAGCTCGCGACTTCTTTCATCACGCCCTTCGGCATGTACTGTTATGTCACAATGCCTTTCGGTCTGAGGAACGCGGGTGCAACATACCAGCGGTGCATGAACCATGTGTTCGGCGAACACATCGGTCGCACGGTCGAGGCCTACGTCGATGACATCGTAGTCAAGACGAGGAAAGCCTCCGACCTTCTCTCCGACCTTGAACTGACATTCCGGTGTCTCAAGGCGAAGGGCGTCAAGCTCAATCCTGAGAAGTGCGTCTTCGGGGTGCCCCGAGGCATGCTCTTGGGATTCATCGTCTCCGAGCGGGGCATCGAAGCCAACCCGGAGAAGATCGCAGCCATCACAAACATGGGGCCCATCAAGGACTTAAAAGGCGTACAGAGGGTCATGGGATGCCTCGCGGCCTTGAGCCGTTTCATCTCGCACCTCGGCGAAAGAGGCCTGCCCCTGTACCGTCTCTTAAGGAAGGCCGAGTGCTTCACTTGGACTCCCGAGGCCGAGGAAGCCCTCGGGAACCTGAAGGCGCTCCTCACCCAGGCGCCCGTCTTGGTACCCCCAGCTGATGGAGAAGCCCTCTTGGTCTGCGTCGCCGCTACCACTCAGGTGGTTAGCGCCGCGATCGTGGTCGAAAGGCAGGAAGAGGGGCATGCTTTGCCCATTCAGAGGCCAGTTTACTTCGTCAGCGAGGTGCTGTCCGAGACCAAGATCCGCTACCCACAAGTCCAGAAGCTGCTATATGTAGTGATCCTGACGAGGCGAAAGCTGCGACATTACTTCGAGTCTCATCCGGTGACTGTGGTGTCATCCTTCCCCCTGGGGGAGATCATCCAGTGCCGGGAAGCCTCGGGACGGATCGCGAAGTGGGCGGTGGAAATCATGGGCGAGGCAATCTCGTTCGCCCCTCGGAAGGCCATCAAGTCCCAGGTACTGGCGGACTTCGTAGCCGAATGGGTCGACACCCAGTTGCCGACGGCTCCGATCCAACCGGAGCTCTGGACCATGTTTTTCGACGGGTCGCTGATGAAGACGGGAGCCGGCGCGGGCCTGCTCTTCGTCTCGCCCCTCGGGAAACACCTGCGCTACGTGCTCCGCCTCCATTTCCCGGCGTCCAACAATGTGGCTGAGTACGAGGCTCTGATCAACGGATTGCGAATCGCCATCGAGCTAGGGGTCCGACGCCTCGATGCACGCGGCGACTCGCAGCTCGTCATCGACCAAGTCATGAAGAACTCCCACTGCCGCGACCCGAAGATGGAGGCCTACTGTGATGAGGTTCGACGCCTGGAAGACAAGTTCTACGGGCTCGAGCTTAACCACATCGCCCGGCGCTACAACGAGACTGCGGACGAGCTGGCAAAGATAGCCTCGGGGCGAACGACGGTTCCCCTGGACGTCTTCTCCCGGGATCTGCACCAACCCTCCGTCAAGATCGGCGACACGCCCGAGCCCGAGGTGCCCTCGGCCCCGTCCGAGGCAGCCTCGGCCCAGCCCGAGCCATCCTCGGCTCAGCCCGAGGAACCCTCGGCCCCCGAGGGCGAAGCACTGCGCATCGAGGAGGAGCAGAGCGGGGTCACGCTGGAACAAGATTGGCAGACCCCGTACCTGCAGTATCTCCGCCAAGAAGAACTGCCCCTCGACCGGGCAGAGGCTCGGCGGGTAGCGCGACGCGCCATGTCGTTCGTCTTGCTGGGCGATGAGAAGGAGCTCTACCACCGTAGCCCCTCGTGCATCCTCCAGCGATGCATCTCCATCGCCGAGGGTCAGGAACTCCTGCAGGAAATACACTCGGGGGCTTGCGGCCATCATGCAGCACCTCGAACCCTCGTCGGGAACGCTTTCCGCCAAGGCTTCTATTGGCCGACGGCGGTGGCTGACGCCACTAGGATTGTCCGCGCCTGCGAAGGGTGCCAATTCTATGCGAAGCAGACCCACCTGCCCGCTCAGGCTCTGCAGACGATACCCATCACCTGGCCCTTCGCTGTGTGGGGTCTGGACCTCGTCGGCCCTCTGCAGAAGGCGCCCGGGGGCTACACGCACCTGCTGGTCGCCGTCGACAAATTCTCCAAATGGATCGAGGTCCGACCCCTGAACAGCATCAGATCCGAGCAGGCGGTGGCGTTCTTCACCAACATCATCCATCGCTTCGGGGTCCCGAACTCCATCATCACCGACAACGGCACCCAGTTCACCGGCAAAAAATTCTTGGATTTTTGCGAGGATCACAACATCCGGGTAGACTGGGCCGCCGTAGCTCATCCCATGTCGAATGGGCAAGTGGAACGTGCCAACGGCATGATTCTACAAGGGCTCAAGCCCCGGATTTACAATGATCTCAACAAGTTCGGCAAGCGATGGATGAAGGAACTCCCCTCGGTGGTCTGGAGCCTGAGGACGACGCCAAGCCGAGCCACAGGTTTCACGTCGTTCTTCCTGGTCTACGGGGCCGAGGCCGTCCTGCCCACTGACCTGGAATACGGCTCCCCAAGGACGAGGGCCTACAACGAAGAAAGCAACCAAGCTAGCCGAGAAGACTCGCTGGACCAGCTGGACGAGGCTCGGGACAGGGCCTTACTACACTCGGCGCGGTACCAGCAGTCCCTGCGACGCTACCACGCCCGAGGGGTCCGACCCCGAGACCTCCAGGTAGGCGATCTGGTGCTTCGGCTGCGGCAAGACACCCGAGGGAGGCACAAGCTCACGCCCCCCTGGGAGGGGCCGTTCGTCATCGCCAAAGTTCTGAAGCCCGGAACGTACAAGCTGGCCAACAGTCAGGGCGAGGTCTACGGCAACGCTTGGAACATCCAACAGCTACGTCGCTTCTACCCTTAAGATGTTTCCAAGTTGTTCATATACCTCACATCCACGCAAAGTTTAGTCAACAAGGAAGGGTCGGCCTCGCCTCGGCAAAGCCCGACCCTCCCTCGGGGGCTAAAAGGGGGGAAACCCCCTCTGCATCAAAATTTTCCTCAAACAGAAAATCTCTTTTACCAGAATATCTTCCGTGCTTTTTGACTACTTCGAAAAG
The DNA here is from genome assembly GCA_029449295.1 of Zea luxurians. Taxonomy (NCBI): domain Eukaryota; kingdom Viridiplantae; phylum Streptophyta; class Magnoliopsida; order Poales; family Poaceae; genus Zea; species Zea luxurians. The sequence continues at coordinate 71,866,841 of JAOPSE010000012.1, forward strand.
TGGGTCCTGGAAACGACGGGGTCCACGTAAGCAGTCAAGGCTGACCGAGCCGAGGGACTCCTACGCCTCCGGGATAAGGATACCTCACTCATCACCTTCTGCGATAAGTAACTCGCGTTCGGATAAGGTGACTCCGCGGATCGAACAAGTCTCTACGTTCGGAAGCTCTTCTGTCGAAGCGATTCTTCGAGTTTTCTCGACTAAGTCGGTGATAGGGCCTCATGGACGAGTAAAAGTGCACGTAAGCGGCAAGGCCGACCGAGCCGAGGGACTCCCACACCTCCGGGATACGGATACCTCACTCCTCACCTTCCGCGAGAAGCAACTTTCGCTCGCACAAACATCCCTGTTACCAACGAAAAGTCCAGATGCTTGGAACAAGAGGAAAAGGGACGCAGCTTTACAACACAGCGAGGGTGTGTGTTCTGGCCTCGACGGCCGCACAAAGCACACGCTACAAGACAAGCTGATCCTGCAGGCTCAGGTCTTGGCGCTGGAAGGGGGCGGCGACACCCCCGGCATCGACAGCACCTTCGGCAAGGCCCGAACTGGCCTCGGACGGCGACGCGGTCCGAGGACCTCCGCTCCAAAGGACGGCGTCATCACCACGCCCGGGCGATCGTTGTCAGGGACTTCTCCGGGAATCCGGCCCGAGCAGGCGGCTCGGCCAGCCACCTCCGGGGCCTCGGCCAACCACCTTCCGAGGGCACGAGCCCGGTCCGAAGCCTCGGCTGACCAACTCCGGCGTCGATCCTGCCAACGGACAACTCGGCTAGGCTCCGGCCAACCAGGTTTCATTTCCGAGCCAACTCTGCCTTTGCTCATGCTGATATCGCTACCCCCGGCCTCGGCTCGTCGAAGAGCGGCCGAGGGGTCTCTTTAACTAAGCTGGAGGAGCCTCGGACAACAGGGCCGACCGAGCCGAGGGACTCCTACGCCTCCGGGATACGGATACCTCACTCGTCACCTTGACACGGGGCGACTCATGCTTGGTGAAGCGGTTCAGACAATCAGCAGATGAGTCTTAGTGCTCGGAAATGAGGAAAAAACACGGCTCCGTGCCGTAATTACATACATGTTCAGGCCCTGAAAGCCAAAATGAACAAAAAACCCGGCACTCGAAATGCCATTACAAACGGAACTCCGGTTCCGCCCCCGCGGGTACGGACAACCTCCCCGCCAGGGAAGCCCGAGGGGCGACAAGCTCTGGGTGAATCACCAGCAAACGCGGGACGCCCCTGAGCACCCCGGCAGATCCTCGCAGCCGTCCTCGCCGCGAATGCGAGGGGGAAGACGGAATGTTGCATCCTAGCTAGGCAGCAACAGTTCTCCTTCCCCGGCATGGCTGGAGGATGTCTCCGCCGTGGGGCTAAAAGGCGATTGCCACCACCAGAAGCTGGAAAATGAGGTGGTCCGCCGACCCGCGTAGGAGGTGGAGCCCCGGCTCGCCTTGCTCCCCGCCCCGGCGAGGATGACGAACGCCCTCAACACTGAGGGCGGGGCCGGGACCACAGCCCGGTTCGCCTCCCCCCATCCGGGAGCTGGAGGCCACCGTCTCGGGTGATCACCAGCGGAGGGGAGCCGCCGGGCTGTGTGATGAAAATCCTTGAAGCCGAACGATGGCTGAAAGGTACCCGCTCCCACGGAGTGGTGTCCCCCGACGATGAGGCACGGAGACGGCGGTTTCCCCCATCCAGGGGCTTGAAAGGTGGAAAGACACGATGCATAAGGGAGGAAGAAGACATGGTCGCCTTACGAAAGGGGTCGCCCTCCTTTTAAAGGCAACTCTCCGTGCTTGCGCCCCCAACCGTCACCGGCTGAGTCTTCTCCAACACGCCTCCAAAGCCCTCCCCTGCGGCGCGGGGGCTGGGACCCACCTGTCATGCAGACCGGCTCCGAGCAGAAGAAGCCGAACCGCCACGCGCGGCGCGCGCGCAACCACCCAGCAGTTACAAGTGACCCTCCACTTTTGCCCAGACCAACGGGCGAAGGGGGCGGGCAGCCATGCGGGCGGCATGCAACCGCGCCAAGTGGACGCGCCTCTCCGACTCCTGACAGACCAGCACGGAGGCTCAAGCCCACGCGTCGCGAAACCAGCGCGCCGGATGCTGCATGTAAGCCACTATGCCACTTGCGCCACCACCGCACCTCCTCGGTTGCGGAACCAATACCGCGACCCGAGGCGGCCCAGTGCGCGGCCCAGCAGCACCAGCCGGGCGCAGCGGTCAAACGCAGTCAAAAGTGGGCCGGCAGTGATGACAGTGGCAGGCGCGCAAGAGCAGCGGTCACGCCATCAGCCAAGCTCACGTCCCATCCGGAGGCAGCAAGAGAACCCCCTCTCTCACGGTGTGAAGACGACACGCCCGTGACCCGTTCCTCGAACGGCTCGCGCACGCAACGGCAGCTTCGCTGACCGCCCGCCCCGGCGCATTAACTCCGCGGCTCGACGGGCAGCGCTACTGGCGGGAGCAGCTGGCGACGTTTCGCCTTCGCCAAAACGACCACACCAAAAAAGGTACGCCACGACGTTCAATTTCGAATCCTTTTTCCCTTTTCCTTCTTTCTCTATCTCTTGCAACAGGGACCGGGAAAGGGGATACCCCAAAGGGATCCTTCCCTGTGAAGGAACTAGGCTCCAAGCCTCCTTACTGATCAGGGGTTCGAAGGCTGGCCCCCCGAAGGGTTCAACAGCCGCCTCAGATCGCGTGGGCCCGACACCCACTACTGGTCAGGGGTTCGAAGGTCGGCCCCCGAAAGGTCCCACGACCGCCTCAGGCTACTCGGGCTCCGCGCCCCTTACTGATCAGGGGTTCGAAGGCTGGCCCCCCGAAGGGTTCACAGTCGCCTCAGACACCGAGCGAGGGATGACCAGGGGTACGTTCGATACATAACCAAGGCTCGGGCTGCGCTCCCGAGGTACCCTAGGACATTTCCGAGACCAGCGGGAACGACTCTGTAACGGAATCCCATCGGAGGGAGGCAACGAGCCCTCGGACCCCGTCGCCAGGGGACCGGGTCCGGCAGATCACCCGCAGGTACTTTTGGGCGTGCCTCCGGGCCCCTAGCCGACCCCCAACGAACGGGGCACGGACGTCCACTCGGATTACCCGATTGCAGCTCACCGGAGACACCATGTTCGGTGCCCATCGAGGGTAACATGGCGCTCTCCCCCCCTCCTCCTTGCGGAAAGGCGACGTAGGGGCGTATGTAAAAAAGCCGAGTCTGTCCCTGATCGTCCTCTCGCTCCGCGCGGAGGCTCGGGGGCTGCTCTCGCAAACCCGGCTCCGGCCGAACCGTTGACAGCGTCAACATACCAGCCCGAGAACTTGGGCCCCGACAGTGCACCCGGGCTACGGCCTGTTCGCATGAGGGAACCGCCAGACCAGCCGAAGCATTACGCAAGGCATTAAGACCTCGAAGGAGTGAAACCACTCCTCCGAGGCCTCGGGGGCTACACCCGGCGGGTGCGCTCGCGCGCACCCACCGGAACAAAGTACCACCGAGAAAGGCTGGTCCCCTTGCAAAAAAGTGCGACAAAAGCCTCCAAGCGAGTGTTAGCACTCCCTTCGAGGCTCGGGGGCTACTGTCGGGGACCATAATTAGGGGTACCCTCAAGACGCCTAATTCTCAGCTGGTAACCCCCATCAGCATAAAGCTGCAGAGGCCTGATGGGTTTGATTAAGTCAGGGATCAGTCCATACGAGCGACTCAATCACGCCACGCCCGAGCCTAGCCTCGGGCAAGGGCAGCCGACCCTGAGATGTTTCCGTCTCGCCCGAGGCCTCCTCTTTCACGGCAGATGCATCTCCGGCTTGCCCGAGGCCTTGCCTTCGTTAAGAAGCAACCCTGACTAAATCATCGCGCCGACCGACCAAGTCACTGGGGCCTTTAACGCAAAGAGTAAGACTGACGGGCGGCCAGGCTTGGCCAAAAGCGCCAGAGGAAGCTCCGCCCGACCCAGGGCTCGGACTCGGGCTAAGGCCCCGGAAGACGGCGAACTCCGCTCCGCCCGACCCAGGGCTCGGACTCGGGCTAAGGCCCCGGAAGACGGCGAACTCCGCTCCGCCCGACCCAGGGCTCGGACTCGGGCTAAGGCCCCGGAAGACGGCGAACTCCGCTCCGCCCGACCCAGGGCTCGGACTCGGGCTAAGGCCCCGGAAGACGGCGAACTCCGCTCCGCCCGACCCAGGGCTCGGACTCGGGCTAAGGCCCCGGAAGACGGCGAACTCTGCTCCGCCCGACCCAGGGCTCGGACTCGGGCTAAGGCCCCGGAAGACGATGAACTCCGCTTCGCCCGACCCAGGGCTCGGACTCCACCCCGACCTCTGCCGAACGACCTCCGCCTCGCCCGACCCAGAAGCTCGGGCTCGGCCTCGGCCATGCAGGACAGACTCGACCTCGGCTTCGGAGGAGCCTCCACGTCGCCCGACCTAGGGCACGAGTCCGCCACGTCAACAGGAAGCGCCATCATCACCCTACCCCGAGCCGACTCAGGCCGCAGGGAACAGGACCGACGTCCCATCTGGCTAGCTCCGCCAGATAGGCAATGATGGCACCCCTGAAAGGGAAATGTGCCCTTGGGCCATTTCTAAGTATTTTGGTGATTGAGTGCCAACACATGTGCTTAATTGTGAATTTATGTCCATGGATGAACAAGGTGCAAATCATGAAGTAAAGGTATGTTTCTAAGCCTTAGTACATTGGTTTTGTATACTAATATACTTGTCTAAGTGTTAGAAACAGAAAGTAGAAGAAAAGAGAAGAGGAGACAAAGACTTGGCTGTGTGCAGCCAAGACTCAGTCTGGTCTGGAGCACCGGACTGTCCGGTGTGCACCGGACAGTGTCCGGTGCACCAGGCTGACTCGGCGCGAACAGGCTGCTCTCGGGAATTCGCCGACGGCGTACGGCTAAAATTCACCGGACTGTCCGGTGTGCACCGGACTGTCCGGTGAGCCAACGGTCGGCCGGGCCAACGGTCGGCCGCGCGATCTGCGCGGGACACGTGGCCGAGCCAACGGTCGGAAGACGGCACCGGACTGTCCGGTGTGCACCGGACATGTCCGGTGCGCCAATGGCGCCAGATCTGCCAACGGTCTACAACGGTCGGCTTCGCTGTTTAAGGAAACAAATCGGGCACCGGACAGTGTCCGGTGTGCACCCGACTGTCCGGTGCCCCCGACGACAGAAGGCAAGGATGGCCTTCCGGATTTGCTCTCAACGGCTCCTAGCTGTCTTGGGACTATAAAAGGAGCCCCTTGGCGCATGGAGGAGTGATACAAGCAACCTTTGAGCATTCTTGATCATCCACACTCAGTCTTTGCGCATTTGTTTGTCATTCTAAGTGTTTCGAGCTTCGTTCTAGTGAGAACTTTGTGATACTCTTGTGAGCTCGATTCTTGGCCGTGTGTGTGCGCGTTTCGCTGTGGATTTGTGTGTGTTGCTTCCCTCCCTTACTCTGTGCTTTGTTGTGATCATATACTTGTAAGGGCAAGAGACTCCAATTTGTGGAGATTCCTTGCAAACGGGATAGTGAAAGGCAAAACAAAACACCGTGGTATTCAAGTGGGTCTTTGGACCGCTTGAGAGGGGTTGATTGCAACCCTCGTCCGTTGGGACGCCACAACGTGGAGTAGGCAAGCGTTGGTCTTGGCCGAACCACGGGATAAACCACTGTGTCACCTCTGTGCTTGATCTCTTGTGGTATTGTGTTTTGTTGAGACTTCTCTTTAGCCACTTGGCAATTATTGTGCTAACACTTAACAAGTTTTTGTGGCTTAAGTTTCAAGTTTCACAGGATCACCTATTCACCCCCCCCCCTCTAGGTGCTCTCAATTGGTATCAGAGCCGTTCTCTTCACAAAGGGACTAACCGCCCGAAGAGATGGATCCTAAGGGGAAGGGTATCATGATCAATGACAAAGAGAAGGAATCCTTCGTCAACGAGCCAAAGGACGATAAGCCTACCGACTCCGGCTCGGGCCACAGACGGAAGGAAGGGAAGAAGAAGAAGACAAGGCGCATCAAGGAGATCGTCTACTACGACAGTGATGAGTCCACTTCTTCCCAAAAGGACGACCACAGCGACTACGAGAGAAGAAAACCGGTTAATTCGAACTTTTCTTTTGACTACTCTCGTATTCCGCAAAGTTCAAATTCACATTTGCTCTCCATTCCACTCGGCAAGCCCCCACACTTTGATGGAGAGGACTGCGGATTTTGGAGCCACAAAATGCGTAGTCACCTATTCTCTCTCCATCCTAGTATTTGGGAGATTGTAGAGAGTGGAATGCACTTTGATAGTTCGGATAGTCCCATGTTCATTAATGAACAAATTCATAAGAATGCACAAGCTACTACTGTTCTTCTAGCTTCCTTGTGCAGGGATGAATACCATAAAGTGAGCGGCTTGGATAACGCCAAGCAAATCTGGGACACCCTCAAGATTTCTCATGAGGGGAACGACGTCACCTTGCTCACCAAGATGGAGTTGGTGGAGGGAGAGCTTGGACGGTTCGCGATGATAAGGGGCGAGGAGCCGACGCAAACATACAACCGGCTCAAGACCCTTATCAACAAGATAAGGAGCTACGGGAGCACGCGATGGACGGACCACGACGTCGTCCGCCTAATGCTAAGGTCATTTACCGTTCTTGATCCTCATTTGGTGAACAATATACGTGAAAATCCCAGGTACACCAAGATGTCGCCCGAAGAAGTTCTTGGGAAATTCGTTAGCGGGCGAATGATGATCAAGGAGGCAAGGTATGTGGACGACGCCTTGAATGGTCCGATCAATGAGCCGCAACCCCTTGCTCTCAAGGCAACACGAAGCAAGGAGGCGCTACCTAGCAAGGTGGCACAGATTGAGGCGGCCGGACTCAATGATGAAGAGATGGCTCTCATCATCAAGAGATTCAAGACGGCGCTAAATGGTCGCAAGGGGCAGCCAAGCAAGACCAAGACAAAGGGGAAGCGCTCATGCTTCAAATGCGGTAAGCTTGGTCATTTTATCGCTAACTGTCCCGATAATGAAAGTGACCAGGAAAAGGGGAACAAAAGAGAGAAGAAGAAGCAATACAAGAAGGCAAAGGGTGAGGCGCATCTAGGAAAGGAGTGGGACTCGGATTGCTCCTCCTCCGACTCCGACAATGAAGGACTCGCTGCCACCGCCTTCAACAAGTCTTCCCTCTTCCCCAACGAGCGTCTCACATGCCTTATGGCTAGGGAGAAGAAGGTGAGTACTCAAGACTTCACTTATGCTTCTTCTAGTGATAATGAGTCTAGTGACGATGATGACATAGATTATTCATGCTTGTTCAAGGGCTTAGATAGATCTAAGATAGATAAAATCAATGAATTGATTGATGCATTGAATGAAAAGGATAGGCTTTTAGAAAAGCAGGAGGATTTATTGTATGATGAACATGATAAATTTGTAGAGGCACAAAAATCATATGCTTTAGAAGTGAAAAGAAATGAAATGCTTTCTTATGAACTATCTACTTGTCATGAAACCATTTCTACTTTACAAGGTGTTAACAATGATTTAAATGCTAAGTTAGAAGTAGCAAATAAATCTAATTCTTGTGTAGAACATGTTATGATTTGCACTAGGTGTAAGGATTTTGATGTTAATGCTTGTAGTGAACACCTAGTTTCAATTTCAAAACTTAATAATGAATTGGCTAGTCTTAATGCTCAACTTAAGACTAGCAAGAGTGAAGTTGATAAAATAAAGTTTGCAAGGGATGCCTACACGGTTGGTAGACACCCCTCAATTAAGGATGGTCTTGGCTTCAAGAGAGAGGCCAAGAACTTAACAAGCCATAAGGCTCCCATCTTCGTCAAGGAGAAAGGGAAGGCCCCTATGGCTAGTAGTGCTAAAAAGAACCATGCTTTCTTATACCATGATAGGAGACATGCTAGAAATGCTTATAATGATTTTGATTTACATGTTTATGATTCTCATGCCATGTTTGCTTCTAGTTCTTCCTATAAGCATGATAGAGATATGTGTAGGAGAAATGTTGTACATATGCCTAGGAGAAATATTGCTCATGTGCCTAGAAAGAATGTTATTCATGCTCCTAGGAAAGTAGTGAATGAACCTTCTATAATTTATTGTGCTTTAAACACTTCCTTTGCTATTTGTAGAAAGGATAGGAAAATAGTTGCTAGGAAGTTAGGGGCAAAATGCAAGGGAGACAGGACTTGCATTTGGGTCCCTAAGGATATTTGTGCTAACCTTGCAGGACCCAACATGAGTTGGGTACCTAAGACCCAAGCCTAAATTTGCCTTGCAGGTTTATGCATCCGGGGGTTCAAGCTGGATTATCGACAGCGGATGCACAAACCATATGACGGGGGAGAAGAAGATGTTCACCTCCTACGTCAAAAATAAGGATTCCCAAGATTCAATTATATTCGGTGATGGGAATCAAGGCAAGTCAACTGTGCAATATGGCGAGGACGATGCTTGGAGAGTTTAAGACCCCCGAGTGCTTTTGGTCGGAAGCTGTGAACACGGCTTGCCACGCCATCAACAGGGTCTATCTTCATCGACTCCTCAAGAAGACTTCGTATGAGCTACTAACCGGTAACAAACCCAATGTATCGTACTTTCGTGTATTTGGGAGCAAGTGCTACATTCTAGTGAAGAAGGGTAGAAATTCTAAGTTTGCTCCCAAAGCTGTAGAAGGGTTTTTATTAGGTTATGATTCAAATACAAAGGCGTATAGAGTCTTCAACAAATCATCGGGTTTGGTTGAAGTCTCTAGCGACGTTGTATTTGATGAGACTAATGGCTCTCCAAGAGAGCAAGTTGTTGATTGTGATGATGTAGATGAAGATGTTCCAACGGCCGCTATACGAACCATGGCGATTGGAGACGTTCGGCCACAGGAACAAGATGAACGAGATCAACCTTCTTCCTCAACAACGGTGCAACCCCCAACTCAAGACGATGAACAGGTTCATCAAAAGGAGGCGTGTGATCAAGGGGGAGCACAAGATGATCATGTGATGGAGGAAGAAGCGCAACCGGCACCTCCAACCCAAGTTCGAGCGATGATTCAAAGGGATCATCCCGTCGACCAAATTCTGGGTGACATTAGCAAGGGATTAACTACTCGGTCTCGACTAGTTAATTTTTGTGAACATTACTCTTTTGTCTCCTCTATTGAGCCTTTCAGGGTAGAGGAGGCCTTGCTAGATCCGGACTGGGTGTTGGCCATGCAGGAGGAACTCAACAACTTCAAGCGCAACGAAGTTTGGACACTGGTGCCTCGTCCCAAGCAAAATGTTGTGGGAACCAAGTGGGTGTTCCGCAACAAACAGGACGAGCACAGGGTGGTGACGAGGAACAAGGCTCGACTTGTGGCAAAAGGTTATGCCCAAGTCGCAGGTTTGGACTTTGAGGAGACGTTTGCTCCTGTGGCTAGGCTAGAATCAATTCGTATCTTGCTAGCATATGCCGCTCACCATTCTTTCAGGTTGTACCAAATGGATGTGAAGAGCGCTTTCCTCAACGGGCCAATAAAGGAGGAGGAGTACGTGGAGCAACCCCCTGGCTTCGAGGATGAACGGTACCCCGACCACGTGTGTAAGCTCTCTAAGGCGCTCTATGGACTTAAACAAGCCCCAAGAGCATGGTATGAATGCCTTAGAGATTTCTTAATTGCTAATGCTTTCAAGGTTGGGAAAGCCGATCCAACTCTTTTCACTAAGACATGTGATGGTGACTTATTTGTGTGCCAAATTTATGTCGATGACATAATATTTGGTTCTACTAATCAAAAGTCTTGTGAAGAGTTTAGCAGGGTGATGACGCAGAAATTCGAGATGTCGATGATGGGCGAGTTGAACTACTTCCTTGGGTTCCAAGTGAAGCAACTCAAGGACGGCACCTTCATCTCCCAAACAAAGTACACGCAAGACTTACTGAAGCGATTTGGGATGAAGGACGCCAAGCCCGCAAAGACTCCGATGGGAACCGACGGACACACCGACCTCAACAAAGGAGGTAAGTCCGTTGATCAAAAAGCATACCGGTCAATGATAGGGTCTTTACTTTATTTATGTGCTAGTAGACCGGATATTATGCTTAGCGTATGCATGTGTGCTAGATTTCAATCCGATCCTAAGGAGTGTCACTTAGTGGCGGTGAAGCGAATTCTTAGATATTTGGTTGCTACGCCTTGCTTCGGGATCTGGTATCCAAAGGGGTCTAACTTTGACTTGATTGGGTACTCAGATTCCGACTATGCTGGATGTAAGGTCGATAGGAAGAGTACATCGGGGACGTGCCAATTCTTAGGAAGGTCCCTGGTGTCATGGAACTCTAAGAAACAAACCTCCGTTGCCCTATCCACCGCTGAGGCCGAGTACGTTGCTGCAGGACAGTGTTGTGCGCAACTACTTTGGATGAGGCAAACCCTCAGGGACTTTGGCTACAATCTGAGCAAAGTCCCACTCCTATGCGATAATGAGAGTGCTATCCGAATAGCGGAAAATCCTGTTGAGCACAGCCGCACAAAGCACATTGACATCCGGCATCACTTTTTGAGAGACCACCAGCAAAAGGGAGATATCGAAGTGTTTTATGTTAGCACCGAGAACCAGCTAGCCGATATCTTTACCAAACCTTTAGATGAGAAGACCTTTTGCAGGTTGCGTAGTGAGCTCAATATCTTAGATTCGCGGAACTTGGATTGAAATGAAGCATACATGTATTTATGCCTTTGATCATGTTCATTCTGCATTTTGTTGCTTATTATGGTGCTCAAGTTGTACAAACACTCCCTGGACCTCACAAGTCCGTTGCAAAGTGATGCACATGTTTAGGGGGAGATGTGTTACAACTTGATCCCTTGAGACTAACCATATGCTTGAGTTTGTTTGATTTAGTCTCAAAGGAGAATTGAAAGGGAAAAGGTGGACTTGGATCATGCAAGACTTCCACTGCACTCCGATGAGAGGGTAACTTATTCCAAGTCCATCTCATGAACTCTTATTGCCATTTGCTCTTAATTGAAGATTTTGGTGAGGCAATGGGGTTAAAGGGCCAAGATTGATCCCGTTTTGGTGCTTGATGCCAAAGGGGGAGAAAATAAAGGCCAAAGCAATAAATGGATCAGCTACCACTTGAGAAATTTGAAAATAGTAGAGTAGAGCTTTTGGTTTGTCAAAACTCTTTTATTGTCTCTTTTGGCTTCTAGTGGGGAGAAGTAGTTGATTATGGGAAAAAGGGGGAGTTTTTGAAATCTTTGATCAAAGTAGAGATTTGAGTTTGATTTGCAAAAACAAACCAAGTGGTGGCAAAAGATGATCCATATATGCCAAAATTGAATCAAAATAAATTTGAGTTTTATTTGAAGTAAGTTTGCACTTGTTCTAGTTGCTTTATGTTGTGTTGGCATAAATCACCAAAAAGGGGGAGATTGAAAGGGAAATGTGCCCTTGGGCCATTTCTAAGTATTTTGGTGATTGAGTGCCAACACATGTGCTTAATTGTGAATTTATGTCCATGGATGAACAAGGTGCAAATCATGAAGTAAAGGTATGTTTCTAAGCCTTAGTACATTGGTTTTGTATACTAATATACTTGTCTAAGTGTTAGAAACAGAAAGTAGAAGAAAAGAGAAGAGGAGACAAAGACTTGGCTGTGTGCAGCCAAGACTCAGTTTGGTCTGGAGCACCGGACTGTCCGGTGAGTGTCCGGTGCACCAGGCTGACTCGGCGCGAACAGGCTGCTCTCGGGAATTCGCCGACGGCGTACGGCTAAAATTCACCGGACTGTCCGGTGTGCACCGGACTGTCCGGTGAGCCAACGGTCGGCCGGGCCAACAGTCGGCCGCGCGATCTGCGCGGGACACGTGGCCGAGCCAACGGTCGGAAGACGGCACCGGACTGTCCGGTGTGCACCGGACATGTCCGGTGCGCCAACGGCGCCAGATCTGCCAACGGTCTGCAACGGTCGGCTTCGCTGTTTAAGGAAACAAATCGGGCACCGGACAGTGTCCGGTGTGCACCGGACTGTCCGGTGCCCCCGACGACAGAAGGCAAGGATGGCCTTCCGGATTTGCTCTCAACGGCTCCTAGCTGTCTTGGGACTATAAAAGGAGCCCCTTGGCGCATGGAGGAGTGATACAAGCAACCTTTGAGCATTCTTGATCATCCACACTCAGTCTTTGCGCATTTGTTTGTCATTCTAAGTGTTTCGAGCTCCGTTCTAGTGAGAACTTTGTGATACTCTTGTGAGCTCGATTCTTGGCCGTGTGTGTGCGCGTTTCGCTGTGGATTTGTGTGTGTTGCTTCCCTCCCTTACTCTGTGCTTTGTTGTGATCATATACTTGTAAGGGCAAGAGACTCCAATTTGTGGAGATTCCTTGCAAACGGGATAGTGAAAGGCAAAACAAAACACCGTGGTATTCAAGTGGGTCTTTGGACCGCTTGAGAGGGGTTGATTGCAACCCTCGTCCGTTGGGACGCCACAACATGGAGTAGGCAAGCGTTGGTCTTGGCCGAACCACGGGATAAACCACTGTGTCACCTCTGTGCTTGATCTCTTGTGGTATTGTGTTTTGTTGAGACTTCTCTTTAGCCACTTGGCAATTATTGTGCTAACACTTAACAAGTTTTTGTGGCTTAAGTTTCAAGTTTCACAGGATCACCTATTCACCCCCCCCTCTAGGTGCTCTCAACCCCGCTGGACCCATGAAGACGGCGGCTCTCAGCTCTCTTACGAAAGCAGGGGGACGTCAGCAAGGGCCCAACCACTCCGACAGCTGTCCCTCCGCCCGGCTCCATTGCTTCTCCGACAGCCACGACGCCACACTAGCTGGGTGCCAAGATCTCTCCGGCTGCCACCTTGGCATGTACTTAGGGCACTAGCTCTCCCCCGCTAGACACGTAGCACCTTGCTACACCCCCATTTGTACACCTGGATCCTCTCCTTACGCCTATAAAAGGAAGGACCAGGGCCTTCTTAGAGAAGGTTGGCCTCGCGGGAACGAGGGGCAGGGGCAGGCGCTCTCTCGGGGCCGCTCGCTCCCCTCACCCGCGCGGACGCTTGTAACCCCCTACTGCAAGCGCACCCGACCTGGGCGCAGGACGAACACGAAGGCCGCGGGATCTCCGACTCCCTCACGACCCGGCTCCGGCCACCTCGCTCTCGCTCTCTCCCCCCTTCGCGCTCGCCCACGCGCTCGACCCATCTGGGCTGGGGCACGCGGCACACTCACTCGTCGGCTCGGGGACCCCCCGGTCTCGGAACGCCGACAGCTGGCTTTTAGGGAGTCAAGGTAAGGCTTCTCAATACTCAAAGACTCTGTTTTGCAGAAATGCTTACTAAATTGGATCCTTAAAAATCCAGTTTTATTTGTCAAGTTAAGTTCAATTACCTGCAACTAGAGTTCTTTCTACCCTAGTTCAATCGCTGGTCCTGCACTAGCCAATTTCTTGACAAATACCCATCATCTTTAGTGGAATGCTACGTGTAGGGTAGTGACCAAGTCTTCATAACCGCGAAGGTACGGCGATCCGAATCGATTATACTCAGCTGAGGATCTCCAATCACACGACATATGTAGCACTTAACCCTTGCATATGTCAACCCGCCACCGAGGTTCTTAAGACCGGATCAGGTTCACGCAAACCGAGAGCACAGATACACCACCGTCCAGCCTCTTGCCACGGAGGGTACACGCTACTCTCGCCATCGCTCCACGCCCATTTCGTGTTATCTTATTCCGGCCTTAGTCTGCCCAAGGCAAGGCTTACCCATGACGAGGCATGTGACCAGCTAAAGGGTCCTCGATCAATAAGCCTACATCGAGACGGTCCTTAATCGACTCAGACGGAGACACTACACCGAGACTCCTTTCTTGTGCAAGTCACCCGCCTGGTCTCAGCTTAATCTTTTCAAACCCAAAGTTTGGTACCTGGCAGAGGTACATCTTTTCCAGATGTTGAATTCATCAAGGCCCTGATGGATCCACCATCAAATTTTATTTTCAAAAACATCCCACCCACTTTTGCCACATCATCTTTTGTAAAAACAAAACATTTTGTTTTTCTAAAGCAAGGCTAAGCATCAAAATCTTTTGTAAAACGGGTGATCAAGGAAGGTAATCAAATTCAAGGAAGGTAATGCAGGAATTGTTTTAGCAATCAACTCCTATCACCTAATGCATCAATCAAGTGAGAAAAATTTTTAAAAACATCAAGGAAGGTGGCAAATGCACCGGGGCTTGCCTTTGTTAACAGGTGAGTCCTGCTCGGATCCACAAATATCGAAATAAAAGCAGTTGCCTGCTTGAGGATCTGAGGTTGGTGGAGTCCCCTCTTCAGTGACTTCTTCTTCTTCTTCGTGTTCTAACATAACCATATATATGCATAAGTATGGATGCCATGGGATGCTCATGAGGATGCGAAGATAATATAAACTTATTATCTAAGTCTTGAGTACAACTTTCCTTCACGGTACTCCGAGAACCTAGGGTTTCCGGAGTCGGTAAAGGAGTTCACAGGGCAGGGGGTGTTTTAGGGTTTAGTGATCAAACAAGGTCCAAAGCAACCTAAATTCTACCCAAGGCTTCTAAATATTGTTTTAAGTACCCATAAAAAGTTTGGGCATTTTTGGACTTACCAATTATTTTCTAAAAATCCATAACTAATACTTTTAACTACTTTAAATATCCTAAAATTTCTTATTTCCACTAAAAATCACAAAACTATTTTTATTAAATTCTAGGGAAAATTATGAACCTAGGAAAATTGGTTTTACAATTTTGCCATTTTTCTACTGTTTTCTATAATTGTTTTGGCTCTGGAGATAAAAGAAAAAGAAAAACGGATGAATAGTATTGGACCGAATCCAGCCCAGGTCGGCCCACTACCAGCAGAAGCACGCCCACGCGCGCGCCCGCGCTGGCAACTTTACGGGAAAGGCCTCGGGGTTTTCACTATCTGCGAACGGGTTTTCTCACTGTTTAACAGAGTCACTGACACTTTGCAAGAAGGTCCCTCGAGTTCTATTCCTTTACGTTTCACGGTCCCCGACGGCGTGGAGCACGGCCGAGCTCCGGCGAGCTGTCTGTGCCGGCCGATTGGGGCAAGGACTAGTGTTTCTGAGCAGCGGACACCAAATCCAAGTCCCTAGGATCATTTCCCCCCAATAAATTTTACCGTTGGCGATCTGCCAAGCTCTGCCCGCGAGGACAGTGAACGGCGCGGACATGTGTTCATGTTCCAATTGATTGGTGGGCTCTTAGTTTAATTGGACGGTTTGGTGAGCATCAAGGGCACATGAGGATGCTAGAACAAGACTAAAGACAACAGGATCGGACCTGAGGAGAGCTTCCCACGGTGAACTTGGGTTCACGGTGTTCTTCAACCGGTTTGGGGGAAATCCCAAATTCAAGTTCTCTGGTGGGGGGGTTTGGGATGCAGGTGGGTGCAATAGCTGGTAGAATACATGGCGAAGCCGAGGGGGGGCTCAATTTATAGGCCGTCGACCGGAGTTGGAGAAGAAACGCGAACTACGGATGCGCTGGCAAGCTTTCCGCGCGGCGGTTTCCGGTGAGGGCACGGGGTCGCCGTTTAACCAGAGTTCGCCACCTCGGTAACCTTTTGCCACGATACCAAGGATCTTTACCGCGACCACCGACGACCGGTCATGCCGCGGTGGCGTTCTTATCGGCGGAGGGGGGGGGGGGCGATCCTGATCCACGGTGCGATATTTCTGATGATGGTGAACAGTGCTCTGAATTCAATAAAGAGCATGACTGACAGAGCAAATTGGAACTCAATTTACTCCCGATTTTGTGTGAAACCTATGCCATCTTTCTGCAGCAAAGTTATAGAGCTATAATCCATCTATCATTTTGCTACAATGTGCTCCCACAAAAAGTCACTGGATCCCCTTCAAAATCGAGCTCAAAGTTTATCTCACAACACTGTTAATCTGTATTTCAGACTTCAGGCAGTCTGACAGTCCATCTTTGCTTGGGTTTTTCTCCAAATTTCTCATAGGATCATGGCTTGAACCCTTAAACAAAGTTGTTCTCCTATGTTTAGTCTTCAACTTTGATGTGGTGACCAAGGGCAAATTCTCAATAATTTGGAAGATCCAATGCTCCAAAGTTGAGCTTACTAATCTGAAATTCAGACTTAGAGAAATCTCAATTGGGGGTCTTTTTTGCATTTAAGTCCAAAACTTAGGGTTTGGCTTGTAAATTCACATATGAGTGCCCCAAATGACTTTAGATACTTATTTAACTTGACTTTTGCAAATTAGTCCAAAAGTGGACTAATTTTGCACATAAGCCCCTAGGGTTTAGTCTTGGGTCTTCCAGGGTTCTAATTAGGGTTTTTAGTATCCCAGGGGTATAATTGCGGTTCAACTTTGTTTTTGGGGATATTTTATAACTATTATCCTAAAGTATTTAGATTTTCTCAAGTTGGGTTAAGTCTTACCCCTTTAATCCTTGTTTAGGGTAAAGCTTCCTATCCAGGGTCCTATTTGCAAAACCTTAAAACAATACAACTTGTTTGAAATTTTTGCCTAGTGAATGCACTCTAGGTGTGTCAAACATATGCAATGTCAATGCTTATGATGCCATGCTCAAGTTTTAGTCATAGTAACACCAGGAGTGTTACATCCTTCCCCCCATAAAAGAATCTCGTCCCGAGATTTAAAGTCCTAGGGTGAGTAATGGAAAAGGAAATGTGTCACATTTTTATTTCCTTATCTCTGGTACAAGGCAGGGTGGTGTGGGGTTCATTCCTTTATTGCCATAACTATATACATTTTACAAATTACATGAGGCTAGAAAGCCTGGGAAATTCTTATTCAAGAAGTCTTGAGTTTCCCACGTAGCCTCTTCCTCAGAATGCTAGTTCCATTGTACCTTGTAGAACTTGAGAGTCTTTCTCCGGGTAACCCTGTCCTTTTGATCCAGAACTCGAATAGGATGTTCTAAGTACGTTAAGTCTGGTTCCAGGACAACATCTGTCACTTCAATGGTTCGATCGGGAACCCGAAGACACTTCTTCAATTGCGATACATGGAACACATTATGTACCGCAAACAATGTTTTGGGAAGTTGAAGTTGATATGCCACTGGCCCATATCTTTGAAGAATAGGAAATGGACCAATGTACCTGGGGGCAAGCTTTCCCTTTACCCCGAAACGCGATACTCCCTTCATTGGTGAAACCTTTAAGTAGACGTAGTCTCCTTCCAGGAAGTATAAGGGCATTCGCCGTTTGTCTGCATAACTCTTCTGACGAGCTTGTGCTTGCTTCAGATTACGAATAATTTTCTGAACTTTATCCTCGGCTTCTTTCACCAGATCAGGTCTAAAGAAGCACCTCTCACCAGGTTCAGACCAATTTAGCAGAGTCCGACACCGTCGTCCATATAAAGCTTCAAAAGGTGCCATCCTAATACTTTCTTGATAACTATTATTGTATGAAAACTCCGCCAAAGGTAAACATTCATCCCATTTTGGTGAGAAATCTAGGACACATGCCCGCAGCATATCTTCAAGTATTTGGTTCACTCTCTTAGTTTGTCCACT
Source organism: Zea luxurians (assembly GCA_029449295.1). NCBI lineage: Eukaryota > Viridiplantae > Streptophyta > Magnoliopsida > Poales > Poaceae > Zea > Zea luxurians. The sequence continues at coordinate 71,884,423 of JAOPSE010000012.1, forward strand.
GGTTTGAGGATGATAGGCCGAACTGTGGAGTAACTTAGTACCTAGGGATTTATGAAGTTCTTCCCAAAATTTGGATACAAATTGTGGTCCACGATCCGACACTATAGTCTTTGGAACCCCATGCAAACTGAGAATACGGGCGATGTACAACTCCGCATAGGTAATGACGTGATATTTTACCTTGACAGGGAGGAAGTGGGCGATCTTGGTAAATCGATCAATGATAACCCAAATAGAGTCATACCCTTTTGTGGTCCTGGGCAATCCCACAATGAAGTCCATGCTTATGTCTTCCCATTTCCATGTTGGTATGGGTAATGACTGCAATGGACCGGCAGTCCTCATGTGTATGGCTTTGACACGTCTGCAAGTGTCACACTTAGCCACATAGCGTGCAATTTCAATTTTCATCTTCATCCACCAGTAGTGCTGTTTTAGATCGTGATACATCTTAGTGCTTCCTGGATGAATAGAATAGCGACTAAGATGCGCTTCATCTAAGATTTGCTGGCGGAGTTCTTCATTCTTTGGCACTACTATGCGGTTGTTAAACCATAACACACCTTGATCGTCTTCCTTGAAACATTTGGCTGTTCCGGCCCTTATCTTCTCTCGTATGTGCTTCATACCCAGATTATCCTTTTGAGCATCAATTATCTTTTGCAGAATGATTGACTCAAGCTTTAGCTGATTTAGAGTCCCTTGTTGGATTATTCCCAGGTTTAACTGTTCCATCTCTTGACATAAAGTATTGTCAGAGGTTTTTACCATAAGGCAGTGGCAGGAAGCCTTACGGCTTAATGCGTCTGCCACCACATTGGCCTTGCCTGGGTGATAATGGATCTCCAGCTCATAGTCCTTAATAAGCTCAAGCCATCGTCTTTGCCTCATATTTAACTCTGACTGGGTGAAGATGTACTTCAAACTTTTATGATCTGTATATATGTGACAGATATTTCCCAGCAGATAGTGACGCCATATTTTCAGGGCATGAACCACAGCAGCTAGCTCCAGATCATGAGTTGGATAATGCTCCTCATGTCGGCGCAACTGCCTTGAAGCATACGCAATTACTCGGCCTTCTTGCATCAGTACACAGCCGAGCCCACTGCCAGATGCATCACAATATACATCAAAAGGCTTAGTGATGTCCGGTTGAGCCAATACCGGAGCAGTGGTTAATAATGTCTTCAATTGCTCAAAGGCTTCATTACACTTAGAAGACCAATTGAACTTAATATCATTCTTCAATAAACTTGTGATTGGCTTCACAAGCTTAGAAAAATCGGGTATGAATCTGCGATAATATCCAGCTAGTCCAAGAAAACTCCGGAATTGATGAACAGTGGTTGGGGGTTTTCACTCCAGAATATCTTTGACCTTGCTAGGATCTACCGCAATTCCTTTAGCTGATAACACGTGCCCCAAAAATTGAATTTCCTCCAGCCAGAACGCGCACTTGCTGAACTTGGCATACAACTGATGTTCCCTCAGGCGCGTCAATACAATCCGTAGATGCTGAGCATGCTCCTCTTCATTTTTAGAGTATATCAAAATATCGTCGATGAAGACCACCACGAACTTGTCCAACTCGGGCATGAACACCGAGTTCATCAAATAGGTGAAGTGGGCAGGAGCATTTGTGAGCCTGAAAGACATTACCAAGTATTCAAACAATCCATACCGCGTAGTAAATGCGGTCTTCGGTATATCCTCGGGCCGAATACGGATTTGGTGATAGCCCGACCTGAGATCAATTTTGGAAAATACCCTTGCCCCAGTCAGTTGATCAAATAAGATGTCGATCCTTGGAAGAGGGTACTTATTCTTGATGGTGACCTCATTCAGGGGTCGATAATCCACGCAGATCCGCAAGGTTTGATCCTTCTTCTTAACAAAAATGGCGGGGCAACCCCATGGGGACGAGCTTGGCTGGATGAATCCCTTATTCAGTAGATCTTGTAATTGAATCTTCAATTCCGCCAACTCATTAGGGGGCATACGGTACGATCTTCGGGAGATAGGAGCCGTACCGGGCTTTAGCTCAATTACGAATTCTACATCTCTTTCAGGGGGCAGTCCAGGCAAATCTTCCGGAAATACATCTGGAAACTCACATACTACCGGAATGTTCTTGATCTCCGGTACAATGGCTTCAAATATTCTACCAGAAGCTTTGGCTGGATTGGTTACGGGGAGAGACAAAAGAATCTCTTCTTGATTATAGCTCAACCTGATGGTTCTGAGTTCAGTGTTGAGAATTGCCTTGTGTTGGGTTAACCAATTCATACCCAAAATTACATCTATATCCTGGCCTTTCAGAACAATCATGTTAGCAGGAAAGTTCCGTCCGGCCATTGTTACTGGCACTTCATAGGCCACTTCTCTAGTAAAAATGTGTCCCCCAGGTGAATGAATTTTAAATCTCTCTTTTGATTCATGGCATGCAATGTGATGTTGCTCCACAAATTTCTTGCTAATGAAGGTATGCGAAGCACCAGAATCAAAAAGAATAATTGCAGGGTGACTGGCCACGGGAAACGTACCCATCATCACCGGCTCTCCTTCCGGTGTAGTGGCCACCTGGGTGTAGTATACACGCCCCGTTTTCTTGGTATTTCTCCCCACAGCATTTCCCTTGGGCTGAGTGGACTTCCCAGTTCCTTGCTGAGCATTGGATTGATTTTGCTTGGGGTATGGGCAGTCTTTGATAAAATGTCCCGACTTGCCGCAGTTGAAACACCCAGTGGAAGAGCTGGGCAAGGTAGGGAATCGAGTGCCTGGGGCACCCGGCTGATTTGGGGGAGTGGAGGTATTGTTGGGGCGGATAATAATGGGTTGTTTGAAAGGGAATGCTGGTGGACGAGAAAAAGTACGGTTTTGGCTAGAAGGCCGGATGACGAACCGTTGCCTCTTCGCCTGGCCCTGATTAGGCCTCTCACCACTGAATCCCTTATTCTTCCTAGAACTTGCGTATTTTGCTTCAATAGATAAGGCTGTGCTAACAGCCTTTCCATATGTGAGATCAATACATGTGGCCATCTTTCGCTGCAACCGGTCATTTAGGCCTCTCATAAAACAGTTCTTTTTCTTCAAATCAGTATTCACCTGGTCGATGGCATACTGCGACAGGTGATTAAACTTGTTAAGATACTGATTGATGGTGTCTCCTCCTTGTTTCAGCTTCATGAATTCCTCTTGTTTCATATGCAGCACCCCTTCAGGTATGTAGTGCTCACGGAAGGCTGCTTTAAATTCTTCCCAAGTGATTTGATGGTTGTCAGGTTGGATAGCCACAAAATTTCCCCACCAAGTACTGGCAGGGCCACGTAGTTGCTGTGCCACGAACAATGGCTTCTGCGTTTCAGAACAACGAAGAAGACCAAACTTTTGTTCAATAACTCGTATCCACTCGTCGGCTTCTAGCGGGTCTTCTGCCTTGGTGAATAGAGGTGGACGAGTTTCGGAGAAGTCCAGATAGGTGGTTTCACGGGGACCTTGCTGAAAACCTCTTCCTGCCTGCTGCTGGAACTGCTGTTGACCCGCCATTTCCCTAAGGAAGCGGGTATTGTCTGCGGTGGCATTCACCAAGGCGGCAATCGCCTCGGCTAGCGTGGGTGGAACCGGAGGTGGATTTGGGGTGACATCCCGACCCCCAGAAGTTCCGGCTGCGTCCTGTCCGCGAGTCCTGGTCGGCATCTGAGGCAAAAACATTTGAAATAAACATAATATGCCAAAGAGACCTTCCATTTTACATTACTATAAAAAGTAATGATACAGACTCGATATTACATAACAGGATACATTACCCATTATACAAAAGTTCAACCTATTATACAACAGTGCATTCTACAATACACTACTCTACTTCTATTACACCATTAGTCCTGCTTTCCGTTACTTTTGGCGGCCTCATCGTCAGGTGTGGGAGTCCAGACGTCAACCAACCTCAAAGAAGGAGGGGGTTCAAAAAGGTCTAACTCCCCACCCAACGCGCGTCCTGCAACGTGAGAGGGTCCGGCTTCCGCCTCGGCAGAGTGTGCAGGCACACTAGGGTGTAATTGTGAGTATAGTATATGGACTTCCTCATGCAACGTATTGCAGTAGACCTGCAGGTCGTCGACAGTTGAGCTAAGTTCTTTAATTCGCGTCTGAGCCCTTGCTTCCTTAGCACATGCCAGCAAATGAGACTGTACTGCCCAGTCAAGTGCTAAGTCTCGATCAGCAAGCTGATCCTGCAGGTGACGGATGTCCCTTCTTAGTTCATTGATTCTATCTCCGTCTGCGACCCAAGCATCGGTCCTGTGTTGCAGCTCTGCTTGAAGTCGACTCACTCGGGCTTGAAGGTCTCCTATGGGGTCATTACTTCCGCTGCTGCTGCTTTCGTGTCGAGGGGCTAGTTGATGCCGGGGTACTCCAATTGGTCCCGTTGACTTACGTGCCGTTAGCCTTGTGCGTGGCGGCATCTTTCTAAGGGGGGAAAATTTATTAGCATAATTCTTAGCATGATGCATGAATAAGTACAGAATAAACCTTAGTCGATTCAACCTTCTATACATTGCACTCTTCCTATCTGGTCTTTAAGATAGACTCTTCAGAATACTTAGGTAAGAAGAGAAAAGAATTTTTTTTAGATAAGACTTTCGAAAATCCTTTTGAAGATGCCTCATAATGTTTGCAAAGAAGGGCTACGCTCCGATACCAGCTGTGACGGAACCTCCCAAGTAATTAGGCCCACCTACAGTTGTCCTTGTCCAACGGACTTCAGACAACCCTGTAGGTGCCCCTGAATTACTTGACAAGTTCGGTATCTTTCCTTACCTTACCAGGAACGATTCACCCGTCTTGCAGACATTACAGAACATCGGAGATAAAGAATTGCGGAAGCGATTACATAATTCACATTTATTTAAAAGCAAGCTCAAGTTGTTTTATTACAGACCAGAACTAAGAGCGAGTGCTGAGTAGTATTATAATACAAACCAAGGGAGGCAAAAACTCCTCCAGATAAGTTTTAAGCAAAAGATCTATACGGAGGACCAAGTCCTCCCGCACTTCAGTCTTGTTTTTCTTCCTTGGGAACCACCTTGGCACAGAAGCAGCAGAAATCTGCTACTTCCTCACCTAAAAACAACGGAGGGATAAACCCTGAGTATGGAATTACTCAGCAAGACTTACCCGACTAAAGAAAAGACTCTCAAGGGTATGCTGGCTTTTAGGGAGTCAAGGTAAGGCTTCTCAATACTCAAAGACTCTGTTTTGCAGAAATGCTTACTAAAGTGGATCCTTAAAAATCCAGTTTTATTTGTCAAGTTAAGTTCAATTACCTGCAACTAGAGTTCTTTCTACCCTAGTTCAATCGCTGGTCCTGCACTAGCCAATTTCTTGACAAATACCCATCATCTTTAGTGGAATGCTACGTGTAGGGTAGTGACCAAGTCTTCATAACCGCGAAGGTACTGCGATCCGAATCGATTATACTCAGCTGAGGATCTCCAATCACACGACATATGCAGCACTTAACCCTTGCATATGTCAACCCGCCACCGAGGTTCTTAAGACCGGATCAGGTTCACGCAAACCGAGAGCACAGATACACCACCGTCCAGCCTCTTGCCACGGAGGGTACACGCTACTCTCGCCACCGCTCCACGCCCATTTCGTGTTATCTTATTCCGGCCTTAGTCTGCCCGAGGCAAGGCTTACCCATGACGAGGCATGTGACCAGCTAAAGGGTCCTCGATCAACAAGCCTACATCGAGACGGTCCTTAATCGACTCAGATGGAGACACTACACCGAGACTCCTTTCTCGTGCAAGTCACCCGCCCGGTCTCAGCTTAATCTTTTCAAACCCAAAGTTTGGTACCTGGCAGAGGTACATCTTTTCCAGATGTTGAATTCATCAAGGCCCTGATGGATCCACCATCAAATTTTATTTTCAAAAACATCCCACCCACTTTTGCCACATCATCTTTTGTAAAAACAAAACATTTTGTTTTTCTAAAGCAAGGCTAAGCATCAAAATCTTTTGTAAAACGGGTGATCAAGGAAGGTAATCAAATTTAAGGAAGGTAATGCAGGAATTGTTTTAGCAATCAACTCCTATCACCTAATGCATCAATCAAGTGAGAAAAATTTTTAAAAACATCAAGGAAGGTGGCAAATGCACCGGGGCTTGCCTTTGTTAACAGGTGAGTCCTGCTCGGATCCACAAATATCGAAATAAAAGCAGTTGCCTGCTTGAGGATCTGAGGTTGGTGGAGTCCCCTCTTCAGTGACTTCTTCTTCTTCTTCGTGTTCTAACATAACCATATATATGCATAAGAATGGATGCCATGGGATGCTCATGAGGATGCGAAGATAATATAAACTTATTATCTAAGTCTTGAGTACAACTTTCCTTCACGGTACTCCGAGAACCTAGGGTTTCCGGAGTCGGTAAAGGAGTTCACAGGGCATGGGGGTGTTTTGGGGTTTAGTGATCAAACAAGGTCCAAAGCAACCTAAATTCTACCCAAGGCTTCTAAATATTGTTTTAAGTACCCATAAAAAGTTTGGGCATTTTTGGACTTACCAATTATTTTCTAAAAATCCATAACTAATACTTTTAACTACTTTAAATATCCTAAAATTTCTTATTTCCACTAAAAATCACAAAACTATTTTTATTAAATTCTAGGGAAAATTATGAACCTAGGAAAATTGGTTTTACAATTTTGCCATTTTTCTACTGTTTTCTATAATTGTTTTGGCTCTGGAGATAAAAGAAAAAGAAAAACGGATGAATAGTATTGGACCGAATCCAGCCCAGGTCGGCCCACTACCAGCAGAAGCACGCCCACGCGCGCGCCCGTACTGGCAACTTTACGGGAAAGGCCTCGGGGTTTTCACTATCTGCGAACGGGTTTTCTCACTGTTTAACAGAGTCACTGACACTTTGCAAGAAGGTCCCTCGAGTTCTATTCCTTTACGTTTCACGGTCCCCGACGGCGTGGAGCACGGCCGAGCTCCGGCGAGCTGTCTGTGCCGGCCGATTGGGGCAAGGACTAGTGTTTCTGAGCAGCGGACACCAAATCCAAGTCCCTAGGATCATTTCCCCCCAATAAATTTTACCGTTGGCGATCTACCAAGCTCTGCCCGCGAGGACAGTGAACGGCGCGGACATGTGTTCATGTTCCAATTGATTGGTGGGCTCTTAGTTTAATTGGACGGTTTGGTGAGCATCAAGGGCACACGAGGATGCTAGAACAAGACTAAAGACAACAGGATCGGACCTGAGGAGAGCTTCCCACGGTGAACTTGGGTTCACGGTGTTCTTCAACCGGTTTGGGGGAAATCCCAAATTCAAGTTCTCTGGTGGGGGGGTTTGGGATGCAGGTGGGTGCAATAGCTGGTAGAATACATGGCGAAGCCGAGGGGGGGCTCAATTTATAGGCCGTCGACCGGAGTTGGAGAAGAAACGCGAACTACGAATGCGCTGGCAAGCTTTCCGCGCGGCGGTTTCCGGTGAGGGCACGGGGTCGCCGTTTAACCAGAGTTCGCCACCTCGGTAACCTTTTGCCACGATACCAAGGATCTTTACCGCGACCACCGACGACCGGTCATGCCGCGGTGGCGTTCTTATCGGCGGCGGGGGAGGGGGGGGGGGGCGATCCTGATCCACGGTGCGATATTTCTGATGATGGTGAACAGTGCTCTAAATTCAATAAAGAGCATGACTGACAAAGCAAATTGGAACTCAATTTACTCCCGATTTTGTGTGAAACCTATGCCATCTTTCTGCAGCAAAGTTATAGAGCTATAATCCATCTATCATTTTGCTACAATGTGCTCCCACAAAAAGTCACTGGATCCCCTTCAAAATCGAGCTCAAAGTTTATCTCACAACACTGTTAATCTGTATTTCAGACTTCAGGCAGTCTGACAGTCCATCTTTGCTTGGGTTTTTCTCCAAATTTCTCATAGGATCATGGCTTGAACCCTTAAACAAAGTTGTTCTCCTATGTTTAGTCTTCAACTTTGATGTGGTGACCAAGGGCAAATTCTCAATAATTTGGAAGATCCAATGCTCCAAAGTTGAGCTTACTAATCTGAAATTCAGACTTAGAGAAATCTCAATTGGGGGTCCTTTTTGCATTTAAGTCCAAAACTTAGGGTTTGGCTTGTAAATTCACATATGAGTGCCCCAAATGACTTTAGATACTTATTTAACTTGACTTTTGCAAATTAGTCCAAAAGTGGACTAATTTTGCACATAAGCCCCTAGGGTTTAGTCTTGGGTCTTCCAGGGTTCTAATTAGGGTTTTTAGTATCCCAGGGGTATAATTGTGGTTCAACTTTGTTTTTGGGGATATTTTATAACTATTATCCTAAAGTATTTAGATTTTCTCAAGTTGGGTTAAGTCTTACCCCTTTAATCCTTGTTTAGGGTAAAGCTTCCTATCCAGGGTCCTATTTGCAAAACCTTAAAACAATACAACTTGTTTGAAATTTTTGCCTAGTGAATGCACTCTAGGTGTGTCAAACATATGCAATGTCAATGCTTATGATGCCATGCTCAAGTTTTAGTCATAGTAACACCAGGAGTGTTACATTTCTGATTTATCCTGCAAAAAGAATACCCAAGTGAAGCGGGAAAAATCATCAACAATAACAAGACCATACTTACTTCCCCTGATGCTGAGGTAGGTGACGGGTCCGAAGAGGTCCATATGCAATAGCTCCAGAGGTCTTGATGTAGTCATCACATTCTTGATGTGATGAGCACTTCCCACTTGTTTTCCTGCCTGACAAGCTGGACAAGGTCTATCTTTTTTGAAAGTTACATTTGTTAGACCTAACACATGCTCTCCCTTTAGAAGCTTGTGAAGGTTCTTCATCCCCACATGTGCTAGACGGCGATGCCACAGCCAGCCATGCTAGTCTTAGCGATTAAGCATGCATCTAGATCGGCTTCCTCCTTCGAAAAATCAACTAAATAGAGTTTGCCGTCTAGTACACCCTTAAAAGCTAATGAACCATCTTTTCTTCTAAAGACAGACACATCTACGTTTGTAAATAAGCAATTGTAACCCATATTACATAATTGACTAACGGACAACAAATTATATCCGAGCGATTCTACTAAAAACACATTAGAGATGGAATGCTCGGAAGAAATAGCTATTTTTCCTAGTCCTTTAACCTTGCCTTGATTCCCGTCACCGAATATGATTGAGTCTTGAGAATCTTTGTTCTTGACGTAGGAGGTGAACATCTTCTTCTCCCCCGTCATGTGGTTTGTGCATCCGCTGTCGATAATCCATCTTGAGCCCCCAGATGCATAAACCTGCAAGGCAAATTAGGCTTGGGTTTTAGGTACCCAACTCTTGTTGGGTCCTACAAGGTTAGTTACAATAGCCTTAGTGACCCAAATGCAAGTCTTGTCTCCCTTGCATTTGGCTCCCACCTTTTTAGCAATCACCTTTTTATTTTTACATGAAAGAATAAATTTAGCATTGCAAGAATGAAAAACAGTAGTAGATCCATTAAACACTTTCCTAGGAGCATGAGACACAAAATTCCTCCTAGATCTACCATTAAGGTTTGAACTTGAAGCAAACATGGCATTAGAGTCAAAGGCATTATAACTCCTATCATAATGAACATTTCTAGAATATTTCCTATCATGATACAAGAAAGCATGATTTTTATGAACACTATTAGCCATAGGGGCCTTCCCTTTCTCCTTGGCGGAGATGGGAGCCTTATGACTTGTTAAGTTCTTAGCTTCCCTTCGAAAGCCAAGCCCATCCTTAATAGAGGGGTGTCTACCACTAGTGTAGGCGTCCCTTGCAAATTTTAGTTTATCAAAATCATTTTTGCTAGTCTTAAGTTGGGCATTAAGACTAGCTACTTCATCATTTAATTGAGAAATGGAAATTAAATGTTCATTGCAAGCATCAATATTAAAATCCTTACACCTATTGCAAATTACTACATGCTCAATACAGGAACTAGATTTATTTGCAACTTCTAGCTTAGCATTTAAGTCATCATTCAAAATCTTCAAGCTAGAAATAGATTCATTGCAAATAGACAATTCAGAAGATAGTAATTCATTCCTTTTAATCTCTAAGGCAAGAGACTTTTGAGCATTAACCAATTTATCATGTTCCTCATACAAGATGTCCTCTTGCCTCTCTAGCAGTCTATCTTTTTCATTCAATGCATCGATTAATTCATTGATCTTATCAATTTTAGTTCTGTCTAAACCTTTGAATAAACTAGTGTAATCAATTTCATCATCATCACTAGATTCCTCATCACTAGAAGTAGAGTATTTAGGAGTTTCTCTAGTGATTACCTTCTTTTCATTTGCCATTAGGCAAGTGTGGCGCTTGTTGGGGAAGAGCGACGATTTGTTGAAGGCGGTGGCGGCGAGTCCCTCGTCGTCGGAGTAGGACGAAGAACAATCCGAGTCCCACTCTTTGCCAAGGTGTGCCTCGCCCTTAGCCTTCTTGTATGCCTTCTTATTTTCCTTCTTCCCGCTTTTCTCTTGTCCCTAGTCACTATCATTATCGGGACAATTAGCAATAAAGTGACCAGTCTTACCACACTTGAAGCAAGAGCGCTTTCCCTTTGTCTTGTTCTTTTTGGGATGCTCCTTGTGACCCTTTAGCGCCGTCTTGAAGCGCTTGATGATGAGGGCCATTTCTTCCTCGTTGAGCCCCGCCGCCTCAACTTGCGCCACCTTGCTAGGTAGCGCCTCCCTGTTACTTGTTGCTTTGAGAGCAACGGTTTGAGGCTCGTGGATTGGGCCATTCAACGCCTCATCAATGTATCTCGCCTCCTTGATCATCATTCGCCCGCTTACAAACTTCCCAAGTATTTCCTCGGGCGTCATCTTGGTATACCTAGGATTTTCACGAATAGAGTTAACAAGATGAGGATCAAGGACAGTGAAGGACCTTAGCATAAGACGAACGACGTCGTGGTCTGTCCATCTCGTGCTTCCGTAGCTCCTTATTTTGTTGACCAGGGTCTTGAGCCTGTTATATGTTTGGGTTGGCTCCTCCCCCTGATCATTGCGAACCTTCCTAGTTCGCCCTCCACCAACTCCATCTTGGTGAGCATGGTGACGTCATTTCCCTCATGCAAGATCCTGAGGGTGTCCCAAATCTGCTTGGCGTTATCCAAGCCACTCACCTTATGGTACTCTTCGTACTCTTCCCTACACAAGGATGCTAAAAGAACAGTGGTAGCTTGTGCATTTTTGTGAATTTGTTCATTGATAAACATGGGATTATCCGAACTATCAAAATGCATTCCATTCTCTACTATCTCCCATATACTTGGATGAAGAGAGAACAAGTGACTACGCATTTTGTGACTCCAAAATCCATAGTCCTCTCCATCAAAGTGTGGAGGTTTACCAAGAGGAATGGAAAGCAAATGTGCATTTGAATTATGCGGAATACGAGAGTAATCAAAAGAAAAGTTTGAGTTGACCGTTTTCTTTTTCTCGTAGTCGTCGTCGTCGTCCTTTTGGGAAGAAGAAGACTCGTCGCTGTCGTCGTAGTAGACGATCTTCTTGATACGCCTCTTCTTCTTCCCGTCCTTCTTCTTATGACTTGAGCCCGAGTCAGTGGGCCTGTCGTCTTTTGGCTCATTGATGAAGGACTCCTTTCCTTGTCGTTGATCACCATCCCCTTTCCCTTAGGATCCATCCCTTCAGGCGATTAGTCCCTTTCTTGAAGAGAACAGCTCTGATACCAATTGAGAGCACCTAGAGGGGGGGGTGAATAGGTGATCCTGTAAAACTTGAAACTTAAAGCCACAAACTCGATTAATTGTTAGAGCAATAAAGCCAAGTGGCTAGAGAGGAGTTCTTGCTAAACACGATAACCACAAAGAAATCAACACAGAGAGGCACAATGGTTTATCTCGTGGTTCGGCCAAGTCCAACACTTGCCTACTCCACGTTGTGGTGTCCCAACGGACGAGGGTTGCACTCAACCCCTTTCAAGCTGTCCAAAGACCCACTTGAATACCATGGTGTTTTGCTTTTGTTTCACTATATCCCGTGTAATACCCAATTTGTAATTTGCAAGGGCTAGTATCAAAGGGAGAAAACAAGTTCACTTTATCTATGTGGGAGTTTGAACTTTTTGTGCCGTTGCATGTGAACACCATATTTTAAAATAGATAATTATAAAATATATGCCACTAAATCATTGCATCATGCCGAGATTTTATTTTGTGTGCATTTTGTGACAACAAGAAATAATGTGAAAGAAAATATATCAAATTCTCTAAAGGGGAATTCAAGAATTTGAGCAAGAGAAGAAAGAATACTAAACAAAGACAAATACAATAAATATAAAGAAATTAGTTAAGCCTCCCTATTTGAGTTCAACTTGTACATTTAGAAAAGTGAATATAAGTTCACAGATTAAAATTAAATTCAAATTTGAATTCTAGAAATTGGAAAGAGAAAGAAAAGGGGAACAGAATAAAAAAAAAGAAATCCATGCGCCTGGGCTGCCACTGCCACTGCTCATTTTCGGCCCACCAGGAAGACACCCCTGCGACGGCCCGCTTATACCTCCTCGCGCGCGCGTCTCCACTGGGGAAAACCCTAGCCGCCAGTCGCCGGACCACAAGCTCCCAGCCACGTACTTCGGCGCCGCGTTGACTGCTCGGCGGGACCCACGGGACTTTTGCCTCAGCTGCGCTCGTGGACTCCATCTGATGCGCGCGGACGGGAACGACGACGACCCCTAGTTCACTGGGGCTGGACCGCTGGAGCATGCGATGGACTCATCCTCTCCGCCGATGCTTGCGCCAACGAACCCCGCGTCTGCGATGTTGTCGTGCGCTAGGCCGCTCTCCAACTCTCCCCTGCACACCTGACGTGCGGGCCCAGCTACCAGCCGTCCAACGGCTTCGCGCGAAAGCCGTTGAGCTCCTCCTCCCTGCGCGCATGGCGGGCATGCCGTTGTGAACTAACAGCCGCGTTTACCGGGGAATCGGATAGAGACTTGCCCCTCCTCGAACTGGGTTTAAGGCCCCAGGGCGCATCCGCTACCCCTACATGCCCCCACACGAGTAGCGTCGAGATCGGTACAACCAGAGAGGGTGGGCTGGGAGATCGCCGCCATGGCCGACGTTGTCTACACTCTCAGCCAACCAGTGCCTGGGCCTCGGCTGGTCGTTGTGGAGTACCCACGGCGGAATCCATGTGTACTCATGGCCTCGTCGGATTTGATTGGTGACCGGGTCGCCCTGATTTCCTTCCCAGAGTTGAGGTCTTCTGCCAGTGTTGCTTAGCTCCATGGTCGGCCTCGTGGTTGTCTTGCCTCCGGTAATCTACTGCTTCTTAGGTTAGCCCATCGCTTTCTCTTTCATCTGCATGAGCTCCTGCACCGTGTGCGCCGTAGTGCTAGGCCGGGTTTGTCACTGGAATTTGGCGCCACCGTGGTTGGAACCGCGCCGTCACGGTTGGAGTCTGGAGGTGGAAGAGGTCGTGTCCGCCGTCACCTGGTTGATGGGCGGCTCAGATTAATTTATGCCATGCCGATTTGACTCATGGCGCGTTTGCCGTTGGATCTTATTCAACGGTCACGATTAGATCTCAGGAAGAAGTCGTGTGTACCATAGGATTGTTCATCTACGGCTATAAATTGGATCCTGGCGTAACGATTGGAGGCAAGGGAATCAGGACCGTTCAGGTGAGATCGAGCGGATCAGGGTGATTTTGGGGCAAGTATGATCTGCGCCGTTGGATATAGGATGGGTGGTCTTGATTAGATCATGGTTATTCTGCTGCGCGTTTCAATCTGAGCGCTCCGTTTAGATCGGGCGGCTGTGAGAGCCCCGTACCCCTTCGGCCTTCAACTTTTGCTAAAGAGACCCTGTGATTAAAAGAAATCAACCCGCACTCCAAGCGCTAGTGATCTGTGCCTTGGGAAAATTTTGGTTTTGCCCCTGCGTTTCTCAGAATTTGAGGCCCAGTCCATGACTTTATAAAACCAGAGAAAATGATTATTAAATAGATTTTTAATAGGAAAATAATTGCTAGAACTTCAATAATTCATAGAAAATACATATGAACTCCAAAATAATCCATTCCACTTTCTAAATTTTTGTAATTTTATTCTTTATCACCTAGTGCCTCTATTTTATCATGACAACAGTAAGAAATTTAATTCCTCACTTAATCCCACTTTAAACACATAAAACCTTTGAAAATGCATAACTTAAAATCTATAACTCAGAAAATTATGATTCCTGTTCCTAGGATTTTATTTTAATGTGTAGATTATTACTGTGTATTTTGTATACATGTTTGGTGTAATGTTAATTTCTCTATATGCACTGTGCTTGTTTGTATTGTGGCGAGTAGAGGAGCCCGTGACCGAGGATCCTGGTGAGCAGCAGGTTGAAGTAGCTGAGCAGGAGCTCATTGAAGGCAAGTTGTGCCCTTGACCACTTTTTACCCAATAATGTTCTTTAATATCACTTATCATGCATAGGTTAATTTTGATGGGACCCAATAGGTCACCCTAGATTTGTTTATCTCATTACCTTGTTTACCCCTGAATCACTTGGGTAGTATGCTATTGCTTTATATGGTTTTGGGATAATCATTTATTACCTCTATGTTCCAATTCTTGTTGTTATTCTGTTTATGTTCATGTTGATATCATTAATGTTAATTGGAACATAGAGCTTAACTTGAGAACCACGTGCCACCACAAGGGAGGAATGGGACCCCTTGGCTGACTAATTAGGAAAGCTAGTGGAAGACTACCTTACCCGAAAGGGGCAAGGGCAGTAGGGGAGAGGTCAGTGCGGGGAGGTCCCTGGTTGATTTTGCTGGGATGGCAGTCAGCCAGGAACCCTGTACTGGATCTTCCCATAAACTGTAGCGGGTTTTCGGAAGCTAGTGGAACTTTGTAAAGGCCTCGTAGTGTTGCCCTGCCGCGCTTCCTAGGTAGAGGTGTATGGGACTCGCGACCCCTTGGCAGATGGGTAACATGACTTGTGGGTAAAGGGTACAACCTCTGCAGAGTGTAAAACTGGTATACTAGCCGAGCTCACGGTCATGAGCAGCTCAGGACTCTCTGATGTTTAAATTATGGAACTTAAATTCAATTTTGTCATCTGCATTGCATGGGTTTGTTATTAATTTTGTTCTATTACTTTATTTATGGATTGGTATTTACTTACACTTAGTAACTGCTAATAAAATTTTGACCAACTACTTAAAAGCAATGCTCAGCTTTAACCCCTATCATTGATTGGCCTTACACATCACATGAACTCACACCTTGGTGAGTTTATGTCCACTGGTTCCCCACAACTTGTTGAGCTATGATCATGTGTGAGCTCACCCTTGCTGTCTCACACCCCCCCACAGGAGAAGATCAGGTGTTTCAGGAGGAGCCTCAACGCGAGGAGTTTGACTTGATCTAGGTGGCGTTTCCCAGTCGACATTGGCGCCGACGATCCTTAGTTCGTTTTATCTTTATTATTTTATGTTGTAATAAGACTTCCGCTATGTAATAATTACTCTGATGTTTTATGACATTTATCTCTATACACTCTGTTATTATATGTGTTGTCTTCTTGGCGCATGTATGAGTTGCACCTGGCTTTGTTCCTTAAAGCCGGGTGTTACAGAAGTGGTATCAGAGGAAATGTTGACTGTAGGACGAAACCTAGATAGAAACGGACAAACCCTTACATACTTATCTTACTCTGATTCTTTCTATACTCATCCTGTCTTGATCCTGTCTCACCTTTTGCTATTCTACTCTGATTATTCTTACCTTTACTACTCTAAGACAAGATGGATTTCAAATCTTGGAATCCCTACCCCTATGACATTTTTAAGAGATAGGAGGCCTAAGACCAAACCAAAACTATTTTCTCTATAAAAAAAATGTTGGTTGATTGTTCTGATGATAAATGCTTGATCTGCTTCTTTGATTGATTGAAATAGTATAGACGGGCATCTTAGCATGTACCCCCATAAGGTAATGTATTAGCTTTAGTGGATAACACGCTAATCTACTTAGCTAATAAATCCCCCGCAGTAACATTCCTCGTAATTACTCGCCTTGTCTACAATTCTTCCTTTCTTACCCTGTGTTTCTAACCCAAATGGGCTACCCCTATACTGTTAGAAGAGAGCAGTATAGATGTGATCCCTGGTATGTTATGGTTAATAAAGGCAAAGGCAGTGTATATACCGTGCTAAGGGAACCGTAGAACTCACCAGTTCCAAAGGACAAAGATTTGAAGTTGAGTTGGTCATTGATCTCTTACCTGAGACTGCTCCTATTTCTAAACGACCATACAAGATGTCCATAGAATAACTAAAAGAATTTAAGAAGCAATTAACAGAGTTACAAGAGACTGAGTACATTCGTTCGGATTCTTCACTTTGTGGAGCGCCGGTTCTATTTGTACAGAAGAAAGAAGGAGCATAAGGGATGTACGTGGATTATAGGTCCCTTAACGATGTCACTGTGAAGAACAAGTATCCGTTGCCCCGCATTGAGGATTTATTTAATTGGATGAGAAGTGCAAGCGTATTCTCGAAGATTGATCTCCGATCGGGTTATCATCAGATGAAGATTAGGCCATCGGATATTCCCAAGATGGATTTCTCGACTCGATATGGATTATATGAGTTCATCGTTATGTCGTTTGGATTAACTATTGCACCAGCTTATTTTATGGATTTGATGAGTAAGATGTTTTTGGAGTATTTGGACAGATTCGTCGTGGTGTTCATCGACGATATTCTTATCTATTCTAAGAATGAGAGTGACCATGAAGAACATCTAAGGTTGGTGCTACAGAAGTTACAAGATAATCAACTCTACACTAAGTTCAGTAAATGCGAGTTTTGGATTTCTTGGACATATCATTCCTAATGAAGGAATATTAGTGGATCCTGCTAAGGTTAAGGAGATAGT
The DNA here is from genome assembly GCA_029449295.1 of Zea luxurians. Taxonomy (NCBI): domain Eukaryota; kingdom Viridiplantae; phylum Streptophyta; class Magnoliopsida; order Poales; family Poaceae; genus Zea; species Zea luxurians. Next base: position 71,901,394 of record JAOPSE010000012.1, read on the forward strand.
GGAGTGGAGCATACCCACTATAGTTGCGGAGGACCGAAGTTTCTTGGGACTTGCAGGATGTTATCAGAGATTTATTGAGGGATTTTCTAAGATTGCTAAGCTTATGACCTCGCTTTTGGAGAAAGAAAGAGAATTTAAATGGGACGAGAAGTGCCAAGTATATACGGATCATAAAAGTTTGAAGTATATATTCATTCAGAAGGATCTCAACCTTAGGCAACACCGTTGGTTGGAGCTTATTAAGGATTATGATTTGGAGATTCACTATCACCCGGGCAAGGCAAATTTGGTTACAGATGCCTTGAGTTGAAAGGAGCATGTTCATTTAGCTGTTGTTGCCCAGCTACCCGATGAGATTGTTGAGGATTTCAGGAGACTTAACGTGGGGATAGTTGCTCACACTAAAGGAGTTATTATTGATATGGAACCTACTTTGGAGCAAGAGATCCGCAAAGGACAAATTGGTGATGCTAAGATACAAGAGATTAAGGATCTGATTACTGAAGGTCGAGGTCTAGAATTCACGGAAGATGAGCAAGGCACCGTATGGTTCACGGATCGGATATGTGTTCCGGAGATTGAAAGCTTTCGTGAGACGATATTGAAGAAAGCCCATGACTTGGATTATTCTATTCATCCTGGTAGTACCAAGATGTATCAGGATTCGAAGCAGAAATACTAGTGGTATGGACTGAAGAGAGATGTGGCTACACATGTGGCTATGTGCGATGTGTGCCAAAGAGTTAAGACTGAACACCAGAGGCCAGCCGGACTAATTCATCCACTGAAGATATTCGAGTGGAAGTGGGAAGAGATTGGTAAGGATTTCATTACTGGATTGCCTCGCACCCCGAAAGGATATGATTTGATATGGGTTATTATGGATAGACTGACCAAAGTGGCTCATTTTATCCTCGTTAAGACTACTTATAATGGATCACAATTGGCTAAGTTATACATGTCTCGGATTGAGTCTCTACATGGTGTACCGAAAAAGATCGTTTTGGATAGAGGATCACAGTTTACCCCCAGATTTTGGAAAAGTTTTCATGAGAATACAGATGCGAAGTTGAAATTTTGTTCAAGCCTACCTCAGACTAATGGGTTGACCGAAAGGACTAACCAATTATTGGAATACATGTTGAGAGCTTCTACCCTTCAGCATGGTAGTAGTTGGGACAAGAGTCTACCTTATGCTGAGTTCTCATATAATAATAGTTGCCAGGCCAGTCTGAAGATGTCTTCGTTCGAGGATTTATATGGCAGGAAAAGCAGGACTCCTCTATTTTTGGACCAGACTAGAGGAAGACAATTCTTTGGACCCAAACTTATTCAAGAGGCAGAAGAGCAAGTTCGTATAATTCGAGAAAATTTGAGAGTGGCTCAAACCAGGCAAAAGAGTTATGCTGATAATAGACGGAGGCCACTGGAATTTGAAGAAGGAGATTATGTGTATCTCAAGGTGTCACCACTTCGTGGAATGAGGAGATTTAAAGTCAAGGGCAAATTGTCCCCTCGCTATATTGGACCATTCCTGATCTTTAGAAGAGTTGGGGAGATGGCATACCAACTCGAGTTACCTGCTAGCCTATCGGATGTGCATAATGTGTTCCACGTATCTCAACTAAAGAAGTGTCTCTGTGTTCCCGAGGAACAGTTACCTATAGATGAGCTCAGTGTTCAAGGAGATTTGACTTACACGGAGTACCCGATCAAGATTTTGGATACATTGACTCGAGTTACAAGAAATAAGGTGATAAAGATGTGCAAAGTGCAATGGAGTCACCACGGTGAAGATGAAGCAACTTGGGAAGGAGAAGATGAGCTTCGTATAGATTTTCCCCACCTTTTTCCCTAGATCTTCTTAATCTCGAGGACGAGATTATTTTTAAGGGGGGTAGGATTTGTAATACCCAATTTGTAGTTTGCAAGGGCTAGTATCAAAGGGAGAAAACAAGTTCACTTTATCTATGTGGGAGTTTGAACTTTTTGTGCCGTTGCATGTGAACACCATATTTTAAAATAGATAATTATAAAATATATGCCACTAAATCATTGCATCATGCCGAGATTTTATTTTGTGTGCATTTTGTGACAACAGGAAATAATGTGAAAGGAAATATATCAAATTCTCTAAAGGGGAATTCAAGAATTTGAGCAAGAGAAGAAAGAATACTAAACAAAGACAAATACAATAAATATAAAGAAATTAGTTAAGCCTCCCTATTTGAGTTCAACTTGTACATTTAGAAAAGTGAATATAAGTTCACAGATTAAAATTAAATTCAAATTTGAATTCTAGAAATTGGAAAGAGAAAGAAAAGGGGAACAGAATAAAAAAAAAAGAAATCCATGCGCCTGGGCTGCCACTGCCACTGCTCATTTTCGGCCCACCAGGAAGACACCCCTGCGACGGCCCGCTTATACCTCCTCGCGCGCGCGTCTCCACTGGGGAAAACCCTAGCCGCCAGTCGCCGGACCACAAGCTCCCAGCCACGTACTTCGGCGCCGCGTTGACTGCTCGGCGGGACCCACGGGACTTTTGCCTCAGCTGCGCTCGCGGACTCCATCTGATGCGCGCGGACGGGAACGACGACGACCCCTAGTTCACTGGGGCTGGACCGCTGGAGCATGCGACGGACTCATCCTCTCCGCCGATGCTTGCGCCAACGAACCCCGCGTCTGCGATGTTGTCGTGCGCTAGGCCGCTCTCCAACTCTCCCCTGCACACCTGACGTGCGGGCCCAGCTACCAGCCGTCCAACGGCTCCGCGCGAAAGCCGTTGAGCTCCTCCTCCCTGCGCGCATGGCGGGCATGCCGTTGTGAACTAACAGCCGCGTTTACCGGGGAATCGGATAGAGACTTGCCCCTCCTCGAACTGGGTTTAAGGCCCCAGGGCGCATCCGCTACCCCTACATGCCCCCACACAAGTAGCGTCGAGATCGGTACAACCAGAGAGGGTGGGCTGGGAGATCGCCGCCATGGCCGACGTTGTCTACACTCTCAGCCAACCAGTGCCTGGGCCTCGGCTGGTCGTTGTGGAGTACCCACGGCGGAATCCATGTGTACTCATGGCCTCGTCGGATTTGATTGGTGACCGGGTCGCCCTGATTTCCTTCCCAGAGTTGAGGTCTTCTGCCAGTGTTGCTTAGCTCCATGGTCGGCCTCGTGGTTGCCTTGCCTCCGGTAATCTACTGCTTCTTAGGTTAGCCGATCGCTTTCTCTTTCATCTGCATGAGCTCCTGCACTGTGTGCGCCGTAGTGCTAGGCCGGGTTTGTCACTGGAATTTGGCGCCACCGTGGTTGGAACCGCGCCGTCACGGTTGGAGTCTGGAGGTGGAAGAGGTCGTGTCCGCCGTCACCTGGTTGATGGGCGGCTCAGATTAATTTATGCCATGCCGATTTGACTCATGGCGCGTTTGCCGTTGGATCTTATTCAACGGTCACGATTAGATCTCAGGAAGAAGTCGTGTGTACCATAGGATTGTTCATCTACGGCTATAAATTGGATCCTGGCGTAACGATTGGAGGCAAGGGAATCAGGACCGTTCAGGTGAGATCGGGCGGATCAGGGTGATTTTGGGGCAAGTATGATCTGCGTCGTTGGATATAGGATGGGTGGTCTTGATTAGATCATGGTTATTCTGCTGCGCGTTTCAATCTGAGCGCTCCGTTTAGATCGGGCGGCTGTGAGAGCCCCGTACCCCTTCGGCCTTCAACTTTTGCTAAAGAGACCCTGTGATTAAAAGAAATCAACCCGCACTCCAAGCGCCAGTGATCTATGCCTTGGGAAAATTTTGGTTTTGCCCCTGCGTTTCTCAGAATTTGAGGCCCAGTCCAGGACTTTATAAAACCAGAGAAAATGATTATTAAATAGATTTTTAATAGGAAAATAATTGCTAGAACTTCAATAATTCATAGAAAATACATATGAACTCCAAAATAATCCATTCCACTTTCTAAATTTTTGTAATTTTATTCTTTATCACCTAGTGCCTCTATTTTATCATGACAACAGTAAGAAATTTAATTCCTCACTTAATCCCACTTTAAACACATAAAACCTTTGAAAATGCATAACTTAAAATCTATAACTCAGAAAATTATGATTCCTGTTCCTAGGATTTTATTTTAATGTGTAGATTATTACTGTGTATTTTGTATACATGTTTGGTGTAATGTTAATTTCTCTATATGCACTGTGCTTGTTTGTATTGTGGCGAGTAGAGGAGCCCGTGACCGAGGATCCTGGTGAGCAGCAGGTTGAAGTAGCTGAGCAGGAGCTCATTGAAGGCAAGTTGTGCCCTTGACCACTTTTTACCCAATAATGTTCTTTAATATCACTTATCATGCATAGGTTAATTTTGATGGGACCCAATAGGTCACCCTAGATTTGTTTATCTCATTACCTTGTTTACCCCTAAATCACTTGGGTAGTATGCTATTGCTTTATATGGTTTTGGGATAATCATTTATTACCTCTATGTTCCAATTCTTGTTGTTATTCTGTTTATGTTCATGTTGATATCATTAATGTTAATTGGAACATAGAGCTTAACTTGAGAACCACGTGCCACCACAAGGGAGGAATGGGACCCCTTGGCTGACTAATTAGGAAAGCTAGTGGAAGACTACCTTACCCGAAAGGGGCAAGGGCAGTAGGGGAGAGGTCAGTGCGGGGAGGTCCCTGGTTGATTTTGCTGGGATGGCAGTCAGCCAGGAACCCTGTACTGGATCTTCCCATAAACTGTAGCGGGTTTTCGGAAGCTAGTGGAACTTTGTAAAGGCCTCGTAGTGTTGCCCTGCCGCGCTTCCTAGGTAGAGGTGTATGGGACTCGCGACCCCTTGGCAGATGGGTAACATGACTTGTGGGTAAAGGGTACAACCTCTGCAGAGTGTAAAACTGGTATACTAGCCGAGCTCACGGTCATGAGCAGCTCAGGACTCTCTGATGTTTAAATTATGGAACTTAAATTCAATTTTGTCATCTGCATTGCATGGGTTTGTTATTAATTTTGTTCTATTACTTTATTTATGGATTGGTATTTACTTACACTTAGTAACTGCTAATAAAATTTTGACCAACTACTTAAAAGCAATGCTCAGCTTTAACCCCTATCATTGATTGGCCTTACACATCACATGAACTCACACCTTGGTGAGTTTATGTCCACTGGTTCCCCACAACTTGTTGAGCTATGATCATGTGTGAGCTCACCCTTGCTGTCTCACACCCCCCCCCCCCCCCCCACAGGAGAAGATCAGGTGTTTCAGGAGGAGCCTCAAGGCGAGGAGTTTGACTTGATCTAGGTGGCGTTTCCCAGTCGACATTGGCGCCGACGATCCTTAGTTCGTTTTATCTTTATTATTTTATGTTGTAATAAGACTTCCGCTATGTAATAATTACTCTGATGTTTTATGACATTTATCTCTATACACTCTGTTATTATATGTGTTGTCTTCTTGGCGCATGTATGAGTTGCACCTGGCTTTGTTCCTTAAAGCCGGGTGTTACATCCCGTTTGCGAGGAATCTCCACAACTTGGAGCCTCTCGCCCTTATAATTTGATGATCACAAATAAGCACGGAAGTAAGGATGGGATGAGCAACACACACAAGACATAAAATCAGAACACAAACACGCACACAAGTCACAACTTGAGCTCGCAACACAACTTGAAGAGTTCTCTAGTCAAATGGAGCTCTAGTTGCTATCACAAAGAATCAAAAGCGCGGAAATGGAGTCTTGGTGCTTAGAGTTGATCAAAGAATGCTTTGTGTGCTCCTCCATGCGCCTAGGGGTCCCTTTTATAGCCCTAAGGCAGCTAGGAGCCGTTGGAAGCAATCCAGGAAGGCAATTCTTGCCTTCTGTCGGGTGGCGCACCGGACAGTCCGGTGCACCACCGGACATACCCTGTTCACTATCCGGTGCAGATTGCTTTCCTAAATTGGCGTAGCCGACCGTTGAAGATTTGGAGCCGTTGGCGCACCGGACACTGTCCGGTGCACACCGGACAGTCCGGTGCCCCCATCCGACCATTGGCCCGGCCACGCGTCACGCGCGGATTGCGCGGCCGACCGTTGGCTCGCCTGACCGTTGGCTCACCGGACAGTCCGGTGAATTATAGCCATACGCTGTTGACTTGGTTCCCGAGAGCAGCGACTTCGCCGCAGACGACTCACCGGACAGTCCGGTGCACCACCGGACAGTCCGGTGATTTATAGCCGTACGCCGCCGTCGAGACCCGAGAGCAGGCTGTTCACCGGGACTGGTCCTGGCACACCGGACACTGTCCGGTGCACCCAGACCGAGCTGCCTTTTTGGCTGAACACAGCCAACTTAACTCCAACGCGATTTCTCCTGTTTCTAACACTTAGACACAATACATTAGTTTTCAAAACAATATACTAAGTCTAGAAACATACCTTTAATCTTGATTTGCACTTCTTGAGTCTTTGGCACACATATTACTCAACGCATTTGTGTTTAGCACTTAATCACACCAAAATCTTATAGAAATGGCCCAAGGGCACATTTCCCTTTCAACATCACAACCCCTACAGCTTGTGCCTTAAAACAAGAGGATACAAGAAGTTGGAGTGCTTTTGTGAAGGCTTTTGCGAATCACTTGAAGCGTTAGTACTTTTGTGAATGATTTTGTAAAGTGTTTGCAAATATGTGCAAAACATAATAACATGTGTAGGTTTTGTGAATGATTTTGTTGTGGTGCTTATTGATGGTTTATGTGATGTGGATCTATCATTGTGCAATACTAATTAATTTTGTATATCTATGTGATTATGTGTATAAAAATTGGTGATTTGTGATGCTTTTGTATATATAACAGTTGTTGAATGCTAATTAATGATATATTATCATTATTAACGACTATATCTAGGGGCAACTTTCTGTTGGTTGCTAAATGTATAGTATAACGACTCATAATTGGTTGCTAAATCTATAGTACAACAACCCACGGTTGGTCGCTAAATATATAATATTAGCAACGGACGGTCGGTCGCTAAAAAGATGTCGGTCGCTAAAGCCTTTAACGATGGCACTTACAACGACCATGTTTATGGGTCGCTAAAAGTTTTTAGCGACCAACCGTAGGTCGCTGAAGACCGTTTTAGCAACCAACCGTAGGTCGCTGTAAGTGAACCGTCGTGTAGTGCTTGTCTTGCATCAGCCACTTCCAATATTTTTTTTTGTAAATGGTAGCTTTTGTTTTCCGATTGCAAAAAACAATGCAGCCGGTTGCCTTATAAGCACAGTTTGCGACAAAAAATATAGTGTTTGTATAGACTGTTATTTTAGTAGTGATTGGTTTAATAGGAGTTGGCGAATTGGAATTTTGACAAGATTAGTTGTCCATGGCAATGCCCGTCAAATAAGCTTGAATATTGGTATAAGGTCAAGCATTTAGGACATGTACGAATCCCAACAATCTAAGAAAATGGATTGTGATTCCATATTAATAGGTATAAATGGATTCAACCTTTAATATTCGTTTTGGGTTCTATTAGAAATTTATTTAAAAATTCAAAACTAATTGTACCCTATAAGAAATGAATTAAAGCTACTCCCTACGTCCTGAAGTTCAAATTTGAAATCCAAATTTCTATTGTCTATGACCAACATTTATTCTAATCGTATACTCCCTCCATCCCAAAATAAGATTCGTTCTACCTTTTTAGTTGATTCATACAATAATTAATGTATTTTTTATATATGTGTTTAGTGGCCTGTTTGGAGGCTGACGCCGAGCGCCACACCCCGCCTAAGGTGCGGCGGCCGATTCGGCCGCCACAACTACGGCGCGCGGCGTGTGGCGCGACGTGGTGTTTGCGGCAGCGATCCAAACACGCCCTAGATTCATCATCATCCATTTAATCATAGACATAAAAATTAAGAGCTAAAACGACTAATATTTTGGAACGGAGAAAGTACACATTTTCATACTTCAAAACTGGTTACACCTTCTATTTTATAAAAACTTTCTAATGATCAATTATAATAAAACATATTTTGTGTAAGAGAAATTAATGGTTACTGTATGATCCTAAAGACTTCATTGAGTCAAATCTTACCCTATACTTTGAAACGGGTGAAGTATATATGGTGCACGCAAGAGTGTAATAATGCATATGTACGGGCACAAAGTCAGTCTAATCCATTTCATCAAATCTGAATGGCACAAGTGAGAGGTCGGAATCTGCTTTCTGCCAATTGGATCAGAAGGCTTGAATCATCTCAAGAGATATAAGTAGGTCCTCACATTTGCACGCCACTGACGGAGCTCCAGTGCTCCACGGCATGGTAGCAAGGAGCAACCGAGCAAGCTACATGAACTGTTTGTAGAACGGATTTTTAAATATAAAATATGTTAGGGTTTTACTTGTTGAGAAACTACAACAGCCATCAGCCATGTGCTATCAACACGTGAAAGCAAATTAGCTACATTGATGGCAATTCGTCATTTATTTCCCAATAGAATAATAGAACAATATTATATGACATGTTAACGTTGTACTCCCTCCATCCTATTTTATAATTCATTTACCTTTTCTATATCAAGTTTAATCGACTCGTTTCATTTATTTTTTTTAAATAAAGTCATACTTTGAATATATTATATGCTAAATAATATCATAGTTAAAACTAATAATAATTATAAATTTTTATAAATAAAATAAGATAGTCAAACTTAAAGTAAAAAAGCTAAATGGATTATAAATTGGAACCGAGCGAGATTCTAGAATAAGGACAACTACAGCCGCATGCTTTAGCCTTAAACAATCGTCTACCTATGTTTTAGTTTTCTGTGCCTAGTCAGAGTTATTGCTGATATGTCAATGATTTTGTTGCTTAAATAAGGTCCAACCATTTCTGAGCAATCCAACTCATCACATGTGTGCTGCTGACGTGTCTATACATTAGAGGCTGAGCAAGATTTGTGCCAATAAGGTTTAAGATCTTGCTTGAATAGTTTATCATATCAAGTTTTAAACTATTTTCAGAAATAGGAGAAAATATTCACAAGATTCTATGTGGTCCCCTTCCAATGCTGATATCATCTTCGCAAACTACTACATGAAAAATTAAGAACATTGACCTAATAAATTAAAAATATTGACCTCTTACAGTTACAAATCAGTACTATTGTAGTGTCTGTGATAAAAATAGAAGAACATGTATATATAAATGTTAGAGGTTAGCTATTCTGTGGGCAAGCAGCCTAGGACACATTCAAACAATATAACGATTGAAAAAAAATGAATAGATTTTACTTTTTATAGATAATGGAAAAGTCCGGCTTTGACCTCAAATTGAGGTTAGGGTCAACGCTTACAACAGTAGCCCCACGGACTCCAACACAAAGTAGGACAAGCCTCCTAACCAAAATGACAACCACGCACTATAACACAACTAAAAATCACAACAAAATTCTGTTTGTGAAACTCCAATCATAGTACGCGAAGATGTGCATAGCAACTGTCTCTATACTTCTGCAGCCTTTTATTATTTGATCCTTGTCTTCATCTTTTCTCCGAAGTTGACTCCAAAACCTTAGCTAGTGCGTACCCCTAAAAAGAACCTGCAAATAAGTTAGCATGGGTTTTTTTTATCAAAAACTAGATCATTTCTACTTATCCAGATAGTAGCCCAGCAAAAAGTCAAAACACCTGTGGTAATAAGTTTTCTAGTTTTTAGATTAACCCCAAACAACCATGAATTAAACACATGTTTTATAGATCTAGGGGGAGGTACACCAAAACAACAAAAAAATTAACCGCAACATGTAATGTGCATAGTGACAGATAAAAAATAAATGTTGTATGGTTTCATCTCTATCACAAAAACCACACCTCTTACTTCCATTTCAATTTCGCTTCACCAAATTATCTTTAGTGAGTACAACTCCTTTCAAAAGATACCACATAAAGATCTTAATCTTTAAAGGTAACTTTAGACTCCAAAGTAATTTATGATGAAAAACATTTCCATTATTAATGACTGCTCTATACATTGAATGTACTGTAAAAGAACCAGTAGAAGTTAAATTCCACCTAATCGAGTTAGTCTCCTCAGTTAATTGAACTTGAATAAGTCTCGAAACTAAATTATACCACAAGCTTAGATTATGTCCAACTAAAGCACGACGAAAAGAAACATTTAGAGGGGCCCTATTTAAGATGTGCACAACTGTATCACTTTTCTTTCGCACAATTTGATACAAGGACAGATACTGATACATAAATGATTGATTTCCTATCTATTTATCTTCCCAGAATCTAAGTTGTTTCCCATTCCTAACGACCAAAGATCCCATACTTAGGAATAAATCCTTCACTTTTATCAGACTCATCCAATATATTTTATATACATACATTCATAGCATTAATACATAGCACTAGGCTAGGGTTCTCCACCCGCAAATCCAAATAAAGAAAACGATAAAACTCAACAATAGAGAAAGGTAATAAGTGTTCAAATAAACAACTAGAGTACATATTAATATATAATATCATCAACATGAACTATTCTATTCTTGTTTGTCACGAGTCATTTATATTAATCAGTATATACTTCTATCTTATTTGGTATATATACTATATTAATATATGTTCATGAAGATGAATTTTAGGAAGCATAAGATTTAAAAGTTTGTGTTCTCACTACTGGAACAACATGCTTTGTCGAGTGCTGCAAGCACTCAGCAAAGCCCGGAAAACACTCGACAAACTCTTTGCCGAGTGTGACTCTCAACAAAGAGGCCTTGATGAAATATACATCGGCAACAGTTTCTTTGTCGAGTACTTTTTGTGGGACACTCGACGAAGTCTTTGCCGAGCGCCATCTAGTGTTTGGTAAAGAAAAGTCATCATGACGGTGACAAGTGACGGAGACGGAGACTTTGCTGAGTGTACTCACTGACACTCGACAAAGGCTCCCTCTTTGCCAAGTGTCTGCTAGCCTGGCACTCGGAAAACAAGGCTCTAGTGTGGCCATTTGCCATTCCCTTTGCCGAGAGCGCTGGGAGGCACTCAACAAAGAGGGAGCCTTTGTTGAGTGCGTGCTGACTTAGCGCTTGACAAAGATGGCTCCAGTGGGCCCCTTTGGCAGTCCCTTTGCCGAGTGCGCTGTGAGACACTCAGCAAAGGGATCTTCTTTGCTGAGTGCCAGGACTACATCACTCGGCAAATAAGCTTTATCGGTTCCTAGATATGCCTTCTTTGTCGAGTGTTGTGGTCATTGCACTCGGCATAGACACTCTTTGCCAAGTGTAACACTAGGCAAAGTGACCAGAAACCCCCTTTTTATTTGTTTTTATTATTTCATCCAAATAAATAAAATATATATCACATATACATCACAAACTTCACATAATCATCACATACTTAATAGAGACCACATATCTCATAAAAACCACAAATATCACAAGTTTTTCACAAACGTAAGTATCACAAAGACCACAAATCTCACAAGTTTGGACAAAGTTTCATAAACATAAGTATTACCTGACCCACATAAATATAAGTATCTCATGTTTGAAACTGCATAAGTCTCACAAGCACAACTAAGAGATCGTCAGCTATTTGGGCGGATGGACTGGTTTGGCGATGGGTTGGGCGATCCATGAGGGTTGTTTGATGCTGCTGAATATCCCTGCATAGAGAAGAGATTACATGTGCGAGACCAAATGAATATATATCATGTAGGACTAAAACTTTGATACTCATAGGAGTATGGAACTAAGCAGGGTCAGTTATAGGGAACAACGGAGGTGGTGGAGCAAGACCCTGTGCGGTGCCAAGGCTCTGCATGTACTGAAACATCTCTGCCATCCTCTATTGATCCACCAGCTCCGCCGCCCGCTCTACCCTCATCCTCACCTCCATCTCCATACATTCCCTCCTCTCTTCTTCTAGTTGGGCTTGTAATATTTCACCCCAGCATTATAATAATACAAAGAGCAGGTATATAACTCAATGGATGATGAGACACATAAGCACTAACCTAGAGTTCCTGGATGTGATGTGAGCTATCCTGCCGAGGTTGTATGGTTGGGCTCACGCTCGTGCTCCTTGCTTGCACTTGAGAAAGAGAGGGAGTGGAGGAAGAGTCGATTGCCCATTGGCAATCCAGTACTGCCCTTGCCTCTTCTCTCCTACGACCCTCACGAGGACATCTCCATCGATGTCCTCAGTCCTCGGATTGTAATCTGACCCATGGACCTCCTTTGCCATGGTAGTGTACTCAGTGAGGCAGCTATGGATGGTGGGGTTGCTATACGCCTTGGGCACATCCTCTAGGTTGTAGGTGACGTCGAACGTTGCCTTGCCCTTGTGGGCCATAACATACACCGAGAAGATGGAGCAAGGCTGGCCACCATGTGACGTCGTCTGTGAGAAAACCAACGAGATAGTTAGAAGTCATGACTAATCGAAAGTTGGACTAAATAAAAGAGAGCATGTATCCATGCTTCTGCATATTTGCCGAGGCTGCGGCTACCTTGGTGGTGGGAGGGACCTTGCATCATCAAACACCATTCTCGGCTAGCGTTGTGAGCTCGTCCCAATTGTTCGAGCATCGCCTTTGCACTATCTGCTACTAGCACCTAGGATGCACGGCACACCAATAAGGAACCATCTAAAAAATCAAGTACATGATATATCAGAAGATAAAATTAAGCATATTTAACAACAATATTAAATTTCTGTATTTACCTGCAAGTACTACTCCCGAGTCAACGACATAGTAAGTTATGATGGCCTGGATGTGCGCCTCGTAGTGCATGCCCATGATGAGCTTCTTACAGCTCGCGGTAGCCAACACATCTGCCCTAGCCTCGTATCTAGGCCTGCATCTGAAGAAATCATGTATACAACGATGATGTATCCATACATTATTTTAAGGATGTGCAACGAATGCGATATATTAAACAATATCGAGGGTGCCTGCGTAGTGGTCAAAGGAATAGGCCAGGCCCATCACTTCGGCGTACTCAACAAGACTAGGGAAGTGTTCCCTGCACAGAGGGACAAGAATGCCATTAGGGCTGTGTTTGTGACTCCCTGCATTCTCCACAACCTTCCAAGTCATGTCTAATTGATTAAGAAAAAGTATTAGTTTCTATTATGAATTTGAACATATAATATGAAGAAGTAACAACAACATTTAAAGTTACATACCTTTCCCCATCGGGTCGAATCAGCATGCGAGTGTCATGAAATATCAGAGGCTAAGGGAGACTCGCCGGACCTCACAAGTAGACTCGCCCCGAACTTGAGGCGCTAGAACTGGAGGCGTCCTATCGCGCCTCATTGTCATCCAGCTGAGCTTCATCATTGTCGTCATGCTGCATTGCATCGACGTCCTACTACTAAGCCTCGATAGCGGCCTGCTGCGCCTCTTCCTCCGTCGTACGGGTGGTCCTGCTCCCCCTCCCCATCTTCATCTTCGGCCTCATCCCACCGCCCACCATCTTTGTCCAATTATCTGCAATTAAGAGTAAGAAAATAAGCACATATAGACAATACATATTTAGAAACAGATGCAAAATAAATAAAATATCCCAGAGTTGAAGCCATATAATTTTGAGCAAATTTGGCACATCCGACAGTTCGGTGAAACAACTTCTATGTTGCTGCAGTTTTTTCAGCACTTCCAACATTGTATTATGGGCATAACTTTTAGCTCTGAACTCCGATTTTGATGACCTTAGACTTTTTGGAAATCTTATAAAATTTTCTACATCTCAGAGTTGAAGCCATGCTAGTTTGAGTAGATTTGATATTGTGAAACGCTTCCAATTCAGTTAGTCCTTCCTCTCAACTTTGTCAACTTCACTTTTGTTTTGTGGCTTTGCATCCCACTTCTACTTCTTGATGTGTTGGACTCTTAGCAAGCATAAAATGTATTCAATATGACTTTGTAATGTCTTCTATGGGTATTACAATGTCTTCTTTGAGGTGTTGCATCCACAGGGCCTTAGTCCAATCCACTTCGCATCTTGTGAACTACAAAGCACAAACAATTAGGAAACATTAGTACACAAGGTTATGTTGATCATCAAACACCAAAATCACTTAGCTAAATGGCCCGGGTCCATTTTCCTTACAATCTCCCCCTTTTTAGTGGTTGATGACAACACAACCAAAGTAAGCAAATATAACAAATATTTAACGTAAAAGTGCAATCTACTTGCTAGGATGCATGATTGTCCCCACAAAGTGAGATTATGGACTTATGCCTCCCCCTAATTCCATAATCCATATACTTCCTATTTTGGACCAAAAACATTATAAGCAACCACTTGAAAAGATAAAAAATTTAAATTTGGTGGTTTTAGCATTTGATATACTTTGAATTGCTTTGGTCACAAAAACTTCTCCCCTTTGGAATCAAACACCGAAAAGTAAGACATTAAAATCATATAGGAAGCAATTAGACGACTTTCCCTCTAAAAAGATTACCCCCCCTAAAAGAGAGCTCTCCCCCTTTGAAACAATATTCTCCCCCTTTGTATGGAAGAAAAACATACTCCCCTGTCAGAGTTCATCTACTTAGGAAAAGCACATGAAAAAGAGAGGAAGCAAGACATGATTGAATAGGCTAACTCCCCTAAAGCTATCCATAAGTAAAGGATATATTTTGACAACACATGCATATATGGCACCATGGGAAGCATAAGATGTGAAATAATGACATAGTCTAATTAAAATTTGGAGAAGACATGTAAGTGATACCGATCATGGAATGAAACCACTTGCATAACTTGAAAGTACTTGGAGATTTGTAATGGAAACTTACTGTCTTTCTCTTGGGACTCTATTTTTCTTCAATGAGACTACTACACACATAATAGACTTGAAAACAAGTATTAGTCTCAAAGACTTAGATTATAGAGTAACCTCCCCTGAAGGTGTGCATAAAAGTTTTGAATACTTATAGGAGACATGCACTTTGATTTTGAGATCAAGGGGGCAAATTATCTATAATTTGAGCTTTGGCACATATAAGTCAAAATGGCACCACTTGAAGTATATAAATTTGGAAGTAAAAACAAAAGTGTCACCTATCTAGGAATTTTAAATAAGCTATGTACCTTTCTTAACTAAACATTTTAAACCATGTAGGTTTGCTCAATATTATGAATTGAAAACGAGCATTCCTACCTTATGATTGACCTAGTATGCATGGAACTCTATTCAAAAGCAAATACCACATGTAAAACTAGGCATGTACGGTAAAAACTAGATACAAGAAAATAGATACACATATCTAAAAAGAAGGAAATACAATAAATCTAGTTACCTTAGTCATGGGTGGGGAATTTGGGTTCAAAGTATTCACTAACCCACTTGGCAAAAGACTTGATCTGATGTGATGCATCGCATGCCTTTTTATCCACCTTGTTGATGTAAGTGTTGGAGATTTTGCTTGCTGGCCTTTTCTTTTGCTTCTCCCTGGTCTTCGCCTTGCATTGGTAAGACTTGTGGCCTTCCTCGTGGCAGAGCCAGTAAACCATGGTTTATCCCTCCACAGGCTTGTTCACTCCTGTAGTGGTGTTATCTTGAGGAGGTTGGGTTTGTTTGGTTTTGCCTTTCTTGTCATATAAGGCCTTACCAAAGTGAGCCACCTCTTGCTTCAATAACTCATTTTTCAAAGCAACCTCATCGAAACATGTTTCTATAACAACATTCTTTAGAACAACTTGGTTGCAAGGGTCAGAATTATCAATTAAGTCTAAGAAAGAAGTAGAAACATCTTTCTTCATAATTTCAGGAATTTCAACTAAAGATGCTCCTGGGGTGCTACCAATGTTTTCTAGCTTAGTAGTTGGCTCATTATTATGTATGCTAAGAATTTCCATTTTCTCTAGCAAATTTTCAATAACTTCTTGAGAGCTATATAACTTAGCCTTAAGTTTTTCATTCTTTTTGACAAGGCTATCATCGGTAGTTGAGCATATAGCTTTAGACTCTAATTGCTCAATTTTAGTTGTTAGCTCACAATTCAAATTTGAATGTTTCAAATTTTTCTAGCAAACATTTATAATCATTTTGAGAGCTAAACAACTTATTTTTCAAGATTTTAAGTTGAGCCTTACGTTTGGTGCAAACATCCTCAATAAACTTAACGACATGCACAAGTTCATCTAAGGAGGGTTTTCCCTCACCATCACACTCAGCATCACTATCGTCATTAAAGGACGGAATACTTGATTTACCTCTGCCATAAGGCTTTTGTGTGATGACCGTGAAGAGTGTGATGAAGAGTGGTGGCTGTGAGTCCTTGGACGATCATCTTCGCTTGAAAAACCATCCCAAGTTTTGACACTTGTAAGCGCATTGCCTTTACTCCTCTATTTGTGTTCGGCCATATTTGGGCACTTGTCCTTGAACTGGTCCTTCTTCCCACATGCAAAGCATCCTCTCTTTCTTTGCCTTTTCCGTCAATGTTAAAAAGAAGATCCTCGACCAATAGGGACACACCCATCAGATTAATCTTGAGAATCATCCTCATTACCTTTCTGACGCGTCAGACCATTTCTTCGTTCTCAGAGGATGATGTTGAGGCTTGATCATTTTCTTCATCATCATCATCTTCTTCTTTTTCTCTTCTTCATTGGAGGAGCTTGAATTTGGAGCCTTCTTTTTTACTTTCATCCTTTTGTGATCATCACTTACAAAAGCATATGGCTTTGAAGAAGTAGGCTCCTCTTTTTTGACCCATCTTGCGTGACATTTCAAATGCCACAATCATTCCAATCACGAGTGTCGAGGTCATTTTGCTCAAATTCTCCAAATTGTGAAGAATGGTGATGATGCTCCCAAATCTTTATTGAGGTAGAAGGGAGATGATCTTCCTCACAATGCCCGCATCACCTAGCTTATTAATTTCAAGAGAATTGAGCTCACTAATAATCAAATTCAAATGAGAGTACATATCTCTAACAAGCTCATTTTCTTTCATTTGAAAAGAATTATATTCATTCAAGACTAGGTAATGTTTTTGCTCACGAACATTTGATGTGCCATCATGGAGCTCATGTAATTTAAGCCAAATTTCATTATCATTTTTCAAGGTGAACACTTGATTGAAGATTTCTATGCTAAGAGATTCATACAAGTATTTTTTGGCTCTAGCATTCGGATGAATTTCTGTTTCATTAGTCGCTATGAGCTTTTCGGGATTCTTAGGTGGTTTCATCTCGTCATGAGGGACTCTCCAACACCTAGATCAACCACTTCTATGTAACATGCCATTCTAGCACTATAATATGGGAAATTAGTGTCGTCAAAGTGTGGTGGCCTATGGGTATCCATCCCCTTTCTCTACAAAAGTGTTGGCTTAAATAGCGGTGAATCTAAAACGTTTCAAATGAGCCAAACTGGCTTTGATGCCACCTGTAGGAAACGGTGACGCCTAAGAGGGGGGGGGGTAAATTAGGACTTCTAAAAACTATCTTGAAACTAGGCCACAAATAAATCCTTAGAACAAAACAAATGCAAATAACTTAACTAGATTGTGGAAGTCCAATCCTATATATTATAGTGTTGCTATCTCGACCGCAATTTGGAGTTATGCAAACTAAGTTCCAATCCTGTATATTCTATACTAAGAATAGTAAAGGTTGCAACTTAAGTAGAGAGAGTAAATGTGGAAGATAAAAGAGCTTGTAGAGAAAGCAAACTCTCGTGGATGACACTGGTCTTTTAACAGAGGTATCAGGAACCACGCAAGGTCCCGACTAATCCTCGTTGGTGCCCCTACGCAAAGGGTAACCCACGCAAGGGCCAAGCACCATGATAGAGCAACTCCGTAGAGAGCCACTGTAACACCCCTGGTGTTACTATCACTAAAACTTGAGCATAACATCATGAGCATTGGCATATCATGTGTTTGTTACACCTATAGTGCATTCACTAGGTAAAAATTTCAAATCAGTTGTATTGATGTGACTTGAGGTGTGGTTAACTCTAGGGTAAAGTGCTTAACCCTAACTTGGGGCTTATGAGTGAAAATGAAGCTTAAATAAGTTAAAACCCCAAAACTCATTAGAAATAATCATAAGATATCATCTTTGATAGACTTTAGTGACCCCAAAACCCTAAAGTGCTAAAAACCTGAAAAGACTCCTGGAAAACCCTAAATTAGAACCCTAGGGGGCTAAGTGTAAATTTTGTGCACTTTTGGACCAAAGTGCAAATACCAAAGTAATAAAACACCACAAAACATATGTTTCACATATTTGAGGATTTACAAGTCAAATTATGGGATTTGGACTTATTCGCAAAAAGGACACCCCATACATCCATATGCCTAAGTCTAAAATTCAGAGTATAAGGTCAACTTTGGAATCCTATATCTCTCAATTTATAAGGAATTTGCCCTAGGTCAACACATCAAATTTGTAGACCTACAATAGGAGTACAACTTTGCTTAAGTGATTAAGCCTTGATCACATATAAAATTTGGAGTAAAATAAGCTCAAAGTTGAGCTGTCAGTCACACTCATAACTGAATTATGGCCACCAGTGACATTAGCAGGACTTTGAGGTCGAATTAGAGTAGGATCTAGTGATCGGTTGGGGATGGTTACTATAGTTGAATTGTAGCTGGACTATAGGACTACAACTTTGTTAAAGGTGGATTAGCAAGTTATTACATGGAATTTTGAGATTTGGGCGCTGCAATATGCTCTGTCAGGTGTTCTGAATAACATTCTGATGGTACAGTAACTGACATAGATCCTAGGTGCAGCTCCCCTCGCCGCCGGTGAATCGCACGCTTGGATTCGTGCCGGCCGCCTCGATTCGTGCCTCGGATAAGTGGATTACGCTCGGCCGTGAAAAGATCTTTGTCGCAAATGTACTCGGGACACTGTGGCCGCTCTATCGTCCATCCACTTGCGCCGGCGACGTGGCCAAGCGACCGTCGTCGAGGTATGCGTCGCCTGCCGTGATCGCGACATGCCCTGACCGTTTAACCACGTTGCTGTGAGTCGCCTTAGCCCACCCGTTCATCACCGGTGGTCTTGCCACGGTAAAGTCCATGAATCGCTTGCGCCAGTAGCTTCTTCCCTCTCCGACCGCTAGCCCAATCTCTTCAAATTGAACGTCACCGCCCTCAAATCCTATAAATTAAGCGTGCCATCAGCTCCGCTAGGTATTCAAGCATCCAGCACACCCACTCATGTCTCAGATTGTTCACCAGAGAGCTCTAATTTGAGATTTCCCCCAAACCCGTCCTGAATACCGTGCTGTGAGAGCTCACCGTGGCCAGCTCTCCATAGGTTCGATCATGCCCTCCTAACTCTTGTTTCAGCATTCTTATGTGCTCTTGATACTCCTCGATCCATTCAATTGAGCTAGAACACGTAGAATCACCGGGAACGCCTCGGTCTAGCCGTTGATCGCACTGTCACTGTGGGCAGAGAGATTAGGGGGCTAGAACCTTGACATTGGTTGAGGGGAAATGGTTATTAAGTTTCAAATTAGGTGTCCACCAAGCTAGAGAACCGGTCATTGCATATCTTGGCCGGTCTTGGCTCGTCGGAGCCGCTGCTCCGCCGTCCACAGTCGGGGATCGCGGGTTGTGAGGAATTAGAAAGTGAAGGGCCTCGGCGCAAATGTCAGTGGCACATAGCAATAGTGCGCGGGACTATTAACCAGTTTTTCAAACAACCAAGGGCCTTTGCGCAAAGCTAACATCGTGGGCGCGTGCGTTTCGCCTGGGCATGGGCTGTATTGGGCCGGTTTCAGCCCGATACTATTCATGCTTTTCCTTTTCTTTTTCTGCCAGGATTAGAGAAATCATAGAAAATTCTAGAAAAATGCTAAAAATATGATACCAATTTTGTTGAACTCCTAAATTTCTATAGTACTTAATAAAAATAGTTCTAGGATTTTTGGTCCAAACAAGGAATTATGTAGTATTTAAAAGAGCTTAAACCTATACTTTTGGAATTTTAGAAAATACTTGGTAACTCCAAAAATCACCAAACTTGTTAGATAAGCCTAATATAATATTTAGATACTATGAGTAAAATTTGACTTGTTTTGGACATTGTTTGATTCCTAAACCCAAAAACCCTAGCTCATTTGGGTAAAACTGTCTAACCCTATTAGGGTGTTGACCCAGGAGACCCCAGTTTCCCTGGTGCACTGTGAAGGAAAATTGTATTCAAGATACAACTTAATGAACTTTTTTCTATTATTGCATCTTCATAAGCATTACGTGAGCATTCATGCTTATATATATAGTTATATATAGAAAACGAGGAAGAAGTGACTGTTGAAGAGGAAGAGTCTACTCCATCAATAGAAAATCCATCTGCCGGGAACTGTTTCTATTTTGACATCTGTGGAACAGAGCCCGACTCTCCTACAACTCAAGGCAAGCCCCAGTGCATTTGCCACCTCCTTGCTGTTTTAAAATCTTTCTCACTTGCTTGATGCATTAGGTGATATGAGTTGTGTGTTAAACCAATTGCTGCATTTCCTTCCTTGGAACTGTTTACCATTCCTTGATTACCTATTTTATGAAAAGGTTTTTATAATGCTTATGTAACACCCTAGGTGTTTATATTCCGCTCGACAACGAGTATGGGTTTAAGCACGTAATATCAGTGGATAAAATAGATGCTAAATTTTAATCATCTTCGCCTATCGCAATTTTAATATCGCATCTGTTTCGTTTGTCACGAGTTCGACGTTGTTTGAATCTATCCGGCCTCTTCCAAAATTTTCGTGATGTTTGGAACATCGTTGTTCCTAAAATCGCTGCGTCCGGTGATTATTTAAACTCATCGCTCGCGCGAATATGAATTCGGAAGCTTTACCTACTCTTACGATTTTATCCCAGGCAAATTAGTTTGAACTCGAAGACTAAAATGTTCGGGCAAAATAATTTGAATCGCGCAGTGGCTGAGTGAAATCGTGCGCGCGAATATGATTCAATTTATCCTTCAGCATGCTGTTTTGACAACGAAATCGAGTATACATTAGCGGATCTGGTTTTGGCTAATTTCAATCGAATCATGCAGAGCAGATTAAAATACCGAAGCCGAACTCGTGTCAATCTGGTCCATTTTCATTATGGCCGGAATAGTCACAAAAATTATCTAAACGAAATTTAGTCAGCATCGTAAACCTTAGACTTTCTGTTTCATGATCCGAGAAAATAATGTGTATAGCCGTTTACCGTATCGCGCATTGATTCTTTGTTCTCGCTAAAAATCTTGATTGAAAAGTATCTACGATGTTCTTTATAAAAAAAATCCCCAAAAGAAAATATACCATTCCCCGCTGCTCCCTGTCCAGAATTTTCTTTTCCTCCGGTGTCGTTCTCATCCGCGCGCAGGGGGGAAAATCATCTCTACCGCTGTTAATCCCCGAAGAAAAATCCAGCCACCGTCCCCTGGTTCCTTTATCTTCACGCGCGATCTTCTTCTTCAATCGACCGCTCGGCTCCGTAGGAGACCTCGCTCCCTGGCGCGCCCACATCTCCATTCCGCTTCCTGCTCGGCGTCCTGCTCCAGCGCCACGTGCCCTATTTCTCTCTCCCCTGCTGGCAGCCGAAGCTCCCTGCTCCCTCTGTCTGGTTGCCGCGCGTTGCTTCAGCTCCCATGTCACGTTCTCCCAGCCGGCCCTGCTCTGCCCCAGTCATGGCGTCTGGTCGTGTCTTCCTCCCTGGTGCCGCGCAGGTGCGCCCTTGGAGCCTCCTCGCCGCACGCAGCTGCTTCCTTCTCTCTCCTCTTCATTTCCCTCTAGCTTGCGAAGCTTCTCTCTGTCGGTCGTCCATGGCCACGGGCGCATCACGTAGCCTCTCTCTTCCCCGGCGTCGTTTCCCCCTCTAGCTGAGCTCGCTGGTTCCTTTTTCCCCTCTCCCATGGCTGCTCCCTGGTGCCGCGCCCCTGGTTCCTGCCATGGCCGTCGTTCCCTGGTCGGAGTGGATTTTCTGCTCGGCTCCCTGCGTCCATGGTGATTTCCCCCTGCTCGGCACCGCCTGGAGCTCTCTGTCTCGCGCGCCCCTAGCCCCTGCTCCTCGTTCCTTCCTCCGCGCGTGCCCTGCCTCCCATGGCGGCCGTTCGGCTGCTCGGCCTTGCCATCTCCTAGGTGCTCGGTCGCCCCTCCTCTCTCTATTTCCAATTCAACTTGTGGCGCTCCCTGCTGCAACTTGCTCGGCCGCGCCCTCCAGCTCTGTTGCCGGGCGCGTGAAGCTCCTTGCTCACCGACGCGTCGCGTTTTTCGCTGGCCCCTGCTCATCTCCCCAGCCGCGCGTTCCTCTAGTTCCAGCTCCAGCTCGCTGCGCACCCTACTCCACTGTACTGTGTCGATCCAGTGAGTCGTCGTCGATGGATATCCCCTGCGTGTTTACCTAAAAATCGCAGCGTGTGCTGGTCGCCCATGGCACCGATCCGCACTCGTCCATGTCGCCATCGTCGTGTCGTCGTTGGTGATAGTTTCGCTTGCTGTCGAGCTCGTCGTTTTCCTCGTCCAATGCTTGCGTGGCCTTACCCGAACCGCGCTGCCGTTGATGCAACGTAGGGTTAGCTCTCATGCTCTGCCCAGCACGTCGTAGTCGGTGCCCAACATCTTCGTGTCGCCCTGTGTGCTCGACTCTGTCTTGTCGCAAAACCCCAACGACATTGAGCCTCGCTGCCCATCGCGAAGTTCCCTGCTATCAGCCTCCGCACCCGTCCTAGGCCGTCGTAAAACTTTAGTGCTTGTCGCTGATATCCGGTCGTCTCCAACCTTTGTCTTGTTGTCATCGTTCAGTCACCCCGTCTCGATGTCGGTCCCTACGTGATGTCTCTGAATTGTGATCGCGCGGACAAAAGAATTCCCAAGAGAAGATGTCCAAAAATTGGATGGTGGTGTGCGTGAAGTTCATGTGGCACCTGCCAAGAGCTCGACAAAAGCTCGAACAAGTCGTTGATCGTCATCCTCGTCTACGCCAAGCCCCCAAGCCGTGAAGACACTCTGGTGTTGGCCACGCGTCACTAGCTCGACAAAAAGGAATCCCATGGGTATTTGGTCAAGAATAGAAATTGTGTGCCTCGCTCGCCAGACGTGTGTGATCAATGACGTCGACTGGAAACCGTCATCGTGCTTCTGACTATCGCGTCGAATTAGTCAGGGTAAGTAAATTTATTATTCGTATTAGTGGATTGATGGATGGTTGTCGCTTTGGTAATTTGGTCGATGTCGTAGGATGAAAGAGGTCTCAATAGGTCACAGTGTTTGTGGGACTGTAGATGTTAAAAATGGGAAGTTTTACTAATATATATGATACGCAGGTTAACCGGTAAATTAGTTTAGAAAGTTAATAAAAGTTCTTCTATCAAATTTTATAAGTATTAGGTGTCCAAGCATTGTAAAGTTAAAGCTATAAGTCGTCTAGTGTGCTCTCTGAACTAGGCATGATATTCTATGTATGTTGGTCGATTTCATGATTTGAATGAATGTTGATTGCTATTTCGAATATTTAGGATCAAGTAACATCGATATATCTGTTTCAACCAAAATCTAGGGTCTGTCTGATAAGTAATGCGTATAAACACTTTAGGTCTTTTAGTTCTAAAGTTGGAATTGGTATATTGTATAAAATATCCTTGGTTATAGGTTATAAGTGTTTCATCCTTTTTAGCGTAGATTATCTATCTTATATTCTTTATACTCGTGCTCATACATGTGCATCGTGCATCTCATGAGGTACGATAAATAATCGCGTGATGCGGAAGACGACCCAAGTCGACCCCAAGCGCGGGCTAATCTGCAGGATGATGCTGATGGACAAACCTAAAGATGGATAATGGAGCGAGTATCGGAATAAAGACTGATCGTCAAGTGGACGTCACCTAACAACACTAACCTAGTGTTATTCAGGCAAGCCCCGGTGCATTTGCCACCTCCTTGATGTTTTAAAATCTTTATCACCTTGTTTGATGCATTAGGTGATAGGAGTTGTGTGCTAAACTGTTGATGCATTTCCTTCCTTGGAAAATTGATCACCCTTCCTTGATTACCTGTTTTATTAAAAGAATTTTATGATGCTTAGCCTTGCTTTAGCAAACAAAAATGTTTTGTTTTAAAACAAAAGTGATGCTTCAGTGGGTGGGAATGTTTTCAAAAATAAAACTTGATGGTGGATCTGTCAAAGGCCTTGATAGGTTCAACATCGGAATAGATGTACCTCTGCCAGGTACCAAACTTTGGGTTAAAAATAATAAAGCTGAGACCGGGCGGTTGACTTGCACGAGAAAGAAGTCTCAGTGTAGTGTCTCCGTCTGAGTCGATTAAGGACCTTCTCGATGTAGGCTTGCTGGTCGAGGACCTTTTAACTGGTCACATGCCTCATCATGGGTAAGCTTTGCCTCGGGCAGACTAATACCAAAATAAGATAACACACAATGGGAGTGGAGAGATGGCGAGAGTAGCGTGTACCCTCTATGGCAAGAGGCTGGACGGTGGTGTATCTGTGCTCTCGGTTGGCGTGAACCTGATCTGATCTTAAGAACCCCGGTGGCGAGTTGACATATGCAAGGGTTAAGTGCTACATATGTCGTGTGATCGGAGATCCCCACCTGGGTATTAATCGATTCAGATCGCCGTTACTTCTCAGACATGAAGACTTGGTCACTGCCCTACACGTAGTAATCCAATGAACTAAAGGGTTGATGAAAAGACGGCTAGTATAGGCCAAGTGTTTGAACTAGGGTAGAAAGAACTCTAGATGCATGTAACTTTACTTAACCGGACAATTAAAAATGGATTTTTAAGGATCCACTCGTAGTAAGCTTTTCTGCAAACAGACTCCTTGATTCTTGATAAGCCATACCTTGAATCCCTTCTTGAAACCAGCATACCCTTGAGAGTCTTTTCTTTAGTCGGATAAATCTTGCTGAGTAATTCCGTACTCAGGGTTTTATTCCCTATTGTTTTTCAGGTTCTAACCTTGTGCTGTTGTTGATGGTGTTAAGTGCCGGTGGGCTCGGCCTTCTTATAAGTCTAAGTAACTCTTCTATACTTCTTATCGAGGATGGTCACTTGAGCTAGCATATATTTCAAACTTATACTTTTGTAATCACTCTAATGAATATAATGTAAAACTTTTGTAACTTGTAAAATTTGGTAATAAGATTTCCGCTGCAAAATGTTGGTCTGTGTGATTTGTGTTACTTAATCGTGCGGTCCTGGTTGTAAGTGGTTTATCCGGTGTCTTCGGGGCAATCGGACGGATCCTGTTAAGTTATCTAGCGCACATGCATGGCCATCTGAGGTCTTTGAGACAAGGACAGGTGCATGTGGGCCCGATAACTTTGGAGGTTCTGCCACAGGCTGGTATCGGAGTAGGATTAAGTTAATACGGTCACA
This sequence comes from Zea luxurians, assembly GCA_029449295.1. Classification (NCBI taxonomy): domain Eukaryota; kingdom Viridiplantae; phylum Streptophyta; class Magnoliopsida; order Poales; family Poaceae; genus Zea; species Zea luxurians. Next base: position 71,926,786 of record JAOPSE010000012.1, read on the forward strand.
TACGTATTTTCAAAACAAAAGTTTTGGTTTCGAAAAACCTATTTTCAACTAAACACATTGTTTGGCTTTGAAAAATAGTTTTGAAAAACTATAATGCTAGCGACATCCTCTATTAGGCCCTAAATTAAGGACTATCAGGTGGCTTAGACGAAAACAATAACCCACAACTGGGTGGATATTGCATACATGTGTATTGTTATTTTTGAGGCCATTTAGTTCTGAATGGATCGACGCTCAGGTAAGGTGTGATGTGAGAGCATGACCGAACAAACGTCGGTCTAGGGAAGTTCTTAATTGTGGCGCTTGACTATATACATGTTCTATATATGTATATACGAAAGCTGCGATGTGGAGTATTTACTTTTCTGAGAATTCAGTGCCCCATGGATGTGTATGGGCATACAGACATGGGAATACTGAGAAGTGTAATGTACTTGTAACGACGCACCTATGCTCAGGTAAGAAGGTGATTTACCATAATGAGTTGCCCTATGGTTAAAGTGTGGCAACGACGCCTATGCGTGGCTCGGCGCTTAATGAAGAGCTGGCCTCCATATAGCAATATATGGAGTATAAACTATGATAAACTATCATGTGTGAATTGCATCATTGGAAATTGGGCTGTAATGGATTTTCTGCAGGTACACTAACTTCGAACTCGTATGTGTAGCTGACGACTAGCAATATATCGAGAGAGTCGTAAGTATGCCACCAATATAGAACGCTATTGACACAGTATGTTGGCAAAATCAGTGCGGACGAATAAGACGAGCATGCATCCTGATTATTGCATCATGTTTGTCACCTATACACCCAAAATGCTTCTCTCACCTTTATTCTAATAACCGGTGATTGTAGATAATGTGGTGTAATGTTGTATTGTGAACTTTGATGAAATTGTAACACCCCCAGGTATTACTTGGGATTTCCACTAAGGACTACACAAGGAAAGCTCATCATCACATGTGACTTAACTTGAGTGAAGAACTTCAAACTTGGAAATCAAGATCCTAAATAAGTGTAACCCATCTTAAAAGTTATACCTTGATTTGTCATGTACATATGAGGAGGAGAATTTCCCAAACCCTAATTCAAACCCCTTTGAACAAGTGGAGCACTAGAAGTAAGTATGACCAAAAGGTTAGGAAAACCCCATGATCATGACTTGGGCCAATTATAAAAGTTGTAGTACACTTGATACCCTACAAATAATAGCAAGAAAGTGACCCCAAAAGGATTTAAGAAAAACCCCAAAAGGTTCACAAAAGGGTTGAGCACAAAAGAAAAATCAGAAATTTTCTATGTCCAAAACCAACCCTTTTTCAAAGATCAAACATGTTCACCCTCATTCAAACTTCAAAACCATTTGACCCAATTGACAAAGTGGTGCCAAAATACCTCTAGAATACCCTGGAGAAAGTTGAACCCCACCCTAAGTCGTTTGACATGACTTGGCATGGCTTTTGTCCCTGTTTGGACAGCTAGGACAGAGGCAACTTCTCATCCCTATCTCTCCCTACCCCGACCGTATCTTGGCTTGGGACAAACATCAAAAAGGTAGGATATGGTGCATGGAAGAGATCGTGCACAATGGTTTTGCCAAGATCTTCACGCTAAAGTGCTCCAATCGGCCGTTGAACCATGGCAGAAGCAAACACACACGTGTTCGACGCGCTCTGTGCTCGCCAGGGCACGCCCGACGCGCGCCCCCGTGTGCCCCGCGTCGCGCCAAAGCCGAGCCGGCGCTGCTGCCCGCGCCCGCGCCTATAAATCCCCTAGAGACTTCGACCGTACCCCTCCGCGCACGCTCGACCTCACCGGAGCACCAGATCACCGGCATTGCCCCGCGCACGGCGTGCCCGCGGCCACCCGATTCCCCGCCACCGTAGACCAGCTAGCCGAGCCTCTCCCAGCTGCATCCGACCCTCGGAGTAGACCGTTCATACCTCGGTGAAGCTCTCCGAGCAAGGAATCGAACTTTGCCTCGCCGGAGAAGCCAGTCCACGGTCGCCGGACTTCACCCGACCGGCAGTGAACGTAGACCGAGCTCCACGATGAGTTGTTCTTCAATTCCTTGCACGTGTCGACTCCTCAACACCCCGTGAAGCTTCCCATGCCCTTGGATTGACCCATGTCGTCGTGGGTAGGCCGGAGCACTCGCCGCCGATGAGTTCACCCGCCTGCGCACGTGGACCGGCCGATTCCGGCCACCACCGCCGTCGAGTCGTACATCGCTGTGACCGCCAGAACCTCCCGAAGCCAACCCCACCCCTCGCCGGACCTCTCCCACCGCCGGTAAGCCGCGCCGTCCTTTTCCTTTCCACGGTTACTGTTTACTTAAGGGGAGGGACCGCGGGGAAGAAGAAGAAAAGGGCAGGGGGTTTTGTGCGCTGTCAGTGACTCAGGGGAATAGTAGCGCAGGGGTATAACTGATAGAGTTAGTTTAGAAAGAACCCGAGGTCTTTGGTGCAAATGGGTTTTCCAGGAAACCTTTTAAATATTCTGATTTAAATCCAAATAGAACTTGAAAAAATCATAAGTTCAGTTTGTTTCATCCAAATCAAGTCAAACCAATTTTGCCAGATCCTAAATGACATAAACTACATAGGAAAAAAATAAAACCCCTAAGTGTTGCAGAAAACTTTAAAGTTATGATTTAATTGATTATCTGGTCAAAAGCTAAAAGAGATAAGGAAAAATAGCTACACTATTAGACTGGGGTTAAGAAAATTTAGAGGAGTACTTAATCACTTCCTAACCTGTTTAAAAATGATAAACCCCTCTGTACACCCCATTAAGGTAGAGTTTGCCATTTAATTCACTTTTTGCTTAAAGTTAAAGAAAATATAAAAGGTAGTTTAAATAAAGAACCAGGGAGCACCCACATTTTTGTTAGTTTTCTTATTCAGTATAGTTCACTAGAAAATTTTATTATACCCTTGTTTAGTACAGAAGAAATGAAATACCTTTTATTTCAAGAAAACAAGGAAAACTTAGAAAAACCCTAGAAAAATAACCCTGAGGAGAAAACACCCCAAACCTTGGGATAACTAATGTTTTATTATTATGAACATAGGAAAAATGTGAAATCTGTTGTTTGATATTTTTCAAATAACAAGTTAGTTATAAGTACCTTTTTGGCATGAAACTTTAAGAATTCACAACTAAATATCCAGTAGGCCTTTTTCTGTGATTTTTAACACAGAGGCCTAATATCACCTATGAATCTGGGCAAAAATAAAAATTGGTACAGAAACCTCACTTAATTTACAGCTATAGTGTAAAATGCCCTTTTAAAAACTTGTTTTTGTTAATTTGCACAAGTAGTATCTGAATTAGTATCCACCTCAAATTTATGGGACAAACTACAGTGACAAATAGTAACCCACTATAATTTTTACAGAATTTTTGGGTAAAGTTAAAACACTGTTGTAGTTCAAACCCACACTAAAATCCATAAGTGGAAAATGAAAAGAAGAATTAATAGTGGAAACTAATGTTGCACTAACCAAACCTGCCAAACCCCTTAACTACCTACTAAAACATTTAAGGGGCATTCCAAGTCTTAATCCATTATGCTTAGGCAAGAACCTCAAACCTAAATTGATAAGCCTTAAACCCTAAGAGCCTCTTATAACCAGGAAACCCTAAGTTATCCATTAACTTAATTTTCTTCACTTAGCATGAGGATTTCTAAATTCTGCATAATCATAGCATACATGTTCTTACTCATTGCATTCGATAGATTGCAACCTAGCTGACGGAGAGTACATCCTCGTGCCGGAGCAAGGAGTTGCTCAGGAGGTAGCCCCGGATCCAGCACCAAAGCCTGCCCCAGAGGATCTGCCTGCCCCAGCTTTGGAAGACAAGCCCCGGTTATATGTATAACCGTTATATATGCTATTTTACTGCACTTAATGTTTGTAGGCTTGTACTGTGCACTTAACTGTAGGAGTTGTTTGAAACCCTAGTTGCATGAACTCAGGTTTCCTTTGAGATGGATACTAGTATGCTAGGTCGAGTAACTGCTTACTAATTAGGGATCTCGGTAGAAGTCGAGTGATTTTTCCAGCACTCGCGCGAGGTCAGGAATTGGTTGTATCCACTTCATAGCATAATGATGTTGGTCTGTGGACAACAATCCATGGGGATTGATTGTCTACGAGGTAGAAATTGGAATAAGGATTAAGGTGTGGTACCGTGAGTCAAGCGTTTGAACGTACTAAACATATGCCGAGAAATATGGTAAATCGGTTTGCCTAGTACCTGATTGAACCTGGCAGCAGACATATCCCCTCACGCGGCCTGTGACGTGGTCTCCCATTCTGGTTATGGTGGGTACAAGTGCGGTCACTGCACGACGGCAGTCGGGGTCAGTGAGGCATTGTACGCCAAGGCGGTGAGCCCTGATCTGCTGACGGGGAATCGATGGGGACGGTTGATGTGTGTGGGGACGGAGTGCCTCGCCGTGTCGTGTGTTTAGGTTTACCTTGCAAGGTTTAAAAACTCGATTCAAATCGTCTGCTTCTCGCAGCTAATGAGACTGCTTGATCCATGCTGCTACATTGAGTAACAAGTGGAAATGTGATGACTTGGCAAAAGTTGTTGATTTCTAAAATGTTTGATACCATGTATGATTAGATAGGTATACATTTAGTCTTAAGAGAGTCACACTAAAACTTGAAAAAGCTAAAACCTGATTTATAGACTCAGCTAGTGCTTTTGGCAACCAAACCCCTCAGCCAAACAGCTGCATGTCTAGAGGTAGAGGAGTAGACTCCTCACACCGGGTAAGTCTAGCTGAGTATTAGTATACTCAGCCTTGCTTGTGGCAAAATTTTTATAGGTTTCCTGGAGGACATGGTTGCTGAAGTGACTTGGCCGTCCACCTTGCCACCGGGTTGGACAGTCGAGTGGTACCCTGCCTCGACAGAGGAGGAGCATGAGGAGTGATAGGACAGGCTTCCCCATCTCTCTGTTTATTTATCACTAGTTTTATTCCGCTGCATTCCGAACAATGATGGCTACTTTTTCTAAACTCCGATGATGATGTAATAAATTTAACACTCCCCAATGTATGGTTTTATGCTTTATTGTATTTGCTCTGTGCCTCACCATCGAGTGAGTACGTGGTACTTGATCCTGTTAGTGGCCTCGTCGGACTAGATCCGAGGGACTGACGTGTTATTCCTATTTAAGTGTGGTCTAGCCTCTAAGGCGGGACTTAGGCACTTAAGTTGGAATAATTCGGGCAGTTCCGCCACAGCTGGTATCGGAGCTCGTACCACCACAGAGGAATCAATAAACTATAAATATCATCCTTTTCCAAAGTAAAACTTGGTAGAAACAAATGTTGGATAGATCGTAGGACGATCAGGATAGACCTAGGACGTGAAGCCTTAGGATGATAGAGGGGTAGCTAGGTGGCTAATTAAGTAAGCCCTACAGGCTACTATAAGGGATGGGAGTTCCTTCCTATTCCCTCCAAGTTGATGTGAGGTCGTTTAGGACGAGCATGCATGCATCCTTAATTAAACTATTTAATAATCAGGTAAGAACTTTAATACATAATGATAACAAATTAAGTACCCCTAGTACCATTGTCATAGTTATAGAGAGGCTGAGTTGCGATCCCTTTTCATTTTATAATTCTTTTTCTTTTGCTTACGCTTAACCGTACACAGATGACTTCTCACGGATCCACGGATGAAGGGAATGCACAATCCCACACTGATGGGCTTGCACGGGAGGGTTTCCCCCGTATCTTGTGGGAGGTACTCCAGGGAGCTGGTTACACGACGCCTCCCTAGTACGCGGTGCGGCTGTTTGAGAAGCACCGAGTGCCCCGCTGTAGGGTGAGGATGACCTTGGAGCCTCATCCCCTGCAGCCAGGCTGGCGTTCGCTGGACTCTGAGTCTTTTGGATATCGGGCTGAGGATACTATCGAGGCGATTGCTCTCCACGGACTGACCACCTTCTGCGGATTCCACCCCTTGGAGCTGTCCACTCACCCCATTGGTTTGTTTCCAGCGGAAAAGGAGGACGACCCAATGTGGAAGGATCGAGTGGAGCATGCCAAGGATATTTGGGCTATCTACCCAGGCCAGACTGCTCACTTGATGGTGCGGTGCATGAATGCCCTGTATCGTCTGCAAGTGATGCGTGGAGAAGCAATGTCCCATCTAATGGCATTGTTGGAGGCTACCAAGATCACTTTGGATAACAGAGAGGAACTTGTGGTTGACTTGTCCACTGAGATGGTGGAAAAAGACCTACAAGTGGAGCAGTTGTCAGATGAGATCCACGAGCTTGAGGAGCTGGTAGGAACCAGGGAGAACACCATCGAGGTTCTCGAGGATCAGCTTATCATCACCCAGCAGTAGCTTGCGGAGGCTAACCACCATCTGGATATGCACCATCAGGAGATCCAGGACATAGAGGCCAACGAGGATGTCGACATCGAGGGAGGAGAGGAGCCTGCCTCCAGCTTGGACACTGCTGGCTTAGGGAGACCACCTTCCCCCGAGTTGAGCGTTGCCTCGTTTGCTCACTAGGTCGCAGAGATAGGGTTAGAAGTCTATGATGGTAGAACTCCTCGAGGCTAGCTTAGCTTTTGCACCCTTGGGGTACTAGGCTAGTTAGAGTTGAGTCTTTTGAGTTATTGATGTAATCATGACAAACTCTTTTGGAAATATGGGTGAGGAATGATGTCAGCTTAAATTTAAGAAGAAAAGTTTATGCCATGTGGAATCTTTTAATTAGGCAAGCATATAATGGTTTCGCCCTTGTGACTCTTTCACCATGATTTAACATTAGGGCCTCGGAAATCTAATATTGAGAATGTCCATGATTTTTCAGATGGCAGGAAGAGCGCGTCGTGGACAGAATGAGCGCATTCCTCCACCACCGCCACCGCCTCCTACTCTGCAAGAGCTGATGGCTCAGTAGAACGAGATTCTACGACAGTTGGTGCAGCGTCAGCCGCCACCCCAACATTATGGTGGTGGTGATCATCAGCGACACCCCGCGGCAGCCACTTATCAGGAGTTCCTCAGTACCCAGCCATCGTTATTCACCAGGGCAGATGATCCACTTGATGCTGATGTATGGCTTAGGGTAGTGGAATCCAAATTCCCACTACTCAATGGAGTTTGTTCTAAGGTGACTAAGGTCAGGTTCGCCACCCAGCAGCTTCACGGACCCACGCGGACATGGTGGGACCACTACCTTGCTATGCAACCAATTGACCATGAAGTGGATTGGAGAGAGTTCAAGGCAGCTTTCAGGGGACACCATATTCCAGCAGGCATTATGGACCGCAAGCTCAATGAGTTTTTGGCACTTACTCAGGGGAACCGGACAGTGTTACAGTATGCTCAGGCCTTCAATGACCTGTGCCAGTATGCCGGATATCATGCATACACTGATGAGAAGAAGAGGGACAGATTCAGGAGGGGGCTCAGCACTAAGCTCCATGACCGTCTCAACACAGTCAGGGCCAACAGCTATAATGAGTTAGTTAACTTGGCCATTTCTCAGGAGGACTGTATCACGGCTCGTCAGGCAGAGAAGAAGAGGAAGACCCCTGTGGCAGGACCTTCAGCTCAGCCACAGCGCTTCAGGATCGTGTTTGACACTCAGAGCAGGGGACCTCAGCAGCAGCAAGGACGTTGGGTGATCCGACCACAGCAGCAGCAGCAGGCACCCAACCGCACCCAGTTTCCAGTTCAGAGGAACAATCAGCCACAGCAGCAGCAGTACCGTCAACCCAATGACAACAGGTGTTTCACTTGTGGTAACACTGGGCACTATGCCAAGAATTGCCCTAGAAATCAGCAGAGGCAGGGACAGATTGTCAACCAGAACCAAGGCAAGAGGCATAAGGTGCAAGTAAGACAAGGCAAACTGAACTTCACCACCATGGCTGACATTCCAGAGGGAGCACCCGTCATGACTGGTATCTTTTCAGTTTTGAATTGTCCTGCAATTATTCTTTTTGATTCTGGTGCATCACATAGTTTTATCTGTGCAAAATTTAGTGCCAAGTGTCAGTTACCTTTCTATCACACCCATGGGGGTATCACAATCTCAACACCAGGAGGCAGGGTTGCCACCTATCAAATCAACAAGAATGTGCCTATAAAGTTTGGTAGTTTGATAATCAAAACCAACCTCCTCATTTTGGGTTTGGATAGCGTGGATGTCATATTGGGAACTGACTGGTTAACCAAACATTAGGTAGTGATTAATATTGCAGCAAGGGCCATTGAGGTGCACTCGCCTACCTGTGGTGAAACCACATTATATCTGCCCGATCAGGGTTGTACCCGTTCCTGTGCCTTCGTTATGATAGAATCCCTGGTTGAGAGGATCCCAGTGGTCTGTGACTACCTAGATGTTTTTCCTGATGAATTGCCAGGAATGCCACCCGATAGAGACATAGAGTTCGCAATTGAATTGCAACCCGGAACTGCACCTATATCCAAGAGACCATATAGGATGCCTCCAGCAGAGTTAGCAGAGTTGAAAAGCAGTTGCAAGAATTGTTGGACAAGGGATTTATTCGTCCAAGTACTTCACCCTGGGGATGTCCAGCCTTATTTGTGAAGAAGAAAGACGAGAGTTTGAGGATGTGTGTCGATTACCGCCCTCTCAATGCGGTGACCATCAAGAACAAATACCCACTGCCCCGCATTGATGTTTTGTTTGATCAGTTGGTAGGAGCCAAAGTGTTCTCCAAGATAGACCTTCGCTCGGGCTACCATCAGATCAAGATCCATGCCAGCGATATTCCCAAGACGGCTTTCTCTACCAGATATGGGCTGTATGAATTTTTGGTGATGTCTTTTGGGCTGACCAATGCCCCGACATATTTCATGTATTTGATGAACTCGGTATTCATGCCAGAGCTGGACAAATTTGTGGTGGTTTTTATTGATGATATTCTGGTCTATTCCAAGAATGAAGACGAGCATACTGAGCATCTACACATTGTACTTCAGCGACTGCGCAATCATCGTCTGTATGCTAAGTTGTCGAAATGTGATTTCTGGCTGAGGGAAATTAAATTTCTGGGTCACACAATTTCTCAGGATGGGATATCAGTTGACCCTGAGAAGGTACAAGAAGTGATAGATTGGAAACCTCCTACCACAGTGCGGTAAATACAGAGTTTTCTGGGATTGGCAGGATATTATCGGCGATTTATTCCGGATTTCTCCGGAATTGCTAAGCCAATGACTTAACTATTAAAGAAAGGAGTAAAGCACGAATGGAGTCAGAAGTGTGAGGGTGCCTTTCATACACTAAGGCAGCTTTTGACCACAGCACCAGTGCTAGCTCAACCTGACAACACCAAGCCCTTTGAGGTTTATTGCGATGCTTCCGGTACTGGATTGGGGTGTGTCTTGATGCAAGACAACAGAGTCATTGCTTATGCCTCCCGAGCACTCATACCCCATGAGCAGAACTACCCCACGCATGATCTAGAGTTAGCGGCTGTAGTTCATGCTCTCAAGATATGGAGACATTACTTGATGGGAGCTCACTGTAATATTTACACTGATCATAAGAGTCTCAAATACATCTTCACCCAGGCTGATCTTAATATGAGGCAGAGAAGATGGTTAGAGCTAATCAAGGACTATGATTTGGTGGTGCATTACCATCCTGGCAAGGCCAATGTTGTGGCAGATGCCTTGTGCAGGAAAGCCCGGTGTAATTGTATGAACATGGATGCAAGAATCACCACCCTATGTGATGAGCTGTGCAAGTTGAACCTAGAAGTCATTTCCTCAGGTGCCTTGAGTTATATTTCAGTGGAGCCCACCCTACATGAGCAGATAGTCATGGCACAGATTGGTGACAAGGGTGTTCAAGTCATTAAGGAAATGATCAAACTAAAGGTGGGCAAATACAAATGCTTCCATCAGGACAGCAAAGGAATTCTATGGTTTGGAGACCGACTGGTTGTCCCCAAGAACCCTGAGCTCAGAAAGAAGATATTGGATGAAGCTCACCTTTCCAAATTCTCCATGCACCCCGGCAGTAATAAGATGTATCATGATCTCAGATCTTTATACTGGTGGACCAGAATGAAGAGGGAAATTGCGAAGCATATATCAGAATGTGACACCTGCCAGAGAGTCAAGGCCAGTCATTTGAAGGGAGCAGGCACTTTACAACCTCTTTCCATACCATCTTGGAAATGGGAGGATATTTGCATAGATTTTATCGTGGGATTGCCCAATACCTCCCGACATCATGATTCTATCTGGGTCATTGTAGATCGGTTGACCAATACAGCTCATTTCTTGCCAGTACATACCACCCACATGACGGAGAAGTATGCAGAAATTTATATTGACCAGATAGTTCGATTGCATGGAATACCAAGAACTATAGTATCTGACAGAGGAGCACCATTCGTGGCACGATTTTGGGAGCAATTGCAGGAGTCACTTGGGACCCATGTAATAAGAAGCTCAGCATACCATCCCCAAACAGATGGTCAGACAGAAAGGGTGAATCAGATTGTGGAAGACATGTTGAGGGCATGTGTGCTACATTATGGAAATATTGGGACAAGTGTCTTTCCTTGGCAGAGTTCTCTTATAATAACATCTACCAGGCCAGTTTGAAGATGGCACCTTTTGAAGCCTTGTATGGGAGAAGGTGTAGGACCCCACTAAATTGGTCTCAAGCAGGAGAGAGGGAAATATTTGGACCAGACTTGGTACTTGAAGCAGAGGAAAAGGTCAGAGTTATTAAGAAGAACTTAGAAACTGCTCAGGCCAGGCAAAAGGGCTATCATGATAAGAGGAGGAAGCCTCTACAGTTTGAAGTGGGAGATAATGTTTATCTTAAGGTGTCACCCACCAAAGGTGTCCAGAGATTTGGAATCAAGGGCAAGTTAGCTCCTCGCTACATTGGACCCTATGAGATCAAGGAAACTTGTGGACCTGTAGATATCAATTGAAGTTGCCACCCCACATGTCAGCAATTCATGATGTGTTTCACGTATCTCAGCTATGGAAGTGTGTCCGCTTACCCACGGAAGTGCTGCCTGAACCAGAAATTGAAATAGAACCAGACTTGTCTTATAAAGAGCACCCCATCAAGGTGTTGGATCAAAAGGAGAGATCAACGCGGGCAAGGTCGATCAGAATGTATAAAGTTCAGTGGAGTCATCACTCAGTGGAAGAAGCTACATGGGAGACCGAGGATTTTCTACGTTCTCGCTTCCCCGACTTTCTGCCCGAAGGAGTTGGTACGTAATCCAAAACCCCACCCCCACCTGCCCTTTGAATCTAAATATAAGAAAAACTTAGATGTTAAAGGTATAATAAGTTTTGAAAATAACATGAGAAGGACTTCCTTCTGAAGTTGCAAAGAGGATGACATTCGAAGAGCAGTTAACTAGAGAAATTTGGACAAAGGAAGGAGCAACACACCAGCACACCTTCATGGCACCCCTCCAAAGGACTCTACCTAAAATCTTGGGACGAGATTCCTTTAAGGGGGGAGGGCTGTAACACCCCCAGGTATTACTTGGGATTTCCACTAAGGACTACACAAGGAAAGCTCATCATCACATGTGACTTAACTTGAGTGAAGAACTTCAAACTTGGAAATCAAGATCCTAAATAAGTGTAACCCATCTTAAAAGTTATACCTTGGTTTGTCATGCACATATGAGGAGGAGAATTTCCCAAACCCTAATTCAAACCCCTTTGAACAAGTGGAGCACTAGAAGTAAGTATGACCAAAAGGTTAGGAAAACCCCATGATCATGACTTGGGCCAATTATAAAAGTTGTAGTACACTTGATACCCTACAAATAATAGCAAGAAAGTGACCCCAAAAGGATTTAAGAAAAACCCCAAAAGGTTCACAAAAGGGTTGAGCACAAAAGAAAAATCAGAATTTTTCTATGTCCAAAACCAACCCTTTTTCAAAGATCAAACATGTTCACCCTCATTCAAACTTCAAAACCATTTGACCCAATTGACAAAGTGGTGCCAAAATACCTCTAGAATACCCTGGAGAAAGTTGAACCCCACCCTAAGTCGTTTGACATGACTTGGCATGGCTTTTGTCCCTGTTTGGATAGCTAGGACAGAGGCAACTTCTCACCCCTATCTCTCCCTACCCCGACCGTATCTTGGCTTGGGACACACATCAAAAAGGTAGGATATGGTGCATGGAAGAGATTGTGCATAGTGGTTTTGCCAAGATCTTCACGCTAAAGTGCTCCAATCGGCTGTTGAACCATGGCAGAAGCAAACACACACGTGTTCGACGCGCTATGAGCTCGCCAGGGCACGCCCGACGCGCGCCCCCGCATGCCCCGCATCGCGCCAAAGCCAAGCCGGCGCTGCTGCCTGCGCCCGCGCATATAAATCCCCTAGAGACTTCGACCTTACCCCTCCGTGCACGCTCGACCTCACCGGAGCACCAGATCACCGGCATTGCCCCGCACACGGTGTGCCCGTGGCCACCCGATTCCCTGCCACCGTAGACCGGCTAGCCGAGCCTCTCCCAGCCGCATCCGACCCTCGGAGTAGACCATGCATACCTCGGTGAAGCTCCCCGAGCAAGGAATCAAACTTTGCCTCGCCTGAGAAGCCAGTCCACGGTCGCCGGACTTCACCCGACCGCCGGTGAACGTAGACCGAGCTCCACGGTGAGTTGTTCTTCAATTCCTTGCACGTGTCGACTCCTCAACACCCCGTGAAGCTTCCCGTGCCCTTGGATTGACCCATGTCGCCGTGGTTAGGCCGGAGCACTCGCCGCCGACGAGTTCACCCGCCTGCGCACGTGGACCGGCCGATTCCGGCCACCACCGCCGTCGAGCTGTACATCGCTGTGACCGCCAGAACCTCTCAAAGCCAACCCCGCCCCTCGCCGGACCTCTCCCGCCGCCGGTAAGCCAAGCCATCCTTTTCCTTTCCACGGTTACTGTTTACTTAAGGGGAGTTACCGCGGGGAAGAAGAAGAAAAGGGCAGGGGGTTTTGTGCGCTGTCAGTGACTTAGGGGAATAGTAGCACAGGGGTATAACTGATAGAGTTAGTTTAGAAAGAACCCGAGGTCTTCGGTGCAAATGAGTTTTCCAGGAAACCTTTTAAATATTATGATTTAAATCCAAATAGAACTTGAAAAAATTATAACTTCAGTTTGGTTCATCCAAATCAAGTCAAACCAATTTTGCCAGATCCTAAATGACATAAACTACATAGGAAAAATATAAAACCCCTAAGTGTTGCAGAAAACTTTAAAGTTATGATTTAATTGATTATCTGGTCAAAAGCTAAAAGAGATAAGGAAAAATAGCTACACTATTAGAATGGGGTTAAGAAAATTTAGAGGAGTACTTAATCACTTCCTAACCTGTTTAAAAAGGATAAACCCCTCTGTACACCCCATTAAGGTAGAGTTTGCCATTTAATTCACTTTTTGCTTAAAGTTAAAGAAAATATAAAAGGTAGTTTAAATAAAGAACCAGGGAGCACCCACATTTTTGTTAGTTTTCTTATTCAGTATAGTTCACTAGAAAATTTTATTATACCCTTGTTTAGTACAGAAGAAATGAAATACCTTTTATTTCAAGAAAACAAGGAAAATTTAGAAAAACCCTAGAAAAATAACCCTGAGGAGAAAACACCCAAACCTTGGGATAAGTAATGTTTTATTATTATGAACATATGAAAAATGTGAAATCTGTTGTTTGATATTTTTCAAATAACAAGTTAGTTATAAGTACCTTTTTGGCATGAAACTTTAAGAATTCACAACTAAATATCCAGTAGGCCTTTTTCTGTGATTTTTAACACAGAGGCCTAATATCACCTATGAATCTGGGCAAAAATAAAAATTGGTACAGAAACCTCACTTAATTCACAGCTATAGTGTAAAATACCCTTTTAAAAACTTGTTTTTGTTAATTTGCACAAGTAGTATCTGAATTAGTATCCACCTCAAATTTATGGGACAAACTACAGTGACAAATAGTAACCCACTGTAATTTTTACAGAATTTTTGGGTAAAGTTAAAACACCGTTGTAGTTCAAACCCACACTAAAATCCATAAGTGGAAAATGAAAAGAAGAATTAATAGTGGAAACTAATGTTGCACTAACCAAACCAGCCAAACCCCTTGACTACCTACTAAAACATTTAAGGGGCATTCCAAGTCTTAATCCATTATGCTTAGGCAAGAACCTCAAACCTAAATTGATAAGCCTTAAACCCTAAGAGCCTCTTATAACCAGGAAACCCTAAGTTATCCATTAACTTAATTTTCTTCACTTAGCATGAGGATTTCTAAATTCTGCATAATCATAGCATACATGTTCTTACTCATTGCATTCGATAGATCGCAACCTAGCTGACGGAGAGTACATCCTCGTGCCGGAGCAACGAGTTGCTCAGGAGGTAGCCCCGGATCCATCACCAAAGCCTGCCCTAGAGGATCTGCCTGTCCCAGCTTTGGAAGGCAAGCCTCGGTGATATGTATAACTGTTATATATGCTATTTTACTACACTTAATGTTTGTAGGCTTGTACTGTGCACTTAACTGTAGGAGTTGTTTGAAACCCTAGTTGCATGAACTCAGGTTTCCTTTGAGATGGATACTAGTATGCTAGGTCGAGTAGCTGCTTACTAATTAGGGATCTCGGTAGAAGTCGAGTGATTTTTCCAGCACTCGCGCGAGGTCAGGAATTGGTTGTATCCACTTCATAGCATAATGATGTTGGTCTGTGGACAACAATCCATGGGGATTGATTGTCTACGAGGTAGAAATTGGAATAAGGATTAAGGTGTGGTACCGTGAGTCAAGCGTTTGAACGTACTAAACATATGCCGAGAAATATGGTAAATCGGTAAGCCTAGTACCTGATTGAACCTGGCAGCAGACATATCCCCTCACGCGACCTGAGACGTGGTCTCCCATTCCGGTTATGGTGGGTACAAGTGCGGTCACTGCACGACGGCAGTCGGGGTTAGTGAGGCATTGTACGCCAAGGCGGTGAGCCCTGATCTACTGACGGGGAATCGATGGGGACGGTTGATGTGTGTGGGGATGGAGTGCCTCGCCGCGTCGTGTGTTTAGGTTTACCTTGCAAGGTTTAAAAACTCGATTCGAATCGTCTGCTTCTCGCAGCTAATGAGACTGCTTGATCCATGCTGCTACATTGAGTAACAAGTGGAAATGTGATGACTTGGCAAAAGTTGTTGATTGCTAAAATGTTTGATACCATGTATGATTAGATAGGTATACATTTAGTCTTAAGAGAGTCACACTAAAACTTGAAAAAGCTAAAACCTGATTTATAGACTCAGCTAGTGCTTTTGGCAACCAAACCCCTCAGCCAAACAGCTGCATGTCTAGAGGTAGAGGAGTAGACTCCTCACACCAGGTAAGTCTAGCTGAGTATTAGTATACTCAGCCTTGCTTGTGGCAAAATTTTTACAGGTTCCCTGGAGGACATGGTTGCTGGAGTGACTTGGCCGTCCACCTTGCCACCGGGTTGGACAGTCGAGTGGGACCCTGCCTCGGCAGAGGAGGAGCATGAGGAGTGATGGGACAGGCTTCCCCATCTCTCTGTTTATTTATCACTAGTTTTATTCCGCTGAATTCCGAACAATGATGACTACTTTTGCTAAACTCCGATGATGATGTAATAAATTTAACACTCCCCAATGTATGGTTTTATGCTTTATTGTATTTGCTCTGTGCCTCACCATTGAGTGAGTACGTGGTACTTGATCCTGTTAGTGGCCTCGTCGGACTAGATCCGAGGGATTGACGTGTTATTCCTATTTAAGTGTGGTCTAGCCTCTAAGGCGGGACTTAGGCACTTAAGTTGGAATAATTTGGGCGGTTCCGCCACAGAAATAGCTGTCCTCCGTTCTTTAGGTAACCTATTTAGGTGTTATATATGTGTTTGCTCTAGTTCTTGACGTACAGATAGAAGGTTAGTAGTTTGGTTGTTTAAACCCAAAATTAGGCCATGTTCTTATTTAGTGAACCATGACCCAAAGTTGATTTTTTCCGTTGTCACTCCATGACTAATCACATAAAAATAAATGCCTAGATAATTTCTTTGTTGGACCTAAACTGTACCCGGACTTGAAACAAGAATCTTGAGTCATGTTTCCAGCCAAAACCATTCTCTTGTTCGGTTGGTGCAAGTAGATATCTCTATTTTGCCTCTTCTTGAAGATCATGTCGTTATTTTATCAATCTAACCTAGGAAAGACATGTCCAATCGTTTTCTTAAGTTTGATGCCTTTGGTTTCCCCATATCTATCGAAGGCATACCAACTTAATCTTATGATTGTTTTCCCCTGTATCTAGTCAGATACTGATCCTTGGTCTTGTGATCTCTACAATGGGCATAGAAATATGCTTGGGGCTGAAGTAACAGTCTCCCATCGTATTCCTTTCATCAAATTTAGGTTATGGCCATGCCTTGTTCATTTCATCGGGCCATAATCTATTTGGCTCTCTACTTGTAACCATCCTTACAGGTGGAGTATCTCTTTGTATATTGTCACCCTTGCCCAATTCATTTGTGTCGCGTGAGATTTCTTGTTGGTTATGTCTGATAATGGTGTTATGACTAAAACCAGTGGTGCCGTGACAAAACCGAGGGCCTTCTGTGTGTGCGCACACATGGTTGTGTTGCTCGGTACACGCTAGTATCACAGTTAGTAGTCATAATCCATTATGAGATGATATCAATATGTTATCTTCCGTAGACCTCTTCCTTGAAACAATTTCTATGTTGTTTGTGAAGTGATCAAGCAACATCTATCATCTCCATTGAATCAAAAGGGCCTACCACTTTCGTGTGTGGTCTCTTTTCTTTTGATCTTGGTAGTGACTACTCATACAAGTTCCCTTTACATCCTTTCTTGTAAAGGTGAAGCCTTGGAGCTTTTTAGTGTTGAAAAACAACTAATTAGCTCTCAAATTGGAGATTGAATTTCCCCTGCTGCTGAGATGCAGGAGTTTATTCATTCGCTCTCTTAATTAATCCAAGTATTCCTGGACCAAGTCGGTTCATCTCGTATGAAGAAACGGATGAACAACCTGACCAAATAGATTTCTACTCAAGTGCATGATCTCTTGTTAACAAAAGTGAGCTCTCGACCGTTGGCTTACCAATGGTACTGAGAGGACTTGCTCAATGTCAAAAGTAGTTCAACAAGTTAATTTTACCAACTTGTAACTGCTTTGTGCCCAAAGATTGAGTTTAGAGATCGTTTTGTCGAGTTGTCTAAACTCCCTTTGGTTTAACCCATCCTAAAGAAAGTATTTATGAGAATCGAGATTAAGTCGACTAATAACCACCTAATCATCGCTCTAGTCATGCCTCGATCGCCTCACGTGTGTTTTTCGAGCATGTGTGATTCAGTTGATCCATGATTAGTGCTCGATAAAATGGGTTGGTTGCGAAGGCAGCATCTATAGATCCTTCCGCTGGTGATTTTCTCGAATCTGTATCATTTTCTTGGACTTGGATTCTCTGGCTAACACGAGTTAACTGTGATGTTATTCAACATTCACACCCATCTCGTGTGCTATGAACTCATCGTGACCACTTGTTGGTAAACCTCCTTTTGTGTGTTTTACCCAAGATGGTGCATCTGGTTCTGTTTGGGTAAAGTCGCATATCTACCGCTCGCCCAACAGACTCAGATAGTATAGTGTCATCAGAAAAAGCAAACTGCACACATGGAACCTTATGTGTTCCTCTGGCAGACAACGTCTCTATTGGTGGACATTTCTAAATTAGCCTAAGGCGATACATGTTATGTCCGCTAGAGAAACCATATTCTGAGACACTCGCCTTTGCTTGGAACTGCCTTGTGATTACCGCTGATATGGACATAGGTTACATACTTCTCTACCCTTAGAAGTCTTTCGCTCCGAATCTCGGGACGAGATTCTTTTAAGGGGGAGGGTTGTAACACCCCAGGTGTTTATATTCCGCTCGACAACGAGTATGGGTTTAAGCATGTAATATCAGTGGATAAAATAGATGCTAAATTTTAATCATCTTCACCTATCGTGATTTTAATATCACATCTGTTTCGTTCGTCGCGAGTTCGACGTCGTTTGAATCTATCCGGGCTCTTCCAAATTTTTTGTGATGTTCGGAACATCGTTGTTCCAAGAATCGGTGCGTCCGGTGATTATTTAAACTCATCGCTCACGCGAATACGAATTCGGAAGCTTTACCTACTCTTACGATTTTGTCCCAGGCAAATTAGTTCGAACTCGACAACTAAAATGTTCGGGCAAAATAATTTGAATAGCGCAGTGGCTGAGTGAAATCGTGCGCGCGAATATGATTCAATTTATCCTTTAGCACGCTGTTTTGACGACAAAATCGCGTATACATTAGCGATCTGGTTTTGGCTAATTTCGGTCGAATCACGCAGAGCAGATTAAAATACCGAAGTCGAACTCATGTAAATCTGGTCCGTTTTCATCGTGGCCGGAATAGTCACGAAAATTATCAAAACGAAATTTAGTCAGCATCGTAAACCTCGGACTTTCCGTTTCGTGATCCGAGAAAATAATGTGTATAGCCGTTTACCGTATCGCGCATCGATTCTTTGTTCGTCGCTAAAAATCTTGATTGAAAAGTATCTACGATTTTCTTTATAAAAGAAAAATCCCCAAAAGAAAATATCCCATTCCCCACTGCTCCCTGTCCAGATTTTTCTTTTCCTCCGGTCTCGTTCTCATCTGCGCGCGGGGGGAAAAATCTTCTCTGCCGCCGCTTAATCCCTGAAGAAAAATCCAGCCACCGCCCCCTGGTTCCTTTGTCTTCACGCGCGATCTTCTTCTTCAATCGACCACTCGGCTCCCTAGGAGATCTCGCTCCCTGGCGCGCCTGTAGCTCCCTTCTGCTTCCTGCTCGACGTCCTGCTCCAGCACCGCGTGCCCTGTTTCTCTCTCCCCTACTGGCAGCCGAAGCTCCCTGCTCCCTCTGTCTGGTTGCCACGCATTGCTTCAGCTCCCATGTCGCGTTCTCCCAGCCGGCCCTGCTCTACCACAGCCATGGCGTCTGGTCGCATCTTCCTCCCTGGTGCCACGTAGGTGTGCCCCTGGAGCCTCCTCGCCGCACACAGCTGCTTCCTTCTCTCTCCTCTCCATTTCCCTCTAGCTCGCGAAGTTTCTATCTATCGATCGTCCATGGCCACGTGCGCATCACTCAGCCTCTCTCTTCCCCTGCATCATTTCCCCCTCCAGCCGAGCTTGCTGGTTCCCTTTTCCCCTCTCCCATGGCTGCTCCCTAGCGTCGTGCCCCTTATTCCTGCCATGGCCGCCGTTCCCTGGTCAAAGTGGATTTTCTACTCGGCTCCTTGCGTCCATGGCGATTTCCCCCTGCTCGGCACTGCCTGGAGCTCTCTGTGTCGCGCACCCCCAGCCTCTGCTCCTCGTTCCTTACTCCGCGCGTGCCCTGTCTCCCATGGCGGCTATTCGGCTGCTTGGCCTTGCCATCTCCTGGGTGCTCGGTCGCCCCTCCTCTCTCTATTTCCAATTCTAGCTTGCGGCGCTCCCTGCTGCAGCTTGCTCGGCCGCGCCCTCTAGCTCTGTTGCCGGGCACGTGAAGCTCCTTGCTCACCGGCGCTCCTCCCTAGCGCGTCATGTTTTTCCCTGGCCCCTGCTCATCTCCCCAGCCGTGCGTTCTTCCAGTTCCAGCTCTAGCTCAGTGCGCACCCTGCTCCACTGTGTCGATCCAGTGAGTCGTCGTCGATGGATATCCCCTAGTGTTTACCTAAAAATCACAGTGTGTGCCGATCGCCATGGCGCCGATCCGCCCTCGCCCATGTCGCCATCATCGTGTCTTTGCTGGTGATAGTTTCGCGTGCCGTCGAGCTCGTCGTTTTCCTTGTCCAATGCTTGTGTGGCCTTACCCGAACCGCGATGCCATTGATGCAACGCGGGGTTAGCTCTCTGCTCTCCTAGCATGTCGTAGTCGGTGCCCAATATCTTCGTGTCGCCCTGTGTGCTCGACTTTATCTTGTCGCAAAACCTCGACGCCGTCGAGCCTCGCTGCCCATCGCGAAGTTCCCTACTGTCAGCCTCCACACCCGTCCTAGACTGTCGTAAAACTTTAGTGCTTGTCGCTGATATCCGGTCGTCTCCAACCTTTGTCTTGTTGTCGTCATTCGGTCACCTTGTCTCGATGTCGGTCCCTACGTGATGTCTCTGAATTGTGATCGCGCGGACAAAAGAATTCCCAAGAGAAGATGTCCAAAGATTGGATGGTGGTGTGCGTGAAGTTCGTGTGGCACCTGCCAAGAGCTCGACAAAAGCTCGAACAAGCCGTTGATCATCATCCTCGTCTACACCAAGCCCCCAAGCCATGAAGACACTCTGGTGTTGGCCACGCGCCACCAGCTCGACAAAAAGGAATCCCACGGGTATTTGGTCAAGAATAGAAACTGTGTGCCTCGTTCGCCAGACATGTGTGATCAATGACGTCGACCGGAAACCGTCATCGTGCTTCCGACTATCGCGTCAAATTAGTCAGGGTAATTAAATTTGTTATTCATATTAGTGGATTGATGGATGGTTGTCGCTTTGGTAATTTGGTCGATGTCATAGGATGAAAGAGGTCTCAATAGGTCTCAGTGTTTGTGGGACTGTAAATGTTAAAAATGGGAAGTTTTACTAATATATATGATACGCAGGTTAACCGGTAAATTAGTTTAGAAAGTTAATAAAAGTTCTTCTATCAAATTTTATAAGTATTAGGTGTCCAAGCATGGTAAAGTTAAAGTTATAAGTCGTCTAGTGTGCTCTCTGAACTAGGCATGATATTCTATATATGTTGGTCGATTTCATGATTTGAATGAATGTCGATTGCTATTTTGAATATTTAGGATCAAGTAACATCGATATATCTGTTTCAACCAAAATCTAGGGTCTGTCTGATAAGTAATGCGTATGAACACTTTAGGTCTTTTAGTTCTAAAGTTGGAATTGGTATATTGTATAAAATATGCTTGGTTATAGGTTATAAGTGTTTCATCCTTTTTAGCATAGATTATCTATCTTATATTCTTTATACTCGTGCTCATACATGTGCATCGTGCATCTCATGAGGTACGATAAATAATCGCGTGATGCGGAAGATGACCCAAGTCGACCCCAAGCGCGGGCTAATCCGCAGGATGATGCTGATGGACAAACCTAAAGATGGATAATGGAGCGAGTATCGGAATAAAGACTGGTCGTCAAGTGGACGTCACCTAACAACACTAACCTAGTGTTATTCAGGCAAGCCCCGGTGCATTTGCCACCTCCTTGATTGTTTAAAATCTTTATCACCTTGTTTGATGCATTAGGTGATAGGAGTTGCCGTTGATGCATTTCCTTCCTTGGAAAATTGATCACCCTTCCTTGATTACCTGTTTTATTAAAATAATTTTATGATGCTTAGCCTTGCTTTAGCAAACAAAAATGTTTTGTTTTAAAACAAAAGTGATGCTTCAGTGGGTGGGAATGTTTTCAAAAATAAAACTTGATGGTGGATCTGTCAAAGGCCTTGATAGGTTCAACATCGGAAAAGATGTACCTCTGCCAGGTACCAAACTTTGGGTTGAAAATAATAAAGCTAAGACCGGGTGGTTGACTTGCACGAGAAAGGAGTCTCGGTGTAGTGTCTCCGTCTAAGTCGATTAAGGACCTTCTCGATGTAGGCTTGCTGGTCGAGGACCTTTTAACTGGTCACATGCCTCATGATGGGTAAGCTTTGCCTTGGGCAGACTAATACCAGAATAAGATAACACACAATGGGAGTGGAGAGATGGCGAGAGTAGCGTGTACCCTCCGTGGCAAGAGGCTGGATGGTGGTGTATCTGTGCTCTCGGTTGGCGTGAACCTGATCTGGTCTTAAGAACCCCGGTGGCGAGTTGACATATGCAAGGGTTAAGTGCTACATATGTCGTGTGATCGAAGATCCCTAGCTGGGTATTAATTGATTCGGATCGCTGTTACTTCTCGGACATGAAGACTTGGTCACTGCCTACACGTAGCAATCCAGTGAACTAAAGGGATGATGAAAAGACGGCTAGTATAGGCCAAGTGCTTGAACTAGGGTAGAAAGAACTCTAGATGCAGGTAACTTTACTTAACTGGACAATTAAAAATGGATTTTTAAGGATCCACTCATAGTAAGCTTTTCTGCAAACAGAGTCCTTGATTCTTGATAAGCCATACCTTGAATCCCTTCTTGAATCCAGCATACCCTTGAGAGTCTTTTCTTTAGTCGGGTAAGTCTTGCTGAGTAATTCCGTACTCAGGGTTTTATTCCCTGTTGTTTTCAGGTTCTAACCTTGTGCTGCTGTTGATGGTGTTAAGTGCCGGTGGGCTCGGCCTTCTTATAAGTCCAAGTAACTATTCTATACTTCTTATCGAGGATGGTCACTTAAGCTAGCATATATTTCAAACTTATACTTTTGTAGTCACTCCGATGAATATAATGTAAAACATTTGTAACTTATAAAATTTGGTAATAAGATTTCCGCTGCAAAATGTTGGTGTGTGTGATTTGTGTTACTTAATCTTGCGGTCCTGGTTGTAAGTGGTTTATCCGGCGTCCTCGGGGCAATCGGACGGATCCTGTTAAGTTATCTGGTGCACATGCATGGCCGTCTGAGGTCTTCGAGACAAGGACAGGTGCATGTGGGCCCGATAACTTGGGAGGTTCTGCCACAGCTTAGCCTTGCTTTAGAAAAACAAAATGTTTTGTTTTTAACAAAAGATGATGCTTCAAGTGGGATGGAATGATTTTCAAAAATGAAACTTGATGGTGGATCCATCATGGCCATGATGGGTTCAACATCGGAAAAGATGTACCTCCACCAGGTACCAAACTTTGGGTTGAAAATAATAAAGCTGAGACCGGGCGAGTGACTTGCATGAGAAGAGAGTCTCGGTGTAGTGTCTCCGTCTGAGTCGCTTAAGGACCGTGTCGATGTGGGCCTGCTGACCGAGGACCCTTTAACTGGTCACATGCCTCGTCATGGGTAAGCTTTGCCTCGGGCAGACTAATACCAGAAAAGGACAACACGCAATGGGAGTGGAGAGATGGCGAGAGTAGCGTGTACCCTTTGTGGCAAGAGGCTGGATGGTGGTGTATTTGTGCTCTCGGTTGGTGTGAACCCGGTCTGGTCTTAAGAAACCTGGTGGCGAGTTGACATATGCAAGGGTTAAGTGCTACATATGTCGTGTGATTGGAGATCTTCAGCTGAGTATTAATCGATTCGGATCGCCGTTACTTCTCGGACATGAAGACTTGGTCACTGACTTACACGTAGCATTCTAGTGAACAAAAAGGGATTGATAAAAAGATGGTAGTATAGTACAAGTGCTCGAACTAGGGTAGAAGGAACTCTAGAGACAGGTAATGACTTAACTTGCTAATAAAACTGGATTTTAAGGATCCACTATTAGTAAGCATTTTTGCAAACATAGTCTTGATTCTTGATTAAGCCTTACCTTGACTCCCTTAAAGCCAGCATATCCTTGAGAGTCTTTTATTTTGATGGGTAAGACTTGTGAAAGTACACTTCGTACTCAGGGTTTTCGAACCCATGTTGTTGTAGGTGATGAAACAGCCAACTTTTGCTGTTTTTGCTCTAAGGTGGTGCCCAAGGATGTGGTGCCCAAGGACGAACCTCAACACTAACGTGGTTGCGGAAGGACGTTGTCCTTCCTTTTGAAAAACAATATACTCTTATGCGAGAGGGGTTTTTGCCTCCTAGGGTTGTAATAATATTACTTATGCACTCTTATAACCTGGTGATGTAATAATAACACTCTTTCTATATTTCAATGAATGTAAATTAAGTTATTGTAATTTGCTTCTGCTTATTCGTACCTCTGATGTGTTGTAATATCTGCGTGACGGGTGAAACGCTCTTGGGCAAGGAAAAGGATACATATATCGAACTTGTCGAGTGATTATGTGCATCTACAGGGTTGTCCAAGGTCCATTGGACAAGGACAACTGTACGTGGACCTAATGACTTGGGAGGTTTCGTCACAGCTGGTATCGGAGCGAAGCCCATCTCTTTAGATATTATGGAGCATTTCAAAAGAATTTTTAAATACTTATCCAAGAAAATTTCTTTTATTCTTACCTTGCCATTTTCTGGAAGTTTTTATCCTACAAGACCAGGTAATCGAGTGCAATATATAAGAAGTGGGATCAACGAAGGTTGGTTCCGTAATCATTGGGTTATGCATGCATCATGTTAAGAATCTACTAATAAATTTCCCCTCTTATGGAGATATGGCACGAACAAGGAAAGCTGCACGCAAATCTACGGGACCCTTTGGTGTGCCACGCCATCAGTTAGCCCCCAGACATGAAGGAAGCAGTAGCGGCTCCAACGGCCCTATTGGAGATCTAGAAGCTAAGGTGGAGCAACTACGATCGGAGCTACGCCATCAGAATAGGGCATGGGAGCAGGACAATCAGTGTATCGCTGAATTATCAGCCGAAGTCGGCTGCTTGCAGTTTGAGATCTCGGAGCGAGACTCAGCCATTGATTGGGCCATCAACTCACGCTTGATCGCTTGGCATCGTGAAGCAAAAACTCGAGCTCGTGTGGATGAGCTTAGCACGGCCCTTGATAACCTGCTAGTATACTGTAATACTCTACATGAGGAAGTACATGTACTGTATGGTCGACTGCACCGGACGTGCCCGCTGGCGCTGCTGCAATGGAAGCTGGACCCTCGGGAACAACAAATGAAGGACATGGGGGAGAATTGGACCTTTTCAAGCCCTCTCCTTCTATGAACCTGGCTGACGAACTGTCTCCTACAGTAGACAGTGAAGCAACCAAAGACGATGAATACTAGAATTGTATAGTTTAGATGTAATACTTATGTAAAATAAGTAATAATGTCATGTTGTATGCTTGAGTCTGTATAATTACCTTGGTAATGTAATATGAAGGTATATGTTGGCATGTTATATTTTTCCCAAATGTTTCTTTGCCTCAGATGCCATCACGGACTCATGCGCACGATGATGAGGGGACTTCCTGAGGTCGGCAAGGTACTCCTAACCCGCCACCAGTACCACCCACACTGGCTGAGGCTATCGCTACCTTGGTCAATGCGACTGCAGATAATACCCGCTTTTTACGTGAGATGGCGGGTAATCAATTCCAGCAGCAAGGTGGAAGGGCTCCTCCACAGGGACCGCGTGAAACCTCATATCTGGACTTCTCTGAAATGCGTCCCCCACTCTTTGTTAAAGCTGAAGACCCTCTTGAAGCTGATGAGTGGATCAGGGTAATAGATCAGAAGTTCGGATTACTCCGTTGCACTGAAACACAGAAGCTGTTGTTCGCTGCCCACCAACTGAGAGGCCCTGCCAGTACCTGGTGGGGAAATTTTGTGGCAATTCAACTAGCGGACATCAAATCACCTGGGAAGAATTCAAGATAGCATTCCGTGAGCACTATATTCCAGAAGGAGTGCTTCACATGAATCAGGAGGAGTTCATTCGACTAAGGCAAGGTGGAGATACTGTAATGTAGTATCTCAATAAGTTTAACCATCTATCTCAGTACACCATCGATCAAGTAAATACTGATTTGAAGAAAGAGAATTACTTTATGCGAGGACTCAATGATAGGCTCCAAAGGAAAATGGCTACCTGCCTGGATCTTACGTACAACAGAGCCGTCAGTACAACATTGGTCGTAGAAGCCAAGAATACAGGCCATGGAAAATCCAAGGGATTTGGAGGTGACAGGTCTAATCAGGGACCTAAGAAGCGAACCAGGTTGGTAATCTGACCATTTAATCAGAATCGTTCTTCGCCTTGTCCACCCTCTTATCCGTTCAAACAGCCTGTTTTCATTCGTCCCACCACTGCCCCCACATCCACAAATCAGTCGAGTGCCCCTGGTGCTCGTTTCCCGCCCTCCCTAGTTCTTCAACTGGCTGCTTCAACTGTGGGAAATCTGGTCATTTTATTAAAGACTATCCATATCCAAGGCAGACTAAGTCCAATAATCAGCAGAACTCTGGGAGCTCAAATCAGAGCAAGGCAAACATGGCTAATAATTCAGCGGGCAAAAATTTCAAGAAGACGGGGTGAATTTATTACACTCAAGTGGCCACTACACCTAAAGGAGAGCCGATAATGATGGGTACGTTCCTTGTGGCCAATCACCCCACAGTTATTCTCTTTGATTCTGGTGGTTCGCATACATTTATAAGATAGAAATTCGTGCAAAAATATTGCATTCCTTGCACTGAATCAAGGGAAGGGTTTATTATTCATTCGCCTGGGGGACAAATATTTACTAAGGAAGTTGCCTTTCATGTGTTAGTAACATTGGCTGAACGGGATTTTCCCACCAATATGATTGTCTTAAAAGGCCAAGTTATAGATGTGATACTAGGCATGAACTGGTTGGCCCAGCACAAAGCTATCCTTAACATTGACTTAAGGACTATCAAGTTGAGCCATGGCCAAGAAGAGGTTCTCTTGTCCATCCCTATTGCTGTCCCAGCCAAACCATTTGGACGGGTCTATGAAGCTATCATACCTTAAATCCAGGATATTCTGGTAGTGTGTGAATTCTCGGATGTCTTTCCTGAAGATCTGCCTAGATTACCTCCAGAAAGGGATGTAGAATTTGTAATAGAACTGAAGCCCGGTACAGCTCCTATCTCTAGAAGATCGTACCGGATGCCACCAAATGAATTGGCAGAGCTCAAGACTCAATTGCAAGACTTACTAGAGAAGGGATTCATTTGGCCCAGTTTATCACCTTAGGGATGTCTCGCAATACTTGTCAAGAAGGATCAAACACTTCGAATGTGCATGGACTACAGACCCCTTAATGAGGTCACTATCAAGAACAAGTACCCTCTTATCCGGATCGATATCTTGTTTGATCAACTTACCAGAGCTCGGGTATTTTCCAAGATTGACCTCAGGTCGGGCTACCATCAGATCCGTATTTGACCCGAGGATATACCCAAGACCGCATTTACTACGCGATATGGATTATTCGAATACATGGTTATGTCTTTCAGATTGACAAATGCTCCTGCCCACTTCACCTATCTAATGAACTCGGTGTTTATGCTCGAGTTGGATAAATTCGTGGTGGTCTTCATCGATGATATCTTGATCTATTCCAAGGATGAAGAGGAGCATGCTAAACATTTGCGGATCGTGCTAACGCGCTTAAGGGAACACCAATTATATGCTAAATTCAGCAGATGCACATTTTGGCTGGAGGAAATCCAATTTTTGGGACATGTATTGTCTGCAAATGGGATTGCGGTTGATCCCAGCAAGGTCAAGGATATTCTAGAGTGGAAACCACCAACCACTGTACATCAAGTTTGAAGTTTCCTTGGGCTGGCTAGCTATTACCACAGATTTATCTTGGATTTCTCCAAGATTGTGAAGCCAATCACAAGTGTATTGAAGAATGATACCAAATTTAACTGGTCCTCAAAATGCAACGAAGCCTTGGAGCAGCTGAAAGTATTGTTGACCACTGCTCCGGTATTGGCTCAATCAGACATTGAGAAGCCTTTTGATGTATATTGTGACACATTAGGTAGTGGTCTCGGATGTGTCTTAATGCAAGAGGGCCGAGTTATAGCATATGCTTCAAGGCAGTTGTGCCGACATGAGGAACATTATCCAACTCATGACTTAGAATTAGCTGTTGTGGTTCATGCCCTTAAAATATGGCGTCATTACCTGCTGGGGAACATCTGCCATATATATACAGATCATAAGAGTTTGAAGTATGTTTTTACCTAGTCAGAGCTAAACATGAGGCAGAGAAGATGGCTTGAGCTGATTAAGGATTATGAATTAGAAATTCACTATCACCTAGGCAAGGCTAACGTGGTGGCAGATGCACTAAGTCGCAAGGCTTCCTGCCATTGTCTTACAGTAAAGACCTCTGCCATCACATTATGTCAAGAAATGGAGAAGTTAAACCTGGGAATGATTCAACATGGAACCTTGAACCAATTGAAGATTGAGCCAATTCTTCTGCAAAAGATTATTGATGCGCAAAGAAATGATAAGGGTATGAAACATATTCATGAGAAAATAAAAGTCGGCAAAGCAGATTGTTTCAGAAAGGATAATCAAGGCATAATATGGTTTAATAACCACATAGTTGTGCCCAAAGATGTTGAGGTCTGCCAGCAAATATTGGACGAAGCTCATCTTAGTCAATATTCCATTCATCCTGGAAGCACTAAGATGTATCAAGATTTAAAGCAACATTATTGGTGGAAAAATATAGATTGAAATTGCACGCTATGTGGCGAAATGTGACACCTGTAGACGTGTCAAAGCCATACATATGAAGACTGCTGGTCCATTGCAATCTTTACCCATCCCAACATGGAAATGGGAGGAATTAGCATGGACTTCATTGTGGGATTACCCAGGACAGCTAAAGGTTTTGATTCTATTTGGGTTATAATTGATCGGCTTACCAAGATAGCCCATTTTCTACCCATCAAGATAGATCACCCAGTTGCCGTCTATGCTCAAATATACATTGCTCGTATTCTTAGTCTACACGGGATTCCAAAGACAATAGTGTCGGACCGCGGACCACAATTGTATCCAAATTTTGGGAAGAACTCCACAAATCTCTAGGTACTAAACTACTCCATAGTTCAGCTTATCATCCTCAAACAAGTGGACAAACTGAGAGAGTAAATCAAATACTGGAGGACATGTTGCGAGCATGTGTCCTGGAGTTTCCACAAAAATGGGATGAATGTTTACCATTGGCAGAATTTTCGTATAATAATAGTTATCAAGAAAGTATCAAGATGGCACCCTTTGAAGCATTATATGGACGACGGTGCCGTACCCCCTTGAATTGGTCTGAACCAGGAGAAAGGTGGTTTTTCAGGCCTGATATGGTTAAAGAGATGGAAGAAAAGGTTCAACGCATCATACATAACTTGAAAAAGGCACAAGCTCGACAAAAGAGTTATGCAGACAAACGACGCCAACCCTTGTACTTTCAAGTCAAAGATTAGGTGTACCTGAAAGTATCACCAATGAAGCGTGTAACCTGTTTCAGTGTAAAAGGAAAGCTTGCACCCTGGTACATTGGTCCGCTTCTAATTCTTGAGCAATGTGGGCCAGTGGCATACCGACTCCAATTACCCGAAACGTTGTCTGCAGTGCACAATGTGTTCCATGTATCCCAATTGAAGAAGTGTCTTCAGGTTCCAGATCGAACCATTGATGTGGTGGATGTTACCCTGAAACTAGATTTAACATATTCAGAACATCCCATTCGTGTCCTAGATCAAAAGGACAGGGTTACCCGAAGAAGAATTCTTAAATTCTATAAGGTACAATGGAACCAACATGTTGAAGATGAAGCTACATGGGAAACCCAAGACTTCTTAGAAAAGAATTTCCCTAGCTTTTTAGCTTCATGTAATTTGTAAGAGGTGCACAATTGTTTGTAAAGATTTAATAGACCCATACCACCCCTACCTTGTAAGACTAATAAGGAAATAAAGATGTGACACGTTTCCTTTTCCATTACTTGCCCTAGGACCTTAAATCTGGGGATGAGATTCTTTTATGGGGGGAAGGATGTAACACCCCTGGTGTTATTATCACTAAAACTTGAGCATAACTTCATGAGCATTGGCATATCATGTGTTTGTTACACCTAGAGTGCATTCACTAGGTAAAAATTTCAAATCAGTTGTACTGATGTGACTTGAGGTGTGGTTAACTCTAGGGTAAAGTGCTTAACCCTAACTTGGGGCTTATGAGTGAAAATGAAGCTTAAATAAGTTAAAACCCCAAAACTCATTAGAAATAATCATAAGATATCATCTTTGATAGACTTTAGTGACCCCAAAACCCTTAAGTGCTAAAAACCCTGAAAAGACCCCTGGAAAACCCTAAATTAGAACCCTAGGGGGCTAAGTGTAAATTTTGTGCACTTTTGGACCAAAGTGCAAATACCAAAGTAATACAACACTACAAAACATATGTTTCACATATTTGAGGGTTTGCAAGTCAAATTATGGGATTTGGACTTATTTGCAAAAAGGACACCCCATACATCCATATGTCTAAGTCTGAAATTCAGTGTATAAGGTCAACTTTGGAATCCTAAATCTCTCAATTTATAAGGAATTTGCGCTAGGTGAACAAATCAAATCTGTAGACCTACAATAGGAATACAACTTTGCTTAAGTGATTAAGCCTTGATCACATATAAAATTTGGAGTAAAATGAGCTCAAAGTTGAGCTGTCAGTCACACTGATAGCTGAATTATGGCCACCAGTGACATTAGCAGGACTTTGAGGTCGAATTAGAGTAGGATCTAGTGATCGGTTGGGTATGGTTACTATAGTTGAATTGTAGCTAGACTATAGGACTACAACTTTGTTAAAGGTGGATTAGCAAGTTATTACATGGAATTTTGAGATTTGGGCGCTACAATCTGCTCTGTCAGGTGTTCTGAATAACGTTCTGATGGTACAGTTACTAACATAGATCCTAGGTGCAGCTCCCCTCGCCGCTGGTGAACCGCGCGCTCGGATTCGCGCTGGCCGCCGCGAATCGTGCCTCAGATAAGTGGATTGCGCTCGGCCGTGAAAAGATCTTTGTCGCAGATGAACTCGGGACACTGTGACCGCTCTATTGTCCATCCACTTGCGCCGGCGACTTGGCCAAGCGACCGTCGTCGAGGTATATGTCGCCTATCGTGATCGCGACACGCCCTGACTCTTTAACCACGTTGCAGTGAGTCGCCTTAGCCCTGCTGTTCATCACCGGTGGTCTTGCCACGGTAAAGTCCATGAATCGCTTGCGCCAGTAGCTTCTTCCCTCTCCGACCGCCAGTGCAATCTCTTCAAATTGAACGCCACCGCCCTCAGATCCTATTATCCAAAGTGCCATCAGCTCCCCTTGCCGCCAGTGCCATCAGCTCCACTAGGTATTCAAGCATCCAGCGCACCCACTCATATCTCGGATTGTCCACTAGAGAGCTCTAATTTGAGATTTCCCCCAAATCCGTCCTGAATACCGTGCTGTGAGAGCTCACCGTGGCCAGCTCTCCACAGGTTCGATCATGCCATCCTAACTCTTGTTTCAGTACTCTTGTGTGCTCTTGATACTCCTCGATCCATTCAATTGAGCTAGAACACGTAGAATCACCGGGAACGCCTCGGTCTAGCCGTTGATTGCACTGTCACTGTGGGCAGAGAGATTACGGGCTAGAACCTTGAAATTGGTTGAGGGGAAATGGTTATTAAGGGTCAAATTAGGTGTCCACCAAGCTAGATCACCGGTCATTGCGTATCTTGGTCGGTCTTGGCTCGCTGGAGCCACTGCTCCGCTGTCCACAGTCGGAATTGCGGGTTGTGAGGAATTAGAAAGTGAAGGGCCTCGCAGTGCGCGGGACTATTAACCAATTTTTCAAACAACCGAGGGCCCTTGTGCAAAGCTGACATCGTGGGCGCGGGCGCGTGCGTTTCGCCTGGGCATGGGCTGTATTGGGCCGGTTTCAGCCCGATACTATTCATGCTTTTGCTTTTTCTTTTTCTGCCAGGACTAGGGAAATCATAGAAAATTCTAGAAAAATGCTAAAAATATGAGACCAATTTTGTTGAACTCCTAAATTTCTATAGTATTTAATAAAAATAGTTCTATGATTTTTGGTCCAAACAAGGAATTATGTAGTATTTAAAAGAGCTTAAACCTATACCTTTGGAATTTTAGAAAATACTTGGTAACTCCAAAAATCACCAAACTTGTTAGATAAGCCTAATATAATATTTAGATCCTATGAGTAAAATTTGACTTGTTTTGGACATTGTTTGATTCCTAAACCCAAAAACCCTAGCTCATTTGGGTAAAACTGTCTAACCCTATTAGGGTGTTGACCCAGGAGACCCCAGTTTTCCTGGTGCACCATGAAGGAAAATTGTATTCAAGGTACAACTTAATGAACTTTTTTCTATTATTGCATCTTCATAAGCATTACATGAGCATTCATGGTTATATATGGTTATATATAGAAAACGAGGAAGAAGTGACTGTTGAAGAGGAAGGGACTCCATCAATAGAAAATCCACCTGTCGGGAACTATTTCTATTTTGACATCTGTGGAACAGAGCCCTACTCTCCTACAACTCAAGGCAAGCCCCGGTGTATTTGCCACCTCCTTGCTATTTTAAAATCTTTCTCACTTGCTTGATGCATTAGGTGATAGGAGTTGTGTGTTAAACCAATTGCTGCATTTCCTCCCTTGGAACTGTTTACCATTCCTTGATTATCTGTTTTATGAAAAGGTTTTTATGATGCTTAGCCTTGCTTTAGAAAAACAAAATGTTTTGTTTTTAACAAAAGATGATGCTTCAAGTGGGATGGAATGATTTTAAAAAATGAAACTTGATGGTGGATCCATCATGGCCATGATGGGTTCAACATCGGAAAAGATGTACCTCTGCCAGGTACCAAACTTTGGGTTGAAAATAATAAAGTTGAGACCGGGCGGGTGACTTGCACGCGAAGAGAGTCTCGGTGTAGTGTTTTCGTCTGAGTCGCTTAAGGACCGTGTCGATGTGGGCCTGCTGACTGAGGACCCTTTAACTGGTCACATGCCTCGTCATGGGTAAGCTTTGCCTCAGGCAGACTAATACTAGAAAAGGACAACACGCAATGGGAGTGCAGAGATGGCGAGAGTAGCGTGTACCCTCCGTGGCAAGAGGCTGGACAGTGGTGTATCTGTGCTCTTGGTTGGCATGAACCCAGTCTAGTCTTAAGAAACCTGGTGACGAGTTGATATATGCAAGGGTTAAGTGCTACATATGTCGTGTGATTGGAGATCCTCATTTGAGTATTAATCGATTCGGATCGCCGTTACTTCTCGGACATGAAGACTTGGTCACTGACTTACACGTAGCATTCCAGTGAACAAAAAGGGATTGATAAAAAGATGGCTAGTATAGTCCAAGTGCTCGAACTAGGATAAAAGGAACTCTAGTCACAGGTAATGACTTAACTTGCTAATAAAACTGGATTTTTAAGGATCCACTATTAGTAAGCATTTTTGCAAATAGAGTCTTGATTCTTATTTAAGCCTTACCTTGACTCCCTTAAAGCCAGCATATCCTTGAGAGTCTTTTATTTTGACGGGTAAGACTTGTGAAAGTACACTCCGTACTCAGGGTTTTCGAACCCATGTTGTTGTAGGTGATGAAATAGCCGACTTTTGCTATTTTTGCACTAAGGTGGTGCCCAAGGATGTGGTGCCCAAGGACGAACCTCAACAGTAACGTGGTTGCGGAAGGACGTGGTTGTTCCTTTTGAAAAACAATATACTCTCATGCGGAAGGGGTTTTTGCCTCCCAGGGTTGTAATAATATTACTTATGCACTTTTATAACCTGCTGATGTAATAATAACACTCTTTTTATATTTCAATGAATGTAAATTAAGTTATTGTAATTTGCTTCCGCTTATTCATACCTCCGATGTGTTGTAATATCTGCGTGACGGGTGAAACGCTCTTGGGCAAGGAAAAGGATACAGATACCGAACTTGTCGAGTGATTATGTGCATCTACAGGGTTGTCCAAGGTCCGTTGGACAAGGACAACTGTAGGTTGGCCTAATGACTTGGGAGGTTCCATCACAGCCATGGGCCTTCTCCACGCGCAAGTGGTGCTCCGCTTCTGGCTCCTCTTAAACGCTCCTGCCGTCTCTACTATCGAGCTTCCGGCAGAAACGTCATGGGACTCGTTCCCTCGGGTACACGGTGGCGGCCATGACACAACCTCGGTTATGTGGGTTTTTCTAAACTCACTCAACTAACTAGGAACAACCTATAGCAAGTGAATAAGCGATCTAACTAACCTAAGCACTTCATAAAGGACCTATGCTAATCACTGAGTGATTCTATTAAGCACTTGGGTGTTTGAACTTTTGGAAATGTCTATAACATGTGTTGGTATGTTGCTTGAGCTCTCACACTTTGAAATGGCCAGTTGGGTGAAGTATTTATATACCCTGACTTGAATATAGCCGTTGGAAAGCAGTTCTGCAGCTTTTTGCGGCGCACCGGACTATCCAGTGGTGCAGTGGACAAGCCACATGTACTAGCCATTAAAGGTAGCCGTTGGAGCTTCTGAAGATGGCGCACCGGACGTGGCGCACCTGACAGTCCGATGTGCACCGGACAGCCAACGCAGAACATGTGCGTTGTCGTATTTTGGCCATAACTTTTAGCTCCAAACTCTGATTTCAATGATCTTGTACTTTTTGGAAAGCTTATGAAATTATCTATATCCCAAATTTAAATATATCATTTTGAGAAAATTTGGCACACCAGACAGTCCGGTGAAACAGCTCCTATGCTGCTGCAGTTTTTTCAGCACTTCCAACTTTGTATTGTGGGCATAACTTTTAGCTTCGAACTCTAATTTTGATGATCTTGGACTTTTTGGAAAGCTTATAAAATTATCTACATCTCAGAGTTTAAGCCATGTCAGTTTGAGTATATTTTATATTATGAAACACTTCCAATTCAGTCAGCCCTTCCTCTCAACTCTGTCAACTTCACTTTTGTTTTGTGGCTTTGCACCCCACTTCTAATCCTTGATGTGTTGGTCTCCTAGAAAGAATAAAGTGTCTTCAATATGACTTTGTAATGTCCTATATGGGTCTTATAATGTCTTCTTTGAGGTGTTGCATCCTCAGAGCCGCAATCCAATCCACTTCGCATCCTGTGAACTATAAAGCACAAACACTTGGGAGACATTAGTCCACAAGGTTATGATGATCATCAAACACCAAAATCACTTAGCCAAATGGCCTAGGGTCCATTTTCTTTACACCACTCTAGGATTTCCTCTATGCCTTGCTCAGGATGAAATCGGCCTTAGGCCTTGTATGAAAAATGGACCCCGGGCCATTTGGCTCAAAAGGTTTTGGTGTTTGATGATCAACATAACCTGTGATCAACATAATCTTTGGTTGAAATACCTAATGTTATTAAGAAAGATTCTTCTACTTCTTGCTTTGATTTAATTGATAATTCTAACCCCTGCAATCAAGTTCTTGTTAAGAATGTTGTTATAGAAACATGTTCGGATGAGATTGCAATGGAGAATGAACAATTAGAGCAAGAGGTGGCTCAGCTTGGCAAGGCTTTGTATGACAAGAAAGGCAAAGCCAAACAAATCCAACCTCCTCAGGATAACACCACTGCGGGAGTGAACATGCCTATGGAGGGAGAAATTGTGATTTGTAGGCTATGTCATAAGGAAGGCCACATGTCTTACCAATGCAAGGCGAAGACTGGGGATAATCAAAGGCAAAAGCCAACAAGCAAAATATCCAACACCTACATCAACAAGGTGGACAAAAGGGCTGCTACACCATATTTGATCAAAAAGAAAAAGAATGGAAAGGTGATAGCAATCAAGGCTAACAAGCAAGCCAACAAAGGAAAAGGTGCCAAACGCATCTGGGTGCTAAAGGAAATTATTTCAACCATGAAAAGCACCAAGAAGGTTTGGATCCCGAGAGGAAAGTGAGGAGTCCAAAGGACTTCGGGGAATTTGGAGACTTGACAAATTTGGGATGTATATTATGGGATGCATCATATTGGATCAAGTCTACTGCCAAGTGGATTAGTGAATACTTTGGACCCAAATTCCCCACCCATGACTAAGGTAACTAAATTTATTGTATTTCCTTTTTAGATATGAGTATCTATTTTCTTGTATCTAGTTTTTACCTTACATGCCTAGTTTTTCATGTGATATTTAATTTTGATATTAACTACATGCATACTAGGACAATCATATGGTAGGGTTGCTCGTTTTCAATTCATACTCTTGAGCAAGCCTACATGGTTTAAAAAAGTTTAGTTAAGCACGACACATAGCTTATTCAATATTCCTAAGAAAATGATACATCAATTGGTATTTTCATATGACATATGCTACAATAGATATACTACAAGTGGTAAAATACTTCAATTGGTATCTTTTAACGTATATCTACCAAAGCTCGGATTATAGATAATTTGCCCCTCTTGATTACAAAATCAAAGTGCATGTCTCTTACAAGTATTCAAAAACTTGTATGCACACTTTTAGGGGGATAACCTAAGTCTTTGAGACTAATGCATGTTTTCAAGTCTATTATATGTACTAGTCTCATTAAAGGAAAATGGAGTCCCCGGAGAAAGACAATAAGCTTCCACTGCAGATCTACAAGTACTCTTATGTCTCACAAGACTACAATTTAATATCTTATACTTCCCATGTTGCTATAAATGTATATGTTGTCAAAATATATTTGTTACCTATGAGTTAGTCAAATCAAATCGTGTCTTGTTCCTCTATTTCTCACATGCTTTTTCCTAAGGAGAACACTCGTTTAGGGGGAGTAATCCTTTAGTGATTAAATTGATAAAACTTTTAAAGAGGGCAAGTCTTATTTGCTTCCTACATGCTTTTAATGTCTTCCTTTTTAGTGGTTGATGCCAAAGGGGGAGAATTTTTAGGGACCAAAGCAATGAAAATTATATCAAACACCAAACATCACCAAATTAAAATTTTATTGATCTTGCAAGTGGTTTTGGTACTTTGGTCTAAAATAGGAATTAAGTGAATTATGGAGTTAGGGGGAGGCTTAAGTCCAAAATTTAACTTTGTGGGGACACTCATGCATCCTAGCAAGTAGATTGCATATTTTGATTTAAATGTTTGTTATATTTGCTTGTTTTGGTTGTGTTTTCATCTATCACCAAAAAGGGGGAGATTGTAAGGAAAATGGACCCTAAGCCATTTGGTTCAAAAGGTTTTGGTGTTTGATGATCAACATAACCTGTGGATTAATGTGTTTGCTAGTGTTTATGTTTGTAGTTCATAGGATGCTAAAACTGACTTGGACTAAGGCATTGAGGAAAGCAACACCTCAAAAGAAGACATTATGAAGATCACAAGTGAAGATCAAAGAATATCAGTCAAAGTCTAAGAAACGAAGAAATGTGTTGCCACTAGCAGAATGTCTAGTCAAGGACACCGGACTGTCTGGTGCACCAGGGAACAGTAGCCCAACGGCTAGTTCCTAGTGGCATTGTGGAGGAGGGCCTAGACTGTCTGGTGCCACACCAGACTGTCCGGTGCAAAGGCTAACAGCGCCAACGGTCGAGTGATAGATCCAACGACTAGTGGCGCACCGGACAGGGCACCAGACTATACGGTGCCCACCACCAAACTGTCTGGTGTGCCGCAGAAAGGTGCAGCTTTCCTCCAACGGCTATAATTGAGTTGGGGCCTATATATACTTCACCCAACCAGCCATTTGAAGGTGTGGGTGCCCAAGCAACATACGAAGGCATAGTATAGACATTTCCAAGTGCTCATACACCCAAGTGCTTAATAGAATCACTCGGCGATTAGTGTAGGTGCTCTAGGTGAATCCTAGTTAGTTGAGTGAGTTTAGAAAAACCACACAACCCCTCGGCTCTTGCGTGAGCCGTTGTAATTGTACCGAGTGGGGCGAGAGTCTTGCGAGACCGTGACAACCGCGTTTGTGTCACGACCACCACCATGTACCGAAGGGAACGAGGACCGCGACGTTTTTGGCCAAAAGCTTGATGGTGGAGACGGTGGGGAGCGTTCGAGAGGAGCCGGAAGCGGAGCATAACTTGTGCGTGGAGAAGGCTCATGGCTCTCTATGGAGTTACTCGACCGTGGTGCTTGGCCCTTGCCTAGGCTTCCCTTTGCGTAGGGGCACCAACGAGGATTAGTTAGGACCTTTTGTGGTTCCAGATACCTCAGTAAAAATAACAGCGTCATCCACGAGAGTTTGCATCTCTACCTTGCTCTTTAGCTTTCACATTTATATTAAGCATTTAAGTTTCAATCTTGTCTTTATAATTAGATTGTTTAGGATTGAAACTTAGACATTGCAGTAGAGATAGCAACACTTAGACAAAATCTACTTTTCACATTCTAGATTGTTTATTTGCATAGGTTTTGCTCTAAGATTCACCCCCTCTTAACCTAGTTTGCACCAACGAGGATTTGTCTAGTTTAAAGAAAGTTTTAGAAGTCCTAATTCACCCCCTCTTATGCGTCACTGTTTCCTTCAGGACTTCTCCATGTCTTTCCACTACTAGGCGACTTCATCTCTTAGTTTGGTCTATCACATACGCTGCCACATCCACTCTTGCCTTTACGTTATCCTTTGACTTATAAGGAATGTCCATGAGTGTTGCCCAAAGTGCCTTGGTGACATTCTTTTCAGTGTGGATCACATCAATGTTGTCAAAATTGTATTGTTTGCCTTTTTGTGCCATGTCATCTGTTTCACTGATTCCTCGGTCATGTACAGACGCTGGATCCTTGGTATGAACTAAAGGTGGCATTAGATTGTCATGGGGATGCGAGCTACCCCTTCTGTCCATCACCATAGTCTACCTCCATGAACCTAGACGATTTACACTTCAAACAATCACTATTCTCCTGCCTTGTCTCAAGATATGGGCTAAGCGGGGTCCCACTGTCTAGCCTTGTGATGACACCAAATGTTTCAGCGCCTGTTGTGATGTTGACGCGCCTCACGCTGCGGGGGCTCCTTCCCTAGCATGGTGGGCTCGTCATCGAAGATGGGAGCATCCTCTATTCTACCCTCAATAAAGAGGACATCCGAGAAGTAAGAGCTTAAAGCCACCTCCAGTGTCTCGGTGGTTGCCCATGGGGGCGGGGCAGCCGAGATGATCTTTGTTATTCCTTTCGTGGCTATGGTTGTGCTGGAGCCTTCTACTCCTTTCTTCTGAGTGATCCAGGTCGACGCCCTGGTGGGCGATGAGGACAATGGAGTTCGTCACGATGAGGATGCCGCTTCAGTCGACGTGAACGTGATCCTTCGTGGGGCAGGGATTGGTCGAGGCTTCGTGCTTTGGAGTTTGTTGGAATAGTCCTTGTTGAGGTCAGATGGGGGCGTGCCTGCATCCTCGATCGGGGCCATCAGAGGAGATTTATCCTCGGCTAGGTCCGTGAGATGTGGTGTAGAACTCCCTTTCGGTTTGCAATGTAGAAGAGGATACAAAGTAGAAAACCTACGCAACATTGAAGGTGATCGTGGTGTTGAAGATGGCCATGGAGAACATTGAAGGTGATCGTGGTGTTGAAGATGGCCATGGAGTCATCGTGAATCAACGTCACAGCCCCTACCTGGCGTGCCAGCAATCGGTGTTTATGACCCGACTGCACACTATGGTATATCCCATGCAGTGCTTTTGGTAGAA
Organism: Zea luxurians; assembly: GCA_029449295.1. Taxonomy (NCBI): domain Eukaryota; kingdom Viridiplantae; phylum Streptophyta; class Magnoliopsida; order Poales; family Poaceae; genus Zea; species Zea luxurians. The sequence goes on from JAOPSE010000012.1 coordinate 71,966,149, forward strand.
CAACACCGTTGATCACGACTCGATGATATGTGCGGAGGCGCGTTGAGGCACAAGAGAGTTATACAGGTTCAGGCCGCCTGAATGCGTAATACCCTACGTCCTATTCGGTGTTGAGTAATGAGTTTGCTGGTGGTGCACATGTTACAGATGAGTTGTGGGTGGCGATGGATGAATCGTCCTATCAATCTAATGGTTGTGTCGTTTCTATGAGAGGGATGATGAGATTATTTTGTAGAGGTACCCCCTCATCCTTGTATAGGTGACCGGAGGGATATCCCTTTACAAGTCGTGATGCCTATCTACCTCTATCCAAGTTTGTCTCTGACGTCGTAGGCGCTCCTGCTCATCAAGAGCTGTTCACCTCTGTTCTGAGTATCTAGGTGTGCGAACCATGCACGCGAAGTATCAGCGATCCTTCTGCAATCCTTCTGCAACAGGCATGTTCTACCTGGCCATGGCCCAATGGTGCACTATGCTAGGCGAACTGCCGGGGGACCATCAGGCAGCCCAGGGAGCATATCCACGTTATGAGGACCCAAGGGATATCTATCTCCCACAACACCCTCTAATCCAAAAATAATAAGGATGGTTTTAATGATCGCCACCAAGTTGGATAGGTACTTGTTGAGTAAACTGGATTGACATAACTTTGCCACATGGTGTGGAAATCATATAGGCCTCTTTGGTATGGAAAAAAGCAAATGACACTTGGCACTAAAAGACTAATGAAACTATGCGATGCACTAGAATCGAATAGTATAACTACAACATGGTTCAGGAAATAGAAGCTACCAGCCATCACAGGAGCTCCCTCGGGTAGATCAGTGAGGGTGATGAAGTTGAGCTTCCCTTTCTTGACCTGCACAATCTGGTTCCTTCCCTTATTTTTGTTGGAGCCTTGTCCCTGCTTCTAACGATTTTGGGGACATTCTTTGACATAAGGACCAATGCTACCGTAGGTAAAGCACCTATTCTCGTTTCCTTGGTGGTTTTGTTGCGGAGCAAACTGCTAATTGCTTCAAGGTGTTGGGTTCTGGAAACGGTTTCCCAACTATGGCGGTGGTGGCCTTGTCACCCAGCGTCCTTGATGTTACAGCTATGAAGAGCCTCATATCTGATTTCTAGGAACAATCTTGAACCTCGGGGGCTGCAATTGTGATGGTGCTGCTGGTGCCTCCCTTTCTTCTCCGCTCGATGGGCCATGATGCAATCCTCCTGTGATATTGCCATATTGACTAGCTCATTGTAAGTTCTTGCTCAAACATTATTCAACATCTCCCTCAGATTGGTACTAAGGCCTTGACAGAACATATCGCTCTTCTTGGCATCGGTGTATCCTGGTACCTAGCATATTGTCATGAGCCATTGAAGGCTTCCACATATTGCTGGACAGTGTGGTTGCCTTGAGTAAGAGCCAGAAACTCATTTAACTTTCTGTCCATCAGCCCTTCGAGGATATGATGGCCCCTGAAGGCTGTCTTGAATTCCTCCTAAGTTATACATGGTTTGTTGGCATCATGGCATGATAGTGATCCCACCAAATCCTGGTGGATCCACGAAGCTACTGAGCTGCGAATCTTGTCTTGGTGGCATCAGTACAAGCACCAACAAGCAAAGGGAATTTGGACTCAATCACACGGAGCTAGACACTTGTGTCGAGAGGGTCTTCAATTTTGGTGAAAAGTGGGGGTGAGTGCTCAGAAAGTTCTGATAAGTAGTCATACCCTGATGGCGTTGGTGGTTGCCACCTCCAAACTGCTAAGGCTAGGGTTGGCATTGAACCAGTTGTTGCAAAATCTCAATCTGTTGCACCATCAGCTCCTACGTGGTAGGAGGCAGCTGTGGTGGTAGCGGCGGAGCCTGTTGGTCCAATCCGCAACACTACCTACCTACCATCTGAAAATCAAAAATCATTATTGTGGGAAATGGTGACGCCTAAGAGGGGGGGTGAATTAGGACTTCTAAAAACTATCTCTAAACTAGGCCACAATTAAATCCCTAAAGCAAAACCTATGAAATAAACAATCTAGAATGTGCAAACTAGGTTTTGTCTAACTGTTGCTGTCTCTATCGCAAAGCCTAAGTTTCAATCTTAAATAATCTAACTAGAAAGACAACATTGAAACTTAAATACTTAATATAAATGCAGAAGGTAAAGAACAAGGTAGAGATGGAAACTCTCGTGGATAATGCCAGTATTGTTACCAAGGTATCCGGAACCACGCAAGGTTCCGACTAATCCTCGTTAGTGCCTCTACACAAAGGGTAACCCACGTGGGGGCCAAGCACTTTGGCCGAGTAACTCCGTAGAGAGCCACAGGTCTTCTCCACGCGCAAGTGGTGCTCCGCTTTTGGCTCCTCTCAGATGCTCCCCGCCGTCTCCACTATCGAGCTTCCAGCCAAAACGCCATGGGCCTCGTTCCCTTCGGTACACGGTGGCGGCCGTTACACAAACTCGGTTGTCACGGTCTCGCAAGACTCTCACCCCACTCAGTACAATTACAATAGCTCGCGTAAGAGCCGAGGGGTTGTATGTTTTTTCTAAACTCACTCAACTAACTAGGATTCACCTAGAGCAAGTGCATAAGCGGTCTAACTAACCTAAGCACTTCGCAAAGCACCTACGCTAATCACCGAGTGATTCTATTAAGCACTTGGGTGTTTGAGCACTTGGGAATGTCTATAATATACCTTGGTATGTTGCTTGGGCTCCCACACCTTGTAATGGTCGGTTGGGGGTATTGAAAGGGAAATGTGCCCTTAGGACATTTCTATAAATGTTTTGGTGATTAGATGCCCAACACATAATATTTTGGTTCATATGTGCTAAGTGCTAAAGAGATGAAAATCAAAGAATCAAGGTATGACTCTAGCCTTAGTGAATTATTTTTGGTACTAACATATTTCTCTAAGTGCTAGGACCTTGACAAATCAAATGAAATTGGATTGGAGAAGTTTGGCTAAGTCTAGCCAAACTTACACCAGCCTTCGGTACATAGGACTGTGCGATGTGCACCGAACAGTGTCCGGTGCACAGGCTGGTTCAGCAGCGAAGTCGTTGCTCTCAGGAATTGGCGAGGGCGCCGTGGCTAAAAATCACTGGACTATCTGGTGGCGCACCGAACTGTCCGGTGAGCCAACAGCGCTCGTACCAATGGTCAGCAGCGCGATCAGCGGGCGATGTGTGGCTAGAGCCAACGGTCACTAGGCCGCATCGGACTGTCCGGTGCACCAAGGGGACCAAAGGCTCAACGGTTGGCTTCACCAGAAAAGGAAAGGATTCGGGCACTATTCATGCCCGGTGGTGCATCGGACTGTCCGGTGCGCCAACCGGCAGAAGGCAAGAATTGCCTACCAAATGGAGTTCCAACAGCTCCTAGCTGCCTTAGGGCTATAAAAGGGACCTCTAGGCGCATGGAGCAATACATCAAGCCTCTATTGAACATCCTAAGACACCTAGACTCCACAAACACGCATCTGGATCATCGTGATTGAGAATTGAGCACTTTGTGAGCTATAGACTTGTTGCGCTGTTTTTGTGTGCTCTCTTCTTTACTTGTGTGCGTGGGATTATTGTGACTCTAGCTCTTGCGTGTGTTTCTTTCCCTCCCTTACTCTTGTGCATTTTGTTGTGATCTACATTGTAATGGTGAGAGGCTCCAACTTGTGGAGATTCCTCACAAACGGGAAACAACTATAAGGAAGAAAACCATAGTATTCAAGTGAATCATTGGATCACTTGAAAGGGGTCGAGTGCAACCCTCCTCCATTGGGACGCCACAACTTGGAAGTAGGCAAGTATTCTACTTGGCGGAACCATGGGATAAAATCACCGTGTCTCTTGTGTCTCTTTTTATTGTGATTGGTTTCTCTTCTAAAGTTCTCGCTTAATCACTTGCGCTATTGTTCCAAAGTTCAATACTCATTCAAAAGGAACAATCAAGTGAAAAGTTCTTGCTATAGCAACTTGGTTTTAATCTTACTAACATTTCATAACCAAGTTTGGGCTATTTAGTATTTGATTTTACATGATCACCTATTCACGCCCCCTCTTGGTGCTCTCAGGTATTTATAGCCTCCCCCCAAAATTATAGCTGTTGGACAGAAGCAGCAACTTTCTGTCGACGGGCACACTGGACAGTCCGGTGCACATCGAACATGCACTGTTCACTGTCCGGTGCCCTGACCTCGTCAGCCGACCGTTGGGGTCTGTAGCAATCGACCCTTGGATCTGACCATTGCCCAGACTGTCCGGTGCACACCGAATAGCCCGGTGCTACAGCCCGAGGGCGCCTGGTTGCAGGCCCAACTGCATAGATTGTCCGGTATCGCACCGGACAGTTCGATGCACACCGGATAGGTTACTGTTCACTATCTGGTGTACCATCAGTGCGTCGACTGACTACCCACTTCATGGATTTCTTCGTTGTTTCCTTGGGCTTCTTTTGTTCTTGAGTCTTGGACTTCTACGCTTCTTTTATGTCTTCTTTTGAGGTGTTACACCCTCAGTGCCTTAGTCCAATCCTCTTCGCGTCCTATGAACTATAAATACAAACACTAGCAAACATATTAGTTCATAGGTTATGTTGATCATCAAACACCAAAATCCCTTTAGCCAAATGGCCTGGGATCCATTTTCCTTACAATCTCCCCCTTTTGGTGATTGATGACAATACAACCAAAGCAAGCAAATGTAACAAACATTTTGATTAAGATATGCAGTCTACTTGCTAGGATGCATGAATGTCCCCTTAAAGTGAGATTATGGACTTAAACTTCCCCCTAACTCCATAATTCACTTACTTCCTATTTTAGACCAAAGATACTTGAAGGACCAAAAACCACTTGTAAGGTCAAAGATTAAAAAATTAAATTTGGTGGTGTTTGATGTTTGATATTCGTTGCTTTGGTCCCTAAAACTTCTCCCCCTTTGGCATCAACCACCGAAAAGGAAGACATTAAAAGCATATAGGAAGCAAATAAGCCCTCTAAAAGATTACTTCCCTTAAAAGAGTGTTTTCCCTTTTGAAAGAATATTCTCCCCCTTTGTTATGGATGTGGAAATACTCCTCGTGACGGAGATCCTCTACTTAGGAAAAGACACAAGAGAAAGAGAGGTGCAAGCTATGGTTTGATTAGACTAACTCCCCCTATGCATAGGTAAAAGATATATTTTGACAACATATGCATTTATAGCAGCATGGGAAGCATAAGATATGATATTTAGTCTAATCAAAGTCTAGAGAAGACATGTAAAAGATACCAATTGTTGGATGGAACCACTTGTGGAACCAAATGAAAATTCTTGTAGATTTGTAGTGGAAGCTTATTGTCTTTTCTCCGGGTACTCCATTTTCCTTCAATGAGACTACTACACATAATAGACTCAAAAACAAGTTTAGTCTCAAAGACTTAGATTATAGAGTACCTCCCCCTGATAGTGTGCATACAAGTTTTGAATACTTGTAGGAGACTTGCACTTTGGTTTTGACATCAAAAGGGGCAAAGTATCTATAATCCGAGCATAGGCACATATAAGTCAAAATGACAACATTCACTTGTAGTATATAAACTTTGAAGCAATAGTGTCATTTACTTAGGAAAGTTAAATAAGCTATGTGCCGAGTTTAACTAAACATTTTAAACCATGTAGGCTTGCTCAAGAATATGAATTGAAAGTGAGCATTCCTACCATATGATTTACCTAGTATGTAGTTAATATCAAAAGTAAATATCACATGTAAAACTAGGCATTTAAGGCAAAAACTAGATACAAGAAAATAGATACACATATCTAAAAAGGAAATACAATAAATCTAGTTACCTTAGTCATGGGTGGGGAATTTTGGTCCATAGTATTCACTAACCCACTTGGCAATAGACTTGATCCAGTATGATGCATCCCATGATATACATCACAATTTTGCCAAGTCTCCAAATTCCTCGAAGTCCTTCAGACTTTTTACTTCCCTCTTGGGATCCAAAACTTCTTGGTGCTTTTCATGGTTGAAATAATTTCCTTTGGAACCTAGATTCATTTGGCCCCTTTTCCTTTATTGGCTTGCTTGTTGGCCTTGATCGCTATCACCTATCCATTCTTTTTCTTCTTGATCAAGTATGGTGTAGCAGCCTTTTTATCCACCTTGTTGATGTAGGTGTTGGAGATTTTGCTTGTTGGCTTTTGCTTGAGCTTTTGTTTTTGCTTATCCCCGGTCTTCGCCTTGCATTGGTAAGACATGTGGCCTTCCTTGTGGCATAGCCTACAAATCACAGTTTCTCCCTCCACAGGCTTGTTCACTCCTGTAGTGGTGTTATCCTGAGAAGGTTGGATTTGTTTGGCTTTGCCTTTCTTGTCATACCAAGCATTGCCAAGGTGAGCCACCTCTTGCTTTAATTGCTCATTCTCCATTACAATCTCATCCGAACATGTTTCTATAACAATATTCTTAACAAGAACTTGATTGCATGGGTTAGAATCATCAATTAAATCAAAGAAAGAAGTAGAAGCATCTTTCTTAATAATTTCAGGCATTTCAACCAAAGATACTCCTAGGGTGCTACCAATGTTTTCTATCTTAGTAGTTAGCTCATTATTATGTGTGCTAAGAATTTCCATTTTTCCTAGCAAGTTTTCAATGGCTTCTTGAGAGCCAGCTAACTTTGCCTTAAGTTTTCATTCTTTTTAATAAGGCCATCATCGGATGCTGAGGATGGAGCATTATACTCTGATTGCTCAATTTTAGTTGATAGCTCACAGTTTAAATTTGAAAATGTTTCAATTTTTTCTAGCAAACATTTATAATCATCTTGAGAGCTAATTAACTTATTTTTCAATGTTTTAAGTTGAGCCTTTTGTTTAGTTCATACATCCTCAAAAATTTTTACGGCTTTCGCAAGCTCATCTAAGGAGGGCTTTCCCTCACCTTCATCATCATCACTACAGCTATCATCACTAGAGAATGGAATACTCATTTTACCTCTTGCCACAAGGCACTTGCGTGATGACCGTGGTGAGCGTGATGAGGATCGGTGGCTGTGTGTCCTTGGAGGTTCATCTTCACATAAAGAGTCATCCCAAGTTTTTACACGTGTAAGCGCCTTGCCTTGCTCCTCCCCTTTGTGGGTTCAGCCATATTTGGACAGCTATCCCTAAAGTGGCCCTTCTCTCCGCATGCGAAGCATCCTCTCTTTCTTTGCTTTTTCCTGTCAATGTTAAAGAGAAGATCCTCGACCTGCAGGGGCACACCCATTAGATTAATCTTGCGAATCATCCCCATTACCTTTCCGACGCGTTGGATTATTTCTTTGTTTTTGGAGGATGATGTTGATGGTTGATTATCTTCATCATCATCACTTTCTTCTTCTTCCTCTTCTTCACTTGAGGAGCTTGGAGTGGGAGCCTTCTTCTTGACTTTCCTTTCATCACATGCAAAAGAATATGGCCCTGAAGAAGTTGGCTCCTCTCGCCGACCCATTTTACGAGACATTTCAAATGCCACAATCTTTTCGATCACAATGGTCGGGGTCATTTGACTCAAGTCCTCCATGTTGTGAAGAATTGTGATGATGCTTCCATATTTTTGTTGAGGTAGCAGGGAGATAATCTTCCTCATAATGTCCGCATCACCTAGCTTATTAATGCCAATAGAATTGAGCTCATTGATGGTTAGATTCAAACGAGAGTACAACAAGCTCATTTTCTTTCATGGCAAAAGAATTATAATCATTTAAAGCTAGGCAATGTTTTTGCTCACGTATATTAGATGTGCCGTCATGGAGCTCATGCAATTTTAGCCAAATCTCATTAGAAGTTTTTAATGTAAAAACTTGATTGAAAATATCTATGCTAAGAGATTCATACAAGCAATTTTTGGCTCTAGCATTCAAATGAACTTCCTTTTCTTCACTTGTGGTGAGCTTCTTAGGATTTTTAGGTGGTTTCATCTCGTTACGAGTGACTCTCCAAACACCTAGATCAACGGCCTCTAGGTAACAAGCCATTCTAGCACTATAATATGGGAGGTTAGTGACATTGAAATATGGTGGCCTATGGGTATCCATCCCCTTCCTCTAAATAGCGTCGACTCGATTAGCGGTGAAGCTAAAACGTTTCAAATGAGCCAATCCAGGCTCTGATACCACTTATAGGAAATGGTAACGCCTAAGAGGGAGGGTGAATTAGGACTTCTAAACACTATCTCTAAACTAGGCCACAATTAAATCCCTAGAGCAAAACCTATGCAAATAAACAATCTAGAATGCGCAAACTAGGTTTTGTCTAAGTGTTGCTATCTCTACCGCAAAGCCTAAGTTTCAATTTAAATAATCAAATTAGAAAGACAAGATTGAAACTTAAATACTTAATATAAATGCAGAAGGTAAAGAGCAAGGTGGAGATGCCAACTCTTGTGGATGACGCCGGTATTTTTAACGAGGTATCCGGAACCACGCAAGGTTCTGACTAATCCTCGTTGGTGCCCCTATGCAAAGGGCAGCCCACGCGAGGGCCAAGCACATCGGTCGAGTAACTCCGTAGAGAGCCGCGGGCCTTCTCTACGCGCAAGTGGTGCACCGCTTCCGGCTCCTCTCGGACGCTCCCCACAGTCTACACTATCGAGCTTCCGGCCGAAACGCCGCGGGCCTCGTTCCCTCCGGTACACGGTGGCGGTCGTGACACAAACTCGGTTGTCACGGTCTCGCAAGACTCTCGCCCCACTCGGTACAATTACAATGGCTCACGCAAGAGCCGAGGGGTTGTGTGTTTTTTCTAAACTCACTAAACTAACTAGGATTCACCTAGAGCAAGCGCATAAGCAGTCTAACTAACCTAAGCACTTTGCAAAGTGCATACGCTAATCATCGAGTGATTCTTTTAAGCACTTGGGTGTTTGAGCACTTGGGAATGTCTACAATATGCCTTGATTTGTTGCTTGGGCTCCCACACCTTGAAATGGTCGGTTGGGGGGATATTTATAGCCTCCCCCCACAATTATAGTCGTTGTACAGAAGAAGCATCTTTGTGTCGGCGGGCGCACCGGACAGTCCGATGCACACCGGACATGCACTGTTCACTTTCTGGTGCCCTGGCCACGTCAGCCGACCATTGGGGTCTGTAGCAGTCAACCTTTGGATTTTACCGTTACCTAGACTGTCCGGTGCTACAGCCCGAGGGCACCTGGTTGCGGGTTGTACCACCCTGAATTTGGGGGTTTAAAATTTCTTTCTAAATATCTATCAAATTCAGGTGTTACCCTTTGCCTCTCTCTAGTTTCTCTCTCTCTTTTTCTTTTGAGTAGATTTAGCTTAATTAGTGAGGGATTTATTATTTATTTTTGTTAAAACTTATTTGAGGCATGAATTGTTGCATCGTGCTAAGCCCAAAATACTCTTTGAATTGATGCACATGTTTGATTTGGTTTGAATTTGAATTGAAAACCCTAGAGAAAATAAAAAGAAAAGGCAATAGGAATTCCCTGGAAAAAGAGAAAACCCATTTAAGCCCAAACCGGCCTAGTCCAGCCTAGCAAAGCGGCGCACGCACGCGCCCGCGCTGCCTGACATGTGGGTTCCACCTGTCAGCAACGGTTTCCTTCCTCGCGTGCTCTCCTCCCCCTCCCTCTACCCAGTGGGGCCGGGTTGTCGGCGCTAGTCGCCCTCTCCCACGTGCCCCTTTTCCGTCTCTACCTCGTGGGCCTGTCTTGTCAGCGCGATGAACCGTTTCCTCCACGCGCCCATTTACCCTCGCTGCACCGTGGGGCCGCCCTGTCAGTTCCGCCTTCCCCACGAACCGCCGTGGACTAGCGCGCACGCACACTAAGATCACCGACCATGTCGCCTGCCCACGCACCCGAGCTCCCATTTGAGCATCGCCAGCACCCGCTCTCTCTCCCTGCCTCATTTCGCACAAGCTCACCCTCTCTCGCGCTCTGCTCTCGTCGCTCGTGCTCGCCGGAGTCTCGTGCCCGCCGTGTCGGCCATCCAGCCCATCAGAAGCCGTGCTGAGCCACCCCGAGCTCTGTCCTAAGGTGAGGAATCCGTTCCTGTGCTTGATTCTCCTTATTCGCGCCTGACCGTAGTCAATTTGGCCCCACCGGAGTTCGGCCACGCCTGTTCGCTGCGCCCCGCGCGGTGTCTGACCAATTCAGCCCCGCCCCATGCCCCGAGGTTGCCCCATAGCGCTCCCCTACCTCCACCGGAACTAGACCGAGCCCTATCGCACTCGATTGCCTCTCCCCGCAGCCGGGACTCCTCACCGGAGTTACCCCCGACTCGCCCAGAGCTCTCCCTCTGCCATTCTCCCATCCCTGGACTCAGTCTCCTGGCCAAAACCCCACAATTGTGTTCGTCGGGTTCTCCTCGTCGATCCTGGCCAACCCCGGTGACCTCAGAACCGCTATAGCCCACACCCACCCTAGCTCCAGCGACTTCACTGCCGAGGAGGAGGAGCGGCGCCGTCGTAGTCGCAACCCCCCCCGGCGTTTATCTCAACCGACTGTTCTCGATCGCATGGACTAGACCTCGGGACACCGCTTCGCGCATGCGTGCCCTGCGTCTGGACCCATCTGTTGGCCGCCTATGCCCCTAGCACTAGGCCTAGCCGGTCAGTCCGCTTCCCCACCCTCGGCCACTGACCGCCCTAGCCCACTGGTCAGTGTGCGCCCGCGCCCGTCTCCGTGCGCTCGCCCGCAGATCTGTTCTCGGCCGTTGATCTCAGATCCGACGGCCGAGAGAGCCCGACCTTTCTAGTAATCAAAACGACATCCTTTAGGTTTTACGCATAGACCCCTGCACTCTTATAAACAGACCCTAGGCTTTTGTTTAATCATAGAATTAGACCTAGTTTTGTATTTTAAACTTCAAAACTTGTTTATTTCATATATTTTTCATATGAACTCCAAATTGAGTGATTCAAATTATAAAATATTCATAGAATTATTCTCTGTTCAAATAAATTAGGATCATTCACTGTTGGTGTATTCTAATTTTATGCCCAGGTATAAGTTAATTTATGTAATAATTTATTTATTTACTAAGATAAGTAAAAAGGAAAACCCTAGTGGTAAATAGATGCTTAATCTGGTGAAATTAATAATAGGTAGTATATGAATTTATCCCTGGTTTAACTTTTATGTCTCATTAAAATGAGTAGAATCAGAATATGTAATCATGGAGATAGACAACACTTAGAGAATAACAAACTACTAAATGTGATTAGTTCACCCTATAACCTAAGCTCTCGTTTGAGTTTATACTTTTCCTGTTTGAAATGTGTTCCATTGTTTGTACATGATTGGTGTGTTGTTCATTTGTCATTTTTCCAAATTTATTGAATGTATGATTGTTTTATTTAGACGATGAGCAGCCCGTGGTTCCTGAGTGTGTTGTCGAAGATCTTCCTAAGCAACAACCTGGTGAAGGCAAGTGTCCTCTGACCTATTATGTCCTACATACTTTTTAATTCACCATCCCGCATTACTTAATTGAAACCTAAGGATTGACTAGTTTGTATTTATCTTATCCTTGTTTACCTTTTTGGGTTATCATGGTTAGCTTATGCTATTGCTTAAATTTAATCAATGAATATGATGTGAATATTTATGATACGATGATGTTATCCCGATGATGATCTTGTGATATTTTAGGGACTCAGGCCATTTTCCTGAGTACCTCTCTGTAAGGACCTGTTCGTTGAGTGACCACCTGGGATAACAGTGCAACCATGAGGGTGGAATGGGACGCCCTTAGCTAAATAATTAGATGAATCTATGGGTGTAGTTGGCTTTGCCGGAGGGCCCTCAATGGGGGCCGAGGCGTAGTGCTCGCTCTGCTAAGGGGGTGCAGAGGTTCATTCGATTTGGTTTTGTTAGTCACCCACCTTGGGGAGATATACTGTGTTTGTACGACTAGCGAAACCTAACGAGCAACTATGCACCAGGGGAGTCTTTGTAAAGGCTACGTAGTGAGACCCTGCCAGGTCACCTTGGTAGTGATTAATGGGGAGTCTTGATCTCTGGACAGAATGGGAATTACGGCTCATGGGGAAAGTGTGCAACCTCTGCAGAGTGTAAGAAACTGGTATATCAGCCAAGCTCACGGTTAAGAGTGGCCTTGGGATCCTCTTTGATTAGAAGAACTTTGGATACTTTTACGATGGTGTTCAATGATGATGGTTATAAATATGATCTCTGGTATTTCCTCTTGGAAGGAGTACATTTGGGTAATAACCACTACAGGAAACACATAAATTTTCGTGGGCCAAAATCCCACGAAAATAAGGACAAACCGACAAAAAAGTCTAGTTTCGTCGGCATGCCGATGAAAATAGCCGCTTTATTTTCGTGGGCCCGATTGAGGCCGACGAAAATAGTGGTTATTTCATGGGCCGGCCGACAAAAATATTGCGGCCCATGAAAATAACCACTATTTTTGTCGGTCAAGAGGCCGGCGAAAATAACTGCCGTATTTTCTTGGGCCGGCCGACGAAAATATTCCGGCCCACGAAAATTTATGCGTTCCCTGTAGTGAACTGGGTTTATTACTAAAACTTGGCTCTACTATTAGTAATAAATACTTGACCAACTAAAAGCAACTGCTCAACCTCAACTCTACATACAGCTAGTCCACTTTAGCCAAACGAGACATTTGCTGAGTACGTTGATGTGTACTCACCCTTGCTTTAAAAATCACCCCACCCTAGGTTGTCCCCATTGTATTCAGTGCTCAGGAGGAGATGTTGGCAACATGGAGGACTTTGAGGAGTTCCAGGACTACGACGAGTTTTAGTTATGTTAGTGGAAAACCCCCAGTAAGCTGCCTGTGAAGGCCTTATCTGCTACGTTTCGTATTCCGCACTTTGATAATGTTAATGTCTATGTTATGTTAAAGACTCTATGGATGTCTTGGACATCTTGATGTAATAAAGTACCTTCCCTCTATTTACTTTGAGCAATGTGTGATGATGTCCAATTATGTAATCACTGTGTACATGTGTTTCTGATCCTGGCACGTACATGGTTCGCATTCGGTTTGCCTTCCAAAACTGAGTGTGACACGGGCCCATCTGCGTAGATAGTCCGGTGCACACCGAACCGGTTACTATTCACTGTCTGGTGCGCACCAGTGCACCGGCTGACTGCCCACTTCATGGATTTCTTCATTGATTTCTTGGGCTTCTTTTGTTCTTGAGTCTTGGACTTCTACGCTTCTTTTATGTCTTCTTTAGAGGTGTTGCACCCTCAGTGCCTTAGTCCAATCCTCTTCGCATCCTGTGAACTATAAATACAAACACTAGTAAACATATTAGTTCATAGGTTATGTTGATCATCAAACACCAAAATCCCTTTAGCCAAATGGCCTGGGGTCCATTTTCCTTACAATTATTATTAATCCAACGACTGTAGTGAGACTTCAATCATAAAGTAATTAGGTAGGGAATCTTAGTCCAAATTGAAGCATACTAATGGATTCTTCTCATAACAAGGCAATAATCATCATTAGAACTTATGTGACAAGATGGGAGCGAAAATCAGAATACTTGCAACATAGAACCATGCACCTAACCATTGTTAACAACAGAGGTCCATCACATGGGGTTACACTTGCATCAGAAGGACTCTCCTCACTATCCTATTACATCACAATTCCCGAAAGCTAGGCTAGCGTGAGGAGTGCATTCTTCCTAACACTTTCACTTCCTAATCAAAGGTTGATCGAGGCGACGCTAGACTTAGGGGAAGGTGGTCCTCCAGAGAGAAATAGGCTCTAATTGGCCAAGATGGTGGCTGGCTCCAACTCCTCGGGGTCCTCCTCCACCTCGATGTCCATGTCCTCGTCCACCTTTATGGCGGCTTGTGGCTCGTGGTGGTGCATTTTGAGGTGCTCATTGGCATTATCGATCTAAAGTTGTAGGTCATGGAGTTGGTTCTCTAGAACCTCGATGGTTTTGTCCTTGGTCTCCACATGCTCTTGGAGATCATGGATCTGGGTCCCCATCTACTAGTTCTAAAGGTCCTTCTCCATTAGCTCAAAGGAGAGGTCCACCATAAATCCCTCCTTATCGCTAAGGGTCATCTTAGCTATCTAAGCTAGACTTGTTTACTGTGACATGGCCTCACTCTGCAAGGTCTATAGGCGATATAGTGCACTCATGCATCGAATCGTCAAGAGAAATGTCTGCCTGGGGTAGAGCGCCCATGTATCCTTAGCATGGTCCACTTTATCGCCCCACATCGGGTCATCATCCCGAACAGACGGGAAGAGACCGATGGGATGTGTCAGCACCTCCAAGGGGTTGTACTCACAGAAGGTTGTGAGAGCCTGCATGGCAGCGACCTCAGTCGTGTCATCGACTCGAAACCCGATGGTCTCAGCGTCCAAGAAACGCCAACCATGATGCAGCGGGTGGGGCTCCAGCGTAAGCCACACTCTGCATCGAGGTATCACGTTGATAGGAAAATCGGGTGCCTGATCTTCCGTCAGGTGTAGATAACTATCGATTTGGTGGAGATGTCACACAGACGATCCGGCTTCCAATCAACAAGACTAGAACCCCGCAATCGCAGCACCACTTCTCCTTTGGTTATCAACCGTGCGCTGCTCGATTGACCTCGCCACGAGGGCTAATCCTTGCCTGCGAATCAAAGACACAAGCAAGAACAAGAAAGAACACAATCTAAAAATTGTGGATGTATGAATTACGCTCTCGAGTTGGGGTCTCACAAACCGATCTAAACGGCGAACTGTTCTCGATAGATTAACTAAAGCAAAACCCGAGCCCTAATGTGGTGGCGGCTACTGATTATATAAGGGTTAGGAGCGGACTCCCTCCCTGGACGCGCCCTAATGGGCCCAACAAAGATACACGGCCCAAAGGCCCATTTATGGTGTCACAGCACCGAGACAGACTACGGATGTCGGTTTGGTCCACCACCTTGATCCGAACGTCCTTGCTGGCCTTCCACGCCTCCAAGTCCTTCACCATGTCCTTGCTGGTCCTTTCCTTCATTCCTAAGTACAATTAATTCATTAGGTAGCACACTATTCTCAAATGTACAAGAATAAGTACATAGGAATGAGCTCACCTGCAAATTCAATTGTCTTGCGCGTGCGCGAGTAATCGGACCTTGAACATCAACTAAGGGAGTGTTGTTCGTATCCATGGTAGTGATGTCCTCATCATCCTCCCCCTCTTGAAGTGGAGTCGTCCTCGACTCAAGCTCATCTTCTTCCCCTAAATACGGTTTCAAATCTGCAATGTTAAATGTAGGACTAACCTGGAACTCGGGAGGCAACTCAAGTTTATATGCATTATCATTTATTTTCTCCAAAATCTAATATGGACTAGCAGCACGTGGCATCAATTTAGACTTTCTTAACTCTGGAAATCTATCTTTTCTCAAGTGCAACCACACTAAATCACCCACTTCAAGCATAACTTGTTTTCTACCTTGACTACTAGCAATTCTATATTTTTCAGTCATCTTTTCAATGTTTGCTTTAGTTGAAGCATGAAGTTTCAAAATAAAGTCAGCACGCTCCTTAGCATCACTATGTACTTTCTCGATAGTAGGTAGAGGTAAAAGATCAATAGGAGCATGAGGGTTAAAACCATACACTACCTGAAAAGGACTTACCTTGGTGGTGGAGTGTTCCGCCCGATTATATGCAAACTCCACATGCGGCAAACACTCTTCCCACATTTTCAAGTTTTTCTTCAATATTGCTCGCAGCATTGCAGACAATGTTCTATTCACAACTTCCGTTTGTCCATCAGTTTGGGGATGACAAGTAGTAGAAAACAGCAATTTTGTCCCCAATTTGTTCCATAGAGTACGCCAAAAATGACTCAAGAATTTTACATCATGATCTGAAACAATAGTAGAAGGCATACCATGCAAACGAACAATCTCTTTGAAAAAGAGGTTAGCAATATGAATGGCATCATCTATTTTGTGACAAGGTATAAAATGTGCCATCTTAGAAAAATGATCAACCACAACAAAAACACTATCACTCCCCCTCTTCGTCCTAGGCAATCCCAAAATAAAATCCATAGAAATATCCGCCCACAGAACTGAAGGAATAGGAAGAGGCATATACAAACCATGTGGGTTCAATCGTGACTTAGCTTTTTGACACGTCATGCATCTTGCTACAAAGCGCTCAACATCACGCCGCATTCGAGGCCAAAAGAAGTGTGTGTACAGCACAGCCTCCATCTTCTTGGCACCGAAGTGACCCATCAAACCACCACCATGCGCTTCCTGCAACAACAAAAGACGAACCGAACCAACTGGAATGCATAGGCAGTTAGCTCTAAACAAGTATCCATCATTTAGCACAAATTTATTCCATGTATGGCCCTCTTTACAATTTAATGCAACCTCTTTAAAATCATCATCAAAAGCATATTGTCCCTTAATTGTTTCAAGTCCAAAAATACGGCAATCAAGTTGAGACAACATAGCATAGCGTCTAGACAAAGCATCGGCAATCACATTATCATTCCCCTTTTTATGTTTAATGATGTAAGGAAAAGTTTCAAGAAATTCTACCCACTTAGCATGTCTACGGTTCAGATTTGTTTGACTACGAAGATACTTAAGTGACTCATGATCAGAATGAATAACAAATTCCTTAGACCACAAATAATGTTTCCATGTTTGCAAAGATCATATGAGAGCATATAATTCTTTATCATAAGTAGAATAATTAAGAACAGGGCCATTCAATTTCTCACTAAAATAGGCAACGGGTTTACCTCCTTGCATCAAAACAGCATCAATGCCAACTCCACTTGCATCACTTTCGAGTTCAAAAGTCTTACCAAAGTCAGGAAGTTGGAGTAGTGGCGCGTGAGTAAGCTTCTCTTTTAAAAGAGCAAAAGAATCGTCTTGTGACTGCCCCCAATTAAATGAAACAACCTTCTTGGTCAACTCATGTAATGGGGCGGCGATGGTGCTGAAATCCTTCATGAAACGACGATAAAATCCTGCAAGTCCAAGAAAACTCCGCACTTGTGTCACCGTCGATGGCGTTGACCAACTCTGAATAGCATGCACCTTGGCCTCATCAACCTCAATACCCTGTGGAGTGACAACATAGCCAAGAAACGATACTCGTTCGGTGCAAAAGGTGTATTTGTCAAGGTTAGCAAATAAGCGCGCGGCACGCAAAGCATCAAAAATAGCACGTAGATGGTCAAGATGTTCAGATAAGCAAGTGATGTAGATCAAGATATCATCAAAATAAACCACCACAAATTTTCCAATAAATGGGCGCAAAACCTCGTTCATCAAACGCATAAATGTACTAGGGGCATTATTTAATCCAAAAGGCATCACTAACCACTCATACAAGCCGAACTTGGTTTTGAAAGCAGTTTTCCATTCATCGCCTAATTTCATTCTAATTTGGTGGTACCCACTGCGCAAATCAATCTTAGAAAATATTTTAGAACCACTTAACTCATCAAGCATATCATCTAATCTAGGAATAGGATGACGGTACCGGATAGTGATGTTGTTAATGGCTCTACAATCTACACACATGCGCCAGCTGCCATCTTTCTTTGGAACCAAAATGACAGGAACAGAACAAGGACTAAGGCTCTCACGTACATAACCACGGTCCAAAAGGTCTTGGACATGGTGTTGAATCTCCTTAGTCTCCTCAGGATTTGCTCGATATGCAACACGGTTGGGCAAGCTCGCTCCAGGAATCAAATCAATCTGGTGCTCAATCCCACGAATGGGAGGAAGTCCTCGAGGTAACTCAGAGGGAAAAATATCTCGGAACTGCTGTAAAAGGTTAGTCATAGATGCAGGCAAAGTGCTAGGAATATCATCAATAGAAAAGAAAGCATCTTTGCAAACCAAGGCATAGCAATAGGCATCAGTAGCATGAGTTTCAAGAAGATCATATTTAGTAGCAAGCATGACAGGAGCTTTCAATTTAGTTTGTTGCTGAATTTCTGTCTCATTAGTTGGTTGCTTATAGGTACTTGCAACTCTATCTTTATCAGCTTGTACAATTTCAGCAAGAGTCAAAGGTAGCAAAGTAATGTTTTTATCTTTATGCCTAAAAGTGTATGTATTACTCCTACCATGATGACGTGCATCAGTATCATATTCCCAAGGTCTACCCAACAAAAGAGAACAAGCTTCCATAGGTACTACATCGCAATCCGCATAATCAGAATACATACCAATGGAAAAATGCACTCGTACCATGTGTGTTACCTTAACCTTGCCTGAATCATTGATCCACTGAATGTGGTATGGATGTGGCTGTGGACGTGTGGTCAGGCCAAGCTTCTTGACCAAATCTGAACTCACCAAATTATTGTAGCTTCCACCATCAATAATAACACGTGCACGTCGATTCTCGATGGCGAAGAAGGTCTGGAACAAATTATGGCGTTGCTACTTCTCTGATGATTCAGGCTGAGAACTAAGAACACGCTGCACCATGATGCTTTGAAGGTTCACCGTAGCAGCAGCACCAAGCATGGCATCATCATTAGCAGCAACATCACTGGAGTCATCATCGTCATCCTCACCGTCGGAAGCACTAATGTACCCATCATCCGTAGCAATGTATGTTCGCTGACTCGGGCAATCCTTCTTCACGTGACCAATCCCATGACAACGGTGGCAAACAATACTCAAAGAACGACCACTGGAAGGTGTTGCAGGTGTTGGTGAATTCTGTTTCTTGGCGGGTCCCTATAAAGGAAGTTTACCAACATGTGCAGCAGGTGTTGAGGGAGGTCGCGTGGATGCTGGAGTGGTTGAAGGTGTATGACTCGAGGCAGGTGTGTGCGTTCGTGATGTAGAGGAGGCACCAAAAGTAGCCCTAGGTCGATGTTGGCGTCCCTGTAATTCCTTCTCTGCAAGCATAGCAAACTGGAACAACTTGTTGACAGTGTTAAATTCTTTGTAATCCATAATGTCCTGAATATCTTGCCGCAAACCTGAATAAAAACGGCAAAGAGCATCCTCGTGTCCCTCTACTATGCCACAACGCTGCAATTTCTTCTGAAGCTCAGCATAATAATCTTGAACATATTTATCCCCTTGCTCTAAACGCATCAATTTCTTACACAATTCTCTATGATAAGATGGGGGAACAAATCTATCACGCATAGCTACCTTAAGATCTTCCCAAGTCGTAGGTGCTCTACCATCCCCAACTAGACCAGTCCACTAGACAATAGCAAAATCTTTAAATTCACTAGTGGTTTGTCTAACTTGATGTCGTTCAGGTACAAGGTGGGCAGCAAATTTCTGTTCTATCGTCATCTCCCAATCAAGATATCCCTCAGCATCATAATGACCCGAAAAAGATGGTATAGTAAATTTAATCTTAGCATAAGGGTCGTCAGGAGCACGATTGTTATTACCTTGCTGGCGGTGCATATCTTCTGTGTTTCGATGAAGACAGCGACGTAGGCGCAAATCTCTGGTGGCCGCTTCATCATAATTACCTTCTTCATCAAACACCGCATCGTCGGGAAGACATGGACGAGGAGATGGTGGTGGCAGTGATTGTTGTTGCGTCTCCAACATGGCAAGTCTGTCGACGATCTCGGACAATCATCGATCCAGCCTCTCGTAAGTCTTGCCAAGGTTCATGTCAATGAAGGCATCATGCACTAACTTGTGGACCATCTCCTCCATTTGCTCCTTCAGGAGCTTGTTGTTTGCCTCAAGATCTTGGCAGCTAATACATTCATCAAAGTCTGTAGGGATCCCTGCCATCGAAACACAAAAACAGGAAACAAATGGTGAAGGTTATCCCTAATAATTTCACTACACGCTCCTCTCAGGTGGAACACAGGAACACGCTCTATTGTATCTTACCAAGCTCTTACAAGTGTCTGACGAAAATACAAGCAAAGGATGGTACAATCGGAGGCTAGTTCGTGATACTTACTAAGAGGGAGTGAAACCGCGATTGCAAGGTCAAATCTGTATTGATTAGAAGATATAGTATGTGGAACTGTAGGACAGGCACAATATGTATGTGAATGTGGAACAAAATCGAGTGCAGATGAGCGAAGTTCAATAAATATCCAAAGCACAAGTCACAATTGCTGGCTAAGAGATGTATCCGAGGCGTAGCACAACAAGGTTGGAACAAAGAGCAATGGAACTAGCAGAATGGCAGTACCGTAAATATTGTACTAGCGAGGCCAAAAAGGCACTAGTAGGAATCACATGTGATTTTGCTTTTTTTTGTATGATTTTTTTGATATTTTTCTCAGCACAAGAAGCAACAAAATAGGAGCTACACCAAGTTTGACCTAAAACAGAGATCAGATGTGGTCTACAGAAAATCAGCAAGTTCTCTGAAAAGCGTGCAAGAGCTTTGACAATTTTTTTCTTTATTTTCCTGATTTTTTGACAATTTTATCGAAACCAAACAGGCCAAAGGCGAGTTTGGCTAGCCTCAGAATCGCGTCACCAAGCTCCTATAAAAATTTCAGATTTTTTGGACACCCGAGCGGAAAGTTATGCCCGGTTTAAGGAAGGTACCTCAAGTTATGTTTTTGGGAGGCACGACTAGAAGGCGGCGGTTAGGGCAAAAAAATCCCTATCTACAATCACAGCGATTAATGGGGTGGATCGACTTGTGATCTAGGTAATGGTGGATGGAATAGCGGTGTATCTGCAATCTATCTAGGGCTGGCGCGGCGGCGGCTAGCGAGGGCAAGTCGATTAATGGATGGATCGACTTATGATCTGGGTAATGGTGGATGGGATAGCGGCTAGCGTGGGCAGTTGATCTACAACGAAGATACACCCTAAACCAGCAACATGACTCGACCACAGACACGAACTGAACAAAGCCAAACTGAAAACGAAATTGCAAAGGCTAAACAAGGGTTCTACGACAGCGGAATTTTTTTTGTACGACAATTATCTAGAGTTATAGGATGAAAAACCTAAACTAAACTAGGGTAAGTCTGACAGTAATACCTGAGTCTTTGAATACCACCTGATAGGAATGGGGTACCCGATCTTCCGTCAGGTGTAGATAACTATCGTTTTGGTGGAGATGTCACACAGACGATCCGGCTTCCAATCAACAAGACTAGAACCCCGCAATCGCAGCACCACTTCTCCTCTGGTTATCAATCGTGCGCTGCTCGATTGACCTTGCCACGAGGGCTAATCCTTGCCTGTGAATCAAAGACACAAGCAAGAACAAGAAAGAACACAATCTAAAAATTACGGATGTATGAATTACGCTCTCGAGTTGGGGTCTCACAAACCGATCTAAACGGCGAACTGTTCTCGACAGATTAACTAAAGCAAAACCCAAGCCCTAATGTGGTGGCAGCTACTGATTATATAAGGGTTAGGAGCAGACTCCCTCCTTGGACGCGCCCTAATGGGCCCAACAAAGATACACGGCCCAAAGGCCCATTTATGGTGTCACAGCACTAAGACAGATTACGGACATCGGTTTGGTCCTCCACCTTGATCTGAACGTCCTTGCTGGCCTTCCACGCCTCCAAGTCCTTCACCATGTCCTTGCTGGTCCTTTCCTTCATTCCTAAGTACAATTAATTCATTAGGTAGCACACTATTCTCAAATGTACAAGAATAAGTACATAGGAACGAGCTCACCTGCAAATTCAATTGTCTTGCGCGTGCGCGAGTAATCGGACCTTGAACATCAACTAGGGGAGTGTTGTTTGTATCCATGGTAGTGATGTCCTCATCACACGTGCTCCTCTTACTGCTGCATGGTGTATTGAGGAGGCATGGGTAGCTAGTTGTCCTCAACATCTCCCACAAGATAGAGGGAAAACCCTCCTGGAAGGAGCAGTCAGTGTGGAAAGGGGTATCCCTCTCATTAGTGGGCGTAGGAAAATCCATCTGTGCAAAAGCAAGTGTAAGTGAGTGGAACTGGGAAAATGAGTGCTACAAGGAACAAAAGGTGAAAACTCTATGGCTCGAAATTTCCAAAGTTTGACTAGAACATCTCTTAAGTTGCTTTAGACACTATTTTATCATGTTTAGACCATGGCTTAGAAGCAAATTTTCAAAATGACTTTTAAACGGGATTAGATATATGTACTGAGTTAATCCTAGCAAGATAACATTCCATTATTACATAAGTGAAATTTTTAAGCTATAGTTTGAATTATGATGCATGCATGCTCATCTAGGCATCCTTCACTAGACTCTAATGAGGGTGCTATTAGAGCATACTACCTAGTATTAGTAGCCTTTGCGGCATACTTAAATAGCTACCTAGATCCCCACCTATTCATCTAAGGCTTCATGTCCTAGGTTCTACCCTTATCATCCGTACGACCTAACCAACATTTAGTTTCTAAGCAATTTTTGTTTTTGAAAAGTTGGTCCTTATGACTTATCGACTTCTCTGAAGTGGTTATGCTCCAGTACTAGTTGTGACTTAACCTCCTATATTAATCTAGCTTAGGTGCCCAAGTCCCACCTCAAGGGCAATGACACACTTAAATCAGATTAAACTGTTAGTTCGTCGGTTCTAGTCTGATAAACCACTTACACTAGATCTATAACCACTTGCTCATTCGAAGACGAGACTTAGAGAAATACAATAATTCATAAAACCATAAATTAAAATAGTAGGTTAATTGTTACATCATCGAAGTTCTCAAAAGCAGTAAATCTTGTTTCCTTGCAGCGGAAATAAAAGCTAACGACGATAAAAGTGAAGTAGTATGATGAAGCCGAGTTAGAGCTACTCCTCCCTATCCTCTCATGACGAGGTAGCATCCCACTCGACTGTGCAACCCGATGGCAGGGTGGAAGTCCAAGTCACACCAGAGACCATCTCTTCTAGAGAAGTACCTGAAAATTTTGGTGCCACAAGCAAGGCTGAGTATACTAATAATCAGCGAGACTTACCCGATATTTGGAAAATACTCCACTACCTCTAGACACATGAGGCTTTTTGGCCGAGGGGTTTGGTTGCCAAAAGAAGCTATTAAGTCTAGTAAAATTTTAGCATTTCAGGTTCTATAATATCAATTGTTGGTCACTTGTTCTCAAATGCTGTGAATCAAGAACAAGGCAACACAATTGCTAAGTATTAAAGACCTTCGTCCTCTAAAGCATTACCTCCTCTCGGATATAATGATCATCAGATGAAGGTCACGAAGGACATGCCTTCATCATTTCATGGATAAATAAGAATACATAATGATAATGAATGTAATTCATTAGTTCATTCACATTTGTATTTCATAACATGCACATGAACATTAACAAAGTTGTTATTACATTGATACATTCAGCTTGTTCGAAGGTGCTGATGCGAGAGTGATTACAATCCAGCGTGAACAGTACGGGTAAAAGTACATTTGTGTCCTTGACATTTACTTACGACCATAACATAAATCACTAAGAACTAGCTAGTCTTTTTCCCTTCTGGTCAGCATCATGTTTGGTTGTCATCACTATTTTAAGCCGAAGCTATTACTCTTCGGACATAGCTTCAGCGTTCATCCTTGTCATCTTCGGATTATATCTTCACCCCATATGCCTTTGCCATGAGGGAAAACTTCCATCCTGAAGCCGAAGCTCCCTATAACAATCCATATCATGCTGAAAACATATGGTTAGTCATGTTTTTGAGGACCTTCGGAAGAGAAAGGCCCCCGACAGTAGCCCCTCGCAGTGTTAATTTGTTTCTTTGCAACAAATTCAGACTGCGACGTGAACGAAGGCCTTTAGCCGAAGGTCCGAAAAAACACCTTCCCTTTGCTAGAATAGCAAATCATTCTGAACTGTGGGACCCACTGTGGGGGAAAGATATCCCCTGGGTCCACTAAAAGAGTAAAGGACCTCACGAAAGGCCCAAGGGCCCAATAAATCGTAAGGTCATTCTTTCGTGGGCCTGGGGAGAAACAGCCAGCGGAGCAGAACGACATGGGGCTGGATCGGTACAAGCCCGGACGGCCCGCAGCATCGAGCGAATAACCGCAACAGAGATCCGACTCCCGCGCTGGAGCCTCCATGCAACGAAGCCACGCGAGGATAAGTCGGCGAGGGTTACGTAGGGATAATCTCAAGAGGTTCACTATCTTTTAGCTACTCGTTGCTATCTTATCCACGTGTACTGCCCCACGGTCGAGTATATAAGGCCTAGGGGGCACCCCTTCAGAATGATCGACTCTTTACTTAGCCACCCACATCAACTCTCTGTATTCTCGATCCAGGGAGCTCCCTTGTAGCCACATCCACCAAGCATACTCATCAGGACGTAGGGTGTTACGCATCTCTAAGCGGCCCGAACCTGTAAAACTTGTCCACTGTCCCTCGTGCGATCGGCACGAACCATTTTGCTACAGTTGTCGACACCGTCCTACTCCTAAAACACCTTGAGGGGCAACCCCGGGTGTGCGGTCGGACCCAAAACACCGACAGCTGGCGCGCCAGGTAGGGGGTGTGTCGACAATCCAAGCTAGCTCAATGGCCATCTCCTTCTACAGCAAGATCACCCTGTGTCCCGGGTCCGTGCTCCACTTCGGAACAATCTCATTTGTAGCGGATGAAGAAGGAATTCTGCACCGCATCGTGGATCTGCCGGAAAAAAGGTCTCCCCCAACAAACTCCAAAAATACCGGAGAAGCACAACCTCCAGCTCTCCGGATGAGGATCGTCTCCGGAAAGCCGGGAGTCGAGAGCTCGCTGACCCCGGAGAACTCCGCTGCTTACTTCTCCGACAAAAGAGTGGACACAGATCGCAAGAAAAAAGGTAACCAAGGGGAAGCAAGTTGCTCTTTCCGTCCCTCATGCCTCAAAGGGGGACGGGAAGAAGATCACCACAACAGCAGCATCGTTCTACCCCGACGTCCTCTTCATCGGGAGAGCGGAGTCGCCCATTATCTCCGACGACGAGCCGACTGTACCCGGAGAGGAACCGCCTCAACGAGAGTCCCATCGACGGAGGAACCGGCGCAGGAACGTTCGACGACATCACGCAGCCGGAGAGCGGAATCCGGAACAGCCTGTCTCGCGAGACGAGGTCTCGGAGGTAGGAGAAACTCTGGAAGAGCGCGTCTTCAGAGAACGAAGGAACTCCCGACGACGTGATCGCCGACGAGCTCAGGAACAGGCTGAGCAGGATGCAAGGCAGCGTCGAGAGAACCCATTCTTCGGGCGCAACCTGAATCCCGACTTCGCCCGAGCTATGAACACGCCGAGCGAAGTCGGAGGAGTGCTGGCTCGGATAGCTGAGGGACTTCCACGGACTCCTGACGCCGATGGCTACCGACGACTGTTCACCCAGGCGACCAACCATCTTCTACCGCTTGCTCACCCGCCGAACGATCTACGACACGCCATCAACAGTCGCCGATACGCACGAAGCTCCATCAACGCTTCACGCGAGCGGCGGCATGAGAACGAGATTCGCCGTCGGGAGGAGTATGACCGGGATCACGGCATCCCGACTCAGAGTCAAGCTACCAGAACTGAGTCGGCAACGGCCTCAACTAGCGGAATCACCCGGGGGCGGTCGAGGAACCACAATCACAACTCCCCTCCCCGGGACAGACATCGTCCCCGAAGACAGCATGACACATGCGGAGTGTCCGCTCTTACTCCACGCCTCAGGGCCATTCAATGGCCTCCCAACTTCAAGGTATCCAATGTTGACAAATATGAACCTAAGCAGGATCCATGGGGTTGGCTAGCCGTCTACACCACCGCTGCTCGAGCTGCCGGGGCGTCCGAAGACGTGATGACCGCGTACTTACCCATTGTCCTTGGGCAAGACGCGCTGCAATGGCTGCGACATCTACCCCGACACTGCATCGACGTCTGGGGCGACTTCAGTCGACGCTTCACCGCCAACTTCCAATCCCTCTCCGACAAGCCGGCGCAACCGTGGGACCTCAAATCCATCAAGCACCGGGGGGACGAGACTCTCCGGTCATACCTTAAAAGGTTTCAGACCATGAGAAATCGTATCCCCGAGGTCACGGAGGCGGCCGTGATCGAGGACTTCTACAGAGGATCCAATGACTCGGCTTTCGTCCGAGCCATACTACAGAAGGCACCGACTACCTCCGAGGAGTTGTTCCGGGAAGCCGACCTCTACATCATCGCCGACGAGCGAGCCCAGGACCTCATCGGAGGAGCAAAGCCCGCACCGGCAGCACCACGACGCGACACAAACCAACAACCCGACAAGCGATAGGAGAAGAGGCCTCGTGAAGAAGTGCACGCTGCCGGACCACCTGCCTCTCGCGCTCGAGGAGGACCTCGTGGAGGCGAACGCACGTTGGACGACATCCTCGACGCCCAGTGCCCGTACCACAAGGACATGCGCCACACTCTTCGTAACTGCCGAGACTTCAAGCACTCCGTCGGACACGGCCGGCCCTTCCAACCTCTACCTCCTCCTCCGTCGAGGGGAGGACCAGATGAACCACGACAACCCCATCGGCAGGAGGAGGGAGGAGGAGGAGGAGCTTTTCCACGCGTTGACAGGGAGGTCAACGTCATCTTCGGCGGACACGGATCGCAGGAGAGCAGAAGACAGCAAAAGCTCAACGATCGCCATATACTGGTGGCGACCACCGGCCCTCCCGCCCCATACCGGTGGTCGGAGCACCCGATCACCTTCACTCGGGTAGATCAATGGCTCAACTTCGACCATCCGGGCAAATACCCGCTTCTCGTCGATCCAGTGATCCGAGAGAGCCGGGTGAAGAAGGTGTTAGTGGACGGGGGAAGCAGCATCAACGTCACCTTCCCCCGGACACTCCAGGGCTTGGGAGTTCACCTCAAAGAGCTCCACGAGTCGGACACTCCTTTCTTCGGCATCGTGCCGACGGAAGGGGAATACCCGCTGGGCCACATCTACATGCCAGTCACCTTCGGAACTCCGGAGAACTACAGAACCGAGTTCCTGAGGTTTGAAGTGGCGAACTTCGACTGCGGGTACAACGCCATCATCGGGAGGCCTGGATTGGCCAAGTTCATGGCCATTCCGCATTACACATACATGATACTGAAGATGCCAGGACCGCAAGGGATCATAATTGTGCGTGCCGACTTCCAAGGCGCCGCAGAATGTTTCCGAGTGGCTATTCAAGCAGCCCTCACCGCCAAGCCATCGACAGCTCCCTCCACAATG
The DNA here is from genome assembly GCA_029449295.1 of Zea luxurians. NCBI lineage: Eukaryota > Viridiplantae > Streptophyta > Magnoliopsida > Poales > Poaceae > Zea > Zea luxurians. Next base: position 71,993,296 of record JAOPSE010000012.1, read on the forward strand.
GCGAACTCTAAGCCTGAGGAGGACCTCACAGTACCGGCAAGCGAAGCTCAGACCGCGACCTCTATGCGGCCGACTGAAGAAACCAAGAGAATCAACCTGGGGTTCGCTGATGAGCGCAAGACGGCTATCATCAGCTCCAGCCTGGATGACAAATAGGAAAGCGCGCTCGTCCGGTTTCTGCAAGATAACCGAGATGTATTCGCATGGCAACCTGCGGATATGCCGGGAGTCCCAAGAGAACTGGCCGAGCACAAACTGAAGGTTTACCCCCAGGCAAAGCCGATCCGGCAAAAACTACGTCGTTTCACGCCTGACAAGAGAGAGGCCATTCGCGCCGAGTTAGCTCGCTTGGTTGCAGCTGGATTCATTAGAGAAGTATTACATCCCGAGTGGTTAGCCAACCCTGTTCTTGTACTCAAAAAGAATAAAGTGGATTGGCGCATGTGTGTTGATTATACTGATCTCAACAAACACTGTCCGAAGGATCCTTTTGGGCTCCCGAGGATAGATCAGGTGGTGGACTCCACCGCTGGATGTTCTATGCTGTCTTTCCTGGATTGCTATTCCGGGTACCATCAGATCAGTCTGGCAAAGGAAGATGAAGAAAAAACAGCATTCATTACTCCGTTTGGTGCTTTCTGTTATACCTCCATGCCGTTTGGCCTCAAAAACGCTGGAGCAACTTACCAGAGAGCCATTCAAACATGCTTAGCTGATCACTGGGGCAAGCGTGTGGAAGCCTATGTGGATGATGTGGTAATCAAAACACAGGACTCAGAATACTTCATCGAAGACTTGCAACTGGTTTTCAACAGTCTGAGGCGGTATAGATGGAAGCTTAATCCCGAGAAATGTGTTTTCGGAGTACCAGCCGGAAAGTTGCTCGGGTTTATTGTCAGCCACCGGGGAATTGAAGCTAATCCAGATAAGATTGAAGCTATCATGAAGATGGAAGCACCTCGATCGCAGAAGAAGGTTCAGCGACTTACTGGATGCATGGCAGCTTTAAGCAGATTTATATCCAGGCTGGGAGAAAAAGGCCTGCCATTTTACAAGTTACTCAAGAAGGTGGATAAATTCCAGTGGACTTCAGAAGCGCAAGAAGCTCTAGATGCTCTGAAAAAATTCTTGACAACACCACCAGTACTGAAACCACCTCGGCGAGCTACGTCAACTCAACCAGCTGAAGATTTGCTACTGTATATCTCTTGCACGACTCATGTGGTAAGCACCGCGTTAGTAGTCGAGCGAGTAGAAGAAGGGCATGCCTATCCAATACAACATCCTGTCTACTTCATTAGTGAAGTCCTCGGCCCCTCAAAGAAAAAGTACCCTCAAGTTCAGAAGCTATTGTATGCAGTACTTCTAACTGCCCGCAAGCTGCGACACTACTTTGACGACCACAAAGTCATAGTAGTTACAAGTTTTCCAATAGGGGATATTCTTCACAACAAGGAAGCCATCGGTCGAATAGCCAAGTGGGCTTGTGAGCTGGGATCTCATGACATCGAGTTCCGACCTCGCACCGCCATCAAAACTCAAGCACTGGTTGATTTCGTATCGGAGTGGACTGAGCAACAAGTGCCAGACAACCCGGAGACTGCAGAAGTATGGCGAATGTATTTTGATGGCTCACTAAAGCTGCAGGGAGCAGGAGCAGGGATTCTCTTCACTGTGCCTGGAGGTGAACACCTCAAGTATGCCCTCCAGTTGCTATTCCCAGCTTCCAACAATGCAGCCGAGTATGAAGCTTTGATCCATGGATTGAACATTGCCATATCGTTGGGTGTCAAAAGATTAATGGTATACGGAGACTCTCTGGTAGTCATCAGTCAGATAAACAAGGAGTGGGATTGCTCAAGCGATTCAATGGGAAAATACTGCACTGCCGTCCGAAAGCTGGAAGATAAATTCGAGGGTCTGGAATTTCATCATGTAGAAAGAGATCGGAACACAGCAGCTGATGTACTATCCAAACTGGGGTCCGGACGAACTCAGGTCCCACCCGGGGTTTTCGTGCAAGAAATTCTGCAGCCAAGTATCTCAATGGATCAAACAGAAGAGTGCAACATCATAGATCAACCCGAGTCAGACCCTGATGACTGGAGAAGGCCGATCATTAAGTATATAAAGAATGAAGAAGAACCAGACGACAAGAATTTGGCAGAGCGTATTGCAAGACAGTCGGCTCACTATACACTTATTGGGGAGACATTATACATAAGGGGTGCATCAGGCGTCCTCATGAGGTGCATTCCCCCGTCCACTAGGAAACAACTTCTGAAGGAGGTCCATGCTGGGCAATGTGGAATACATGCAGCCTCCAGAACACTAGTCGGGAAGGTCTTCAGGTCAGGATTCTATTGGCCAACAGCAAAGAGCGATGCAACCGAGTTAGTTCAGAGGTGCGAAGCCTGCCAATACTTGTTAAAGCAACAACACCTGCCAGCACAGTAACTGCAGACCATACCAGTAACTTGGCCTTTTGCATGCTGGGGACTGGATATGATTGGACCTTTCAAGAAAGCTCAAGGGGGATACACTCATGTATTGGTAGCAATCGACAAATTCACTAAATGGATAGAGTTCAAGCCCATTGCCTCCCTAACCTCCGCTAAGGCCGTGGAATTCGTACAAGACATAATATTCAGATTCGGGATACCAAACAGCATCATAACTGATTTAGGATCCAACTTCACAAGTTCAGAATTCTTTGACTTCTGCGAGCAAAAGAGCATTCAGATCAAGTATGCATCTGTAGCCCATCCAAGAGCCAACGGGCAAGTTGAGCGAGCCAACGGGATGATATTGGATGCACTCAGGAAAAAGATCTTCGATAAGAATGAAAAATTCACAGGAAAGTGGATAAGGGAATTACCCTATGTTGTTTGGAGCCTAAGAACCCAACCTAGTCGAGCTTTGCATGGAAACACTCCTTTCTTCATGGTCTATGGGTCGGAGGCAGTGCTACCTGCTGATCTCAAGTTTGGGGCGCCAAGGCTGATCTTTGAAAGCATAGCAGAAGCTGAAACCACCAGGCTGGAGGACATAGATGTACTCGAGGAAGAACGGCTAAACGCAATAATCCAATCAGCAAGGTACCAGCAGACTCTAAGGTGCTATCACGACAAGGCTGTGCGACAACGATTCTTCTCAGTAGGAGACCTCGTCCTCCGCCGAATTCTAACAGGGGAGGGACGGCACAAGTTATCACCCTTATGGGAAGGACCCTTCGTGGTAGCAGAAGTCACTCGGCCCGGATCGTATCGCCTCACTCAGATGAATGGCACAGAAGTTGGGAACTCCTGGAACATAGAACACCTCAGAAAGTTTTATCCCTAGCTGTACCTCAAAACTGCTGGGACGATGATGATGTACTCTGTAAAGTGGAAATATGTCATCAATAAAAAAGAGGTCTCAAGGATACTCAATTCATTCACGATTGACTTGCATTCTTACTTAACTCGGGGTGACCACTATGCCCTGCTAACGGAGCAATCGACTTAAGTCGGCAACGACTTAAGGCGGTGCAACATGCTCACGCTTACTCAACTCGGGGTGACCACTATGCCCTGCTAACGGAGCTATCGACTTAAGTCGGCAACGACTCAAGGCGGTGCAACATGCTCACGCTTACTTAACTCGGGGTGACCACTATGCCCTGCTAACGGAGCAATCGACTTAAGTCGGCAACGACTTAAGGCGGTGCAACATGCTCACGCGTACTTAACTTAGGGTGACCACTATGCCCTACAAACGCAGCAATCGACTTAAGTTGGCAGCAACTTAAGACCGGTACAACATGCTCGCGCCTATATAATTCGGGGGATGACTTCCATATCCCGCAAACAAAATTCATAATCATCATGCGTCATTACTGACGAACTCATTAACTAATAAATTCTGATACAATGAGAGAGTAATTATGTCATTCGAATGGTAAACTGGTGTCCTCTAACAAATATTCAATCATGCAAACCGCGCGCTTGGAGCACGCAAAATGTTTTTCTATTTTGCAACGTCTTTCTCAGGAGCGACCGACGAAGAAGGGCGACTCGAGGAATCAGGGGCGGCGTTCACGTCAGCTCTTATGTCTTCAGGAATAACTACGCTGGGTCTCCTCATCAAGATTCGTCCCGCCCGAATAGCCTTGTCCAGGGCTTTGTCGCGTTGGGCCTTGAGAGTAACAGAAGTTTCTTCAGCAGTTTTAGCAGCCAGTCGAGCGCTCTCTAACTCCTGGGCAATAGAGTTTTTGGAAGCTCGGAGCCCTTTGATAGTAGCATCTTTCGCTGATATCAACTGCTTAAGCCGGGTTACCTCCTCCATGGACTCCTGCAGCTTACGACGTTGGAGGTCTAATTCTTCCATGGTGAAGCGATGACTTCTTTCCAAGATGGTCAGCGAATTGCTAGAATCCCGATACAACCTGTCAAGATTGTCACGAGAAGCAGCAAGGATACATTTTTCTTCCTGCAAGCACAAGTCAGTTCCTTCAAAAAACCAAGCAAGTAATAGGAGCACAGCAAGGCAAAGCACAGTTTCGTGTATCACCTTTTCAGAGTCGAGCTGAGCATGAAGAGAAGAACTCAGTGCATTGGCATCATCTAAGGCAGCGGAGACCTGACTCAACTCAATCTGACTTTGAGAGTACTTTTCCTCAAAATCAGTGCATCGCTGGGCCAATTCAGCCTGATCTCGAGAATGTTTTTCCTCAAGAATCGCAATCTGCCGAGTCATTCCTAGCAAGAGGTAATCAAACAAAACGAGGTCAGAAGGTAAAACAGTCCACAACAAAGGCGAAGAAAAGAAAAAGGGCACTAACCAGTGTTAGTCGCCTCCAGCTCGGATACACGACGATGAAGTGACACTGGATTCCAACACGTAAGAGACGAAGCCACTTCTGGAACGGAAACACCCTGCGATCTCAGCTGGCTGGCCATCCCATCCACCAAAACCTGATGAGAAGAACAGATGAGCATAGTGACAAAAGTCCATGCAACGAAAAGATCAAGCCAAAAAACAGCACAGTACCTAGAGGTTGGAAAAGAACGAAGGGATCCCCAAATCAGGAGAAATCAGCTGATAATCAGGCGCAAGGCCACCACCCGAAGCAGCTTGCAACGGACCAGTAGAAATCAGCTCAGCGCCTTCAACAGAGCCGAACACCCGATCAGTGGGGACGCTGCCCTCTAAAGCGACCCCCTGGTCCAAAGTTTGGGCTATCACCATGCAGCCAGAGTGTGGAGGTGATCCCGCGTGAACGTCCATGGAAGTGTAGGAAGGAGACCCTGCTTGGGCACCCTCGGGGGCTGGGTCATAGTTGGCACTGCCCACTTGAGCCGGATCATCCCCGGCAGCACCCTCGGGGGCTGGGCAGTGGTTACACTCTTCATCCGAGCTAAGCCATCCCCGGCGACATCCTCGGGGGCTGGGCATGTGTCAGCACCATTCTTGAAGTCCAAACTCCCCGCAGTAACCACCTCTAAGGTTGACGGGCCCTCAGCCACTTCCATGGAACCAGGACAATCCAAGTTAGCATCCCGACCCTCGAGATCACGCTCTAAGGTCGACGAGGCACGGGATGACCTCAACCCAGCATCAGGCACGGCAGCACAAGCCTCCATCGCATCATCATCCACTGGCTCTGATAACAAGTCCTCTGGGACCATATCCTCAAGAGTCTGATCAAAGTTGGCCAGGGACAGTTCTTGCAGACCAATGAGGGCAGACAAAGCAGGAGAGGGAACTCCACTACTTTCACCACTGGCAAGGAATTGCCGACTGTTCTTCCGAGTCAGAGGGACCTCATTCTCTTCCTCCCTGTCGTCTTCATCAGCAACACAGGCAACACCCCCATTGGGATCAGCGACAGATGGAGCACACCCATTGGGATCAACAACAGACATACCACACCCATTGGGGTCAGCATCAGAAAATTCAGGCACGAGAACCTCCTCAGCAGCAGGAACCGACGGACCAGCGCCCCGATCCAAACTAGATACTTGCCGAAGGCGTCTCTTTTTCTTTTTCTGCTCATCAGCAGAAAGATCAGTTTGATTGGTTCGGCAAGGACGTCTCGGGCGAGCACGGACAGGTCTCTGAACATCCAAGGATGTACCAGCTTCGGGGAGAGGCGCCACCGCTAATGTCCCAGCAGGAGCAGCATCAGAAGAATCCTCAGCCAGCATATCAAGCATGGCACTTATTTCTGCATCATTAGGATCCAAAGGCACTTCAAAATGTACTTGTCGTTCGTCATCAGGAATCTCCCCAAGCGAGGCAACCAAAGCACTGACTTCTTCATCAGAGGGTCGAGTCCTAAGGCCCAAATTGCCATCAGTCGCAGGTGGATTTGACACGAAAAGAGTGAAGACTTTGGCAGGAGGCAAATTCCAGGCCGAGTACGCCATCGGAGCACCAACATTGGACACCTTGCCCCTGAGAATCATTTCTAGTCGGCTCACCAAGTCTGCAGAAGGGATTCTCCTGTTGGTAACCCGAGTTGAGTCGGCTAGCCCTCGATACAGATAAGCTGGGTGGACCCTATCTTTCAGTGGCTGAATGTTCTTAAAAACGAAGTCAGCAACCACAGCTTCAGCGGTTAGACCTCTCTCTTTCAGCAGTCCAACCTCAGCTAGCAACACACCAGCTTCAGCTACCTCCTCGTCTGTGGGAGACTCGGTCCAGCTTGGGGTGCGAACGTCTGGCTGTCTTCCCGACCGGGGGGAGAGAATTTCCATAATTATCAACTATAAACCACTCCAGACGCCATCCCTTAATGCTGTCTTTAAGGGGAATCTCAAGATATTCAGTCTTCCGTCCTCGGCACATCTCCAAACTGGCACCCCCGACCAACTGATGTTGTCCCCCGGCCATCCCAGGGCGACAATGATACAGATATTTCCATAAACCAAAATGTGGTAGCACGCCAAGAAAGGCTTCGCATAAGTGAACGAAGATGGAGATTTGCAGAATTGAGTTAGGGTTTAGATGGGTCAGGTTAATGTGGTAGAAATCAAGGAGACCACGGAAAAAGGGAGAAATGGGAAGGCCAAGGCTGCGGAGAAGAAAAGGAGCGTAAACTATAGACTCGTGGGTATCCTCCGTCGGGACAGTAGTCCCGTGGCAAATCCGCCAAGAACAGAGTTCCCGCGGAGGGAGAACCCCGATGGACACGAGGTGGAGGAGTTCAGCTTCGGAGATGATAGACATGTGGTTACCTGCAAAAGGCAACTGGCTGTTGGGATCGATTGGAGGAATCACCACAGCGGACGAGCTCGCGATTTTCCTCTTGGGAGCCATCTCGATTCTACCAGTGAGCAGACTGGAGGCAAGCGCAGAGAGGATTCGGAAGCGGGAATGCAAGAACTAGGGCGTGGAAAGCAAAGGCGGCTAAAAGCGCAGCTCTTATGGGATATTCTCGAGCTAGATACCGTTTCAAAAAGTGCCCAGTCATCACCCGGCAGTTATTTCCAAAACCCCAGCATGCCACGTGGTCATTCGGCAGTTATTTCCAAAAAGACGATGGGCCACCTCATCACTCGGCTATCATCCTCAAAATAGCTTATGCGGCCTGCTGTCACTCGGCGTTGCCTCTAAAACGCTGATCTCGTGTTCAATCGCTCGGCATTACTTCCAAAATGCCGATGGCGACCTTCAATCACTCGGCGTTGCCTCTAAAACGCTGATCTCATGTTCAATTGCTCGGCATTACCTCTAAAATGCCGACGTCGGCCTGCTCTCACTCGGCGTTGCCTCTAAAACGCTGATCTTGTGTTCAATCGCTCGGCATTACTTCTAAAATGCCGACGTCGACCTGCTCTCACTCGGCGTTGACTCTAAAACGCTGATCTCATACTCAGCCGCTCGGTATTACCTCTAAAGTGCCGACATCACCATCCAATCACTCGGCGTTGCCTCTAAAACGCTGATCTCGCGTTCAATCACTCGGCATTACTTCTAAAATGCCGACGTCGACCTTCAATCACTCGGCGTTGCCTCTAAAACGCTGATCTCATGTTCAATCGCTCGGCATTACTTCTAAAATGCCGACGTCGACCTTCAATCACTCGGCATTGCCGCTAAGACGCGGGTATAGCGTTCGGTCGCTCGGCATTACCTCTAAAACGTCGATGCAGACTACAAGATTACTCGGCAACTACTTCTGGGAGCGTCAGTATGATGTCCAAATTGTTCATCTACTATCTCAAAAGAATCAGTCTTATAATCAAGCAAAGCAAGTCAACAAGAAGAAGCCAACGACATTCTTTCATTAAGGGAAGACAATAAGCTTACAAATCAACTCTTTGCGAGTTGATGCTTCCCTACTATTACTATACTACATTACACTACTACTACACTACACTACACTACTCTACATTACTACTACATTATTCTAACTATACTAAACTATACTAATATCTAAGAAGACCAGTGGCGTCTAGCCACTGGCCCTGCCCCTGCCGCCGCCGCCGCCGCCCTTGGTGCTGCCCTTGCTGCTGCCGCCCTTGGTGCCGCCCTTGCTGCTGCCGCCTTTGGTGCTGCCCCTGCTGCCGCCGCCGTCGCCGCTGCTCCTGCCGCTGCCACTGTCGTCGCCGTCGCCACCGTCGTCGCCGTCGCCGTCGTCGTCGTCGTCGTCCTCGTCCTCGTCCTCGCCGCCGCCGTCCGAGTCCTCCTCATCCGAGGAGTACTCCGACTCATCCGAGCCCTCGAGCCCGGAGCGCTCGACGGCCCGGATGTACGTCCAGACCTCCGCGGCTATCCCCTGGGAGTCATCCGAGTCATCGGACGACGCCGGGGGAGAGACGGGAGCCGGAGATCCCTCGGACTCGGAGGAGAACTCCTCCTCCGAGTATTCCGAGTCACCGAAATCCTCCGATGGAGGAGTCGGTTCGCGCTTGCGCTTGTTGCTTTTGCCCATGGTGGAAGCAAGCGGGAGAGAGGAGAAGGAAGCAGTAAAGAACAGCGAAGAGATGTGAAGAAACCAGAGGGGCAACAGCGTTATTTATAGAAGGGAAAGGCAACCGCTCACCTCCAACCGCGGTCACTGAACAGTCGCAAAGCATTCAATAAGCACTTCCACCCGTCTGGAGACAAGTCAAGCGGCTGACGCCGTTTCATGCAACACTACACCCATTGGGACTCCAGTCAACAGCGCAAAGGATATGATTACACTCGCAGTCCCATCACATTACAACTCAGAAGCAGCCGGCTAAAACACTCAGCGTACCAAGCCGTCCCTTGCCCACACCCATTGGGGGGGGACGCCCAGGAATTATCAGTATATTTTTCAAAATGGTCACATCTGTGCAGAGCATGCAGTGAATGCCTCAAGACAAAAATGAGATATCAACAAGAGTTAGAGGGAAGCCAAATATAGCCAGCAGAGTGCAAAATATGGTCGACAGACACGACTTGAAGACTAGACAGAGAACGTCCATCAAATGTCCAATCAGTCACAGAGCAAATAAATTACACTACCTAGCAAGATACAGAAGGATTGCAAACTCGGCTGCAAAAGACAAAATACATGCTGACCTCTGAAGCATAATATTGATGACATAGCATGGATGACATCACGCCAACTTTTTCACAAGCAGAAAGGGTAATCTTCAGCAAAAGGACATAAAAAGAAGACCTTCAAGTGAATTATCCTCAAAAATCCACTTGAAGGTCGGGGGCTACACCCATTGGGTGCACCTCCGGTGCACCCTATGGATTATCATTCCAAGCCGAGATTGTGCCGATTTCTAAAGCATGGGACAAGATTAAAAAAGCCAACCCTCAACCAAAATGAGCGAACGCAAATGGAAATGATCTCTACTGAAGACCTTCGAGTAGATTATTTTCTAAAATCTACTCGAAGCTCGGGGGCTACACCCATTGGGTCCACCTCCGGTGCACCCAATGAAGTTCAGAATCCCACAAATTGAAATGCCGACCTCTAAGGCACAGGCACGATGCCAGGTTTTGGTCAACGAGTGATCGGAGCAGGAGAAGATAACAGGAAGCCATCTTTCTTCAAATTACCTACAAGCTGGACCTGAGATCTTCGGGTTGATTATCTCTAAATTAACCCAAAGATCGGGGGCTTGTGGGGGAAAGATATCCCCCGGGTCCACTAAAAGAGTAAAGGACCTCACGAAAGGCCCAAGGGCCCAATAAATCGTAAGGTCATTCTTTCGTGGGCCTGGGGAGAAACAGCCAGCGGAGCAGAACGACATGGGGCTGGATCGGTACAAGCCCGGACGGCCCGCAGCATCGAGCGAATAACCGCAACAGAGATCTGACTTTCCCGCGCTGGAGCCTCCATGCAACGAAGCCACGCGAGGATAAGTCGGCGAGGGTTACGTAGGGATAATCTCAAGAGGTTCACTATCTTTTAGCTACTCGTTGCTATCTTATCCACGTGTACTGCCCCACGGTCGAGTATATAAGGCCTAGGGGGCACCCCTTCAGAACGATCGACTCTTTACTTAGCCACCCACATCAACTCTCTGTATTCTCGATCCAGGGAGCTCCCTTGTAGCCACATCCACCAAGCATACTCATCAGGACGTAGGGTGTTACGCATCTCTAAGCGGCCCGAACCTGTAAAACTTGTCCACTGTCCCTCGTGCGATCGGCACGAACCATTTTGCTACAGTTGTCGACACCGTCCTACTCCTAAAACACCTTGAGGGGCAACCCCGGGTGTGCGGTCGGACCCAAAACACCGACACCCACCGAGCTATGGGGCTTTGAGTATATATATAGAAGGCTATGTCGTGAATATTTTTTGTGCCATCTAGCTGTTTGCGTTGTGTTTGCCATTCTAGTCTTCTTCTCTTTTGTGAGCTCAATTGACTTTTGAGCTTTGGCATCTGCCGCAACCGTCATCCGAATGGCTAAGGACAAGAAGATCACAGACCCCACAATGTCTGGGTTTTATGAAGCTATGGAGAAGACCAACACAGAAAAGATCACCAATGAGATGTTGGCTAGGTCGTCTGGAGATTCCAGCGATAGCGATAGTTTTGATGTGGAGAGTAGGAATGAAGATGTCGAAGATCGGCCGTGGAGGCCGATCCATGTTATTTTTGGGAAGTCAACTGTCAAACATGGGTAAATCAAAGCGATGACGAGCAAATATTTTTATGATGTTTCTATAGTGAGGGCCGGGGGAGAAAGCAATGTTCCCCTTTCCGAAGCTGATGAGGTGGTGGTCTTTAAGAGCTTCATGAAAGCTAGGCTTCGCTTTCCACTACACAAGATGTTAGTTGAAGTTCTGAATGTAACACCCCTAGTGTTACTATCACTAAAACTTGAGCATAACATCATAAGCATTGGCATATCATGTGTTTGTTACACCTAGAGTGCATTGTCACACCCGGATTTTAGGGGTCCAAAACCCGGGCGCGAACATAATCACCAGGTGTGCTGGGACCAAGTCTCACACATATGATGAATCATGGCACAGGATCGAATGTCACATCTTTATATATAACAGGAGTTCTATACAAAATAAATAATTACATTATAAGGAGACAACGATCCAGCAACCCAAAGTTGACTGGGAGACGACGACCTAGACCACTCACGAACTCATCACAGCATCCTCCAAGCGCCTCATCCTGTGGTACCTGTTCTTGACCTGTGGGGTGTGTGAGACAGCAAGAGTGAGCTCACATACGTTCATCGCTCAACAAGTTGTGGGGAATAATGTGCATGAACTCGCCAAAGGTGGGAGCTCACGTGAAGTGTAAGGCTTACCAAAGAAGAGGGTTAGAGCTGAGCATTGCTTTTAAAGTTGGTCAAAATTTTATTAGCAGTTACTAAGTATAAGTAAATACCAACCCAGTTAAATAGTAGAACAAAAGTAACATCATCACCTGCGATGCAATGCATATGACAAATTGAGTTTAAGTTCCATAATTTAATCATGTGAGGGTCCGAGCTGCTCATGACCGTGAGCACGGCTAGTATACCAGTTTTACACTCTGCAGAGGTTGCGCATCTTTACCCACAAGTCGTGTATCCCATGTCGCTAGGGTTTGCAAGGCCCTTAGACACTACCGAGGTGAATGGCTAGGGATCCACTACGAGGCCTTTACAAAGATCCACTAGCTTCCGAAAACCCGCTACAGTTTATAGGAAGTTCCAATGCAGGAATCCCTTGCAGGACCGCCATCGCAGCAAAATCCTCCCGAGGGCCTCCCTACACTGACCACTCCCCTACTGCCCTTGCCCCTTTCGGGTAAGGTAGTCTTCCACTAGCTTTCCTAATTAATCAGCCAAGGGGTCCCATTCCTCCCTTGTGGTAGCACTGTTTTCCCGGGTGGTCGCTCCATGTTCCAATTAACATAATGATCTTATCATGAACAATAAATAACAACTGATAACAAAAGTGTAATCATGAATAGTGTATCTCCATACCCAAAACCACATATAGCACTAGCAAGTACTACCCAGAAAGATCAGTGGTAAACAAGGTATAAAGATAGACAAACTAAGGTAACCTATTGGGTCCCATCAAAATTAACCTATGCAGATCATTATGATTAATTAGAACATGAGTGGGTGAAAAGAAGTGATCAAGGGCACAACTTGCCTGGGCTTTGAGAATCCAGGTGCCAACTTGCTCTTCAGATGACTCGTGACCTCACTGCTAGTCGTAGCAATTCAAACAAACATTGTATAGGCAAAATTAACATTACACCAAACATAAGTACAAACTGAATAATAATAATCTACGCGTTGCTACGAGATCGTAGGAACAAGAATCACTAAATTTGGAGTTATAGTTATTTAGTTATGAATTTCCGAAATTATTTAGTGCTTAGAATAGATTAATCCAAGTGAACAATTTTAATTCAAGTTTCATAGTTAAACAGTGTTACTAGTTGATAGACAATATTAATACAAAATTATTGCAACTGGAATGACTCAATTTGGAGTTAAAATGAATTAAATATGAATTATACAAGTTTTAAGATTTATTTTTATACTAAAAATCAATTTCTAATATTAATTATCTAGTTTCTCTGTCATCTGGACTGCGCGCCAAATCCTGGAAAAGTCAGGGGCCTCAGCGCAAGAAACCCGAGACACAGGGAATAGTAACACATGGACGGCGGGTTTATATCCTGAAAGCAGAGGGGCTCTTTAACAAAAAGTCACGGCGAAGGGGTATGCTTCAATGTCAGCCGTTGGATCTTGTTTCGACCGTCGAGATTAGACGCTGACATTATAAACCGTTATGTGATACCGACCGTTGGACCAAAGATCTACGGTTCAGATTCACTTGACGAAGGGGTACGCAAGATCAAATCTCCACCGCCTATCACCGATCCCACGGTTCCGATTGTCCTAACCTTTCATCTAATCTAGACCGCAAGCCAGGAGATCAACGGCCCAAACACTCTCCCCTTCCTCCCGGTCGAGCGGACGGCGGCGCCGCCCACGAACGCGGCGAAGCCCGCCGGCGAGGATTCAATCGGCCGTTCCCGAGCGCCATATACAAATTGGATCGAGCTACACGTAGAGAAGGACGAGACGAGCACGGTGTACGGGTCCATACCGAGAATTGCACCGTGAAGCGCCTTGGCCACGGAGAGGAGCGGACCCGCGGCGGTGCACGGACGACGGCGAGCAATTAGAAGCGCGCCGATGGACTTCTTCGCCAGGAGATGCCACGGGTAGATTTGGTAGCTGCCCGCGATCAATCCAGGTCACACGCCAATGACCCGACGACGTTTAGTCGGTAGAACGGCGGCGGCGGCAATCCTTCTTCTCCCTCGCGATTTCTCTCTTCTCACTGCCCTGTCGAAACGCGGAGCTCGGCACGGCTTTATATCCTGGGCGAAAGGGGGGGGGGGGTCGAGCCCGCACCATGGATCAGCAGAAGATCCGCCCGATTCCGGTGGCGGTCATCGCGGCGTACGGAGTCCGAGCGTGCCGCACGTCCGCGTGGTCCGCCCGTCGCGTTCGGCAGGGTGGTTGAAGACGGTCTGACGAGGCGGCCCCATCCGACAGCGGCACAAGCCACGAACGGCGCGCGCGAAGAAATGGCGTGCGAGGCTGACCGCCTGGGTCCACACGCCAGCGACCCGAGCGCGGTGACGATGGAACGGTGGCTGACGACTGGGTCCCATCGGTCGGCGCGTCCTGTGAATGGAGGTGGGCCGCGCGAAATGAAACGGATATTGGGCCGAATTCCAGGTTGGCGGCCCATCAGGTATAGTATGCCTTTTCCTTTTTCTTTTATATTTTCTTCTTTCTCCCTTTTTCCACAAATTCAAATTTTAATACAATTTGAATTCAAACTTGTTTGTGAGCTTCTTATCTGAGTTAAGTTCTTAAATTAAAATATTAGTGGGGACAAAATATATTCTTTCATACATTTATTTTCCTCTATTTTGTATAATCCTCCTCCTTCTCTCTTTTCTTAATTGTTTCTATTTTCCTTTCTTATTTCAATTTCAAATCAAACCAAGTTTTAAATTCTAAATTTCAAATTTATGCACAAGATAAACTTTCACATGATGCACAATTACTACATAGTATTTCTTCATTTTATTATTATATTAACTAAGTAATGTTTTCAACATAAAGTACACACACCACATTATTATTTGGGTGTGTAGTTGGATTAAAGGCATATTCAAAAGTTCTTCCTTTGTTTTGATAGGAACATCTCTTTTTTCCAATGTCTAATCTTTATTATGATTTATTTTAACTATCGTTATTTTATTATGATCATTTACCTTTAAAAGGGGTGATTTATAAAGTTTAATTATTTATCAATGGTACTTTGCTCAAATTTCTTCTACCAATCCCAAATTCAGAATTTGGGTGTTACAAATCCTACCCCCCTTAAAAATAATCTCGTCCTCGAGATTAGTAATAAAAGGGATGTATGCTTATATTGTTCTCGGAACATATGCATAAACAAAGGAATCTCAGCATGAGGCATAGTTCTTTAACAAAACATAGGGTCAATAGACCTTATTGTTCCTTCTAAAATAATATCATATCATCTACTAACTAAAGTAACAACTAGATCTTACAAATCATCATAATTTATATCTATGTAACTTGGTAGAGCTGGTGGTGATGGTGGAGGTTGTTGTTGTTGTTGTCTCTCCAACCGTGCTTGCCTTATTTCTTGGCGGACCTGACGTATTTCCTCGCGTTCTCGTCTTATCTGATTTTGCATCTCGGTCACCAGGTCCGTTAATTGTTGTATTACCAGTCTTTGGGCAGCAACCACTTGATCGATTTCAACAGGTGGAGGATTTGGAGGATTCATTTTCTGTTTGTTGTTACGTGATAATCTTTCCTTTCCTGGTATTGACCATAAAAGTTAGAAGCATATGGTAATAGTTTTGCAAAGGAAATTATTCAATAAGCGGAATGAATAAGCTAGTAGCTGGTTATAATCTGAAGATTCTTTAGTAGGGCTTAATCTTTGTTTTATGTTCAGATTGAGGTTACCAGTCGTATAAGGTGGGTATCCAAAGGTAGGATAGAATTTTGTCACGATTAGATATATATGGGTGAGATAGTCTACATGATGTAGGTCAAAATCTGGTTTGATGTCAGGTGGTGGTTGATAGATTATGCAATCCATTAAGACTCTATTGATTGGGTAAGTTATGTAACTTGTTATATAGGTCGAGTTGTTGTGTATGGCCAAGTTGATATAAGTCTCCAAATTAGGCTTAAGTGATTTAGGAGTATGGCCTTATCCTTTCCACCAGCATTAAGTAACTCACACTAGATTAGACCATATTAAATTAGATATGATCTAGATTAGACTAGTTTAAGTTAGATAGATTTATCAGGGTAAGATATATCTTGTTAGGATATGTTAGAATCTTTTGAGATAGGATGGGGTATACGGTGTAGGTAGGTCAGAAGCTCCATTAGTGTTAACACAGAGGGATTATGCAACTATCGGATGGGTAAGGTAGTTGCATATGTATATGGTCAAGTTAATCTAGGGCATCAATTTAGCTTAAATCATTTTTATAGGAGTGAGGTCTAATCCATTTCACTAGTACTAACTAATTTATTAAATAACTCACTTTAGATTGGATCATATTAGATTAGATGGGATCTAGATTGGTATCACCGGATTAGTCTAGACAATATCTAATTACTTTGAATTAGATCATGTTTGTTACAATGTCATGAGATCAGCCAAGTGGTGAGGACAAGTATGCTTATTAGGACAAGATGAGTCTCTAAGAATAAGATAGAATCTTTTGAGATTAGTTAGATCTATTAGGATAGGATAGAATCCTTTCGAGATGAGATGAGTCTATTAAGGTAAGAGAGTATCTTTTAAGATAAGATGAATCATTTAAGATAAGAGAGAGTCTTTTAAGATAAGAGGGATCTCTATGAAGTAGATACATTTTAATGGAGAATGATCTAAGTTATTTAATTATCTTATGAATTCTATTTATGCATATACGTATATGCAGATGTAATTGTGGACATTACTCCACAACCCATCACACTCAATCAAAGATCCAAATCAGACAAGTATCATAAGAACAAACACTCAAGTGCATAGATAACCATAAAAATAGTTTTGTTTTTGTTCCTGAGAATAGGTCTCCTATTTCTAAAAGTCACTTTAAGCACAGGATTTCAAAGTGCGAAATCCACATTTGTCTTAGAAAAGAAAAGGTAAGAGTAATCAGAGTAAAGCGGAAATAGATGAGAAAAGATTAAGAAAAGTATAGAAAAGATTCAGAGTAGCAAAGGTAAGTAGACAATGGTTGTCCAGTTCTATCTAGGTTTCGTCCTACAGTCAACATTCCTCTGATACCACTTCTGTCACACCCGGATTTTAGGGGTCCAAAACCCGGGCGCGAACATAATCACCAGGTGTGCTGGGACCAAGTCTCACACATATGATGAATCATGGCACAGGATCGAATGTCACATCTTTATATATAACAGGAGTTCTATACAAAATAAATAATTACATTATAAGGAGACAACGGTCCAGCAACCCAAAGTTGACTGGGAGACGACGACCTAGACCACTCACGAACTCATCACAGCATCCTCCAAGCGCCTCATCCTGTGGTACCTGTTCTTGACCTGTGGGGTGTGTGAGACAGCAAGAGTGAGCTCACATACGTTCATCGCTCAACAAGTTGTGGGGAATAATGTGCATGAACTCGCCAAAGGTGGGAGCTCACGTGAAGTGTAAGGCTTACCAAAGAAGAGGGTTAGAGCTGAGCATTGCTTTTAAAGTTGGTCAAAATTTTATTAGCAGTTACTAAGTATAAGTAAATACCAACCCAGTTAAATAGTAGAACAAAAGTAACATCATCACCTGCGATGCAATGCATATGACAAATTGAGTTTAAGTTCCATAATTTAATCATGTGAGGGTCCGAGCTGCTCATGACCGTGAGCACGGCTAGTATACCAGTTTTACACTCTGCAGAGGTTGCGCATCTTTACCCACAAGTCGTGTATCCCATGTCGCCAGGGTTTGCAAGGCCCTTAGACACTACCGAGGTGAATGGCTAGGGATCCACTACGAGGCCTTTACAAAGTTCCACTAGCTTCCGAAAACCCGCTACAGTTTATAGGAAGTTCCAATGCAGGAATCCCTTGCAGGACCGCCATCGCAGCAAAATCCTCCCGAGGGCCTCCCTACACTGACCACTCCCCTACTGCCCTTGCCCCTTTCGGGTAAGGTAGTCTTCCACTAGCTTTCCTAATTAATCAGCCAAGGGGTCCCATTCCTCCCTTGTGGTAGCACTGTTTTCCCGGGTGGTCGCTCCATGTTCCAATTAACATAATGATCTTATCATGAACAATAAATAACAACTGATAACAAAAGTGTAATCATGAATAGTGTATCTCCATACCCAAAACCACATATAGCACTAGCAAGTACTACCCAGAAAGATCAGTGGTAAACAAGGTATAAAGATAGACAAACTAAGGTAACCTATTGGGTCCCATCAAAATTAACCTATGCAGATCATTATGATTAATTAGAACATGAGTGGGTGAAAAGAAGTGATCAAGGGCACAACTTGCCTGGGCCTTGAGAATCCAGGTACCAACTTGCTCTTCAGATGACTCGTGACCTCACTGCTAGTCGTAGCAATTCAAACAAACATTGTATAGGCAAAATTAACATTACACCAAACATAAGTACAAACTGAATAATAATAATCTACGCGTTGCTACGAGATCGTAGGAACAAGAATCACTAAATTTGGAGTTATAGTTATTTAGTTATGAATTTCCGAAATTATTTAGTGCTTAGAATAGATTAATCCAAGTGAACAATTTTAATTCAAGTTTCATAGTTAAACTGTGTTACTAGTTGATAGACAATATTAATACAAAATTATTGCAACTGGAATGACTCAATTTGGAGTTAAAATGAATTAAATATGAATTATACAAGTTTTAAGATTTATTTTTATACTAAAAATCAATTTCTAATATTAATTATCTAGTTTCTCTGTCATCTGGACTGCGCGCCAAATCCTGGAAAAGTCAGGGGCCTCAGCGCAAGAAACCCGAGACACAGGGAATAGTAACACATGGACGGCGGGTTTATATCCTGAAAGCAGAGGGGCTCTTTAACAAAAAGTCACGGCGAAGGGGTATGCTTCAATGTCAGCCGTTGGATCTTGTTTCGACCGTCGAGATTAGACGCTGACATTATAAACCGTTATGTGATACCGACCGTTGGACCAAAGATCTACGGTTCAGATTCACTTGACGAAGGGGTACGCAAGATCAAATCTCCACCGCCTATCACCGATCCCACGGTTCCGATTGTCCTAACCTTTCATCTAATCTAGACCGCAAGCCAGGAGATCAACGGCCCAAACACTCTCCCCTTCCTCCCGGTCGAGCGGACGGCGGCGCCGCCCACGAACGCGGCGAAGCCCGCCGGCGAGGATTCAATCGGCCGTTCTCGAGCGCCATATACAAATTGGATCGAGCTACACGTAGAGAAGGACGAGACGAGCACGGTGTACGGGTCCATACCGAGAATTGCACCGTGAAGCGCCTTGGCCACGGAGAGGAGCGGACCCGCGGCGGTGCACGGACGACGGCGAGCAATTAGAAGCGCGCCGATGGACTTCTTCGCCAGGAGATGCCACGGGTAGATTTGGTAGCTGCCCGCGATCAATCCAGGTCACACGCCAATGACCCGACGACGTTTAGTCGGTAGAACGGCGGCGGCGGCAATCCTTCTTCTCCCTCGCGATTTCTCTCTTCTCACTGCCCTGTCGAAACGCGGAGCTCGGCACGGCTTTATATCCTGGGCGAAAGGGGGGGGGGGGGTCGAGCCCGCACCATGGATCAGCAGAAGATCCGCCCGATTCCGGTGGCGGTCATCGCGGCGTACGGAGTCCGAGCGTGCCGCACGTCCGCGTGGTCCGCCCGTCGCGTTCGGCAGGGTGGTTGAAGACGGTCTGACGAGGCGGCCCCATCCGACAGCGGCACAAGCCACGAACGGCGCGCGCGAAGAAATGGCGTGCGAGGCTGACCGCCTGGGTCCACACGCCAGCGACCCGAGCGCGGTGACGATGGAACGGTGGCTGACGACTGGGTCCCACCGGTCGGCGCGTCCTGTGAATGGAGGTGGGCCGCGCGAAATGAAACGGATATTGGGCCGAATTCCAGGTTGGCGACCCATCAGGTATAGTATGCCTTTTCCTTTTTCTTTTGTATTTTCTTCTTTCTCCCTTTTTCCACAAATTCAAATTTTAACACAATTTGAATTCAAACTTGTTTGTGAGCTTCTTATCTGAGTTAAGTTCTTAAATTAAAATATTAGTGGGGACAAAATATATTCTTTCATACATTTATTTTCCTCTATTTTGTATAATCCTCCTCCTTCTCTCTTTTCTTAATTGTTTCTATTTTCCTTTCTTATTTCAATTTCAAATCAAACCAAGTTTTAAATTCTAAATTTCAAATTTATGCACAAGATAAACTTTCACATGATGCACAATTACTACATAGTATTTCTTCATTTTATTATTATATTAACTAAGTAATGTTTTCAACATAAAGTACACACACCACATTATTATTTGGGTGTGTAGTTGGATTAAAGGCATATTCAAAAGTTCTTCCTTTGTTTTGATAGGAACATCTCTTTTTTCCAATGTCTAATCTTTATTATGATTTATTTTAACTATCGTTATTTTATTATGATCATTTACCTTTAAAGGGGGTGATTTATAAAGTTTAATTATTTATCAATGGTACTTTGCTCAAATTTCTTCTACCAATCCCAAATTCAGAATTTGGGTGTTACATGCATTCACTAGGTAAAAATTTCAAATCAGTTGTACTGATGTGACTTGAGGTGTGGTTAACTCTAGGGTAAAGTGCTTAACCCTAACTTGGGGCTTATGAGTGAAAATGAAGCTTAAATAAGTTCAAACCCCAAAACTCATTAGAAATAATTATAAGATATCATCTTTGATAGACTTTAGTGACCCCAAAACCCTAATGTGCTAAAAACCCTGAAAAGACCCCTGGAAAACCCTAAATTAGAACCCTAGGGGGCTAAGTGTAAATTTTGTGCACTTTTGGACCAAAGTGCAAATAACAAAGTAATACAACACCACAAAACATATGTTTCACATATTTGAGGATTTGCAAGTCAAATTATGGGATTTGGACTTATATGCAAAAAGGACACCCCATACATCCATATGCCTAAGTCTGAAATTCAGTGTATAAGGTCAACTTTGGAATCCTATATCTCTCAATTTATAAGGAATTTGCCCTAGGTCAACACATCAAATTTGTAGACCTACAATAGGAGTACAACTTTGCTTAAGTTATTAAGCCTTGATCACATATAAAATTTGGAGTAAAATGAGCTCAAAGTTGAGCTGTCAGTCACACTAATAACTGAATTATGGCCACCAGTGACATTAGCAGGACCTTGAGGTTGAATTAGAGTAGGATCTAGTGATCGGTTGGGGATGGTTACTATAGTTGAATTGTAGCTGGACTATAGGACTACAACTTTGTTAAAGGTGGATTAGCAAGTTATTACATGGAATTTTGAGATTTGGGCGCTGCAATCTGCTCAGTCAGGTGTTCTGAATAACATTCTGATGGTACAGTAACTGACATATATACTAGGTGCAGCTCCCCTCGCCGACGGTGAACTGCACGCGCGGATTTGTGCCAGCCACCGCGATTCGTGCCTTGGATAAGTGGATTATGCTCGACCGTGAAAAGATCTTTGTCGCAGATGAACTCGAGACACTATGGCCGCTCTGTCGTCCATCCACTTGCGCCGGTGACGTGGCCAAGCGACCGTCGTCGAGGTATACGTCGCCTACCATGATCGCGACACGCCCTGACCCTTTAACCACATCGCAGTGAGTCACCTTAGCCCACCCGTTCATCGCCGGTGGTCTTGCCACGGTAAAGTCCATGAATCGCTTGTGCCCGTAGCTTCTTCCCTCTCCTACCGCCAGCGCAATCTCTTCAAATTGAATGCCACGACCCTCGGATCCTATAAATTAAGCGTGCCATCAGCTCCGCTAGGTATTCAAGCATCCAGTGCACCCACTCGTGTCTCGGATTGTCCACTAGAGAGCTCTAATTTGAGATTCCCCCAAATCCATCCTGAATACCATGCTGTGAGAGCTCACCGTGGCCAGCTCTCCACAGGTTCGATCATGCCCTCCTAACTCTTGTTTCAGTACTCTTGTGTTCTCTTGATACTCCTTGATCCATTCAATTGAGCTAGAACACGTAGAATCACCATGAATGCCTCGGTCTAGCCGTTGATCGCACTACCACTGTGGGCAGAGAGATTAGGGGCTAGAACCTTGAAATTGGTTGAGGGGAAATGGTTATTAAGGGTCAAATTAGGTGTCCACCAAGCTAGAGCACCGGTCATTGCGTATCTTGGCCAGTCTTGGATCGCCGGAGCCGCTGCTCCACCATCCACAGTCGGGGATCGCGGGTTGTGAGGAATTAGAAAGTGAAGGGCCTCGGCGCAAATGTCAGTGACACATAGAAATAGTGCGCAGGACTATTAACTAGTTTTTCAAACAACCGAGGGCCTTTGTGCAAAGCTGACATCGCGGGCGCGGACACGTGCGTTTCGCCTTGGCATGGGCTGTATTGGGCCGGTTTCAGCCCGATACTATTCATGCTTTTCCTTTTTCTTTTTCTTCTAGGACTAGAGAAATCATAGAAAATTCTAGAAAAATGCTAAAAATATGAGACTAATTTTGTTGAACTCCTAAATTTCTATAGTATTTAATAAGAATAGTTCTACGATTTTTGGTCCAAACAAAGAATTATGTAGTATTTAAAAGAGCTTAAACCTATACCTTTGGAATTTTAGAAAATACTTGGTAACTCCAAAAATCACCAAACTTGTTAGATAAGCCTAATATAATATTTAGATCCTATGAGTAAAATTTGACTTGTTTTGGACATTGTTTGATTCCTAAGCCCAAAAACCCTAGCTCATTTGGGTAAAACTGTCTAACCCTATTACGGTGTTGACCCAGGAGACCCCTGTTTCCCTGGTGCACCGTGAAGGAAAATTGTATTCAAGATACAACTTAATGAACTTTTTTCTATTATTGCATCTTCATAAGCATTACATGAGCATTCATGGTTATATATGGTTATATATAGAAAACAAGGAAGAAGTGACTATTGAAGAGGTAGAGTCTACTCCATCAATAGAAAATCCACGTGCCGGGAACTATTTCTATTTTGACATCTGTGGAACAGAGCCCGACTCTCCTACAACTCAAGGCAAGCCCCGGTGCATTTGCCACCTCCTTGCTGTTTTAAAATCTTTCTCACTTACTTGATGCATTAGGTGATAGGAGTTGTGTGTTAAACCAATTGTTGCATTTCCTTCCTTGGAACTCTTTACCATTCCTTGATTACCTGTTTTATGAAAAGGTTTTTATGATGCTTAGCCTTGCTTTAGAAAAACAAAATGTTTTGTTTTTAACAAAAGATGATGCTTCAAGTGGGATGGAATGATTTTCAAAAATGAAACTTGATGGTGGATCCATCATGGCCATGATGGGTTCAACATCGGAAAAGATGTACCTCTGCCAGGTACCAAACTTTAGGTTCAAAATAATAAAGCTCAGACCGGGTGGGTGACTTGCACGAGAAGAGAGTCTCGGTGTAGTGTCTCCGTCTGAGTCGCTTAAGGACCGTGTCGATGTGGGCCTGCTGACCGAGGACCCTTTAACTGGTCACATGCCTTGTCATGGGTAAGCTTTGCCTCGGGCAGACTAATACCAGAAAAGGACAACACGCAATGGGAGTGGAGAGATGGCGAGAGTAGCGTGTACCCTCCATGGCAAGAGGCTGGACGGTGGTGTATCTGTGCTCTCGGTTGGCGTGAACCCGGTCTGGTCTTAAGAAACCCGGTGGTGAGTTGACATATGCAAGGGTTAAGTGCTATATATGTCGTGTGATTGGAGATCCTTAGTTGAGTATTAATCAATTTGGATCGCCGTTACTTCTCGGACATGAAGACTTGGTCACTAACTTACACGTAGCATTCCAGTGAACAAAAAGGGATTGATAAAAAGATGGCTAGTATAGTCCAAGTGCTCAAACTAGGGTAGAAGGAACTCTAGTGACAGGTAATGACTTAACTTGCTAATAAAACTGGATTTTTAAGGATCAACTATTAGTACTCATTTTTGCAAACAGAGTCTTGATTCTTGATTAAGCCTTACCTTGACTCCCTTAAAGCCAGCATATCCTTGAGAGTCTTTTATTTTGATGGGTAAGACTTGCAAAAGTACACTTCGTACTCAGGGTTTTCGAACCCATGTTGTTGTAGGTGATGAAACAGCTGACTTTTGCAGTTTTTGCACTAAGGTGGTGCCCAAGGATGTGGTGCCCAGGGACGAACCTCAACAGTAACGTGGTTGCGGAAGGACGTGGTCCTTCCTTTTGAAAAACAATATACTCTCATGCGGGAGGGGTTTTTGCCTCCCAGGGTTGTAATAATATTACATATGCACTCTTATAACCTGGTGATGTAATAATAACACTCTTTCTGTATTTCAATGAATGTAAATTAAGTTATTGTAATTTGCTTCCGCTTGTTCGTACCTCCGATGTGTTGTAATATCTGCGTGACGGGTGAAACGCTCTTGGGCAAGGAAAAGGATATAGATACCGAACTTGTCGAGTGATTATGTGCATCTACAGGGTTGTCCAAGGTCCGTTGGACAAGGACAATTGTAGGTGGGCCTAATGACTTGGGAGGTTCCATCACACTGAAGACATTCAAAATATACCTTCATCAACTTACCCCTGAAGCCTTTATCAAAGTGGGGGTTTTTATATGGGCTATGAGGAGTCCGGGGCTAGAGCCAGATGCTAGGTGCTTCTGCAATATTCACGAGTTATCTTACCAGACGAAGGCAACCGGAAAAGAGCAATATCGTAACAACTTTGGCTGTTACAGCTTCGTGCCTTGATCTAAGGCAAATTATCCTATGCCTACATTTTGGAAGAAGTAGCTAGGTTCTTGGATGAAGCAATGGTTTTACGTAAAGAATGATCTGAATCAAAGGGAGGATGTGAGGGGCATCATTCAACGTCCCATATGGTCACGTTTTGGCATTAGGAGGCCAGCAATCGTAATTGGGAATGAAGTGCAAGCGTGTCTAATATAGCTTTCAACACCGTATGTACCTACATCGATACCAGAGATTTAGTTCAAGAACACATTGCTTTCAAAGTATGGCATCTTGCGAATGGATGGGAAATGCTGAAGGAAACTGCCGCTGGCTCTAGTCAGGGTGGCTTGGTTTATGTTAAGTACACCTTCCCGTATAGAAGTAGTTTGACGAGCCTAATGATGATTGGCTAGATGCTATATAGGCAACCAGTGATAAGTTACTTGGAGCCTACTCGAGGATAGAGGACGAAGCCATGACTGCTGCCTTCGGCGCTCGAGGGAAAAGGAGACTGAACAGGGTTTTCGACGTTATTGGGTTTGTTTACTCTGATTACTATTTTCCTGTCCGAAGGCAAGGGGAAAAAGGAAAGTTGCTGCTTCATCCTCTTCTAGCGCGCCGAAGCCGAAGAGGGCGAAGGTCTTGACACGTAGACAGAAGCCTTTTGGGACGGTCGATGTGCCAAAGCTTATTGAAAGTGTAGAGGCTGTCCCCTTAGCCACAAAAATAGCTCCTGCGATACCGATCGAAGCTAGTACAGGCCCGGTCAAAGAGCCAAAATCAGAAAAGGTAGCAGAACAGCTAAAGGTGTTGAGCCCACCAGCTGTAATAGGGCTGTTGAAGCCATCGTGTACTACAACAGCGACTCCAAGGAAAAGAAGAATGTCTAGCATTTTAGATGCTGTTTTGGAATCTGTGAAAGCGCTAGTTTCTGCTTCTACCGAAGCATCTGGTGAGAAATCTGAAGATATAGGAGAAGCACTGCAAGCACGACTACTGTTCTTGCCGAAGCCGAACCTTCGAAAGCTACACCAATAGGGCTGGTGGAAGAGAGTGTTCCTGAAAAATATAAATCCCCTGCTCCCGAAGCACCTCCCCATGGTGACTTGGAATACATTGTTCGATATGCTTGGGGAAAGCAGCTATCATTAGATCAAATTGCCGAAATACAACACTATGCCAAGGACCTGAAATACCCCTGAGGGTCCTTGGTATACGGAGGGGATGATGAAGACGACTTCCTCTACTGTTTGCCCGACAGTAAGGAGGTCAATGTTTGCCGCGAGATGATGAATAACACGGGATTTCCAAAGCTCGAGCTTGGTTTGTCTACTATGACAAAGGATCAGCTTGCGAGCAGCCTTGCTTACAATGTGAAGACCTTGATCTCAACTTATTGCGCTCATCTAGCAAGGTGGCGTACTTGGTCTGCAAATTGGTGATGTTAGACATGTGAAGAGCACACTCATCACATTCAGTCTCGTCGGACACCACTACTGAAGCTCGAGCAGACTCAAGTTCCCTAAGTGTGCTCTCGTACTAAGATTTAAACTCTCCTCTCATGAGCAGCCTACCTAAGAAACTTATCCTAACTGGCTAATGCATCGTTTAGCTCTTCTACCTCAGCGGCAAGATCATGGGTGAAAGGTACTACCTCAGAAGTAGTGTTGTTGCCGATGTCTTGGTTGTCGTTGTCCACTGCTTCATCACCAAGTGCCATGTTGCAAAGACCACCCGTGGTGTCAGTGAGGAAGAAGAGTCCATTCAGCTTGTCTTCGACATGCCTATCAGACTCCTCGTCGCTCGAGGAAGATGATGTGTCGTCAGTGTCATGGTCGAGGTCATTGAGGGAGGCAAGTATGGCTTGCTCCTTGATCTTGGCCTTCTAGAGGTACTTCTTCTTAAGTGCCTCCTTGTCAAATCCTCCCTTGGACTTGTGCTCGTCGGAGGTGTACTCCCGCTTGCCCTTGCACCGACCAGAGTGGTGGTCACACGGGCCAACCTTCTACTTGCCCTTCTTAGGGCAACTAGCCACAAAGTGGTTGGGGTCGCCACAATTTTAGCATCCATCCTTCGACCTGCCATGCCGATGGCTCATACGATTGTTGTGGAACTTCTTCAACTTACTGGCCACAAGCGCCGACTCCTCATCCCCATGGCTCTCTACTCGCTCCTTTATGATGGTCAACAAAGATGACAAAGCAAACATAGCAGATGAGGGGTTAGAGGAAACACCACCTCTAGAGACCAAGGCCATGGTAGGTGCACCAAGGTTCTCAATCTTGGGCCGGGTCTGATGGTCAATCTCGGTGGAGTTGAGCTTGCTGAATAGCCCATCCACATTGAGAGTCTCATAGTTGGGCGACTCGATGATCGCCAAGACCTTCACCTCCCAAACTCTCCGATCTAGAGCATGTAGCAATTTCAGCGATCTCTCATGATCGTCATAGGGAAGTTGTGCCTTGTTGGCACACATCTTGTTCACTATGGACTACAATCGAGAGAACATGGTATCGATCGTCTCTCTATCCAACTGAACAAAGTTCTCGTACTCTTGTCGGTACAGCTCAAAGAGTCTAGTTTTCACATGATCATTACCCTCAAGGAATTTCATGAGGGTGGACCAGATCTCATGAGCTATAGCCAAATGTCCAACTCATTCAAACTCACCTAGGGAGAGGCACGTTGTTTGAATCATGGAACTCCACTTGAATTGGAGTGATTCATTTACTTGTTGCATTGAACGCAACATCAAGACAAATCTCCCAAATTTTGTACCCTATACTCTAAAGATATGCCAACATGCAGATCTTCTAGTACGAGTAGTTCATCCCATCGAAGAACGGTGGCTTGCCAGAACCACGTTCCATGTCGCCTATGTGGATTTTGAACCAATTAGGAAATGAAAATCCTTAACCAGCTCCGATACCAATTGTAGGACTGGTGTGGCGACCAGAGGGGGTTGAATCAGAGCCACTAAAAATTCTCGCCTTTCTCGTACGTGACTTTGATCAGAGTGCAACACAAACCAGTGTCATTTGTATACACCAAAAACCCTAAGAACAGCAGACCCAACTTCCTAGAAAATATCAGAGTCATTTGGTAGTTCAAAACTTAGATCCAAATCTTGAAACTAAAGTTTTGAGTTGAAACTTAGAGCGATAAATAAATTGAAAGACATGTAGTGTAGTCATTAAAATGGATTATTTCTCATGGATCATGAATACTTTTTAAAATATATAAAAGTAATTCTTGATAAATATTAACCCTCCTAAATGAATTAAGTAATAAATATTTCTTTTTAAATTAACTTCTAATTTTCATCACACAACCAAAATAATATGTCTAAAGAGAAGGTGTGTGTTGCATTTACCTAAATGATTAAAAATATATATAAATAAAAGATGCATAACTTTTCATCATGTTGGGGTTTGAGTGTGCATTCTAAGTAAATTTGAAACTTGATTTAAATTTGGAATCAAAAACAGAATTTGGAACTAGGAAAGTGAAAATAAAAAGAAAGAAAATGACAAACCGAGAGCCGGCCTAGTCTCTTGCGTGCGCGCGCTCGGCCTCACGCTCACGCCGCGCGCAAACATTCACCGCCAAGTGGGCCCCATTTGCCAGACTCTGAGTCCGCGAGCGCGTAGGCCTCTGGTGCCAACTTATGGGCCCAGCCCTACATGCGTGCACACCTGCCCGGGAAGACACTACTAGTGGACCTTGCCGCTTAGGGTTGCCCTCTACCTTGCAACAAACCATGCTACCGCAGCAGAGGAGGTACGATCTGCTCGTAAGATGATGGAGTGTCCATGCCTAGGATTTTCTCGGTCGGTGTATAAAGGTAACCCGGGCTCCTCCTTGTCCCCCCAACCAAAGGCCTTCGATAATTTGCATGTTGCACCCGGGAGCTCGAGCAGAGCAGGCGTGGCGTGAGAGGAGAGGTCCGCCACCGGAGGAACAGCGAGACATAGTTGTTGGGGCGAAGGGCAAAGGCTAGTGAGCATCTTCGTGTTGCATTGATGGCGATCACGACCACACCAGGGGAGATTGCGACTTGGAGCTCTCTGGATTGCTTGCCGGAGTACATCACCTACGCTGCCAAGCACCGCACGCATGGTCGACCATCTTCGACATCTTCACCGTCAGTGAGTAGCCCTCGGATAAGTTCATCGGTCACTCCTCGACGTGTAGCCCCTTTCGGATTGGACGATAGAGCCCTTAAGCACCCGACACACTCCTCGTCGGCGCAGCCCCGCCGGGGGAATGAGTGGAGCCACCGTGCTCTGTTATCGGGGGTGAGGGGTGGCGCGTGGGTGTAGGGAGGATGTGGGAATGAGAGTTGATTTTGGCTAGGAAGATGCGAATCAAGCTACTCTACATAGAAAAAACGAGATTAGGAAGGCTAGAGGCTAGCAAATATCTGGGAAGCTCAGCTGGGTTTTTCGGGCGCGTGGCAAGAAAGGGAAGACAAGTACAGAACTATTGGAGGGCTTATTTTTCTTGATTTTTCCCCTAAAACATGATTTTGGGAATGAAAGTAAGGAGTGGTTGGAGATGCCCTCCTTTTATCTTAGACTCTATATTTAGACCCCTATTTGAGTTAGTTAGATGATCTGAGTATCACTTATGAGTTCTTGAGTTCAACTTCTGGTGTTCCCCCACAAGTCAAGTTATTAATCGATCAACAAAAGCAACACAATTAGGAGACATGCCTATAAAAATGTCACAGAAAACATTTGAAACTTATTATATGAAATTGAACGAATATAAATTTTATATTAAAATTGTGCATCTCAACCAATCTGTAACTTTATACTTGATATTTTTTTATTAAAACTGTTTGGAGTAGTCTCAGTTTTTTTTATGTTGAAATTTATAGTTTGCAAATGAGACATGGTTGATGAGAGAGGAATTGTCTGGTCAACAGTAAACCCTAGCTATAGTAACAGGTCAAAATAGGGACCCCTAATGGCTAGGCCCATATACACTCTATACACTCTAACACCCCCCACAGGCGAAACACTAGCCACTGCAGATATTGAGACTGGACCGAAACTCCATGAACACCAGCGTCAGGAGCCCCTTGGTGAAGACGTTGGCAAATTGGGAGGTGGTCGGGACGTGAAGGACCCGAATAGCTCCACAGGCAACCCGTTCGTGGACGAAGTGAAGATCGATCTCGACATGTTTCTTATGCTGGTGTTGGACCGGGATGGTGGAGAGGTAGACGGCGCTAACATTGTCACAGAAGACCAGGGTGCTCGTGGCCAGTGGACTGTGGAGCTCTTGGAGCAGCTGACGAAGCCAGGCCGCCTCAACCACGCTGTTGGCCACAGCCCGATACTCTGCCTCGGCGCTGGAGCGGGAGACGACTGGCTGGCGCTTCGACGACCAGGAGACGAGGCTATCCCCGAGGAACACGGCATACCCCAAGGTGGATCGGCGCGTGTCGGGACAACCCGCCAAGTCGGCATCGGTGTAGATGCGAAGCTCAGTGGTCGAGGACCGTCAAAGAAGAAGCCCGAAGTCAAGAGTGCCACGCAAGTACCACAGGATCTGCTTCATCATGTGAGGTGCGGTTCCCGAGGGTCGTGCATGTGGAGGCACACCTGCTGGATGGTGTAGGCGATGTCGGGCCTGGTGAAGATGAGGTACTGAAGGGCCCTGACAGTACTCCGGTAAACGGTCGAATCGGCGACCGGGGGGCCGGCCGTGGAGACCTTGCCCTGCGTATCCACCGGGGTCGCGTAGGGCTTACACTCGGCCATGCCAGTGCGCTCAAGGAGGTCGACGGTGTACTGTCGTTGGTGAAGAAACAGGCCCTAGGGACGGCGCTCGACGGTGACCCCGAGGAAGTGGTGGAGCGCCCCTAGGTCTTTCATCGCGAACTCCTGCTGGAAACAGAAGATGATGCGATGCAGGAGCCTAGGAGAGGAGGCGACGAGCACTATATCATCGACATAGAGGAGGAGGTAGGCAGTGTCGGGGCCACGACGAAGGAGGAACAGAGATGTGTTCGACTTGGCTTCTACGAAACCCTGCGAACACAAGAAAGTGGCAAAGCGACTGTACCAAGCCCGGGGGGCCTGCTTGAGGCCGTAGAGGGACTTGTTGAGCTTGCAGACCATGTCTGAGTGAGCAGGGTTGACAAACCCAACGGGTTGAGTGCAGTAGACTATCTCCGTTAGGGTGACGTGGAGGAAGGCATTCTTCACGTCAAGCTGGTGGACCGGCTAGTCCCGGGACAGAGCGAGAGTTAGGACACTCCGGACGGTGGCAGGTTTGACCACCGAACTAAAAGTCTCATCGTAGTCAACCCCGAGACGCTGAGTGAAGCCTTGGAGCACATAGCGAGCCTTGTACAGCTCAAGGGACCCATCGGCGTGCAGCTTCAGTTTGAAGATCCATTTCCCGATGACCACATTGGCACCATGGGGACGAGGTACCAGGTCCCAGGTGTGGTTTGCCTAGAGAGCCTCGTACTCCTCTTCCATGGCACGCCACCACTCTGGATCAGCAAGCGCACCACGGACAGTCGTGGGCACTAGAGGTAGGGTTGTGTCGGGGACCATAATTAGGGGTACCCTCAAGACGCCTAATTCTCAGCTGGTAACCCCCATCAGCATAAAGCTGCAAAGGCCTGATGGGTTTGATTAAGTCAGGGATCAGTCCATACGAGTGACTTGACCACGCCACGCCCGAGCCTAGCCTCGGGCGAGGGCAGCCGACCCCAAGATGACTCCGTCTCGCCTGAGGCCTCCTCTTTCACGGCAGACGCATCTCCGGCTCGCCCTAGGCACCGCCTTCGATAAGAAGAAACCCTGACTAAATCACCGCGCCAACCGACCGAGTCACCGGGGCGTTTAACGCAAAAGGTAAGACCAACGGGCGACCAGACTTCGCCAGAGGCGCCATAGGAGGCTCCGCCCGATCCAGGGCTCGGACTCGGGCTAAGGCCCTGGAAGACGGCGAACTCCGCTCCGCCCAAGGGCTCGGACTCGGGCTAAGGCCCCGGAAGACGGCGAACTCCGCTCCGCCCAAGGGCTCGGACTCGGGCTAAGGCCCCGGAAGACGGCGAACTCCGCTCCGCCCAAGGGCTCGGACTCGGGCTAAGGCCTCGGAAGACGACGAACTCCGCCTCGCCCGACCCAGGGCTCGGACTCCGCCTCGGCTTCTGCCTAACGATCTCCGCCTCGCCCGACCCAGGGCTCGGACTCTGCCTCTGTCTTGCAGGACGGACTCGACCTCAGAGGAGCTTCCACGACGCCCGACCTAGGACACGAGACCGCCACGTCAACAGGGAGCGTCATCATCACCCTGCCCTGAGTCGACTTGAGTCGCAGGGAACAAGACCGGCGTCCCATCTGGCCAGCCACGCCAGATAGGCAAATGATGGCGCCCCGCTAGACCATGACGACGGCAACTCTCAGCTCCCTTACGAAAGCAGGAGGACGTCAGCGAGGGCCCAGCCACTCCGACAGCTGTCCCCCCGTCCGGCTCCGTTACTCCTCCAACAGCCACGACGCCACACCAACAGGGTGCCAAGATCTCTCCGGCTGCCACCTTGGCATGTACATAGGGCGCCAGCTCTCCCTCGCTAGACACGTAGCACCTTGCTACACCCCCATCTTGTACACCTGGATCCTCTCCTTACGACTATAAAAGGAAGGACCAGGGCCTTCTTAGGGAAGGTTGGCCTCGCGGGGACGAAGGGCAGGGGCAGGCGCTCTCTCGGGGCCGCTCTCTCCCCTCACCTCGCGCGGACGCTTGTAACCCCCTACTGCAAGCGCACCCGACCTGGGCGCGGGACGAACACGAAGGCCGCGGGAATTCTCCGACTCCCTCACGACCCGGCTCCAGCCACCGACCTCTCTCTCTGTTCCCCCCTTCGCGCTCGCTCCACGCGCTCGACCCATCTGGGCTGGGGCACGCGGCACTCTCACTCGTCGGCTCGGGGACCCCCCGGTCTCGGAACGCCGACAGTTGGCGCGCCAGGTAGGGGCTCGCTGCGTGTTGACGTTCGATTTCCCGTCAAGCTCCAGATGGGCAGTCTCCAACAACCTCTTCAACCCGGGACGGTGCTCCGTTTCGGGAACCTCGAGTTCATGTCTCTCGACGGCGACTATGACATGGTACTCCTTCCACCGCCGCGCGACAGCGACATTGGTGGCGGACAGCCCGCCCGCCGGCGGCGGAATCGACGACGTCTTTCCCGCGTTGGGGAAGGACAACTTTCGAGCTCGCCCCATCCTCTCCCTCGCCATCGGTGGAGGAGGAGGCGGGGCAACCGGGGCCGAGCGGGAGGCCGCGCTCCGACGGCTGTCGAGCAAATCGACATCCCCGGCGCCTCAACGGAGGACACGCCAAGCGTCGCCCTCGCGTTCGGGGCAAACGCGAGCGCCATCCCCCCGCAACACGTCGACCCCGAGCAAGTGGACGACGCCAGCACGCTCACGGAAGGCCTGCAGGACGTCGCCCTCGCACCCAAGACGACGACGCGGTCAGCCCCCGACGCGACTTCACCGCTCCTCGTCGACAAAAAGGTACCGACTGCTACCCATCTTTCGTCATTTCGACTCGGCCTTAGCCCGCCTGGCGACCTCGCTTTGGCGGGCGCTCACATTGAGGCGAGTGCAACCTCTCTGGGGTTTCGTGTGCGGTCGCCTTGGGACCGATTGACGGGTGTCTCGACCTACGGACCCTCTGGGTCCGAGGAAGATGACGACCCCAGCATCTGCTGGGATTTCTCCGGATCTGGCAACCCTAGTGCCATGCGGGACTTCATGACCGCATGTGACTACTGCCTCTCCGACTGTTCCGACGGCAGCCGCAGCCTTGGCGACAAGGACTGCGGCCCGAGTCGCGAATGTTTCCACATCGAGTTAGGGGATCCCTCCGGAGGCGGCTGTCTCGGCATGCCGGAGGATGGTGATCCCCCTAGGCCAGCGCCTCGCGCCGACATCCCGCGGGAGCTAGCTGTGGTCCCCGTTCTGGCGGGGGGTCACGACCCACAGCTCGAGCAAGTCCGCGGGGCGCAGGCCGGGCTCGATGAGGGAGCAGGAGCGCTCGAGGCAATCCGCCAGAACATCGGGCAGGTATGGGCGAGCCAACCCCCGGCCGGAGGAATACGTCACCTGCCCCAAGGTCTCCAGCACCGCATCGCCAACGATGCTAGGGACAGACCGCCTCCCGCATCCGGCGGAACCGGTCAGGACCTGGCCGCTGCGGCGATGCTCCTCCGCGCGATGCCGGAGTCATCAACCACCGAGGGTCGGCGAATCCAGGGAGAACTCAAGCATCTCCTGGAGGGCGCTGCGGCCCGGCGGGCCGAGAGCTCTGCCTCCCGAAGGCAGGGATACCCCTCGGAACCTCGTGTCGCGACTTCCCGACTCACGCGGGAAGCCTCGGTCTTCACCGGGCGCACGCGCAACACCGCGCCTGCGGCCCCGGGTCACCTCGGCGACGAGCACCCTCATCGTGACCGTCGGGCACGCCTCGACGAAAGGGTGCGCCGAGGCTACCACCCCAGGCGTGGGGGACGCTACGACAGCGGGGAGGATCGGAGTCCCTCGCCCGAACCACCGGTCCACAGGTCTTTAGCCGAGCCATTCGGCGGGCGCCGTTTCCGCCCCGATTCCGACCCCCGACTACTATCACGAAGTACTCGGGGGAGACGAGACCGGAATTGTGGCTTGCGGACTACCGCCTGGCCTGTCAACTGGGTGGGACGGACGATGACAACCTCATCATCCGAAACCTCCCCCTGTTTCTCTCCGACACCGCTCGTGCCTGGTTGGAGCACCTGCCTCCGGGGCAGATTTCCAACTGGGAAGATTTGGTCCAGGCTTTCGCCGGGAACTTCCAGGGCACGTACGTGCGCCCCGGGAATTCCTGGGACCTCCGAAGCTGTCGGCAACTGCCGGGAGAGTCTCTCCGAGACTACATCCGGCGGTTCTCGAAGCAGCGCACCGAGCTGCCCAACATCACCGATTCCGATGTCATCGGCGCGTTCCTCGCCGGCACCACCTGCCGCGACCTGGTGAGTAAGTTGGGTCGCAAGACCCCCACCAGGGCGAGCGAGCTGATGGACATCGCCACCAAGTTCGCCTCCGGCCAGGAGGCGGTTGAGGCCATCTTCCGAAAGGACAAGCAGCCCCAGGGCCGCCAGTCGGAAGATGCTCCCGAGGCGTCTACTCCGCGCGGCGCCAAGAAGAAAGGCAGGAGGAAGTCGCAAGCGAAACGCGACGTTCCCGATGCAGACCTTGTCGCCGCCGCCGAGCGCAAGAACCCTCGGAAGCCCCCCGGAGGTGCTAACCTTTTCGACAAGGCACTCAAGGAGACGTGCCCCTACCATCAGGGGCCCGTCAAGCATACCCTCGAAGAGTGCGTCATGCTTCGGCGTCACTTCCACAGGGCCGGGCCGCCCACAGAAGGTGGCAGGGCACACGACGACGACGAAAGGGAGGATCGCCAAGCAGGAGAGTTCCCGGAGGTCCGCGATTGCTTCATGATCTACGGAGGGCATGCGGCAAACACCTCGGCTCGGCATCGTAAGCAAGAGCGTCGGGAGGTCTGCTCGGCGAAGGTGGCGGCGCCAGTCTACCTAGACTGGTCCGACAAGCCCATCACCTTCGACCGAGACGACCACCCCGACCACGTGCCGAGCCCGAGGAAGTACCCGCTCGTCGTCGACCCCGTCATCGGCGACGTCAGGCTCACCAAGGTCCTGATGGATGGAGGCAGCTGCCTCAACATCATCTACGCCGAGACCCTCAGGCTCCTGCGCGTCGACCTATCATCCGTCCGAGCAGGCGCTGCGCCCTTCCACGGGATCATTCCCGGGAAGCGCGTCCAGCCCCTCGGACAGCTCGACCTCCCTGTCTGCTTCGGAACACCCTCCAACTTCCGAAGGGAGACTTTGACGTTCGAGGTGGTCGGGTTCCGAGGAACCTACCACGCAGTGTTGGGGAGGCCATGCTACGCGAAGTTCATGGCCATCCCCAACTACACTTACCTAAAGCTCAAGATGCCGGGCCCCAACGGGGTCATCACCGTCGGCCCCACGTACAAACACGCATTCGAATGCGATGTGGAGTGCGTGGAGTACGCCGAGGCCCTCATTGCCGACCTGGAAAGCCTCTCCCGAGAGGTGCCGGACGCGAAGCGACATGCCGGCAACTTCGAGCCAGCGGAGACGGTCAAGGACGTCCCTCTCGACGCCAATGGCGACGCCTCCAAGCATGTCCGGATCAATTCTGGACTCAGCCCTAAATAGGAAGCAGTGCTCGTCGACTTCCCTCGCGCAGACGTCGACATTTTTGCGCGGGGTCCCTCGGGCATGCCCGCCGTGCCGAGGGATGTCACCGAGCACTCGCCGGATATCTGGGCAGGAGCTTGACTCGCCAAACGGCCTTTGCGCGAACGATGCCCGGGGGCTGCGCCCTTTTCCCACTCACACATAAGAATCGGTCATCAAGGAAGGGTCGACCTCGCCCCGGCAGAGCCCGACCCTCCCTCGGGGGCTAGAAAGGGGGAACCCCTCTCATCGAGTTTGGACGTACCGTTCCGCGCCAGAAAAACTCTTTTTCGGTCAAGAAGGGTTTTTTGCGTTCTCCCGGATGCGTCAGAAGCAGGGTCCCGAGGAGCGAACTTGGGTACGAGTAAATGGCGAGACCGACTGAGCCAGGGAACACCTATGCCTCCGGGCTAGGGACACCTCACTCGTCGCTTGCCACGAAAAAGGACCCAGCTCGGGAAATCACCCTGTTGTCGACACTACGGGCCAGGCGCGAAAATCAAAACAAAAAGAAGCATGACTTCACGGAAGAAGAAGTAAAATGTTCAGGCCTCAGTGGCCGCGGCAAATCACACATCCAACAGAAATTGTCCCAACTAAAATCAGGCGTCGCCTCGGGCAGGAGCCGCGCCCTCAACTCCGCCCCCGCCGTCGGTAAGGTCCACCTCCGCTTCCGGCGGCGGCGCAGGAGGAAGAATCTCCGCCTCGAAGACGGTCGCCAGCGCCGCGCTCGGACCCGCAGCGACCGCGTCGAGCCGCTGGACCTCCGCCAGGGCCGCCTCGTCTTCGTCAGGCAGGCAGTACCCCTCGCTGACCCGCTCCAAGTCCACGACGTAGTGGGAAGCAAGCACGGCAAAGGCCCGCCTGACGCCGTGGTGCAGCGCCCCGCGGACTTTACCGCGCGCGTAATCACCTAGGGCTTGAAGACGGCTTTGGGGAGAGCTCCCTGAAGGGATGTCGCCGGGACCGAGTTTCCGATAGACCTCCGAGACGGCCTCGGACATAGCCGCGAGATCGGCCTCCCTTTGCTCAGCAGCCCCATCGAGCGCCTCGGCAAGCGCCTTGGCAGACTCGTCGAGGGCAGACTCGAGCTCTGCGAACAACCAGAAGAAAGACTTCAAACCCAAGCGGAAGAAACGGACAAGATTGAAAACCGAGGACGGTCGAGCCATACCTCTGGCTCGGACGTGCTGCTCCGAGGCTGCGACTTGGGCTGCGGCCAGGTCGGCCGCAAGGACCTTGGCCCGGCTCTCGGCCTCGGCAGCCTGGCCCCGAGTTTGGTCCCGCTCCTCGGCAACCTGGGCGAGCTCTGACCGCCGTTGTAGCACCTCCGTGCGCGCTGCCGCCGCCTCGGCCTTCCGGTCAGCGCAGAGCAGCTGGAGGTCCGCTATCTTAGCGTCTTGCTGAGAGAGGTGCGCGGTAGCCCCAGCGAGCGAAGTCCTCAGGGACCGCAGCGAGCCCCAGACGACGGCCTCGCGGCGAATGAACGACGACTTGGCAGCGCTCCGGTCCGTCAGGTCCTAGAAAGGAAAACAAGATATCACGACGAACGCCTCACTCGCAGAAGCAAGAAGGTATGCTTGAAGCCATTACCCGAAGGATCTTGGGGACGTCCCCGCAGAGAACCTCCAGCGACGATCGGAGCAACCCCACCGACGCCTCCGCACGCTTGCGGAGCTCGTCCCAGGACTGGTCCTCCTCTTCGTCGTCAAGAACGAAGATAGGGCCCGAAGCCTCACGGGTCCGGAATCGGAGCAACTGGCCCCGGGCCTCGGGGCTCCGCCCCACAGCGACAAGGCTGCCGCCCGCCTGGGAGCACTGCGCGTCCGCGTCCACCTCTTCCGAGGCTCCGGGCGCCGACGCCGCGGCCGTCCCGACGTCGGCGGCGACCGTACGCTCTCCAACCAGGACGGTGCCAGCTGCGGTAGCGGCAGACGCTGGCATGACCAACATGGCTGGCGAGCTCGGGACCGCATCGGCGCCGGCCGCCTCCCCGATCACGATGGCCACCTCGGCAGAGGAGCCCGCCTCGGGGACCTGCTCCCCCAGAACATGCGACGCCTGAGCCCCGTGCGGCGGGGCACCCTGCGAAAGGGTCGGCTGAGCGGCAGGGCCCGAGGTGGCGCCAGCTGCCTGGACCAACGCCGTCTTGAGGGCCTTCCGAGGCGCCAGGTCGGTAGGACCATGGCTCCGTTTGCTGAAGAAAACAAGAAAGGGAAAATCACGGCCCAGACACATGAATGAAGCGCCGGGACGGAGAGATTCCAAGGTACCTACCCGCTCCGGATCATGATCCACGGTGTCTGGGGGGAGGTCTCTTGGCTCCCGCTTCCTGGAACCACCGCCGAGGTCTGCTTCACCAACAGCCCCGGCGCCGCCCTCGCCTCAGACGCCTCTGAGGCCCGAGAGGCGGACTGCCCAGGCGCCGCCATGGCAACCTGAGGACCGCTCCCCCATGCTGCCAGCACGGGCGACGGTTCCCGAAGAACGGACCCCTCGGCCCGGCTCCCTGGAGTGGCGTCAGCTCCACCAGCCGAGGAGTCAAGAACCCTCTCGGGTTGCCCCCGCTCCTCAGGTTGGGGATCCGGCACCTCGGCTCCAGGGACCGACGATGTAGGCCCGCTCGGGGGCTGGCTCGACGACCCCCGGCCACATCCCAAGCCGGGGCTGAAGCCGAGACGGGCAGCCATGTCGTCCTCCTCCTCTTCGTCGTCGACGTCGTCGTCATCA
The DNA here is from genome assembly GCA_029449295.1 of Zea luxurians. Taxonomy (NCBI): domain Eukaryota; kingdom Viridiplantae; phylum Streptophyta; class Magnoliopsida; order Poales; family Poaceae; genus Zea; species Zea luxurians. Next base: position 72,031,801 of record JAOPSE010000012.1, read on the forward strand.
TCGGACGTCTCCGGCGACAGCTCCCTGGGAAGCCCTTCCCTCTCCTGCTGACGGCGGCGTTTCTCCAGGGCGTCCCGAGCCCGCCTCCGCCTGCGGGCCCGAGCCTTCTCCGCATCCTTTTTCTTCTTCTCCTCCTCCGCGGCGACCCGCCTCGCCGCCCGACCCACCGCGTCCTCCGGGACCGGCGGCAGGGAGGGTTTGTGCCGCCCCACCTCCTAAAAAGGGGGGGAAAGAAAACCGATAGTGAGAATCAGGAGCAACCCGGCATGTGAAGAAGGGAGGGACGAACACTCACCAGAGCGACGCACCCCTGGTCAGGGCGCATTCGAGGCTGAGAGAGGGCGTGGGGGTCCGGCTTCCCCATCGCGACCGACACCCGCCGGTAGAGGGCGTCGTGGGGAAGAGGATCAGGGGACATCCGTGACCCCTCCCAGTCGGCCTCCTGGGTCATCTCCCAAAGCGACAACCGCCGCTCCGCCAGGGGGAGCACCCTCCGGCGGTGGATGGCGGCAACCACTCCCGCGGCGGTGAGCCCTTCCTCCCGCAACGCCTTCAGGGCCTGGAGAAGAGGTTCGAGTTTCTTCTGCCTCTCGTGTGGAGTCCCGTGGCGCCAGGCGTCGGGGGCGGCGGTGACAACCCGCTGAGAGAACGGCGGGAGCAACCCCCCGTCATTCCGGAGGTAAAACCACCGGCGATGCCAACCCTTGTTTGAGGATGAAAGGACGGCAGGGATATACTGCAACGACCGCGACTGCCTCAGCAAGAGGGTGCAGCCGCCGGCCCGCACTGCCGCACGGACCTTCCTCTCCCCCGTCGACGAAGCAAAAAGCTCGGCAGAGAAGAGGTGAGTCCACAAATCCCAATGGGGGGCGATCCCCAGATACCCCTCGCACACCGCTACAAAGATAGCGGCTTGCGCGATGGAGTTGGGGGTGAGGTTGTGCAGTTCCACCCCGTAGTGGAACAGGATGGCCCGCATGAAGCGGCTCGACGGCACTCCAAATCCCCGCTCATGGAAGGAGATGAAGCTCACAACATACCCCGGCGGAGGGGATGGAACGACTCCGCCCGCGGGAGGAATCCATTCCGGCCGCTCCTTATCGGTGAGGGGGCGGAGCAAACCCTCGTCAACGAGGCCCTCCAGGTCGCCCGCTGTCACCGTGGAGAAGGGCCACGGGTCGCGCGGCGAGAGGATGGTCACCCGGTCAGCCATCGCCAAGGCAGAAGGGGTGGCGGCGTGAAGGGCAGGGGAGGGCGGTTTCCTTTTCCTGGCTAGATCTCTCAGGCTGCGAAAAACCTGAGAAGAAGGCGAGAAGTGGAGTCGAGAACCGCCACTGGACCCTCTCAGGGGCACATAAAGGCCAAGGTCGAGACGGTTCCAACGTACCGCCCGAACCGGACGCGGGGTTCAAAAAACGCGAAGCAAAACAGCCGTTCCTCGGACGGCTCGCGCACGCAACGGTAGCCTCGCCGACCGTTTACCCCGGCACATTAACTCCGCGGCGGAACAGGTAACGTTTCTGGCAGGGGCAGCTGGCGACGCTTCGCCTCCGCCAAAACGACCACGCCGAAAGAGGTACGCCACGACGTTCAATTTCGAATCCCTTTATCCCTTTTCCTTCTTTCTCTATCTCTTGCAACAGGGACCGAGAAGGGGGATAACCCCAAAGGGATCCTTCCCCGTGAAGGAACTAGGCTCCGAGCCTCCCTACTGATCAGGGGTTCGAAGGCTGGCCCCCCGAGGGGTTCAACAGCCGCCTCAGATCGCGTGGGCCCGACACCCACTACTGGTCAGGGGTTCGAAGGTCGGCCCCCGAAAGGTTCCATGACCGCCTCAGGCTACTAGGGCTCCGTGCCCCCTACTGATCAGGGGTTCGAAGGCTGGCCTGTCGAAGGGTTCATAGCCGCCTCAGACGCCGAGCGAGGGATGACCAGGGGTACGTTCGATACATAACCAAGGCTCGGGCTGCGCTCCCGAGGTACCCTAGGACATTTCCGAGACCAGCGGGAACGACTCTGTAACGGAATCCCATCGGAGGGAGGCAACGAGCCCTCGGACCCCGTCGCTAGGGGACCGGGTCCGGCAGATCACCCGCAGGTACTTTTGGGCGTGCCTCCGGGCCCCTAGCCGACCCCTAACGAACGGGGCACGGACGTCCACTCGGATTACCCGATCGCAGCTCACCGGAGACACCATGTTCGGTGCCCATCGAGGGTAACATGGCGCACTCCCCCCTCCTCCTTGCGGAAAGGCGACGTAGGGGCGTATATAAAAAGTCGAGTATGTCCCTGATCGTCCTCTCGCTCCGTGCGAAGGCTCGAGGGCTGCTCTCGCAAACCCGGCTCCGGCCGAACCGTTGACAGCGTCAACATACCAGCCCGAGAACTTGGGCCCTGACAGTGCACCTGGGTTACGCCCTGCTCGCATGAGGGAACCGCTAGTCCAGCCGAGGCATTGCGCAAGGCATTAAGACCTCGAAGGAGTGAAACCACTCCTCCGAGGCCTCGGGGGCTACACCCGGCGGGTGCGCTCGCGCGCACCCACCGGAACAAAGTACCACCGAGAAAGGCTGGTCCCCTTGCAAAAAAGTGCGACGCAAGCCTCCAAGCGAGTGTTAACACTCTCTTCGAGGCTCGGGGGCTACTGTCGGGGACCATAATTAGGGGTACCCTCAAGACGCCTAATTCTCAGCTGGTAACCCCCATCAGCATAAAGCTGCAAAGGCCTGATGGGTTTGATTAAGTCAGGGATCAGTCCATACGAGTGACTTGACCACGCCACGCCCGAGCCTAGCCTCGGGCGAGGGCAGCCGACCCCAAGATGACTCCGTCTCGCCTGAGGCCTCCTCTTTCACGGCAGACGCATCTCCGGCTCGCCCTAGGCACCGCCTTCGATAAGAAGAAACCCTGACTAAATCACCGCGCCAACCGACCGAGTCACCGGGGCGTTTAACGCAAAAGGTAAGACCAACGGGCGACCAGACTTCGCCAGAGGCGCCATAGGAGGCTCCGCCCGATCCAGGGCTCGGACTCGGGCTAAGGCCCCGGAAGACGGCGAACTCCGCTCCGCCCAAGGGCTCGGACTCGGGCTAAGGCCCCGGAAGACGGCGAACTCCGCTCCGCCCAAGGGCTCGGACTCGGGCTAAGGCCCCGGAAGACGGCGAACTCCGCTCCGCCCAAGGGCTCGGACTCGGGCTAAGGCCTCGGAAGACGACGAACTCCGCCTCGCCCGACCCAGGGCTCGGACTCCGCCTCGGCTTCTGCCTAACGATCTCCGCCTCGCCCGACCCAGGGCTCGGACTCTGCCTCTGTCTTGCAGGACGGACTCGACCTCAGAGGAGCTTCCACGACGCCCGACCTAGGACACGAGACCGCCACGTCAACAGGGAGCGTCATCATCACCCTGCCCTGAGCCGACTTGAGTCGCAGGGAACAAGACCGGCGTCCCATCTGGCCAGCCACGCCAGATAGGCAAATGATGGCGCCCCGCTAGACCATGACGACGGCAACTCTCAGCTCCCTTACGAAAGCAGGAGGACGTCAGCGAGGGCCCAGCCACTCCGACAGCTGTCCCCCCGTCCGGCTCCGTTACTCCTCCAACAGCCACGACGCCACACCAACAGGGTGCCAAGATCTCTCCGGCTGCCACCTTGGCATGTACATAGGGCGCTAGCTCTCCCTCGCTAGACACGTAGCACCTTGCTACACCCCCATCTTGTACACCTGGATCCTCTCCTTACGACTATAAAAGGAAGGACCAGGGCCTTCTTAGGGAAGGTTGGCCTCGCGGGGACGAAGGGCAGGGGCAGGCGCTCTCTCGGGGCCGCTCTCTCCCCTCACCTCGCGCGGACGCTTGTAACCCCCTACTGCAAGCGCACCCGACCTGGGCGCGGGACGAACACGAAGGCCGCGGGAATTCTCCGACTCCCTCACGACCCGGCTCCGGCCACCGACCTCTCTCTCTGTTCCCCCCTTCGCGCTCGCTCCACGCGCTCGACCCATCTGGGCTGGGGCACGCGGCACTCTCACTCGTCGGCTCGGGGACCCCCCGGTCTCGGAACGCCGACAGGTTGGAGAAGAGGTCACGGAGAGGATCAGTCGATCAGGGGCCCGAAGGACACCTGCCGCACGCCAGGTGACCATCGGGTGGATGTGGTGAGGATCCCGATGGATGATGACGGGATGATAGGGCGGGGGCTCGGCGTGAGGGCAAAGCGGAGGGCCGCCACGACCGCGGCGCTGGTACGTTTGGATGGGGTTGGTGAAGCGGGACGATGGGGCTACACGTGGCAATGCGGGAGATGCCAGAGTCGGACTGTACCCGGCGGGCGATGCCGGGGCCGGATGAGGTGACGGAGGGGACCACGAGGCCGCACATGGTTGTGCGGAAGAGGGTGGGGCCATGGTGCCACGCCGGGCGACGCGGGGGACGCCGAGGCCTCATAAGGCGGTGTGGGCGCGCGAGGCGACGCAGGGGGTGCCAAGGTCGCACGAGGCTGTGCGGAGGGGTCGCGCGAGTCGGTGCGGTGGACGGACCTGCAGGGAAGGGTGGTACGACAGTGGGGGACACGGGATCAAGATCGAGGGACATGTCGAGGTCGGTGAGAGAGGTAGTGGAAGAAGAGGAGGAAAAGGGGAAATCTGACTCATCGAAGACGACGTGACAGGAGATGAGGACTCTATGAGAAGAGAGATCAAGACACCGGTACCCCTTATGGTCTGGGGAGTACTCGAGGAAAACGCAGCGAGTGGAGCGGGGCGCTAATTTATGAGGGGCAGTGGAAGCGAGATTAGGGTAGCAAGCTCACCCGAAGACACGAAGATGATCATAGGAGGGGTGGATGCCAAAAAGAGTGAAATAAGGAGTGGGGTGGGCAACCGCCTTGGTTGGTAGGCAGTTGAGAAGGTAGGTGGCAGTGGTGAGGACCTTAGCCCAGTAGTGAGGAGGGAGGGAAGCCTGAAAGAGCAGGGAGCGCGTGACATCGTTCGCTGTGCGAATCATGCGCTCAGCCCTACCATTCTGAGGAGACATGTAGGGACACGACATACGGAGGTGGACGCCACGAGAGAGGAAGAAAGCACAGGACGCATTGTTATGGAACTCACGGCCGTTGTCACACTGGATGCTTCGGATGGTGCTATCGAACTGAGTGGAGACCCAAGTGAAGAAGTGAGACAGAGTGGAAAAAGTGTCCGATTTCTGACGAAGAGGAAAAGTCCACAAATAATGAGAGAAATCATCGAGTATGAGTAAATAGTACTTATAGCCAGAAATGTTGATTACATGGGATGTCCATACATCACAGTGTATCAGATCAAAAATGTCTGCTGCCCTAGAAGAGGAGCTAGGGAATGGGAGCCAAACATGGCGACCTAACTGACAAGCATGACAGAGGTGCTCAAAAGATCCCCTACAACCAGAAACAGAGGTACTACTGGAGAGCTTGGCCATCACATCACGCCCCGGGTGGCCGAGACGACGATGCCAAGTCACAGAGGAGGCGGCCGCTGCAAGAACAGGCAGGGCAGAGGTCGATGGAGAGGAAGCAGGGAGGCGAAGCGTGTAGAGGGGCCCGGGGCTGTCACACCGAGCCAAAAGGGTCCTGGTGGCAAGATCCTTCATAGACAGACCAAATGGGTCAGATTCCATAGAATAAGAGTTGTCAGTAGTGAATTGACGAACAGAAAGAAGGTTTTGAATGATGTTGGGGGCGACAAGGACATTGGTTAAGTGAAAAGGACCAGGAAGGACAGCGGCACCTATTGAGGTGACGGGAAGGGCAGAGCCATTTCCAACAACGATGGAAGAAGGAAGGGAGGGGTGGGGGAGGTGGAAGACAAGATACCTGTGTCTGGGTGGTGTGGTAGGAGGCACCGGAGTCAGCCACCCAGTCAGAGACTGTGGGTGGGGCCAGCGTCATCCTGGAAAAGGAGCTAGTGAGAGATTGGGCGTCCCACCCATTGGTCCAAGGCCCCCACACGGATGGAGACAGAGGCCCCGGGAGAGGGAGGAGCCCCTGATGAGGCCAGAGAGGAGCCGAGGGTGCAGCAGGCTGGGAGGTGGGGGGCGAGGGGCCCCCGCACCCGCGGATGGTCCGGGGCACATGTGGATGGTGCCAGTCCATGGGTTGTAGAGGGAGGGCGAGTGAGAGCCACCTGGAAAGCTGCTCCGGCCGCCCGACGGGCCGCCGCGACCACTCTTGCAACCGCGGCCGCGACACGACCGCGACCCCCCAGAGCCAGCAGGCTGGCGAGGAGCTCTAGAGGGCGGTGGGGCCGAAGTGCGGTGAAGAGGACCCCCAGAGTCAGAGGGGGCAGTCCGAGGCGCGCTGTAGAGCGCTATGGCGGGAGCGGAGGTTGGAGCGGTAGAGAGGCGAAGCTCCTCGAGAAGAATGTCGTTCTTCACTTCCGCAAAGGTGGGAAATGGCTTCATATGGGTGAGGATGGGCGTCACACGATCGAAGCGAGGGCTCAAGCCATGGAGGAGGTTGAGAACGAGGCTCTCATCGGTGATGGGTGCCCCGAGGGTGCAGAGAGTATCCGCCATCGTCTTCATCTGGCGGCAATACTCGTCCACAGAGAGATCACCCTGAGCAAGCTGGTGGAAGGCGGTCTCGAGATACAGAATCCGAGTCTGGCGGTTGCCGAGAAACTAGGCCTCAAAGGCACCCCAGATCCGATGAGCCGTGAGGGTGCCACGGATCCAAGAAAGCACCACCTCGTCCATTAGTAGCCAATCCTCCGTCGGGTCAGGAACCAGGGAGAGGACGTGGTCGGCGAGGGCGTAGCGACAGAGGGTCTGAAGGACCTGGTCGCGCCATCGAGGGTACTGAGTGGAATCCGGCGCGAGAACGTCAGTGACAGTGGCCCGGATGCTGGTGAGGGTGGCCGCCTGAGCGTGAAGAGAAGCGCGAAGAGTGGAGGTAGGGGCGGGCACGGACTCGAAGGTGTCGGCGCAGTGACGGGTAGATGTGGGAGATCCGTCCGACACACCCTTGCCGGCGAGACGGCGGTAGGTCTCGGTGTACTGGCGCTCGATGGCGTCAACAACCGCCTGCTCCTACTCAAGAGCACGGGTGGCGTCCTGGGCCCGCTGGCGAGCCGCCGCAATGGTGGCCCTGGTGGCTGCAAGGATGGCGACAGCATCATCCGACAGGGCGCGCTGGGAGGAGGTGACGGCGGAGGGCTGGCTATAGATGGTCACCGGCGGAGGGCAGGCACGCGCGGGAGCTCCAACAGTCGTGCCGGGCAGGGAGTGGGGAAAACAAGGCGCCAGGAGTTGAGAGCGAAGGAAGGCGGCATCCGGCAGGGAAAGAGCGGTGGAAGGGAAGTCGGGGGAGAAGACGGTGGCGGTCGGAGTAAGAGCGGCATCGCTGCCGAGGGAGTGGTGGGAGAAAGGTGGAGGGCTCGCTCCCACGGGCGTCGGTGCCGCGGGCAACGCCGCAGGAAGGGGCGGCGAAGTGGGCACCAAATGCACGGGCGCCAGAGCCGATAGGGAGGACGACGGTGCGGGGGCGAGCGGCGGCGCGGGGCCCGAGGAGGAGGGGCAGTGGCGGCGGCGGCCACAGCCAGGGGCTATCCTGGCAGTGCGCTAGCAGGGAGAGGCGGAGGACCGGCGGCTGGGGGCGTAGGGCTAGTGGCGGCGACGGCCAGAGCCACGGCACGCCCTGGCGGCGCGCCGGCGAGGATGGGCGCGCGCGCGACCGCTAGGGGCGCGGCCAGGGCGGCGCGATATGAGAGAGGGAGAGGGGGGAAGGAGCCGTCGGCGTCGGGGAAGGAGAGGAGAGAGGGCTCACCGGCGCTAGGGGAGGGGGGAGGGAGGCGCGGTCGGCCGGCCATGGGACGGCGCCGGCTGGGGGCGACTGGAGGAAGGGGAGGACCTTAGGCGGTTGATACCATGAGAGAGGAATTGTCTGGTCAACAGTAAACCCTAGCTACAGTAACGGGTCAAAATAGGGACCCCTAATGGGTCAGGCCCATATACACTCTAACCGTTGATACTCAATACAATGTTATCATTTATAATTTTGTAGTTGACAGGTTTTGATTTGAAGTCATTTAGATCTGACTGACTACCATGGCACCACCAGACCATTCGCAACCTAACAAGCAGAGCAGAGGTTGAAACGGAATTGTCAGAACCCAAGAAAATCAGCTAGCAGTTCAATTAGCACACATAAATTTACAGCCAGCTCTAGCAGCTCATCCCACGTACTGTTTACACGAGAAAGTTGTACAAAAATACGGATTGAAATGTCTAAAATCTATGCACTCACAATGAAACCTGATCAAGAAGTGCGCTTCTGCTTGCATGAGCAGGCTTTTAATTCCTCCCAGTACACAGGCATCTGATCACTCGCAACTTGAAAGTACTCTCAAGTTAAACCATGAATGGATCTGCCGGCGACTGTCTTTTTCACACCGGAGATTCTGTACTGGAGTCCGTACCATTCGGCGTATCCGTATGACGATGATGCGGTGGCTGGTTGGCAGTTTCCGCCGGCGCCGGCGCGGCGTCGGCGAGGACAGTGGCGCGGCAGAGCGGGCAGGTGGTGTGGGAGCGGAACCACGTGTCGACGCAGCGCGCGTGGAAGCGGTGGCGGCAGCGCGGGAGCAGGCGGCCCTGGTCGCCGTCCGCGAACTCCGCGATGCAGATCGCGCACTCGGCCGCCGGCCCGCCGACGCCGACGCCGGAGGAGGAGGAGTGCACGAAGACGGGTAGCGCGGTGATGGCCAGCTGCACCTCGTGCCGGTCCCGGGCCTTGGGCGACGCCGGCGGCGACGAGGCCTCCGAAGACGCCGACGCCCCATCGGCCGAGTCGTCGTTCTCGCCGCCGCCGCCGCGCGTGCGCGAGCGCGAGAAGAAGCGCCAGAAGTAGGCGTAGACGAGGAGGACGAGGAGGACGTTGAGCACGACGAGGCACGCCGTGAGAAGCCGCCCGTGTGCCTCCCAGTGGATGCCGGCGGCGGCGGCGCGTGGGCTGGGGCTCATGGCTGCCGCCTGATCCATTCCGTTGGATTTGGATCCCTCGGTACCCGGCCGGGGCCGAGTCAAACAGTGCGACGGATCAGATCGAAATCAAAATACGCGAATCATTCATACCGGAGGCCGGATCACACGATACGACGGAATGGAAAGCTTGGGAAATGGATCGATACAGCTGAAATGACTAGAAGGATATATATACACACACATAGTGCCAATGGATGGGATGGCATGAGAGAATTTTTTTTGGGTGGTGAGACGTAGGGTAGCAGTAGCACTAGCGCGAGCGGTGGAAGTGGCGGCTCTTGAGTTCCCTTGCGGCGTAGGCAAGGGCATGAGGCTGCCCGCAGTCGCGCGCTCCATGCAAAATTGTATCGAGATAGTGTTTACTCTTCAACTGCAGCGGTCAACTGTATCCGTGACTGCACCGTCGCCGAGGCATGGCAAAACTTCAAATGTAGCGTTCTACCAGTGGCTGCGCTATCCTCTCGGCGTGGCTCCTCTCCGTTGGCGGCATGCAAGGCAGCAGGTGCGACAGTTCGTCTGTACTGGTAGTTGGGTGGGAAAGGGTAGAGAATGAAAAAAGAAATAATATAATATATGGTAGTTGGTATAGAGTTGAGATATGAAGTAAATATGACTGCGGAGAATTGTGGTATAGAGTAAAGAACTTTGCTGACAAGAATAGAATATTCTTTTTAGGGTAGAAATTTAGAGTTGAATGAGTGCGGATAGCCTGAGTATGACCGCCGATACGGCGCGGCCGGACGAAAAACGACAAGCGGCTCAGATCAGAATGGAATGCGAAGCTGCGTGCATATATCATGCATGCATTTAGCTAGAGAGCATCCTGGACTGACAAATTGTCAACTGGCCACACTTCTCCCTCTTTTTTGGCAACCGTGTGGTGCAGTTTGTTGTGTTTGGGGCCGCCACGAGATAGAATCGGCACTGCTGTAGCTGTGCACGAAGGAAGGGGGAGAGACGTGATGGAGACAGGCAGAAGGAAGAGAGATATGGTTATGCTGTGCTGCTCCCCGCTGCTCTAAGGATGCGTTTGGTTTAAAGTTAAAGTGGATAAGTTAGGGTCATCACTGATTTGAGGGGTAGAGTCATCCCTAATAGTCACCACTTTTTTTTGTTTGGTAGAAGGGATGAACTTGGATGAAACCAACCTAGTTTTTGTTTGGATGGTGGTTGTCACTCGAACCCAGTTTCAGCTTCACAAATGTTGTTTGTTCTATAAACAGTGGTCAGTTGAACGCAATATTACAATATAGTAATACAAAAAATTGAGCATACACCATTATAAAAAAGCATTTCAAAACAATATTTCAAATAGTACTTCAAAACAAACAAACTGAGCATACACCATTACAATGAATCTCAAACCCAGTATTTCAAAACAAACAAACCGAGCATCCATGTTGGTCATAACAAACCCAATATTTCATAACAAACCGAGTATTTCGATATAGCAAAGCCATTATTTCAATCCCAGTACTTGAAAACAAAGTATTGGTCATGGTTTACATAACAAAAGAACAACATAGTTCTAATTTCCACTTAACCTCCAGCATAGTCCTAATTCCCGGTCCTCATAATCTAAGGAAAGGTCTCACTAACGAACCGATCAAGCAAACTTATCTGATATGTCAATGGGAGAGTAGGGAACTGCCTTGCTAATCCAGGATTTTTCACTAGATATGCAAAGTAAAAGGCCTTGTGTGTGTCATCAAAACCTGGAATACTTTGCAATGTTTGAAGCAAGTCAGGTGGTAGGTCATCTGAACCAGCCTTCTCAATAGCCATTGCAAGCCTTTCAGCACCATCTTTGAATGCTCCAATCAGCCCTGCCTCTTCATTACTAGTAACCTTTGCCTTCTTCCTAGGTCTAGGAGCTGAGGATGAAGCCCCAATATCATCTATAGGACAAGGAACAACATTAACATCTCCCTCATCAATCTCTGTTTCAGCCATACTGTTTCTATCTTCAGTACCTAGAGCTTCACTTGATCCTTTTGCATACTTTCCTGTAGCCATATTGTTTCCAAAGACAGTGAACATTTCCTTATAGTTCTCCAAAGGCTTGTTTAAAAACTCAGCATCAGATTTGTGATCCTGCATGTAAAAGTAACAGCTTGGTAAGGGCAAAACGACCAACACTATCAGTTGCTTTTGGTGAATAGAGCATGTCTGATTTAAAAAAAACAAAGACAAAGCATCATTCACCTAACAAGAGATTCCATGATTTGTTTATCTTACATTCATTTCTTGGCCACCACAAAAACCATAATCACCCCAACTAATAATATAGCTACTCTTTTTTCACGTTTTCATTTGAAATCCAAACAGAATATGTTTTCATTTGGTCCCTCTCTAGTGCTAGGAAGCAAATACCACAATTATGTTTTATTTGTCCCAACAGACCGAGATGGGAGGAATAAAAAAATAAACATATATTAGACGATCGTAAATAATGCAAAATACTATAATAGACGTTGCTTTCAAATTTTGAGTGATGAGCTATGCAAAAAAGAAAAGGATAAAAACCTGACGATGTGAAATTTGCAGTTACCACAGCTATGCCTTCATTGTGTGCTGGTCAATTCATGCGGTGAACAAAATAATGGTACATGTAAAAGTAATATGCTGAAATATATTAATAGTACATGTAAAAGTAATATGCTCAAATATAGTAACAATACATGTAAAAATAATGATACCTGCACATAGTTTGCATAATGTTCATGATCAAGAGTGATCATGTAGTTATGTTCGTTCCAAGAAGCAGCACTTAACTTCCTAAGTCTGTTTATCTTCGCATATCTTCTCTTCCATGTCCTCAAATGGTTCTTCACTTGTTCTCCAGTGAGCTTCATCTTGAAATAGTCATTTAGAGCCTTAGCACACATGTTAAGGTGAACTTTCTTGAAGCCTGTTGATGTCCTGATCCCTTCAGCCACAAGGCTTGCTAGGTTACTGAGCATGTAAGCGGACATTGCAGAAGTCCACACAACATGGCTACTACCATCAGCTTGTTCTACAAAGTGCTCACCAGCTCCTTCACTCTCCATTTTCTGCAATATGGTTATGTCCAGACATATACATCCCATGAAAAACTTTGACATAAATGATTGATGTCCATGAATACATTAAATAAGTCATGTGCATATAGCAAGAAGTAATCTCACACAATATATGAATACATTAATTAAGTCCATATATTAATGTCCATAAATAAAAATTACAGCAAGAAAAATAATAACAAATTAGGAAGCATAGTGGTTTTGACGATCTTCCCACATCTGATTTGCTATTTCCTGCCTCAAATTAACCATGAATGCATGTTCACTAGCTTGGCCACTTGATGTTGTAGCATGATTATGAATTGGCCAATTAGATTCTTCAATGATCAGCTCATCACCTCCATCTTGTATGACCTAATTGTGAATAATGCAGCAGGCTACAACAATATCTACTTGAGTAGAAAATGGAAAGAATGGTGTGGCATCATCAAGTATTTTAAATCTTCTCTTCAGTGAACCAAATGCACGCTCTACGGTGACACGAAGAGACGAGTGCCTAAGGTTGAACAACTCCTTCTCATTTTGTACCGGATTATTTCCCCATTCATTCAAGTGATACCGGACAGCACGAAAAGGGGGCAAAAATCCAGGTTTGGCTCCATATCCAGCGTCCACTAGATAGAATTTTCCTAATATATTATATACAAGTTGGTCACAATTCCACAAAACAACAAATATTATTGATAAGTACAACTTTAGAACCTCCTATATTTACCTTGTGGTACACGAAGGCCATTCTCTCGCTCTAAAGCATCTCTTAGTACTAAAGCATCATGTGCTGAACCCTCCCAACCAGCCAAGACATATGTGAATCGAAGATCAAAATCAACGGCCGCCATTACATTTTGAGAGGCATAAGACTTTCTACCACGAAATGAAGGTTCCATATCTATGGAAACCGAAGCTCTTATATGTGTGCCATCAATAGCTCCAATGCAATCCTATGTTTATCCAATACAAGCCAAAATACAATTAAGGGTCTTATGGGTTTAAATAGTGAAAATTCTTGAAGGAGAATATTGAATAGCTGAATATCACACCTTAAAGTAGGGATCCCATCTTGGATTTCCTGCTATTTTGGATGGAGTCTCTAATGATGGTGGCCTAATAAGTTCAGCTCATAGCTCTCCAATAGCACGAAGCACTTTGTTGAAGTAGCGACTAACAGTCTCACCAGATCTACCATAATTTGTTCCCACCAACCTATTCCTAAGGTTGTGTCCCACTGTGTTCAAAAACATGGCCACTTGTTCCTCAACACACATGTGTATTGTATCTTCAAGTAAACCCCGGTCTCTAAAGCCCTTACAAAAGCGAAAGAAACTAGACCTACTAAGTCTAAGCATGTTCACACATGTTGTATCACTCATCCATATTTTAGTGTTAAGATAATCAAGTCTCATCCTATCTCTTTCCTCCATTGGCCCATAAGTAATACCGACTCTTCTACTATCTCTTTTTCTTTTTCTAGACTCAATAACCATGGCCATCATGGACAACAACAAGTGTGCTGAAGCACCATAAATCAAAAGCTTGGTCGCCTTGTCCATCTACAACACATAAGCAAGATTGAAGTTCAATGTACCAAGCTACTAGGCTATGCTCCAATTTTTAGTAAGAGACTTGAATGATTAACATCGAGAATTGATTCTCCAATTTGATAGGAAAAAAATTAACCGGTAGATCTGTAAAAGAATTAACAATTAACACATAACAATTAAATGGTAGTATAACTAATTAACAACGATGGGATGTGTGATTGAAATGTAATAGAATTAAATCAAGGAGGAAGCTGTTGGAAATGTGGCGGCTGGAGTTCCCTCAAAAATTACTACAGAAGGAAGTCGACCGGCCGCTGGGAGTCCCACATCTGGTCTGTCGCCTGCAGCTAGCTAGCCAGGGACTGTGGGCATCGAACTACTACTTGCTTTGTTGCCTTTTTTTACTTTGTTCTTAATCATTAGAAAAGAAGGAAGTTTTGTTACGATCTACTACCTCAGCATAACTGGCTTGTAGTGTAGTTGTAGAAAGGGGGTGCACGTGAAAGCGAGAGTGGGCAGCAGAAAATGTGAAGGGAGCCGCCGAGCCGCCGAACTCCAGAAAATGCGAAGGGCGCAGGCCGCTGCGAGTTTCATAGATTTCTTCTTCCTCGCGCGCATCTGTTCCCTCAAGCATCTGTTCCCCTGATCTAGTAGCACAATGAAAAGGAGCATAGAAAAGTACCAGTTCTTGGAATCCAACGCCTGGACGGACGGCCGCTTGCCTAGACGATTGGACCAGTTCGCTTGGACGGACGCCTGGACGGATGGCCGCTCGCCTGCGCCCTGCTGCCCGCGCGACTGGACGGCCGCTCGCCTGCGCTACACTTTTCTCCGCCGCCAAGATAAGAACGAGAGGGGATAGGGTAAGGATGGGAGGCAACACGATTTTTTACGGCCGCGAGAGGGGCGGGGGCAGATACATCCGTTCGTTTTTGGTGGACAGCGCTGCCACCGAAAAATCCTCTGGGGTTCACCTCGCCCCCATGTGACCCCCATCCAAACAGTGTAAAAAATGTGGCGGCCCCGTTCCATCCCACCTGATCCATCCAACCAAACGCACCATAATAGTCGCGGTCTGTCCTGACCCCATCCAAAACTAGAGAGTATAAATTCGATTTCTAATGTGCTGATTTACCAGGTACAACCATAAACCGACACTAATCTAATAAACACATATTAGGGATTATTTGGTTTTCTGACTAAACTTTAGTTCGTGTCACATCAAATATTTGAATATCGATTATAAGTATATATTAAGTATAGGCTTAATTAGTTTTAATAAATTCATCTCATCTTTTTATTTTTTATTTATGTAATAAGTTTTCTAATTAGACTATATTTAATACACATAATTAATCATTCAAACATTCGAGGGACCAATCTTAAATTAGATGGAAATAAACATCCCATACTAGATATTGATTGATAGCTTTAACTCATACTAAAGGCAGAATATTAGTATCGGTTAGATCGATCCACCAACCGGCACTAACACTCTAGTCTATTATTTAATGGTTTCTTTCTCTTGCACTATGAATAGAGATGAGCTCTATTCATGCTTTGTTCATGGTAATTTTTATGGAAGATGCCGTCAGTTTTTTCAAGATATTCTACCAAAGATTTCACTTACACAATTGTGGAAAAAAGTTAGCACGTTGATCCTCTCATCTTGTATGGTGCTAAAGAAGGCGAGTCCGGTAGTGTTGGTCACTCGTTCTCGATTGCTAAACACAACAAAAAAACAAGGTAACACAGTTGTCGGGGACCATAATTAGGGGTACCCCCAAGACTCCTAATCTCAGCTGGTAACCCCCATCAGCACTAAGCTGCAAAGGCCTGATGGGTGCGATTAAGCCAAGGCTCGGTCCACTCAAGGGACACGACCTCGCCTCACCCGAGCCCAGCCTCTCGGGCAAGGGCAGTCGACCCCGGAAGATTCACGTCTCGCCCGAGGACCCCCTCAAGCGACGGACACACCTTCGGCTCGCCCGAGGCCCAGTCTTCGCCAAGAAGCAACCTTGGCCAGATCGCCACACCGACCGACCGAATCGCAGGAGCATTTAATGCAAGGATGGCCTGACACCTTATCCTGTCACGCGCCCTTCAATCGATAGAGCCGAAAGTGACCGCAGTCACTTCGCCGCTCCACTGACCGGCCTGACAAGAAGACATCGCTGCCTGCGTCGCTCCGACTGCTGTGCCGCTCGACAGAGTGAGGCTGACAGCAGCCAAGTCCGGCCTCGGGCGCCATAGGAAACTCCGCCTCGCCCGACCCCAGGGCTCGGACTCGGGCTCGGCCCCGGAAGACGACGAACTCCGCCTCGCCCGACCCCAGGGCTCGGACTCGGGCTCGGCCCTGGAAGACGACGAACTCCGCCTCGCCCGACCCAGGGCTCGGACTCGGGCTCGGCCCCGGAAGACGATGAACTCCGCCTCGCCCGACCCGGGGCTCGGACACGACCTCGACCTCGGAAGACCGACTCGACCCCGACCTCGGAGGAGCCTCTGCCTCGCCCAACCCAGGGCTCGGACCGACCACGTCACAGGGGGGGTGTTGGGGCGAAGGCAAAGACGCCACCCTTCGCTCGAGGCCTTCGCTGCAGTCGCTGGTCTGACAGAGACAAAACGGGCAGGGACACCCTTCGCTCGATTCGGCACGAGACGAAGGCCTACGACGGCGTCATCCCACAGTGCGGCCTCGTCCAGCTTAGAGGCCCACGTGTGATCCGGCCCATTGTAACGGGCCCTGCGTGGCCGCCGCGTGTTATGGGCCTAATTTGTAAAGGCATCCCTGTAATTACAGTATGTAACCCTGCTTTATGGGAATATTCTGGGGATAACCTAGGTAGCCGAGGGCACATGCGTCCTTAGCACAAGGCGCTGGGCGCTCAGGTACCTATAAATACCCCTGCACAGTGCCCGTGGGAGGCCAGATTAACAGAGCTATTGCCATCTAGCGCGTAACCCTGTTGACGTCACTGTTCACCCTTGTTGGTCCCCCTTGCTAGTAAGAGCAAGTGCCAACATTTGGCGCCCACCGTTCGTGCTACGAGAAAACCACCCGCGATGGCACCCAAGAGAGCTAACCCGAAGGCTGACGAGGCTGCGAAGGCAGCACTCCTCGCCGCAAGAAAGGGCAAGGCCCTCCCCCTCGCCTAATCCACCCACCAAGAGGCCACTGAAGACGACGTTCCCCGCACCTGCGAAGACAACACTCTCCGCACCTGCGGCCCTGAAGGACAATCGCAGCCACCCTCAGGCTTCGCACCACTAGAGGGCGCGGACCTCACCGAGGACGGTGAAGTCCTCGGCGTCTCAGCGGAAGAACAGCTCCAGCTGCGCGCCCTACGCCTCAAGAACCGCAATCTCCAGAGACAAAGAGATACTGGAGGCCAAGCGCCAGCGCGTGTCCGCACTAGCCAAAGTGCGGCAAATGATACACGACGAAGAGCAGAAGGCCCAGGACCTCGAGCGAGAGATCGCGCTGATGCAGCGCGAAGGCCACCTTGGCCTGCAGCACGAGCCACCCCTCCAGCAGCGCGCACAACTGGAAGACACGCGCGAAGGCCACCTCGGCCTGCAGCATGGGCCACCCCTGCAACACCGCGTGCAACCGGAAGACCCGCGTTTCCCTCAGCGCGACCACACCTTCCCGCATGCCGCGCCATTCCAAGGGGTCAACTATCTCGACGAGCGAAGTCCCCTGGCGCCACACCTGCAAGTGACGCCTTGGCCAGCCAACTTCCGGGCAGGGACCTATCCCAAGTACAACGGCAGCACCGACCCGACACAATACATAATGAGTTATCAGGTCGCCGTCGCGTCTTCCGGAGGGGACGACGCCACAATGGCGAAGTCTTTCATCATCGCCCTAGAGGGCCCAGCTCTCACCTGGTTCACCAGGTTGCCTCCGCTGTCCATTGATTCCTGGAGAAGTCTCCGGGGACAAGTTCCTGCTCAACTTCCAAGGGTACCGCCCAGACACCGACGCCTTGGCCGAACTCTCGCTCTGCAAGCAGCTGGAAAAGGAGACTCTGCGGGAGTATTACCGAAAATTTTTAACACTCAAGTCACAGCTGCCCTCAGTCGATGACCAGATCGCCATCCACTACGCTATCAGTGGCCTTCGCGCCGGCGTCCTTTACAGCCACTGCATCAGAGATCCGCCCAAGAACCTCCAGGAATTATATCAGCTATTTGAAAAGTACGCCAAATCTGAAGAGCTACACCAGCGCAAGGTTGAGTCCCAAAGGAAGCCAAAAGACGCTCCACAGTCCAGCCGCACATGGACGAGGACTCCGCAGCCGGACTCCGGTCGAGACGGCCGCAATCAACAGCAAGTGCACAACATCGCCAACCAGCATCCCGCTGCTGACACCCCTCGTCGCCAGGAGTATCCCCCCCAGGGCCGCGGAAATGGTACTCGCGGTAGGGGTTGGGGGCAGGCGCAGCCACCGCGCCGATTCTACTGCCGCTTCCATGGTGAAGACTGCGCCCACCAAACCAAAGACTGCCCAGAAACGAAGGCCACCAGAGACAGGATGGCACGGGCGCAGCCTGCCGACAACCCCCGAGTTGTCGCACACACTTACCAGCAACCCCCTCCACCATATATCCACGCCCCCGCCCCGCATCCACCGCACCACGCTTACCAACATCATCCGGAAGTACAAATCGTACCTCCCCCACCCCCACCACCACACCAACAACATCAAAACATCCCCCATGCTCCAAAGCAGGAAGACTTCGCCGATCAGCCATATCGCGGAGTCATTCACATGATAACTGGGGGGTCCAGCACTGACTTCGACACAAAGCGGCAGAAGCGGGACCACTACCGCAGCATCAACCACGTCGCCGTCACCGGCCCAGTCGTGCAGACAAAGTGGTCCCACATACCGTTAACCTTCGACGCACGAGACGTCGACCTACGCAGCGCCCCCCACTGCGACGCCATGGTTATCAATTGCAGCGTGGCAGGCTGGGACCTGCACAAAGTCCTAGTGGACAATGGCAGTCAGGCGGACATCATCTTCCTCCACGCCTTCGATCGCATGGGCATAAGCCACAGCCTGCTCAAGCCTTCGGATAACCCGTTGTATGGCTTCGGCGGCAAGGGCACCTTTCCTGTCGGTAAAATAGAGCTGCCTCTCTCCTTCGGTGTAGCACCCAATGCCCGAAGTGAGCAAGTAACCTTTGATATCGTGGACATGGTATATCCATACAATGCCATCATGGGCTGGGGTTCCATCAATAAGTTCGAAGCAGCCATTCACGGACTGTACCTATGTATGAAGATACCAGGTCCATTAGGCGTCATTACGGTCTACGGCAATCAACAGACTGCGCGCAACATAGAGCGGGACTTCGTGCTCGGCCAGAGAAACGTGCACTGCCTCACGGCACAGCGCGAGGTCCCTGCGCCCGCCAGCCCAACCAATAAGCAGCACGACAAGGCACAGCTGCAGAGCAACGACGGGACCAAGACTGTCCCCCTCGATCAGGCCACACCAAAGCAGACAGTCACTATCAGCGTAGACCTCACTTCGCATGAAGAGGAGAAACTCCTCTGCTGCCTAACCAAGAATAAGGATGTCTTCGCCTGGTCTGCCCTCGATCTGGTCGGAGTCAGCCGATCCATAATTGAGCACAGCTTGGGAATTGACCCTTCGGTGCGACCAAAAAAGCAGAGGCTTCGCAAAATGTCCGACGAGAAGACAGAGGCTGCCAAGGCGGAGGTGCACCGCCTCCTGGAAGCCAAATTCATCGAGCCCGTGGCTTATCCTACGTGGCTCTCCAATGTTGTAATGGTACAGAAAAAAAGCGGGAAGTGGCGAATGTGCATCGACTTCAACAGTCTCAACAAGGCCTGCCCAAAGGACAATTTCCCGTTGCCACGGATTGACAAAATAGTCGATAGCGCGGCCGGATGCGAGGTCATGTCTCTCCTCGACTGCTTCTCCGGTTACCACCAGATATACATGAAAGAGGAAGACAAGGCTAGCACCAGCTTTATAACACCCTTCGGCACATATTGCTTCATTAGAATGCCGGAGGGACTCAAGAACGCCGGGTCCACCTTCTCCAGGCTTACCAAAACAGTGCTCGAAGGGAAAGTTGGTAGAAATATATTCACATATGTGGACGACATTGTCGTCGCCAGTAGGAGCAAGGAGAACCATCTCGCCGACCTCGCCGAGACCTTCGCGAACATGCGAGACGCACGACTCCGCCTTAACCCGGAAAAGTGCGTCTTCGGCGTTCGCCAAGGCAAAATATTGGGCTACCTGGTATCACACCGCGGCATCGAGGCCAACCCAACCAAGATTCAGGCCATCATAAGCATGACACCACCGCAGTCCGCCAGAGACGTCCAGCGCCTGACAGGCAGATTGGCCGCTCTCAATAGATTCATCTCTAGGTCCGCCGAGCGAAGTCTCCCCTTCCTCAAAACACTCCGTGGTGCAAAAGACTTCGCCTGGGGACCAGAGCAGGCGGCGGCCTTCGCCTCATTAAAACAGTACCTGACAGAGTTGGCCGTCCTCACAAGCCCCGACTCCTCGCTCCCCCTGTTGTTCTACGTCGCGGCTTCGCCGCATGCGGTCAGCGCGACACTAGTGCAGGAGCAGACAGTTGAGGGCGCGGTCAGGCAGTGCCCTGTTTACTATGTCTCTGAAGTGCTGACACCATCCAAGTGCAACATGACAGAGCTGGAGAAGATTGCCTATGCAGTCATCATGTCTTCGCGCAAATTGCGCCATTACTTTGAAGCATTCAAGGTCCGAGTCACCTCAGACAGGGGACTTGGCGAATTGTTCAGAAACCCGGAGGCATCGGTGAGGATTGCCAAGTGGGCGGCTGAACTCTCCGGCTACCACATCAGCTTCGAGCCCCGGACAGCCAGACCCGTCTGCGGAGAGGGTTTGGACGATCCATTGCGACGGCGCATGGTGCCATGCGGGGGCAGGCGCCGCTGCAGTCATCACCTCACCAGTCGGAGTCAAGCACAGATATGCAGCACGCCTCAGCTTCAATCTGGAATCCGATAGATGCACAAATAATATAGCAGAATACGAAGCAGTCATCCTCGGCCTCCGCAAGCTAAGGGCCCTCGGAGTCACCACCTGCATCATCAAAACAGACTCCAAGGTAGTTGCCGGCCAAGTCGAGAAAGACTACGCAGCAAAGGACCCCGCGCTCATGCAGTACCTCGCGGCCATTCGAAGTCTCGAGAGACAATTCAAGGGCTTCACCTTGCAGCATGTGGATCGGGCCAAGAATGAAGAGGCCGACGCATTGGCCAAGGCTGCCGCCAGCGGCGAATCTTTGCCCTCCGACGTGTTCTTTCATGTCATCGGCACGCCAGCCGTCCGGAGCCCCGAAGGGCTCCAAATAACCAATGACAGCGAGGGCCACCGCATAGTCAACCTTATCATGAGCGAAGACTGGCGGGCACCAATAACCCTGTTCCTACAGGGGTACTATCATCCAGCCGACATCAGTGAGGCCAAGCGCCTCAGACATCGAAGCCAAGACTTCGCACTGATTGAAGGCCAACTCTACAAAAAAGGGGTCAGTCAGCCAATGCTTAAGTGCGTCACCGAAAAGGAAGGCATTCAGATCCTACGCGAAGTCCACAGTGGCACGTGCGGCTCACACGCAGGGCCAAGAGCCCTAGCTGCTAAGGTGATTCGCCAAGGTTTTTACTGGCCCGCAATGATCTGCGCCGCAAATCGGGTCACAAAGTCCTGCGAAGCCTGCCAGAAGTTTTCTCCTCGGTCAGGCAGCCCCTCGTAGTATACAAAGCTGATCGCCCACACATGGCCTCTCCAGCGCTGGGGCCTGGACATTGTCGGGCCCCTGCCCACCGCTTAGGGGAACCTTAAGTTCGCCTTCGTCGTTGTCGAGTACTTCACCAAATGGATCGAGGCAAGGGCTGTTTCCACAATAACATCAAAAACTGCCCAAAAGTTCTTTTGGCAAAACATTGTTTGCCGCTTCGGAGTACCGTCCGAACTAACAGTTGACAACGGCAAGCAATTTGACAACCAAGACTTCAAGGATTTTTGCTTCTCCATTGGCACCAAGCTTGCCTTCGCCCCAGTCTATCATCCGCAGTCCAACGGAGTTGTGGAACGCGCCAATGGAAAAATCTTCACAGCTGTTAAAAAGATGCTCCTCGATGAAAAAAAGGGCAGATGGACCGATTTGTTACCCGAGGCAGTATGGGCACTAAACACGACTGAGTGCAGGGCGACCGGGTTTACTCCTTTCCGCCTTCTATACAGATCGGAGGCCATGACCCCACAAGAAATAAAACATGGGTCCCCGCGAACAGTTTCGTCAGCCGTCCCCGACGTGGACGAGCCAGCTTCAAAGGATCTCATTGACGGAGACCGAGTCTTCGCTCTACAAGCCCTAAACAAATACCAAGCCCAGACAAAAGCATGGCGCGACCACGCAGTCATCCCGAGGGAATTTAGCGAAGGAGACCTCGTACTCGTCCGAACAGCTCGGACCGAGTCCAGGGGCAAGCTGGAGCCCAAGTGGGAGGGCCCCTTTATAGTCAAGACGAAGGCTTCCCCCAGCGCTTACAGGCTCACAACGCCAAGCGGCGAAGACCTGGAGCACTCCTGGAACATCGACAACCTCCGCAAATTTTTTGTTTGACTCATCAGGGCTGATTCGCCCTTGTAATTCGCAAAAACAATCTTATTCTGGTCCGCACTCTTTTCCTCCCGGGGGGTGAGGTTTTTAACGAGGCGGAGCCATGTAATATATGTCTGAAAAATCCCCCGCAAAAACATGCGTCGAAAAAAGACCGCAACGACGGTCTTCGACATTCGACCAATACGAGGTCACCGCGAGGCTAAGCGCTAGCCACCCTCGCGTGCGACAAATCCGCGCAGAAGTCACCTAAGGGTGCAGCCGGACTAGCACAACAAGTGCGAAAAAACCAAAGTCTACCGCGAAGACTATCCGCGTAGAAGTCGCCTAAGGGTGCAGCCGGACTAGCACAACAAGTGCGAAAAAACCGAAGTCTACCGCGAAGACTATCCGCGCAGAAGTCGCCTAAGGGTGCAGCCGGACTAGCACAATAAGTGCGAAAAAATCGAAGTCTACCGCGAAGACTATCCGCGCAGAAGTCGCCTAAGGGTGCAGCCGGACTAGCACAACAAGTGCGAAAAAACCGAAGTCTACCACGAAGACTATCCGCGCAGAAGTCGCCTAAGGGTGCAGCCGGACTAGCACAACAAGTGCGAAAAAACCAAAGTCTACCGCGAAGACTATCTGCGCAGAAGTCGCCTAAGGGTGCAGCCGGACTAGCACAACAAGTGCAAAAAAATCGAAGTCTACCGCGAAGACTATCCGCGCAGAAGTCGCCTAAGGGTGCAGCCGGACTAGCACAACAAGTGCAAAGAAACCGAAGTCTACCGCGTGGACTATCCGTGCAGAAGATGCCTAAGGGTGCAGCCGGACTAGCACAACAAAAGCAAAAACGACAACACCAAACTGTCCGCGCCAAGACCGACTATACGCGCACCAGCACATCATAGCAAAACACACCAGACCAAGTACACAACGCCTTCGCAGGCATAGACAAGCAAGGGCACACAACCTCATCATACCAGCCTTTACACATATACAAGCGAGGGCACCACACGCTACATCGGCTCAACCTTAGGAATAATTCCCATCTCCCTATAATTAAATAACATTATCCTAAGCTCCTCACCCGCAAAAAGACTTCGCAGTTCCCCTTCACCTAAACTCACGGCGGCCGGCAAAGACAACAGTTCCTGCCGGCCAGCCCTGCTCACACGAAGCCGATCTCCCTCCGCCCCACCCACTCTACGCTTCGCAACAGCCCTTCGCCGCCGGCGCCCGGTGCTCGGACCAGGCACATCACCTGTGTCGGCAGCGCGCGGCGAAGCCTCCGCCGCTGCCACATCCAAGGCCGCAAAATAGTCCAAGTCCTCCTCCATCGACTCCTCAGTCCACTCAACCGAGCTCCCAGAGTCAGCAAAATCAGAAAACTCAGTTGTAGACCCATCACATTTATTACCACCATCCACGGTCGAAGCCGCCCAAAAATTAGTAGTAGTGGCGGTTGCGTGCGTAGGCCCAAAATCTTGAACCTGCGCAGCAACCAAAATTCAGCAACATATCCAAAATTCCCTATCTATCTACACCCGCTACGCCACCTGCGAAGACCCAGCCGGTGCGGGAGCCTCCGCCGTTGCCTCCGCTGTCGCCTCCGTCGCCACCGTCGCAGGATCTTCAGCCCTCGGCGCAGCGGCTGCGGGGGCATCAGGCGCGACTCCGGCGGCCTCCGGGAGCAGGTCCCCGCCGGCCGCAGCAGATGTGGGGGCATCCGGAGCGCCTTCCGCGGGCTCTGGGGGCGCCTCCAGGGCAGCCCCGGACATGGCTTCCGCCGGGATCGGCTCCGGGTCAGGCAGCGCGCTGTTCAACGCCCCGAAGTCATCCACTCTCTCGCCACGCGCCGCCTAAGATACAACACACAAATTCAGCGAACCCACACATAGCCAATATACAGCAAACACCAAACAAACGCCAAACGTTACTTGAGCCCTCGCCATCTCGGCCCGCTCCCTGACCACCTCGCAACCGTGCAGACCCCACATCCGGTCATAGATGGCTCCGGCGGATTCCTTCACTACGGGGTCTTCAACCTTGTAGATATCTCGCTCAAAGTCTTCATCAGCCTGGTCGAAGACCTCTAAGTGCCGGCACCCTTCGCGGGAGAGCGCATTCATCGCCCCCTCGCAGGTGACCAGGGAGGCATACGACATGAACCCCTCCACGATAGTGGGGAGCGCCTGCAACTCCTCCTGTACCCACTCCAGGCAGCGAAGTCCAGACTCTCGGTCCGGCACTTCAAAGTCACTGGTCCGCGCGCCCAGCTTATGGTACGAGTCCATAAGCTGGTTGCGCGTCCGCTCGGCCTCCACGCGCGTCGCGGCCTCGGCCCTCTCCACGCGGCTTTCCAGGGCGATGAGCCGCTCCTGCAGCTGCTCGGCGCGCTCCCTGGCAAGATTGCCCTCCACCCGCGCCAGATTAGCCTCCACCTGTGCAGCCTGCGCCTTGGCGAGGGCCTCGTTGGTCTCCCTCCTCTCCCCCGCCAATTGGCGCCAGAGGTCAGCCTTCTCCCCCTCCAGCGCGGCCACCTTGTCCGCCAGCTTGCGGCACTTACTGTCGGCGGCCGATTTTTCGCGGACGGCGTCCGCATGTTGCGTCCGAAGTCTCTCGACTTCGGCAGACACAACTGCCGTGAGGGCCCCCGACGCCGTGCGGTTGGCGAAGTCAGCCACCTGCAGAACACACGTAAGAAAAAAAAACGGAGTCTAACTCAACGGACCTGACTTAGTGCCTCCGTCACCTCCTTCAGCCGGCGGGACGCAGCGCCCGCCTCATCCCTGACGGCCGCCAGTGCCGACATTTCGCCTCCGGCACTAAGAGCACCGCCCTTCACCTTCGGCACTACGGCAGCCGCCATGGTCGCCGCGGCAGGCGCAACAATAGCAAGCTGGCCCTCGTCCGACCCTGCAACGTTTCAACGAATTAAAAAAAAATGGGCCAAGGGCTTACCACCAAGATAGTCCTCCACACTAATATCGGTGTAAAAATAATGATACCTGCACATAGTTTGCATAATGTTCATGATCAAGAGTGATCATGTAGTTATCTTCGTTCCAAGAAGCAGCACTTAACTTTCTAAGTCTGTTTATCTTCGCATATCTTCTCTTCCATGTCCTCAAATGGTTCTTCACTTGTTCTCCAGTGAGCTTCATCTTGAAATAGTCATTTAGAGCCTTAGCACACGTGTTAAGGTGAACTTTCTTGAAGCCTGTTGATGTCCTGATCCCTTCAGCCACAAGGCTTGCTAGGTTACTGAGCATGTAAGCGGACATTGCAGAAGTCCACACAACATGGCTACTACCATCAACTTGTTCTACAAAGTGCTCACCAGCTCCTTCACTCTCCATTTTCTGCAATATGGTTATGTCCAGACATATACATCCCATGAAGAAATTTGACATAAATGATTGATGTCCATGAATACATTAAATAAGTCATGTGCATATAGCAAGAAGTAATCTCACACAATATATGAATACATTAATTAAGTCCATATATTAATGTCCATAAATAAAAATTACACCAAGAAAAACAATAACAAATTAGGAAGCATAGTGGTTTTGACGATCTTCCCACATCTGATTTGCTATTTCCTGCCTCAAATTAACCATGAATGCATGTTCACTAGCTTGGCCACTTGATGTTGTAGCATGATTATGAATTGGCCAATTAGATTCTTCAATGATCAGCTCATCACCTCCATCTTGTATGACCCAATTGTGAATAATGCAGCAGGCTACAACAATATCTACTTGAGTAGAAAATGGAAAGAATGGTGTGGCATCATCAAGTATTTTAAATCTTCTCTTCAGTGAACCAAATGCACGCTCTACGGTGACACGAAGAGACGAGTGCCTAAGGTTGAACAACTCCTTCTCATTTTGTACCGGATTATTTCCCCATTCATTCAAGTGATACCGGACAGCACGAAAAGGGGGCAAAAATCCAGGTTTGGCTCCATATCCAGCGTCCACTAGATAGAATTTTCCTAATATATTATATACAAGTTGGTCACAATTCCACAAAACAACAAATATTATTGATAAGTACAACTTTAGAACCTCCTATATTTACCTTGTGGTACACGAAGGCCATTCTCTCGCTCTAAAGCATCTCTTAGTACTAAAGCATCATGTGCTGAACCCTCCCAACCAGCCAAGACATATGTGAATCGAAGATCAAAATCAACGGCTGCCATTACATTTTGAGAGGCATAAGACTTTCTACCACGAAATGAAGGTTCGATATCTATGGAAACCGAAGCTCTTATATGTGTGCCATCAATAGCTCCAATGCAATCCTATGTTTATCCAATACAAGCCAAAATACAATTAAGGGTCTTATGGGTTTAAATAGTGAAAATTCTTGAAGGAGAATATTGAATAGCTGAATATCACACCTTAAAGTAGGGATCCCATCTTAGATTTCCTGCTATTTTGGATGGAGTCTCTAATGATGGTGGCCTAATAAGTTCAGCTCATAGCTCTCCAATAGCACGAAGCACTTTGTTGAAGTAGCGACTAACAATCTCACCAGATCTACCATAATTTGTTCCCACCAACCTATTCCTAAGGTTGTGTCCCACTGTGTTCAAAAACATGGCCACTTGTTCCTCAACACACATGTGTATTGTATCTTCAAGTAAACCCCGGTCTCTAAAGCCCTTACAAAAGCGAAAGAAACTAGACCTACTAAGTCTAAGCATGTTCACACATGTTGTATCACTCATCCATATTTTAGTGTTAAGATAATCAAGTCTCATCCTATCTCTTTCCTCCATTGGCCCATAAGTAATACCGACTCTTCTACTATCTCTTTTTCTTTTTCTAGACTCAATAACCATGGCCATCATGGACAACAACAAGTGTGCTGAAGCACCATAAATCAAAAGCTTGGTCGCCTTGTCCATCTACAACACATAAGCAAGATTGAAGTTCAATGTACCAAGCTACTAGGCTATGCTCCAGTTTTTAGTAAGAGACTTGAATGATTAACATCGAGAATTGATTCTCCAATTTGATAGGAAAAAAATTAACCGGTAGATCTGTAAAAGAATTAACAATTAACACATAACAATTAAATGGTAGTATAACTAATTAACAACGAGGGGATGTGTGATTGAAATGTAATAGAATTAAATCAAGGAGGATGCTGTTGGAAATGTGGCGGCTGGAGTTCCCTCAAAAATTACTACAGAAGGAAGTCGACCGGCCGCTGGGAGTCCCACATCTGGTCTGTCGCCTGCAGCTAGCTAGCCAGGGACTGTGGGCATCGAACTACTACTTGCTTTGTTGCCTTTTTTTACTTTGTTCTTAATCATTAGAAAAGAAGGAAGTTTTGTTACGATCTACTACCTCAGCATAACTGGCTTGTAGTGTAGTTGTAGAAAGGGGGTGCACGTGAAAGCGAGAGTGGGCAGCAGAAAATGCGAAGGGAGCCGCCGAGCCGCCGAACTCCAGAAAATGCGAAGGGGCAGCAGAAAATGCGAAGGGCGCAGGCCGCTGCGAGTTTCATAGATTTCTTCTTCCTCGCGCGCATCTGTTCCCTCAAGCATCTGTTCCCCTGATCTAGTAGCACAATGAAAAGGAGCATAGAAAAGTACCAGTTCTTGGAATCCAACGCCTGGACGGACGGCCGCTCGCCTGGACGATTGGACCAGTTCGCTTGGACGGACGCCTGGACGGATGGCCGCTCGCCTGCGCCCTGCTGCCCGCGCGACTGGACGGCCGCTCGCCTGCGCTGCACTTTTCTCCGCCGCCAAGATAAGAACGAGAGGGGATAGGGTAAGGATGGGAGGCAACACGATTTTTTACGGCCGCGAGAGGGGCGGGGGCGGATCCATCCGTTCGTTTTTGGTGGACAGCGCTGCCACCGAAAAATCGTCTGGGGTTCACCTCGCCCCCATGTGACCCCCATCCAAACAGTGTAAAAAATGTGGCGGCCTCGTTCCATCCCACCTGATCCATCCAACCAAACGCACCATAACAGTCACGGTCTGTCCTGACCCCATCCAAAACTAGAGAGTATAAATTCGATTTCTAATGTGCTGATTTACCAGGTACAACCATAAACCGACACTAATCTAATAAACACATATTAGGGATTATTTGGTTTTCCGACTAAACTTTAGTTCATGTCACATCAAATATTTGAATATCGATTATAAGTATATATTAAGTATAGGCTTAATTAGTTTTAATAAATTCATCTCATCTTTTTATTTTTTATTTATGTAATAAGTTTTCTAATTAGACTATATTTAATACACATAATTAATCATTCAAACATTCGAGGGACCAATCTTAAATTAGATGGAAATAAACATCCCATACTAGATATTGATTGATAGCTTTAACTCATACTAAAGGCAGAATATTAGTATCGGTTAGATCGATCCACCAACCGGCACTAACACTCTAGTCTATTATTTAATGGTTTCTTTCTCTTGCACTATGAATAGAGATGAGCTCTATTCATGCTCTGTTCATGGCAATTTTTATGGAAGATGCCGTCAGTTTTTTCAAGATATTCTACCAAAGATTTCACTTACACAATTGTGGAAAAAAGTTAGCACGTTGATCCTCTCATCTTGTATGGTGCTAAAGAAGGCGAGTCCGGTAGTGTTGGTCACTCGTTCTCGATTGCTAAACACAACAAAAAAACAAGGTAACACAGTTGTCGGGGACCATAATTAGGGGTACCCCCAAGACTCCTAATCTCAGCTGGTAACCCCATCAGCACTAAGCTGCAAAGGACTGATGGGTGTGATTAAGCCAAGGCTCGGTCCACTCAAGGGACACGACCTCGCCTTGCCCGAGCCCAGCCTCTCGGGCAAGGGCAGTCGACCCCGGAAGATTCACGTCTCGCCCGAGGACCCCCTCAAGCGACAGACACACCTTCGGCTCGCCCGAGGCCCAGTCTTCGCCAAGAAGCAACCTTGGCCAGATCGCCACACCGACCGACCGAATCGCAGGAGCATTTAATGCAAGGATGGCCTGACACCTTATCCTGTCACGCGCCCTTCAGTCGACAGAGCCGAAAGTGACCGCAGTCACTTCGCCGCTCCACTGACCGGCCTGACAAGAAGACAGCGCCGCCTGCGTCGCTCCGACTGCTGTGCCGCTTGACAGAGTGAGGCTGACAGCAGCCAAGTCCGGCCTCGGGCGCCATAGGAAACTCCGCCTCGCCCGACCCTAGGGCTCGGACTCGGGCTCGGCCCCGGAAGACGACGAACTCCACCTCGCCCGACCCCAGGGCTCGGACTCGGGCTCGGCCCCGGAAGACGACGAACTCCGCCTCGCCCGACCCCAGGGCTCGGACTCGGGCTCGGCCCCGGAAGACGACGAACTCCGCCTTGCCCGACCCAGGGCTCGGACTCGGGCTCGGCCCCGGAAGACGATGAACTCCGCCTCGCCCGACCCGGGGCTCGGACATGACCTCGACCTCGGAAGACCGACTCGACCCCGACCTCGGAGGAGCCTCCGCCTCGCCCGACCCAGGGCTCGGACTGACCACGTCACAGGGGGGCCATCATTACCCTATCCCTAGCTAGCTCAGGCTACGGGTAATAGGACCGGAGTCCCATCTGGCTTGCCCCGGTAAACAGATAATGATGGCGCCCCGCGTGCTCCATGACGACGGCGGCTCTCAGCCCCTTACGGAAGCAAGGAGACGTCATCAAGGACTCGACAGCCCCGACAGCTGTCCTTCCGCAAGGCCCCAACGCTCCTCCGACGGCCACGACATCACATGAACAGGGTGCCAAAACCTCTCTGGCTGCCACGACGGCATGTACTTAGGGCACTAGCTCCTCTCTGCTAGACACGATAGCGCACTGCTACACCTCCCATTGTACATCTGGACCCTCTCCTTACGCCTATAAAAGGAAGGTCCAGGGCTCTCTTACAAAGAGGT
Organism: Zea luxurians; assembly: GCA_029449295.1. Classification (NCBI taxonomy): domain Eukaryota; kingdom Viridiplantae; phylum Streptophyta; class Magnoliopsida; order Poales; family Poaceae; genus Zea; species Zea luxurians. The sequence goes on from JAOPSE010000012.1 coordinate 72,061,992, forward strand.
TGGCCGCGCGGGAGGACGGGACGGCACGTAGGGTCCCTCGCTCTCCCCCCACATGGACGGTTGTAACCCCCTACTGCAAGCGCACCCGACCTGGGCGCAGGACAACACGGAGGCCGCGGGTTTCCCCTTTTTTCCCCTCTCTTCTACCCCCCTTCGTGCTCCGTCTCGCGCCGACCCATCTGGGCTGGGACACGCAGCGACAATTTACTCGTCGGTCCAGGGACCCCCCGGGGTCGAAACGCCGACAGTTGGCGCGCCAGGTAGGTGCCTGCTGCGTGTTGATGAACAGCTCCCTGTCAAGCTCCAGATGGGTAGTCTCCAGCAACCTTTCCAACCCGGGACGGTGCTCCGTTTCGGGAGTCTTGAGTTCATGTCCCTCGACGGCAGCTACGACATGATACTCCTTCCTCCGCCGCGCGACGGCGACAATGGCGGCTGACAACCCGCCTGCCGGCGGTGGAATCGACGACGTCTTCCCCACGATGAGGAAGAACAACATCCGAGTTTGTCCCGTCACCTCCCCCGCCGACGGAGGAGGAGGCGGGGCAACCGTGGCCAAGCAGGAGGCGGCACCTCGTCGGCTGTCGAGCGAGTCGACGGCACCGGCGCCCCGACGGGGGACACGTCGGGCGTCGACCTCGCGTTTGAGACGAAGACGAGCGCCATTTCCCCGCGACACGCCAACTCCAAGCGGACGGATGACGCAAGCACGCTCACGAAGGACTTGCTGGGCGTCACCCTCGTACCTGAGACGACGGTGCAGTCCGCCCCCGACGTGACAACGTCACCACCTGTCGACCAAGAGGTACCGACCGATTCCCATCTCATGCCTTTTGGATTCGGCCTCGACCCACCAAGCGACCCCGCTTTGGTGGAAGCCTTCATAGAGGCACGCACCAACCCTCCGGGGTATCATATGCGGTCACCCTGGGACCGGCTGACGGCCGTCTCGACCTACGGACCCTCGGGTTCCGAGGAAGATGACGAGCCCGACTTTGGTTGGGATTTCTCCGGGCTCGGTAACCCCAGTGCCATGCGGGACTTCATGACTGCATGCGACTACTGCCTTTCCGATTGTTCTGACGGTAGCCGCAGCTTCGGCGACGGAGACTGTGGCCCAAGTCATGAATGTTTCCACGTCGATCTAGGGGGTCCTGACGAAGGCAACCATCTTGGTATACCGGAAAACGGTGATCCCCCTAGGCCTGTGCCTCGCGTTGACATCCTTCGAGAGCTAGCTATGGTCCCAATCCCTGCGGGGGGTCAGGACGCACACCTCGAGCAAATCCACGAGATGCAGGCCAGGCTCGACGAGGGGGCAGGAACACTTGAGCCGCTCCGCCGAAACATCGGGCAGGAATGGGTAGACCAAGCTCCGGCCGGAGAAGCGCGTCATCTACCCCAGGGCATCTAGCTCCGCATCACCGACGACGTCAGGGCAAGGCCACCACCGGCTTCTAGTGGGGTCGGCCAGAACCTGGCTGCAGCAGCGATACTTCTCCGCGCAATGCCGGAACCATCAACCACCGAAGGGCAGCGGATCCGGGGAGAGCTCAAGAATCTCCTAGAGGATGCCGCGGTCCGACGGGCCGAGAGCTCTGCCTCCCGAAGGCAGGGATACCCCTCGGAGCACCGCGCTGCGACTTCCCGATTCGTGAGGGAAGCCTCGGTCCACACCGGGCGCACGCGCAACACAGCGCCTGCGGCCCCAGGACGCCTCGGCAACGAGCACCACCACCGCAACCATCGAGCCCGCCTCAACGAGAGGGTGCGCCGAGGCTACCACCCCAGGCGTGGGGGACGCTACGACAGCGGGGAGGATCGGAGTCCCTCGCCCGAACCACCCGGCCCGCAGGCTTTCAGCCGAGCCATACGACGGGCGCTGTTCCCGACCCGGTTCCGAACCCCAACTACCATCACAAAGTACTCGGTGGAGACAAGGCCGGAACTGTGGCTCGTGGACTACCGGCTGGCCTGTCAACTGGGTGGAACGGACGATGACAACCTCGTCATCCGCAACCTCCCCCTGTTCCTCTCCGACTCCGCTCGGGCCTAGCTGGAGCATCTGCCTCTGGGGCAGATCTCCAACTGGGATGACCTGGTCCAAGCCTTTGCGAGTAATTTCCAGGGCACGTACGTGCGCCCTAGGAACTCCTGGGATCTCTGAAGCTGCCGCCAGCAGCCGGGAGAGTCTCTCCGGGACTACATCCGGTGATTCTCAAAGCAGGACACCGAGCTGCCCAACGTCATCGATTCGGATGTCATCGGCGCGTTCCTCACCGGTACCACCTGCTGCGACCTGGTGAGCAAGCTGGGTCGCAAGACCCCCACCAGGGCGAGCGAGCTGATGGACATCGCCACCAAGTTCTCCTCTGGCCAGGAGGCGGTTGAGGCCATCTTCTGGAAGGACAGGCAGCCCCAGGGCCGCCAGCCGGAAGATGTTCCCGAGGCGTCCGCTCAACGCGGCACCAAGAAGAAAGGCAAGAAGAAGTCGCAAGCGAAACGCGACGCCGCCGACGTGGACCTTGTCGCCGCCGCTGAGTACAACAACCCTCGGAAACCTCCCGGAGGCGCCAATCTCTTCGACAAGATGCTCAAGGAGCCATGCCCCTATCATCAGGGACCCGTCAAGCACACCCTTGAGGAATGCGCCATGCTTCGGCGCCACTTTCATAGGGCCGGGCCACCTGTGGAGGGTGGTAGGGCCCACCACGACGACAAGAAGGAGGATCACAAGGCAGAGGAGTTCCCCGAGGTCCGTGACTGCTTCATGATCTACGATGGGCAAGCGGCGAATGCCTCGGTTCGGCACCACAAGCAAGAGCGTCGGGAGATCTGCTCGGTAAAGGTGGTGGCGCTAGTCTACCTAGACTGGTCCGACAAGCCCATCACCTTCGACCAGGGCGATCACCCCGACCGCGTGCCGAGCCCGGGGAAATATCCGCTCGTTGTCGACCCCGTCATCGGCAATGTCAGGCTCACTAAGGTCCTCATGGACGGGGGCTGCAGCCTCAACATCATCTACGCCGAGACCCTCGAGCTCCTGCAGATCGATCTGTCCTCGGTCCGGGCCGGTGCGGCGCCTTTTCACGGGATCATCCCCAGGAAACGCGTCCAACCCCTTGGACGACTCGATCTGCCTGTCTGCTTCGGGACTCCCTCCAACTTCAGAAGGGAAACCCTCACGTTTGAGGTGGTCGAGTTCCGAGGAACCTACCACGCAGTACTAGGGAGGCCATGCTACGCCAAGTTCATGGCCGTCCCCAACTACACCTACCTCAAGCTCAAGATGCCGGGCCCCAACGGGGTCATCACCGTCGGCCCCACGTACCCACACGCGTACGAATGCGACGTAGAGTGCATGGAGTACGCCGAGGCCCTCGCCGAATCCGAGGCCCTCATCGCCGACCTGGAGAGCCTCTCCAAGGAGGCGCCAGACGTGAAGCGCCATGCCGGCAACTTTGAGCCATCGGAGACGGTTAAGTCCGTCCCTCTCGACCCCAGCAACGACGCCTCCAAGCAGATCCGGATCGGCTCCGAGCTCGACCCCAAATAGGAAGCAGTTCTCGTCGACTTTCTCCGCGCAAACGCCAAAGTTTTCGCGTGGAGTCCCTCGGACATGCCTGGCATACCGAGGGTTGTCGCTGAGCACTCGCTGGATATCCGAGCTGGAGCCCGACCCGTGAAGCAACCTCTACGCCGATTCGACGAAGAAAAGCGCAGAGCCATAGGCGAGGAGATCCACAAGCTGATGGCCGCAGGGTTCATCAAAGAGGTATTCATCCCGAATGGCTTGCCAACCCCGTGCTTGTGAGAAAGAAAGGAGGGAAATGGCGGATGTGTGTAGACTACACTGGTCTAAACAAAGCATGCCCAAAAGTTCCCTATCCTCTGCCTCGCATCGATCAAATCGTGGATTCCACTGCGGGATGCGAAACCCTGTCTTTCCTCGATGCCTACTCAGGGTATCACCAAATCAGGATGAAAGAGTCCGACCAGCTCGCGACTTCTTTCATCACACCTTTTGGCATGTACTGCTATGTTACTATGCCATTTGGTTTGAGGAATGCGGGTGCGACGTACCAAAGGTGCATGAACCACGTGTTCGGCGAACACATTGGTCGAACGGTCGAGGCTTATGTCGATGACATCGTAGTCAAGACGAGGAAAGCCTCCGACCTCCTTTCTGACCTTGAAACGACATTCCGGTGTCTCAAGGTGAAAGGCGTAAAACTCAATCCCGAGAAGTGTGTCTTCGGAGTCCCCTGAGGCATGCTCTTGGGTTTCATCGTCTCCGAGCGGGGCATCGAGGCCAACCTGGAGAAAATCGCGGCCATCACCAACATGGGGCCCATCAAGGACTTGAAAGGCGTACAGAGGGTCATGGGATGCCTTGCGGCTCTGAACCGTTTCATCTCGCGCCTTGGCGAAAGAGGCCTACCTCTGTACCGCCTCTTAAGAAAGACTGAGTGCTTCACTTGGACCTCTGAGGCCGAGGAAGCCCTCGGGAACCTGAAGGCGCTCCTTATGAACGCGCCCATCTTGGTGCCCCCCGACGCCGGAGAAGCCCTCTTGATCTACGTCGCCGCTACCACTCAGGTGGTCAGCGCCACGATCGTGGTTGAGAGACAAGAAGAAGGGCATGCATTGCCCGTCCAGAGGCCGGTTTACTTCATCAGTGAGGTACTATCCGAGACCAAGATCCACTACCCGCAAATTCAGAAGCTGCTGTACACTGTGATCCTGACGCGGCGAAAGTTGCGACACTACTTCGAGTCTCATCCGGTGACTGTGGTGTCATCCTTCCCCCTAGGGGAGATCATCCAGTGCCGAGAGGCCTCGGGTAGGATTGCAATGTGGGCGGTGGAAATCATGGGCGAGACGATCTCGTTCGCCCCTCGGAAGGCCATCAAGTCCCAAATCTTGGCGGACTTTGTGGCTGAATGGGTCGACACCCAGCTCCCGGCGGCTCCGATCCAGCCGGAACTCTGGACCATGTTTTTCGATGGGTCGCTGATGAAAACAGGGGCAGGCGCGGGCCTGCTCTTCATCTCGCCCCTCGGGAAACACCTACGCTACGTGCTGCGCCTCCATTTCCCGGCGTCCAACAACGTGGCTGAGTACGAAGCTCTGGTCAACGGGTTGCACATCGCCATTAAGCTAGGGGTCCGACGCCTCGACGCTCGCGGCGACTCGCAGCTCGTCATCGACCAAGTTATGAAAAACTCCCACGATCGCGACCCGAAGATGGAAGCCTACTGCGATGAGGTTCGGTGCCTGGAGGACAAGTTCTACGGGCTCGAGCTCAACCACATCGCTCGACGACACAACGAGACTGCGGACGAGCTGGCTAAGATAGCCTCGGGGCGGACAACGGTTCCCCCGGACGTCTTCTCCCGAGACCTACATCAACCCTCAGTGAAGACCGACGACACGCCTGAGCCCGAGAAGGCCTCGGCCCAGCCCGAGGCACCCTCGGCACAACCCGAGGCACCCTCGGCTCGGCCCGAGGCACCCACGGCCCCCGAGGGTGAGGCACTGCGCGTCGAGGAAGAGCGGAGTGGGGTCCAGCCTAATCGAAACTGGCAGACCCCGTACCTGCAATATCTCCACCAAGGAGAACTGCCCCTCGACCAAGCCGAGGCTCGGCGACTGGCGCGGCGCGCCAAGTCGTTTATCTTACTGGGTGACGGGAAGGAGCTCTACCACCGCAGCCCATCCGGCATCCTCCAGCGGTGCAAATCCATCGCCGAAGGCCAGGAGCTCTTACAAGAAATACACTCGGGGGCTTGCGGTCATCACGCAGCGCCCCGAGCCCTTGTTGGAAATGCCTTCCGACAAGGTTTCTACTGGCCGACCGCGGTGGCCGATGCCACTAGAATTGTCCGCGCCTGCCAAGGGTGTCTATTCTATGCGAGGCAGACCCACTTGCCCACTCAGGATCTGCAGACAATACCCATCACCTGGCCGCTTGCTGTGTGGGGACTGGACCTTGTCGGTCCCTTGCAGAAGGCACCCGGGGGCTACACGCACCTGCTGGTCGCCATCGACAAATTCTCCAAGTGCATCGAGGTCCGACCCCTAAACAGCATCAGATCCAAACAGGCGGTGGCATTCTTCACCAACATCATCCATCGCTTTGGGGTCCCGAACTCCATCATCACCGACAACGGCACCCAGTTCACCGGTAGAAAGTTCCTGGACTTCTGCGAGGATCACCATATCCAGGTAGACTGGGTCGCCGTGGCTCACCCCATGACGAATGGGCAGGTGGAACGTGCCAACGGCATGATTCTACAAGGACTCAAGCCGAGGATCTACAGCGACCTCCACAAGTTCGGCAGGCGATGGATGAAGGAACTCCCCTCGGTGGTCTAGAGTCTGAGGACAACACCGAGCCGAGCCACGGGCTTCACACCGTTCTTTCTAGTCTATGGGGCCGAGGCCGTCTTGCCCACGGACTTAGAATACGGTTCCCCGAGGACGAGGGCGTACGACGACCGAAGAAACCAGATCGACCGAGAAGACTCACTGGACCATCTCGAAGAGGCTCGGGACATGGCCTTACTACACTCGGCACGGTACCAGCAGTCCCTGCGACGCTACCATGCCCGAGGGGTTCGGTCCCGAGACCTCCAAGTGGGCGACCTGGTGCTTCGGCTGCGACAAGACGTCCGAGGGCGGCACAAGCTCACGCCTCCCTGGGAAGGGCCGTTCGTCGTCGCCAAGGTTCTGAAGCCCAGGACATACAAGCTGGCCAACAGCCAAGGCGAGGTCTACAGCAACGCTTGGAACATCCGACAGCTACATCGCTTCTACCCTTAAGATGCTTTCCAGTCGTTCGTACACCTCGTTCACACACAAAGTCTAACCATCAAGGAAGGGTCAGCCTTGCCTCGGCAAAGCCCGACCCTCCCTCGGGGTCTAGAAGGGGGGAACCCCCTCCGCGTCAAAATTTTCCTTGGAAAAAGTCTTTCTGCCAGAATGTCTTTCGTGCTTTTTGACTACTTCAAAAGTGGGGTCCTAAAAACGATGGAGTACACATAAGCAGCCAAGGCCGACCGAGCCGAGGGACTCCTACGCCTCCGGGATACGGATACCTCACTCATCACCTTCTACGATAAGTAACTCACGCTCGGATAAGCGATTCCGCCGATCGAACAAGTCTTAATGCTCGGAGACCTTTCTGCCGAAACGATTTTTCGGGTCTTCTCGACTACATCGTTAGCAGAATCCTACAGACGAGTAAGAGTACACGTAAGCGGCAAGAGCGATCGAGCCGAGGGACTCCTACGCCTCCGGGATACGGATACCTCACTCATCACCTTCCGTGAAAAGTAACTCTCGCTCGAACAAACAATTCTGTTACCGACGAATAAGTCTTGATACTCAAAACAAAGGGAAAAAGAAACACAGCTTTACAACACAGCGACAGTATGTTTGGGCCTCGGCGGCCGCAAAAAACATACGCACACTACAAGGTAAACCGATCCTGCAGGTTCGGACCTCGATGGAGGGGGAGCAGCAGCACCCTCGACGTCAACACCACCTTCGACGAAGTCCGACCGAGCCTCGAACGGCAACACAGTCGGAGGATCTCCGCTCCGAAGGACGACATCAGCACCACGCCCGGGCCATCGCCGCCAGGGTCTCCTCCAGGAGTCCGGCTCGAGCAGACGGCTCGGCCGGTCGCCCCGAAGCCTCAGCCGGCTGTCCCCCGAGGGCATAAGCCCGACCCATGTCCTTGGCAACTCGACTCCGGCGCCGGTCCCGCCAGCGGACGGCCCGGTCAGGCTCCAGCCGACGAAGTCTTCTTTTCGAGCCAACTCTGCCTCTGTCCACGCTGATACCGCTGCCTCCGGCTCCGGCTCATCGAAGAGCGGCCGAGGGTTTCCTTTAACTAAGCAAGAGAAGCCTCGGGCGACAAGGCCGACTGAGCCGAGGGACTCCTACACCTCCGGGATACGGATACCTCACTCATCACCTTTGCACGAGGCAACACACACTTGGTGAAGCGGTTCAGTTAGCTGACAGGCGAGTCCTAGTGCTCGGAATGAGGGAAAAACACGGCTTCACGCCAAAAGATACATACATGTTCAGGCCCCGATAGCCACAATGAACAAACACCGGCACTCAAGGTGCCATTACAAACCCCCCATGTTGGAGGGCCTGCGGGGCGACAAAACCCCTGGTAGCTCGCCGACGCCCGCTCCGAAGTGGCCAAACAACAGCAGCGATGACCTCAGGGCGGACGCTGCTGCGACGAGCTCCTCGCCCATGCCCCCACTCGAGGGGCGAGGACAAGCTATCAAAGCAAAAGAGCCGGAGGCCCGGAGCACGCATGGTGGCGGTGACCCCGTCGGCGACGAGGACTTCTTCAGCCGCCGCCACCTCAGCGCCGACGACGGAAACCACCTGCCCACCGGCAGATTCCCACTCGGATCCTCCCGGACGAGCGAAGCACCGACCTCCGCGCAGAGGCACCGTGCCGGGGCAAAGGCATGACAGCCCCAGAACACGAACGCTGCCCTAGCAGCGCGCACGTCTTGGGCGGTCCCCCGGTGCGCGCGGCGCGACAACCGCTCTCACGGCGGGAGGGGACACCGGGAGCCGAACCAGGCCAGCTGAGCCAGCGAGCCCAACGCGCTGAAGCTGACGACGCTCGCCGCCGACTAGCCCCGCGTTGTCGAAGTCTGGCCCTCCCGCTAGGCCGGTGAGCGCCCTCTCCCTTGAATGCTGAGGGAGAAGGTGTCCCGCCGACCCGTGCAGGAGGTAGAGCTCCGGCTCAGCCCGGCCTCCGCCCCAGCCAGGATGACGAAGATCCTTGAAGCTGAGGGCGGAACCAAGATCGCAGCCCGACTCGCTTCTCCCCACCACCGAACTGGTGGTCACCGTCTTGGGTGACCACCGGCGAGGGATGCAGCCGGGCTGCCTGACGAAAATCCTTGAAGCCGAACGATGGCTGAAAGGTACCAACTTCCGCGAAGTTGCGTTCCCCCAACGACGACAAGGCGGAAGAACCACGGGCGCCCCCATCTGGGGGCTCGAAAGGTGGAAAGACGCAATGCATAAGGAGAGCACGAAGACATGGTTGCCTTTCAAGGGGGTCACCCTCTTGCGTCCTCAGCCGTCGCGGGCTGAGTCTTCTCCAACACGCTCCAAGGTCCTCCCCCTACGACACGGGGGTTGGGCCCCGCGCGTCATGCAAGCTGGCGCAGGGCAGACAGAGCCAAACCGCCGCGCACGGTGCGCGCAACTGCCCAGCGGTTACGAGCATTTCTCCACTTTCGCCCAGGCCAGCGGGTGAAAGGGCGGGCCGCCATGAAGGCGGCATGCAACCGCACCCAGAGGGGCGCACCCTTTCGACTTCGACGCATCCAGCATGGAGGCCTAGGCCCACACGTCATGTAACCGGCGCGCCGGTTACTACGTGCAAGAAACTGCACTGCCACTCGCGCCAGTACCACGCCTTCTCGACTGTGGAACCAGTACTGCGACTCGAGGCGACCCTGCGCATGACCCGACAGTGCCAACCGAGCACATCGGTCACGGGTCGGTCAGCCGCGGGAGAGGGCGCGACGGTCGATACGGCCAGAAATGGGCCGGCAGTAATGGCAGTGGCAGGCGGGCGGAAGCGGCAGTCGAGTCGTCAGCAAGCTCACGCCCCCTCCTGGGATAGCGAAAGGACCTTCTCCCACGGAGTGAAGACGACGCGTCCGTGTCCCGTTCCTCGAACGGCTCGCGCACGCACAACGGCCGCACCGTGAACCACTCGTCCCGTCGCATTAACTCTGCGGCAGGATAGGCGGCACCTTTGGCAGGCGAAGCAGGCGACGCTTCACCTCCGCCATAATGACCTCGTCAAAAAAGGTGCGCCACGTCATTCGATTTCGTATCCTTTTCCACTTCCTCTTTCTCTCTCTTGCCTCAGGGATCGGGAAAGGGGATACTCCGAAAGGGATCCTTCTCCACGAAGGAAGCGGGCCCCGAGCCCCCCTACTGATCAGAGGCTCAAAGGCTGGCCCCTCGGAAGGGTTCAACAGCCGCCTCAGAGCACCCGGGCTCCGCGCCCACTATTGGTCAGAGGTTCGAAGGTCGGCCCCTCGAAAGGGTTCAACGGCCGCCTCAGGCCACTCGGGCTCCGCGCCCACTACTGGTTAGAGGTTCGAAGGCCGGCCCCTCGAAAGGGTGCAACGGCCGCCTCAAGCCACTCGGGCTCCGCGCCCACTACTGATCAGGGGTTCGAAGGCTGGCCCCCGAAGGGTTCGATAGCTGCCTCAGACGCAGAGCGAGGGATGACCCTAGGTACGTTCGATACATAATCGAGGCTCGGGCTACGCTCCCGAGGTACCCTAGGACATTTCCGAGACCAACGGGAACGATTTTGTAACGGAATCCCACCAGAGGGAGGCATCGAGCCCTCAGACCCCGTCAAAAGGGGACCAGGTCCGGCAAATCACCCGCAGGTACTTTTGGAGTGCGCCTCCGGGCCACTAGCCGACCCCTAACAAATGGGGCACGGGCGTCCACTCGGATTACCCGTTAGCAACTCACTGGAGACACCATGTTCGCTGCCCTCCGAGGGCAACATGGCGCTTTCCCCCGTCCTCCTTGCGGATAGGCGACGCAGGGGCGTATGTAAAAAGCCGAGTCTGTCCCTGACCGTCCTCTCGCTCTGTGCGGAGGCTCAGGGGCTGCTCCCGCAAACCCGACCCCGACCAAACCGTTGACAGCGTCAACATACCAGCCCGAGAACTTGGGACTCGACTGTTAACCCGGGCTATGGCCAGTTCGCATGAGGGAGCAGCCAGACCGGCCGAAGCGTTACAAAACGTACTAAGACCTTGAAGGAGTCAAACTACTCCTCCGAGGCCTCGGGGGCTACACCCGGCGGGTGCGCTCGCGCGCACCCACCGGAACAAAAAGCAACCGAGGAAGGCCGGTCCCCTTGCAAAAAAGTGCGACAAAAGCCTCCAAGCGAGTATCAACACTCCCTTCGAAGCTCGGGGGCTACTGTCGGGGACCATAATTAGAGGTACCCCCAAAACTCCTAATCTCAGCTGGTAACCCCCATCAGCACTAAGCTGCAAAGGCCTGATGGGTGCGATTAAGCCAAGGCTCGATCCACTCAAGGGACACGACCTCGCCTCGCCCGAGCCCAGCCTCGGGCAAGGGCAGCCGACCCCGGAAGATTCACGTCTTGCCCGAGGACCCGCTCAAGCGACGGACACACATTCGGCTCGCCCGAGGCCCAGTCTTCGCCAAGAAGCAACCTTGGCCAGATCGCCACACCGACCGACCGAATCGCAGGAGCATTTAATGCAAGGATGGCCTGGCACCTTATCCTGTCACGCGCCCTTCAGTTGACAGAGCTGAAAGTGACCGCAGTCACTTCACCGCTCCACTGACCGGCCTGACAAGAAGACAGCGCCGCATGCGTCGCTCCGACTGTTGTGCCACTCGACAGAGTGAGGCTGACAGCAGCCAAGTCTGGCCTCGGGCGCCATAGGAAACTCTGCCTCGCCCGACCCTAGGGCTCGGACTCGGGCTCGACCCCGGAAGACGATGAACTCCGCCTCGCCCGACCCCAGGGCTCGGACTCGGGCTCGGCCCCAGAAGACGACGAACTCCGCCTCGCCCGACCCTAGGGCTCGGACTCGGGCTCGGCCCCGGAAGTCGACGAACTCCGCCTCGCCTGACCCCAGGGCTCGGACTTGGGCTCGGCCCCGGAAGACGATGAACTCCGCCTCGCCCGACCCGAGGCTCGGACACGACCTCGACCTCGGAAGACCGACTCGACCCCGACCTCGGAGGAGCCTCTGCCTCGCCCGACCTAGGGCTCGGACCGACCACGTCACAGGGGGGGCCATCATTACCCTATCCCTAGCTAGCTCAGGCTACGGGTAACAGGACCAGCGTCCCATCTGGCTCGCCCCGGTAAACAGATAATGATGGCGCCCCGCGTGCTCCATGATGACGGTGGCTCTCAGCCCCTTACGGAAGCAAGGAGACGTCAGCAAGGACTCGACAGCCCCGACAGCTGTCCTTCCGCAAGGCCCCAACGCTCCTCCGACGGCCACGACATCACATGAACAGGGTGCCAAAACCTCTCTGGCTGCCACGACGGCATGTACTTAGGGCACTAGCTCCTCTCTGCTAGACACGATAGCGCACTGCTACACCTCCATTGTACACCTGGACCCTCTCCTTACGCCTATAAAAGGAAGGTCCAGGGCTCTCTTACAAAGAGGTTGGCCGCGTGGGAGGACGGGACGGCGCGTAGGGTCCCTCGCTCTCCCCCCCATGCGGACGCTTGTAACCCCCTACTACAAGCGCACCCGACCTGGGCGCAGGACAACACGGAGGCCGCGGGTTTCCCCTTTTTTCCCCTCTCTTCTACCCCCTTCGTGCTCCGTCTCGCGCCGACCCATCTGGGCTGGGACACGCGGCGACAATTTACTCATCGGTCCAGGGACCCCCCGGGGTCGAAACGCCGACAACAGTATTAAAAGAGATAATCAATCTTCATCTCCTACTAATCATCCCTTCATGATAATCTCTTGAGAGATGAAGGTTAAGGTTTCATCGAATGAATTGTGATTTATTATTATGAGTGAATAAATGAATGTGTAAGAGATATTTATAAGTTTGAACATGACAACTAGTCTTACACATCAATAGTATATTTCTCTTCCTTCATATATTAAATTTACAAACATACCTTCGACTCTAGGAAATGACTCAGAGCAAAAGTAAAGAGAAGATTACACACATCAATTGTTCGGCCCTCCACAAAAGGTCATTTATGCAGTGCACTGTTCATCTATTTATAGCGGAACATACAGCTTCATATGAGATTACATTTATGCCCTCAAGGATTACACACAGGATTTACAAATAATACAGGGGCAACATCGTATTTTGCCTTCATCGTTTAGGATGACACCTTCCTCTTGCATCATCTTCTTGTGTTGTTATGGCGAAGCTACCTTCATCGCCCTCCACCACTCCGCATCGAAGCTATTCCGGTGCCGAAGCTCCTATGATATCCGTCAATACGTTGATAACAAATGGTTAGTTGTTTTTTGAGGACCTTCGCAAGATGAAAGCCCCCAATAGTAGCCCTCGCATTATTAGTTTGTTTCTTTGTAGCAAACTCAGACTACGAAACGAACGAAGGCCTTAGGCCGAAGGTCCGAAAAACACCTTTCCTTCGCTAGAATAGAAAAACGTTCTAAATTGTGGGGACCACTTTGCAATGGTGTTTTGTATATATATATGAGGGTTGTGACAAAATATTTTTTCGTGCTACCGACTTAAGCTGTTTTGTTCTGAGCTATTGCAATTGCATTCGTTTTCTAGCTTCAGCTTTTTTGCTTAATCAAAATTGAGATGGCCAAAGATAAGAGAAGCCAAGACCTCGCACTGGTGGGATTTATAAAGATATGGAGAGAACCAACACTAAAAAAATAACCAGCAAAATTCTTGCTGGATTATCTGAAGATTTCGAGGGCAGTGATGACTTTGATTTTGACAGTGGTGCGGAAGATGCCGAAGATCGACCATGGAGGCCAAGTCATGTTGTCTTCGAAAAAATCACTGTTAAGAAAGGGTAGATTGAAGCAATGAAAGGCAAATATTTTCACGACATATCTGTAGTGAGGGCCGGAGGAGAGAACACCGTTCCTCTTCCTAAGGCAGACGAAGTGGTGGTGTTCCAAAGTTTAATGAAGGCTCAACTTCTCTTTCCCTTGCACAAGATGCTAGTCGAAGTGCTGAAGAGATTTGAGATATTCCTTCATCAGCTCACTCCTGAAGCTTTGATTAAAGTTGGAGTTTTCATCTGGGCGATGAGGAGACAAGAGCTGGACCTAGACGCCGACTACTTCTACAATATCCACAAATTACCTTACCAGACGAAGGCAGTTGGGAAGGAACAATATCATAACAATTTTGGCTGCTACTCCTTCGCATATCGCTCTGATGTGAGACATCATGTTCCGATCTTTCGAAAGAGGTGGCCAGGGTCATGGATGAAGCAATGGTTTTATGTTAAGAATAACTTGGTTGAGAGGGAGGATGTGGGGGATGTGATTCAACGACCCATTCAATCACGCTTCGACATCAGGACGCCTACGATCGTGAAGAGCGAAAAAGCTCAAGCATGCCTGGTAGCCTTCAACACCGTGTGTAGTTACATTGGCTTTAGAGATTTGGTTCAAGACCATATAGCCTTCAGGGTATGGCCGCTTGTTAATAAATGGGAAATACCGAAGGAAACTGATACCAGCTCAAGCGAAGGCAGCCTTGTGTATTTCAAATATACGTACTGCTACAGGGATAAATTTGGTGAACCGAATGATGACTGGCTAGAAGCCATTGAAGCGACTAGTGATGAATTATTAGGGATATACACTAAGGCTAAAGATGAAGCTATGAATACTGCCTTTAGTGCCCGGGGGAAAAGGAGATTGAACAGAGTATTTGATGTTATTGGATTTGTCTATCATGACTACTGCTTTCCCGCACGGAAAAAAGTTATGAAAAGGAAAATCGCAGCAACAACTTCCTCCACTACGCCGAAGCAAAAGAAGGCGAAAGTTCTAACCTACCGGTTGAAGTCGTACTACTTAGAGAGGGCTGCAAAATTGCCTACTTGTAAGACCCAAAATTAGTAGAGAAAAAAAAATAGAAACAAAGTATCATAATGCTTTGGAAAATTAGGAAAATAAGAAAAATGATGAGAAAAGAATTTTTTTTTTCTTTTAAAGAAAACCATTTATACAACCCATGAGATAAATAACAAGGAGAATAAAGCTTAACTTAGTAAAATTAAAATAATATGGTTTATATTCACCTTTGGGTTCCAATTGATACATTTGAAAAATCTGAAAACTAAAATAGAAGTATAAATTTGAATTTGGAATAGAAAATGAAAATATAAAATAGAGAAGAAAGGAAAATGTTTATGGACCCATTTATTCCCCACCCATAAATATATGTCAAGGGAAAGTAAAACCATACAAATAGATAAAAATATAAACTAGTGCCATAAACATGTTGAAACCCTAGCTTGAGGTATATTCGAAATTTAAGTCTTGAATCAAAATTTGATTTGAAAATGGAGTAGAAATAAGAAAAGAAAAGATGAAGAAGCCAATTGGGCTGCTGCTCCACATTTCGGCCCAGATCACCCTAGTGCCGCGCCGACCCATCTCTGCTTTCTAGCCCAGCCGGCCCATCAATCCCGTGGCCTTTTCTTTTTCTCCGGTGTGTATGGCGCGTGGGCCCCTCTAGTCAGAGTTATCACCTACCTGTGCGCATGGAGCTCAACAAACCCAGAGCGAATCCCGCTGAAATCACGCCGCCAAATTCGAGTTCGGCTCGGACTCTGGGCCCCTATAAATCACGCCGAGACTTGCCTTGGTCGCTCTGTGGGTTCACCTTGAATTGACGGAGTTGGAGCGCGGGCACTACAGCCTCCTCCACGGCGGCGAGCCGGATGACCATATGAAGGAGTGGGAGGAGTTCCTCAAGGGGGAGGAGGACTTCATCAACGACGACGACCGATTCAACATCGCCGACCGTATCCGCGCGCTTTTCCCCAAGATCGACGTCGCCCCGCTGGACGGATTCGTCTCCCTCGACGAGCTCACCACCTGTGCACTCGGCACCGCGGCTGGAAAACCCGATTACATCATCACCAGTAAGAAACCCGCCAATCGCTTTACCCTCGGCTGCGTTGCGACTAGAATGCTTCATTGGGGCGCGGGGTTGCTGATGCGCCAGCGAGATTCTCGCCATAGGAAGCTCTACGCCACTGCCTGGGTGCTCTGGGCGCCGCCGTGCACACCTTCTGCCGCCGCTCCGTGGTCAATGGGGGGGGGGAAACGAGATAAAACTAAGGAGTGTTGAGCCTGCCCGTCTATTTCTTGATGAACGACTTGGATCGGGCCAACGATTCAATCACCCGGTGATCGATCCTGAGCCGTAGGATATGATCCGGTGGATCTGATTTGATATTGCCCATTTAAATCATCACCGTTGAATCCGGATCCAAGGGATGGCAGTGTGTAACGATTCGTGGGGGTTGGTTTCTAATCCGACCCGTCGATGTGTGATCGTGCGGCCGAGATTCAACCGTACCCTTTCGCGTTGGCGATTTTGTTAAAGAGCCCCTGCAGAAAATAGAAATAAACCCGCCGTCCCTTAGTCACTGTACACTGAGTCTGGGAATTCTTACCCCGAGCCCCCTGTGCTTCTGTTTAATTGAGGCGCAGTCCAGATAACAGAGAAATAAGATTATTAATATTAAAAATTGATTTTTAGTAAAAAAATAAATCTTAAAACTTGTATAATTCATATTTGATTCATTTTAGCTCCAAATTGAACCATTCCAGTTTCTAAAATTTTGTAATAATATTCTTCATCTTTTTGTGCCTCTGTTTTGGCATGAAAAGCTCATTTAAATTTATCTAATACTTAATCTTGTATTAAATACATAAAAGCTACAAAAATTCATAACTTAAAATCTATAACTCCAAATTTAATGATTCCAGTTCCTGTGATCTTATTTTAATATGTAGATTATTAATATGTATTTTGCATATATGTTTGGTGTAATGTTAATTTTGCCTATACCATGTATGTTTGTATTGCTACGACTAGCAGTGAGGTCACGAATCATCTGAAGAGCAAGTTGGTACCTGGATTCTCAAGGCCCAGGCAAGTTGTGCCCTTGATCACTTCTTTTCACCTACTCATGTTCTAATTAATCATAATGATCTGCATAGGTTAATTTTGATGGGACCCAATAGGTTACCCTAGTTTGTCTATCTTTATACCTTGTTTACCACTGAACTTTCTGGGTAGTACTTGCTAGTGCTATATGTGGTTTTGGGTATGGAGATACACCATTCATGATTATACTTTTGTTATCAGTTGTTATTTATGGATCATGTTAAGATCATTATGTTAATTGGAACATGGAGAACCACCCGGGAAAACAGTGCTACCACGAGGGTGGAATGGGACGCCCTTGGCTGATTAATTAGGAAAGCTAGTGGAAGACTACCTTACCCGAAAGGGGCAAGGGCAGTAGGGGAGAGGTCAGTGTAGGGAGGCCCTCGGGAGGATTTTGCTGCGATGGCGGTCCTGCAAGGGATTCCTGCACTGGATCTTCCTATAAACTGTAGCGGGTTTTCGGAAGCTAGTGGAACTTTGTAAAGGCCTCGTAGTGGATCCCTAGCCATTCACCTCGGAAGTGTCTAAGGGCTTTGCAAACCCTGGCGACATGGGATACACGACTTGTGGGTAAAGATGCGCAACCTCTGCAGAGTGTAAAACTGGTATACTAGCCGTGCTCACGGTCATGAGCAGCTCGGACCCTCACATGATTAAATTATGGAACTTAAACTCAATTTGTCATATGCATTGCATCGCAGGTGAAGTTGTTACTTTTGTTCCACTATTTAACTGGGTTGGTATTTACTTATACTTAGTAACTGCTAATAAAATTTTGACCAACTTTAAAAGCAATGCTCAGCTCTAACCATCTTCTTTGGTAAGCCTTACACTTTATGAGCTCCCACCTTTGGTGAGTTCATGCACATTATTCCCCACAACTTGTTGAGCGATGAACGTATGTGAGCTCACTCTTGCTGTCTCACATACACCACAGGTCAAGACCAGGTACTGCAGAATGATGCTCATGGAGGATGCTGCGATGAGTTCGTGAGAGGTCTAGGTCGTCGTCTCCCAGTCAACTTTGGGTTGCTGGACCGTTGTCTCCTTATAATGTAATTATTTATTTTGTATAGAACTCCTGTTATATGTAAAGATGTGACATTCGATCCTGTGCCACTATACATCATATGTTTGAGACTTGGTCCCAGCATACCTGGTGTTTATGTTAACCCCGGGTTTTGGACCCATAAAATCCGGGTGTTACAGAAGTGGTATCAGAGGAATGTTGACTGTAGGACGAAACCTAGATAGAACTGGACAACCATTATCTACTTACCTTTGCTACTCTGATTCTTTCTAAACTTTTCTTAATCTTTTCTCATCTATTTCCGCTTTACTCTGATTATCCTTACCTTTTCTTTTTCTAAAAGACAAATGTGGAATGCACACTTTGAAATCCTGTGCCTAAAGTGACCTTTAGGAATAGGAGACCTACTCTTAGGAACAAAGACAAAACTATTTTTATCTATGTGCTTGAATGTTTGTTCTTATGATACTTGTCTGATTTGGATCTTTGATTGTGTGTGATGGGTTGTGGAATAATGTCCACAATTGCATCTGCATATACACATAGGTATAAGAATATATATATAAAATAACTAGACAAACTAAATTATCCTTCAATAAAGTAACTAGCCTAACAATACCCATCTTATCTTAAAAATTCTCCCTTATCTTAATAGATTCATCTCATCTCAAGAGATTTTATCCTACACTCATAGATCTATCTTATCTCAAAAGGTCTTAACTTATCCTAATGTATATAGATCCATCTTATCTTAAAAGATACTCTATTACTATTAATAGATTCATCTTGTCTTGAAAAGATTCTATCCTATCTTAATAGATCTAACTGACCTCAAAAGATTTTATCTTATCTTGAAAGATTCATCTTATCCTAACCACTTTACTTATCCCATCTGGATAGAACTAACTAGCTTTAAAAGACTGTACCTTAACCTTATGGATTCATCTTGCCCTAATAAGCATATTTACCCCACCCTAGTAACAACCAAGATCTAATCCAAAGTAATTAGATATTATCTAGTCTAATCTAGTTATATCCAACCTAATCCAGATTCTATCTAATCTAAATATGACCCAATCTAAAGTGAGTTATTAACAAGTTAGTTAAGTTGGTGATATAGGTTAGACACTGTCTCTACAAATATATCTTGACCTAAATTAATGTCTTATACCAACTCATCCTTGAACAATGACCTACCTACATCATATAATCCATCCTATCTTAAAAGATTCTAACATATCCTAATAATATATATCTTACCCTGATAAATCTATCTAACTTAAACTAGTCTAATCTAGATCATATCTAATTTAATATGGTCTAATCTAGTGTGAGTTACTTAATGCTGGTGGAAAGGATAAGGCCATACTCCTAAATCACTTAAGCCTAATTTGGAGACTTATATCAACTTGGCCATACACAACAACTCGACCTATATAACAAGTTACATAACTTACCCAATCAATAGAGTCTTAATAGATTGCATAATCTATCAACCACATCATGTAGACTATCTCACCCATATATATCTAATCGTGACAAAATTCTATCCTACCTTTGGATACCCACCTTATACGACTGGTTACCTCAATCTGAACATAAAACAAAGATTAAGCCCTACTAAAGAATCTTCAGATTATAACCAGCTACTAGCTTATTCATTCCGATTATTGAATAATTTCCTTTGCAAAACTATTACCATATGCCTCTAACTTTCATGGTCAATACCAGGAAAGGAAAGATTATCACGTAACCACAAACAGAAAATGAATCCTCCAAATCCTCCACCTGTTGAAATCGATCAAGTGGTTGCTACCCAAAGACTGGTAATACAACAGTTAACAGACCTGGTGACCGAGATGCAAAACCAGATAAGACAACAACGCGAGGAAGTACGTCAGGTCCGTCAAGAAATAAGGCAAGCACGGTTGGAGAGACAACAACAACAACAATTTCCACCACCACCACCAGCCCCACCAAGCTACATAGATATAGATTATGATGATTTGTAAGATCTAGATGTTACTTTAGTTAGTAGATGATATGATATTATTCTAGAAGGAATAATAAGGTCTATTGACCCCATGTTTTGTTAAAGGATTATGCCTCATGCAGAAGATTTCTTTGTTTGTGCATATGATCCAGGAACAATATGAGTATACATCCCTTTTATTACTAATCTCGAGGACGAGATTATTTTTAAGGGGGGTAGGATTTGTAAGACCCAAAATTAGTAGAGAAAAAAAAATAGAAACAAAGTATCATAATGCTTTGGAAAATTAGGAAAATAAGAAAAATGATGAGAAAAGAATTTTTTTTTCTTTTAAAGAAAACCATTTATACAACCCATGAGATAAATAACAAGGAGAATAAAGCTTAACTTAGTAAAATTAAAATAATATGGTTTATATTCACCTTTGGGTTCCAATTGATACATTTGAAAAATCTGAAAACTAAAATAGAAGTATAAATTTGAATTTGGAATAGAAAATGAAAATATAAAATAGAGAAGAAAGGAAAATGTTTATGGACCCATTTATTCCCCACCCATAAATATATGTCAAGGGAAAGTAAAACCATACAAATAGATAAAAATATAAACTAGTGCCATAAACATGTTGAAACCCTAGCTTGAGGTATATTCGAAATTTAAGTCTTGAATCAAAATTTGATTTGAAAATGGAGTAGAAATAAGAAAAGAAAAGATGAAGAAGCCAATTGGGCTGCTGCTCCACATTTCGGCCCAGATCACCCTAGTGCCGCGCCGACCCATCTCTGCTTTCTAGCCCAGCCGGCCCATCAATCCCGTGGCCTTTTCTTTTTCTCCGGTGTGTATGGCGCGTGGGCCCCTCTAGTCAGAGTTATCACCTACCTGTGCGCATGGAGCTCAACAAACCCAGAGCGAATCCCGCTGAAATCACGCCGCCAAATTCGAGTTCGGCTCGGACTCTGGGCCCCTATAAATCACGCCGAGACTTGCCTTGGTCGCTCTGTGGGTTCACCTTGAATTGACGGAGTTGGAGCGCGGGCACTACAGCCTCCTCCACGGCGGCGAGCCGGATGACCATATGAAGGAGTGGGAGGAGTTCCTCAAGGGGGAGGAGGACTTCATCAACGACGACGACCGATTCAACATCGCCGACCGTATCCGCGCGCTTTTCCCCAAGATCGACGTCGCCCCGCTGGACGGATTCGTCTCCCTCGACGAGCTCACCACCTGTGCACTCGGCACCGCGGCTGGAAAACCCGATTACATCATCACCAGTAAGAAACCCGCCAATCGCTTTACCCTCGGCTGCGTTGCGACTAGAATGCTTCATTGGGGCGCGGGGTTGCTGATGCCCCAGCGAGATTCTCGCCATAGGAAGCTCTACGCCACTGCCTGGGTGCTCTGGGCGCCGCCGTGCACACCTGCTGCCGCCGCTCCGTGGTCAATGGGGGGGGAAACGAGATAAAACTAAGGAGTGTTGAGCCTGCCCGTCTATTTCTTGATGAACGACTTGGATCGGGCCAACGATTCAATCACCCGGTGATCGATCCTGAGCCGTAGGATATGATCCGGTGGATCTGATTTGATATTGCCCATTTAAATCATCACCGTTGAATCCGGATCCAAGGGATGGCAGTGTGTAACGATTCGTGGGGGTTGGTTTCTAATCCGACCCGTCGATGTGTGATCGTGCGGCCGAGATTCAACCGTACCCTTTCGCGTTGGCGATTTTGTTAAAGAGCCCCTGCAGAAAATAGAAATAAACCCGCCGTCCCTTAGTCACTGTACACTGAGTCTGGGAATTCTTACCCCGAGCCCCCTGTGCTTCTGTTTAATTGAGGCGCAGTCCAGATAACAGAGAAATAAGATTATTAATATTAAAAATTGATTTTTAGTAAAAAAATAAATCTTAAAACTTGTATAATTCATATTTGATTCATTTTAGCTCCAAATTGAACCATTCCAGTTTCTAAAATTTTGTAATAATATTCTTCATCTTTTTGTGCCTCTGTTTTGGCATGAAAAGCTCATTTAAATTTATCTAATACTTAATCTTGTATTAAATACATAAAAGCTACAAAAATTCATAACTTAAAATCTATAACTCCAAATTTAATGATTCCAGTTCCTGTGATCTTATTTTAATATGTAGATTATTAATATGTATTTTGCATATATGTTTGGTGTAATGTTAATTTTGCCTATACCATGTATGTTTGTATTGCTACGACTAGCAGTGAGGTCACGAATCATCTGAAGAGCAAGTTGGTACCTGGATTCTCAAGGCCCAGGCAAGTTGTGCCCTTGATCACTTCTTTTCACCTACTCATGTTCTAATTAATCATAATGATCTGCATAGGTTAATTTTGATGGGACCCAATAGGTTACCCTAGTTTGTCTATCTTTATACCTTGTTTACCACTGAACTTTCTGGGTAGTACTTGCTAGTGCTATATGTGGTTTTGGGTATGGAGATACACCATTCATGATTATACTTTTGTTATCAGTTGTTATTTATGGATCATGTTAAGATCATTATGTTAATTGGAACATGGAGAACCACCCGGGAAAACAGTGCTACCACGAGGGTGGAATGGGACGCCCTTGGCTGATTAATTAGGAAAGCTAGTGGAAGACTACCTTACCCGAAAGGGGCAAGGGCAGTAGGGGAGAGGTCAGTGTAGGGAGGCCCTCGGGAGGATTTTGCTGCGATGGCGGTCCTGCAAGGGATTCCTTCACTGGATCTTCCTATAAACTGTAGCGGGTTTTCGGAAGCTAGTGGAACTTTGTAAAGGCCTCGTAGTGGATCCCTAGCCATTCACCTCGGAAGTGTCTAAGGGCTTTGCAAACCCTGGCGACATGGGATACACGACTTGTGGGTAAAGATGCGCAACCTCTGCAGAGTGTAAAACTGGTATACTAGCCGTGCTCACGGTCATGAGCAGCTCGGACCCTCACATGATTAAATTATGGAACTTAAACTCAATTTGTCATATGCATTGCATCGCAGGTGAAGTTGTTACTTTTGTTCCACTATTTAACTGGGTTGGTATTTACTTATACTTAGTAACTGCTAATAAAATTTTGACCAACTTTAAAAGCAATGCTCAGCTCTAACCATCTTCTTTGGTAAGCCTTACACTTTATGAGCTCCCACCTTTGGTGAGTTCATGCACATTATTCCCCACAACTTGTTGAGCGATGAACGTATGTGAGCTCACTCTTGCTGTCTCACATACACCACAGGTCAAGACCAGGTACTGCAGAATGATGCTCATGGAGGATGCTGCGATGAGTTCGTGAGAGGTCTAGGTCGTCGTCTCCCAGTCAACTTTGGGTTGCTGGACCGTTGTCTCCTTATAATGTAATTATTTATTTTGTATAGAACTCCTGTTATATGTAAAGATGTGACATTCGATCCTGTGCCACTATACATCATATGTTTGAGACTTGGTCCCAGCATACCTGGTGTTTATGTTAACCCCGGGTTTTGGACCCATAAAATCCGGGTGTTACACTACTGTAGAGACCTCAAAGGCAGAAGCTGCTGAAACAGTTGAAGAGACCCCTTCAGCTCCAGAGGTAATACTTCTCTTTTTCTTTAATTTGAATCAAGGTATTTTTGATCTAATGTTACTTTTGGAATTTTTGGGTAGATGATCGAGGCATCTGTTGTAGTGGGTGAAGCGCCCATTATTCTCTTAGAAAGAACAAAAACAGGGAGCTCTAGGATGGAACAACAACTGAAGCTACAAAATCCTCCGATGGTGCAAGAGCTGTCAAAGTTAGCATCCATTCCAGCAGTAACTCCTAAGAAAGGGAGAAGGATGGCCAACATGCTAGATGCTATTCTGAGGTCTTCAAAGATGGCGATGCCTGCTCCCACAAAGGTTTCTGAAGGCAAGGTTGATGAATTGAAAATGACTATTGACGAAGTTGCTCCTCCTGATTTTGCTAAAGCTGGACCTTCGGAATCCAAACCAATAGAACAAGAATGCGAAAGTCTACCAGAGAAAATAGCATTGCCAATACCTGAAGCGGCGTCTCTTAGTGATCTTGGATACATTGTTTGCCATGCTTTGGGGAAATAATTAATAGAACAACAAATTGTCGAAGTGCAATATTATGCAAGAGACTTGAAGTACCCTCGAGGCTCTTTGGTTTATGGGGGAAATGATGAAGATGATTACCTATACTGCCTGCTGGACAACAAAGAGACTGATGTTTACCGGGAAATGATGGATAACATGGGTTACCCAAAGCATGAACTTGGATCACCTGCAATGCCGAAGGATCACCTTGCGGATTGCCTTGCTTACAACAACTTGAAGGTTTCCATATTTTATTTATCCTTTTTAAACTTCTAACTTAGCATAATGTTTTTCTTTAATTCTTATTATTCATTTATTTTCATTATTATTTTTATTAGAGACTCATTCTTAGCAAAGCTTTAAAGGCACAGAAGGATGCTGAAGATGAAAGTACACGTATAGCCTTCAGAAATATGAGATATGGAGTTATCGACCTTCAGCACCAAGCTATTGAAAAGGACAAAGTTCTTATTTCTCTAATTTAAAAAGCTGAAAAAGAGTCAAACTGATTTGGATAAATTCTCTAAAGCAGACCAAAAAATATCGAAGCTAGAGAAAGTAAAAGAAGCTGATGCAAAACGCATAGCTGACTTAGAATATGCTTTATCTGCTCAAGTGGAGCTTCATAAGTCGGAGGTGTTAAGACTAGAAAAGAAGCTTGATGAAGTTAACGAAAACTTCGAAATTGAAACAAAGAAACGTGAAATATCTGAGACTAAGCGGATCAGAGGTCAGAGGAATATTGATGAGCTACGTCAGTCAAAGGAAGAATGTTTTACTGTTTGCATGCAATGTTGTAATAAGTTGAAGAGCACATTTGCTAAAGTTGGTGCGTTTTCAACTGAACAAAATTTTATTCGCGGTGATCCCGAAGGTGTGGTTAGATGGATTGAAGGTGAAGTTGAAGCCTTTGATGAAGTCCTCACTAGCAGAGGGGATTTCTGTGCCTGCATGGGTACCCGAGGGGCCATGTCATTACTTGAAAAAAGCTGGTTGTGAACACGCAAAGGCTGTAATTCAGCTAGAATTTTCAGTTTCAGTGGATGACATCAAGGAACCTTCAACTGAAGCTATCGCCCTCGATGGGAAATTTTACTTTGAAGTTTGGGCGAACGATGGAAGGGAGATAGCAGACGAAGCTATCAGACAAATCAAAGAAGAGACCCATCGAGCTTCAGAAGAGGCCAAGAGAGTTGAAGAAGTTGCGGAGCGAGAAAGATGTATAGGTATACGCTTCTGTTAGGTTTTAAGCTCGTATTTATTTAGCTTTGTACTTGACAAAACTACGTCTTTATGTAGCGGAACTTTCTCCCCCCGGAACTGTATGATCCTGAAGCTTATCTAGTACAAAGGGGAATCCTTGATGAATTCAAGGTGGTAAACGTAGCAATAGATGAAGCTATTATTACTTTGCTAAACAAAGCTGCTGAAAAGGTTTTGAAAGAAGAAGATTGAACTATTGTAAAGACTTCGAATTTTGTATGTGGGAAATATGTAAATACATTCTAAAGCATCTTGCTTTTATGTAAATACAATTGTGTGTTGTGTTCAAGTGGATCATATACTATATTTCTTTATGCAGCGTGAAATAATTGTACGTACCTTTTTGAACCGAAGGCAAAAAAACACCTTCCCTTCTTTTCACGCTTCGTAAAGAAAATCCCTTTCCTTCCGAAGGTCTCGAAATGTTGTAGAATATCTATCACCGAAGCCAAAGCATTGTCCCTTTCTGCATGCTGTTGATGACGATGATTATAGCATATTTTCCTTATATTTCTCCCCCTACTTTTAATCCATAATTTCTCAAAAAATCCCCATTTTAGCTTCGCAACTAAGTCACATCTGCAGATGAGGGAACTATTCCCATTCTTTTCTCTTCATGGATGATGCAAAATGATGTATGATGGTATGTGCAATAATATGATGCGAAAGATGAATGGGTAAAAATGATGATGTAAAACATATTATAATAAGACTCTGCATCCCCTTAGGAATGAATTTGGAATCTCTTCACCTTTACTAGGTGGTATTTTATCTCTGCATCCCCTTAGGAACGACTTTGGAGCTTCTTCACCTTTAGTAGGTGGTATTTTAGCTCTGCATCCCCTTAGGGATGACTTTGGAGCTTCTTCACTTTTACTAGGTGGCATTTTAGCTCTGCATCCCCTTAGGGACGACTTTGGAGCTTTTTCGGTTTTTTGTTACACTCGATGGTGTAACCTCAGATTTATTACAAAGTGTCGAAGGTTGTACCTTCTCATATTCTTTTTAAGGCAAGAATGTAAAGCAAAAGAAACAAAAAATTACAATAAATGTGTATAAGGTCCTTGATCTAGCCCCACTATTGCTTCAGTAAATATGCCTGGATTCTAGAACAGTGTTGTCAACTGTTCGAGCTTCGGACTCTTCTCTTGCATCACGCTACTGCTGAACTTGGCATTGCCCCTGAGGCTGCTGATTATGAGATGAAGTTGGAACTGATGGAAGTGGCTAAGGTAAGACCCACCTAGCTGGAGAGTGACTTGCCGAAGCAACCGAAGCTATAGGTTGTGGAAATGGCTGTTGGTTACACACATACTTCGGGATGTATGGAGAGTAGCATGAAGAAGTGTGAAGAACTTGCTTCGGCTAGTTCTGGCATGCTTCGGCCTCAACTATTTCCTTCGGTTTTTGTATCGTAACTTGGCAAGTTCTTGTTGTATGTCCCTTGTCCTCTCCACAGAACAGGAGAACAATCTTCTTGGTTGGGAGTTGTATCTCCCTCCGAAGCTTCGTCCTCCTCTGCCTCTTAGGGCTGGCGGTCTGAAGGAGTTCTGTTGCACCCCTGTTGACTGGGAGCTATGCTGCTACCCTTGATTATAATTGTTTTTGTCTTTGCTTTGACTAGGATTGTGGATTGTTCTGACATGCCATGGATGAAGATTTCCCCTGAAGCCCCTGGTCATCTCAGAGTACCTGTAGGCTTCCTCCCTTCTTTGTCGAAAATCGTTGTCAGCTCTGATATACTCATCCATTTTCTAGAGAAGCTTCTCCAGGGTTTGAGGAGGCTTCCTGGCAAAATACTGTGTCATTGGACCTGAGTGAAGTCCTTTGATCATGGCTTCAATAACAATTTCATTTGGCATCGTTGGTGCATGGGCTCTGAGTCGCAAGAACCTTCGGACATATGCCTACAAATATTCTTCATGGTCTTGTGTACAATATAACAAAGCCTGAGCAGTCATTGGCTTTGTCTAAAATCCTTAAATTTAGTTTCTACCATGATGTAATTGTCCCTGCCTAAGAGAGAAATACCATGTTTGAGCAACACTCCTGACCGCCATGACGAAGGAATTTTCCATGACAGTCGTGTTGCACCAGAAGATGATATGGTTGCTTCGTAGCTCATTAGAAATTGTTTCGGGTCTGAGTGGCCATCATACATGGGTAGCTAGGGTGGCTTGTACGAAGGTGGCCATGGCACAGCCTGCAGCTCTGTAGCTAGAGGAGAAGCGTCATCAAAAGCAATGTTGTCATGATGAAAACCATCATACCACACATCGTCATGGCTAGGGCCCTCCTAACGAAGGTCTCTTTGTTGTGGTCTATGCCCTTGCTCATTATCTTGTGCGATATGTCGCATTTCTTTGGCTACTTCGTCAATCTTCTTTTGCAGCTCAGCCAGCCGAAGCATCTTCTCCCTTCTCTTTTCTACCTGTTGATATATAGCTTCCAAGTTGCTGATCTATTGATCTAACTCTTCATCTTGTGGAGTTGGGCTATTAGCCTGTCTCTTCTGGCTTCGGGCCTCCCTTAGAAGGATTCCATCTTAATTTGAGTCCTGGGAAGCAAGAACAGCCCCTGGCGCCGTTGTCTTCTTCGGCGGCATGACAAAAGTGGTCGTAGAGTTCACCGGAGGTGGGCGTCAATGTTGGTCACTCGTTCTCGATTGCTATACACAACCAAAAACAAGGTAACACAGTATTAAAAGAGATAATCAACCTTCATCTCCTAGTATTCATCCCTTCAGGATAATATCTTCAGAGACAAAGGTTAAGATTTCATCGAATGAATTGTGATTTATTATTATCAGTGAATAAATGATTGTGTTAGAGATATTAAAAAGTTTGAACATGACAACTAGTCTTACACATCAATAGTATATTTCTCTTCCTTCATATATTAAAATTACAAA
This sequence comes from Zea luxurians, assembly GCA_029449295.1. Lineage (NCBI taxonomy): Eukaryota > Viridiplantae > Streptophyta > Magnoliopsida > Poales > Poaceae > Zea > Zea luxurians. The sequence goes on from JAOPSE010000012.1 coordinate 72,090,020, forward strand.
CATACCTTCGACTCTAGGAAATGACTTAGAGCGAAAGTGAAGAGAAGATTACACACAACAATTGTTCGGCCCTCCAAAAAGGTACTTTATGCAGGGCACTGTTCATCTATTTATAGGAGACCGTACATCTTCATATGAGATTACATTTATGCCTTCAAGGATTACACAATGGATTTACGCATAATATAGGGGCAACATCGTCTTTTGCCTTCACCATTTAGGATGACACCTTCTTCTTGCATCATCTTCTTGTGTTGTTATGACGAAGCAACCTTCATCGCCCTCCATCACTCCGCGTCGAAGCTATTCCGGTGTTGAAGCTCCTGTGATATCTGTCAATACACTAATAACAAATGGTTAGCTGTGTTTTTGATGACCTTCGGAAGATGATGGCCCCCAACAGGTAGTATTCTCCTTTTTAGTTTTTTTTAAATTAGTTAGTTTGTATTGACTTGCAAATGAATACATGTATGATCCAAATTTTTTTCTAAGATAATTTTGAGAACTTCAAGCATCTAATTAAGGAAAAAGGTTAGCAACTTAATACCATCACCTTGTATGGTTATGAGTTTTATTGGTCTTTTAGAAAATTTGAATTAGGTGATTTGCCTTTAATTATATGCAAATGGATATATCTATGTACTTCATCATCAATATATTTTGTAGATTGTATATGTGTTGTATAATTGTTGTTTTTGAAGGTATGATGATTTAGAGAAATGCTTATATATAGTTGTCTATAGATGTTTAAGTTTTATGAAAACCCTATATCTTTTGAGCAACAATTAAGGACATATTTTGTAGGGGTGGTGATGAGGACATCACTACCATACAAACAATGCATGGACCAACAACACGATGTCAAGAAGGAGAAGCTAGGACGTTTTCACAACAAGAGAAATCCAAGTCCGACTTAACTTCATCTCCACCTCTGAGTCTAGGACTAGTCTGGACTAAAACAGACGCCCAGGATGCATCAGAGCTCCTATTAGGTTGGGATTTATATGGATGGAAAGCTAAGGAAATTTGATTTCCAACCCACCTGGAACCAACTTAAAATTCATTCGGAGTCAACAGGATCTTCGAAACAAGTCAGCGTTCAGATTCTGTTTCAGTGCTGCAACACTGTCTATTGGGTTGTTGGCCCATGTATCATGATAGAACCCATTAGGGGTATGTCCATGGGTTTTGCACGTCCCTAATCTCTATTTTATCAATAGACACCACCACACTAGGGTTTGGGTTTTGCTTAGATTCATTCTGTCATTGAACAATGTCGTCGTTCATCGGTTTGTCAGACCCCACCTCGTGATCAATGCAATTTTAATTGCATTCTTTCTGTTCTTGCTGGTGTTCTTCATTGTGCTTACAGGGATAAGCCTTTTGGTGAGGTGAATCTTGTGTCACAGGTGATAACCAATGGAACAGTGATGTAGTGATTGCGATGATCCATTCGCTCGGAGTCTTGGGCCATCAACATCAAGATCTCCACTCAATCAATATATCCTACCTCACAAAAGATCGGGCCTCGTCTTCTATCAAGTGGTATCAAAATTCACGTTGCCTATGAGGTATAAACTTTCCTTTAGATTCATTTTGTTTCGTCCCATAATCCACAAAAGCCAACAAGTATATATATCGATTGGTCACCAACCTACAACCATCGCCTTAGCCTCTGGGCCACCAGCATCATCACGAGCACTGACAGTGAGATTGTTTGGTACCTACAAGTCTAGGGATGGACCCCTGTGGGATGGGTCTAGACCCCTACTTGTCCTATCTGAACCTTCGACCAGGGGAGGTCTGGTGCCACCGCATGTCTGAGCCCTCACGGATGGGACCCGAAACTCCACAAGTGTCTTCCAGACCCACGGCTAGGCAAGGTCCAGAGCTGCCATGTCTACATACATTCCCAACCACTTCTCTCTGGCCAGGCAGGGGTTTGGTGCTGCCACGTGACCCAAGGCATATCGCGGAAGCTTCTAGGTGTTGCTTGACACAGGCCTCTAACACGGGGGCAGCTCGCATTAAATAAGGGCAGGATGTACACACCAGGGATAGGTAGTGTGTGTCATGTATTAAATGCAGGCGGCGTGTGCAGTCCGCAAGGCCTAGGACGCGCCAGTAACCCGCGTGTTACGAAGGCGAAGACCATTGACCCATTGCACCGCACAATGGTAACTCCCATCATGGCTCTTGCTATTCCCACTACCGCACTAGGCGAAGAGACATGCAGAAGGGATAGGACGACACCACCCACCTACTCCCATACTCAAGTCGACGATCCACCTTACGCCTCAACCTATGCTAGAGCCTTCGCCCACACACTGACAAGATGGGGCAAAGGCGAGTCTGGCCAGAGGAGCGCACATGACAACCAAGAAAAGATTCCTGACCACCGTGGGAGAATACGTTGGCCCACCAGCTCCATCCAATGCTCTGCAATTCATATTATTGTATTCCTGCGCTCACTTGTTGGAGCCCAACTCCTTTGTACGTGTTCCCTTAGCCTATAAAAGGGAGGGCACTTGTGTAGTCAAGGAAGACCAGACACGAGCCCATCCAGGGACTCGAGGACGGGACATACTAACTTGAATCCCCATAGAGGCATCTCCAACCAGTCCCAAGCTTTCTCAAGCTCTCAACAATACTACACAACACACAAGTGGAGTAGGATATTACCCTACGGTGGCCTGAACCACTCTAAACCATCGTGTGTTCTTGTGTTTGTCCTTCCCATCAGGAAAACCCTAGGCCACCCCCAGTTCTTAGGATTAGGCGGGTGCATTTCGTCACCCGGCTGGAGTTTTCTCTCCAACAGACACCATAATTCAAGAGATTCACTTTTTCACTATGCATGCATAAAATATGGCATGCGATACACTATTGGACACACTCCAGGTTCGAGCGTAAAAATCTTCAATTTTGAGCACACAAATCCTATTACCATAAATATTGAGTCAACGTGAGAGACATTAATAACTTTGATGTGTTGCATTCAGGATCATAAACATCTTCAAGTTTGAGCATAAATAATGATAGATATAGTGTAAATGTTGGTTCACTCCCAACCAACATGCCGCCACATCTATGCGACCACCATAAATCAAGGAATTTTGATTAGGAAGTTGATTGGGGATTTAATTCGGAGAGTTGATTTAGGAATTTGATTTTTTATGGTAGTCACGGACACCATAATTTAAGGGATTCCATTTTCACTATGCACGCAAAAAATATGGTATGCGGTACACTAGTGGACGTACTCTAGGTTTGAGCATAAAATTCTTTAGTTTTAGATAAAAATCATCCGTTTTGACCACAAATATCGAGCGAACGTGGGACCTTGATAACTCTAATGTGTTGTATTCATGATCGTAAAAATCCTCAAGTTTGATAGTAAATAGTGTTAGATATAGTGTAAATTTTGATTCACTCCCAACCAATAGCGTAAAAATAATGTTAGTGTACATGTGTCACACTTCAGGTTTGAACGTAAAAACATTGGCTTTGAGTGTAAATAGTGACATATATAGCGTAAATCCTCGTTGGATTGCATGTCAACTTCTCGTTGAGCCACTGGAGGATCCTGGCGTTGGGGGACGCCTCCCTCACTGAATCCGACCACTATCTCTTCATCGAACTGCCACTCTTGTAGCCTATCCGCTCACGCCTCGTGCAGCCATCGCCCGCTCATTCGAGCCTCGTGCAACAACCACTGCTGCTGGTGCCTCACACAATCGCCATGGCCTCTAGGCCTCGCACGGTCGCATCCGCCGCTAAAACTTGAGCCTCATGTGTCCTCCAATGCTACTCATTATGTGGCTGCTGCCGTCGCATAGGCCTCGCGCGGTCTCCACCCCCGCTCGTCTCGTGGGTGTCGCAATCGCACGGGTCTCGCGTTGACGCAGCCACTGCTCCTCACGCGAACGCCGCCGTCACATAGGTCTCGTGCGGCCGCCTCCTTTGCTCCTAGCGCGGTAACCGCTCTCGCCTCACACTGTCGTCTCCACCAGTGAAACCCAAATCATGGCTATTTTAGGAGGTTTTATAGGTGGCCCAGGGCCTGGTCTGCTTGAGGTGGTGCAGCTAAACTGGAATGAACCATTAGATTAGGGCTTTTCCTAGCTATTGGAAACTCAGGGCTTTTACTAGATATTAGAAACTCAGGGCTCATAATATACAACCTATATATTATACATATGAGCTATAGTTTTAAGAGATGGGCACCCAAACTTTTTTACTATAGATTATTGATTATCCATTTTATTATAAGTAAAACTACGCTTATGATATCTAACTATACATAATAATTAGTGTTGTATTTTATAAATAATATAGATGGACTGCATTAGATGTACAATATAGATTGATGTTCAAAGAATTTATTGATGGTGTCAGGCGTGATAATTAGGGGTGCCCGCATTATACCCTTAAAACACGCTCAGGAAGATTCTCTGCCTAGGCATGTATACCGAGAGCAAGGAACCAGGTCTCCGCCTCGCCCGAGGGCCACTTCAGGGTCTTCCCCGCAAAAACACCATCCTGAATGAGCCCCCTCTCGGAGGATCCTTAAATCCCAAAGAAGTCATATACTCGGGTAGATCTCCGCCTCGCCCGAACCTCTCATGCCTCAGGACTCCCATCTATGCCTCGCTTGAGGCTACCTCACCCTAAGACCGCAAACTCTGTCTCGCCCGAACCCGTCTCAGGTGACGAAGACATGGTGTGACTGAGGGCCGACGGGGGACAACGACATTCAATGCACATACCGACCCATCACAACGCTACAGGTGTACAGCGGCAACAAGACCGCGATCTTGTCCAAGCACAACAACATAATTACGCATGCGCCACTTTGCGTGCACGCCACCTGCCATCCCCTGACGGGACATCCAATATGACATAAGAGCAGACCTGCCCTCGGGCGCAAAACCCTGCCTCGCTCGATGTTGAGCATGGGCTCGGGTACCGTTTCCGCCTCGCCCGAGCTCGACCTTGGCTACCTGCTCCACCGTGAATCCCGCAGAAGGCCACTCCGTTAACTTTGGCGCACATCAGGAAGGACTCGGCCATCACCTCGGGAAGACTTTCGCCTCACCCGAGCTCGGCTCTAACCTCGACATCTGTAGCAAATGACAACCCAATGTCACCCAACACAAGAGCGCTGACGCATCCCGTAAGTAGACTTTTTTCCCATACCGACACCTTGTTACAACCACTATGGTATGGGCAACCCTCTTCCAAGGGGCTCGGGCATAAAGCCGAACCTACAACCTCAACCTCGGCTCTCAGCGGGAAACCGGCAAGTTCAAGTCAGTAACAACATACAAGGCCATGTCGTCAACATGACCCAAAGGCAGCACCCGGTAACAAAGTCATGTATCCCCTAGGTGTAGGAATAGGGCAGTACATGACCCTTCCAGGGGACAGGCGAACAATTGGTAGTTTCCCCTGTCATTCGGCATTGGTACTTGCCTCAATCAGTTCTAGGGACTTGTCCTCTCCCGCTCAACTTGTGTAATACCCAATTTGTGAGAGAGGATAAAAAAAGAGAAGAAAATTTCATTTCCTTTATTTATATGTGTGGGTTGAACCTTTATGCATCATCACATGTGAACACCCTATGTAAAAACAAATAATTAATAAGATAAAAGCTACTAAAATATGTATCATGCTGGTTTTCATTTTTGTGTGCATCTTGTGACAATATAAGAAATCATATGAAAAGAGAATATTAAAATCCCAAAGTGGAATTTAGAAAATAAAAGAAGTTATATAAGTTAGAAAAAAATATAAAGATATAAAGATAAAAATAATACATATATAAAAATATCTCCAAATTGGTACTGTTTATGGCACAATATAATCTGAGGATAAAACTGTATAGGTTTGAATTTAAACTGGAATCTAAATTTGAAAAGGGAGAAAACAGAAAAAGAAAAGAAATAGAAAACCTACCTGGGCCTCGGAGCTCTGTTCTGGCCCACCTAACCATCCGGTCACGCTAGCCCAGTCATGGTGTTGGTGCCGACATGTGGGCCCACCATGGCAGCTTCTCAATCGCGCGCTTGCCCCAAACCCTTGCCACTGCCACACGGGCCCCACGCACTAGCCGAAAGCCGCGTCTGTGACGTTGGACCCACTGATCAGACGCACGGGTCGCTCGCGCTCTCCACTCTTTCTCTGATGTGCGGGCCTCACACAGCGGCTGCATACCAGAACGCGGCCATGGCGGGCAACACACGCGAGTCTGTTGAGATCTTCCGCGGTCTTCGCGAGGAATTAGCGGCAGCCTAAGCTGCGGGGCCCTCGCCCATATAATGGTTGGCCAGGTCCTCTCGATGCCATTGCCGCGCCCTAACCATCGTCTTCGCGAGGATCTACCAGCAATCGGGGAAGGGTGTTGTGGTTGGCATCATCGGTGCTTCGAGGTTGGTGGCGCCCTTAGCCTTGGCGATTGAAGTTGTGAGGGCTACCCGTGGGTGCTAGCGACCTCCCCAACCCTGAAGCCGAGCCGGGCACTACGCAATTTCTCGCCAGTCACCGTCCGTGGTGGATTTGTCGTGCAATCTCGTCGTGGCGCCCGTCTACTTCCCAATCTTCAGTAAGAACCTCCTTTACATGTTCGCTTTCATCAACCCTTGGCGTAGAACCGATCTCATTGGCCATTCGAGTCCACGGGCGTGCGACACCGAGTTCTCCGGCGTGGCCTGTCACCGCACGGGTGCTGGCACCGTCGCTCGGTTTGGATAGAGGTAGGAGAAGGAAGAATAGCCATTGGATCTCGTTGGACAACCCAGATTAAGTCCAGCGTACCTCTTCGTTCAACAGGATCTTGGTCATAGATTATTAATCCGATGTATGTGAATGAATCCCGGTATTATTGGATCCGAGCCGTTGATCTTGATCCTGCGGCTCAGATCTAATACCAGCCCAACCTTCCTTTGATCTGTTGTGGACCGAACAGATCTAATCCAATGGCTCATCTCCACTGATACCCCTTTACAGCGCATTTTCTTAAAGAGTCCCTGAGCTTATTGGTAAACAACCCGCCATCCATCGTGACTGTAGCCTGAGTCTAGTATTCCTTGCGCAGAAGCCCTTGGATTTTCCTGTTTTTGCGCACGTAGCCCAAACAGGGACATAATCAGGGATTTATTTAAGAAATGAAGTTTCAGATACAAAAATAATTCCAGAACTTGTATAATTCATAGAAACTTCATATGAACTTCAAATTAATCCATTCTAGTTTCTAAAAGTTTGTAATATTATTATCTACCACTTAGAGTCTCTGTTTTGTCATGACAACAGTAAGAAAACTAATTTCTCACTTAGTCCTATTTTAAACACATAAAACCTTTGGAAATTCATAACTTAAAATATATAACTCCAAAAATTATGATTCCTGTTCCTAGGATTGTATTTTAATGTGTAGATTATTACTGTGTATTTTGTTTACATGTTTGGTGTGTTGTTAAATTGCTCTATATACTATGTATGTGTGTATTGTGGCGAGTAGAAGAGCCCGTGACTGAGGATCCTGGTGAGTAGTAGATAGAAGTAGCTGAGCAGGAGCTCATTGAAGGCAAGTTGTGCCCTTGACCACTTTTATACCCAATAATGTTCTTTAATAACACTATTCATACATAGGTTTAATTTTGATGGGGCCCAATAGGTCACCCTAGATTGTTTATCCCTTTTTACCTTGTTATCCCTGAATCACTTGGGTAGTTTTGCTATTGCTTTACATGGTTTTGGGATAATCTTTCATTATATCCATGTTCTACTTCTTTTGTTATTCTATTTATGTTCATGTCAAGATCATTAATGTTAATTGGAGCATGGAGCTTAACTTGAGAAACACGTGCCACCACAAGGGAGGAATGGGACCCCTTGGCTAACTAATTAGGAAAGCTAGTGGAAGACTACCTTACCCGAAAGGGGCAAGGGCAGTAGGGGAGTTGCATGCAAGGAGGTTCTCAGGTTGATTTTGCTGCGATGGCGGTCAGACGGGGGATTCTTGCAAGTGCTCTTCCCATAAACTGTAGCGGGTTTTCGGAAGCTAGTGGAACTTTGTAAAGGCCTCGTAGTGTTGCCCTGCCTCGCTTCCTAGGTAGAGGTGTATGGGAGTCGTGATCCATTGGCAGATGGGTAACATGACTTGTGGGTAAAGGGTACAACCTCTGCAGAGTGTAAAACTGGTATACTAGCCGAGCTCACGGTCATGAGCAGCTCATGACTCTCTGATGATTAATTTATGGAACTTAAATTCAATTTTGTAATTTGCATATGCATGGGATTATTATTAATTTTGTTCTATTACTTTATTTAAGGTTTGGTATTTACTTACACCTAGTAACTGCTAATAAAATTTGGACCAACTAATTAAAAGCAATGCTCAGCTTTAACCCCTGTTATTGATAAGCCTTACACATCACATGAACTCCCACCTTTGTGAGTTCATGTCCACTGGTTCCCCACAACTTGTTGAGCTATGATCATGTGTGAGCTCACTCTTGCTGTCTCACACCCCCCCACAGGAGAAGAGCAGGTGGTTCAGGAGGAGCCACAAGGCGAGGAGTTTGATCTGATCTAGGTGCCATTTCCCCAGTTGACTTCTACACCAAGGACGATCCTTAGTTCATTTTATATTTATCTTTTATTTTGTATCAAGACTTCCGCTATGTAATAAATACTCTGATGTTATTGTGACATTTATCTCTATACACTCTGTTATTATATATGTTGTCTTCTTGGCGCATGTATGAGATGCACCCGGCTTGGTCCTTAAAGCCCGGGTGTGACAACTTGTAACCCCTACTACAGGTACCTCGGTGCGAGTAATATAAGCTTCATCCCCCTATGCTGGAAGTAGGGCCTTGCATTGCCCGAACCAAGATAAATCGCTTGTGTCAACTCGCATCACCATCTAGATTCAGGGCATGCGACATCATTTCACTAGTTGGTTAGGACCACCAATCTGAACACCAATAGATGGGATAGGTGGATTTCTCGATATGGCCAAGATATGAACGATTCTTGGGTTTTATATGTTGTCCATGCAGAGACTACAAGAATGAGAAGGATTACTCTTCATCACGACCTAATTACATGAATTTTATTGAAAGGGATTTCATGACTAACTGCATATGTTGGACCAAGTATGCTAAAAGGGGGTTATACAGGAAGATGATGAAGTGGATAATGATATTAATCTAAACTATGCATACTATCGTTTCTTTACATATGCTATAATAGGTGAGGCTGAAGAGGTAGAATGTACTGATGTCTTAGCCCAAATGTTTCATGATAGAGAGAAAGATTGTAAAAACAAGAAGGTAAGAACGAATTTGGAGCGTATGTTAGAGGACCACAAAACACCATTGCATCAAGATTGTAAATAGGGGCATAAGAAGTTACATAACATATTGGAATTATTGTAGTAGTAGGCAGTATGCTATGTCTCATAAGGGCTTTAATGATTAACTCATGAAGAAGATGCTTTTAGAGGGTAAAAAATCTTGCTACATCACACAAAGCAAAAGAGATCGTTTGCTCTATAGATTTTGAAATGCAAAAGATACATGCATGTCCTAATGATTGTATCCTATATAATGGTGAGGATTATAAGAAATCAAAAGCATGTCCAGTATGTAAAGCATCATGATATAATATAAGACAAGATGTTCATGTTTAGTACTACATAATCAACCATAGTGTGGCCAACGTGGTGGACTTAGTCCATAAAGGATGCAAAGGAAGAGTTGCGATGATGTACAGGACAAAGAAGAACATATATGTGAAACTATATGGGGTGGTCGATGCTTAAACAACCAAATCATTGTACCGTACATCCTGTATGGGGTGGTCGATGCTTATGATGCATATATGTGAAACTATATGCTCTATTATAGTATATTAGGTCGGATGTGTTCAACTCTAGTTGGGTACTATGTATACCAATGCAACTATTCTAGTTATGTGAGACATGATCAGTTCATGTTGCCTATGGACGGTCTCTAGTTCCCGTTATATCAGCAGGGGCTAGAGTTACAAGTTGGTTATGAGCCATAGATCTGATCAGCTTACAATCCGAGTACTAACCATACTAGAAATTTTAACCAATTAGAATTTCATCCTTCTCTTGCACGAAATATTCTATCTTGTACGTATCTCGTTTAGGATGCTAAATGATGCACCAACCAAATGAGTTATTTCTTATACTCTGTCACACCCGGTTTTTAGAAGGTAAACCGAATGCGAACCATGTACGTGCCAGGATCAGTTATTCACGTACACAGCAGTTACATAACATGGACATCATCACACAGTGCTCAAATAGTATTAAAAGGGAAATAATAGTCGATTACATCATACGTCTGAGACGTCCATATAGTTCTTACAATAAATCAAAGTGCGAAAACGAAACGTAGATAACCGCGGCCTTCACAGGCAGCCGACTGGGGGTTGCCGCTAACCCACACCTAGAACTCGTCGTAGTCTTGAAACTCCTGGAAGTCTCCTTCCACAGCCTCATCTTCTCCTGAGCAGTGGTTGCAATGCTGACAACCTGGAGGGGGGGGATTCGTGTGTAGAGCAAGGGTGAGTACACATCAACATACTCAGCAAGCATCCTGTTTGGCTGTAGTGGACTAGCTCTATGTGGGGATAAGTCAAGCAGTTGCTTTTAGTTGGTCAGGTTATTACTTACTAGTAGAAAGCCAGGTTTTAACATTAACCCAAGTTATTAGCCCAATGTATCCTTTCCAAACGGAAAGAATACCACTTACCAACACCATAATCATAATCAGAACCATCAATCTCATTGCCACCTGTACCAAAATGTCTCTGATCAAGTATCACTAATCTCTGGAGCTCCCTTGGCCGCTCATAACCGTGAGCACGGCTGATATATCAGTTTCATAACACTCTGCAGAGGTTGCGCACTTTACCCACAAGCCGTGATTCCCTCTTGCCTCGGGCCGATCAAACCCTTAAACACTACCAAGGTGAATAGGCAGGGTCTCACTACGTAGCCTTTACAAAGATTCCCCGGGGCTGTAGCCACCTGTTAGGTTTCCTAAATGTACCGCACTCCTCCCCAAGGGACAAATCAACCTTGGCAGAGCGAGCCGCATACACCGAGCCCCATTGACGGCACAACGGCTAAGCGAACTACACCCCGGTTCCTCTAATTATTCAGCTAAGGGCGTCCCATTCCACCCTCATGGTTGCACTGTTTTCCCGGGTGGTCATCCATAGAACAGGTCCTTACGGAGAGGCACTCGAGAAACCGCTCGAGTCCCCTTGAAGGTCACACATATAATCATAAATAAGAAGGGAAAACAGCGTATCATAGATAATCACATCATGTTCATTGATTAGAGTTGAGCAATAGCATCAGACTAAGCAGTAATAATCCGACCCAAATAGGTAAACAAGGACATGAATAACAAAAGCTAGTCAATCCTTAGGTATAAATGTGTAATGCGGGAGGTGAATTAAAGAATGAATAGGACAGAAATAGGTCAAAGGACACTTGCCTCCACCAACCGACTGCTGCTCAGGGGCTTCTCCTGCGAATTCCTCGGGCTCTTCGACCGGATCGTTCTCTATGCGAGCGCAAACATACATACATCCACATATTTAATACAAAAGAACAGTACACCATACAAGGGAACAAGTAAAGCGAATATGCATCAAGTATGACATTCGATATCGCATTCATTAAGGTTTAGAAAGAAACGGGAAAGGGTCTCGCAGGGGGTTAAAGTTTATGCACTAATGATTAGTTACAACTGGTTCTTAACAAAAGAATTCTGTTATATACACTAATGGAAACCTAGTCATTTTAAGTTGATCAACATTGAACGAGATAAACAATTAACTAAATGAATCAACTAGCGCAACGAAATTCTAAATTAAGTTTCCTATTTCCATAACAGGAACAATGATTAGCCTACCTGAAATAAAATAGCTATGATAACAGAAAGTAAAACAAAATAAATAAAAAAAATAAATAAAAAGGGGGGGGGGGGCGGTTGAACCGGCCCAGGGGGCGGTTGAACCGGCGGCTGGGCCGGCCGAGCAGGGGCGGCCGAGCGCGGGGGGGGCGGCTGAGCCGGGGCGGTTGAACCGGCCCGGGGGGCGGTTGAACCGACGGCTGGGCCGGCGGGTGCGCAGGGGCGGGGGCGCGGCCAGGCGGGCGGCCAGGGCGCGGCCAGCGGCCAGGGCGCGGCCAGGCGCGGCCAGGCGCGGCCGGGGCGCGGCTGGGGCCGGCCAGGGCGCGGCCGGGCAGGGCGCGGCCGGGCGGGCTGGGGGAAAGAGGAGGGGAGAGGGGAGAGGGAGAGAGGAGGGGGAAGGGGGGGCTCACCGGGGACGGGCGAGCGACGGCGAGGGGCGGCGGTTGGGCCGGCGGCAGGGGCGGCCGAGCAGGGGTAGGGGGCGGCGGCGGCTAGGGTGGGGAGAGGGAAAATGGGAGGGAGAGAGAGAGGGGTAAGGGGAAAAGGGGAGGGGGGTGGGGGCGGTTGGGCCGGCTAAGGCCCAAGAGGGGGGCGCGGGGGCGGCTGGGCCGGCCAGGGGGGCCCACGGTGCGGGAGAGAGAAAAGGGAGGAGAGAGAGAAAGGAAAAGAAAAAGAAAAAGAAAGAAAAGGTTTCTCTCATTTTCGAAATCCGATCTTCCTAGATGAATGCATCCACGTTCTCAATCAATCCAAAAGAATGCCTGGTTCGGCATGGTGCATCAAACAACATAAAGTATTTTAGGGTTTTTCTTATACGGGAATACCAAACCAAATCCCGCTAGCTTTGGAAAAAGTCAAGGTCTAGCGAGGGAAAAAGAAAAAGAAAAGGTAACGCCCGAATTTGGTGAGTGAAGAAAAGAAAAAATTCAACTGCAAAATTCGGGGCGTTACAAACCTATCCCCTTAAAAGAATCTCGCCCTCGAGATTCAGGGTTGGCTAGCAAAGAGCTCAGGATACTTGGCCATCAAATCATCTTCACGCTCCCAGGTTGCTTCTTCCTCAGAGTGGTGATTCCATTTGACTTTGCACATTCTGATGGTCTTCCTTCGGGTGACTCTATCTGCAACCTCAAGGATCTGAGCTGGCTTCTCAACGTAGGTCAAGTCCTCCTGGACTTCCAGACCTTCCACTGGCAGCTGCTCTTCTGGCACACGCAATCACTTCTTCAACTGAGACACATGAAAGACATCATGCACAGCTGACAAACTCTCTGGCAGACTGAGCTGATAGGCCACTTCTCCACGCTTTGAGAGGATCTGGTACGGACCAATGTAGCGGGGTGCTAGCTTGCCTTTGATTCCGAACCTTCTGACTCCTCTGATCGGTGACACTTTCAGATAGACAAAGTCTCCGACTTCAAAACTCAGCTCTCTTCTCCTTGTGTCTGCATAGATTCGCTGCCTCGATTGCGCTATCTTCAGATTCTCTCGGACCATCTTGATGTTCTCTTCAGCTTCAAGCAGAATGTCTGGCCCAAACACTTGCTTCTCTCCAGGCTGATCCCATTGCAACGGAGTTCTACAACTCCTTCCATAAAGCGCTTGAAATGGTGACATCTTCAAACTGGCCTGGTAACTGTTGTTATAGGAAAACTCTGCATAAGGCAATCGCTTGTCCCATCCGGACTGGTCTTGCAGCGCACAGGCTCTCAACATGTCTTCAAGAATCTGATTGGTTCTTTCGGTCTGGCCATCTGTCTGCGGGTGATAAGCTGAACTGAAATTCAGATGTTTGCCCAAAGCTTCAGTATCAAATAACACTTCTGCAATATGGGAATCGACTGGGAACATACCTACTGTCATGCCGGGGGCCTCCTGAACTGCTTCAGCCTCCAAGTGATTCAATCTTCCGTGATTATAGCGCTGCTGAGGGCGGTTGCCTGCTCCAGGCTGAGACACATTTTGCTTTGCTGGGGCATTGGGGCCTGACTGCTGCTGGGCTGCCTTCTTCGGACATTGCATCACCCAGTGGCCTTGCTCTCCACAGTGGAAACATGCTCTGTTTCCAACCTGAGCTGGTGCTGCCTGACTGTTTTGCTGAGTTGTGGGGGCAGGAAGACGAGGTGTCTGCTGATTCTGCCTCTGAAACTGACCTCCTGATTGATTGCTCTGACGGTTCTGGTACTGATGCTGAGGATACTGCCTTTGGAACTGCTGATACTGCTGATGCTGCTGAGGTGGACGCTGGTTCTGCCTGAACTGCTGAGGTTGATTGCCTGAAAAACGAGGACGACTGCTGCTTCCAGGCTGGGGTCCACTGATCTTGCGCTTACGATCCTCCATCTCCTTACACTTCCTTTCTGTCATGATTGCTCTGTCAATCAGGTGCTGGAATGTCGGGAAGGTGTGATTCATCAGTTGGTACTGAAGAGGGTCAACCAAGCCTCTCAAGAAACGGTATTGTCGCTTGGCGTCGGTGTTGACATCTTCAGGAGCATAGCGGGACAACTGCAGAAACCTGTCTCGATACTCACTGACAGACGATGACCCTTGCTTAAGGGCCAGGAACTCCTCCTTCTTCACTGTCATCAGACCTGTAGGCACATGGTACTGACGAAAGCTACCTCTGAACTCTTCCCAGGTGATGGCATCGGGGTTGGCATGGGTGGCGAGGTAAGACTCCCACCATGATTGGGCTGCTCCTCTCAACAGACGGGGACCATACAAGACTTTCTCCCTGTCATCACACTGAGCGGTATGCAACTCCCGCTCCACAGTGCGCAGCCAATCTTCAGCATCCATGGGGTCAGAAGAGTGAGCGAACGTTGGGGGATGACCTCTCATGAATTCAGCACGCTTGTCTCTGGGCATCTGAGGCTGGGGCGATGCTTGCTGCTGTTGCTGCTGCTGCTGCTGAATGGCGGCCAGAGTCTGACCGATGGCCTGAACTGCTTGAGTCTGCATCAGAAACATCTGCTCGATCGACATCGGGGGCGGGGGCGGCAGGTGCTGCTGCTGGGGCACCTCTTCCTGCGGAGCGGCTTGCTCCTGCTGAGCACGCCTTCCTCCTCTGCGCCTGTTCTCTGACATCTGCAGAATGCAACCACACATCAGAACTGATCTGGCAAATCTTGCAGCATAAGAAAAGAGTATAGAATTCTTCAACAGCACTGAACAGATGAGCATCTTCACTGATCTCCATCGCAGACCACACAGCTCCTCAGATAAAGAGGAAAGTAGAATAAAGGGTTTCCTAACTATATAACTAATTCCATTAACATAATAGGTAAACCAAAATGCAGGGGATACCCACACTCTGGTGACAGTCATTACAAAGATCCAAACCAAACATAGTTCATCATGACAAACATAAATGCACAGGATATAGCAAACTACCCTGTCTAACTAAGACTAACTAAGACCAAGACTAACGCTAAGACTGAAGCTTCTATGTATATATATTTTGTATTAATTACAGGATCCAACTCTAACGATCTATGGTTCTAGATTTATCTTGGTCTTGCAGTCGGGATTGCCATAAGACTGGAGTCCACGCCGAGGTGAGCGATACGGGTGCTGAGTCCCGACGGGAGCGGGGGAACCATCATCCAAGTGACGACGCTCCGCGCGCTCAGCTCGCAGCAGGGCGATCTCAGCACGAGCCCTACTCAGCTCGTCTAATGCATGGTCCAGCTCCGTGTTTAGCACGGCGGCTAGGTTGACTGTGCTGCTCAACCTAGGATTGTCCTCACCGGCAGGTGAAACAATCACGCCTCCTATGCTGCTAGATGGACGGCGGGGGTAGTACTTCAGGTTGAGACCGTCAGCTACCCCACCGAGAACCGAGCAGTAGTGCGAAAGCGCACGCCGTGCAGCATCCTGCATGGCTGCCTCAGCTGAGTCCCGCTCAGAGATAGAATAGTGCTCTGAGCAGGCCTCCGCGCCCTGGAGACTGTTCTCCGGACGGCGCACCAAACAGGTCGCCTCCCAGCGGTCCGGGTAGACCTCGCGACTATGCTGGTAGACCACACAACGATACTCGATGGACCAAGTACGCCGGTCAAGTGCCCGACGTAGCAGGGTGTCGAGCGCGTCGTGGAAGTGACACCCGCGAGCAGCGTCGCGAGTGATGGGTCGAGCAACCCATCCTTCCGGCTCATGGTTAGCAGAGAAGTCGATGTCGTGGCTCAAGCTGTCGTCGCCATCTCCGTCGTCTGGGTCTCCTCCAGCAGCTACTCCAGAAGCTGGGGCGCCCAGTGGTGGTGCAGGGGGCGCCTCTAGGGGAAGCACAGGGGAGCAGCTCCTCACAGACTCTATCTCCTGCTGGAGCGAGAAGGAAGAGCCCTGCTGCTCCTGTCGTCGACGTTCCTGCTCCTCATGCAGGCGGTGGTGCAGTCTCTCCAAGTGGCTGGACTGTCCGGCCACGGGACGGCGAAGCGGACGCTCAGCAAGGCGGGAGGGTAAGAAGGGGATGACGGACTTTCGTGCAGTGTGTCTAAGTCGAGCCATCTACAAAAGACATCGCAAGCAAAAGGGTGAGAACAGAATTAATATGACCAGCAAATAATGAATCATAAATAAATGAAGGATCAGAATAAAACAAAATTTTCAGCAAGGTGTAATATATAGTAGAACATAGGTTTGGTCAGTAGGACCAACTTTTGAAGGGATACCAAAGTCAAGGCAGGGACAGAGGTCTATAGTCCTTAGAACGACCATTCTACTCTAGGTTAGCGGTCCTACAGTCAGCACGGCTTTGATACCACTTATGTCACACCCGGTTTTTAGAAGGTAAACCGAATGCGAACCATGTACGTGCCAGGATCAGTTATTCACGTACACAGCAGTTACATAACATGGACATCATCACACAGTGCTCAAATAGTATTAAAAGGGAAATAATAGTCGATTACATCATACGTCTGAGACGTCCATATAGTTCTTACAATAAATCAAAGTGCGAAAACGAAACGTAGATAACCGCGGCCTTCACAGGCAGCCGACTGGGGGTTGCCGCTAACCCACACCTAGAACTCGTCGTAGTCTTGAAACTCCTGGAAGTCTCCTTCCACAGCCTCATCTTCTCCTGAGCAGTGGTTGCAATGCTGACAACCTGGAGGGGTGGGATTGGTGTGTAGAGCAAGGGTGAGTACACATCAACATACTCAGCAAGCATCCTGTTTGGCTGTAGTGGACTAGCTCTATGTGGGGATAAGTCAAGCAGTTGCTTTTAGTTGGTCAGGTTATTACTTACTAGTAGAAAGCCAGGTTTTAACATTAACCCAAGTTATTAGCCCAATGTATCCTTTCCAAACGGAAAGAATACCACTTACCAGCACCATAATTATAATCAGAACCATCAATCTCATTGCCACCTGTACCAAAATGTCTCTGATCAAGTATCACTAATCTCTGGAGCTCCCTTGGCCGCTCATAACCGCGAGCACGGCTGATATATCAGTTTCATAACACTCTGCAGAGGTTGCGCACTTTACCCACAAGCCGTGATTCCCTCTTGCCTCGGGCCGATCAAACCCTTAAACACTACCAAGGTGAATAGGCAGGGTCTCACTACGTAGCCTTTACAAAGATTCCCCGGGGCTGTAGCCACCCGTTAGGTTTCCTAAATGTACCGCACTCCTCCCCAAGGGACAAATCAACCTTGGCAGAGCGAGCCGCATACACCGAGCCCCATTGACGGCACAACGGCTAAGCGAACTACACCCTGGTTCCACTAATTATTCAGCTAAGGGCGTCCCATTCCACCCTCATGGTTGCACTGTTTTCCCGGGTGGTCATCCATAGAACAGGTCCTTACGGAGAGGCACTCGAGAAACCGCTCGAGTCCCCTTGAAGGTCACACATATAATCATAAATAAGAAGGGAAAACAGCGTATCATAGATAATCACATCATGTTCATTGATTAGAGTTGAGCAATAGCATCAGACTAAGCAGTAATAATCCGACCCAAATAGGTAAACAAGGACATGAATAACAAAAGCTAGTCAATCCTTAGGTATAAATGTGTAATGCGGGAGGTGAATTAAAGAATGAATAGGACAGAAATAGGTCAAAGGACACTTGCCTCCACCAACCGACTGCTGCTCAGGGGCTTCTCCTGCGAATTCCTCGGGCTCTTCGACCGGATCGTTCTCTATGCGAGCGCAAACATACATACATCCACATATTTAATACAAAAGAACAGTACACCATACAAGGGAACAAGTAAAGCGAATATGCATCAAGTATGACATTCGATATCGCATTCATTAAGGTTTAGAAAGAAACGGGAAAGGGTCTCGCAGGGGGTTAAAGTTTATGCACTAATGATTAGTTACAACTGGTTCTTAACAAAAGAATTCTGTTATATACACTAATGGAAACCTAGTCATTTTAAGTTGATCAACATTGAACGAGATAAACAATTAACTAAATGAATCAACTAGCGCAACGAAATTCTAAATTAAGTTTCCTATTTCCATAACAGGAACAATGATTAGCCTACCTGAAATAAAATAGCTATGATAACAGAAAGTAAAACAAAATAAATAAAAAAAATAAATAAAAAAAGGGGGGGCGGTTGAACCGGCGGCTGGGCCGGCCGAGCAGGGGCGGCCGAGCGCGGGGGGGGGGGGCGGCTGAGCCGAGGCGGTTGAACTGGCCCGGGGGGGCGGTTGAACCGGCGGCTGGGCCGGCGGGTGCGCAGGGGCGGGGGCGCGGCCAGGCGGGCGGCCAGGGCGCGGCCAGCGGCCAGGGCGCGGCCAGGCGCGGCCGGGGCGCGGCTGGGGCCGGCCAGGGCGCGGCCGGGGCCAGGGCGGCGGCCAGGGGCCAGGGCGTGGCCGGGCAGGGCGCGGCCGGGCGGGCTGGGGGAAAGAGGAGGGGAGAGGGGAGAGGGAGAGAGGAGGGGGAAGGGGGGCTCACCGGGGACGGGCGAGCGACGGCGAGGGGCGGCGGTTGGGCCGGCGGCAGGGGCGGCCGAGCAGGGGTAGGGGGCGGCGGCGGCTAGGGTGGGGAGAGGGAAAATGGGAGGGAGAGAGAGAGGGGTAAGGGGAAAAGGGGAGGGGGGTGGGGGCGGTTGGCCGGCTAAGGCCCAAGAGGGGGGCGCGGGGGCGGCTGGGCCGGCCAGGGGCGGCTGGGCCGGCCAGGGGGGCCCACGGCGCGGAGAGAGAAAAGGGAGGAGAGAGAGAAAGGAAAAGAAAAAGAAAAAGAAAGAAAAGGTTTCTCTCATTTTCGAAATCCGATCTTCCTAGATGAATGCATCCACGTTCTCAATCAATCCAAAAGAATGCATGGTTCGGCATGGTGCATCAAACAACATAAAGTATTTTAGGGTTTTTCTTATACGGGAATACCAAACCAAATCCCGCTAGCTTTGGAAAAAGTCAAGGTCTAGCGAGGGAAAAAGAAAAAGAAAAGGTAACGCCCGAATTTGGCGAGTGAAGAAAAGAAAAAATTCAACTGCAAAATTCGGGGCGTTACATACTCATGGGATCCTATGGTACATATTTCCCACAATCCTCTAAGCTTCATGAGAATTTTATAGAATCATCTTGAAAATCTTGAATGGGAGCTAAGTTAAAATATATGGAAGCGTCATTAGATGCACATCATATGGTGTAGCCCCCAAACTTTGAGTTATATTGACCATCAATCTTTTGAAAGATCTTCAACAAAATCTAAAAAGAAAAAGTTATCTAATTGTTATTCCCTAGAGCCCCAAGTTTAGAGGTTCGAGGACCAAGATTATATGTATGTGTTTTTTTATTCAAGGGAAGGTAATGCAAAATTGTAAGATATATCTTATGTCATGTGAAAGAATATATACTGGATTCTGCAATAGATGCGATTTGTCACATAATTCTGCTAATATGAAATATGTCATATGATTCTCTATCCAGTATGTCTGCCCTTATTATTTGCCATGCACTGTGTACTCATGTTACTACCTTTTCTATTTTTGGATTGTTTTGATTTGTCTTCTTTATTGTTGTTCAGCATCTATGCCTAATTGATTGGATATATAAATCCTCTCAAACTAAACATTCTTCCTCACAATTGCAAAGTGCCTTTCGATCAATAGTGTCGATGATGAGTGCTCTACTAACGACAGGTGTGGTGAGAACTCCCATTGTGAATAGTATGGTAGCGTTGGTAGAAAACCTTAAGGGCTTGTTCGGTTATACCAATCCAGAAGGGGATTGGAGGGGATTAAATCCCCTCCTAGTCAAATTTTTTGACTAGGAGGGGATTTAATCCCCTCCAATCCCCTTCTGGATTGGTAGACCGAACATGCCCTAAGGGCTTTTGGTTCTACCCCAATTCATATAGATTGAAGGGGATTGATGGAGTTTCCATCCCTAGTAAATTAAAATTTCTTGCAATCCGTATCAATCCTCTTTAATCCATATGGATTGAAAATAACCGAAAGAACCCTAATAGTTTTTGTCCATAAACGCATGCTCTAGGTAGAGCTAAGTTGTAAGAAAATCATAATCACAACTAATACTCCATCTCGAAGTTGTTGAAGTACTTGAGGTAGTTGAAGCTGCTTCAGGCGAGACGATCACAACAGTAGTGTATCTCCTAGTTTCACGTGTGTAGGCTGCCTAAACGATCAACCACAAGTTTCTGATGACAACACATTTATACCCTAGTAGCTGTTGTATCAGTTACCTTGGGAAGATAACTAAGCGGGGCTCATATTAAATGTGAGCATATGTTACAGGGACACCTCCACCGCTAACACACATAAAGGGCATGTGTATGTGATGTCGCTATCCAAACAACTCTATTGTATCTCTACTATACTTAAAGCACCAGTTTCAACGGTCATCCCACATCATCTTTTTACAAATAATCTCTTACAGCTATTTCAAATTAACCCGCTGCACGCCCGTCCGGTCCGCACAACCAACCTCCACGTCGCAAAACACACCTCCACATATAGATGGTCAAACGGCGGCCCGGCACAGGCCAAACGCCCGTGGGCCATAGCTCTGGCCCGTCATACCGGCCTACTGACTATATCGAACCGGTCAGTTAGCCCGTCGATCCATTTGATTAAATCAGCATAAAATGTTAAAAAACAGTGCAGGAGGTGGGGTTCGAACCCATGCCCTGATGGAAAAAGGGTAGGTAGCCCAGGCACGTCATGCCGGCCTACTGACTGTGTCGGACCGGCCCGTTAGCCTGTCAGCCCATTTGATTAAATCAGCGTAAAATGTTAAAAAATAGTGCAGGAGGTGGGGTTCGAACCCATGCCCTATCACACTCGGGTTTCGGGGCACCAAGACCCGCGCGCGAACATATTCACCAGGTGTGCTGGGACCAAGTCTCATACATATGATGAATCATGGTGCAGGAACGAATGTCACATCTTTACTATATAATAGGAGTTCTGTACAAAATAAATAAATAATTACATCATAAGGAGACAACGATCCAGCAACCCAAAGTTGACTGGGAGACGAATGCCTAGACCTCTCACGAACACATCGCAGCATCCTCTAAGCGCCTCATCCTGCGGTATCTGTTCTTGACCTGTGGGGGGTGTGAGACAGCAAGAGTGAGCTCACATACGTTCATAGCTCAACAAGTTGTGGGGAATAATGTGCATGAACTCACCAAAGGTGGGAGCTCATGAAGTGTAAGGCTTACCAAAGAGGATGGTTGAAGCTGAGCATTGCTATTAAAGTTGGTCAAAGTTTTATTAGCAATGACTAAGTATAAGTAATAGAACAAAATTAATAATAAATCCCATGCAATGCAAATGACAAATTGAATTTAGTTCCATAGTTTAATCATGCGAGAGTCCTGAGCTGCTCATGACCGCGAGCACGGCTAGTATACCAGTTTTACCCTCTGCAGAGATGGTACCCTTTACCCACAAGTCGTGTATCCCATGTCGCCAGGGTTTGCAATGCCCTTAGACACTTCCGAGGTGAATGGGTAGAGATCCACTATGAAGCCTTTATAAAGTTCCACTAGCTTCCGAAAACCCGCTACAGTTTCTAGGAAGAGCAATGTAGGAATCCCTCGTCTGACCGCCATCGCAGCAAAATCAACCCGAGAACCTCCCTACACGCCTACTCCCCTACTGCCCTTGCCCCTTTCGGGTAAGGTAGTCTTCCACTAGCTTTCCTAATTAGTCTGCCAAGGGTGTCCCATTCCACCCTTGTGGTGGCACCTGTTTCACAAGTTAAGCTCCATGTTCCAATTAATATAATGATCTTGTCATGAATAATAAATAAAATAACAGTATAATTGGAACATGAACATAATGTAATATTAATCCCAAAACCTTATAGAGCAATAGCAAAACTATCGAAATAGTTCAGGGGTAAACAAGGTATAAAGATAACCAGACTAGGGTGACCTATTGGGTCCCATCAAAATTAAACTTATACATGTATAAATGATTATAAAGAACATTATTGGGTAAATAAAAGTGATAAAGGGCACAACTTGCCTGGGACTTGAGATTTCGGGTACCAGGATGCTTCTTCAGATCCTCGTGACCTCAATACTAGTCGTAGCAATACAATCAAACATGGCATAGACAAATTAACATCACACCAAACATAAGAACAAACTGCATAATAATATTCTACGCGTCGCTACGAGGTTGTGGGCTCCAGAACCACTAAAATTGGAGTTACGGTTAAGGTTTATGGAAGATCTACGTGATTTAAATATGAAACTATATTATAAATTGATTAGTATTCATCATATGGGAGAATATTCTATAAGTAATTAACCCAACTTTTAATCTAAGTTATTACTTGATTAAAGGTTATCTTTTAGTCAAATTATAATTATAAGATCAGAATACTATATTAATATTAGAAAAGCTAATCCAGAAAACATAGATTAATCAAATTAGCTACCTAATTATAAAAGTATGGGATATCATATAATCAATGTTGCTACTGTGTAGTAAATATTTATACGAAGTTAACGCAACTTGAACGGATTGAAACAGAGTTAAAATGAATTAGTTATGATTTTCTGAAGTTTTAAGTGGTAGATACAAAACAAATCAAGCGCATAAATTTAACCATATGTTTTATACTAAAATAAAGTTACTAGATAATAAACAATATTAAAACAAAATTAAAGCCACTGGAATGGATTAATTTGGAGCTAAAATGAATTAAATATGAATTATACAAGTTTTTGGAATTATTTTTGTACTATAAATCAATTTCTATATTATTTTTCTCACTTTCCTTGGTTACTGGACTGCGCGTATAAAACAAAGGAACTCGGGGGCTGGAGTGCAAAAATGGCTAAGACTCGATGGCGCAAACGAGGGGATTGCGGGCTATTTTCCATTAAAACCAGGGGCTCTTTATGAAGTTTGCCACGCGAAGGGGTACACTTACATCTCAACCGCCATATCAGGTTTCAACGGTGCCGATTAAATGCGCCAAGGCATGAATCGGTACGAACCTGTGACCATTGGATCAAGATCCTACGGTTGTGATTTAAAATACCCTGGAATCCGTCAGAGCCACCCGCTTGGATCTCAATGGCCCAGATCTTATCTCAACGAATCGTGTTTTTCCCACTAATCTCAACCGTCCATCCGAAAACCGACGGTGGAGGCATACTTTCTATGGATCTAATCTTGGTCGTCAGCGCGGAGATCAACGGTCCCCGTGTCATCTTCCCCAGCCCGACAATGTTTCACGGCGGCATGTACGCAGAGCGGTGGCGTGACCTTCGGAACATGCAGAACCAGGCATCCGAGCTGTATTCCCTACCAGAACGAGTGCTACGCTGACCGCGGAACTAGGCAAGGCACACAGGAGGAGTCTTACCTGTGTAGGAGCTGCAGAATGAATCTGGCCACGTTGTGATGCGGTTGGCGGCGAACCATGAGCGACAGAGAGAAATTCCTGGTGACCGAGCCATCGATTCCGCCCAGGAACACCCCAATTCCCATGGGGTAGCACAGGCAAATCGTCACAGTCTTCCCTGCGGGCCGAGCGCGGAGGAAGCAGCGAGCAACACGGCGCGCCAGCAATGCTCACGGCGGAGCCTTTATGTCTGGCGGCGAGCACCGGATGGGCATAACAATGGCGTGGTTGCGGTCAGGTAGAACGAGGAGTTGCCACGAGGTCCCGAGCGCCAGGGTTTATAGGATCCCCCCCGGTTTAACAACCAGAGCGAGCTTCGCGTGGCAGTTGTGCCGTCCGTGTCGGATTTCATGGAGGTGGGGGATCCGACAACCTGGTCCCACACGCCAGACGCACACACAGCGAGCGAATCCATGCGCGGTGGGGCATTGCGGTAGCGACACAATGAGCATGAGAGATGAGCAAGCGGGGCCCGCCCGTCGGCGCGCGTTAAACGTAGCTGGGCCGAGCGGAAGGTAAGAAGTGGGCCGGTACCACGGATTTGGCCCAATGCGGGACTTGCTCTCTCTCTTTTTCTTTTTATTTTCCTTTCAATTTCAAGATTTAAGGATTCAAACTTCTATTTTGAACTTCAAATTTCCTGATGTCAAAATTTCTACTAATGTGAATATATAATCTATTGTTTACAATATTATTATTTATTCTTTTCCTTGTTATTTATTTATTTATGGAAGGAATAAATGGTTTCATTTTCCTTCCATTTTCTATTCTATGTTTTCATTTAAAATTTTGAGGTCAAGTTTAAATTAAGATTCTTTATTTCAATAAAATGTATCCCCACAAACCCATAAGTATGAGATGCCCACTTTCTCATATGACTATTTTAATATCTTTAATTGATTATGCACAAGAAATGTTCTACTAAATTTCAAAGGTTTCAAAAATTCTAGAAATAATATCCTAGATATTCTTATTTCTTTATTTTTATCATTTTATGATATATATTTTTTCCTCTACCCATTTCAGGTCTTACATGCCCTGATGGAAAAAGGGCAGGAGACACTGGGTAAAGCTGTCTAACCAGTAGAACATCCTGCTCAGATGTTTTTAATATTGAATATAAATTATATATATGTATATACGATTTTTGTAAAATAAAAAATATAATCGTGTCGGGTCGGGTCAGCACTACGGGCCAAGGCTACAGCCCAAGCACATCACGACGTTCTTGGCTCTTGCAAGTATTAGGTCGTTTCTGAGACTCCATGGTGTTTGAGGTTGTTGGATTGGATTCCATGGTGTTTGAGGTTGCTGAATTGGATGGAGCAACAATGATTTGTCACACTAACAGTAAAATGAAAGATTATTTGTTGGTTTTAAATATTAATAATTGCTATGAAGTAGCATAATTTATATGGAGCACATCCAATTTTTATTGATGCCTGACTTTAGCAACTTGAGCTCACAAACTTTCTATTATTTAGTCTTTGTATGGTGGAATTATGTCATTTATAATCTTTGTTTGTTCAGTCAGTCATTGTGAACTCTCTTCTAATCGTCGTGTTGTACCAAGACATATTGGATGGAATAAACAATAACATCAGTTAGCCAAATCAAAAAAAATATTTTACGGAGAGCAGAGACAATCAATAAAAAATCTTGAGAATTTTTTGGTGAATATTTTACGTGGGTATTGTTGTAAGTCGTCACAACCCACGAGCAACTGACTAGTACTTTTATATTTATGACTGTATCAAGTTAGGCAGTAGCAGATTGAGAAAATGTGTATGGCCATCACTTTGCGGTATGGTGGTTCTAACTTGTAATCTATACTACTTATTAAGAAGGTAAGAGTAGTCTGCCGTTCTGCCCTCCCCGTGTTCTGCCGTTCTGCCCTCCCCCGTTTCGCGCGCAGAAAAAAAATCAAACCATGGCTGCTCAGGGATCGAACCTTGGATCTATTGAGTAGAATGCCTAGCCTTCCAACCTCTAACCAACGTGACTCATGTTGAATTGTGTACAACTTCAACTAAGACTTTATTTGTGTTTAACCCGCCGTCCACTCTGTATGCTCACTGAGTCTAGAAAAACATTTATAACTTGGCCCCTGATCTTTCTGGAATTTGGGACGCAGTCCAGGAAATAAAGAAAATAGGGAAAACGAGTTTAGAAATTGATTTTTAGTTTAAAAATAATTGCAGAAACCATTTAATTCATAGAAATTTCATATTAAATCCAAATGAGTTCATTCCAATTTCTATAATTCTATAATATTATTTTTTTATCACATAATACCTCTATTTTGTCATGAAAACAACAATAAAATTGATTTCCTAATTAATCCTATATCAAATACATAGAAACTTTAGAAATTCGTAACTTCCCCATTTTAATTCTAAATTGAACCGTTCCAGTTGTGTTAGTCTCGTATGAATATTTACTACGCAGTAACAACATTGATTATACCATGTTTCATACTTTTATAATTAGATATTTATTTATCCTATGTTAATTGGGTTAATCTATGTCTATTGGATTAATTTATTTAATATATTAATATAGTATTCTAACTTTATGGTTATACGATGTTTGACCATTAGTCTTGCAAACACACACACTTACCTTTTTGTTTAAGCAAAAGCGTATGGTGGTACATGTCCGATGACTAACGATGTATGAGGGAATTTCTTCCGGTATGTGTGAAACATGCTCTCCAATAATGAGACCATGCAAATCGTGACATATATCGAAGTCTACATGATACTAATGGTTGCAATGTAGTGGTGAAACAGATAGATTATAAATAACAAAATTTATGTATGGCCAGAATCACAAATTGATTATGAAACATTTTATCATAACGGTATAACACATATTTTGTATATAAGTTATTGTAGTATACTGGTATTATATATTTCCATTGCAACGCACGGACATTCAGCTAGTAAATGGTAGAAGGAACCATAGAAGAATATTTGGCTGATTATGTGGTCACTCTTGTTGCAGGTCACATGCTTGAAAGCTCAACGAAGGATAAGTACAGTTGTCTGGATGATGGGCTGGATACACAAGTAGTATATACATGTAAAACTATCACTCTTTTGGGTAGGATCGTTCATGACTTTTTAAGGGTCCAGTGCGAAATCCGATATAGAGGCTCCATTCACACAAATATATATATATAGTTTATATATTAAGAGCCCTGGGCTTCCAATAATAGAGGAAGCCCAGGCTAGTTAATATGCTCATTTGGGTTGAACCACACCGGGTCAACAGTTCCCAGTCACGGCACCGTTACGCTGTTTCCCCCGTCAGCCCAGCCACGTCTCCCACGTTTCTGGTTTCTAAAACCGTCTTCGCGCAATCAACTGAGGCAAACTCGCGCCGATAGGAAGAAAATCCCAGTGGCCGCGCAGGCTTTCCTTTCGTTTGAGGCGACTCGCCAGGCGATTTCCGCTGCCCCAATCCATCGCCGCTCCAATCCAGCGCCGTTCCAATTCAGCTGACCTCCTTCAATCTCAGAGCATTGGAGCCCGATTCAAGAAGTTCCAGGTAATCCAACTTGAAATACATCGAGTTTGCCGTCGATTTTTTGAAGCATTCCTGTCGATTGAAGTGGATTTGATTGTAACCCTTATTCTTCAGCTAAATGTGTTATTTGTATGTGTTTATACATCTCTCTAATCGGGTTATTGCAACGCGCATTGCATCTCTCTTTTGTTCAGGAGCCCCGATATTAGAGCAGCTGCATTTCTTCTAGATCCCCTGTATCGCTCGACATTTATAGATCTAGACAAAGGCTGTGGATTAGGTATTTATTGATGAGTTAGCAGAGAGTACCCTTACACAACCCAAGTAACACATATATGCTTATTGTATTTGATATATATGCATATCCTCAGTACTGTTTATGCACATTCACTTGAATCATTTGTTTACACATCTGTTTTATCATATATGCATATCGTCAGTACTCTTTATGCACATTTACTTGAATCATTTGTTTTCACATCTATTTTTTTATTTTATTATCAAATATGCTTATTGTATTTGATATATATGCATATCCTCAGTACTTTTTATGCACATTCACTTGAATCATTTGTGTACACATCTGTTTTATTATATACGCATATCGTCAGTACTCTTTATGCACATTTACTTGAATCATTTGTTTTCACATCTATTTTATTATCAAATATGCTTATTGTATTTGATATATATGCATATCCTCAGTACTTTTTATGCACATTCACTTGAATCATTTGTGTACACATCTGTTTTATTATATATAAAATATACTTATTGGATTTGATATATATGCATATTGGCAGTACTGTGTATGCTCATTTATACAGATGTTTATGAACATTGCGCAATATAATAAGCATATTTGCATTGTTCTACTTACTTGAATCTTTAGTTTACACTACTGTTTATTATATATAAATACATACAGATACTGTTATTTAAGCAAAAGTTATTTAAATATTCATGTTTGAATATGAGCTAAATGTTTATATTACTATGAACCAGTCATTAAAATATGTTGTATAGTTAGTTGATGCAAAAAAGCTCTTATTTTATCATGATCCATTTACAATTATATGAAATATTAAATTAATCTTTATGTTTGTATATAACCATTGTTCATTGAATGCTGTCACATAAATGTAAAAGGTAGTTTAAGTTATGTAATTCCATTTAGCATTATATAGTATGCATTATAGATAGTTATAGTAAAAATTAGATCTTTTTTGGCATATATTCATGCATAAATCCCTGTATTTAAAAACAACTTTTTTCAACAGATTTATTCAGTGTTTAATCATTAAATCTGTTGATCGCCCGCCAAGTAATCCAAAAAGATTAACCATTGAATCCAGTCAGGAGGTTTTTTCAATTGACATTTCCAGACATACAAGATCTAGCAGCTCAGCTCACCAAGATGATATTCCACAAAATCAGGAGCAGAATGAGCCACAACCAGCTCCAGTCCATCGTTTTCGCAGAAAGGCTTTAGCTTGTCGTTTAAAAAGAAAACCTCCTTCTCCATCCACACTCTCCGACGACGATTTCATGGATGCTCCATCGTTGAAGCGTCATCTCAGATCTGCCTCACCTTCTCCTTCAGAACAAAATAGTGCAAAGAAGATAAAAGTCCCTTCTCCTCAAGTCCCGAGTGTGAAAAGAAATCCAAAGTCTCATATCATGACAAAAAAACTCTCCTAAACAGAAGACTCCTAGAAAATCCCAGGTACTATGTATATATTTCTGTTTATTCATGTGTTAAGTTTGGTGCCCAATCAATTTTGTATTTTCCCCCACTTTACATTTATGTATATTATTATCCCAAAATATGCTGTTTATTTTTTTAGTGTTGTAGAATAGTTATTCACAAGCCTGTAATAAATATCCCTTTTATGTAAATATAGTATCCTTAGTTCTAACAATATATATACTTTGTGTATTAATGAATATTCATTTATGCTTTCAGAAATTGAATATCCACTGCATTCCCTATGATGTTATTGTCTCATCTTGGATAATGAGCGATCGGCAGCGCGATGCTGTCGCTAGGTTGGGTTTTTCTAGTATATTTGATTTGAGAACTGATGCTTTGGAGAGCAGATCTCTCATCAGGTGGTTGATGGATAAATTGGATCCACATGACATGACCATACGCCCAGGGGCTGGCAAGGAACTGAAGATAACAAAAGATACGGTTCATCTGATTTTGGGTTTGCCATGTGCTGGAGGAGGCAGGGAGTTTACTGACTGGTACGGTGAAGTGGATGCTGCTGCAAAACTGAGACGTGAACTCAATGTTGGTAAAGAAGAATTTGATGTTGTCAAGCTTCAAGACAAGATAGTGCTTGTCAATGATGATGAGTTATCAATCAGATGCTTTTTTCTGATTCTATTCAATCGACTTCTTTTTCCTTCTGCTTCATGGGCCATTACAAACAATGAGGTACTAATGACTTCAAACATGGCCCGAATGGCTGATATTGACTGGTGTCAACTAGTTTACACGGATTTGTGTGATGCTGCCACACATTGGCACAAAAGAAACAAAACAAACATTACAACAACAATATATGGATGTTCACTCATAGTTCTAGTAAGTAATTTTTTTGTGTACTGTGCATATATATGATATGCAAATATTTGTTATTTACTAATTTTATATATTTGTGCATTCTCTTTTTAGATTTACTATCTTGATCACTTACATCACCCTGCATCTCCTGATAACAAATATGGTACTTCCCGCATTAAGTTTTTTGATAATGAGACCGTAAGAGAGTTGGCTAGGGGTGACAGACGTCCCCCCCATAAAACTGGTGAACCATTCGGCTATGCAGAGGTTAGACATAAACAATTTTTGTCCTGTTATGCAGATGTTAAAATTTTATTACTGCTAACTGTTCTATCTGGCTTTATATAGTTTTGTAGCCGTTCAGAAACGTGTTACGTCATTGCTCCAGAACGGCCTGTTTCTGCCGTTTTCAACATATATGTGCCACGTATCAAGCATTTGATTGGCAACAAGTTGCAATGTTTGCCCTCACAGCATTGACCAATGTTTCAATCAATGTTTGATGCTCATGACAAAGAGGTGGATAAGTACTATGATTCTCTTCAGCTGAGCCATCAGATGATTGTTTTGAAGCAGATTGAACTATCTGAAACATTTGGTGAAATGATCGATGAAGTACTGAGAGCTGCAACACAGCGTGATTCACAGCAAGAAGGTTTTATTATTTATGTTTATTTTTTTAAAATTAATCAAGTTCACGAATTATTGCGAGGAAAATTATATATAGTTATATGATCTCAAATAATTTATTCTATGCAGCATTGTATATACAACTTATACATTAATTTATACTCATACAATCAGCAACACATTTTTCAGTTGATTTTATTTTTGAAAACTGTAATTTATTTATGCATCCTGATAGTATATTGATGTAGGTTGCGATGATGTGTATGTTTAACCATTTTTTATAACGATACATTTATATTTCTGGTACATTTCAGTAACAACTACTTTATTATTATATTTTCCAAATGTAGATAACCCCCCACTACCTCAATGCCTCCAACAAATGCTCCAGTATCCTCTCCACCTGTTCCAGCACCTGATGATCAGCAACATGATCAGGAAATTCATGTTCCTACTGATCATATCAAAGTATCAGATCATGTAAGTTTTTTTCATACAAACTATATATACAAATCATATGTTATATTTAGCATACAAGTTACTGTTTACTCAAATTTCAGTTGTTTCCATTACAGATTGTCAGTGGGAACGTCTGTAAAAAAGATGAAGTTATGGATGCCCCTATATTTGACAAGACTCCAAAATCAAATGTTTGATTTCCTTTTATCACAGTTATTATATTTTCATTTATAATGTATGCAAGTACCAGTAATATATATGCATGCTTTATTTACTTTATGCACCAGGCTCCCACAACCGACAAGTCTGCTGCTCCTGAATTAACACCAGATATAAATACTGTCAGTATTTATACCTTCATCATACTATGATAATATTAATTATAACCTATGTTTCATTACGTTATATTAATAATTTTATTGTTTACAGGAAGGACAAAAATCTGTTACACATGATACTCCTGTATTTGGTGCACCTCAGTTTGATAAAACCCCACTGACAGATGTAAGTCATGTCGTTTTATATTCTCATATTTTTCCTATATATACACTAAAATACATAATTATTTATGCAATTGTTTACTAACATATATTCATATATTAGGCAACTACTGAACTTGTTGCAAGGGATAGTTCCTCTAAATCTGCAGTTGCTGAACCTCCCCACGTGTCACGTGAAGACTGTGCTCGCAACCTACTTAAGTTCATTTTGTCAGGACAACTAGATCCGTGCATGTATGTATTCGTTATTCAAATTCCAATTAACTATAATTTGATGATTTGTAATTAAAGTTTTATTTTTTCCCAGGTCTATCATTAATTTTGGAGGATTTGGTGGTTCTGTCCTCGATGTTGTCCAGTCGTTTGGTCCTAATAAATGCCTTGAGAATATTTTCATGCAGGGATTTATCGACTGTATTCGTGAGGATGATGTATTATACAATCCAGATTCTGTAATCAACACTCTAATACTGAATGTCAATGTTGGGGTAATTTTTTCTCTACAACTTTGTATCTTATTGCAACCCTTACTGTATAAATATATAATACTAATCAATTGATTTTTTTGTCCAGACCGTTTTGAATATCGAGGAGTTCGAACAGCACAGTCCAAATCCCCAGCCCTTCTCAACATCACTTCTCAAAGAACAACTTGAACCGACGCTTCCTCCAGACGAAGTTCTTAACCAAATTAAATTGGTGAGCCCCAATCAGTTTTATTTGTAATAATGTTATAATGTTCTTTTGGTCATTAGTTTTATGTTATCTTATCTTTAATTTTCCATACGCCTATTGTTGTTCATTCATAAACTTATACATGTATCTTAATAGATCCTGGTTCCTATGCTACGCTGTAGTCACTGGACCCTTTATGCAATCAACTTTGAACGTCGCTGAATAGACATCTTAGATTCAAATCCTTATGGGACACTACTTGGAGGCACTACCTGGAAACAAATCCACAATGATCAAATGTTGATAAATGGAACGAAGATACCTTGGTCCAGATTAATAATGAGAAGACTTAGCATTGCGTTACATGAAGCTCGACCTGATTCAACTGTACCAAAGTTTGGCAACTACAAGATTGGGCTTCTTCCCAATTGTCCAACCATGTTACCAGGGTCAAATGATTGTGGTTTTTTTGTCGCAAACTTCCTCTGATACTACGATTTTGATGATGGTGACTTATCAGAATTTTATACTCCGGTATGTTACTAAATTAGTGTTTTGATCATGCATATATTACTCCTTCATATTTAATCTTAGCATTAATTCGATATTATGACTATTTCAGGATGAACCATTGGACCAACGTGCCTTTGTTCTGCATTACCTGACCTTTCATCGCCACAACAGGGTTGCCCCCCTTCCTCCAGAACTGCTGCCTTTCAAGTATTCTCCAAGGAGACGGCGTTGTTTGAAAGCCAAGACTTAGATATCATAGCTGAACATGATTCCCTATGGGATCCACAAAACTGTTTATGTTACTTATTAAGTCACTTGTGTCAGGCGTTGCTCATGTGTATGATACTCCATATGCCACTTATGTTCGATGTGTCCAGTGTCTATGCTACTTCGTATCAGTTTTTATTTGAAGTGTGTCAAACATAATTGTTACCAGAATGTCTAGTTATGTTATCTGTTACGAAATTCTATGCTTTTCATTTCCAGATCGTGAGATGGTTAATCGTTTGCTTCCAATGTTTGGCGTATTTGTATTATCATATTATCTTTAATATTCAAGTTTTATGCAACATATATACTTCCTTATTTTATATACACTAGGTTCATGTTTTACACATTTACCATGCTAATTATGCTAACTGTAACAAGTGGTTATGCTATATCCTGTTTGGTGTATCTGTCGTGCGAAACCGAAGTATGTACTCCCATTCGATTAGGTATGTTAAGTGTATACAGTTTATATACCATTTATGTCCAAAACTGCCGATTGCTAAACGTTCAATGCCAATTTGTGGTACATATCCAGTTACATAATTTGTGTAATGGTCTAGCTTTACGCAACATTTTATAGTTTTATATCAACGCATTATATAACCCGGTCATGCAAACTATTTAATTTCCAAAAAACTAAAACATAGGTCATTGTGCTATTACAAGTTTCTGCTAAATCGACCTCTCTTTAGTCACACTTCAAATCATTCGCCCAATTCCATATGCTCATCGGCTTCTTCATTTTCCACTTCTTCATCAATACGATGTTTTTTAGCAGTCGATGTTTCATTCCACTGTGGAGCAGTTGTTGTATTGTTTAGTCTTGATCCGGCTGGTCGTCCTCTCTTTCGATTAGCCAGTTTTGCTAGCCTTGTCCTGTTCTCTTCCACAGACAGACACGTTCTGCTGTTATGTCCATCTGCTATACCACACAATTGGCATCTCCTATTCTTCTTTTTCTCTCCTTTTGCACCTAGTCTCATAATCCTATCTTCTGAATTTTTTATTGTCCGTCCTTTTGGTCTTGCACGATCCGACATACTCAGATTTATAACATCCACATTAAAATTCAACCTCTGTATAATAAAAGAAGTTAATATTTAGTATACGCATATTTACATAAATTATATTTATACCAATCAGTAAAATCATTTATCAATGCTCACCTTTTTGGCTTCTGAGGATGCAGCAATATGTTCCATTTGATCATGTGCTACGTGACACGGAGAACTTGTATCACCAACCTCAGGTGGAATTCTCATGTTGTCCTCCTATATAGCCCAACCCAGATACATCAACATTTCCATGCAACATAAATATATATTTTCATTTTAGACAAATGAACAATATTTTTTTAATATGTACCTAGTTACCAGTTGTTATTAATGTTAACGCATGTTCACATCCAGTCATGGTGTTATGCTCATCCTACAAAATAAAATTTGCTTATTACATTGATTTTATATATTCATTATATACAATACTTCATGCAAGCTTATATATTTATCTTTTTCATACCATTTTGTGGCATGTAATTATATTGTCATCTTCCATCCCATCGCCAGCATTATTTTTATTCAATTCTCCTTCCTGGTACAAATAACATGTTACTATGCATAATTTATGTTACAAAATAGTATAACACTTAAAACAACTGGAATATTATTACCTTGTCTTCCTCATCATCACTAACATCTGTTGACTCATTACATCCAATGTCTGGCTCTAAACGGCATAGAACGCCATCGAGCTCATCCAACACATCCATCGCCTTATCGTACCCTGCTTTTGACATACACGCCTGGCGAACTACTTTCATTGTTTTCGTTAACAACTTTTTCTGTCTGTATGATTTAGTAACTCCATCCTTTCCCCTGAAGCTCTTATCAATTCTTTCAAATGGAACATCTTTTCTTGATGAGATAGTGTACCTTTGCAATATATACTTTGAAGGTATCTTTTCAACTTGAAGATGCATGAAGGCTCTTAAAAGATGAACACACAATAGACCTGAAAACATGAAAACCAACCATTATTTTTTCAACGATATACATTAATTTGTACTACAATCATCAAATTCTTTAGTATGCAAATTTATTCTGTTAATCAACATAATACGTACAAACTTGTATGTTCCCACTGTTTGCACTCGCATGTATACTCCCCGGCTTCTATGTCCGCTGTTACCTTGAATTGATGTTGTCCCCACACAATTTTATTAGACCTTTTTGTATGCTGTACGATCCAATCATTATCACAACCGTCTGCGTCCTTTAATTTTTTGTATGCAGTGGCGTATTTCATTGATTCCTCAAATCTATTCATAACAGCTCTGGTGTATGCTCTAGAGACTCTCACTTCGAACCTATACAATGTATCTGTTATCCTTGGTCCCTATAAGACATTATTATCATAATTAAACAAATTATTTACATAAAATGTATGCCAAACGTTATTGATAACAAGCACGACATACCTTGCTCACCAATGCCTCCTTTGATTCTTTCATTTTCCTGCTGTGCAACATTTTCATCATTTGTTTAGCGAACTCATGCAGTGGGGTGTTCACATCTACATGTGATTGCTTCACTAATCTGTTCATGCTCTCACTTCATTGTGTAGATACCATTACCCCACAGAAGTCGTTTTTAAAAAATGCAGGTATCCATTCTTTTCTTATTTCATATAATTTGCATAGAGTCATATCTTCATGAAGATTGAACTCCTCTAGCATCATTTCCTAGGCACATTCAAACTCATGAGAAGTTAATGGATGATGTATAATAGACTGGAATGTTGTTTTAAAATACTTAACAGCAAACCTTGCATATATCTCATTTAGGAATGACATAAATCTGTTCTGTACATGCCATAAACACAGTCTGTGAACTGTTTTTGGAAATACAGTTCTTAGAGCAATTGGCATTGCAGGATCTTGATCTGCAATTGCTCACAAATTATTAATTTATTTTCACAATAAATTAATTCACTGTTTTGCATAACAAATTGACATATCACATACCTGTAAGCATAACTCTTGGACCCTCGCATCCCATACATGTTTTGAATGAATTGAAAGCCCATTCAAAAGTCTATACTGTTTCATCTCCCAACAAAACAAATCCAAACACTGTACACTGCAGATGACTGTTAGCTCCAACAAACATGCCCAGTGGTTTATCATATATATTTGTCTTGTGTGTTGTATCAAATGTCACAGCATCACCATAATCTGCATATTCCCCCTGCATACTTGCGTGTGACCAAAAAATACTCACTATTTTCCCATCATTGTCTAGTTGGAAATCACAAAAAAATTATGGATTCTGTTTCTTGCATTCTCTAAAGAAAGCCAAAAGTTTGGCTACATCATTTCGCAGTTTTCTCTTCTCCTTGCTGCCCTCCTACATTTGTTTACACAAAAAATGATTACACACACATTTACTATAGTAATATTTATGTCACTTAATATATACACATGAAACAAAAAATATTGCTTACATGTTTTTCAGATCTTGAGCAGTTACTGGTACGTTCTCCGGCCCATCATGCATTTCTGATATAAAATCAACTATGCAATGCTGCGGCACTCGGCTATCATGCATTGCATCAACAAAATTTATGAACTCAGCATCCCTACTTTTGTTGCAACGTAAATGTTGTTTCTCTGCTTCGTCAGTTATGAACTCATGGTTATGCTCCAAGTTTACCAGTTCAATTTTTGCAGCTACAACCATTTTTTTCATCATCATAGATTTTTTTTTAATTTTATTCCAGCTTTACACTGCATACGCCCCGACGACCTATTCCTCATCCTAGGTGCATCATTTGATTTTGGTGCACTTTTACCTTCACGTGAACAATTTATCCACTTACTGAATGTCTTCTCTCTGTATTTCTTCAGTGGAAATCCAACTTCATATGCATACCTTTTATAGAATATATATGCATCATTAACATCCTTGAAAGTCATCCCTACCGTTGGCACTGTAGTTGGATCAATGTTTTTTTCCTGCAAATTCATTGACATTGTTGTTTGTACCATGGAATATGTTCACCATAATCTAATCAATCAAGAATCAAATACAACAATTGGACTTACATGTGAATGCAGTATTTGCGGCGTATCCATCTCCCTGGAGCTAATATTGGACATAGGAGGTCGAACCCTTTGTTCTCCTTCTTTCCCTATGCTCATCTCGTCGATCACAGGACCCAGTAGAGCAGGAGGTGGTGTAACCAGTGAGTTACCATCAACTCCTCCCTCTGTCTCTGGATCAAGACGAACGCCATCTCCTACCATCGCCGGCAACTCTCCAGAGCCGGCCATCTCCACCTCCAAATAGTTATGCAGGCTTTATGGTCTTTTTTCGAATGAAAGGAAATCACGGATACTATACAAGTAACCGCATCCACGTTTACAGGGTCTCCCTATTATTTCCGAAACCGTCCCGATATTATGGCGATGTCAATGTAAAACTAATATCCATAATAAACTATTTACGCACAATGACTTAACGTTTTACGCCACACGGTATCTACTATTTATGCAACTTTTATGTCGTTTCGGTTTTATGCCATATCTTTCAACATCTTATGCTACGTTATATTTACCTGCCGCCATTACATCCCATGCAAGATCCATAAATTACGCGCCCACGTAACATAGTAATCACGTTTGCATGTGGAAACTATTCCCTATAATTCCGCGCCTTTACCTTATGTTTATCGCCTTGCCATTCAAACAACCGCGTAACGGCGCCGTCTGTCCAGCATGCCGCCTGTCTGCACTACGTTAAACACAGGCGCGCCTGTCTCAGCGGACCAGACCTTGGAACCGACCTGGGCTTCTTTTAATATCCGAAGCCCAGGGCTCCCGTTATACCTGCCCTATATATATATATATATATATATATATATATATATATATATATATATATATATATATATATATATATATATATATATATATATATATATATATATATATTGGGAGCCCTGGGCTTCCAAATATATGGTGGAAGCCACAGCCGCCCCTGCAGCACCCAACCAGACCAGCCCTAGCCGCCCCTGCACCACCCAACTAGATCAGCCTAGCGGCCTCCACCCCCAACGCCCATATCCCTGCATGCGCGCCTTTTTCCATTTGCATGCGCACAAATTTAGAAGATGGATTGACATGCATAGAAACAGAAAATCTGATTTGAATGTTTTATTCTGTCCATAAATATAGGATCTTTGTAACAGTCATGCATCAAATCTCGTTAGAAACATTTTATGATATATACTGATACAAATTACACTACACGGTGTAGTTAGAAACATTTGACAAATTTAGGATGTCAAAGAATGTGCTTTGAAAGGAAATAAATTGGCATGCATGTAAACCAAAAAAATCTAAATTAAATTATTAACTTCGTCCATAAAAATAGGATCTCTCCAACAACCATGCAACTAAGCTCGTTGAAACCAGATTATGACATATACTGACACTAATTATGCTATATGGTGTAGATATTTATATATTGTGGTACATCGCGTAAAAAATTGTTTCCTGCCACATACGCATATATTTAGGATGGTAAGAATGTTCGTCGAAAGAAATTGATTTGCATGCATGGAAACAAAAAATCTGATTTAAATGATTTATTTCGTCCATAAAATAGGATCTCTATAACAGCCATACATCTAAGCTCATTACAAACAACTTATGATATATACTGATACTAATTATATTACATGGTGAAGGTATTTATGTATTCCGGTACACTACTTAAAAATTGGCATGCTGGTCACTGTTTGGATGCATATACATGTTCGATCATAAAAACCTTTAGTTTTGAGTGTAAAACCTCTCAATTTTGATCGTAAATACCGAGCTAACGTAAATTTTAAAAACCTCATCTACACACTGGGTTAGGTAACGAGATAATGCATACAAATTTATAAACGTTTGTGTAAAATGTGAATAGAAATATCATAAACAGACAATAGATGGAAGGGTAGTCATTGACTAAAATATATGTCGTAAACACCTATTGACGTTGACATAAATATGCATAAAGAGAAGCATGAAAACACGTCGTCGCAAACGCACTAAGGGAGCTATCGCCCGCCGCACATGCCTCTGGGATCCGATGCTGCTCGCGTTTAGGGAAGGCCACCGTCGCAGCTCGCCCCTAGGGAAGACTGTCACCGCCGATCCCATCTTAGATGTGTTGCCTGTGACGACGCCACATCCGTCCAACAACCTCGAACTCGTCGTCTGCCCGCCGCGAACCCCTTATATCCACGCCGGAACCGCCCGGTCGTGCGTTGGCCAGAGTCGTGCCCTGTCCACACTGGATCCCGCCAGACCTACGCGCTCGCATGTCGGGCATCACCGTCGTGGTCCGCCCATGCGTGTTGGTTCCATCGTCGCGCAACCATTGCAGCCGCCGCAGCCCCATGGCGCCCCGGGGATCCACGAGATCGGGCGCACGGATGGGACCAGCAGCGGCAACAGGTTCCTGCATGGTCGCCACGCCGGCGGCAGCCGCCGCGCGCTCGGTCAGCGACGCCTGCGCTGGATCCGCCAGCCCGCAA
Source organism: Zea luxurians (assembly GCA_029449295.1). Lineage (NCBI taxonomy): Eukaryota > Viridiplantae > Streptophyta > Magnoliopsida > Poales > Poaceae > Zea > Zea luxurians. The sequence goes on from JAOPSE010000012.1 coordinate 72,129,580, forward strand.
GGCCGCCAGTGCCGCTCGCGCTGGATCTGCCCGCCCGCAACCGCTGTCACGCTTGATCGGCCTGCCCGCAACCGCTGGCGCACTGAAACCCTAATAAGTGGTAGTCTCGGGTAGCTTTTATAGACGACTCGAGGCCTGGTCTGTTTGAGGTGGTGCGGCTGAACCGAAAGGTGGCGTTGAGTCAGGGCTTCCGATCACTCTTTAGAAGCCCAAGGCTCCTAATAGATAAACTATATATATTATCGTAATATATTTGACGTATAAAAATTATTAGGCAAGTTTATAAGATAACAAATATAAAATATAGCCAAAAACACTTACTTGTTATCTGATATCATTAAAAATATCTTCTAACATTTTGTGATACAAAGTCATCGCTTATATCGTTGAGATCAATCTCATTCAACAACTTTTTTCGATATATAGAATCATCAAGCCATTTAACCTCTCTTGAGTTATTGTTGACCATAAATAGTTCACAAAAATATTTCAATTTTAAAAGCTTCTCTCTGTCGATGCAACCGTCATGTATATAGTAAATAATACTCTCTATATCAAAATAGAATTTGTTTTGCTTCTTTAGTGGATTAATCATCATCTAGTTGAATACAAATATAAAAATCAAGAGCTAAAACAAATACTATTTTGAAACAGATGGAGTATTCGATAAGTAATTGAGACATTAGTTTAACAATCTAAACTAGACTGGTCGATAGCGTATCGCTCTTTGTGTATTTATGTCTATAATATATAGGTTTAACAAAAAAAGGTGCTAGCGTCGGGGGCCTCTATTTTTACGGGTCTGGTGCGGCCGCACCCTCTGCACTCCCTCAGGTACGACCCTGCTTTTGCGCTATAAAAGTGAGTGGTGGAGCAGCATTCAATTTTGGCTCAAGCAGAGGGAGAGGTCGAACACCACCAGAAATCTTGTTGGAGCTTCATTAACGTTTTGTCTTGGAGCTTTCTTATTAACAAAAAGTTTGGAGCTGCATTAACGTTTTGTCTTGGAAAATTTCGAACTATTTCTAATCAACGAAACTTTTTTTAAATATTTGTTGTTGTCTATTATCATTTTTTTCACCTAGAATGCTTTATTTTCTTAATTTTAATCATATGTACACTTTACTCTGATCTTCTGAGAAAAAGTCAAAACTTACATGTTGGAGAGATATTGGATATTTTTAATTTTTAAGAAGCACTTTTACCAAACTATTGATAAATAGCTTCTTTTTTTTTTGCTAAAATCTCAAAATAGGGAGTTTTTTTTTATAAAATCCTTCAAGATATTCTAAGGTATTAAATATGTTTATTTACTCAAAATGCACTGCATTTGTTAGACAGAACAGAATCCTTTCAGACTGCCATGAGAAAGAATGCAAAGTTATACACCATGTTTAGCGTCTAGCCACAAGGTGGCACTTTTTTTACATACTTGCCTTAGGTGCTCAAAATTTTTGTTATACCAAGTTCAAGAGAATTTTGGTATACTTCTAAGTCATTTTTTTAATATTACTTTCTTAGTTATTGACACGATACCTAATTAACTGAAATTTTTTTTGATACACTTTAGACTCTCTCCAGCAGGTCCTCTAAAGTGTTCGCTACTCTAAATTTTAGAGAAGATTCTCCTCCTTTATGTCTCTAGCTGCGTCCTCTAAACAATTCTCTAAATATATAGGACATTGCTAGATCCTCTATATATAGAATTTCTCTCTTCTCCCCTCTATCCATTTTAATATTTAAAATAACAGATTTAGCAAAACTAAAATATATACAATACATTTAAGAGTACGACAAATACGTACATATAAAAATTAAAAGTAAAATATATCACTAATATAGATATTTACGTATAGAGAACGAGATATAGAAAATGTTGTTGAAGAAGTAGGAGATATAGAGGAGAAAATCTTTTACGAGAAAAATGTAAAGAACAGATATAAAGGATAGACTAAAAAATGTTGCTGGAGACGGTTACAGCGCGCGGCAAACAAATAGCGTGGCTGAAGTCAGTGAAACTTGTCAAACCCATATGTGTGGTATCAAGTTATCGCTAGCGAACAAAACAACACTCTTGAATGTTGTTTTTTACGGACAACTTGAGGGAAAAAATAAAGAAGAACGTGCCATTGCAACAGGCGGCGCGCGATCTACGCTTTAGGGGGTGTTTGGTTGCCCCTGCTAAAGTTTAGCCCGGGTCACATCAAGCGTTTGACTTTCAAATAGGAGTATGAAATATAGACCCAACCAACTGGACTAGATTCGTCTCGTCTTTTAATCTTCGGCTGACAAATTTGTTTTATAATCCGACTACATTTAATACCCGAAACGGAGGTTCAAACATTCGATTGGACAGGGGCTAAACTTTAGTTTGGGGTAACCAAACGGGGCCTTATATAAGCGGGCAACTTGCACTAGTATATATATAACACAGAAATTAAAGACATCTTCATAAGTCAACTCATACCCTTCATGCCCTTTTCTCCTTCGAGCCAATTAAACAAAGCAAGAGATTAGGTTATATATATACACACACACTTATTACAGTAGGTCTCCCGTCCAGTATATTATTAGAGAACCACTTGACAGCCACCAGCTGGCACATCTATACAATGGCCTGTTCCACATTGCATTGTACACAGCTGATTTTGCATCCGAGTCACCGCCGACTTGTCTATACATGACTGGTCGACCAGATCTGTGTCCAATGGGGATCGAGAAAGAGATCATGTCAGCATTTTGTTACACGGTTTTTTATTCACATATACTTAGATAAAATAATAATCTCGGAGGGCTCTGCATGTGATGAATGAATCTGCTAATGACGGGTTAGTGCAAAGAATTCGTCGAAAGCGGATGACCGTTCTCGAAAAGTCATATATATATAGGTGTGTGTAGAAATTGATAATGCCTAATTCTCTAACAAAATACTCATATTAAAGATGTATTTTGTTCTAAATTTTTGTAAGTACCGAGTTGCCATACCCTCAAATATTTTTTTGTACATATTTTAGTTCTGTTTAATCCATTATATCTTAGTATAAAAATAGATAGAAAAAAAGAAATAATCTCCATATAGAGAGGATACAGAAATGTTTTCTATATCTGAGATAACACCGCGTTAGAACATATAGAGAACATAAACCTTTTTAAATATAGGATAGGGAACGGTTTAGGGGGTTCACGGCTAGAATCAGCCTTATATATAGTATTGTTCTCCACATGCAATACTATTTCTTCTTCTCTCTCGAGATATATATACGAGGATCCCTAAAAATTGCAATGACAAAAGAAATCAGCTCACTACTCTCCAAACAATTTAGGCGTTTACTATGAGATCGGTAACATAAAAAAAAACCTCTCTATTTTATTTGGGTGAGGCGGTAACGGACTCGTAATACCCAACGACGTCGCCTCATTTATACCCGCGTCCAAATGGCATTGTCAATCCACCCAACAAATATACAATATAATCTATAAAACTAGTGTGATGTATATGACGACATGTATGTGTCACACCCGGTTCCAGGGGCAGAAACGAGCGGTATATCATATGTGTGTCAAGATCCATTTCCACACATATGTTGACGTCACAAGTGTAATATATCAAAAGACAATGCAATAAAGGCGTAAAGAGAGTAGAATACTTTATTACATCATCTGAATCATTGTATCTTGAACAAGTATCACATCAAAGTAAGGCAGAATTTAAATAACATGGGCAATCTCCCACAGGAAGATGACCGGCGCATCGTTAGACTTAGAATTCATTATCATCAAAATCTTCTTCAAAGTCTCCAGCAACACCCTCTAATCAAAATATTAGCAAGGGTGAGCTCACTTATGGTCGGGGCTCAGCAAGTGGGGGAAAAATTAATGCAGGTATAACAAGATGAGGCTAAGGTTGAGCAGTAAGCATTTTAGTTGGTCAATATTTTATTAACAACACCTGCCTTACTAATAAATGTGAATCCCAAGTATCCCATTTAAACAATTGTATAAGTATAACAAAAACACTTAAGTGAAACCACTTAAGCAAACCATTGGCAGATCATCGGATCTCGATTTAATGTCCATCTTTAAGTTCAATTATCATGTGAGGAGTCCAGGCTGCTCATATGCGGGAGTACGGCTGATATATCAGTTTTACACTCAGAAGAGGTGGTACAACTTTACCCACAAGCCATGTATCCCATCTAGCCTGGGTTGATCGGACCCTTAAACACTGCCGAGGTAAATGGCTAGGGATCCATTATGAGGCTTTCACAAAATACACTTAATACGAAGCAACCCGCTAAGGTTTCTAAAGTCAATGTGGAGGCCCTCTGGGTGGGGTACCTTAGCCAAGAATACGTTCCCATGTTAACGTGAGCTGCCACCACTACCGCTCCCCCTCTTGCCCATATTTCAGGTAAGGTTGGCAGGCACTAAGCATATAAAGCTAATTATCAAAGTCAGAGCCATGATAGCACTCGTGGTTGCACTGTTATCCTGGGTGGTCACTCCATGTTCCAATTAATTTAAAATAATGTTGTTTTAACCATCGGGTTAATGTCATAATTGCCAATTTCAATTTTGGAACATTAATATCAATTAATGAGTGACATCAAAATTATTAAGTTGAGCGGTAGCACAAATTTGCAAAGCTTAATAATTTCCCATGGTAAACAAGGAATACAGTTGGTAAATCTAGGAAATCCTTAATTAGATAAAACCCATCAAATTATGCAGTATATCAAAAAGTAAACATTATTATATGCATTGATTGGGTACAAAAAGAGTATGCAGAGGGAGAATCCACTTGCCTTGCTCAAATGTTTCCTGTGGGACGTTCCCAAACAGATTCGGATCCTCTACCACACAGTCAACTTCTAATATCGATTCGAATATCGTACATACAAAAGAAATCATTCACCAATAAATAAACACGCACCATTACATAAACATACACCTTTACATTCACATTAACACATCGCACTTAATACACACATAAATACGTCTTAGCGCGTAAATGCTTATTAATTCATTTATGACTATTATTGTGAGTCATAAATGGTGAAATTATGAGTAGGTGCTATAAATATAGTTTTAACTAGTATTAGTCTGTATTAACATCATCAATAAAAATAAATGGTAGTTATTGTCTTTAATACTAATACATAGATTAATATATTTTATTCTTTTTATTTCTAACTTGAATTATTAAGTATAGCTAAAAATGAATCTATTAATATTAATATTCTAAAAATCCATATAAATTACTAATTGGACTTTTTATAACATAAGCAGGGTTATTTTGACATAAACAGGTATTTTACTAACTCTAAGAATTTAAGTGCTATACTCGCGAACATGTTTATTTTGGCTAGAAAAATCTATTTTCTATACTACTGGTGGTATTTTCTCCTTTCTTTCTAAAAGAAAATATTAATAAAATAATTAGAGATAAATCATCTAAAATCCTATAATGTTTATATGACATGAGTTCTATACCATTTTCTAAATTCATTAAAATGAACCTATGACTATAATTCTTCAAATAGTTTCTAAAGTTCATTGCGACCAAATTTAACTACAAAATTTCCTATCTAGTGTTTTTATCACCAACCTGTGACTACTAAATTTTTCATCATCTTTCTCTCTACTCCAAAAATCAACGCATCGACTAACATGAATAATCACAGTGCACTATGTTTCGCATATATCTATCAACATTTTCATAGTGCACATATATATGAATTTTGGATCACCATGTTCATATTACAACAAAATAAACATACAATTCCTGAACTGAATCAAAAGAATTTCAAAAATACACAAATAAATTTCGGGTCGTCTTCAACCTTGGGTTCGTACGTGTGACGGGGAGGGCTCGACGGGTTTCGACCGGGTGGAGAAGACCAGGGGTTCGGCTTCGGATGGCGGGTGGCGTGGTTCCGGCGATGAACGGCGAACTCTGGCGACAAACGGCAAACTCCGGCGACAAATGGCTAGCTCCGCGATGAACGACGAGGGAGAGAGTGCGAGGAATGAGAGAGAGCTCGGGTAGGGGAGGATGGGAGAGAGGAGGAGCTCGGTTTTATAGGGAGCAGGAGGGAGAGGGGAGGGGTCGGCCGGGTAGCTTCAATGGGGCACCGTCGGTCTTCAAATGCCGTCAATGCGTCGGTTACCAAAGAGAATAACGGGGAGGAAGAAACGGAAGAAATGAAGTCGATTAATCGCAGAAATGAAACGGTCGCGGGCGTCGTGGCCGGTGCGAAGCTGGGCACGGCCGGACTTCCTGGTGTCAGGCTGGGCTCGGTACAGGGCGAGCGTCGCAGGGTCGCTGGATGGCAGGGCGGCTGGGACGGGGTCTCCGCGGCTGGGCGCATAGGTCGAGGCTTGGCCGGGGCTCGGTCGGTCGGGCGTGCAAGGCTTCGGCCGCTCGGGTGCAGGGAGAGAGCAAGGGAGAGAAGAGAGATGAGAGGAGAGAGAGAATAGGGGAGGGAGAGGGACACAGGGGCGGCGGCGGTGGCTTGGAGAGCTGGGAGGGCAGGGGCGCACGCGTTAGTAGTTGGGCCTTAGGGTTACGTTAGGGTTTTGTCTTTTTTTAATTTCGAAACACATTTTTAAATAGCTCAAAAATTCATAAAAATCACCAAATTTTTTTTATAAATAATATATTTATGTTAAGACTACTAATTATTATATTATTTAATTATTATATTATTTACTAGGCTTTCCTTTAAAAGAATTTGCTATTAAACATCCAATAATCAATTATGTGAAATAAAAAATGATTCAAAATGCAAATAAATAATAAACACTTGAATAAATTTTATTATCCTAATTACCATAATAACTAAATTCATTATTTTTAGTTGATGGCTTTTATGGTGTTACAGTATGTGCATATCTGTATCACTACTCACATAAACAGTAAACAACAGTAAAACATGCATAAATACGAAGAACGGAATGTACCCTGCAGAGAGACCAATGCTTAAGGCATCAGTGGCTCCATTCTCACGAGACATCTCGTATGTATGTTAGATGTAGTCGTATGTAGTCAATCCAGGCAGACGTACGCAGTGCAGTCCCTCTAACAGTGTCGACGACGAAGAACCGGATCAGCGTTGGTCGAGCGGACGAAGCGAGCAGACGCGAGTACGCTTCCAGAAAACTTGATCACCCGCACACCCGTGCAAGTGTAGCTCTGCGGACGGTGATTTCGAAGGCCTGCTTTCCCACTCTCTCTGTGCTCGCATAAGGTGGGATAGGAATGGGCTAAGTGCAACACGTTTGAGAGACTGTTCGCGTCACCGGAAGAGCATCCACCTCCTCCGTATTTATACACGCGCAGAGTGAGGGGAATAGACATCAGTGGTCGCCATCAAACCCAGAAACTAACAGCCATTACAGCTAGCCAGAAACCGACGTGCCATAAGAGACGTCCATTACTAGCCATAAGACAGGAAACGCCCGGTCATTACTCCAAGAAAAATGTGCAACCGTTAGAAAGGAATATTCAGACCAAGGTTCGATCTACCACGAGCCATGAGCCATGGCCATGACCTCGGCCATGGCCCGCCCTAGCCAGCGACGCGCACACGTGTGGCAGTCCTTCATCTTTTTTTCAACTTCTCAATAGATGCACCAATGGTCCACCTATTTAAGTTGATTGATTTGTCCCTTAAACTTCAAATACAGTATTAATTATTTACTACACCATAGCATTAAAGTGGACCTTTAGCATTGAACATTAATTTGGGCCAAGCCCACATTAATCCAACAATCCCCACCAAATGCTAAGTCACACTAAAATGCTCTCGTCATCTCAAACGTTTGATATACTGGTGTTTCGATGGAGACTGTTAAGTTGAACATCCACCAAGAACCTATACTACACTTAACCACAACTACACAATGGACTAGACCTTAAATTGGAAGTTTTGAGTGGAATAAGTTTCATCTAAACTCTTTACCAGTACTAGATTGCTGAGTGCATCCCCTCTGGTTGGAGCATATAAGTCGAACTCCATAGCCTTTTATGGGTATCTAGAGATCACCTAGATCTCATAAAGTGTGACTAGCAGTTTACCCATATAGGTATGTTTCTCTATAGATATTCTATAGGACACATCTTTGCTTCACAAAGCCACTTGGAACATATTAAGGTGTAAACACCAACCTACCTTACAGTAAGGAAAGATATGCATCTGAAATGAACCTTATTAAGGGCCTTTCCTCTCAGTCTACCACTAGCTTGTTTCACCATTCTAATTCATGGGATCTCTGATCACATAGAACATGTTACCACTATGATAAACTTTAGGTGGGTCTCAGACCCATCTCACTTGATGCACTATCTATCGCATTGCGTGATAGCCCCTTAGTAAATTGATCTGCCAGATTTTTAAACATATGGACATAGTTCAACGTTATTGCTCTACAGTTTCTCAATTTCCTGACAGATTCTAAAAGCCTATTTATGTGCCTTGTCGACTTCATATTATCCTTAGAACTATTTATCTTAATTATCACAATCTGATTATCACAATTCATGGAAATAGCTGGTACAGGTTTTCAACCATTGGTAAATCCATAAGGAGTTTACGAAGCCACTCAGCATCAACTGAAGCGGTATCTAATGCTATGAGTTCTGCTTCCATAGTCGACCTCGTTATGATGGTCTGCTTGCAAGACTTCCATGAAATAGCGCCACCTCCAAGTGAAAACACATACCCACTTGTGGCATATATCTGATCTGAATCAGATATCCAATTTGCAACACAATAACCCTCCAGTACTGTTGGGTACCCTGTATAATGGATGCCTAAACTCATAGTACCTTTTAGATAGCGCAGAACTCTCTCAAGAGCACGCAGTGATCATCTCCCGGATTTGAAACAAATCGGCTAAGTTTGTTCACATCAAAGGAGATGTCAGGCCTCATATTGCTAGCTAAGTACATGAGTGAACCAATTATTTGGGAATATCTCAATTGATCCCTAGATATCCTTCGATTTTTTTTCAATAGCTTACCATGATCATAAGGTGTTGGAGCACGTTCACATTCGATATAACCAAAGCGACTCAAAACCTTTTCCACATAATGGGATTGCACAAGTGTGATCCCACCATTGCCTTCTCTCAGTAGCTTAATGTTAAGAATAACATCAGCTTCTTCGAAATCTTTCATTTCAAAGTTATTAGACAAAAAGTCTTTTGTCTCTTTAATGACATCAAGACATGTCCCCAAGATTAGAATGTAATCAACATAGAGGCATTAAATTACTCCCTCGCCCCCACCATACCGATAATATACACATTTGTCTGCTTCGTTCACAACAAAGCCAGCAGATGAAAAAGTTCTATCGAACTTTTTATGCCATTGCTTAGGTGCTTGTTTTAGGCCATATAAAGATTTCAATAATTTACATACCATGCCTTCTTAACCGTTTGCTACAAACCCAGCTGACTGCTCCATGTAGATTTCCTCATCTAGCTCTCCATTTAGGAATGTTGTCTTAACATCCATTTGATGGACGAAAAGACCATGAGAGGCAGCCAGAGAAAATAACACACGAATTGTGGTCAAATGAGCCACAGGTGAATAAGTATCAAAGACATCCTCACCTTCCTTCTATGAATAGCCTTTAACTACAAGCCTTGCCTTATACCTTTCAATAGTACCATCAGGCCTAAGCTTTTTCTTGAACACCCATTTACTCCCAATGGGCTTACACCCATAAGGATACTCAACGACCTCCCAAGTTGCATTAGACATAATAGAATTCATCTTACTCCTTATTGCTCCCTTCCAAAAGTCAGCATCAGGAGGAATATGCCTCTTCAATGGTACTTGATGTGTCATCCACAAGATATACATTGTAATCATCACCAAAGTACTTTGCAATCCTTGGTCTCTTACTCTTTTGAGTTTATACATTGTCATCTTCCACAAAATTATGTATATGGGATTCCTCGGTGTGTTCTACCGGAATAAAATACTCATGGGGTATCGTTGGTTCATCATTAGACGTATCATGTGTAACTTTCATGGGAAATTTGTCCTCAAAAAACATAGCATCTTTGGACTCCATAATAGTACCAATCAACATGTCTGGTACTCCAGAGTTTATAATTAAGAACCTATATCCAATGTTGTGGAAAGCATACCCAAGGAAAACACAATCAAAAGTTTTTGGTGCTAATTTGTGGTTCTTGTAAATTGGCACATTCACTTTAGCCAAACAACCCTAGGTGTGCAAATAGAAGATATTTAATTTTTTTCTTTCCTCATTCCTCGAATGGTGTGATTTCTTTGTTCTTTGTGGGAACTTTATTCAAGACATGACATGCCGTCAAGATCGCCTCACCCCACCATTCCTTAGATAGTCTCGAAGTCTCTAACATGGGGTTAACCAAATCAGCTAGAGTTCGGTTCTTTCTTTCAGAAACCCCATTGGATTGTGGTCAGTATGGCGATTCCCTCTCATGAATAATACCATGTTCCACACAAAAATCAGAAAAATCACCCAAAACATATTCTCCACCACGATCAGACATTAACCGTTTAATTTTCCTCTCGAGTTGATTTTCAACTTTAGCTTTGTAGGTCTTAAAATAATGCAAAACTTCGTCTTTTGATATTAAGAGATACTCATAACAAAATCTAGTAGAATCATCGATAAAAATAATAAAATATCGTTTGCCTCCTTTAGTCAATATTCCGTTCATCTCACATAAATCGGAATGTATTAAGTCTAGTGGTGCCAAATTCCTCACCTCCGTGGCCTTATGAGGCTTGCGAGGTTGCTTAAATTGCACGCACACCTGGCACTTAGAACCTTTGAATAAATCAAATTTTTGGATTAAATTTAAATTTGCTAACCACGAGACATAACCAAAATTTATGTGACAAAGTCGTGAGTGCTAAATATACGACTCATTTGAAATAACATTGTTCACAGACTTATTACACACATCATGCAAAGATAAGCGGAACAAGCCTCCACTATCATAGCCTTTTTCAAAAAATGCCCCATACTTTGACAATATACAAGTTTATAGCCATCTCGACATAACAATGAGCCACTAATAAGATTCTTTTTGATAGAGGGGACATGTTGCACGTTCTTCAATTGCATCGTCTTTCGTGAAGTAAACTTCAGACTGACTATACCAATGCCAAGAACACACGCATGTGATCTGTTCCCCATCAGCAAGGCTCTAGTCCCTTTGCACTAATAAGAAGAAAATAAAGAAATATCAGCACACACATGAATGTTAGCACCAGTATTAGCCCACCACTCAGGGGATTGACACACTGAAAGAATAATAGGTAAAAGATTATCATACCCCGATGTTCCTTCCACAGTCTCGCTAACAACCATGTTTACTGATTTCTTCTCTTAAGATGTTTTTTTTTCTTTTGCTTAAATTTGTAGTATGGACAAGCGCTTGCCCAGTGATCAGTACTCCCCCAAACAAAGCAACCAGCTCCTTTTTGTTCTTCTTTTTGAACAAGGCTACCTGCTTGGGCTTTGTGGCATTCTGTTGCTTGTTCTTCTTTTTATTATTATGTGACGCAATGGAGTTCTTCTTTTGTACCATATTGGCACTAGAAGTCTCAACTCCTTTTCCACAACTGTCTTTTGCTCTCGCCCTCTCCTCAACATCAAGAGAACCAATAAGCTCATCCACGCTAAACTCTTGTCTCTTATGTTTTAGAGTGGTAGCAAAGTCTGTCCAATAAGGTGGCAGCTTAGTGATAATACCGTCGGCCACGAACTTGTCAGGCAAGACACAAGGGAATTGTTCGAGTTCCTTAGCTAGTGCCTATATTTCATGAGCCTGTTCAACTAAAGGACGATTTTCCACTATCTTGTAGTCAAACAGCTACTCCATGATGTACATCTCGCTACCAGCATCAGAAACACCGAACTTCACATCTAATGCATCCATAACTCTTTTGCATATGTGCAAGTTAGATAAGAATCAACATACTTGTTGGCAAAAGCACCAATCACGGTGCCTCGAAACAGGTTATCCGCAACGTCGAACATTCTCTCCTCTTCAGGAGTGAACTGTTCGGGTTTCCCCTGTAAGGCGTGATAGCAGTTCATTGCAGTCAACCACAGTATCATCTTACTACACCATCTCTTGTAAAACATCCCATCAAAAGGTTCACTTGGTTTTAACGTAGCAGCAAAACCACTAACAGAAAATGCCTAATATCAAGTTTTTGGTGTCACACCCGGATTTTAGGGGATCCAAAACCCAGGCGCGAAATTCACCAAGTGTGCTAGGATCAAGTCTCGCACATATGATGACTCATGGTACAGAAACGCATGTCACATCTTTATTATAAGAAGGAGTTCTGTACAAAATAGTTAAATAATTACATCATATGAAGACAACGATCCAGCAACCATAGTTGACTGGGAGACGACGGCCTAGACCACTCACGAACTCATCACAACATCCTTCACGTGCCTCATCCTGCGGTACCTGTTCTTGACCTAGGGGGATGTGAGTACAACAAGGGTGAGCTCACATACGTTCATCGCTCAACAAGTTGTGGGGAATAATGTGCATGAACTCACCAAAGGTGGGAGCCCATGTGAAGTGTAAGGCTTACCCAAGAGGATGGTTAAAGCTGAGCATTGCTTTTAAACTTGGTCAAAATTTTATTAGTAGTTACTAGGTATAAGTAGATATAAACCCAATTAAATAAGAGATCAAGATTAATAACAACACCCACAATGCAATGCAAATGACAAATTGAGTTTAATTCCATAAGTTAATCATGTGTGTTCGAGCCGCTCATGACCCTGAGCACGGCTGATATACCAGTTTTACACTCTGTAGAGGTTGCACATCTTTACCCACAAGTCGTGTTACCCATTTGACATGGGGTTGTACGGACCCCATACACCTCTACCAAGGAAGTGAAGCAGGGTAGTACTACGAGGCCGTTCCAAAGTTCCACTAGTTCGAGAAAACCCGCTACGGATTCAGGACGAAGGAAGCATAGGAATCCCTCGTCCAAAAAGCTTTACAGACAGTTCGACCCGAGGACCTCCCTACACTCTAGCAGCGACGCATCCCCGCTTGCCCCTACTAGGGTAAGGTAATCTTTCCCTAGCTTTCCTAATTACTTAGCCAAGGGCGTCCCATTCCACCCTTGTGGTAGCACTGTTTTCCCGGGTGGTTCTCCATGTTCCAATTAACAATATGATCTTATCATGAACAATAATTGAACAACAACATAATTGGAACATGATAACAATAAACATTAGTTTCCAAAACCAGGTAGAGCAATAGCAAATCTACTCGATAATTCATCTGTTTGCAAGGTGGGGGATAAACAATGCTAGGGAAACCTATTGGGTCCTATCAAATTAACCTGAGCATGTCATAGTGATTAACAGCGCACATTATTAGGTAAAAAGGAGTGATCAAGGGCACAACTTGCTTGAGACTCAAGATTCCAGGTACCAGGATGATCTTCAGATTCTCGTGACCTCACTGCTACTCGTAGCAATACAAACAAACATGGTATAGGCAAAATTAACATCACACCAAACATAAGAACAAACTGCATAATAATGTTCCACGTATCGTAATGAGAGCGTAAGTTCGAGAACCACTAAAATCGGAGTTACGGTTTTAAAAGATATGGCTTTCCGAAGTTCTATGTGATCAAAATAATGAAACTATGTTTATAAGTTGATTAATATACATTATGTGAGAAAGATATTCTAAAAAATTATCCTAGCTTTAATATAAGTTATAACTTGAGTAGAGATCATACTCTAGTTGACTTTTAATTATAGATCGATTAACTTTGATAAAAAAGGTTAATCTACCAACATAGGTTAAATAAATTAGTTACTCATTTTTGAAAACATGTTACCTGATAAAATAGAGTTATTCGCATGTAAACAACATTATTACGAAGCTAACACAACTTGAACCAATCAAATCAGTTAAAATAAATTAGATATGAGTTTTCTAAGTCCTTAGATCATTTCCTCGGAATTTATTTTATAATTATCAGAGACCTAAACAAAATTTACTATTTTTAGAAAAGTCGGGGTTTGCTTCGTAAATATTTGGACCTATTTGCTGTTATCTTTATGAAAGAGTAGATGGTGGGTTGATTCAAAGATAATCCAGGGTTCCTTTTGCAATTGAGCCACGCGAAGGGGTATTGGTGACCGTGAGCCGTTGGATTGCTAAGCGAGCACTCGGATCAGATTGACTTCACATTAAATCGGTATGGAATCAGGTCCATCTGGTCCCCATTCCATGGATCAGATTCAATAGAACAAAGAGGTATGGTGATTTAATCATAGCCGCACGATCAAATCTGAGCGACCCAGATTAGATCAACTAGGTTATGAAACAGTATTGACTCACTGCCCTTGGATCAAAGATCGATGGCCCAAAACCGCCCATACCACTGATCAAGTAAGGGCTCTCAGATCTACGATCTATGGCTCTGCTTCGATGAAATGAAGGGCTATACTAGGATATAATCTTGACCACCTGTTGTGGGATCAACGGCTACCGATGCTTCTCCTACCTACAGACACTAACTACGGTGGCATGAGAGGCCACCGCGGCGGCCGCCATTGCTGGAGTACATGCCCGGTGCTCTGGCGCATATCCATGAGCGTAAATGAATGCAGAAGCTAAGCGATCTCGAGAGAAGTGTCTTACAATTGACAGAAGGCGGAGTGCGAAGCTAACCACAACACATGGCAGTGCTGAGGCAGATGCCAGGTCCGGCGACGAATTACCCACTCCCCTAATACTCTCACATCTCTCGGACACCATGTATTGCTTACCTAGTCTTCGGTGTGAAGGATTACGGGGAGGCTACGCTAGCACAAAACAAAATCTTCAACCCCATAAAACCAAGAACTACTGCGGTTATAGGTCATGGAATTACCACTAGACGCGCAGAGCAGCGGAAGACGTCTCGATGTAGACGAACGCGTCGAGCAGTGCCGTGCAGTCGTCGGCGTCCTTCACGTCCTCGCACGGTTCGTCCTAGTGCTCCAGATGCAGCACCTCCGAGGTATCCACACGTACAGGGAGGAAGCACCGTGTACCGAACTGCTAGGTTCGCGACGGCGGCTTGGCTAGGGCGAGAGGCGAGCGGCTACTCGTTTGCTGGTGGTGAATTAGGGTTAGCCTAACCGCGCCCCCGCTCCTCATTATATAGGCGTTATGGTGGGCTTCTGACACCGAGGCCCATTAGTAACCCTAAAGCCCAGTCTAATTTCAGATCTAATCCGAGTTAGGCTTCCTTCCCCTTAAGTGTGTGACCCTATAGGTTCACGTACAAATAGACATAGCCCGAGTACTCTTACTTGGCCCAATAATTGACAGCGGCCTCTAGCAAGACATGTCAACTCCTATGCGCACGTAAAGATCATATCAGACGAACCATTGCAACATTACGTACATGTTGTTCCCTTTGTCTCACGATATTTGGTCTGGCTCTAAGCTGACCTCTCTTTCTCGATACTGTGAATTGGAATCCTTTCAATGGTTAACTCTTAACCCTAGCATGGCCATGCATTTCTTGATCCAATCACTCGAGGGGCCCAGAGATATCTCTCTCACAAAGAGAGGGACAAATTCCATCTTGACTGACCATGCCTCACAGCATGCTTCCTGACAAACCCAAAACTACCTTTATAACTACCCAGTTACAGAATAGCGTTTGATAGTCCCTAAGTAAGTCAATTCACATCTTGAGAACATGCGACAATCTCAGGTCTAAGGATACAGTATTCATGTTGCAAAAAGAGAACTATATTACAATATCTCACGTTGGGTCGGTCCAGCCTCATGTCATACATGCGCCCACATTATTAGTTTAACATCTCCATGTTCATGACTTGTGAAATGTAGTCATCAACTAATACATGTGCTAGTCATCGACTCTGACTAGGGACATCATTTAGAATAACCATATAAGTAAAGAATCTCACAAACAATTCACATAATTGCTGATCAATACAAGGTGCCTTCCATAGATATTCAATTAAGCAATATATATATCATGGATACAAAGAAATATGCTCATCTCTATGATTATCTCTAGGGCATATTTCTAACAGTCTCCCACTTGCACTAGAGTTAATCTAGAAGATATCTAATACCCATAGATCTCTTGTGTGCCTCATGCTTAGGTTGTGGAAGAGGTTTTGTCAAAGGATCAACAACATTCAAATCCGTATGTATTTTGCATATCTTTATCTCACCCCGCCTAATGAATTCCTGTATGAGGTGAAACTTCCACAGTACATGTTTGCTTTTCTGGTGGTTCCTTGGCTCCTTAGCTTGCGCAATAGCCCCATTGTTGTCACAGTGGAGGTTCAATGGACTAGATGCATTAGGAAACACACCAAGCTCGATGAGGAACTTTCTTATCCAAACACCTTCCTTCGCAGATTCAGAAGCTGCAATGTACTCAGCTTCTGTTGTAGAATCAGTCACAGTCTCCTGTTTGGAACTCTTCCAACTAACAGCACCACCATTTATTGTGAACACAAAACCTGATTGCGATTTTAACTCGTCTGGGTCAGTTTGGAAGCTAGCATCGGTGTAACCAGTTACAACGAGCTCCTCCTTACCCCCATATACCAGGAACATATCTTTAGTCCTTCTTAAGTACTTAAGAATGCCTTTTACTGCTGTCCAGTGACCCTCACCTGGATCAGCCTGGTACCTACTCGTAGCACTTATAGCGTATGAAACATCTGGGCATGTACTTATCATGGCATACATGATTGATCCAATTGCTGAGGCGTATGGTACCTTACTCATGCGCTCCTGCTCATTAGCCGTCGCAGGACATTGCATCTGGCTAAGGTGTATACCATGTGACATAGGTAAGAACCCTTTCTTGGACTGTTCCATGTTGAACCGTTTCAAAACCTTGTCAATGTATGTATCTTGACTTAATCCTATAAGCCTCTTCGACCTATCTCTATAGATCCTTATGCCCAAAATATATGCTGCTTCCCCTAAGTCCTTCATAGAAAAACTCTTTTTCAGTGAAGCCTTGACGGACTCCAGCATAGGAATGTCATTCCCAATCAATAATATGTCATCCACATACAAGATCAGAAATACAACAGCGCTCCCACTTTCTATCTTGTAAACACAAGCTTCTTCTTCATTCTGATGAAAACCAAGCCCTTTGACCACTTCATCAAAACGAATGTTCCAACTCCGAGATGCTTGCTTCAACCCATAAATGGATTTCTGAAGTTTGCATATCTTTCCAGCATTGATCGGATCGACAAAACCCTCGGGCTGTATCATATACACATCCTCATCTAGGTTTCCATTAAGGAAAGCTGTTTTGACATCCATCTGCCAAATCTCATAATCGAAATATGCGGCAATAGCTAGAATGATCCGAATAGATTTAAGCATCGCTACTGGCGAGAATGTCTCGTCATAGTCAACTCCTTGAACTTGTAGAAAACCCTTTGCAACAAGTCGAGCCTTATAGATGTGAACATTTCCATCCATGTCTTTCTTCTTCTTATAGATCCATTTGCATTCTATGGGTCTAACACCATCAGGCGGGTCAACCAAGTTCCAAACTTGATTTTCTCCCATGGAATCTATCTCGGATCTCATGGCGACTTGCCATTTCTCAGAATCTGGGTCCATCATCGCTTCTGCATATGTTGCAGGTTCGTCGTTGTCTAACAACAACACTTCCCCATTTCCCAACAATAGCACTTCTCCTCGTGCCTCGCGAAGCCTTGCTGACCTTCGTGGTTGTGGTGGTGATTCTCTTGCCATAGACGTCTCAACTTGTTCTGCTACATTAGCATCACTTGTTGAATCTTGTCCCACTTGCTCATCCTGAACTTCTTCAAGATACACCTTTTGTTTACTTTTCTCTCTTTTGAGAAACTCTTTCTCTAAGAACACACCGTTCCGGGCGACAAACACTTTGCCCTCTGACCGGTGGTAAAAGTAATATCCTAAAGTTTCCTTTGGATATCCCACGAACATGCACTTGTCCGATTTTGGAGTGAGTTTATCCGACTGAAGTCGCTTGACCTAAACCTCACAACCCCAAATCTTCAGAAAAGACAAACTGGGAGTCTTCCCAGTCCACATCTCATATGGTGTCTTAACTACGGACTTAGACGGTACCCTATTTAGTGTGAAAGCTGCTGTTTCTAGAGCGTATCCCCAAAACGACAAAGGTAGGTCCGACTGGCTCATCATTGATCGAACCATATCCAATAAAGTCCGATTACGTCGCTCAGACACGCCATTCCTCTGAGACGTTCCAGGCGGCGTAAGCTGTGGAACAATTCCACAACTCCTTAGATGATTGCTAAACTCATGACTCAAATATTCACCTCCACGATCCGATCGCAGTGCTTTAATTTTCTTGCCACGTTGATTTTCTACTTCATTCTGAAACTCTTTGAACTTTTCTAAGGATTCAGACTTGTGTTTCATTAAGTAGACATACCCATATCTACTAAAATCATCAGTGAAGGTTATGAAGTATTGGAATCCTCCCCTAGCTGTCGTACTCATTGGTCCGCACACATCAGTATGTATGAGTTCCAATAAATCTAATGTCCTCTCCGGTAAACCCGTGAAGGGCGCCTTGGTCATCTTACCAAGTAAGCAAGCTTCACATGTCTCGTATGATTCAAAATCAAACGAAGTTAAAAGCCCATCAGAATGAAGCTTCTTCATGCGATTCTCACTTATATGACCCAAACGACAGTGCCACATGTAGGTAGGACTTAAATCATTAGGCCAAGGCCTTTTAGCACTAATATTACAGATAGGTGCATCATCAAGATTTAAAATGAATAACCCATTCATAATGGATGCAAAAGCCACAAACATGCCATTCTTAGAGATCACACAACCATTGTTTTCACTCGCAAATGAATAACCATCCTTCATCAAACATGAAGGAGACATAATGTTTCGACTCATACTAGGAACTAGATAACAATTATTTAACTCCAAAATAAATCCTGATGGGAGGTGGAGTTGCATCGTCCCGACGGTCAACGCAGCAACTCTTGCATTATTGCCTACCCGGAAATCAACTTCTCCTCTTTTCACACTTCTACTTCTTATCATTCCCTGCATCGAATTGCAAATATGGGCAACCGATCCGGTATCAAATACCCAAGAATTAATATAAGAATCAGCAAGAAAAATTTCTGTAGTGTGAATAGCAAGTGTACCTGCTGCGGCTGTACCCTTACCGCCGCGATCCTTAATAGAGGCCAAGTACTGCTTGCAATTCCTTTTCGAGTGACCAAGTTCTTTGCAATAAAAGCACTCTGCATCTGCAGCTGGTCCAGCCTTGGGCTTTTGATTTGGCTTGGATACTGTATCCTTTGCCTTGCCCTTCTTCTTTTGAGATTTACCCTTCTTCTTAAAGTTGGGTTTGTTTTGGACCGCCATCACATGGCCGCTGCTGCTAGCGCTTTTCTTTATGTCCCACTCTGCTGTTTTCAGCATGCCACATAGTTCATTGAGGCCCCTCTCCGCCCCATGCATATGGTAGTTCGTAATGAAGTTTCCATAGCTGGGCGGAAGAGATGCCAAAATGAAGTCAGTGGCCAACTCTTGGCTTATTGGAAAGCCTAGCTTCTCCAACCTCTGACTGTAACCAACCATTTTGATTACGTGTGGCCCAACTGCTACGCCTTCTGCTAGCTTGCATTCCAGAAAGGCTTTGGACACATTGAACCTTTCAGTCCTAGCCTGAGTCTGGAACATATCCTTGAGCGCCACAATCATATCGTGCGCCTCATGGTTTGTCTCAAACTGCATCTGTAGCTCAGGCTCCATGCAAGCAAGCATTAGGCAACTCACTTCAAGATTAGCATCCATTGCTTTCTTGTAAGCGGTTTTAGCTGCAGCAGTTGCATTTTCACCAGGATCCTCTAGCAGTGGGGTGTCTAGAACGTCTTCCTTTTTTTCAGCTCTGAGAACAATTATCAGGTTACGGATCCAATCCGTATAGTTTGTTCCATTTAACTTATCCTTTTCAAGAATTGATCGCAAAGTAAATGTTGGTGTGCTAGGTGCCATTTATCTACAAAAAAAATAATGCAAAATACTAAGACAAAAATATCCATGACAGAGTAAATCATATTAAACATTTAATAGTCTACTCCCACTAAAATCAATATCCCTCGATTGATAATTAGTGATTCAGAATACACAACTAATAAGTCTACTAGTGAGCTTTAGCATCACCGCTAGAAGACAAGGTAGACTGGTAAGCAACTCCTTGCTAATCATATCATATATATGACTTCTGTTGTTGGGTGACATCTCTATGTCTCGGCTCCCAACCTTATGCCCCAAAGTCCTTAACCATTAAGCTGACTTTGTTTAAGTTAACCAACCCTTTCTGCAGTTCGTATCCGATACAAACCTATCTAGTCAAGGAAAACTGGTGGCACCCTAATTTCATAGACCCACCACCAATTGTACAAGACTTATGATAGTGCAAGGTTTGGAGAGGCATTTAAGCTTAAACATTTATGAGGGATCGTCCTACTTATATCATCACACGCAAGGACATATATGCAATATGAACAAGTAGAACAATAAGAATGGCATTCACACAACAGTTGTGATTCGGTATGGCTTGATGTCACATGGTGATCCCCATCTCCAATAATCTGTCCATCACGATGATCTCCATCTCCATGATATAGGTATGCCATCCTTCAGATGATGAGTCCTTCAAGACCTATCTAACCTATGCTGGTAAACAAATTACATATACGCTTTGGATCATCACATGTTGACACGCAGGTCATTACATTAAATTTGGACAATACATGTGGCTCCAGCCATATTGCCCTGGTCACGACACGCAGGTCATGAATAATTCATTAATATGCATTATATTCACACAATAGCCATACCGATCACAAGATGTTCTGCAAAAACAGGTTAGACAAACATGTTTCTATATGTTCGCCACTACAGCAGATAGCCACGGCGGTCCCGTGCATCGTATGTATGGAAATTCCACTGAAAATCTCATGCGGTTGATCAAATCAACCCAAATCCGAGACTTTCGACCCGAAGAAGATTACACTCATGACGTCGATCTGTTACGTCAATCTGCTGGTTGTGTACGTAGTTAGCCCCGATGGTGATTCCAGTCGCTAGGGGCAATTCGCGCACATAACAGAGAAGGACGAACTAATCTCTTCAGTCATATCCGATGTAATCTACTTCAACCCTTTATAACCAATTGATCTAATCAAACCGTGCATCAAGTAGATCCATCTCATGAACCTAGATCCAGACCTAAAACTACGCAGAACCTAGCTCCGATACCACTGAAGGATTACGGGGAGGCTACACTAGCGCAAAACAAAATTTTCAACCCCATAAAACCAAGAACTACTGCGGTTATAGGTCATGGAATTACCACTAGACGCGCAGAGCAGCAGAAGACGTCTCGATGTAGACGAACGTGTCGAGCAGTGCCGTGAAGTCGTCGGCGTCCTTCACGTCCTCGCACGGTTCGTCCTAGTGCTCCAGATGCAGCACCTCCGAGGTATCCACACGTACAGGGAGGAAGCGCTGCGTACCGAACTGCTAGGTTCGCGACGGCGGCTTGGCTAAGGCGAGAGGCGAGCAGCTACTCGTTTGCTGGTGGCGAATTAGGGTTAGCCTAACCGCGCCCCCGCCCCTCATTATATAGGCGTTATGGTGGGCTTCTGACACCGAGGCCCATCAGTAACCCTAAAGCCCAGTCTAATTTCGGATCTAATCCGAGTTAGGCTTCCTTTCCCTTAAGTGTGTGACCCTATAGGTTCACATACAAATAGACATAGCCCGAGTACTCTTACTTGGCCCAATAATTGACAGCGGCCTCTAGCAAGACATGTCAACTCCTATGCGCACGTAAAGATCATATCAGATGAACCATTGCAACATTACGTACATGTTGTTCCATTTGTCTCACGATATTTGGTCTGGCTCTAAGCTGACCTCTCTTTCTCGATACTGTGAATTGGAATCCTTTCAATGGTTAACTCTTAACCCTAGCACGGCCATGCATTTCTTGATCCAATCACTCGAGGGGCCCAGAGATATCTCTCTCACAAAGAGAGGGACAAATTCCATCTTGACTGACCATGCCTCACAGCATGCTTCCTGACAAACCCAAAACTACCTTTATAACTACCCAGTTATAGAATAGCGTTTGATAGTCCCTAAGTAAGTCAATTCACATCTTGAGAACATGCGACAATCTCAGGTCTAAGGATACAGTATTCATGTTGAAAAAAGAGAACTATATTACAATATCTCACGTTGGGTCGGTCCAGCCTCATGTCATACATGCGCCCACATTATTAGTTTAACATCTCCATGTTCATGACTTGTGAAATGTAGTCATCAACTAATACATGTGCTAGTCATCGACTCTGACTAGGGACATCATTTAGAATAACCATATAAGTAAAGAATCTCAGAAACAATTCACATAATTGCTGATCAATACAAGGTGCCTTCCATGGATATTCAATTAAGCAATATATATATCATGGATACAAAGAAATATGCTCATCTCTATGATTATCTCTAGGGCATATTTCTAACACGGTGAATCCACACCAAGGTCAGAACTATGGCGTGGGTGGTCCCTCGATGCAGCGGCTACCATCCTTCTTCTCTTAGCTCGACCATGACGAGGTTCTTGGTGTCAATGGTGCCATGGGGATTTCGGTGAGGCTAGAGCTAATGCGCCGGCCTGGAGGCGGTGGCGGCCATATATATATGCACCGAACGCACCAAGCCTTTGTGGACGGTGCTGGCCAGAAGATCTGGGAGATCTTGACAACAAAATCCGTCTGAAGCAGAGAATACAAGTCCGAGCACTGGGGTCCACCCGTCCGTGACTCCAATCCGCGCGCAGGGTAACTGAAAGTCGCCTAGAGGGGGGTGAATAGGCGAAACCTGAAATTTATAAAATTAAACACACACTAAAGGTCGGGGTTAGCATTAGAATTAAATCTGAGGCGAAAGATTGTTTCTCTTGCTAAGAGTTGCTCAAAGGATGCGGATGACGTATGGGAGCAAACTCAAATCAATACTAGCAAGGGAATGTTAGAGAGAGGAAAGAGGGCAAATAAATCAAGCGAGAATCAAAGCGAGTAGACATGGTGATTTGTTTAAACGAGGTTCGGTTCCAAAGAACTTAGTCCCCGTTGAGGAGGCCACAAAGGCAGGGTCTATTTCAACCCTTTCCCTCTCCCAAACGGTCACTTAGACCGAGTGAGCCTTTCTCCTTAATCAACCGGGTCACTAAGACCCCGCAAGGACCACCACACACTTGGTGTCTCTTTCTTAGCTTTACAAAGCACTTAGAAATAGAATGAGGAAGGAGGAAAGGAAATCCAAGCAACAAGAGCGCAAATGAAAACAAAAACTCTCTCTCTCAAGTCACTAAGTGGTGGAGTTGATTTTGGGACTTGGAGAGGATTTTGATCTATTGAATGTGTCTTGGAGTGAAGTCTTTTGCTCTTGTATTGAATGTTGAATTCAGAACACTTGGATGACTTTGAATGAGGTGGTTGGGGGTATTTATAGCCCCCAACCACTTCCTAGCCGTTGGCAAAGCCGGCTGGCGATGGGCACACCGGACAGTCACTATTCACTGTTCGGTGGGCGCCACGTCAGCGTGTCCATTAGGGTTTGGAGATGTTGATCGTTGGAGTCCTTTGTCTTTTTGCTGCACCGGACAGTCCGGTGACCTCTGACTTCTGTGTTCTAACTTCTGCGTGACACAGTTTGGCACTGTACACTTTTGCAGTCGACAGTTGGCGCGCAGGGAGCCGTTGCTCCGCTGGCTCATCGGATAGTCTGGTGAATTATAGTGGAGGGTGCCCCTGGAATTCCCGAGAGTGGCTGGTTTGATTGAGCTCTGGTCTGGTGCACCGAACACTGTCCGATGCACACCGGACACTGTCCGGTGCGCCACTTGGTAGCACACTCTCAGTTTTGCTCCAATTTTTTATTGTGTCCCTAACCGAATTTCTTTCTTGGTTTGTGTTGAACCTTATGCACCTAAGATAAATGATATCTAGACAAACTAGTTAGTCCACATGGTTTGTGTTGGACGTCAACCACCAAAATCGATTATAGGAAATGGTTAGGTCCATTTCCCTTTCAATCTCCCCCTTTTTGGTGATTGATGACAATACTAACCAAAGCAAATATGAAGAGTAGAAATGTAACTAGTTTGCAATTTGAGATAGATGTGCATAGGTTGCTTAGAATTAAACCAATGAAAGACTTTATGCATATGAATGGATTGCTTTTCTTTTATTTAATACTTTGGACCACATTTGCACCACTAGTTTATTTTTGCAAATCTTTTGGGAAACTCTTTTCAAAATCATTTGCAAATCATCAAAGGTATAGGATAAGTTTGCAAGAAGCATTTTAAGATTTGAAATTTCTCCCCCTATTTCAAATGCTTTTCCTTTGCCTTAATAAAAGCTCCCCCTAAATGAATTCTCCCCTTAGCTTTCAAGAGGGTTTTTGAAATAGATACCAAGTGAAATTATATCAATTGAAATTTCTTGTATTAACTTGATATTTTGAAACAAGATACCAATCGAAAATTGACTTTAAAGATACCAATTTGAAAATTCACTTAAATTCATTTTGAGGCTAACTCAAATACCAATTGAAATAAACATTAGTGAAAAACGAAGAGTTAAGAGTTGGAGTGGAATCCTTGTCTTTGAAATAGGTGGTGCGGTCCTTTTGCTTTGGGCTTAATACTCTCTCCCCTTTGGCATTAATCGCCAAAAATGAAGAACTTGAGAGCCCTTTTGTATTTTCTCCCAAATGGTAAGATAAGTATGAGTGAAGTGTCATACCAAATGTAGAGTTACATGAGTAACGGCAAAGGGTAAATGATACCGTCAGAGTTGGAGTGGAAGCCTTGTCTTTGCCGGATACTCCATTTCCCTTTCAATAATCTAAGACTAATCATAGAGATATACTCGAAAACACATTAGTCTTAGCCTTGGCACAAGAAGAATAAGAAATGTGCATTTGTACCAAATTAAAGAGATATGATCAAAGGTATATAAATGAGCTATGTGTGCAATGTTTCAATCAAAGTTCCGAGAATCAAGTATATTTAGCTCATTCCTAAGTTCGCTAAAAGTCTTATCATCTAGTGACTTGGTAATGATATCAGCTAATTGGTTATGGGTGCTCACATAAGCAATTTTGATATCCCCCTTTTGTTGGTGATCTCTCAAAAAGTGATACCGGATGTCTACGTGCTTAGTGTGGCTGTGTTCAACGGAATTATCCGCCATGCGGATTGCACTCTCATTATCACATAGGAGAGGGACTTTGCTCAATTTGTATCCATAGTCCCTAAGGGTTTGCCTCATCCAAAGTAATTGTGCATAGCAATGACCTGCAGCAATATACTCGGCTTCGACGGTGGAACGAGCTACTAAATTTTGTTTCTTTGAAGCACATGACACTAGGGATCTTCCCAGAAACTGACAAGTCCCTGATGTGCTCTTTCTATCAATTTTACATCCGGCATAGTCGGCATCGGAATACCCTATTAAATCAAAGGTAGATCCCTTGGGGTACCAAAGCCCAAACATAGGAGTGTAAACTAAATACCTCATGATTCTTTTCACGACCCTAAGGTGAACTTCCTTAGGATTTGCCTAAAACCTTGCACACATGCATACTGTAAGCATAATATCCGGTCAAGATGCACATAAGTAGAGTAAAGAACCTATCATCGATCGATATACCTTTTGATCTACGGATTTACCTCCCGTGTCGAGGTCGAGATGCCCATTAGTTCCCATGGGTGTCTTGATGGGTTTGCCATTCTTCATTCCAAACATCTTAAGTATGTCTTGAATGTACTTAGTTTGGTTGATAAAGGTGCCCTCTTGGAGTTGTTTGATCTGAAATCCAAGGAAATACTTCAACTCCCCCATCATAGACATCTCAAATTTCTGTATCATGATCGTACTAAACTCTTCACAAGAGGACTTGTTAGTAGACCCAAATATAAAATCATCAACATAAATTTGGCATATAAACAAGTCTTTAGCAATAGTTTTAGTGAAGAGAGTAGCATCGGCCTTTCCGACTTTGAACCCATAATGATGAGAAAGTGTCTTAGGCATTCATACCATGCTCTTGGGGCTTGCTTGAGCCCATAAAGTGCCTTAGAGAGCTTATACACATGGTTAGGATACTCACTATCTTGATAGGGCCATTGAGGAAGGCACTTTTCACGTCCATTTGATAAAGCTTAAAGCCATGGTAAGTAGCATAGGCAAGTAATATACGAATTGACTCAAGCCTAGCTACGGGTGCATAAGTTTCATCGAAATCCAAACCTTCGACTTGTGAATATCCCTTTGCCACAAGTCAGGCTTCCTTGTCACCACACCATGCTCATCTTGCTTGTTGCGGAATACCCACTTGGTACCTACAACATTTTGATTAGGACATGGAACTAAATGTCATACCTCATTCCTCGTGAAGTTGTTGAGCTCAACATTTTGATTAGGATGTGGAACTAAATACCATACCTCATTCCTCGTGAAGTTGTTGAGCTCCTCTTGCATAGCCACCAACCAATCCGGATCTCTTAGTGCATCCTCCACCCTGTATGGCTCAATAGAGGACACAAAGGAGTAATGTTCACAAAAATGTGCAACTCGAGATCTAGTGGTTACCCCCTTGCGAATGTCACCAAGAATGGAGTTGACAGGGTGATCTCTTTGAATTGCTTGGTGGACTCTTAGGTGTGGTGGTCTTTGATCCCTAATTTCTTTATCATCTTCCTTGTCATCATTATCTTCATCTCCCCCTTGATCGATGTCCTCCTCTTGAGGTGGCTCATCGTCTTGATCTTCATCTTCATTCTCTTGAGCCTGATCCTCATCTTGAGTTGGTGGAGATGCTTGCATGGAAGATGATGGTTGATCTTGTGTTTGTGTGGGCTCTTCGGATTCCTTTGGACACACATCTCCAATGGACATGTTCCTTAGTGCGACGCACGAAGCCTCTTCATCATCTAGTTCATCAAGATCAACTTGCTCCACTTGGGAGCCATTAGTCTCATCAAACACAATGTCACAAGAAACTTCAACTAATCTAGTTGACTTGTTGAAGACTCTATATGCCCTTGTGTTTGAGTCATAACCTAGTAAAAAGCCTTCTACTGCTTTAGGAGCAAATTTAGAACTTCTACCTCTCTTAATAAGAATAAAGCATTTGCTCCCAAAGACTCTAAAATAAGAAACATTGGGCTTTTTACCAGTGAGGAGTTCATATGGTGTCTTCTTGAGGATTCGGTGAAGATATAACCGATTGATGGAGTAGCAGGCGGTGTTAATCGCCTCCGCCCAAAACCGGTTCGGTGTCTTGTACTTATCAAGCATGGTCCTTGCCATATCTAGTAGAGTTCTATTTTTCCTCTCCACTACACCATTCTATTGAGGTGTGTAGGGAGAAGAGAACTCATGCTTGATGCCCTCCTCTTCAAGAAATCCTTCAATTTGAGAGTTCTTGAACTCCGTCCCATTGTCGCTTCTAATCTTTTTGATTCTCAATCCGAACTCATTTTGAGCCTATCTTAAGATTCTCTTTAAGGTCTCTTGGGTTTGAGATTTTTCCTGCAAAAAGAATACCCAAGTGAAGCGAGAATAATCATCCATAATAACTAGACAGTACTTACTCTCGCCGATGCTTATATAAACGATCGGGCCGAATAGGTCCATGTGGAGTAGCTCAAGCAGCCTATCCGTCGTCATGATGTTCTTGTGTGGATGATGGACTCCAACTTGCTTTCCTGCTTGGCATGCGCTACAAATCCTATCTTTCTCAAAATGAACATTTGTTAGTCCTAAAATGTGTTCTCCCTTTAGAAGCTTGTGAAAATTCTTCATCCCAACATGGGCAAGTCGACGATGCTAGAGCCAACCCATGTTAGTCTTAGCAATTAAGCAAGTGTATAGTTAAGCTTAGTTATCATTAAAATCAACTAAATATAGCTGACCATCTAACACTCCCTTAAATGCTATTGAACCATCACTTCTTCTAAAGGCAGTAACACCTATATCAGTGAATAGACAGTTGTAGCCCATTTTGCATAATTGAGAAACAGAAAGCAAATTGTAATCTAAAGAATCTACGAGAAAAACATTGGAAATAGAATGGTCAGGAGATATAGCTATTTTACCCAAACCTTTGACCAAACCTTGATTTCCATCCCCGAATGTAATAGCTCTTTGGGGATCTTCATTTTTCTCATAGGAGGAGAACATCCTTTTCTCCCCTGTCATGTGGTTTGTGCACCCGCTATCGATTATCCAACTTGATCCACCGGATGCATAAACCTACAAAACAAGTTTAGTCCTTGTTCTTAGGTACCCAAATGGTCTTGGGTCCTTTGACATTAGAAACAAGCACCTTGGGTACCCAAACACAAGTTTTTGGACTCTTGTGTTTGCCCCCAACATATTTGGCAACTACTTTGCCTGATTTGTTAGTGAGCACATAAGAAGCATCAAAAGTCTTAAATGAAATATTATGCTCATTTGATGAATTAGGAATTTTCTTCAACTAATTTTGATATGAGTGGTATGCCTAGAACTAGAAGCCTCATTTTTATACATGAAAGCATGATGAGAAATAGAATGAGGTTTTCTATCATGAATTTTCCTAATTTTATGTACAAGATAGTTTGTAGGATATAAAATGTAACCCTCTCTATCTTGAACTATGGGAGCCTTGCCCTTTACAAAATTAGACAATCTCTTTGGGGCATTAGTTTTGGTGTTGTTTTGGCTTCCTTATTGGAAACCAATCCCATCTTTAATGCTAGGGCGTCTCCCATTATAGAGCATGCTTCTAGCAAATTTAAAATTTTCATTTTCTAGCTCATGCTCAGCAATTTTAGCATTTAATGTAGCTATGTAATCATTTTGTTGTTTAATCATGGCAAGGTGATCATCAATAGCTTCAACATTAATATCTCTACATCTAGTGCAAATGGAAACATGCTCGACAGTAGATGTAGATGGTTTGGAAACATTCAGTTCATCAATCTTAAAATTTAACATGGCATTTTCATCTCTAAGACATGAAATTGAATCATTGCAAATGCTAAGCTCCTTAGTTAAGTTTTCACATTTCTCTACTTCGAGATCATAAGCATTCTTCAATTTAACAAATTTTTTATTTTCCTTAATGAGCAAGTCCTCTTGACATTCCAAGAGATCATCCTTCTCGTTAATGGTTTCAATTAGTTCATTCAACTTTTTCTTTTGGTCCATGTTAAGGTTGGCAAAGAGAGAAATTAAATCATCTTCATTATCGCTAGAGCTACCCTCATCATCGGATGTAGTATATTTGGGGTGGCTCTAGAGTGTACCTTCTTCTTCTTGCCATCCTTAGCCATGAGACACTTGTGGCCAATGTTGGGGAAGAGGAGGCCTTTGTTGATGGCGATGTTGGCGGCGTCCTCGTCGGAGGAGGAGTCGGTGGAGCTCTCGTTGGAGTCCCATTCTCGCCCTATGTGCGCCTCGCCGCCCTTCTTTTTGTAGTATCTCTTCTTCTCCTTCTTCTTCCCTTTTTTGTCTTCGTCCCTGTCACTTTCACTAGATTATGGACATTTAGCAATGAAGTGACCGGACTTACCACATTGGTAGAACACCCTTTTGGAGCGGGGCTTGTAGTCCTTCCCCCTCCTTTGCTTGAGGATTTGGTGAAAGCTCTTGATGATGAGTGTCATCTCCTCGTTGTCAAGCTTGGAGACGTCGATTGGAAGCCTACTTGGTGTAGACTCCTTCTTTTCTTCCATTGCTTTGAATGCAACAGGTTGCACCTTGGTGTAGAGGTGGCGCCTTACTCCAAGTTGACAATATGTTTGGAATCTTTGGTCATTAGCTCAAAGCTCACAAACTTGCCTAATTACCTCCTTGGGAGACATCTGTTTGTATCTAGGATCCCCATGAATTAATTGAACTTGAGCAGGGTTGCGAAAAACAAGGGATCTTAGAATAACCTTGACCATCTCATGGTCATCCCACTTGATGCTCCTGAGGTTGTGCACTTGGTTCACCATTGTCTTGAGCCGGTTGTACATAGCTTGAGGCTCTTCCCCTTTGTTGAGGACGAATCGATCGAGCTCTCCCTTGATCGTCTCGTGCTTGGTGATCTTGGTCACCTCGTCCCCTTCGTGCGCCGTTTTGAGGACGTCCCAAATTTCTTTGGCGTTCTTCAACCCTTGCACCTTATTATACTCCTCTCGACATAGAGAGGCAAGGAGTATAGAAGTTGCTTAGGAGTTAAAGTGCCTAATTTGGGCGCCCTCATCCGAGTCATAGTCCTCGTCCCCTACTTGAGGTGCCTGCGCTCCAAACTCAACAATATCCCAAATACTTTCGTGGAGTGAGGTTTGATGATGCCTCATTTTATCACTCCAGATGCAATAATCTTCAGCATCAAAATATGGTGGTTTGCCTAGGGGTATGGAAAGTAATGGAGCGTGCTTTGAAATACGGGGATAGCGTAGGGGCATCTTACTATACTTCTTGCTCATTGCGCTTAGTAGTAGTGGACGACTCAGTGCCGAAGGTAGAGGGTGTTGAAGAATCGGTCTCGTAGTAGACCACCTTCATCATCTTCTTTTTCTTCTTGTCACCTCTCCTATGTGACTTGATGGAGGAAGAGGATTCCTCCTTGTACTTGTTGCTAGACTCCCTTGAGGGAGTCTTCCCCAAGCCCGTGGGTTTGTCGCCGGTCGCGATCTCCCTCTTGGCGTGATCTCCAGACATCACTTCGAGTTGGTTAGACTCTTAATGAAGCACTGGCTCTGATACCAATTGTAAGTCGCCTAGAGGGGGGTGAATAGGTGAAACCTGAAATTTATAAACTTAAATACACACTAAAGGCCGGGGTTAGTGTTAGAATTAAATCTGTGATGGAACCTCCCAAGTCATTAGGCCCACCTACAGTTGTCCTCATCCAGTGGACCTCGGACAACCCTGTAGAGGCACCTAATCACTTGCCAAGTTCGGTATCTGTGTCCTTTGCCTTTCCCAAGAGCGTTTCACCCGTCATGCAGATATTACAACACATCGGAGGAACGAATGAGTGAAAGCAATTACAGTAACTTAATATACATTAAAATATAGAAAGAGTGTTGTTATTATAGACCAGTAATATATAAGAGTGCAGAAGTAATATTATTACAAACCCGGGAGGCAAAAACCCCTCCCGCTTAACAGTAAAGTGTTTTTAAAAGGAGGACACATCATCCCGAGGCTTCATTCTTGAGATTCTTCCTTTGGCACCACCCTAGAACAATGCAACAAAAGTTTGCTGCTTCCTCACCTACAACAACATGGGTTCGAAAACCCTGAGTACAAAGTGTACTTTCGCAAGTCTTACTCGTCAAAATAAAAGACTCTCAAGGATATGCTGGCTTGAGGGAATCAAGGTAAGGCTTAATCAAGAATCAAGACTCTGTTTGCAAAAATGCTTACTAATCGTGGATCCTTAAAAATTCAGTTTTATTAGCAAGTTAAGTTATTACCTGAATCTGGAGTTCTTTCTACCCTAATTCAAGCACTTGGCCTATACTAGCCATCTTTTATCATCCCTTTTTGTTTACTGGAAACTACGTGTAAGTTAGTGACTAAGTCTTCATGTCCGAGAAGTAACGACGATCTAAATCGATTAATACCCAGCTGGGGATCTCCAATCACACGACATATGTAGCACTTAACCCTTGCATATGTCAACTCGCCACCGGGGTTCTTAAGACCAGATCAGGTTCACGCCAACCGAGAGCATAGATACACCACCGTGCAGCCTCTTGCCATGGAGGGTACACGCTACTCTCGCCATCTCTCCACTCCCATTGCGTGTTGTCTTATTCTGGTATTAGTCTGCCCGAGGCAAAGCTTACGCATGATGAGGCATATGACCAGTTAAAAGGTCCTCGGTCAGCAGGCCCACATCGAGCACGGTCCTTAAACGACTCAGACGGGGACACTACACCGAGACTCTCTTCTCGTGCAAGTCACCCGCCCAGTCTCAGCTTTATCATTTCAAACCCAAAGTTTGGTACCTGGTAGAGGTACATCTTTTCCCGATGTTGAACCCATCAAGGCCTTGATGGATCCACTATCACAAGTTTTTCTTTTTGAAAACATTCCCACCCACTGAAGCATCAATTTTGTTTTAAAACAAAACATTTTTGTTTTTCTAAAGCAAGGCTAAGCATCATAAATATCCTTTTTATAAAAGGGAATCAAGGAAGGTATTCAATTTTCAAGGAAGGAAATGCATCAACGGTTTAGCACACAACTCCTATCACCTAATGCATCATATAAGGTGATAAAGATTTTAAAACAGCAAGGAGGTGGCAAATGAACCGGGGCTTGCCTTGTTTTATAGGAGAGTCGGGCTCTGCTCCACAAATATCGAAATAAAAGCAGTTCCCGGCAGGTGGGTCTTCAAGTGGTGGTGGTGCAACTCCTTCTTCTTCAACTACTATTTCTTCTTCGTTTTCTATATATAGAACCGTATATAATTATGAATGCTGATGTAATGCTGAAGAAAATGCAATGATAATAAGGGTACATCATATTAGGTCTTGAATACAATTTTCCTTCACGGTACTCCAGGAAACTAGGGTTTTTGGGGTCTGTATTCTGTTTCAGAGGGTACATATTACCTAGAAGACTAGGGTTTTGGGGTTTAGGTATCAAACATTGTCCAAATCAAATCAAACTTCACCCAAAGTTTCTAAATATCATTTTAAGCTTATCCAAAAATTTTGGTGATTTTTGGAGTTACTAATTAATTTCTAAAATTCCAGAGATATAGATTTAAGCCCTTTTAAATACTACATAATTCCTTGTTTGTACTAAAAATCCTAAAACTATTTTTATTAAATACTATAGAAATTTAGGAGTCTAATAAAATTGATCTCATATTTTTAACATTTTTCTACAAATTTCTATGAATTCTCTAATCCTGGTAGAAAAAGAAAAAGAGAAACAATGAATAGTGATGGGCCAAAACTGGCCCAAGTCAGCCCGTGAACAGGCAAACGCGCCCGCGGCGGATAGTTTGCATAGAGAACCCTGGGTATTTGAGAAACCCATAAAGTGTCCGCTACACTATTTCTTTGAGTCACTGACAAATGCAGACAGACCCTCCCCTTTTCTATTTCTTCACAAGGTGAAGTCCACGACCGTGGACGGCGGAGCAGGAACTCCGACGAGCCCATACCGGCCGGATAACTTAACTACCGGTGCTCCAGTGCGGTTGACACCAAATTTGACCCCTAATAACCATTTTCCCTCCATCAATTGCATAGTTCTAACTCTAAATCGCCTTGTCCACGGTGACGGCGCAAACCGGGGACAAGTCATGGTGTTCCCAG
Organism: Zea luxurians; assembly: GCA_029449295.1. Classification (NCBI taxonomy): domain Eukaryota; kingdom Viridiplantae; phylum Streptophyta; class Magnoliopsida; order Poales; family Poaceae; genus Zea; species Zea luxurians. The sequence goes on from JAOPSE010000012.1 coordinate 72,163,097, forward strand.
TGACCTAGCCTAATTTAGCTCAATTGGCCGGGTTGCTAAGCATCTACAGCACACAGAGATGCTGAAATGAGTGCAGGCAAGCCATGAACGGACCAGTAACGAGCTAGCCACAGCGAGCTCACACCGCATGGTGTTCTTGGTTGATTTGGGGAAATTCCAAATTGAAGCTCTCGGGTGGATGATCTGAGGCACGGGTGGGTGCGCTGGACGCTTGAATACCTAGCGGATCTGATGGCACGCTCAGTTTATAGGATCCGAGGGCGGTGGCTCATGAATTTGGATTGGCGCGCTGGTGGCCGGAGAGAGGGGGTGCACTGGCGCAAAGGATTGGTGGCTTTCACCGTGGCGAGGTCACCGGTGGCAACGAATACGCCTAAGACAAGTTACTGCGACGTGGTAGAGCACCCAAGCACGTGGTGCATGGTCGATAGGCGGCTAACTCCGGTGAGTTATCTGACTCGGCCGTGAATCAGGCGAACACGACGGCCAGGGCAGAATAGTGGTCTGAGTTCATCCACGATGCGATATTTCTTACCCCCAAAGAGTCATCTGCACTCCACTAAGCACGAATCGCAACGGCGGCGACGATCACAGCGCGGGATCACCGACGGCGAGGGGGGCTGAATCTAGGATCTTTTTAGCTACTGTACCATCAGATTCTTATTCAGTCAGCCTGACAAAGCAATTTGCAGAGAGATTTGTTCCCAAATTCATGTAGTGACTCGACCATCTCTCTGTATTAAAGTTATAGCCCTATGATCCAGCTACAATCTTACTATAGCAACCATAGTCAAACAATTACTGGATCATGGTCGAATCTAGTCTTAAAGTTTTCCCAACTTCACGGTTACCCCTTATTCAGTTCATTGGCTGACTGTCAGCTTGACTTTAGACCTAATTATCTCCAAATTTTACATGACACCAAGGCTTAATCACTTAAGCAAAGTTGTGCTCCTACAGTAGGTCTACAAGTTTGATGTGTTGACCCTAGGAAATTTCCTCATGAACTGAAAGATATAGGGTTCCAAAGTTGGCTCTATGCACTGGTTTTCAGACTTAGGCATAGGGATGTATGGGGTGTCCTTTTTGCAAATAAGTCCAAACTTCATCATTTGGCTTGCAAATCCTCAAATGTGAGAAACAGATAGTTTGTGATGTTATATTACCTTGGTATTTGCACTTGGGTCCAAAAAGTGTACAAATTTTACACTTAGCCCCCTAGGGTTCTAATCTAGGGTTTTCCAGGGGTCTTTTCAGAGTTTTTAACACTTTAGGGTTTTGGTGCTACCCAAGTCCATTAAATGTGATATCTTATGATCGTTTCTAATGAGTTTTGATATTTTAACTTATTTGGGCTTCATTTTCACTCATAAGCCTAGTTTAGGGTTAAGTACTTTACCCTAGGGTTACACACATACCAAGTTACATCAATACAACTTGTTTGAAGTTTTTGCCTAGTGAATGCACTCAAGGTGTGACAAGCACATGATATGCTAGTGCTCATGATGTTATGCTCAAGTTTTAGTGATAGTAACACAAGGGGTGTTACATCCTTCCCCCCATAAAAGAATCTCGTCCCGAGATTTAAAGTCCTAGGGCAAGTAGTGGAAAAGGAAATGCTTCATATTTTTATTTCCTTATTTCTCGTACAAGGCAGGGGGTGGTATGGGGTCTACTCCTCTTTTACAACAATTGTACATATCTCACAATTTACATGAAGCTAAAAAGCCTGGGAAATTCTTTTCTAGAAAGTCTTGAGTTTCCCATGTAGCTTCATCTTCCGTATGTTGGTTCCATTGTATTTTATAAAATTTGAGAATTCTTCTTCGGGTAACCCTGTCCTTTTGATCTAGTACTCTAATAGGATGTTCTGAATATGTTAAATCTAGTTCCAAGGTAACATCCGTCACTTCAATGGTTTGATCTGGAACCCGAAGACACTTCTTCAATTGAGACACATGGAACACATTATGCACTACAGAGAAGGTTTCGGGTAGTTGGAGTTGGTACGCCACTGGTCCACATCTTTCAAGAATAGGAAATGGACCAATGTACCGAGGTGCAAGCTTTCCTTTTACACCGAAACGAGATACAACCTTCATTGGTGATACTTTCAGGTAGACATAATCTTCAACTTGAAAGTACAGGAGTTGTCGTTGTTTGTGTGCATAACTCTTTTGTCGAGCTTGTGCTTCTTTCAAATTATGTATAATTCGTTGAACTTTTTCTTCCATCTCCTTAACCATATCAGGCCTGAAAAACCACCTTTCTCCTGGTTCAGACCAATTTAATGGAGTACGGCACTGTCGTCCATATAAAGCTTCAAAAGGTGCCATCTTGATGCTTTCTTGATAATTATTGTTGTATGAGAATTCTGCCAACGGTAAACATTCATCCCATTTCTGTGGGAACTCTAGAACACATGCCCATAACATGTCTTCAAGTATTTGGTTCACTCTCTCAATCTGCCCACTTGTTTGGGAATGATAGGCCGAACTGTGAAGCAACTAAGTATCCAGGGACTTATGCAGTGCTTCCCAAAACTTGGCTACAAATTGCAGCCCACGATCCGACACTATGATCTTTGGAACTCCATGCAGACTAAGAATACAAGCAATATATAACTGAGCATAGACAGCAACTGGATGATCTCTCTTGACGGGCAGAAAATGGGCTATCTTGGTAAGCCGATCAATTATGACCCAAATAGAATGAAATCCTTTTGCTGTCCTGGGTAATCCCACAATGAAGTCCATGCTAATGTCTTCCCATTTCCAAGTCAAGATAGGTAAGGATTGCAATGGACCAGCAGTTTTCATGTGTATGGCTTTGACACGTCTACAGGTGTCACATTTCGTCACATAGCGTGCAATTTCATTCTTCATCTTTGTCCACCAATAATGTTGCTTTAAATCATGATACATCTTAGTGCTTCTAGGATGAATGGAATAGCAACTAAGATGAGCTTCATCTAAAATTTGCTGGTGGACCTCATCATTCTTGGGCACAACTATGCGGTTATTAAACCATACTATACTTTGATCATCTTTTCAGAAACAGTTTGCTTTACCGGCCTTTATTTTCTCATGAATATAGCTCATACCCTTATCACTTCTTTGTGCATCAATAATCTTTTGCAGAAGAACTGACTCCAGCTTCAATTGATTTAAGGTTCCATGTTGAATCATTCCCAGGTTTAATTTCTCCATTTCTTGGCATAATGTGATGTTAGAGGTTCTCATCGTAAGACAATGGCAGGAAGCCTTACGACTTAGTGCATCTGCCACCATGTTGGCCTTGCCTGGGTGATAGTGAATTTCCTATTCATAATCCTTAATTAGCTCAAGCCATCTCCTCTGCCTCATATTTAGTTCTGACTGGGTAAAAATGTACTTCAAACTTTTATGGTCTGTATATATATGGCAGATATTTCCCAGTAGATAATGACGCCATATTTTAAGGGCATGAATCACAGCAGCTAATTCTAAGTCATGAGTTGGATAATGTTCCTCATGCGGGCGCAATTGTCTTGAAGCATAGGCTATAACTCGTCCCTCTTGCATTAAGACACATCCGAGACAACTGCCCGATGCGTCACAATACACATCAAAAGGCTTCTCAATGTCGGGTTGGGCCAATACTGGTGCAGTGGTCAGTAATACCTTTAGTTGCTCGAATGCTTCATTGCACTTCGAGGACTAGTTGAATTTGGTGTCATTCTTCAATAGACCTGTGATTGGCTTCACAATCTTAGAGAAGTCTGGGATAAATCTGCGATAATAGCCAGCCAGTCCAAGGAAACTTCGAACTTGATGTACAGTGGTTGGTGGTTTCCACTCTAGAATATCCTTGACCTTGCTGGGATCAACCGCAATCACATTTGCGGACAATACGTGTCCCAGGAATTGGATTTCCTCCAGCCAAATCGTGCACTTACTGAATTTAGCATATAGTTGATGTTCCCTTAAGCGCATTAATACGATCCATAGATGCTGAGCATGCTCCTCTTCATTCTTGGATTATATCAAGATATCATCAATGAAGACCACCACAAATTTGTCCAACTCGGGCATAAATACCGAGTTCATCAGATATGTGAAGTGGGCAGGAGCATTTGTTAATCCGAAAGACATAACCAAATATTCGAATAATCCATACCGCGTAGTAAATGTGGTCTTGGGTATATCTTCGGGTTGGATACGGATCTGATGATAGCCCGATCTGAGGTTAATCTTGGAAAATACCCAAGCTCCGGTAAGCTGATCAAATAAAATATCAACCTGGGGAAGAGGGTACTTATTCTTGATTGTGACCTCATTAAGGGGTCTGTAGTCCATGCACATTCGAAGCGTTTGATCCTTCTTGACAAAGATGGCGGGACATCCCCACGGTGACGAACTAGGCCGAATGAATCCCTTCTCCAGTAGATGTTGTAGTTGAGTCTTGAGTTCGGCCAACCCATTTGGAGGCATTCTGTATGACCTTCTAGAAATAGGAGCCGTACCGGGCTTTAGTTCAATCACAAATTCTACAACTCTTTCTGGAGGTAATCCAGGCAGATCTTCAGGAAAGATGTCTGGAAACTCACACACTATCGGAATATCTTGGATTTCTGGTATGATAGTTTCATAGGCTCTGCCAAATGGTTTAGCTGGAATAGCTACAGGGATGGACAAAAGAACCTCTTCATGGCCATAGCTCAACCAGATGGTTCTTAAATCAGTGTTGAGGATAGCTTTGTGTTGGGCTAACCAATTCATGCCTAGAATTACATCTATATCTTGGCCTTTCAGAACAATCATGTTGGTGGGAAAGTCCCGTTCAGCCAATGTTACGGGCACATGGAAAGCCACTTCTTTAGTGAATATTTGTCCCCCAAGCGAATGAATAATAAACCCTTCCCTTGATTCTATGCAAGGAATGCAATATTTCTCCACAAATTTCTTGCTTATGAATGTATGCGAAGCACCAGAATCAAAGAGAATGACTGCTGGGGGATTGGCCACAAGAAACGTACCCATCATAACCGGCTCTCCTTCCGGTGTAGTGGCCACTTGAGTGTAATATATTCGCCCAGTCTTCTTAATATTCTTGCTCGTATAATTATTTGCCAGGTTTCCCTTGCCTTGATTTGAGCTCCCTGAGTTCTGCTGGTTGTTGGATTTATTCTGCCTTGGATATGGGCAATCTTTAATAAAATGTACAGGCTTCCCACAATTGAAGCAGCCAGTTGATGAACTAGGGAGGGTGGGGAAACAAGCACCAGGGGCACTCGGCTGACTTGTTTAAGTGGGGGCAGTGGCAGGGCGAATGAAGACAGGCTCTTTAAATGGGTAGGAGGGTGGACGAGGAAGAACAGTTTTGATTGAAAGCTCGGATTACCAACCTTTGTCACTTTTCAGGCCCCTGATTGGACCCGTCACCTCCGAATCCCTTCAATTTTCCTGGGCCTGTATGCTTAGCTTTTACTACCAGCGCTGTGCTGATAGCCCTGCTGTAGGAGATATCTAGACAGGTGGCCATTTTTCTTTGAAGTCGGTCGTTGAGGCCTCTCATGAATCAATCCTTACTTTTCAGGTCAGTATTTACCTGATCAATTGCATACTGGGACAAATGATTGAATTTGTTGAGATAATGCATGACAGTATCTCCTCCTTGCTTGAGTCGCATGAATTCCTCCTGTTTCATGTGCAACACTCCTTCTGGAATATAGTGCTCATGAAATGCTAACTTAAATTCGTCCCACGTGACCTGATGCCCAGCAGGTTGAATGGCCACATAATTTCCCCACCAAGTACTGGCAGGGCCTCTTAGCTGTTGAGCCACGAACAACGGCTTTTGGGTTTCAGTGCATCGGATGAGTCCAAATTTCTGCTCTATAACCCGTATCCATTTGTCGGCTTCCAAAGGGTCTTCGGCTTTAATGAAAAGTGGGGGACGGGTTTCCGAGAAATCCAAGTATGAAGTTTCACAGGGTCCCTGCGGATAAGCCCTTCCGCCATGTTGCTGAATTTGATTTCCCGCCATTTCACGTAGAAAGCGGGTGTTATCGGCGGTCGCATTGACCAAGGCAGCGATGGCCTCGGCCAACGTTGGCGGTACAGGCGGTGGATTGGGCGTGTCTTCCTGACCATGGGAAGTATCGGCACTGTCATGTGCACGAGTCCTCGATGGCATCTGAAGCAAAGAAATATTTGGAAAAATATAACATGCTAATATATACCATCATTTTACATTACCAAAATGTAATGATACAGACTCATATGTACAACATGACTTCATTACCTATTTTACATTAGGATTATATCCAAACTACACTACTCTAGTTTTTATCATCTTTGGTTGCTTCGCTGTCTATCGTAGGGGACCATTCATCAGCCAGGTTCATAGGAGGGGGCTTGAAAAGGTCCAATTCCCCACCAAGCGCTTCACCTGCTGTTCCAAAAGGTTCGGCTCCCATTCCAACAAGGTCGGCAGGTACGTCTGGGTGCAGTCGTGAATATAGTATATGGACTTTCTCATGTAAAGTATTGCAATACACCTGCAAGCTGTCAAGGGCTGTGCTGAGCTCATCCACACGGGCTTGAGCTTTAGCTTCCTGGTCCCAAGCAATTGAACGTGAATTGACAGCGCAATCGATTGCCAAATCTCGTTCAGCAAGCTCGTCTTGCAGATGTCTGATGTCAGCTCTTAACTCATTTATACGCTAACCATCTTCTACCCACACCCTGTTTCGGTGATGTAGCTCCGTTCGAAGCTGCTCCACTTGGGCTTCTAGGTCACCGATGGGGTCATTACTGCCGCTGCTGCTCTCCTCATGTCTTGGAGCCAGCTGATGCCGAGGTACGCCAATAGGTCCAGTGGACTTACGTGCGGTTTTCCTCGTACGTGGTGGCATATCTCCATAAGGGGGAAATTTATTAGCATAGTTTTTAAACATGATGCATGCATAATTACATAATCAACTTTCGTTGATTCACAACCTCCTATATGTTGCACTCTGCTACCTGGTCTTATAAGATGAGTACTTCAGAAAGTAGTAAGATGAGAATGAAAGAAATTTTCTTTAGATAAGCCTTTGAAAATTCTTTTTGAAATGTCTCATAATATCTGAAGAGATGGGCTTCGCTCCGATACCAGCTGTGACGGAACCTCCCAAGTCATTAGGCCCACATACAGTTGTCCTCGTCCAGCGGACCTCAGACAACCCTGTAGAGGCACCTGATCACTTGGCAAGTTCGGTATCTGTGTCCTTTGCCTTTCCCAAGAGCGTTTCACCCGTCACGCAGATATTACAACACATCGGAGGAACGAATGAGCGGAAGCAATTACAGTAACTTAATATACATTAAAATATAGAAAGAGTGTTGTTATTATAGACTAGTAATATATAGGAGTGCAGAAGTAATATTATTACAAACCCAGGAGGCAAAAACCCCTCCCGCTTAACAGTAAAGTGTTTTTAAAAGGAGGACACATCCTCCCGAGGCTTCATTCTTGAGATTCTTCCTTTGGCACCATCTTAGAACAAAAGCAACAAAAGTTTACTACTTCCTCACCTACAACAACATGGGTTCGAAAACCCTAAGTACGAAGTGTACTTTTGCAAGTCTTACCTGTCAAAATAAAAGACTCTCAAGGATATGCTGGCTTGAGGGAATCAAGGTAAGGCTTAATCAAGAATCAAGACTCTGTTTGCAAAAATGCTTACTAATCGTGGATCCTTAAAAATTCAGTTTTATTAGCAAGTTAAGTTATTACCTAAATCTAGAGTTCTTTCTACCTAGTTCAAGCACTTGGCCTATACTAGCCATCTTTTATCATCCCTTTTAGTTCACTGGAAACTACGTGTAAGTCAGTGACCAAGTCTTCTTGTCCGAGAAGTAACGGCGATCCGAATTGATTAATACCTAGCTGGGGATCTCCAATCACACGACATATGTAGCACTTAACCCTTGCATATGTCAACTCACCACCGGGGTTCTTAAGACCAGATCAGGTTCACGCTAACCGAGAGCATAGATACACCACCGTCCAGCCTCTTGCCACGGAGGGTACACGCTACTCTCACCATCTCTCCACTCCCATTGCGTGTTGTATTATTCTGGTATTAGTCTGCCCGAGGCAAAGCTTACCCATGATGAAGCATGTGACCAGTTAAAAGGTCTTCGGTCAGCAGGCCCACATCGAGAACGGTCCTTAAACGACTCAGACGGAGACACTACACCGAGACTCTCTTCTCGTGCAAGTCACCCGCCCGGTCTTAGCTTTATCATTTCAAACCTAAAGTTTGGTACTTGGTAGAGGTACATCTTTTCCCGATGTTGAACCCATCAAGGCCTTGATGGATCCACCATCACAAGTTTTTCTTTTTGAAAACATTCCCACCCACTGAAGCATCACTTTTGTTTTAAAACAAAACATTTTTGTTTTTCTAAAGCAAGGCTAAGCATCATAAATATCCTTTTTATAAAAGGGAATCAAGGAAGGGTAATCAATTTTCAAGGAAGGAAATGCATCAACGGTTTAGCACGCAACTCCTATCACCTAATGCATCATATAAGGTGAAAGATTTTAAAACAGCAAGGAGATGGCAAATGCACCGGGGCTTGCCTTGTGTTATAAGAGAGTCAGGCTCTGCTCCACAAATATCGAAATAAAAACAGTTCCCGGCAGGTGGGTCTTTAGGTGGTGGTGGTGCAACTCCTTCTTCAACTACAATTTCTTCTTCGTTTTCTATATATAGAACCATATATAATTATGAATGCTCATGTAATGCTGAGGAAAATGCAATGATAATAAGGGTACATCATATTCGGTCTTGAATACAATTTTCCTTCATGGTACTCCAGGAAACTAGGGTTTTTGGGGTCAGTATTCTGTTTCAGAGGGCACATATTACCTAGAAGACTAGGGTTTTGGGGTTTAGGTATCAAACATTGTCCAAATCAAATCAAACTTCACCCAAAGTTTCTAAATATCATTGTAAGCCAATCCAAAAAGTTTGGTGATTTTTGGAGTTACTAATTAATTTCTAAAATTCCAGAGGTATAGATTTAAGCCCTTTTAAATACTACATAATTCCTTGTTTATACTAAAAATCCTAAAACTATTTTTATTAAATACTATAGAAATTTAGGAGTCTAATAAAATTGGTCTCATATTTTTAGCATTTTTCTACAATTTTCTATGAATTCTCTAATCCTGGCAGAAAAAGAAAAAGAGAAACAATGAATAGTGATGGGCCGAAACTGTCTCAAGTCAGCCCGTGAACAGGCAATTGCGCCCGCGCGTGCTCGCGGTGGATAGTTTGCACAAAGAACCCTGGGTAGTTGAGAAACCCATAAAGAGTCCACTACACTATTTCATTGAGTCACTGACAAATGCAAACAGACCCTCCCCTTTTCTATTTCTTCACAAGGTGAAGTCCACGACCGTGGATGGCGGAGCAGGAACTCCGACGAGCCCATACCGGCTGGATAACTTAACTACCGGTGCTCCGGTGTGGTTGACACCAAATTTGACCCCTAATAACCAATTTCCCTCCATCAACTGTAGAGTTCTAACTCTAAATCACCCTGTCCACGGTGATGGCGCAAACCGAGGACAAGCCATGGTGTTCCCAGTGACCTAGCCTAATTTAGTTCAATTGGTTGGGTTGCTAAGCATCTACAGCACACAGAGATGCTGAAACGAGAGCACGGAAGCCATGAACGGACCTGTAACGAGCTAGCCACGGCGAGCTCACACTGTACGGTGTTCTTGGTCGATTTGGGGGAAATTCCAAATTGAAGCTCTCGGGTGGATGATCTGAGGCACGGGTGGGTGCGCTGGATGCTTGAATACCTAGTGGATCCGAGGGCGGGGGCTCGTGAATTTGGATTGGCGCACTAGCGGCCGGAGAGAGGGGGGTGCACTGGCGCAAAGGATTGGTGGCTTTCACCATGGCGAGGTCACCAGCGGCAACGAATACGCCTAAGACAAGTTACTGCGATGTGGTATAGCACCCAAGCACGTGGCGCATGGTCGATAGGCGGTTAACTCCGGTGAGTTATCTAACTCGGCCGTGAATCAGGCGAACACGGAGCCGGGGCGAAATAGTGGCCTGAGTTCATCCACGATGCGATATTTCTTACCCCAAAGAGTTATCTGCACTCCACTGAGCACGAATCGCAACGGCAACGACGATCACGGCGAGGGGGGCTGAATCTAGGATCTTTTCAGCTACTGTACCATCAAATTCTTATTCAGTCAGCCTGACAAAGCAATTTGCAGAGAGATTTGTTCCCAAATTCATGTAGTGACTCGACCATCTCTCTGTATCAAAGTTATAGCCCTATGATCCAGCTACAATCTTACTATAGCAACCATAGTCAAACAATTACTGGATCATGGTCGAATCTAGTCTCAAAGCTTTCCCAACTTCAATGTTACCCCTTATTCAGTTCATTGGCTGACTGTCAGCTTGACTTTAGACCTAATTATCTCCAAATTTTACATGACACCAAGGCTTAATCACTTAAGCAAAGTTGTGCTCCTACAATAGCTCTACAAGTTTGATGTGTTGACCCTAGGCAATTTCCTCATGAACTGAAAGATACAGGGTTCCAAAGTTGGCTCTATGCACTGGTTTTCAGACTTAGGCATAGGCATGTATGGGGTGTCCTTTTTGCAAATAAGTCCAAACTTCATCATTTGGCTTGCAAATCCTCAAATGTGAGAAACAGATAGTTTGTGATGTTATATTACCTTGGTATTTGCACTTGGGTCCAAAAGTGTACAAATTTTACACTTAGCCCCCTAGGGTTCCAATCTAGGGTTTTCCAGGGGTCTTTTCAGAGTTTTTAACACTTTAGGGTTTTGGTGCTACCCAAGTCCATTAAATGTGATATCTTATGATCATTTCTAATGAGTTTTGAGATTTTAACTTATTTGGGCTTCATTTTCACTCATAAGCCTAGTTTAGGGTTAAGTACTTTACCCTAGGGTTACACACATACCAAGTTACATAAATACAACTTGTTTGAAGTTTTTGCCTAGTGAATGCACTCTAGGTGTGATAAGCACATGATATGCTAATGCTCATGATGTTATGCTCAAGTTTTAGTGACAGTAACACCAGGGGTGTTACAAAATCCAAGGCGAAAGATTATTTCTCTTGCTAAGAGTTGCTCAAAGGATGCGGATGACGTATGGGAGCAAACTCAAATCAATACTAGCAAGGGAATGTTAGAGAGAGGAAAGAGGGCAAACAAATCAAGCGAGAATCAAAGCGAGTAGACACAATGATTGTTTTACTGAGGTTCGGTTCTAAAGAACTGAGTCCTCGTTGAGGAGGCCACAAAGGTCGGGTCTATTTCAACCCTTTCCCTCTCCCAAATGGTCACTTAGACCAAGTGAGCCTTTCTCCTTAATCAACCGGGTCACTAAGATCCCACAAGGACCACCACAGACTTGGTGTCTCTTGCTTAGCTTTACAAAGCACTTAGAAAAAGAATGAGGAAGGATGAAAGGCAATCCAAGCAACAAGAGCGTAAATGAACACAAAAACTCTCTCTCTCTCTCTCAAGTCACTAAGTGGTGGAGTTGATTTTGGGACTTAGAGAGGATTTTGATCTATTGAATGTGTCTTGGAGTGAAGTTTTTTGCTCTTGTATTGAATGTTGAATATGACTTTGAATGAGGTGGTTGGGGGTATTTATAGCCCCCAAACACTTCCTAGCCGTTGGCAAAGCCTGCTGGCGATGGGCACAATGGACAGTCCGGTGGCGCACCAGACAGTCACTGTTCATTGTCTGGTGCGCGCCACGTCAGCGCGTCTGTTAGGGTTTGGAGCTATTGACCGTTGAGTCCTTTGTCTTTTTGCTGGATCGGACAGCCCGGTACCACACCTGACAGTTCGGTGACCTCTGACTTCTGCGTTCTGACTTCTACGCGGCACTGTTTGGCACTGTACACTTTTGCAATCGACAGTTGGCGCGCAGGGAGCCATTGCTCCGCTGGCTCACCGGATAGTCCGGTGCACACCGGACAGTCTGGTTAATTATAGCGGAGGGTGCCCCTGGAATTCTTGAGAGTGGCTAGTTTGATTGAGCTCTGGCCTGACACACCGAACACTGTCCGGTGCGCCAGTTGGCAGCACACTCTCAGTGTTGCTCCAATTTTTGATTGTGTTCCTAACCAAATTTCTTTCTTGGTTTGTGTGGAACCTTATGCACCTGAGATAAATGATATCTAGACAAACTAGTTAATCCACATGGTTTGTGTTGGACGTCAACCACCTCAATCGACTATAGGAAATGATTAGGTCCATTTTCCTTTCAGTAACACTGGTCGCGGGCCCGTTTGTCAATTGGCCGGGCGCGGTGCAGGATCCGTAACGGAAAGGAGGTGGCCACCGGGGCCCAGATGGCAGTGGTAGTGTGGGGGGGGGGGGGAAGAGGGCGCACGGGAGGCTGAGTTGGCACTAAGGACACACATCTGTGGGACATTGGTGGGTGACGGAGGAATGGGCCACGACACAGGTGTTGGCCCAATCAGAGGTTTGTGCTTCTTTTTCTTTTTTTCCATGTCCTATTTAGATTTTAGGTTTCAAATTCAAATTCAAACAAAAATTAACTTTCAAAATGCTCAAGCAAAAACTCCATCATGGATGCATTATCACACATTTTATTCTTCTTATATATATATATATATATATATATAATATATATATATATATTATCCTATTTTTGACAATGCGTTTAAATATGCACTTCATACACACAACATAGTTATTCTAATACAATAGTTTCTAGTGAATAGAATACTTTTAGAGCATAATTATCAATATATAATTTAGCAAAATGGATAATAAATTCATATAGGGATTCTTTTATTAATCTTTATTAGAACACTTATTTGTTTTAGGTTTCATTATCAATATATAATTTAGGATTTTGAGATGTTACATTTGGATTGTTAGAGAATGTGACACTATCAATTTTAATTTAATCCAGAAAACCAGTGTGATGTATGTGACGACATGTACGTGCATGTGTGTATCACTACTCACATAAGAAGTAAACAACAGTAAAACATACACAAATACGAAGAACAGAGTGTACCCCGCGGAGGGACTGATGCTCAAGGCATTAGTGGCTCAATTCATACGAGACGACTCGTGTGTATGTTCGATGTAGTCGTAGCAGTCGATGCAGGAAGATCAACGCAGTGCAGTCCCTCGGACGTCGTGTCGAATCAGCGTTGGTCGAGCGGACGGAGTGAGCAGTCGCGAGTACGCTCCCCAAAAACCTGATCGCCCACACACCCATGCAAGTGTAGCTCTACGGACGGTGGTTTTGGAGGCCTGCTCTCTCACTCTCTCTGTGCTCGCAGAAGGTGGGACGGGAATGAACTAAGTGCAACATGTCTGAGAGACTATTTGCATCACTGGAAGAGCGTACACCTCCTCCGTATTTATACATGCGTAGAGAGAGGAACGGACAGTAACGGTCACCATCAGAACCAGAAACTGATAGCCATTACAGCCAGCCAGAAACCGACGTGCCATAAGAGACGTCCGTTACTAGCTATAAGACAGGAAACAGTCGGTCATTACTCCAAACAAAATGCGTAACCGTTAGGAAGGAATATTCGGACCAATGTTCGATCTACCACGAGCCATGGCCCGATCGGCGGCATGCGCGCGTGTGGCAGTGCATAATCTTTTTCTTAACTTCTCAATAGATGCACTAATAGTTCACCTATTTAAGTTGATTGATTTGACCCTTGAACTTTCAGTATAGTACTAAATTATTAGTACACCGTAGTATTAAAGTGAGCCTTTATTGACTATTATTGAATATTAATTTATATCAAATCCATATTAATCTAACATATTTATCGTATAGAGGACTAAAGTGGCTGATCCAAGATTTTTAAAGAGATTGGGCTACCCTATAAGCAACCAAAAACAAATGTATATATAATGACATGCACAAATTTCTTCTATTAACCAAGAATTTCCTCATTTTCCAATGTTTTTTTCTGGAATATGTAATGGGACGTGCGCCTGGGCTAGTGGCGGAGAGCTAGGAGAGTTATGTAATTTGCAAGCCGCGTTTGGGCCATGGCCTTTCCTCGGCCTAGTCTAGCCCGTAATCACGAACAGGCCCACGAGGAGATAGATGTCCACTTGATCCCGCGCACATAAGTAGCCATCACGGTGAAAAGCAGCACGTGCACTGACGGACTGGCATTCGTTATCGTGTGTTCCACAAAATCGACAAAGGTCTTTCTGTATTCGATAAAGCCAAAAAAACACTCAACAAATATTTTATTAACAAATAATTCTTTGTTAAATATTTTTTAGTATTTGATAAATATTTTACCGAATGTTAAAAAAACACTCGATAAAAAAAAAATACTCGGCAAATTAAGAATCGCAAAAATCTATAAAATAGCAGAACTTTTTTTAATTAGGGAAATAAAACCCCAACCCTCATCATTGCCCTGCCTCACCAACTTTTCTCTCGGGCACAATCTCCACTACCACTACACAACTATATCACTTGTGTATATATTATGTTTTTCTTACCCATGTATTATAACAAACTAAGAGTAAATTGATTATTTAGGTACTAAATGAATTCAAATGAAAATGTTGTCAACTGTAAAGTTGCATAACTTTGCAAGATCTACAACTTTCATATTGATCATTTCTTCATCGAGGTCGTTTACAAAATTTGAATTTCAAATTTGAAAACTTCAAACATAATTTTCTATGACAAGATTATTTCAAAAAAATTGTCAATTATAAAATTTCATAACATTTCAAGTGTACAAATTTTATTTTGGTCCATCCAAGGTCGTTTGAAAAATTCAAATTTTAAAATTCAAACAAAGTTTTGCATGACAAGATGATTTCAAATTAAAATGCTGTCAACTATAAAGTTTCATAACTTTTAAGACCTACAACTTTCATTTTGGTGGTTTTTCCACTCGAGCTTATTTTAAAAATTCGAATTTTAAATTTTTAAAATTTAGGCGTAGTTTTTGTTGACAAGCTGACTTCAAATCAAAAGGTTGCCAACTACAAAATTCAAAAACTTCTCAAGATCTACAAAACTATTTTGGTTCTTTGGTGTTTTATTCATCCCACATGTTGGTTCTAATATTATTGACAAATTTTATACATTTGTCTTGTAGTTTCATAAACTACGAGAGAGATATAGATTTTATGAACAAATTTACTTTTATTTTTTCATATGAAGAAATGACCAAAACATAATTTGTACATCTTGATAAGTTACATAAATTTGTAGTTGAAAACTTTTTTATTTAAATTAATTTACTGGTTTAAAATGTGATTTTTAAATTGTCTTTGACTAGTGATGAAAAAACACTTGGCAAAGAAGCTCTTTGCCGAGTGTCAAAAATAAAACACTCGGCAAAGAAACTCTTTGTCGAGTGTTTTTTACCGAGTGTTTTTTGTTTGGCACTGGGCAAAGAACTTATTTGGTGAGTGTTCCAAAAAACACTTGGTAAATCATTTGACACTCGACAAAGAGCAGGATTCCTGTAGTGGTGCACGCGATGGTACAGTTGACACGAGACGTGCACCGAGAGATTTAGTACTAGCACAAAACAGAGCCCGGGCGCCCCCTCCCCCCGCTCGGGAGCTGGATCCGCTTCTGGCGGACGAGATACATATGACATTGTTGGAGAGAAATGACATAAGAGGAGAGAATCTTTTAGAGAAGTCTGTAAATAAAGATATATAATAGAATAATTGGTTGGACATAGTCTAACGTCAATCAGGGCGTTCGAGATTACCCGAAGTTTTGGAGCGAGTAATTCGGGATTTTTCTAATTGAGGATTTAAGAAATTATATCTGAAGTTGTACATGAAATATCAGGTACTCGATAATTTAGGTTCGAGATATTTCGGGTTCAGGATTCGAGTTACCCATATTACCCAAATATCATTCCAGTAGCAGCATGACACTCAACTAATAAGTATTATTCCAGCATCAACATGAAAGCCAACTAATAAGTAAGGTCACAACTGTTGGGGCGAAGGCACAACGCCCCCTCGCTCGATCAACTACACGCCGAAAGGTCGAACATGACGAAAATAATTCAAGCGAAGACTAAAGAGTGCGAAGACTGAAGAGTGAGCTCCGCTATGAAGGGAATGCATAGAGTGGGCGAAGGCTTGGGTGCTCCCTCGGTCTAGATGGGTCAGAATGAAGACCATCAAGAATTCTGAAGGCTAAGCGCATGGAACGCGAAAACCATGTGTTGTAACCTGCTCCTTATTATAATAAGGGGCCCACGTATATCCGACCCATGATACAGGGTCCCACTTGTAAGCCGCTATGAGGGTAGGGTTGTTAGTGCATCTGTCCATGCTTGTAATTAATTACGTTGTAATGACCTGCCATAACCCTCCAAGAAGGAATATTTTGGGGATAACGTAGGTAACCGAGGGCACAATCATCTTTGATAGGGCAGAGCTGACCCTCGGTGTCGCAGAACCTTCCAAGTTATCAGGCCCACATGTACCTGTCCTTGTCTCAAAGACCTTAGACGGCTATGCATGTGCACCAAACAGCTTAACAGGATCTGTCCGAGTGTCCCAAGGACCCCGGATAAACACTTACCGCCAAGATCGCAGGATTAAGTAAACACAACTCACATACAAACATTTGCAAAGGAAATTCTTTATTACAAAATGGTTACAAGTTACAACATTTACAAGTTATATCAAGATTACAATATATATCACCGGAGTTGATTACAAAAGAAATTGATTCAAAGATTACAATTTGAATGTATAAAACATTGATAAGTTTTAAAATACATGCTAGCTTAAGTGACAATCCTCAATAAAGAAGCTAAAGATGGGATATACTTATATAAGAAGGCCGAGCCCACCGACACTTAACATCAATCACAATCAAAGCGACTCCTAACCTGCAACAATAATGGGAATAAAACACTGAGTACACAATTACTCAGCAAAATTTACCCGACTAAAGAAAAGACTCTCAAGGGTATGCTGGTTTGTTGGGAATCAAGGTAAAGCTCATCAAATTTCAAAGACTCGTTTTTGCAGAAAAGCTTATTAGTAGTGGATCCTTATGCCAAAATTTTACCTCACAAGTTAAGTACTTTTCCTGAATCTAGATTTTCCTAATCTAGAGCATTCACTTGTCCTACACTAGCTTCATTTTATCAACTTTAGTTCCACTTGTTATCTACGATGAGGGTTGAAGATCTAGTCTTCATATCCGAGAAGTTCGGCGATCCGAATCGATTAATACCCAGCTGGGGATCTCCAACCACACAACACTTAACCCTTGCATATGTCAACTTGCACTTGGGTTCTTCAAGACCAAAACCGATCCCCGCCAACCGAGAGCTCAGTACCCCACCGTCCAGCCTCTTGCCAGGTGGATATATGATACTCTCGCCATCTCTCCACTCCCATTACAGGCCGGCCTTTCTGGTATTGGTCCAGTCGAGGCTAAGCTTACGCATGACGAGGCATGTGGCCAGTTAAAGGGTCCTAGATCAGTAGGCCAAAAATCATGTGGTCCTTAAACGACACAAACGGACGACCTTATCTGCTCAGCGTCTGGTCTAGATTTATTCCAACCATTTTCCCATTTTTGGTACCCGGCAGGGGTACTCTTTTCCGAATGATGAACCCACTCCGGCCGAAGGGGAATCATCACCATAAGTTTGCTTTGATTTTTGAAACAAAAAGCCCATAATAGTGTTCCACATCATTCTTTTTTTAAAACAGACGATTTTTCAGTTTCTAAGCAGGGATAAGCGTTATCAGTTATTTTAATAAAACATGTATCAAGGAAGGTAGTCAAATTCCAAGGAGTGGTGTTTCATCAATTGTTTATTCACACAACTCATATCACCTAAATGCAGCATATAAGTGATAAAAGTTTTATAACAGAAGGAGGTGGCAAATGCACCGAGGCTTGCCTGGGATAACACTAAGTTAGTGTTGTTAGATGATACTCGCTTGGCGATCATCTTCCATATTGGCACTTGATCAGATCATCCATCTTCAGGTTCATCATCAGCATCACCTTGAGATTAATGCAATTCTTGTCCTTCACATCACACGACCAACTAGCATACCTAATGAGATGTGCAATGCATATGTATGAGCATAAAGTAAACCAAATGATATAGAGAAGAGAATTAATAATTAGCGGCAAGACATTGACACAAACCTACGCAAGAACCAGACACCTATAACTCGCTAAACATAACAATCACGTTCTTCTAGTTTAACTAGATTTAACTCAAATATCAAGAAATATTAAATACTAAACAAGGTCTTGTTGGTGTTTCGGACCTGGGGGACCCTCAACCGGATCGACTAGTGAATTTTGTGCCGCGTGCCCCTGTCCAGATGGGTTGATGCAAGATGGAACACAAGAGGAGGGATGAGGCTTATATTATCTTGCACCGGGGGTGCTTGCAGTAGGGGTTACAAGCTTCACGAGAGAGGGAACGGGTCCTAGGCCTCCTGAGGAGTCTAGTGTTGCGGAGTGGAGCTCGATGTTTGAGTGAATCCGTCTCCATTGCCCTTGCTGCCCGTGCTCTCCTCCCCTCTCCCTTTCGAAGGCCCTGGGCATCCCCTTTTATAGACACAAGGGGATGGTCCAGCTGTACATATGGGGGTGTTGCTATGTGCTAACGTGGCCTGCGGAGAAGTGCTTGAGCCCTGTAGAAGCGTAGCTGGCGGTGCGGTCCTGGGTCCTGCTGACGTTTCTTTGCCTTCGTAGAGAGCTTGTGGACTATTGACGTCATGGACGCATGCGGGGAACCATCATTACCTGTGACCGGAGTAATCTAGATGTAACTTCGATCTTGTTCCTTTGTAGCCTAAGGCGGCTAGCTATAGGTAGGGTAATGATGTATCCCCTGTAGCGTGGTCAGTCCGAGGCAGAGGTTGGGGTCGGGCGAGGCGGTGACTTCTCCTGAGGCCGAGGCCGAGGTCGGGCGAGGTTGTGACTCTTCTCGAGGTCAAGGCTGAGGTCGAGCGCGGCGGAGACCTTCTCCTGAGGCCGAGGCAGAGGCCGAGGCCTGGGGTCGGGCGAGGTGGAGACCTTCTCCTAAGGCCGAGGCAGAGGCCGAGGCCTGGGGTCGGGCAAGGCAGAGACCTTCTCCCAAGGCTGAGGCAGAGGCCGAGGCCTGGGGTCGAGCGAGGCGGAGCTCCCTGTTGCGCCCGAGGCCGAACTCGAGAAAGGTCGTGACTCACTGTTGTTAGTCTTTCCCTGGTGGTTGGCACAGTAGTCGGAACGGGGTGAATAGTGTTGTTTTCCTGTCAGAACGATCAGTAAAGGGGCGAAGTGACTACGGTCATTTCGACCTTGCCGACTGTGGCGCGCGTGTCAGGATAAGGTGTCAGGCGATCCTTGCATTAATTGCGCATGCGATATGGTTGGTGGTAAGGCGATTTGGCCGAGGTTGCTATATGACAAAGTTTGCCCGAGCTTAGCCTCGGACGAGCCGGTGGTGCGCCCGCTGCCTGAGGGGGCCCTCGGGCGAGGCGTGAATCCGTCCGGGACCACTGTTCTTGCCCGAGGCTGGGCTCAGGCGAGACGAGATTGCGTCCCCTGGTAGACGAGGCTTTAACTTTGCACTGTGCTTACCAGCCCTTATGGTCTGTTTTTGAAGATGTTTTTCAGCCATGCTTAGGAGTATTGGGGGTACCTCTAATTACGGTACCCGATAGTAGCCCCCAAGCCTCAAAGGGAGTGTAGGCACTCGATTGGAGGTTCTGCCGGATTTTTTGCAAGGAGACTAGCCCTTCTCGGTTACATTTTGTTCCGATGGGTGCGCGCGAGCGCACCCGTCGGGTGTAGCCCCCGAGGCCTCGGAGGAGTGGTTTGACTCCTCTAAGGTCTTAATTCTTCTTGTGGTTCCTCGGTCGGCCTTGTTGTTCCCTCATGCGGCCTGGCCGCAGCCCGGGTGCATGGTCAGGCTCCGAGTTTTTAAGCTTGACGTGGTCAACAATTTGGCCGTAGCCTGGTGCGGGAGCAGCCCCCGAGCCTCTGCACGGAGCGAGAGGACGATCGAGGACCGTCTCGGCTTTTTTCTATATGCCCCTTCGTCGCCTTTCCTCAAGGAGGAAGGGGGGAACGCGCCATGTTACACTCGGTGGGTGCTGAACATGGTGTTTCCAGTGAGTTGCTAACGGGTAATCCGAGTGGACGCCCAAGCCCCGTTCGATAAGGGTCGGCTAGCGGCCCAGAGGCGCACTCCAAAAGTACCTACAGGTGATTTGCTGGACCCGGGCCCATTTGATAGGGTCCGAGGGCTCGGTGCCTCCCTCCGGTGGGATTCCATTACAAAATCGTTCCCGCTGGTCTCGGAAAAGTCCTAGGGTACCTCGGGAGCGTAGCCCGAGCCTTGGCCATGTAACAGACGTACCTAGGGTCATCCCTGACTCTGCATGTTCTGGGGCGACTGTCGAATCCCTTCGAGGGGCCAACCTTCGAACCCCTGATCAGTAAAGGGCTCGGAGCCCGAGTGCTCTAAGGCGATCGCCGAACCCCGTGAGGCACAACCTTCGAACCCCTGATCAGTAGGAGGGCTCGGGGCCCGTTTCCTTCGCTGCGAAGGACTCCTTCGAAATGTCCCTTTTCCCGATCCCTGCGGAGAGAGAGACAGAGAGAGAAAAGGAAGAAAGGAGATATTTCGAAGCAGTGTGGCGCACCTTTTTTGAGGCAACCATCATGACGGAGGCGAAACAATTTCCATCCGCCTGCCATAGGAGACGTGTGTCCTGCCAGGGAGTTAATGCGACGGGACTGGCGACTCATGGGGTACCTGTTGCGCGTGCGCGAGTCGTTCGAGGAATGGAAAACCGTTTCGCCTTCGAGTTTGAAATTCACGAAGGGTTCGGGCGAAGTTTTGGGTGGATTTCGCCCGAGCCTTTATATACCTAGGAGGGGGGCCGGCAGCGGTTCTTTACCCTACCATTTGCGCTTGTGCTCTTACCTCTGCCTTTGCCTTCGCAACCTGAGAGAGTAGAGAGAGAGAAGAGAAAAACAGCGCACCACTTCCCCTCCGCTTTCACCGCTCTAGCCCGGCGATGGCTGACAAGGCGACCGTCATTCCGCCGCGCGACCTGTGGCCTTTCTCCACCGTCACTGCGGAGGATCTGCAGGCCCTTATTACCGAGGGTTTGCTCCGTCCCCTCTTCGATGGGCCACAGCTTGAGTGGCTGGCCCCCGGGAGTGAGGCCGAACCGACTCCGCCGCCGGGATACGTGGTCAGTTTCACCCCCTTCCATGATCGGGGGTTTGGGATGCCAGCGAGTCGCTTCATGCAGGCGCTCCCGCACTACTATGGGGTGGAGTTGCATAACTTCAACCCCAACTCCATCACGCAGGCAACCATTTTCGTGGCAGTTTGCGAGGGGTTTTGGGGATTGACCCTCACTGGGACTTGTGGACCATCTCTTTTGCGCGGAGTTTTTTGCTGCGTCGATGGACGTGAAGAAGGTCCGTATGGCGGTGCGGGCTGGTGGTTTCACCCTTCAGCTGAGGTTGGGGCGTGCACCGCAGTACATCCCTGCCTCCCTTGTATCTTTGAACAACGGATGGCAGAATCGGCGGTTTTATCTCCGGAACGACGACGGGATGCTTCCGTCGTATTCTCAACGAGTGGTGACCGCCGTCGGTGATAACTGGCGCTGGGGGGCCACTCGCGAGAACCAGGAGAAGCTCTAGCCCATTCTCCATGCCCTGCAGAAGTTATAGGCCGAGGGCCTTACCGCTGCGAGGGTCGTCGCCGCTATCCACTGCCGGAGGGTGCTCCCATTGGCAGAGCGGCGGTTGCGGCTCTCGGAGATGAAGCAAGGGATTGATTTGGAGGGTTCACGAATGTCCTCGACCTCCCTCACCGCTGACGACCTCCTCAGACGGGTAGCGGGCACGGTGGGGAGGCTGGACGCTGGTGTCCTTAGCCAGCCCTCGATGTGTCCCGATCATGGGTATGTGTCCCTGGTAAGTGTTCGACCCTCCTTCTGCTTTGCATCGTTCTTCTTACGTCTTGTAGTTCTTACTGTGGGGATTTTCGTTCGTCCCTGGGGGTTGAGGGGTTTTAAACTCTCCCGGCCACTGGTCCCGGAGGACGAGGCGGGTCGAACCGCGCGTAGGCTCGCCGTGGAGAAGGATAAGGAGAGGAAGGACGCGGAAAAGGCCCGAGCTCGCGAGAAGATGCGAGCTCGGGAGGCCTTGGAGAAGCATCGTCGGAGGCAAGCAAGGGATGGGCTCCCGTTGGAGTCATCGCCGGACACGCCTGACGATGACGACGATGATGATGATGATGAAGACGACGACATGGCGGCCCAGCTTGGCCTCAGCCCAGATCCGAGGCTGGACCAGGGGTCGTCAAGCCAGCCTCTAGGTGGGCTGGCGCCACCAGAGCTGGGGGGCGGGACACCAGGGTCCTGGTCCGAGGAGCGGAGGCGGGCCGAGGGGGTACTAGACCCCTTGGCCGAGATAATCGGGGTGACCCCGGGGGTTCAGGCCGAACTGCATGTCCCCCAAGAGTAGGTGCCCGTGCCGGCCATATGGGAAGCTGGTCCCTCGGCGGTCGTGACGTCGCCGGGGCAGGCCACCCCCTCGGCGCCTTGGGCGTCCGAGGGGGAAGCGGCGTCAAAGCCAGCTTCGGGACAACCCCCGGCAGCGCCTGCGAAGACCGGGGCCCGAGGGGTCTCCCTGCAGGCACGATTGGTCTTGCCCCGGAGCGGGTAAGTATCCGAGGGTACCCCTGTTTCAGTTATTTTGCTGTGTATCTTGAATTTGCCCCTTCTCCCTTTCAGTAAGCGGAGGTAGGGCTCGGCTGGACTGGCCCGCATGAAGGCGCTTAAGACAGGGCTGGCCTCTGCAGCCGGAGTGGCGGCGCGCCATGCTGGTTGGTTGGCCTCCACGCAAGGCACCCTCCGGCGAGGGGCCCAAGCGACACTGGCTATCATGGGGCAAGCCTCCTAGGTTGATCCCCCTGTTGGAGCGGCCATCATGCCGGGGGAGCCCGTGGACGTGGCCACGGCCCCGAGTCCACATGTCTTGTTGCCGGCGCCGGCATCGATTCCTGCCGGGGCCATTGCTGACTCGTCCACGGGGCCGCCCACCACCGTCGATGTTGAGATGGTTGGGGCGCCTCTGCCCTCGGTCACCCCCGATCTCCCCGTTTTCGACCATGAGGAGGGGGTGGCCGTTGTTGCCGAGGTCGGTGAGCGGAGGGTTGTCACCTTGGCCGAGGAGAGGCCTGATACGTCGACTGCGGCGGCACCCCATGCATCGACTACAGGGGGACCCGGCGCCTCGGTCACCGGGCGCACAGAACCATGGCCCGTCTTGGGGAGCAGTGGCCTTATCCCCACGCAGCTCAATCCCAATGAGTGGTGTGGGCAGCCACTCCTGTTCTGGAGCCGCGACACCTCGGAGCCCCTCCTTTCCCTCAACGATGAGTTGGAAGAGCAGCTCCGGGGTAATTTCCGTGAGTATACCGAGGCGGCGATGAGGTCGCTTCAGACAACCATGGAAATCCTTTCTAGGGACGTTCCCAGGGTCTTCCAGGTAAAGATTTAGACATACGCCTTGCGTGATCAGGGCATTCTTTGTGATATCCCATTTTTCTCCCTCAGGAGCTCGCGGACATGAGCACCGCCAAGTCACTGTTCATCCGTCGCGAGAGCGACGTTTGGGAGTCGCTATGGTCCTAGTGGGCTACGCTTACTGAGGCGAATGAGCGCCTCGCCCAACGGAGCGCCGAGGTG
Source organism: Zea luxurians (assembly GCA_029449295.1). NCBI lineage: Eukaryota > Viridiplantae > Streptophyta > Magnoliopsida > Poales > Poaceae > Zea > Zea luxurians. The sequence continues at coordinate 72,186,906 of JAOPSE010000012.1, forward strand.
GCGGACCTTCGGCTGCTTTGTGATGAGCTGAAGTCGGAGGCAGCGGCGGCGCGGACAGAGGCGGTGTCGGCACAAATGGAGGCTTCGTCGGCACGGGAGAAGGTGGCCTCCCAGGCCAAGGAGATGCAGCAGCGACAACAGGAGCTCGACCAGGTCACCAGCGAGCGGGACCTATTCCGGAGCCAAGCTGCCGAGGCCGTGAGCCGGGCTGAGGCCCTTAGGGGATAGCTGGCTGAGGTTACGGAGCGGCTGGCCGAGGCGACCGCTCGGGCCGGGACCCTCACGGAGGGCCTGGCCGTGGCCGTCGGGTCTGCTTGGTCCGCCCAAGCTAAGGCCTCACAGCAGCGTGTCCGGGCCGAAGGTATGTTTTGCCTGCTTTGCGACTTTGGTTTAGCTTTGTCCTTTTCCTCATGTCTGAAGAACATCGTTCGGTTGTCTTCAGGGTTCGAGGCGGCTCTCGACGAGTCCGTCAAGAGCTGCAAGGCACTTGCCCAGGCGGTTGAGCAGAAAGAGGCCGATCGCACGGCCATGTCTGAGGCCATCTCGGCCTTCTGCCGGACCTTTGACCTCGACGATGTCCCATCGGGCAGCTCCTCCCAGAGTCGCCTATGGGCCTTGGGCGGCCACGTGAGCAGCAGACTCCGTGGGGCGCTGCACCATAGCGTTAGGCGGGCCTTCGCCGTCCTCGCTTCCCACTACGACAAGGATTTGGAGCGGGTCAGCGAGGGCTACTGCCTACCTGATGATGAGGACGCCGCCCTGGCGGAGGTCCAAAGGCTTGATGCGGCTGCTGAGGGCCCAGGCGCGGCGTTGGCTTCCTTCTTTGAGGTGGAGGTCCTTCCGCCCATGTCACCATCCGAGGCCGGGCTAGATTCTGCCGTGGGTAGGAACGACACCGAGGGTGCTGCTCCTCCCCCTGCCGACACCTGAGCCTGCGGGGAACAATTTATTCTGAGTATGTATATGTTTCTTGCGGCCGCTGAGGCCTAAACATTTTCAGTGTTAGAGTATAAAGCTGCGTTTTCTTTCCTCTTGTTTCGAGCATTAGGACTTGTTCGTCGGTAGCAGAATCACTTATCCGAGCGTGAGCTACCTTTCGTGGAAGGTGATGAGTGAGGTATCCGTATCCTGGAGGCGTAGAAGTCCCTCAGCTTGGTCGGCCTTGCCGTTCAAGGTCTCTCATGTCATTTTTAGGATTCTGTTATCGACATAGTCGAAAGGCACGAAAGTCATTTTCTACACGGGCGTTAGGACTTGTTTGGTAGCAGAATCACTTATCCGAGCGCGAGCTACCTTTCGCGGAAGGTGATGAGTGAGGTATCCGTATCCCGGAGGCGTAGGAGTCCCTCGGCTCGGTCGGCCTTGCCGTTCAAGGTCTCTCGTGTCATTTTTAGGATTCCGCTATCGACATAGTCGAAAGGCACGAAAGTCGTTTCGGTAGAAAACTTTTCTGAGGAAAATTTTGACGCAGAGGGGGTTCCTCCCTTCTAGCCCCCGAGGGAGGGTCAGTTTTTGCTGAGGCAAGGCTGATCCTCCCTGGACAGCTAGACTTTTTATTTGTACATGTAAAGGGACCAAGATACATGAACGACTTGAAACACTTTAAGGGTAAAAGCGACGTAGTTGTTCGACGTTCCAAGCGTTGTTGTAGACCTTGCCTTGGTCGTTGGCCAGCTTGTATGTTTCGGGCTTCAAAATTTTGGCGATGATGAACGGCACTTCCCAGGGAGGAGTAAGCTTGTGGCGCCCTCGGGCGTCTTATCGTAGCAGAAGCACCAAATCTCCCACTTGGAAGCCTCGGGGCCGAATCCTTCGGGCGTGGTAGCGTCGCAGAGACTGCTGATACCGTGCTGAGTGTAGCAAGGCTACGTCTCGAGCCTCTTTCAGCTGGTCCAATGAATCCTCTCGGCTGGTCTGGTTGTTTTGGTCGTTGTATGCCTTTGCCCTCGGGGAACCGTATTCTAAGTCTGTGGGTAGGATGGCCTCGGCCCCATAGACTAGATAAAACGGCGAGAAGCCCGTGGATCGGCTCAGCGTCGTCCTCAGACTCCAAACCACCGAGGGTAGCTCTTTTATCCACCGCTTGCCAAACTTGTTGAGGTCGTTGTAGATCCTTGGTTTTAGCCCCTGCAAAATCATGCCATTGGCGCGCTCCACTTTCCCATTTGTCATTGGGTGAGCTACAGCGGCCCAGTCCACACGGATGTGGTGGTCTTTGCAGAAGTCTAGGAACTTTTTCCCAGTGAACTGCGTGCCATTGTTGGTGATGATAGAGTTCGGGATCCCGAAGCGGTGAATGATATTTGTAAAAAAACGCCACCGCCTGCTCGGACCTGATGCTGGTTAAGGGTCGGACTTCGATCCACTTGGAGAATTTGTCGATGGCGACCAGCAGGTGCGTGAAGCCCCCGGGTGCCTTCTGCAAGGGACCGACGAGGTCCAGACCTCACACAGCAAACGGCCACGTGATAGGTATTGTCTGTAGAGCCTGAGTAGGCAGGTGTGTTTGTCTCGCGTAGAATTGACACCCCGGCAGGAGCGTACAATCCTAGTGGCGTCTGCCACTGCGGTCGGCCAGTAGAAACCTTGTCGGAAAGCGTTTCCTGCAAGGGTCCGAGGTGTTGCATGGTGACCACAAGCCCCCGAGTGTATTTCTTGTAACAGCTCTTGTCCTTGGCCGACGGATATGCATCGTTGGAGAATGCTTGAGGGGCTGCGGTGGTACAAGTCCTTTTCATCACCCAGTAAAACGAACGACTTGGCGCGCCGAGCCAGTCGCCGAGCTTCAGCCTTGTCGAGGGGCAGCTCTCCCTGGAGAAGATATTCCAGGTACGGGGTCTGCCAGTTTGGGTTTGGTGTGACCCCATCCTGCTCTATCTCGATGCGCAGGGCCTCACTCTCGGCGGCTGAGGGTACCTCGGGCTGGGCCGAGGTCTCCTCGGGTTCGGGTGCGTCGTTGAGTTTGACAGATGGTTGATATATGTCTCTGGAGAAGACATTCAGGGGAACCGTTATTCGTCCCGAGGCTATCTTAGCCAGCTCATCTGCGGTCTCGTTGTACCGTCGAGCAACATGGTTGAGTTCTAGCTTATAGAACTTATCTTCTAAGCGCCGAACTTCATCGCAGTAGGCCTCCATTTTCTGATCGCGGCAATAAGAGTTCTTCATGACTTGGTCAATAACGAGCTGCGAGTCACCACGGGCATCGAGGCACCGAACCCCTAGCTCGACAGCGATGCGCAACCCATTAACCAAGGCCTTGTACTCGGCCACGTTGTTTGACGCCAGAAAATGGAGGCGTATTACATAACGCACATGTTCTCCGAGGGGTGAGATGAAGAGCAAGCCCGTGCCTGCTCCGGTTTTCATCAATGACCCGTCGAAGTACATGGTCCAAAGTTCGGCCTGGATTGGGGCCTTTGGCAACTGAGTGTCGGTCCATTCAGCCAGGAAGTCGGCTAAGACATGGGATTTTATGGCCTTCCGAGGTGCAAATGAAAGTGTTTCGCCCATGAGTTCCACTACCCATTTTGCTATCCTACCCGAGGCCTCTCAGCACTGGATGATCTCTCCCAGGGGGAAAGATGATACCACAGTAACCGGATGAGACTCGAAGTAGTGTCGCAGCTTCCGCCGTGTAAGAATCACTGCGTACAACGACTTCTGGATTTGCGGGTAGCGGATTTTGGTCTCGGATAGCACCTCGCTGATGAAGTAGACTGGCCTCTGGATGAGCAATGTATGCCCTTCTTCTCGTCTCTCAACTACGACCGCAGCGCTGACCACCTGAGTGGTTGCGGCGACGTAAATCAAGAGAGCTTCTCCCGCAGCAGAGGGCACCAAGATGGTGCCACACCCGATTTTAGAAGGCAAACCGAATGCGAACCATGTACGTGCATGGATCAGCAATTCACGTACACAGCGATTACATAAATGACTCATCATAGCACAATGCATCGAATTACAATAAAGAGTAAGTAATAATATTGCAGACTAGAGCCATTTACATAATATAAATCAAAGTACACAGAATCGAAATGTAGCCAACGTAAACAACCCACCACAGGCAGCTGACTGGGGCAGGTCGCTAGCCTAATCCTCGAACTCGTCGATGTCCTGAAACTCCTGGAGGTCCGTCTCGACGCCTTCTTCTTTACCTGAGCATAGATTGCACCAAAGGCAACCTGGTGTTTTGTGAAAGCAAGGTGAGTACACATCAACGTACTTAGCAAATGTCTCGTTTGGCTGTAGTGGACTAGCTTTATGTGGGGTTAAGTCAAGCAGTTGCTTTTAGTTAGTCAGGTTATTATTACTAGTAGAAAGCCAAGTGTTAGCATTAACCCAAGTTATTAACCCAAAGTACCCTTTCCAAATGGAAAGAATACCACTTACCATTACCATAAGCATAATCATAACCATCCTCCTCATCATCATCTGTAAACAAACCATCTCTGATCAAGTATCTCTAATCAATGGAGCTCCCTTGGCCGCTCATAACCGCGAGCACGGCTGATATATTAGTTTCATAACACTCTGCAGAGGTTGTACACTTTACCCATGAGCCGTGATTCCCTTTTTCCCTCGGGTTGTACGGACCCTTGAACACTCCCAAGGTGAGTAGGCAGGGTCTCACTACGTAGCCTTTACAAAGATTCCCCGGGGCTATAGCCACCCGTTAGGTTTCCTAAATGCACCGCACTCCTCCCCAAGGGACAAATCAACCTTGGCAGAGCGAGCCGCATACACCGAGCCCCATCAACGGCACGACGGCGAAGCGAACTACACCCCGGTTCCTCTAATTACTCAGCTAAGGGCGTCCCACTCCACCCTCATGGTTGCACTGTTTTCCCGGGCGGTCATCCAACGAACAGGTCCTTACGGAGAGGCACTCGAGAAACCGCTCGAGCCCCCTTGAAGGTCACAAGTATAACATCATAATAAAAGAAGGGAAAACAGCGTATCATTGATAATTCTCATCATGTTCGTTGATTAGAGTTGAGCAATAGCATAAGATTAAGCAATAATAATCCAACCCAAATAGGTAAACAAGGACATGGATAACAAAAGCTAGTCAATCCTTAAGTATAACTGTGTAATGCGGGAGGTGAATTAAAGTATGTATAGGACAGAGATATGTCAAAGGATACTTGCCTTCACCAAAAAGATGCTCAAGGTCTTCAACCTTATAGAACTCGAGGAGCCTGACCACTTGGTCGTCGAAGTTTGATCGTCGATTCCTTGAAGCTCGGGAACAATTCATGATCTACTCGCGATGCGCAACAAATACAAACAGACACAAGCGAACATATACTGGCATAAGAACGTTACACCATACAAGATAAAATATTATAGAAACGTGCAATATAAAATTAAGAGCGCTCCTACGGTTACGCGAGGATAAGAAATGCGACAGACGAAACTACGGTCGAGAAGTTATAACGTTTACGCTACACAAGTAATAGTTAAGACATTTAATTTGACATTATAAAATATAACTTATAACCGCTATGTAGTTTCGATTAAATCTACCACACTAACAGCTACCAAATAAATAACTAACATAATTAGCACGAGAGATTCAAAGCGAGGTGAATTTATGACGCGCAAAACAATACGAAAACGTGCGGATGACGCGCGGACACGCGCGACATAGCATGCTGACGGCACACGAACAGTGCGCGCGACCAGCGCAAATGACGCGCGAACCAGCACGCCACCACGTGCAGAACAGCTCACGCGACAGGCGAGAAAGTACTAAATAGAGGACGTGTTTATACTAAACAGATATTAAATAAATAACAAGTAGTTAAGTTCGTATTAGCTATGTTAATATTTATTATAAAAGCCCCAAGTTGAACACTACACATTTAATCTAATTGGAATATTAATCTAATAAATATTATATAGTCGAGTGACCCTTAAGTTAATTATCTAACATATATGACCTAGCAAATTAATGTTACTAACAGGACCGCTTATAAGCAAAAACAATTTATTATCAAGCGCAGACGTCGCGCGATACACGTGATCGACACGCAAGATACGCGCGAGCAACGCGAACAGCGCGCGACGACGCGTGCGAACGGCACGCGACGATGCGCACTAAATAGCACTGCGAATCGTGAAACTACACACGCGACAACGCGCCAACGACGCCCGCGGACGACGCGCGAACAGCCTGCAAATGACGCGCGGACAACGCGACGATGGCGAGCGCAATACATGTGGACAACGAGTAAACAGTGCACGCAACATGCGAGAGTCACTAACAGATATCGCGTTTGTACTAAACAAGTATGAAATGAAAAGTATTCAAGTTAGCATTAATCTATTCATTCATACAGGCACAAGAAAGTTGTAAAATAGTTTTAACCAGAAAGCTATTTTAAATAGCCAGCATATTAAACAATTACTCAACTAATTAATTAATTAAACTTGTGTAGTGACGAAATAATGTTACTAATATAAAATTGACATTGCTACAGAGTTGACGCGATCGAAACGAGTAGAAACGGGTTTACGACGCATAACATATTGAATAATTAACAGTTCGCGGCTAATAAATGACGCGACATACGAGTACTGCTTAATAGATGTAGTGTTTACTCTAAGCGAATTTTAAACCAAAGAATTTGAGTAAACGTTAATCACCTTAACATGTATTTATAAAAGTGCATATTAAAACTATAAACTATCCTAATAAGATTGCTATTTTTAATGATTATCGGAGAAGCAGTTGATTTAATAATTAATGAAAACATGCGTTGTGATAAAAAATAATGTTTCTAACATATAGACGATATTATTACGAAGCAAACATGACTGGAACCGATTAAAACGGATTCAGAACACAAAATATATTGAATATTTAGTATCTCACGAATTACTGTGATACGAAACATTTCTATTGGCCAAAAAAAATGAGCCTCACAGAGGGTCGCACGGTTGTGGCCACAGAAGATCACGCAAATTAGAAATGCCAATGGCATGCTGACACATGGCCACGTGAGTGGGGGGAAAGCAACTAGTTTCCTACACTACCATGAAGGCGTGAACTCGTGAGCCTGTTAACCGGACGGTTCTGTTTCTTGGCTTCTTCAACCTTGAGATCGAATCGGAGAGAATGGAGGAAGGGTAGAAGAGGATTGGCCATGGGATCCTCGGCCATGGCAGTCTCCACGCCTGGGGAGGGGCTGGGCTCGGTTTCCCTGCAGGGGTGGCGAGCAGCGTACAGGCCATGAGGGCGCGCGCCGCGGATGGGCTTCGTCGACCAGAGGCTGCCGGGGCACAGGGGCGAGGGAAAGATGAATAGAGGCAAGATCTAGGGAGGGGCTGCAGGCGGCCATGGAAGCTGAGAGAGATGGAGACGAGGACGACTGCTCCAGGGCTTCACGGTGTCGGCGGTCGAGAAGGACGTGGTGGGCGCGCGGCTTCTGGTGGCCAACCTCCATGCAGGATTGAGCAAGGAAGGGCAAGGCTAGACGAGGGCGTGTGGGGCCTGCACGCTGGGGCAGTCAGCGGCTCCAGGCCGCGCTGCCGCGCCGGCTAGGAGATTGGCCGCGGACTCGCCTGCGCGGGCGCTGGCCACCGGTGTGGGCTCGGCTGGAGACGGGACTAGGGACACGTGGGAGAGAGGAAGGAGAGGGGCTTACCTGCTCACGGTGATCGTCGACGGTGGGGCAAGCATAGCGCAGGCAGAACTCCGGGTGCAGGCTCCTAGTGCAGACGGCTAGGCGGCGGGTCGAGCTTGGTGCGGTTGCTGTGCGCGTCGAGGAACAGAGGAGGCGAGGTTGAACTATCTAGACGAAGAAAGTGGAGGACGTGGTGTTGAGTGGTTTCGGCTCTTGGGGGAAGATCAACAGGGCGCTGGTGGGCCCGTGGCGGCTGGCGGCTGGGCCATGTGGATGGCACGGGCCGAGGTGGTCGTGACTGATTCTGAGTCGATGCACGCGCGTGAAACAGACAACAATTTAGAAAAAAATGGAATTGACTCATGGGCCTGAGGTGTCAGCGAGAGGAGCATGTGAGGTGGTTGCGTCTGCGCGATACGACGAGGATGAGGGAGGAGGTTGCACGCATGAGCGTTGCGTGACGAGATGACTCGAGGTGAGATTGATGGATGGGGTAGACTTAGACATAGGGTAGACATGGGAATAGACGAAGGGTCGACGAGATAGCCGTGGATAGCAGATGCAAGCGACATGTTGTTCGCGAGAAGAAGCAGTTTAGTGATCTCGCGAAAAAATGACACAAGATCTGGAACAGGCTCGATGAGAGGAAGAAATATATATATATATATTATCGAGTTTTTTCTAGAATTTTATAGTTTTTAGAAACACTAAATTTTAGGTATTTAAATAGTATTAGAAAAATTGAGATATCAAATGCTCGAAGAAACGTTCCAAAGATTCCAACAACTCTTGGGAACATCCTCGAGATATTTTAACATGATACGATAACATTTTGCACTCATAAACACTATGCAATGGCATGAATGCAACAGTCGGAGCTTCTCTAAGATTTTATTTTACTACACTATAAACATATATATATAATAAAATAATTCTCCATAACTCTCCATTATTTTGAAAAAGGATAAGAAAAGCAGGTAAAGGGGATGGTAACACCTGAATTTGGCGGATATCGGAAAAGAAATTTTATACCCCCAAATTCAGGGTGTTACAAATATAACCCCCTTAACAGAATCTCGCCCCCGAGATTCAAGAAGAGGCTAGCAAGGACGACAAGGTTGGTTCATAGGTTGTTCACGGCTTTCTTGAGTTGATTTGACTGTGCAAGCTTAACTCGCGGGCTGGCTTCTTTGACCTTCAGATGTTCACGTCCAACTGATGCAACTCTTGAGGATCCTAGGACCTGTGGGTTAGGACCCACACATGCTTTTGTTGCGCCACTCTAATCTTGTTGGTTGATGTTGATCACATTGTCTTCATTGGGGTTAGCGGCTAACCCCTTTAACAGGAGCGTTGTTATGCACTTAGTGAAGATGCTGTCGGCTCTGATCTTGACTGATTAAGAGAGGTTGGAGGATGCCAACCGGACAGGTGCAAGAGGAAAAGGTATAGATAGAAAAGGTAAGCATAGATGGATTAAAGACAGAAAAGGGAGAGCACCCAACTACCTAACTCTATGGCACTCAGCAAGTAAATAGATGCCATTGTGGACCAAGGGCCACAACACATCAACATTCATCACAAAGAAGCAAATCAGTCATCGCACAAAGATAAATAGCACAAGCACACAACAACAAACATTTCGTTTCAACACGTTAATGTTAACTAGATGGTGGTATTTCCTTACAAATTGGAGACTACTTTAAAGCCATCAAAGGACAAGGGGAATGATAAGACATGCAGGATAGGGGCATGAGCACAAAGGATGGAACTAAGGCAAGGATTGTAATCTACAATGGAAAAAATGCAACCAAGGGCAGGGTAGGTAAACACCATTCTCATATCGAGATGTGAAAGATGATAATTCAAAAGGTAGGCATAAGATAAGCATCATGGAAAGATCTAGATATTAGGAAGGTAAGAGTGATATCTAGCAAAAGCTAAGACTTGCAACGCGACAGAGGAAAAAGGAACGAACAAGAGCGGGATATGTAACACATCACTCCTGAAATGAAATGGGAGAGGCGGCTTTAAAATGCAGGTACAAGATAAGCATCAAGGTAAAGATCGAGGGATGACAAGGGTTTAGGTGATAACGGACAAACACACAATGAAGGATGTATTTAGACAAGACTTGCAAGGCGTCAAGGAATGGTAAGCAACCACTTGTAAAGTAGGTGAGGCATTATTCCTCAAACCGGGATGGAGAAGATGAGGCTTTAAAGGGTAGGTTCAAATTAAGCAGGCAAACAAGGGCATAGATATCACGAGGGTTTTAAAGGTAATAACGGACAAGGGTGTATGGGAGGAGGTAAATAGCCATAAGACAAAGGATATAAGTACCATAAGGGATGGAGTTAAGATAGGACTTGTAAATGGAAAAGGAGAGGGTATGTCCAAGGGCCAGATAGGTAAGTTGTCGCTCTCAAATTGAGGTGGAAGAGAGGGGATTTTTAAAGAGTACGAATAAAGATGAGTATCAAGGCGAGATCGATGGACGACAAGGTGAGGGTGATAGCAAATAAAAACATAGCTAGGGATAGAATTAACACAAAACCTGTAAGACGACAAGAAGTGTAAAGAAATCAAGGGAGAGATAGGTAACTCGCAACTCTCAAACTAGGTTGAAAGAAAGGGGAGGCTTTTAAAGGACAAGTTCAAGGTAAGCATTTAGGTAAAGATACAGATATTATAAGGGTTAAAGGCGATAACAGACAAGGGTATAAGGGAAGAGGTGAAAGTGCAGGGGAACCAAAGGTACGAGTATAATAAAGAATGAAGCTAAGGTAACCAAGGGTACGAGTACAATAAAGAATGAAGCTAAGGGAACCAAAGGTACGAGTATAATAAAGAATGAAGCTAAGGCCAGGCTGGCGCGTGGCAAATATGAGGTTACGACCAAAAGGCGGGATAAGTAGAATACCACTTCTAAAATGAGATGGAAGGTTGGAGATTTTAGATAACAGACATAATGTAATCACAATGTAGGATAGAGTGATGAGAAGGGTAAAGGAAATAACAAACAAAAACACAACAAAGGATAGAGTTAAAAAACTCGCAGGTGGCAAAGAAGAGGATACGACCAAGGGAAAAGTAGGTAAAGTACGATGCTCAAATTGAGATGGAAAAGGAGAAGATTTTAAATGCCGGTATAAGATAAACCTCAAGTAAGATATAGAGGTGTCTAAGGTGAAGGTGATAATAACAAAAGTCATGACAAATGATAGAGTTAAGGCAAGACTCGCGTAGTGGCGAAGTGGAGAAACAATCAAGGGTAAGATAGGTGAGGGAGCAATAGAATGGTTGAAGTAAGAACTCATTATCGAGAGAAGTTATAAAGGAACAACGAGATCACCAAGGATGGTGATCGCTCATGGACCGTTAAGAAACAGGGGTGGTCAAGGACATGTTAACTGAAATGTCTTGAACAGTTATTGGGGTATGAAAATAAGCATACATAAGAATATAAGAGTATGCAAGATTCTAAGGATACGAGCATACTAAGACCAAGGGCATAGAAATTGCCGAAAGATAGCGACTTAACAACAGAATAAGAAATGATCTCAGAAGACAAGAAGGTCATGGACACATAAACTGAACTGTTTAAATAGGCAATAGAGGTACAAGGGTAAGTACTTTAGATTAAGGGATAAGGGTATTAAAAATGCAAGGATACGAGCATGTCAATAACAAAATGGAATAGAGATGGTCAAATGGTAGCAATTTAATAATGGACGAGGAAAGAGTCCCAAAAGACTAAAGGTTATGGTCAGGAGGCACCTACAAAGATGTCGCAAGCACAAGAGTGAGATCAGATCTAATAGATTGAGAGAAGTATAGACCATACTAGAATAAAATACTTTTGGCAAGGGGGCATATAGGAGCACAACATAGAATTAGTCGAGGTGACTAATATTTTGAAGCAGAACCAAGGATGGGGTGAAGTAATAGTCAATAAGTCCTTAAAATGGCCAATGCTACTCTAGGCTAACGGTCCTATAGTCAGCAAGGCTTTAATACCACTTATGTCACACCCGGTTTTAGAAGGCAAACCGAATGCGAACCATGTACGTGCCAGGATCAGCAATTCATGTACACAGCGATTACATAAATGACTCATCATAGCACAATGCTTCGAATTACAATAAAGAGTAAGTAATAATATTAGACTAGAGCCATTTACATAATATAAATCAAAGTACACAGAATCGAAACGTAGCCAATGTAAACAACCCACCACAGGCAGCTGACTGGGGGAGGTCGCTAGCCTAATCCTCGAACTCGTCGACGTCCTGAAACTCCTGGAGGTCCGTCTCGATGCCTTCTTCTTTACCTGAGCATAGATTGCACCAAAGGCAACCTGGTGTTTTGTGAAAGCAAGGTGAGTACACATCAACGTACTCAGCAAATGTCCAGTTTGGCTGTAGTGGACTAGCTTTATGTGGGGTTAAGTCAAGCAGTTGCTTTTAGTTAGTCAGGTTATTATTACTAGTAGAAAGCCATGTTTTAGCATTAACCCAAGTTATTAACCCAAAGTACCCTTTCCAAATGGAAAGAATACCACTTACCATTACCATAAGCATAATCATAACCATCCTCCTCATCATCATCTGTAAACAAACCATCTCTGATCAAGTATCTCTAATCAATGGAGCTCCCTTGGCCGCTCATAACCGCGAGCACGGCTGATACATCAGTTTTATAACACTCTGCAGAGGTTGTACACTTTACCCATGAGCCGTGATTCCCTTTTTGCCTCGGGTTGTACGGACCCTTGAACACTCCCAAGGTGAGTAGGCAGGGTCTCACTACGTAGCCTTTACAAAGATTCCCCGGGGCTGTAGCCGCCCATTAGGTTTCCTAAATGTACCGCACTCCTCCCCAAGGGACAAATCAACCTTGGCAGAGCGAGCCGCATAAACCGAGCCCCATGGATGGCACGACGGCGAAGCGAACTATACCCCGGTTCCTCTAATTACTCGGCTAAGGGTGTCCCACTCCACCCTCATGGTTGCACTGTTTTCCCGGGCGGTCATCCAACGAACAGGTCCTTACGGAGAGGCACTCGAGAAACCGCTCGAGCCCCCTTGAAGGTCACAAGTATAACATCATAATAAAAGAAGGTTAAACAGCGTATCATTGATAATTCTCATCATGTTTGTTGATTAGAGTTGAGCAATAGCATAAGATTAAGCAATAATAATCCAACCCAGATAGGTAAACAAGGACATGGATAACAAAAGCTAGTCAATCCTTAAGTATAACTGTGTAATGCGGGAGGTGAATTAAAGTATGTATAGGACAGAGATAGGTCAAAGGACGCTTGCCTTCACCAAACAGATGCTCAGGGTCTTCAACCTTATAGAACTCGAGGAGCCTGACCACTTGGTCATCGAAGTTTGATCGTTGATTCCTCGAAGCTCGGGAACAACTCATGATCTACTCGCGATGCGCAACAAATACAAATAGACACAAGCGAACATATACTTGCATAAGAACGTTACACCATACAAGATAAAATATTATAGAAACGTGTAATATAAAATTAAGAGCGCTCCTACGGTTACGCGAGGATAAGAAATGCGATAGACGAAACTACGGTCGAGAAGTTATAACGTTTACGCTACACAAGTAATAGTTAAGACATTTAATTTGACATTATAAAATATAACTTATAACCGCTATGTAGTTTCGATTAAATCTACCACACTAACAGTTACCAAATAAATAACTAATATAATTAGCACGAGAGATTCAAAGCGAGGTGAATTTACGACGCGCAAAACAATACGACAATGTGCGGACCACGCACGGACACGCGCGACATAGCATGCTGACGGCACACAAACAGTGCGCGCGACCAGCGCGAATGACGCGCGAACCAGCACGCCACCACGTGCAGAACAGCTCGCGCGACAGGTGAGAAAGTACTAAATAGAGGACGTGTTTATACTAAACAGATATTAAATAAATAACAAGTAGTTAAGTTCGTATTAGCTATGTTAATATTTATTATAAAAGCCCCAAGTTCAACACTACACATTTAATCTAATTGGAATATTAATCTAATAAATATTAGTCGAGTGACCCTTAAGTTAATTATCTAACATATATGACCTAGCGAATTAACGTTACTAACAGGAGTGCTTATAAGCGAAAACAATTTATTATCAAGCGCAGACGTCGCGCGATACACGTGATCGACACGCAAGATACGCGCGAGCAACGCGAACAGCGCGCGACGACGCGTGCGAACGGCACGCGATGATGCGCGCTGAATAGCACTGCGAATCGTGAAACGACACATGCGACAACGCGCCAATGACGCCCGCGGACGGCGCGCGAACAGCCTACAAATGACGCGCGGACAACGCGACGATGGCGAGCGCAATACACGTGGACAACGAGTAAACAGCACACGCAACACGCGAGAGTCACTAATAGATATCGCGTTTGTACTAAACAAGTATGAAATGAAAAGTATTCAAGTTAGCATTAATCTATTCATTCATACAGGCACAAGAAAGTTGTAAAATAGTTTTAACCAGAAAGCTATTTTAAATAGCCAGCATATTAAACAATTACTCAACTAATTAATTAATTAAACTTGTGTAGCGACGAAATAATGTTACTAATATAAAATTGATGTTGCTACAAAGTTGATGCGATCGAAACGAGTAGAAACGGGTTTACGACACATAACATATTGAATAATTAACAGTTCGCGTCTAATAAATGACGCGACATACGAGTACTGCTTAATAGATGTAGTGTTTACTCTAAGCGAATTTTAAACCAAAGAATTTGAGTAAACGTTAATCACCTTAACATGTATTTATAAAAGTGCATATTAAAACTATAAACTATCCTAATAAGATTGCTATTTTTAATGATTATCGGAGAAGCGGTTGATTTAATAATTAATGAAAACATGCGTTGTGACAAAAAATAATGTTTCTAACATATAGACGATATTATTACGAAGCAAACATGACTGGAACCGATTAAAACGGATTCGGAACACAAAATATATTGAATATTTAGTATCTCACGAATTACTGTGATACGACACATTTCTATTGGCCAAAAAAATGAGCCTCACAGAGGGTCGCACGGTTGTGGCCACAGAAGATCACGCAAATTAGAAATGCCAATGGCATGCTAACAGATGGCCACGTGAGTGGGGGGAAAGCAACTGGTTTCCTACTCTACCGTGAAGGCGTGAACTCGTGAGCCTATTAACCGCACGGTTCTGTTTCTTGGCTTCTTCAACCTTGAGATCGAATCGGAGAGAATGGAGGAAGGGTAGAAGAGGATTGGCCATGGGATCCTCAGCTACGGCGGTCTCCACGCCTGGGGAGGGGCTGGGCTCGGTTTCCCTCCAGGGGTGGCAAGCAGCGTAGAGGCCGTGAGGGTGCACACCGCGGACGGGCTTCGTCGACCAGAGGCTGCCGGGGCACAGGGGCGAGGGGAAAGATGAATAGAGGCAAGATCCAGGGAGGGGCTGCAGGCGGCCATGGAAGCTGAGAGCGATGGAGACGAGGACGACTGCTCCAGGGCTTCACGGTATCGACGGTAGAGAAGGATGCGGTGGGCGCGCGGCTTCTGGTGGCCAACCTCCATGCAGGATTGAGCAAGGAAGGGCAAGGCTAGACGAGGGCGTGTGGGGCCTGCACGCTGGGGCGCTCACCGGCTCCAGGCCACGCTGCCGCGCCGACTAGGGGCTTGGCTGCGGACTCACCTGCGTGGGCGCTGGCCACCGATGTGGGCTCGGCTGGAGACGGGACTAGGGACGCGTGGGAGAGAGGAAGGAGAGGGGCTTACCTGCTCACAGTGATCGTCGACGGTGGGGCGAGCACAGCGCAGGCGGAACTCCGGGTGCAGGCTCCTAGTGCAGACGGCTGGGCGGCGGGTCGAGCTTGGTGCGGTTGCTGTGCGCATCGAGGAATAGAGGAGGCGAGGTTGAACTATCTAGGCGAAGAAAGTGGAGGACGTGGTGTTGAGTGGTTTCGGCTCTTGGGGGAAGATCAACAGGACGCTGGTGGGCCCGTGGCGGCTGGCGGCTGGGCCATGTGGATGGCACGGGCCGAGGTGGTCGTGACTGATTCTGAGCCGATGCACGCGCGTGAAACAGACAACAATTTAGAAAAAAAATGGAATTGACTCATGGGCCTGAGGTGTCAGCGAGAGGAGCATGTGAGGTGGTTGCGTCTGCGCGATACGACGAGGATGAGGGAGGAGGTTGCACGCATGAGCGTTGCGTGACAAGATGACGCGAGGTGAGATTGATGGATGGGGTAGACTTAGACATAGGGTAGACATGGGAATAGACGAAGGGTCAACGAGATAGCCGTGGATAGCAGATGCAAGCAACATGTTGTTCGCGAGAAGAAGCAGTTTAGTGATCTCGCGAAAAAATGACACAAGATCTGGAACAGGCTCGATGAGAGGAAGAAATATATATATATTATCGAGTTTTTTCTAGAATTTTATAGTTTTTAGAAACACTAAATTTTAGGTATTTAAATAATATTAGAAAAATTGAGATATCAAATGCTCGAAGAAACGTTCCAAAGATTCCAACAACTCTTGGGAACATCCTCGAGATATTTTAACATGATACGATAACATTTTGCACTCATAAACACTATGCAATGGCATGAATGCAACAGTCGGAGCTTCTCTAAGATTTTATTTTACTACACTATAAACCTATATATATAATAAAATAATTCTCCATAACTCTCCATTATTTAGAAAAAGGATAAGAAAAGCAGGTAAAGGGGATGGTAACACCTGAATTTGGCGGATATCGGAAAAGAAATTTTATACCCCCAAATTCAGGGTGTTACAGATGGGCGCATTAGTAAGGAGTGCCTTTAAGTTTCCGAGGGCTTCTTCGGCCTCGGGAGTCCAAGTGAAGCGCTTGGCCTTCCTTAAGAGGTGGTACAAGGGCAATCCTTTCTCGCCAAGGCGCGAGATGAAGCGGCTCAGAGCCGCAAGGCATCCCATGACCCTTTGCACTCCTTTCAAATCTTTGATGGGTCCCATGTTGGTGATGGCCGTGATTTTCTCCGGGTTGGCCTTGATGCCTCGTTCGGAGACGATGAACCCTAGGAGCATGCCTCGGGGGACTCCGAAGACACACTTCTCGGGATTGAGTTTTACGCTCTTCGCTTTGAGGCACCTCAATGTCACCTCGAGGTCAGAGAGGAGGTCGAAGACTTTCCTTGTTTTGACAACGATGTCATCGACGTACGCCTCAACCGTTCTACCGATGTGCTCTCCGAACACATGGTTCATGCACCTTTGGTATGTTGCATCTGCATTCCTCAAACCAAATGGCATAGTAGTATAACAATACATGCCAAAAGGTGTGATAAAAGAAGTCGCGAGCTGGTCGGATTCTTTCATCTTGATTTGGTGATAGCCTGAATAGGCATCGAGGAAAGATAGGGTTTCGCACCCAGCGATGGAGACCACAATTTGATCGATGCGAGGCAGAGGGTAGGAAACCTTGGGGCATGCTTTATTTAGCCCAGTGTAGTCTACACACATCCTCCACCTCCCACCTTTTTTCTTTACAAGTACAGGGTTAGCTAACCATTCTGGATGGAATACCTCTTTGATGAACCCTACAGCCATTAGCTTGTGGACCTCCTCGCCTATGGCTCTGCGCTTTTCTTCATCAAAACGGCGCAGGTGTTGTATCACGGGTCGGGCTCCGGCTCGAATGTCTAGTGAGTGCTCGGCAACATCCCTTGGTATGCCTGGCATGTCCGAGGGACTCCACGCAAAAACATCGGCGTTTGCGCGGAGAAAGTCGACGAGCACTGCTTCCTATTTGGGGTCGAGCTCGGAGCCGATCCTGACTTTCTTGCTGGCGTCGTTGCTGGGGTCGAGAGAGACAGATTTCACTGCCTCGGCTGGCTCGAAGTTGCCGGCGTGCCGCTTTGCGTCGGGCGCCTCTTTGGAGAGACAATCCAAGTCGGCGATGAGGGCTTCGGACTCGGCGAGGGCTTCGGTGTACTCCACGCATTCCACGTCGCACTCGTAAGCGTGGCGGTACGTGGGTCCGACGGTGATGACTCCCTTGGGGCCAGGCATCTTGAGCTTGAGGTAAGTGTAGTTGGGGATGGCCATGAACTTGGCGTAGCACGGTCTTCCCAGCACCGCGTGATAGGTCCCTCGGAACCCGACTACCTCGAAGGTGAGGGTTTCCTTTCGGAAGTTGGAGGGAGTTCCGAAGCAGACAGGCAAGTCAATCTGTCCGAGGGGCAGGATACACTTTCTGGGTGCAATCCCGTGGAAGGGTGCTACACCAGCCCAGATCTCGGACCGATCAACCCCCAAGAGCTCTAGGGTCTTGGCGTAGATGATGTTGAGGCTGCTGCCTCCGTCCATGAGGACCTTGGAGAGCCTAACGTTGCCAATGATTGGGTCGACAACGAGCGGGTATCTCCCTGGGCTCGGCACGTAGTCGGGGTGGTCGCCTTGGTCGAAGGTAATGGGCTTGTCGGACCAGTCTAGGTAGACTGGCGTTGCTACCTTCACCGAGCAGACCTCCCGGCGCTCCTGCTTGCGGTGTCGAGCCGAGGCATCCGCCATTTGCCCACCGTAGATCATGAAGCAGTTGTGGACTTCTGGGAACTCTTCTTCCTTGTCACCTCCCTTCTTGTTGTTGCCTTGGTCCTTGCCGTCCTCCACCGAGGGTCCAGCCTTATTGAAGTAATGCCGGAGCATGTCGCACTCTTCAAGGGTGTGCTTGATGGGACCCCTGTGATAGGGGCACGACTCCTTGAGCATCTTGTCGAACACGTTGGCCCCTCCGGGAGGCTTCCAAGGATTCCTGTGCTCGGTAGCAGCGACGAGATCCGTGTCAACGGCGTTGCGTTTTGCTTGCGCCTTCTTCCTGGTCTTCTTCTTCGTGCCACGCTAGACGGATGCCTCGGGGTCATCTTCCTTCTATCTTCCCTGAGGCTGCTTGTCCTTCTGGAAGATGGCTTCGACCGCCTCCTGACCAGAGGTGAACTTGGTGGCTATGTCCATCAATTCGCTCGCCTTGGTGGGTGTCTTGCGCCCCAGTTTGCTTACCAGGTCCCGGCAAGTGGTGCCGGCGAGGAATGCTCCGATGACGTCTGAGTCAGTGATGTTAGGCAACTAGGTGCACTGCTTTGAAAACCGCCGGATGTACTCTCGCAGGGATTCCCCTGGCTGCTGGCGGCAGCTCCGGAGATCCCATGAGTTCCCAGGGCACACGTACGTACCTTGGAAATTTCGAGCGAAGGCCTTGACTAGGTCGTCCCAGTCAAAGATCTGCGCGGGGGCAGATGCTCCAGCCAGGCCTGGGCAGCGTCAGAGAGGAAAAGGGGGAGGTTGCGGATGATGAGGTTGTCGTCGTCCGTCCCTCCCAACTGGCACGCCAGCCGGTAATCCGTGAGCCACAACTCTGGCCTCGTCTCCCCTAAGTACTTGGTGATGGTAGTCAGGGCGAACGGCGCTCGTCGTATGGCTCGGCTAAAGACCCGTGGGCCTGGTGGTTCAGGTGAGGGGCTCCGATCCTCCTCACTGTCGTAGCGTCCCCCGCGTCTGGGGTGGTAGCCTCGGCGCACCTTCTCCTCGAGGCGGGCTCGACGGTCGTGGTGGTGTTGATCGTCGCCGAGCCGATCCTGGGCTGCAGGTGTCTCATCTCTTGTAAGCTCGATGTGGACCGAGGTCTCGCGCATGTGTCGGGAGGACGCTATGTGATGCACCGAGGGGCACCCTCGCCTTCGGGAGGCAGAGCTCTCGGCTCGTCGGGCTGCGGCATTTTCCAGGAGGTCCTTGAGTTCGCCCTGGATACGTCGCCCCTCGGTGGTAGATGGCTCCGGCATCGTTCGGAGCAACACCGCCGCTGCAGCTAGGTTCTGGCCGGCCCCGTTGAAGGCCGGGGGCAGCACTGCCCTGGCATCGTCAACAATACGGCACTGGACATCCCGAGCCCGATGACGCGCTCCTCCGGCGAGCACTCGGCCTGCCCACTCTTGCTCGAGGTTTTGTCGGAGCTGCACAAGTCGGCCCGTTTCTTCATCAAGCTTGGCCTACATCTCGCGGAGTTGCTCGAGCTATGAGCCCTGGCCCCCTGTGGGGACCTGGGCCACAGCTAGCTCCCACGGGATCTCAACGCGAGACGCAGGTGCAAGGGCGCCGTCGCCTCCTAGCATGCTGGGGTGATGGTCTCCGTCGTGATCTTCCTGATCGATGTGGAAGCACTCGCGAGTTGGGTCACAACCCTCGTCGTCAAGGCTGTGACCATCATCAGAGTAGCCGGAGAGGCAGTGGTCACATGCGGACATGAAGTCACGCATGGCACTGGGATCACGGAGTCCGGAGAAATCCCAACTGACGTTGGGGTCGTCCTCTTCCTCGGAACCCGTGGGTCCGGAAGTTGAGACGGCCGTCAGTCAGTCCCAAGTTGACCACATATGGTACCCCAGAAGGTCAGGATATGCCCTTACGAAAGCGCTTACCGAAGCGGGGTCGCTTGGTGGGTCGAAGCTGAATCTATAGGGAACAGGATGGAAAACTAAAGGTACCTCTTGGTTGGTGGGCGGTGGCGAAGTTGCATCGGAGGTGGAATGTGTCGTTATCTCAGGTGCGAGACTAATGCCCGACAAGTCCCTTGCAAGGGTGTCGGCGTCATCAGTCTGCCTGGGGCTGGCGTTTTGCTGGGAAGCGACACCCATCGTTGTCTCAGGTGTGAGGATAACACCCGACATGTCCCTCGCAGGGGTGTCGGTGTCGTCGACTCGCTCTGGTCCGACAGCCGATGAGGTGCTGCCTCCTGGCTGGCCATGGTTGCCTCGTCTTCGCCTCCTCCGGCGAGGAGGGTGGCGGGGTTGACTCGGGTGTTCCTCTTCCACCACGGGGAGATGTCGTCGTCGTCGAGTTCGCCTCCGTCGGGCGAGCCAACGACCGTCGTTGTTGTCGTGCTGCGGGGAGGAGTACCATGTCGTAGCCGCTGTCGGGGGACATGAACTCGAGACTCCCAAAGTGGAGCACCATCCCGAGCTGAAGAGGCTGCTAAAGATTGTCCATCTGGAACTCAACAGGAAAGTACTGTCAACACGCAGCGCCCCCTACCTGGCGCGCCAACTGTCGGCATTTCGGACCCGGGGGACCCTCAACCGGACCGACTAGTGAATTTTGTGCTGCGCGCCCCTGTCCAGATGGGTTGATGCAAGATGGAACACAAGAGGAGGGATGAGGCTTATATTATCTTGCATCGGGAGTGCTTGCAGTAGGGGTTACAAGCTTCGCGAGAGAGGGAACGGGTCCTAGGCCTCTTGAGGAGTCTAGTGTTGTGGAGTGGAGCTCGATGTTTGAGTGAGTCCGTCTCCGTTGCCCTTGCTGCCCGTGCTCTCCTCCCCTCTCCCTTTCGAAGGCCCTGGGCATCCCCTTTTATAGACACAAGGGGATGGTCCAGCTGTACATATGGGGGTGTTGCTATGTGCTAATGTGGCCTGCGGAGAAGTGCTTGAGCCCTATAGAAGCGTAGCTGGCAGTGCGGTCCTGGGTCCTGCTGACGTTTCTTTGCCTTCGTAGAGAGCTTGTGGACTATTGACGTCATGGACGCATGCGGGAAACCATCATTACCTGTGACCAGAGTAATCTAGATGTGACTCCGGTCTTGTTCCTTCGTAGCCTGAGGCGGCTAGCTAGAGGTAGGGTAATGATGTATCCCCTGTAGCGTGGTTGGTCCGAGGCCGAGGTCGGGGTCGGGCGAGGCGGTGACTTCCTCTGAGGCCGAGGTCGAGTGAGGTTGTGACTCTTCCTGAGGCCGAGGCTGAGCTCGAGTGCAGCGGAGACCTTCTCTCGAGGCCGAGGCAGAGGCCGAGGCCTGGGGTCGGGCAAGGCGGAGACCTTCTCTCGAGGCCGAGGCCTGGGGTCGGGCGAGGCGGAGCTCCCTATTGCGCCCGAGGCCGAACTCGGGAAAGGCTGTGACTCACTGTTGTTAGTCTTTCCCTGGTGGTTGGCACAGTAGTAGGAACGGGGTGAATAGTGTTGTTTTCCTGTCAGAACGATCAATAAAGGGGCGAAGTGACTGCGGTCATTTCGACCTTGCCGACTACAGCGCTCGTGTCAGGATAAGGTGTCAGGCGATCCTTGCATTAAATGCGCATGCGATACGGTCAGTGGTAAGGCAATTTGGCCGAGGTTGCTATACGACAAAGTTTGCTTGAGCTTAGCCTCGGACGAGCCGGTGGTGTGCCCGCTGCTTGAGGGGGCCCTCGGGCGAGGCGTGAATCCGTACGGGACCACTGTTCTTGCCTGAGGTCGGGCTCGGGCGAGACGAGATTGCGTCCCCTGGTAGACGAGGCTTTAACTTTGCGCTCTGCTTACGAGCCCTTATGGTCTATTTTTGAAGATGTTTTTCAGCCATGCTTAGGAGTATTGGGGGTACCCCTAATTACGGTACCCGACAGGTCTATACCTTTATTAGCTAGCCTACAACACCAAAATATTATTTATACCTCGGCTCACCATTACCGGACACCCATGACTTAGAACAAAAAATAGAAATAATTTGACTAACCTTTTAGATCATGTTTCTAGACTAACTTGAATTCCACACTAACCGAATAGGGCATCGCACTATTCGATCTAGCTGGTTGGGCATTATCAGACAACATATAATCTTGTGAGAGCATTTTTTATCCACAAAAGATTTAAAACATTGATATACACCTTTATCATGAAATCCTCATATTTTAACCGAAACAGACTTGTCGATGCTATTCACTTTAAAATACTTGAGTAATGATCAACATTCATTCATGACATCTAATCTATTACTAAATATAGAATATAATGACTATCAGAGCAAATCATCGACTTCATCAAACATCACTCATGCTTACCAATATTCTTTGCATAAATTTGCATCAAAATTCTAGACTTCAACCTCCGACTTGACTACTTTATAATTCTAAAAACAATTATATTACCACGGAACATCACACCGATGCAACAACGGATCTAGCCATAATCACCAAGCGCACCTATGCTGAATAAAAGGATCATCGCACTAACACATTAATTTATTCAACGATCCAACTATCATGAATAACCAATCTGCTTACCAGGACCAAAACGATTTGATAATCGCAAATCGATGATGATCTATACTTCGCTCATTTTACCGAACATCCGAAGAGTGCTATGCTAGAGATAATTTCACCATACAAACAAAATCAGCTAACCACAAGCGACACCGATTGATCCTACTAAACACCTCATTCGCTTCATCCATCTAACAATTTGCCTAACAAGAATAATAGACCAGCTTACCGACCCAAACAAACTAATAAAATAACCAACCAGCTCACCATGCCATAGGCCGACTCAGATTCTACCAGAACCACGACGATCACCGGTTCAAGCATAACGTCGAACACCTAACAAGCGTAGCTTACGCACTTCACTGCGTACCCCCATTTAGCTCTCCATGCCAATCGCATACTACGATTCACACATACCATCACAAGAAAAACACAGATCACTACACATGGATCAAAACAATGTCGATCACAAGTTATTTTTCTGAACACCATACCTGCCACACCAATCATGGACTCGGTGTCGTAGAACTAGAGTTGTTGATGATGGGGTTCGGCGTCATTGCAGCAGTACCCAATGACGGTGAGGTCAAGTAGCACATCACATAATTCAACGACAGCGGCCACAGACCACGGTGGGGTGGAGTTCGGCATAGGCGCCCAACGAACTGGTGCAGCCTCGCGTGCTCGCAGTGGAGGAATAGAGGATGCCGAGCCTGTGGCTACCTGAAACTAGGGCCGACGGGTTGAGGCCGATGAACTGGGGAACAGGGAGGTGCGCTAGCGGTGTGGCTGCAGGGAAGCCTGTCCGGGGAGCGGTGTCCAGCGAGCTGAGGTACAGTGGCTACCATCCACGGAACAACGGCGCCAGGGCTAAGAGAGCAGCGCTAGGCGAGTTGCAAGGGAGGAGCGCGGACACGATGACGAGGTTAGGCCAAATGGCGACCACCAAATAGCAACATCGATGAGGTCGTCCGACCATGGGGAGAGGAGTAAAGGTCAATGAACTCAAACACAGGGATGCGGTGAGCTCGACCGTGGCACAGAGACAAGCGCAGACGAGGTGTCGGACAACGACGTGGCCGCCAAGAACCGCGTTCGTCGCTGACTTGAAGGAAGTAGAGAGGAAGTCGAGGGGAGGACACCCTGCATATGGCGTCAAGAGAGCCTTCTCACACAAATAGAGGAGAGAGTGCGCATGCTCCATGCGGTGCAGAAGCTTCAGCACGGTCAGGGAAGCGATGGTGCAAGGGCACGCATCGGCGATGGATGGAGACGGCAGGGTGAGAAGAAATATCAGCAGATGAGCGGTGATTGGAATGTGTGAGTAGAAGTATCAGCGGATGAGCGGTGGGTGGATAAACTCAGCGGCAGAAAAATATAATGTGCTCAGATATGGACAAGAAACGCTTGCATATTGATGAGGAGTAGGAGACGTGAGAGAGTTTACCAGAAAATTAAATACACATAGGATAACGAGATAAGGCTGACCAGCAAAAGAAGAAAAAGGGATTTTTTTACCAGAGCACAAAAGAACAATTATTCGGATCCTATAGTTTCAGAATTAGAGTTTCGGTAAGATGCAAAAATATCAGCCTGAAGTATTATCGGGTTACGATTTCAAATCCACCCTTTTTCTGCCACCGATTTGAACGTTAATATCTCTGCTTCGAATATTTCTGGATTCAGAGGAGATGCAAATAGACTGAACCAAAAGAGATCAACATCAGTATTTAGACTTTATTAAGGAATTCGAATGGATTTATTCGAGCAGGATGTAAACAGACCAAATTAAAACGATTTCGGTTTTGATATATTTTTTTGGACTACGGTTGATTCCAATTGGCTTCAGTCGAATTTTACCCGATATCGATCATTTGATCTGACGCCAAGGATAACATGCTGAGAGGAACAATTATAATTAGTAACCCCAGCATTATTTTCTCTAACTTTGAAATAGAAAACTAAATCAACAAGCAATTAATCTAGTTTAAGTTAGTTTGGGTTTGATTTATTTAACAACCTACGATTAATGACTTTTGCTACAAAGTCCATAAAACCGTTTGGACAAGATTAAACTACTTAGTTGACTTTTCAATTCGCAATAATCGATAAATTTTAATTTGCATTTGTTTCGGAAAAATTGAGACGAATTTTGCCCGCTTTTCGAACATCTGACTCGAGAGCAATTCGATTAATAAATCTACACCTTATATTTCTTAGACATGAACGCGATCGAAATTATAAACTCGAAGTATTTCCGAAATCGCATTCACGCTCTCGACCAATCTAAACAGCACCGGACTCGGCATTTTTGAAGGTTACTAGAGTCTGAACTTCATGAAATATTTTGGACAGTCCCGATAGACGAAGGCAGACGATATCAAAATCATGATGGTGAAGATGATTAAGGCATAGAGGCCAATATTCTCACCGATAATTCTTGCTTAAACCCATACTCGTGATCGAATGAGAAATAAACACCTGGGGTGTTACAGCCCTCCCCCTTAAAAGAATCTCGTCCCAAGATTCGGAGCGGAAGACTTTTAAGAGTAAAGAAGCATGTAACTCCTGTCCATATCAGCGATAACATAAGGCAATTCCAAGCAAAGACGAGTGTCTTAAGATGTTGTTTTTCTAGTGGATATAGCATGTACCACACTATCCTTGCAAGGTTCCATGTGTGCAGTCACCACCAAAGTCAAGAGAGAAGAGAGCACACATGAAAAGGGTGATTTTTATCACACGATTATACACAGACAGGTTCTGTTTGTTTTTATAGAGTCTTTTGAATTGCTAGGGAATTCGTTCAAAGAATACATCAAAGTGGTATGCCCTTTTTGATTCCATAGAGATGACAGATGTTGCTTGATTATTTCGACAAACAACATATAACTCATTTCAAGGGAAAAGTCCACGGAAAATAACATATTAATGTAGTTCTATGATGGATCATGACTAGAGACCTCGATACCAACATGCGCCAAGCAGCATAACCTTGCGTGTACATTCACAAGGGGCTCTCAGTTTCGCGGCGGCACCAAGAATCATTAATCGTGACACCATTACCGAACATCACCAATAACAAATCCCACGTGGTAAAACTAGAGTATGCAGAGATGAACTATCAATATAGTGTAATAATGGATTACAACTACTAACCGTGATACCAGCGCGTGCCAAGCAGCACAACCATGTGTGTACATTCATAGGAGGTCGTCGGTCTCGTCGCGGCACCATCGGTTTTAGTCATAACACCGTTGCTAGACATAATCAATAAGGAATCTCATACAGCATAGACAAACTGAGCAAAATGACAATATAGAAAAGTGACTCCATTTGTAAGAAGGATTACAAGTAGAGAGCCAAGTAGAGCATGGCCCGATAAAAGGAACAAGAGACGACCAAAACCTAAATTGGTTCATGAGGGATTACGATGGGAGACTGTGATTTCAACCCCAAGCATATTTCTATGCCCATCGCAGAAATTATCAAGTCAACGATTAGTGTCTGACTAGATATAGACACCACCGGAATCCGAGGCTTTGCCGAGTGTCGGCCTCTTTGCCGAGTGCTTTTTGTCGGGCACTCGGCAAAGCCTGCTTTGCCGAGAGCCGTACTCGGTAAAGTTAGGCTCTCGGCAACGAGCCTCTTTACCGAGTGCTGGACACTCGGCACAGGACACGACTCGGCAACGACACGTTTGCCGAGTGTCAAACACTCGGCAAAGGTGGCGCTCGACAAAGGGCCGTTAGATGGCCGTCCTAAAGCTGACGGCCGTCAGTTTTGCCGAGAGCTGAGAGTTGGCACTCGGCAAAGAGTATTCTTTGCCGAGTGCCATATAATGGGCACTCGGCAAAGGACTCTTTGCCGAGTGTCTTCTCTGGACACTCGGCAAAGTATATTTTTATTTTTTTGATTTTGTCTCCCAAACTTTTTGTGATATGTTCCTACACTATGTAGACCTACATGTATCATTTGTGGACAATTATAACTGAGTTTTCAATATCTAGTAGATTTAGTTCGTTTATTTGAATTTCTTCAAAAAATTCAGATTTGAACTGCAGGTCACTCGAAACTTGAAAAACCGTGCATGCAAAAATGATATTCATGTTACTTAGCATAAGTTACGACCGATTCCAGGAGCGGACCGGAAACTTCGAGCAACATGCTCACTAAACATGGCTATGAACTTGCCATCCACATGTTTGAAAATTGTATAAAACACAAACAAAGTCAGAAAATCATGAAACTTGTCCACGTGTCATGATATCATATGTACAGGCTGTGATAAAAAATTGAAAAAGTTTCGAGGAAACTATGACGCGCTATGTGTACAAACCTAAGAGATCCACATTGAAACTCAATGATTTCATGTGTAGTTCTCTTAGGTTTCTACACATAGTGTCTCACAAGTTTCTTCAAACATTCTAAAATTTTTATCACAGCCTGTACATATGATATCATGACACGTGGACAAGTTTCATGATTTTCTGACCTTGTTTGTGTTTTATACAATTTTTAAACATGTGGATGGCAAGTTCACGGCCATGTTTAGTGAGCATGTTGCTCGAAGTTTCCGGTCCGCTACTGGAATCGGTCGTAACTTATGCTAAGTAACATGAATATCATTTTTGCATGCACGGTTTTTCAAGTTTCGAGTGACCTACAGTTCAAATCTGAATTTTTTGAAGAAATTCAAATAAACGAACTAAATCTACTAGATATTGAAAACTCAGTTATAATTGTCCACAAATGATACATGTAGGTCTACATAGTGTAGGAACATACCACAAAAAGTTTGGGAGACAAAACAAAAAAAATACAAATGTACTTTGCCGAGTGTCAGATGGTTGGAACTCGGCAAAGTATGCTTTGCCGAGTGTCCCCCTGGGTGACACTCGGCAAAGAAGTGTAAGTTAGTCTTTACTGAGTGTCACCTCGTCGACACTCGGCAAAGGAGCCCTGATCTGGCACTCGGCAAAGGAGCCTTTGCCGAGTGTCCCTGATCTGGCACTCGGCAAAGCTTATTTTAAAAATAAAAAAAATCTTTGCCGAGTGCTAGATCACGGGCACTCGGCAAAGCGCGTGTACATAACGCTGGTAATTCTTCTTTCTCTCTCACTCTCTCAGTCTCACACCACTACACGACGGTTCAGTTACAGCGACCTACGGTTGGTTGCTAAAACGGCCTTCAGCGACCTACGGTTGGTCGCTAAAAACTTTTAGCGACCCATAAGGATGGTCGCTGTAAGTGCCGTCGCAAAAGGCTTTAGCGACCGACATCTCTTTAGCGACCGACCGTCCGTTGCTAATATTGTATATTTAGCGACCAACTATATATTGTTGTACTATAGATTTAGCAACCAATCGTGAGTCGTTATACTATACATTTAGCAACCAACAGAAAGTTGCCCCTAGTTATAGTCATTAATAATGATAATATACCATTAATTAGCATTAACAACTGTTATATATACAAAAACATCACAAATCACCAATTTTTATACACATAATCACATAGATATACAAATTTAATTAGTATTGCACAATGATAGATCCACATACATAAACCATCAACAGACACCACAACAAAATCATTCACAAAACCTACACATGTTATTATGTTTTGCACATATTTGCAAACACTTTACAAAATCATTCACAAAAGTACTAACGCTTCAAGTGATTCGCAAAAGCCTTCACAAAAGCACTCCAACTTCTTGTATCCTCTTGTTTTAAGGCACAAGCTTGTAGGGGTTGTGATGTCGCCACTTACTTGATGCTAACAAGACATTTCCTTCACCAAAGCCATCTTCAACACTTCGCCCATAAAAAAGATTAATTATCATTTTCAATTGCATGTTTGCAAGACAAGTGATAATTGTAATAAGTAAATTATAATCTATATTTATATAATCTAGACTACCAAACAGCTACATATAGACATATAGTAGACTACCAAACAGCTACATCTATCCTCCACAAGCCGGTCAGGTAATCCTCAAGGACATGGCCAGTGACCCCCAGCCCTAAGGGGAGCGATGGCCCCAGGCGGTCAGGTAGCAGGCGCCCAGCTGATCACCTTTCAAAGGGAATAACATCCCTAGGTGGTGTCGGGCAGGTGTCTAGCCGGCCAGGCGACCGCCGCTCTCATACCCATCTGTTGGTATGCTAGCTGCTGCAGTGAGCCAATGAGGTACAGGATGTTCTATGGTCTAGAACTTCAGTTCATGTTCATCCCACTTTGATTGCCAATTCCAATTTTTTGGCATGAATAATTGATTCTAAATTGCTACATAGAGTGGCATTTGTTTACATCCATGGAAGATAAAAAAATACTAAAGTGCCTTTTGTCCACAAGAAACACTATGTTATATGTCATCCCGATCATTTTAAATGTATCCTATTATTTCTATTCATCATTACATCTATTAAGTTGTTTATTTAGTTTATGACTGATAAAAATTTCTACCTTTCAATTATTTAGCCCCCCTTTGATCCACTTATAGATCCGTCAAAGGGTATTGTGAATATTCTGGTAATAAAACTGGCACACCGACATACAACTGAACAGTAACAAAAATAAAAGCAAAATGGTAAGAACACTAAACATGGTACATGACTGAACTGAACATCATGATCCAACAAAAGTAACAATTCGCAATTAAGGATCCGACTATGGCCCTACACTATACCACAAAGCCAAGGGTATGCTACTCTGATTAAGCAGATGCATTCCTTATTGCTCCATAACAAGAAACAACTGTCGCTATGCAACCGACTACAAGGTTCCAGCCCAGCACTTTACTGAAATAAAGTTTGAAAATATACTGTATATTGGACACTGCCATCACCATCCTCACCGTCGTTACAACCAGCAGCATCGGCTAATTCTTCCTGGATTTTAGTTCTCCAATCCGTTCCTCTGTAGCCTTCAGAGCATCGCCGAATTTGCTTATGATCTAAGAGGGCAATCAGGCTTCTGTCAGTCTCATGATGGTTAGATGATTGTATCAGTAAGGCAAAAAGTGACTGTAAAATGGTCTTACTTCTTCGACTTCATTGGGAGTCATGATACCGCGTATCTGTATGGAGGAGCAACCGATGTATCAGTATAAACAAGAAGAAAGGATCCTCTGAAGTATGTAAAAGTAAGAATTTTCTCATTTAGATGTGCACCTCCCCAACAATTGGGCTGCCTGAGAAGGCCTTGATTCCCTCCTGGAACCTTGGAGCAATTTTGTTAACGTGTTCTACAATATTCCATTCCCTAACGGCCATTATATGAAGGATTAATCAGATACATATATGCCGAATAGATTTACCATGATGGGATTAGATTTACCAAGTTTATTGCTCTGAGAATAGATTACATCCGTTATTTCTGGGCTAACGAGAATTGCTCCAATTGGCATATATGCAGAAGAAAGAGCCTATTAGGGGGAAAAGTGCATTAAGTTCACCATTAATTTTATAAAGAAGTTCTCTTGTAATTAATAAGTATTTTATATTGAACTAAGCTTGGCTATGGAAACAAGATCTGGTTTAATATTATACATATCACATCCAAACATTGTCCCTAGTCTTCCAAATGCACTAATGACCTAAAACAAGATGTTGACTTAGTAAATTCTCGACCTCTCCTCCACGAACAAGCCGTGACGCAGAGACCTAATGGAATCACGTAAGAAGCAGAACAATATGCCACTAGTTGAAGAAACAATCAAATCGAACCAAAGTGGAGATCTTTACAAATTAATTCGAGATAATAACTAGGCAAACCACTATACCATAGTTTCATTCAATAGGATGGGAGAGCAGGCGATTCGAGCTGTTGATTGGGAATCTCAACGAGCTGCTCACCTGCAGATTGGAATTGGATCGATGGATGGACCGCGGACGCCCGCACGCCGATTGGATCTCCTCCTCCTTGGGCGGCTGCTAACTGGGTTGGGATGGGACAGGAGCCTTCCTCGCCACAGCCGCCGTGCCGTGCTGCTCCTCTTCTCCGAGACGCTGGGAGCCCCGATTGGAGACGTCTGGAAGACGGGAGGCGGAGAGGTATGACGTGACAGAGTTTCGTCGCCGAACTCCACCGGCGCGCTGAACCTTCAGCTCGGCCTGCAGGAGGACGCTGGGAGCTTCGGCTGTGGCGGGGCAGGAACGCGCTCGCGACAACAAACAGCGGCTGCCAGGGATAGTGGCGCGCCTAGGTTTAGGTGGCGACCGGTTAGGGTTAGAGGAGTGCGGCTAGGCTTTAATGGGCCGATTTGGTTAGGTTTTGTTTTTTTCTTTTTTTTATTTTCTTTTCTAAATTTGAAATATATTTTTAAATAACCCTAAAATTTATAATAATTAAACCAAAATTATTTATAAATAAAATATTAATTTTGGGCTAATAATTATTATATTTTTTATTTACTAGGATTTTCATTTAAGAAGAAATGTTATTCAATAACCAAAAATCAATCATGCGCAATAAAAAAATTATTCCAAATACAAATACATAACAAACACTTAAAAGAAAATTCATTACCATAAATATCATTAATAACTAAATGCATTATTTTTATTTTATGATTTTTATGGTGTTACAGTTTTCTTTTCCATAATTCTTTTTTTCTTTTCTACAATTCTTTTTTTTCTTTACTACAATTTAGCTATCAATGTTTACTTGTTTTAATTAATTTTTAGTCACTAACATCTACAGGTACGTTCAGGCTATAAGATTTGATAGTGATCCTTGCTCTATAGCGACCCACCGCTAGTCCCAACAACATCTATAGCGACCAACCATAAGTTGTTACATTTCTAGACTTTTAGCGACCAATCGACCGTTGCTATAAAAGGATTTAGCGACTGACCGTCGGTCCCTAACCTTTAGCAACCAACAGTTGGTACCTAATAAGGGTCCCTAAAGATCAACCGTCGTGTAGTGCACGTCGCCGCGCCCCCGCCGCGACCCCGCCCGCCGCCGCGCCCACGCCGCGCCCCGCTCGCCCGCGCCCACGCCACGCCGCAGCCCGCGCCCCGCCCGCGCCGCTTCCTCGCCCTTGTGAGTCATTTTTAAACTTGCTACTGTTATTTTTGAAACTTACACAATCATTTTTTTCCAATTTAATCATGTGCTCCTGAAACGTTGATACTGTGTATTATTATGTGTATTATTTAATGGTCATTCTCATAGATGCAGTCAATGTCCATGGTTAGAAGCACATGGAGAGCTCATTCTCACAGTGATACGTGTTGTTCTCTAAATGTTACGGTCCTATTGCAAAACAAACAAATGCAACTGATAAAAAATATATTGATATTAAATTAAGTGCATTGTACACAACAAGACTTCATTTGTTTGCTTCATATAAATTGAACTACATCATATTTTCTTCTTGATCATTGAAAAAAATTTCCGGTGTCTTATTTGCACATAGCCTTACTCCAAACATCCGGTGTTTTGGTGCTAGTAGTGTATACTTTAGGTGAATTTCTTCTTACTGTGTGCATGTCAGCCATCGTGCTGTTAGTTTTATTTGCAGGTTTTAAAAACCTCAACATACAGGGGAGGTGTTGTTGATTTTTTTGTATTAACAGACTTGTGTTTCTTTTTTACAAAGAAGATACTTGTCTTCCTAGCCGTTGCGGGTCTGCCTGCACCGCGTCGCGTCGCCACTGCACCGACCCGCCACAGCCCCACTAGCCTGACTCCACCGCCACCCTAGGTATAACCTCTATTTCCGCATCATGGTCGTAGATCACGTAACCCAGTTAGGCATCTCCCGTTCGAAAGAGATACGGTGTAGATATGCAGATCTTTGCATATCTACAAATGTATCAGTTTCGAATTGTCCACGTTTTTTGGACAGCCCGCGGTTGCGTAGATGGTGTTAGTTTCATGCTCTACTCCGGTCCGAGACAGAGTTTCGGCGTCACCTCCCTGTTGTTCTCCGGACAGTACACTCTCCCTGCCAGGACGTGTATCCAAAGAACAGCGGGGAGGTGCTGCTGAAATTCTATCTCGGATCGGAGTAGAGCATGGAAACTAACTCCATCTACGCAACCGTGGGTGGGATTAGGACCTATCCTCACCTATTAGAAGGTAGGAACGTAGTGTACATGCATTACATGTCTATATTAAACTATACTCGGTTATATATGTTAGAGGATGGAGGACCATGAGTGGATGTACACGGACCGCGTTCGACGTAATGATGTCACCCCTAAATGGATTAGGAAGACCGATGCTTTCGTGGAACGGGCATTTGGCGAAGCTGCTAAAGGAGCTAGTCTAGTCCCTTGTCCGTGCAGCAAATGTGCCAACAGGAAAAGGAAAACAAAGAAGGCCATTGTAGAACATATTTGGAAGAATGGATTTACGCCGGACTATACTCGGTGGATCTTCCATGGTGAAGCGCATCGCACGAGAGAGGAGGTGGTGAGACAACGCGTCGAGGATTACGATGCTGATGCCGGGGTAGCGGACATGTTGAACGACTATCACGAGGCACAGTTCGCCGAAGGACGTATGGAGGACGAGCCAGAGGCGACCGCAAAGGCATTCTACGACATGTTTGATGCAGCACAGAAACCCCTTCATGGCAAGACAAAGGTTTCTCAACTGGATGCCATTGGGCGTATAATGGCGTTCAAGTCGCAGTATAGCATGAGTCGAGACGCCTTCGATGGTTTGTTGACAGTTATTAGCAGCCTGCTTCCGGAGGATCACGTTCTGCCAAAGAGCATGTATGAGGCACAGAAACTCCTTCGTGCACTCAAGATGACGTATGAGCAGATACATGCTTGTCCGAAGGGCTGCGTCCTATTTAGGAAAGAACACACTGAGGCAAAGTACTGTCCGAAGTGTAAATTGTCTAGGTTCATGGAGGTAGACTCTAGTGATGGACAGAAGAGGCAGCTCGACATCCCCGTGACAATCCTACGCCACCTTCCGTTCATACCGAGGATCCAGCGTCTATACATGACAGAGGAATCCGCGAAACAAATGACATGGCACAAAAAAGGCAAATGATACAATCCTGACAAGATGGTTCACGCATCCGATGGTGAAGCATGGACCCACTTTGATGCCATTCACCATGAGAAAGCCAAAGAGGCTCGTAATGTTCGTGTTGCGCTGGCCACAGATGGGTTCAATCCCTATGGAATGACCGCTGCCCCATACACATGTTGGCCCGTGTTCGTTATCCCCATCAATCTCCCCCCCGGCGTATGCTTTCAAAGACAGAACATATTCGTGTCGTTGATAATTCCTGGACACCCGGGGAATAAAATGGGCGTGTACATGGAGCCTTTGATTGATGAATTGGTCCGTGCTTGGGAGGAAGGGGTATGGACGTACGACCGAGCTACGAAGACAAACTTCAAAATGCATGTTTGGTACCAGTACTCCATGCATGACTTTCCGGCGTATGGGCTATTTTGCGCCTGGTGTGTTCACGGTAAGTTCCCATGCCCAGTTTGCAAGGAAGCTCTTAGGTTCATTAGGTTGAAGAAGGGTGGCAAATATTCATCATTCGATAAACATCGACAATTTCTCCCTCCTGACCATGCATTCCGACTAGACATCAAGAACTTTACGAAAGGTGTCGTGGTGACAGACCGCCCACCTGCAATGATGATTGGTGCCAAAGTTCACCAACAGATAGATGGTCTCGTGGCCAACCCAGAAGGTGGTTTTGTGGGATATGGTGAGCAACATATGTAGACACATAAGTCGGGCTTGACTCGGCTCCCCTATTATGATGACCTGCTCCTTCCACACAACATTGACGTGATGCACACTGAAAAGAATGTCGCCGAGGCACTTTGGGCAACAATTATGGAGATTCCTGATAAGTCAAAGGATAACGTAAAGGCACGAGTGGATCTGGCAGAGTTATGTGATAGACCAAACCAAGAGATGAAGTCGCCTAGTGGTGAAAGACATGGAGAAGGCCTAAGGCCGATTTCGTCCTGAGCAGGGCCCAGAGGAAGGAAGTACTACAGTGGATCAAGATGTTAATGTTCCCTGATGGGTATGCAGCTAACCTTAGTAGGGGGGTGAACTTATCTACTCTGCGAGTCTTAGGGATGAAGAGTCATGACTTCCACATATGGATTGAACGAATTCTTCCGGCGATGGTTCGAGGCTATGTCCCTGAGCATGTCTGGCTAGCGCTTGCAGAGTTGAGCTATTTCTTCCGCCAGCTTTGTGCAAAAGAGTTAGCTCGGACCATGATTGCAGACTTGGAAAGGATGGCACCCGTGTTACTGTGTAAGCTGGAGAAGATCTTTCCACTCGGCTTCTTCAATCCGATGCAGCATTTGATTCTTCATCTCCCGTATGAGGCACAAATGGGGGGGCCCGTGCAGGGACGTTGGTGCTATCCAATCGAGAGATGTCTAAAGACTATTCGAAAGAAATGTAGAAATAAATGCAAAATCGAGGCTTCCATTGCAGAGGCATACATATTGGAGGAGGTGTCAAACTTCATAACAACTTACTATGGTGACAAACTGCCGAGCGTGCATAATCCACCCCCTCGTTACAATGATGGCGGCAATGAATCGAACCTTAGCATTTTTCGAGGGCAACTCGGAAGCGCGAGTGGTTCGACCACCAAGACCCTGAGACATGAAGAGTGGCGCCATATCATGCTATATATATTGACCAACCTTGAAGAGGTGACGCCATACATGGAGCAATTTCTTCATGAATTCTGGCGTCGATCAAGGGACCCAACTCCACAGGAATATGATACCCTTCTTAGAAAGGGTGCGGGAAATGGATTGCCCGATTTCATTTCCTGGTTTAAACATAAGGTACGTGCTTAGTTTGTCATTTGAAGTTGCTCCTACGTGCGAATAATATAACAATCTAGCGTGTTTGAACTTGCAGGGCCAAAGAGAGCCGTCTATGAGTGCCGAGTTGAGACAAGTAGCCAATGGCTTTGCCTATAGGGTCAGGAAATTTTCTGGGTATGACGTTAATGGATACCGTTTTCGCACAACAAGCTATGACCAAAGTCGGCCCAATCGAAAAACCACGTGTTCTGGAGTCTTTACGCCCGGGCTTGACGAGGTCGAGTATTATGGAAGAATTGAAGAAATATATGAACTCAATTTTTATGGTTCCAAACCTCTTACTCCAGTGATATTCAAATGTCATTGGTTTGACCCTGAAGTTACGAGACGGACACATTCTAATATTGGGCTAGTCGAAATTCGACAGGATTCCACCTTACCAGGAGACGATGTCTATATTGTGGCCCAACAGGCCACACAAGTGTATTATCTTCCATATGTGTGCCAAACGAAACAACATCTTAAGGGTTGGGATGTTGTGTATAAGGTATCACCGCACGATAAATTACCTGTTCCAAACGATGAAGATTATAACTTAGACCCGGACACATATGACGGAGAGTTCTTCCAAGAAGATGGACTAGAAGGGCGATTTGAGATAGACTTAACCGAAGCGATCGGAATGGAAGTAGATATTGAAATGGTTGTTGATGTGGAGGAGGATGAGGTGCAAAATGAGAATGACTTAGAAATGCTTGAAGGCAATGCCAATGACGAAATTGCGCCTTCAGATGGTGTTGACTATGAAATGGTTGATAGTGATGATGACACTTATGATCCGGCTAACCCAGACACATATGAAGATTATTTTTAATCGATGTAATGCTATATTTCATTTATTTTGCATATGTTTCTAAATACATATTTTTTTATCTGTGCTTAATTGCTTACTCTTAATTGTAGGTTGTTGGACAAAGATGGTGGGCGGTGGGACGAGGACGAGGAGGGGGAGGGGGAGGGGGAGGAGGAGCACCCGTAGGATGGAGGAGGAGGCGCAGCAGGACGACGCCGTACAGCAGCAGGTGGAGCAGCAAGCCGCTGTCGATGCAGCGCAGCAGGACGACGACGATGCAGCGCAGCAGGATGACGACGACGACGCCGCTCAGCAGGACGTCTCAGGTTCTGGCTCCTCAGGTTCGAGGAGTATCTACCTGCGAGGTCCCGCGAGTCTCCCTCAGCGACCCATACTTCGTGATAGACGTCCGCTGATACGACCTGATGGAGAGAGGTAGGTAACTTTAGATGTTGTTGCTACTTTTTCATATTATATGTTCAAATTAATAATAGAAACTAATACTTTATCTTAATCACTTGGATAGGTCTTGGATGGTTTTGGAGACTGCAGGGGGTCACGGCCGCAACCCCAATGGCATCCTCGGCCTTCTATGTAGGGAACACTTCCCTGGACTTGTCGAGTATGCCGAAGTGACGAGCCCAGCATACACCTTCGACCACTACGCCGTCGCTCCCGATGCAGTAGATCGGGATGGCAGACAATTCAACAACAAGGCAGAGCGGGTGAAGCAAGAGCTGTGGGTAAGTCTTCCTCGCATTATATTGTTTAATAAGTCGCATTTGTTGCATTTTCTTGAAATAATGTATGGATACATCGTCTTTGTATGTAGGATTTCTTCAGATGCGAGGCTGGATACAAGGCCAGGGCGGATGTGGTGGCTACCACGAGCTGTAAGAAGCTCGTCGTGGACATGCACTACGAGGCGCGCATCCAGGCCATCGTCACTTACCACGGCTCCGTCCTTGGGGAGAAGGTGAGCAAGAAGGACGCCCGAACCATATCGTTGACTCCAGACCAGTACTTGCAGGTAAATACAAAACTTTATTATTGGTACTAAATATGCTTAATTTTATCTTCTGATATGCCGTGTACTTGTATTTTTTAGATGATTCCTCATTGGTGCGCCGCGCATCCTGAGTGCTGGGAGCAGATGGTGCAGAGGTGGTGCTCGGCTGAGTGGGACGAGGCGCACAACGCTAGCCGGGAACGACGTTTGATGATGCAAGGTCCCTCCCACCATCAAGGCAGCCGCAACCTGGGCAAATACGCGGAAGCATGGGTACGCGCTCTTTTTTATTTAGGTATATAACTTTCGATT
Source organism: Zea luxurians (assembly GCA_029449295.1). Lineage (NCBI taxonomy): Eukaryota > Viridiplantae > Streptophyta > Magnoliopsida > Poales > Poaceae > Zea > Zea luxurians. Next base: position 72,224,613 of record JAOPSE010000012.1, read on the forward strand.
AGACATGATTTCTAACCATCTCGTTGGTTATCTCGCAGTCGACGGCACATGGTGGCGCGCCTTGCTCCATGTTCTCGGCATATGCTATGGCCCACAAGGGGAAGGCGACGTCCGACGTCACCTACAACCCGGATGACGGGCCCGAGGCGTACACCAACCCCGCCATCCATAGCCGCCTCAGTGAGTACACCGCCATGGCCAAGGAGGTCCACGGGCCAGATTACGATCTGAGGACCGAGGACATCGACGGAGATGTCCTCATGAGGGTCGGAGGAGGCAAGAGGCATGGGCGGTACTGGTTTGCCGACGGGGCAATCGACTCGTCCTCCACTCCCACTCTATCTCAGGTGCGAGCTAGGAGCACGAGCGCGATCCCAGCCATACGACCTCGGCAGGATAGCTCACAGCATCGTATCCAGCAACTCCAGGTTATTCCTTATCTATTCATCGTTCATTGATTATTATATATCTTCTCTTTGCATTATCATAACATTAGGGCGAAATATTACAGACTCAGCTAGATGATGAGAGGAAGCAACGTGAGGAGCTAGAGAAGAGGATGGCGGAGATGTTCGCGTACATGCAGAGCCTTGGCGCCGCACAGGGTCATGCTCCACCACCTCCGTTGTTCCCTGCAGCTGACCCTGCTGAGTTCGCTACTCCTGTGAGTATCAAAATTTTAGTATTGCATGATATATATTCATATGTTCTCACACATGCAATCTCTTCTCTGTGCAGGGTCAATCGGCGGCGTCGAACAACCCTCACGCTTCGTCCAGCCCTTCGCCAAACCAGTCCAGATGCCCACCTCGTTGATGACCTGTTTTGTGATGATCCAGACTTATATTCGTGAGTGTTGGTGATGTTAGTTATACTTGGTCTTGTGAGATTCTTAGTGAGACTTATGTGCTGTGAAACCTGATTTATGTGGTGATATTTCTGACATATATGGTGTTGATGATAAATGTGTTGATTCTGTGATGCGAATGATATATAATGTGCTGTGAATGATATATATCTTTTGTTTGTTTGGATGGAACAGCAAAAACAAATAAAAAGGGACTTTCTGGTATCTTTGCCGAGTGTAACACTCGGCAAAGGGTATCTTTGCCGAGTGCTATGACCATGGCACTCGGCAAAGGAGGACACCTGGGAACCGGTAAAGCCTTCTTTGCCGAGTGTTGTGGTCAAGACACTCGGCAAAGAAGCTACCTTTGCCGAGTGCCGCCCAGCGCACTCGGCAAAGGGACTGGCAAAGGGGCCCACTGGAGGACTCTTTGCCGAGTGCCAGTCCACTAGACACTCGGCAAAGAAGCCTCCTTTGCCGAGTGTCTACTAGAGCTCTCGGCACAGGGACTAGCGGTGGGGCCCGCTGGAGCCGTCTTTGCCGAGGGCCATGGCAGAAGACACTCGGGAAAATTGGCCTCTTTGCTGAGTGCCAAGGAAGACACTTGGCAAAGGATCCGTCACCGTCACTTGACGCCGTGACGGCCACTTTTCTTTGCCGAGTACCAAATGGCACTCGACAAATTCTTTGCCGAGTGGCCGACAAAAAGTACTCGGCAAAGAGGCCATTGCCGATGTACAGTTCGCCGAGCGTTCTTTGCCGAGTGTTACACTCGGCAAAGCCTTTGCCGAGTGTTTTTCGGTCTTTGCCGAGTGTCTGAGACACTCGGCAAAGGAGCTGTGTCCGGTAGTGAGAGGGGAAAACGATAAGAATATCAAATTGGTATGCCTTCGAGAGATATGAGGAAACCAAAGGCATTAAATTCAAGAAAACTATTGGGCATTCCTTTCCTAGGTTAGATTGAGAAAGCAATAATGTGACCCTTGAGGAGAGACAAACTGGAATAAGGATACCAGCTTGCACTGGATGGTTTTTACCAAATAACCAAACTAAGGCGGAGTTCAGGATGGATACATACATAAGAGAAGCATAAATTAATTATCAAGAATGCGGACATGAGATTTTTGTGCTAATTCTAGTACAAGTTATGCTTGTCTAAGATAGTGTCAAAATATCTCTTTACACGAGTGGGGGTACCAGGAAATAACAACGGAAAATTTAGACCAATTGATGTTTGATTGTTTGGAAAGGTTGTAGCAAACAAGACAATGAGGTAAAATCAATAAATGATCTAGAGACTTGGCCAACAGGATCCATAAAGGAAAATAGTACTAGGTCCAGATGAAAAGAGATGTCATCCACTAAGATGGATTTCTAGGATGAGCAGAGGAGACATCAACACGAAGTTGGGGCAAAATTTCACATAAAGAAGTATGCCCTAGGTTCGGTTGGTGCAAATACACTAAATACTTTTGAGGCATAAGCATACACACTCAAAAATTTTAGGTTGAACTAGTGATCAGACCAAGGAGACCTACAGACCGCATAGACACATATCTCAAAAGCTCAACGCACAAAGGCTAGAAATCACATACACAAGCATGGAATTTCTAAACAAAGGTTTCACTAGGAATCTCAAGGTTGATTGAGCTTGGCATCTTTCCATAAACAAAACAAACAATAGCTCATGCAGTTTAAAGGCTAGAGGGTTAAACAGTCACAATACCTTCTACCTAATCAAAGCGAGAGCAACACATACATTACCTAAATAGGAAATCTAAATGACAGAGGACAAGGAACTTATCGAAGTTCATAAGATAGCGATACTTCACAAAGATTCCAATTATTTATTATCGGAATAAAGACGAGGGAAGCACGTTCGTTCACAAACACCAATTATTAGAATAAAGGTGAGAGAAGCATATTTGCGACCAAACAACAAACACAATGCAACAATCGGGATGCATGCTCATCCTATTCGTCCTCACGAATTTTGCCAACATAATATGGCAATAGAGTTCTATATCAGTGGCATATCTACGTCTCTCTCGGTATATTGGTAGTCATCAGCTACACATACAATTTTGACGTTAGTGTACCTGTAGAAAATTTCCATCACAGCTCAATTTCCCAATGATGTAATTCACACATGACAATTTATCACAGTTTATACTCCATATATTTCTATATGGAGGCCAGCTCCTCATTAAGTGTCGAGCCACACATAGGTGCCGCTGCCACACTTTAACCACAGGGCAGTCCATTGTGGTAACTCACGTTCTTACCTGAGCGTAGGTGCGTCATTGCGAGTAAATTACACTTCTCAGTATTCCCATGTTTGTATACCCATACACACACATGGGGTACTGAATTCCCAAAAAAGTAAATACTCCACATCGCAACCTTCATATATACACATGTAAAACATGTATATAATCAAGCGCTTTTATGCTCTCCCCTAGACCGACATTTGTTCGGTCATGCTCTCACATCTCACCTTACCTTGAGCGTCGATCCATTCAAAACTGAATGGCCCTAAAAATAACATTACACATGTATGCATTACCCATCCTAGGTTGTGGGTTAGTGTTTTAATCTAAGCCACCTGATAGTCCTTAATTTAGGGCTTAACAGAGAATGTCGCTAGCATTATAGTTTTTCAAATTTGTTTTTTTTCAAACCAAACAATGTGTTTAGTTGAAAATAGGTTTTTTGAAACCAAACTTTGTTTTGAAAATATGTATGTGACTGTATTATACTTAATCTTGCTCCGATACCAGCTGTCGCAAAACCTCCCAAGTTATCGGGCCCACATGCACCTGTCCTTGTCTCAAACACCTTAGACGGCTATGTATGTGCACCAAACAACTTAACAGGATATGTCTGAGTGTCCCAAGGACCTCGGATAAACACTTACCGCCAAGATCGCAGGATTAAGTAAACACAACTCACATACAAACATTTGCAGCGGAAATTCTTTATTACAAAATGGTTACAAGTTACAACATTTACAAGTTATAACAAGATTACAATATATATCATCGGAGTTGATTACAAAAGAAATTGATTCAAAAGATTACAATTTGAATGTGTTGGTACCCTAAAACAGGGGTACCCCCTACTTCTGTATAAAAGCACAGTGCCCACGCGGCTATCTGTAGTCACGTGGTAAAAAGGCCGTACGTGGGACCAGGCCATGACTCGCCCAAGCGTGGGGCGACTACTCTGGGCCAGCAACAGCACCGACCCCACCACCTGGGCAGGTCCGGTACCGCCGTGCGTCAAGAGAGCTGCACACTCTGGGTCATCACCAAGCGGGCCCAGACCCCCATGCAGAGGTGCCGGACCCCTGTATATACAGACCGGGCCTCCGGGTAAGGTCCAGGACCTCCATGGGCGCAAACCGGACCCCTAGGATGGGATCCGGACCCCTCTGTGTGGGGTCCAGGCCGCTCACAGCAAGGTCCCGGGATTCTGGGACAGAGAATACCCAGGCCTTAATCAAGGCCAGGCGAGGGTCCGGAGCCGACACGTGTCCGGACCTTATCGTATACGCTTCTGCTCCCCGCCCAAGCGAAGACCCAATGCTGCCGCGTGACCAACTGCACGTGACATAAGCCAACGGGCGGAGCCTGACGTAAGGCCACTAGGTTACACGGCATCTGCATTTATTGAGGATAAGGTGTGCCGCCTGTCCATTCCACTGGCAGGCGGTGTGCCGCCTCTGCATTTATTGAGACTTGTCCATTCCGCTGGCAGGCGGCGACCTGTCCATTCCGCTGGCAGGCGGCGACCTATCCATTCCGCAGGTGGCGTGCCTGTCCATTCCACTGGTAGGTGGCATGCCCATACTGCCGCGTGCACTATGCTCATCATTACTCGCACGTTACCAAGAAAGCAGCCGCCGCATATCAATACTGCGCAGACTGCGGACATCATGGCACCTAGAGATTGCTCAGGCGTTACTTGCATTAGTTACTCCTATAATGTATTCCTTTCATTATGCTCCTAGGCCCACATGTCGGGGTTCAGCATCCTTGTATGTGCCTCCCTTGAGCTATAAAAGGGAAGGCACACAACGTTACAAGGCAGACCCAACTCAAGCTCTCGAGCACACAGACACTCAATACAATACACAGACAGTGGAGGTAGGGTATTACGCTCCAGCGGCCTCAACCACTCTAAATCCTCGTGTCCTCTCGTGTTTGTCCACCATCTAGCAGACAGGCAAACCGCTTAGGCCCCTCCTCATCTTAGGATTTATGGCAGGTGCGTTCCGCCACCCGGCCGGAGGATTTTCTCTCCGATAGAATGTATAAAACATTTATAAGTTTTAAAATACATGCTAGCTTAAGTGACAATCCTCAATAAAGAAACTAAAGATGGGATATACTTATATAAGAAGGCCGAGCCCACCGACACTTAACACCAATCATAATCAAACTCGTAACCTGCAGCAACAATGGGAATAAAACACTGAGTACGCAATTACTCAGCAAGACTTACCCGACTAAAGAAAAGACTCTCAAGGGTATGCTGGTTTGTTGGGAATCATGGTAAAGCTCATCAAATTTCAAAGACTCATTTTTGCAGAAAAGCTTTAGTAGTGGATCCTTATGCCAAAATTTTACCTCACAAGTTAAGTACTTTTCCTGAATCTAGATTTGCCTAGTCTAGAGCATTCACTTGTCCTACACTAGCTTCATTTTATCAACTTTAGTTTCACTTGTTATCTACGATGAGAGTCGAAGATCCAGTCTTCATATCCAAGAAGTTTGGCGATCCGAATCGATTAATACCCAGCTGGGGATCTCCAACCACACAACATATGTAGCACTTAACCCTTGCATATGTCAACTTGCACCCGGGTTTCTATAGACCAGAACAGGTCCCCGCCAACCAAGAGCTCAGTACCCCACCATCCAGCCTCTTGCCAGGTGGATACACGATACTCTCTCCATCTCTCCACTCCCATTGCGGGCCAGCCTTTCTGGTATTGGTCTAGCCAAGGCTAAGCTTACCAATGCCGAGGCATGTGGCCAGTTAAAGGGTCCTAGGTCAGCAGGCCAAAAATCATGTGGTCCTTAAACGACACAGACGGGTGACCTTGTCTACTCAGCGCCTAGTCTAGATTTATTCCAACCATTTCTCATTTTTGGTACCCGGCAGGGGTACTCTTTTCCGAATGATGAACCCACTCCGGCCGAAGGGGAATGATCACCATAAGTTTGCTTTGATTTTTGAAACAAAAGCCCATAAAAGTGTTCCACATCATTCTTTTTTTTAAAACAGTCGATTTTTCAGTTTCTAAGCAGGGATAAGCATTATCAGTTCTTTTTATAAAATAGGTATCAAGGAAGGTAATCAAATTCCAAGGAATGGTGATTTATCAATTATTTATTCACACAACTCCTATCACCTAATGCAACATATAAGTGAAAAAAGTTTTTAAAATAGAAGGAGGTGGCAAATGCACCAGGGCTTGCCTGGGATAACACTTAGTTAGTGTTGTTAGATGATACTCTCTTGGCGATCATCTTCCATCTTGGCACTTAATCAGATCATCCATCTTCAGGTTCATCATCAGCATCACCTTGAGATTAATGCAATTCTTGTCCTTCACATCACGTGATCAACTAGTATACCTAATGAGATGTGCAATGCATATGTATGAGCATAAAGTAAAACCAAATGATATAGAGAAGAGAATTAATAATTAGCGGCAAGACATTGACACAATCCTATGCAAGAACCAGACACCTATAACTCGCTAAACACAACAATCACGTTCTTCTAGTTTAACCAGATTTAACTCAAATATCAAGAAATATTAAATTCTAAACATGGCCTATACATTTATTAGCTAGCCTAGAACACCAAAATATTAATTATATATACCTTGGCTCACCATTACCAGACACCCATGACTTAGAACAAAAAATAGAAATAATTTGACTAACCTTTTATATCGCGTTTCTAGACTAACTTCAATTCCGCACTACCCGAATAGGGCATCGCACTATTCGATCTAGCTGGTTGGGCATTATCAGACAACATATAATCTTGTGAGAGCATTTTTTATCCACAAAAGATTTCAAACATTGATATACACCCTTTATCATGAAATCCTCATATTTTAACCAAAACGGACCTGTCGATGCTATTCACTATAAAATACTCGAGTAATGATCAACATTCATTCATGACACCTAATCTATTACTAAATATAGAATATAATGACTATTAGAGCAAATCATCGACTTCATCAAACATCACTCATGCTTACCAATATTCTTCGCATAAATTTGCATCAAAATTCTAGACTTCAACCTCCAACTTGACTACTTTATAGTTCTAAAAACAATTATATTGCCACGGAACAGCACACTGACGCAACAACGGATCTAGCCATAATCACCAAGCGGACCTATGCTGAATAAAAGGATCATCACACTAACGCACTAATTTATTCTACGATCCAACTATCACGAATAACCAATCTGCTTACCAGGACCAAAACGATTTGATAATAATTGATGATGATCTATACTTCGCTCATTTTACTGAACATTCGAATAGTGCTATGCTAGAACTAATTTCACCACACAAACAAAATCAGCTAACCACAAGCGATACGATTGATCCTACTAAACACCTCATTCGCTTCATCCATCTAACAATTTAGCTAACAAGAATAATAGACCAGCTTACCGACCCAAACTAACTAACAAAATAACCAACCAGCTCACCACGCCACAGGCCGACTTAGATTCTACGTAGAACACCTAACAAGTGTAGCTTACGCACTTCACTGTGTACCCCATTTAGCTCTCTATGCCAACCGCATACTACGATTCATACATACCATCACAAGAAAAACACAGATCACTACACATGGATCAAAACAACGTCGATCACAAGTTATTTTTCTGAACACCATACCTGCTACACCAATCATGGACTCTGCGTCGTAAAACTGGAGTTGTCGATGACGGGGTTCGGCGTCATCACAGCAGTACCCGATGATGGTGAGGTCGAGTAGCACATCACAGAATTCAATGACGGTGCCCACAAACCACGGTGGGGTGGAGTTCGGTGCAGGCGCCCAACGAACTGGTGCAGCCTGGCGTGCTCGTGGTGGCGGAACAGAGGATGGCGAGCTTGTGGCTACCTAAAACTAGGGCTGACGGGTTGAGGCCGATGATCTAGGGAGCATGGAGGTGCGGTGATGGTGTGGCTGCAGGGAAGCCCGTCCAGGGAGCGGCGTCCGGCGAGCTAAGGTACGACGGCTACCATCCAGGGAACAACGACGCTGGGCTGAGAGAGCAGCGCTGGGAGAGTTGCAAGGGAGGAGCGCGGACGCGATGACGAGGTCAGGCCAAATGGCGACCACCAAATAGCAGCATCAACGAGGTCATCCGACCATGGGGAGAGGAGTAAAGGTCGACCAACTCAAACATAGGGACGCGGCGAGCTCGACCGCAGCATAGAGACAAGCGCAGACGAGGTGCCGGACAACGACGTGGCCGCCAAGAACCGCGTTCATCGCTGACTTGAAGGAAGTAGGGAGGAAGTCGAGGGGAGGATGCCCTGCATATAGCGTGAAGAGAGCCTGCTCACACGAACAGAGGAGAGAGTGCGCATGCCCCACACGGTGCAGAAGCTTCAGCACGGCTAGGGAAGCGATGGTGCCGGGGCACGCATCGGCCATGGATGGAGACGACAGGGTGAGCAGAAATATTAGCAGATGAGCGGTGTTTGGAATAGTGAAGAAGCTACATGCGTGAGTAGAAGTATTAGCGGATGAGCGGTGGGTGGATAGACTTAGCGGCAGAAAAATATCATATGCTCAGATATGGACAAGAAACACTTGTATATTGATGAGGAGTAGGAGACGGGAGAGTGTTTACCAGAAAATTGAATACACATAGGATAACGAGATAAGGCCAACCAGCAAAAGAAGAAAAATGGATTTTTTTACCAGAGCACAAAAGAACAATTACTCGGATCCTATAGTTTCAGAATTAGGGTTTCGGTACGATGCAAAAAGATCAAACTGAAGTATTATCGGGTTATGATTTCAGATTCAGCCTTTTTCTGCCACCAATTTGAACGTTAATATTTCTGCACCGAATATTTCCGGGTTCAGAGAAGATGCAAACAGACTGAACCAAAAGAGATCAACATTAGTATTTAGACTTTATTAAGAAATTCGAATGGATTTATTCGAGCAGGATGTAAACAGACCAGATTAAAACGATTTCGGTTTTGATATATTTTTTTGGACTACGGTTGATTCCAATTGGGTTCAGTTGAATTTTACCCGATATCGATCATTTGATCTGACGCCAAGGATGACATGTTGAGGAACAATTACAATTGCTAACCCTAGGCATGATTTTCTCTAACTTTGAAATAGGAAACTAAATCAACAAGCAATTAATCTGGTTTAAGTTAGTTTGGGTTTGATTTATTTAACAACCTACGATTAATGACTTTTGCTACAAAGTCCATAAAAACCTTTCGGACAATATTAAACTACTTAGTCGACTTTTCCAATTTAGAATAATCGATAAATTTTAATTTGCATTTGTTTCGGTAAAATTGAGACGAATTTTGCTCGCTATCCGAACATCCGACTCGAGAGCAATTTGATTAATAAATCTACGCCTTATATTTCTTAGACATGAACGCGGTCGAAATTATAATCTCGAACTATTTTCGAATCGCATTCACGCTCTCGACCAATCTAAATAGCACCAGACTCAACATTTTTGAAGGTTACTAAAGTCCAAACTTCGTGAAATATTTTGGACAGTCTCGATAGACGAAGGCAGACGATATCAAAATCATGATGGGTGAAGATGATTAATGCATAGAGGCCAATATTCTCACAGATAATTCTTGCTTAAACCCATACTGTGATCGAATGAGAAATAAACACCTGGGGTGTTACACTCATGTAACACCCGGATTTTAGGGGTCCAAAACCCGGGGTTAACATAAACACCAGGTATGCTGGGACCAAGTCTCACACATATGATGTATAGTGGCACAGGATCGAATGTCACAACTTTATATATAACAGGAGTTCTATACAAAATAAATAATTACATAATAAGGAGACAACGGTCCAGCAACCCAAAGTTGACTGGGAGACGACGGCCTAGACCTCTCACGAACACTTCACAGCATCCTCCATGAGCATCATCCTGCAGTACCTGTTCTTGACCTGTGGTGTATGTGAGACAGCAAGAGTGAGCTCACATACGTTCATCGCTCAACAAGTTGTGGGGAATAATGTGCATGAACTCGCCAAAGGTGGGAGCTTACGTGAAGTGTAAGGCTTACCAAAGAAGATGGTTAGAGCTGAGCATTGCTTTTAAAGTTGGTCAAAATTTTATTAGCAGTTACTAAGTATAAGTAAATACCAAACCCAATTAAGTAATAGAACAAAAGTAACAACTTCTCCTGCAATGCAATGCATATGACAAATTGAGTTTAATTCCATAATTTAATCATGTGAGGGTCCGAGCTGCTCATGACCGTGAGCACGGCTAGTATACCAGTTTTACACTCTGCAGAGGTTGCGCATCTTTACCCACAAGCCGTGTTACCCATCTGCCAAGGGGTCATGAATCCCATACACCTCTACCAAGGAAGCGAGGCAGGGTAACACTACGAGGCCTTTACAAAGTTCCACTAGCTTCCGAAAACCCGCTACAGTTTATAGGAAGATCCAGTGCAGGAATCCCTTGCAGGACCGCCATCGCAGCAAAATCCTCCCGAGGGCCTCCCTACACTGACCTCTCCCCTACTGCCCTTGCCCCTTTCGGGTAAGGTAGTCTTCCACTAGCTTCCCTAATTAATCAGCCAAGGGCGTCCCATTCCACCCTTGTGGTAGCACTGTTTTCCCGGGTGGTCGCTCCATGTTCCAATTAACATAATGATCTTAACATGAACATTAAATAACAACTGATAACAAAAAGTGTAATCATGAATAGTGTATCTCCATACCCAAAACCACATATAGCACTAGCAAGTACTACCCAGAAAGATCAGTGGTAAACAAGGTATAAAGATAATCAAACTAGGTAACCTGTTGGGTCCCATCAAATTAACCTATGCAGATCATTATGATTAATCAGAACATGGCTGGGTAAAAAGAAGTGATCAAGGGCACAACTTGCCTGGGCCTTGAGAATCCAGGTACCAGGATGATCTTCAGGTGACACGTGACCTCGCACTAGTCGTAGCAATACAAACAAACAGTGTATAGGCAAAATTAACATTACACCAAACATAAGTACAAACTGAATAGTAATAATCTACGCGTTGCTACGAGATCGTAGGAACAAGAATCACTAAATTTGGAGTTATAGAATTCAAGTTATGAATTTCTGAAGTTTAAAGTGTTGGATAAAAGAAACCAAGTGCATAATTTCAATTCTAAATTTCATAGCAAAATGAGGTTACTAGATGATAAACAATATTAAAATGAATTCAATGCAACTGGAATGAATTAAAAAGGAGCTAAGATTAATTTTCTATGAGTTATATAAGTTCTGGAATTATTTTGACACTAGAAATCCATTTTATAAATTATTTTTCCTATTTTCTCGAAGCTCTGGACTGAGCACCCTATTTTAATAAATCCCAGGGTCTAACTCGTAAAGTCTAGGACCTATCTGATACTATCTTTGTGTCCTAGTGGATGGCGGGTTAGTTTTAGGAAACCCCAGGGTCTCTTTAGAAAGATTCCCAGGCCGAAGGGGTATCGTGATCCGAGGACCGTTCGATCAAGCACGGACGCGCGAGATTAGATTTCTACCCAGAACAAACCGGTATCTCACAGTCGCCCTCAGATCCTCATCCAACGGCCCACGACCGATACGCGGGTTTGGGCGCGGGGCCGGATCCAATCGTCGGTTCACAACGGACGGTCCCGATTCAATAGCTGCCCAACACTAATCCCGGTCGTCCAAATAAGATCTGACGGTCGCGAATCCATCACCAACACCCTGCCCACGCAGTCGGCGGCGCCGCCCCTACCGCGGCCGACCACCCGCCGGAGCCACGCGGCACGGCCATTCTGGGCTCCCACGACATCAATCGCAGGTCCCACGCTCAATTCGGACGATGGCAAAACCAAAAAGGGACTCACCGAAGGCAGAGACGGCGACCAAAGAGAGGTCCACGGCACCAGGCGAACTTGCGGCGGCGAGTTAACTGCGGCGAGGAATTGTCGAAGCTTGAATCACACGTTGCTCGAGTCAAGCACGTGCACACCATCCGTGGGGCTCAATGAAGCTCCTGGAACCGACATGGGGACTTCGACGCTAGTCTATGCGCGTGTCGACGGTACGATGCGGCTCCACGGCGGAGAAGGAGCGCCGGTGAGAAATTGGCCACGCCGTGCTTGACGCCCAGCCCTGGTAAGCCCCAATCCGCGAACAACCGAACCAACACGATGTGAGTGCGGTGACGGCGTCGCCTGCAAGCACTCAATCACTCCCTTCATCACCTCGGTCAGCGGCAATGGCGAGCGCACGAACTAACGGTGGATTCAAGCGCGCAAGGGGAGGGCGAGGGCAAGAAGGTTAATATAGGCGCGAGAATCGGGCGGTGGTTAGCTGAGCGCTCGGTCCGTCGTTGAAGTCCGCCCGTCGTGCGGAACTCGGCTCCCAGAAGATCGCCTGAGTCGTTGAAGTAGCTGCGTCTTCGCGGCCATCCCGCCGGGTGAAGCGGAGACCCAATCCTGCGAGAGAGAGAACCTAACGGGTGGGCCCCAATCGACAGAGTGAAGTGCGCGGTGGAGAATTAGATCTCGCGCGCGCGTGCGGGTGGAGGGGCTGGCCTGCGGGCCTGGGTTGTCGGCGCCAGATCTTCTGGTGTTTGGGCCGCGCGAGATAGGAGTGGAAGTGGGCCGAATTCGAGAATCAAGCCCAGTTAGTTGTTTTCTCTTTTTCTTTTTATTTTCTTTCCTATTTTCCCATTCCAATTATCCAACTCAATTCAAATTTAAATTCCAATTTAAATCCAAAGTTTGTGGCGAATTTGTCTTCATTTAAATATTCAATGTGAACATAGCATGGATAAATTTTATTTATTTACAGATTTATTTTGCTTCTCTTGCCTTATATATATTATTTCCCTTTTCCTTTTTCAAACCCTAATCTCCTTTTGGGTTCTAATTCAATTTTCTTTTTAGTATATTTTGATTAATAGTGTTGCTATTATTATTATATGCACAACAAACAAAACTCCAATATGATGCACATGTTGTTTAGTTGACTTTTAGTCATTTAATCATTTTTTAAATGGGGTTGTTCACATGATTAGTTAAATTGAAACAAAGCAAATAAGAGAATTATCTCCATTACCATGATTTACAAATTTGGGTATTACAAATCCTACCCCCCTTAAAAATAATCTCGCCCCCGAGATTTGTAAGAAAAGGGAATACAAAAAGGATTGATTTGCAATTTAGCTTTTAATTTCTAAATCAAGGGTCTCTCTTTTTATTATTAGTAAGTGATAGGAGAGCATGGGTATTATATGTATGTCCACTTTATTATGTAGGATAGAAGATGTCTTTAGGGTATATATAGGTTTGGGTAAGAAAGAGTAGGATAAGAAAAACTCCATCCAAGATTGTGGATCTTGACTCATCTTGGTGACCTTACTTGATCCTTGAAGACTTGAGTTGGTGCTCATCCTTCCTTGATGAAGTTGATCATCTTCTTCGGTCTTGTCTCATTGATTAGGAGTTAGTGTATATTATTGGGCTGGGGAATATGGTTAATATAGGTATGATTGAGATAGACTACATGATATAGGTCAAAATCTGGTTTGATGTCAGGTGGTGGTTGATAGATTATGCAATCCTTTAAGACTCTATTGATTGGGTAAGTTATGTAACTTGTTAAATAGATCGAGTTGTTGTGTATGGCCAAGTTGATATAAGTCTCCAAATTAGGCTTAAGTGATTTAGGAGTATGGCCATATCTTTTGCACCAGCATTAAGTAACACACACTAGATTAGATCATATTAGATTAAGTAGGAGCTAGATTAGATTGAATATGACTAGATTAGACTAGTTTAGGTTAGATAGGTCCAACAGGGTAGAATATGTTAGAATGTTTTTGAGATTAGTTATGATAAGATAGAGTCTCTTGCTAGTTTATAATTGAGAGGTTATGCAACTATCAGATGGTTAAGGTAGTTGCATATGGCCAAGTCAATCTGTCATTCTTAATTTAGTGCAGGGTGAACTAAGTTAAGACCTGTTCTATAGGGGTAGAGTCTAGACTATTTCATCAGTATTATCTAACATGTTTGATAAGTCACTTTAGATTTGATCAGATCTAGGTTAGATTGGTGTGACTTGTTTGACTAGATAAGATCTAGTTAATTTGCATTAGATCATGGTTGTTAAACTAGGGTGGATAAGTATGCTTATTAGGACAAGATGGTTCCATAAAGATAAGATAGAATCTTTTGAGACCAGTTAGACCTATTAGGATGAGATACAATCTTTTCAAGATAGGATGAGTATCTTTTAAGATAAGATGGATCTGTTAAGATAAGGGAGAATCTTTAAAGATAAGTTGAATTGGTTAGAATGAGATCTTTTAGAATAAGATAAATCTCTTAAGCTAGATATGTTCCAATGGGGACAATCTAGGTTGTCTAGTTATCTTACAAATGCTATCCTTTATGCCTAGATGTATATGCAGATGTAATTGTGGACATTACTCCACAACTCATCACACTCAATCAAAGATCCAAATCAAACAAGTATCATAAGAACAAACATTCAAATACATAGACACTTATAAAAATAGTTTTGTTTTTGTTCCTAGGATTAGGTCTCCTATTCCTAAAGTCACTTTAGGCATTGGATTTCAAAGTGTGAAATCCACATTTGTCTTTAGAAAAGAAAAGGTAAGAATAATCAGAGTAAGCGGAAATAGATGAGAAAAGATTAAGAAAAGTTTAGAAAAGAATCAGAGTAGCAAAGGTAAGTAAGTATTGGTTGTCCAGTTCTATCTAGGTTTCGTCCTACAGTCAACATTCCTCTGATACCACTTCTGTAACACCCGGATTTTAGGGGTCCAAAACCCGGGGTTAACATAAACACCAGGTATGCTGGGACCAAGTCTCACACATATGATGTATAGTGGCACAGGATCGAATGTCACAACTTTATATATAACAGGAGTTCTATACAAAATAAATAATTACATAATAAGGAGACAACGGTCCAGCAACCCAAAGTTGACTGGGAGACGACGGCCTAGACCTCTCACGAACACTTCACAGCATCCTCCATGAGCATCATCCTGCAGTACCTGTTCTTGACCTGTGGTGTATGTGAGACAGCAAGAGTGAGCTCACATACGTTCATCGCTCAACAAGTTGTGGGGAATAATGTGCATGAACTCGCCAAAGGTGGGAGCTTACGTGAAGTGTAAGGCTTACCAAAGAAGATGGTTAGAGCTGAGCATTGCTTTTAAAGTTGGTCAAAATTTTATTAGCAGTTACTAAGTATAAGTAAATACCAAACCCAATTAAGTAATAGAACAAAAGTAACAACTTCTCCTGCAATGCAATGCATATGACAAATTGAGTTTAATTCCATAATTTAATCATGTGAGGGTCCGAGCTGCTCATGACCGTGAGCACGGCTAGTATACCAGTTTTACACTCTGCAGAGGTTGCGCATCTTTACCCACAAGCCGTGTTACCCATCTGCCAAGGGGTCATGAATCCCATACACCTCTACCAAGGAAGCGAGGCAGGGTAACACTACGAGGCCTTTACAAAGTTCCACTAGCTTCCGAAAACCCGCTACAGTTTATAGGAAGATCCAGTGCAGGAATCCCTTGCAGGACCGCCATCGCAGCAAAATCCTCCCGAGGGCCTCCCTACACTGACCTCTCCCCTACTGCCCTTGCCCCTTTCGGGTAAGGTAGTCTTCCACTAGCTTCCCTAATTAATCAGCCAAGGGCGTCCCATTCCACCCTTGTGGTAGCACTGTTTTCCCGGGTGGTCGCTCCATGTTCCAATTAACATAATGATCTTAACATGAACATTAAATAACAACTGATAACAAAAAGTGTAATCATGAATAGTGTATCTCCATACCCAAAACCACATATAGCACTAGCAAGTACTACCCAGAAAGATCAGTGGTAAACAAGGTATAAAGATAATCAAACTAGGTAACCTGTTGGGTCCCATCAAATTAACCTATGCAGATCATTATGATTAATCAGAACATGGCTGGGTAAAAAGAAGTGATCAAGGGCACAACTTGCCTGGGCCTTGAGAATCCAGGTACCAGGATGATCTTCAGGTGACACGTGACCTCGCACTAGTCGTAGCAATACAAACAAACAGTGTATAGGCAAAATTAACATTACACCAAACATAAGTACAAACTGAATAGTAATAATCTACGCGTTGCTACGAGATCGTAGGAACAAGAATCACTAAATTTGGAGTTATAGAATTCAAGTTATGAATTTCTGAAGTTTAAAGTGTTGGATAAAAGAAACCAAGTGCATAATTTCAATTCTAAATTTCATAGCAAAATGAGGTTACTAGATGATAAACAATATTAAAATGAATTCAATGCAACTGGAATGAATTAAAAAGGAGCTAAGATTAATTTTCTATGAGTTATATAAGTTCTGGAATTATTTTGACACTAGAAATCCATTTTATAAATTATTTTTCCTATTTTCTCGAAGCTCTGGACTGAGCACCCTATTTTAATAAATCCCAGGGTCTAACTCGTAAAGTCTAGGACCTATCTGATACTATCTTTGTGTCCTAGTGGATGGCGGGTTAGTTTTAGGAAACCCCAGGGTCTCTTTAGAAAGATTCCCAGGCCGAAGGGGTATCGTGATCCGAGGACCGTTCGATCAAGCACGGACGCGCGAGATTAGATTTCTACCCAGAACAAACCGGTATCTCACAGTCGCCCTCAGATCCTCATCCAACGGCCCACGACCGATACGCGGGTTTGGGCGCGGGGCCGGATCCAATCGTCGGTTCACAACGGACGGTCCCGATTCAATAGCTGCCCAACACTAATCCCGGTCGTCCAAATAAGATCTGACGGTCGCGAATCCATCACCAACACCCTGCCCACGCAGTCGGCGGCGCCGCCCCTACCGCGGCCGACCACCCGCCGAAGCCACGCGGCACGGCCATTCTGGGCTCCCACGACATCAATCGCAGGTCCCACGCTCAATTCGGACGATGGCAAAACCAAAAAGGGACTCACCGAAGGCAGAGACGGCGACCAAAGAGAGGTCCACGGCACCAGGCGAACTTGCGGCGGCGAGTTAACTGCGGCGAGGAATTGTCGAAGCTTGAATCACACGTTGCTCGAGTCAAGCACGTGCACACCATCCGTGGGGCTCAATGAAGCTCCTGGAACCGACATGGGGACTTCGACGCTAGTCTATGCGCGTGTCGACGGTACGATGCGGCTCCACGGCGGAGAAGGAGCGCCGGTGAGAAATTGGCCACGCCGTGCTTGACGCCCGGCCCTGGTAAGCCCCAATCCGCGAACAACCGAACCAACACGATGTGAGTGCGGTGACGGCGTCGCCTGCAAGCACTCAATCACTCCCTTCATCACCTCGGTCAGCGGCAATGGCGAGCGCACGAACTAACGGTGGATTCAAGCGCGCAAGGGGAGGGCGAGGGCAAGAAGGTTAATATAGGCGCGAGAATCGGGCGGTGGTTAGCTGAGCGCTCGGTCCGTCGTTGAAGTCCGCCCGTCGTGCGGAACTCGGCTCCCAGAAGATCGCCTGAGTCGTTGAAGTAGCTGCGTCTTCGCGGCCATCCCGCCGGGTGAAGCGGAGACCCAATCCTACGAGAGAGAGAACCTGACGGGTGGGCCCCAATCGACAGAGTGAAGTGCGCGGTGGAGAATTAGATCTCGCGCGCGCGTGCGGGTGGAGGGGCTGGCCTGCGGGCCCGGGTTGTCGGCGCCAGATCTTCTGGTGTTTGGGCCGCGCGAGATAGGAGTGGAAGTGGGCCGAATTCGAGAATCAAGCCCAGTTAGTTGTTTTCTCTTTTTCTTTTTATTTTCTTTCCTATTTTCCCATTCCAATTATCCAACTCAATTCAAATTTAAATTCCAATTTAAATCCAAAGTTTGTGGCGAATTTGTCTTCATTTAAATATTCAATGTGAACATAGCATGGATAAATTTTATTTATTTACAGATTTATTTTGCTTCTCTTGCCTTATATATATTATTTCCCTTTTCCTTTTTCAAACCCTAATCTCCTTTTGGGTTCTAATTCAATTTTCTTTTTAGTATATTTTGATTAATAGTGTTGCTATTATTATTATATGCACAACAAACAAAACTCCAATATGATGCACATGTTGTTTAGTTGACTTTTAGTCATTTAATCATTTTTTAAATGGGGTTGTTCACATGATTAGTTAAATTGAAACAAAGCAAATAAGAGAATTATCTCCATTACCATGATTTACAAATTTGGGTATTACAACTCAGTTACCTATAGATACCCCCGTACAACACCATTGCGGGGGACGGAAAAAACATTGTTGCCCCAATACTTTGTGTTACCCGGCATCAAACATTTTCCTGTTCTCCTACTGTTTCAGCTAGACTAACCACGAGTTAGCGAGTTCTAACATTTGGCACCCACTGTTCGGTGCTATGAAAAATCATTCCCGTGATGGCCCCAAGAGAGTGAATTCGAAGGCTGCCACTTCCATCGATAATGCAGCGAAGGCGGCTCTTCTGGCTGAAAAGGAAGGCAAGGCTCCCATTGTGGATGACATCCCTCAGGAGGCCTTCGACGATGAGGTAGTCAATAGCAGAAGCAACGCCAAGACAACCTGCCTATGCCGGAGGGCACCGCACGCACCTGCAACTCTGAGGGAGTACCCCAAGCGCCCCCGCCAGGCTTCATCCACCTAGAGGCAGAAGACATCATCGAGGACGGCGAAATATTGGGCATTTCAGCCGAAGACCAACTTAAACTACGAGCCTTGCGCATCAAGAACAATCATTTACAGAATAAAAAAGAAATACTCCCAGCCAAGCGCCAACGCATCACCATGCAAGCCAAGGTCAGGCAGATGATACTAGATGAGGAGCAAAAGGCCAGAGAACTAGAACAACAAAATGCAGATATGAAAGGCGAAGGCTCACACCACATGCAGCAGAGCCCTCTCATCACTCCAACCACTTTCCAGGGGATTAATTACCTTGACGAGCGAAGCCCACTTGCACCACAACTCCAGGCATCACCCTGGCGTTGCAACTTCTGAGCAGGTGCTTACCGCAAGTACAATGGTAGCATAGACCTAGCATAATACATCATGAGCTACCAGGTTGCGATTGCATCGTCTAGAGGGGATGACGCCACCATGGCCAAATCATTCATCATAGCACTTGAAGGTCCAGCCCTGACATGGTACACCAGACTGCTGCCACTATCAATCAAGTCATGGAAAGCCCTTCGCGACAAGTTCTTGCTAAACTTCCAAGGATACAGGCCGGACACAGATGCCCTGACTGAGTTATCACTTTGCGGACAACAAGAGAAAGAAACCATCCAGGAGTACTACAAAAAGTTCAACGTACTGAAGTCACATCTGCCATCTGTCGATGACCATAGAGCCATCCACTACGCAGTCAGTGGTCTTCGTGCCGGAGTTTTGAACAGTCACTTTATAAGAGATCCACCCAAAAACTTGCAAGAAATATATCAGTTATTTGAAAAGTATGCCCGGTCCGAAGAGCTCCACCAGTGCAAGATCGAATCACAGCGGAAACCTAAGGACACCCCCAGTCCAGCAAGACATGGGTCAGACCGGCGCAGTCTAAATCTGGCCAGCCAAACCGCAACCAGCAACAAGTGAACACTATCATCAACCAAAAGCAGACTGGAGACACCGCTCGTCACCAAGAGTACCCCACACAACAGGGCCACGACACCAACCCCATAGGTAGAGGCAAAGGCCGAGCCCCACAACCGCGAAGGTTCTATTGCCTTTTTCACAGCGAAGACTCCGCACATCCCACCAGGGGCTGCCCCGAAACCAAGGCCACCAAAGACAGGATGGCCAGAAATCACCCAGCCGACAGCTAACGAGTTGTTGCACACACCTACCATCCCCAACCATACCAACAACGACAATTCCACAATGAACCATTCCACCGCCACCAGCAAAACCATATGTACCAACAACACCAAGAGATCCAAGCACTTCCTCTACCACCACATCACCAAAATCCTCCACCACCCCCACTAGCACCCAAACAAGAGGACTTTGCCAATCAACCTTTCCGTGGGGTCATCCACATGATTACCGGGGATCTAGCGTAGACTTTGACACTAAACGACAGAAGAAAGATCACTACTGCAGAGTCAATCACGTAGCCCTCTCTGGGCCGGTGGTTTAGATAAAATGGTCTTATGTACCAATCACCTTCGACACAAGAGATGTCGATCTACGCAGTGTGCCACATGCAGATGCCACGGTAATCAACTGTCGAGTGGCAGGATGGGATTTACACAAGGGTACTAGTCGACAACGGCAGTCAGGTCGACATCATCTTCTTGCACGCCTTCGACCGCATGGGCATCAGGTTTTGGAGGCAAAGGCACATTTCCCATTGGCAAAATAGAGCTGCCACTGTCTTTCGGCACTACGCCCAACGCGCGAAGCGAACAAGTCACCTTCGACATCGTCGACATGGTCTATCCTTACAACGCCATCATGGGGCGAGGATCCATCAATAAGTTTGAGGCAGCAATACACGGACTCTATCTATGCATGAAAATACTAGGCCCTCAAGGTGTAATTACAGTATATGGAGATCAACAAGCAGCCAGGAACATAGAAAGAGACTTCGTCCTAGGCGAGCGCAACGTGCATTGTCTAACGACATAATGCGAAGAAAACAACAGTCCTCGCACAACCAAACACAAAAAAGTTAATGCACAACTGCAGAGTAACGAGGGAACCAAGACAGTCCCCCTCGACCCCGCAACCCCCAAGAAAACAGTCTTAATTAGCGAAGAACTCTTACCAAGCGAAGAAGCAAGACTTCTCTCCTGCCTTAAGCGCAATAAGGATGTCTTCGCATGGTCTGCTTTAGACCTAGTTGGGGTCAGCTGCACAATCATTGAGCACAGTCTAGGCATCGACCCCTCTGTGCGCCCAAAGGAAGCAACGACTGTGGAAAATGTCCGACGAAAAGACAGAAGCAGTGAAAGCCAAAGTGCACCGATTACTAGAAGCGAAATTTATCAAGCCAATAGCTTACCCCACCTGGCTCGCCAATGTCATCATGGTGCAGAAGAAAAATGGGAAATGGAGAATGTGCATCGGCTTCACCAACCTCAACAAAGCCTGCCCAAAGGATAATTTTCCTTTACCATGAATCGACAAGATAGTCGATTCTGCAGCTGGCTACGAAGTCATGTCTCTCCTGGATTGCTTCTCGGGCTATCATTAGATCTATATGAAAGAAGAACACAAGGCCAGCACAAGTTTCATCACACCCTTCAGCACATATTGTTTCGTGCGGATGCCCGAAGGACTCAAGAACGCCGGATCAACCTTCTCCCGCCTTACCAAAAAGATCCTTGAAGATCAGATTGGCGACAACATTTTCACGTATGTTGATCACATAGTCGTTGCGAGCAAAAATAAAGATGACCACCTTTTAGACCTCGTAGAAACATTCGCCAACATGCGTGAAGCCCGACTACGGCTGAATCCGGAAAAATGCAGTTTTGGTGTCCGCCAAGGCAAGATACTTGGATATCTCATATCTCACACAGGAGTCGAAGCCAACCCTAGTAAAATTTAGGCTATCATGGACATAGCACCGCCACATTCAATAAAAGACATACAACGGCTGTCAGGCAGATTGGCTGCACTGAACAGATTCATCTCGCGATCCACTTAACGAAGCCTTCCCTTCCTCAAAACATTACTAGGTGCAAAGGACTTCACCTAGGGCCCATAACAAGCCACAACCTTCGAGTCTTTGAAGCAATATCTGTCTGATCTGGCAACATTAACCAGCCTAGACCTAGTTTTACCCCTGCTACTCTGCATCGCAGCTTCACCCAGCGCAGTCAGCGCAGCCTTGTTCCAAGAAAGGACAGGAGAGGGCAAGACCCACCAATGCCCAGTGTATTTTGTCACCAAAGTACTTACAAGCTCCAAGTGCAACATGATAGAGTTAGAAAAGATAGCATAAACCGTCATTATGGCTTCGTGTAAGCTAAGACATTATTTCGAGGCACACAAAGTACGAGTCACTTTAGATCGGGGTCTTGGAGAATTGTTCAGAAATCCAGAGGCGTCCACTAGAATAGCCAAATGGGCCACTGAACTCTCTAGTTACAACATCACCTTCGAGCCAAGGACATCAATCAAATCTTAGGTTTTTGTCGATTTCATAGTAGACTGGACAGGACCTTCGGAGCCACAGTAGCTTCGTGCAAAAACTCTTTGGACCATCCATTGCGACGGGGCATAGTGTCACGCAGGCGCCGTCGCTGCAACAATCATTACATCACCCATAGGACTCAAACATAGATAAATCGTGCGTCTCCATTTTGCATTGGACTTAGATAAATGCACAAATAACGTCGTTGAATACAAAGCAGTCATCTTAGGCTTTCGCAAGCTGCGAGCCCTCGGAGTTACCACATGCATTGTCAAAACTGATTCAAAGGATTCACCATACAACACATTGAGCGGAACAAGAACGAAGAAGCAAACATGCTAGCCAAAGCAGCAGCAAAGGGCAAACCTTTGTCATCCGACGTATTTTTTCACATAGTCGGCACACCAGCTGTAAGAACCCCCCGAGGGTCTGCAAACCACACAAGACACTGACGGGCACCAGATAGTAAATCTAATAATGGCCGAAGACTGGCAGGCACCCATCACCCTTTATCTCCAAGGACATTACCATCCCTCTAACCAAAGCGAAACCAAAAGGTTAAAACACAGAAACAGAGACTTCGCTATAATCGATGGTCAGCTCTACAAGAAGGGGATAAGTCAACCCATGTTACAATGCATAACTGAAGCCGAAGGCATAGAGCTTCTCTGTGAAGTCCACAGGGGTATATTCGGATCACATTCGGGACCAAGAGCCCTTGCTGCCAAAGTCATATGCCAAGGTTTCTATTGGCCAGCAATTGTGTGCGTGGCCAACCGGGTGACCCGTTCGTGCGAAGCATGCCAAAAATTCTCACCTCAAATAGGCGCTCCTTCACAGCTCATAAAGCTCATTGCACATACCTAGCCACTACAGTGTTTGGGACTAGACATCGTTGGACCACTGCCAATAGTGCAAGACAACTTAAAATTCACCTTCTGTTGCCGTTGAATATTTCACCAAGTGGATCGAAGCCAAAGTTGTGTCGACAATAACATCAAAGACAACAGAAAAATTCTTCTGGCAGAATATTGTTTGTCGGTTCGGAGTCCCATCAGAGCTAACAGTTGACAATGGAAAGTAATTCGACAATGAAGATTTCAGGGAATTCTGCAATTCTATCGGCACGAAGGCAGTATTCGCATAAGTCTACCACCCATAATCCAATGGGGTAGTAGAGCATGCCAACGACAAGATTTTCAGTGCCACAAAGAAGAGACTACTTGACGACAAGAAGGGCAAATGGGCAGACCAACTTCCCGAAATCATATGGGCACTGAACACAACAGAATACAGAGCTACTAGGTTCACTCTTTTCTGCTTAATGTATGGATCCGAAGCAATGACACCACAAGAACTAAAGCATGGATCTCCAAGAGCAAACACCACGGCTACTCTAGATCTCGATGAGTCAACCTCCAAGGACCTTATCGATGGAGACCGTGTTCTCGCCCTTAAAGCATTGAAAAGATACCAAGCACAAATGAAGGCATGGGGCGACAACACTATCATTCCTAAAGAGTTTGAAGAAGGGGACCTAGTCCTCATTAGAACCACCAAAACAGAGTCCCATGGCAAACTCAAGCCTAAATGGGAAGGGCCATTCATCGTCAAGACGAAAACGTCCCCAAACACCTACAGACTGTAACACCATAAAAACCATCAATTAAAAATAATGAATTTGGTTATTATATTAATTAGGGTAATAATTTTTTTTCTAAGTGTTTAATTATTTATTTGTATTTTGATCATTTTTTTTTGTATACGCTTGATTGATTATCGGATGTTTATTATCAAAGAAAAACCTAGTAATTAATATAATAATTAAGTAATATAGTAATTATTAGTCTAAAAATAAGTATTTTATTTATAAATATTTTTGGTGAATTTTTATGATTTTTCGAGCTCTTTAAAAATGTATTTCGAAATTCAAAAAAAAAAGAAAAAAAACAAACTTCACCAGCCGGCCCACTAGGGGCCCATTCCAGCCCCAAACCCTAAGCACTGCGCGCGCGCGCTCCCTGGGAATTTCCCAGCCGCCGCCCCCTGCTGTGCTCTCTCTCCTCTAATCCTCTCTCTCCTATCTCTCTCCTCTCTGCTTTCTCTCCCGCTCACGCAGAGGAAGCCGCCAAGCCGCGTCGAGCCACCTCTACCGCGCCCGAGCCATCCCCGCGCCTGCAAGGCGAGCGTGCCAGCCTGTGCTCCCCGCCGAACCGAAGCCAGCGCGACGACCGCGCCATCCGAGCCTGACGCGCCCTCGGTCCGAGCGCGCCTGCTCACTGCGCGACGTCCGAAGCCGCGCGCCCCTGCATCGATCGGCCGCAACGCCGAGCGCGCAGGCGAGCCCGCGACCACGCGCAAGCAGCCGCAGCCGAGCAGACCCGCGAGCCCCGTGCGTCCGTTCGCCGACTGCGTTAAGGAATTGTCACTGCGACCGTTTCCTCCTCTCCATTACTCTCTCCCTCATTATTCTCTGGTAACGTAGCCAGTGATGGGCTTGAAGTCATACGACGCTCCACGCATTACTCTCTCTGGCAGACCCTTCTTCTTCCCTCCCTCTCTCTATAAAAAGGCAGTAGAGCCCCTCTCCTTTCTCCTGCCTACCCAAGCTCACTCCATCCCTCTAGCTCGCCAGTGCACTGTTCGACGCCGTCACTAGTGCTGTTCGTCGCCGGAGTTTGCCGCTCGTCGCCGGAGCCCGTGGAGTTCGCCGGAGCTACGCCATCTGCCGTCCGTAGTCGAGCCCTGCTCTTCTCCACCCGGCTGAAAATCGTTGATCCATCACCGTCACACGCACGAACCCAAGGTTGAAGACGACCCAAATTTATTTTGTGTATTTTATAAAACACTTTTTGATCTGATTCATTAGTTGTATATTTTGTTTGTTGTAATATGAACACGTGTGATTCACAATTCTTATGTGTATGTGTGCGTTATGGAATTTGTTAGAGATATGCGATTATGGGCGCACCGTGATAATTCATGTTAATCGACGCGTTGATTTTTGGGTTAGAGAAATATGACAAAATTTAGTAGTCACACGTTGGTGATAAAAACAATAGATAGGAATTTTTGTAGGTAGATTTGGTCGCAATAAATTAGAAACTATTTGGAGAATTATAGGTGCATTTTTAATGGATTTAGAAAAATGGTATAGAACTCATGTCATATGAATAATATAGGATTTCTAGATAATTTATCTAATTATTTTATTAACATTTTCTTTTTAGAAAGAAAAGAGAAAATATCACCGGTAGTATGGAAAGTAGATTTCTACTAGCCAAATAAGCATGTTCACAAATCTAGCACTAAAATTGTTAGAGTACTAGTTTATGTCAAAATAACCTCGCTTGTGTTGGACAAAGTTCAATTAGTATTTATAGAAATATTTAATGTTAAATTCATTTTTGACTATACTCAATAATTTGAGTTAGAAATAAAAAGGATAAAAACGTATTAATTTATTTATTAGTATCAAAGACGATAATTATCATTTAATTTCATTGATGATGTTAAAATATATTAATATTGGTTAAAATTATATTTATTGAACCCACCCATAAATTCACCATTAGGACTCACATTAATAGCTATAATTGAATTAATAAGTATTTACGCGATTAGGACGAATTCAAAGATGTGATTAGTACGATGTGTTAATGTGTGTTTAATGATGTATTGGTGTATGTTTATGAAATGGTGCATGTTTATTTATTTGTGTATGTTTTATTTTTGTATGTGCGCTATGCGACTCTATTAGAAGCCGATTGTGCGGTAGGTGATCCGAATTCGTTCGAGGACGACCCGCAAGACGCTTTCGAGCAAGGCAAGTGGATTCTGCCTCTGCATATTCTGTTTGTACCTACTCATTGCATATAATAATGTTTACTTTTTGATATATTGCATAATTTGATGGGTTTACCTAATTAAGGATTTCCTAGATTTATACCTGTATTCCTTGTTTAACCTGGGGAAATAATTAAGCTGTGCAAGATTTATGCTACCGCTCAACTTAATGATTCCTAATGTCACTCATTAATTGGTTTAATGTTCCAAAAATGTTAATTGGCAATTATGACATTAACCCGATGGTTAAAACAATATTACTTCTTATTAATTGGAACATGGAGTGACCACCCAGGATAACAGTGCAACCACAAGTGCTATCATGGCTCTGGCTTTGGTAATTAGCTTTATATGCTTAGTGCCTAGCAACCTTACCTGAAAGATGGACAAGAGGGGGAGCGGTAGGTGCTGGCAGCCCACGTTAACATGGGGTCGTATTCTTGGCTAAGGTACTTCACCCAGGGGGCCACCACCATCGTCTTTAGAAACCTTAGCGGGTTGCTTCGTATTAAGTGTATTTTGTGAAAACCTCATAATAGATCCCTAGCCATTCACCTCGGTAGTGTCTAAGGGTCCGATCAACCTGGGCTAGATGGGATACATGGCTTATGGGTAAAGTTGTACCACCTCTGCAAAGTGTAAAATTGATATATCAGCCATGCTCCCGGTTAAGAGCGACCTGGACTCCTCACATGATAATTGAACTTGAAGATGGAATTAAATTGAGATCCGATGATCTGCCAATAATTTGCTTAAGTGATTTCACTTAAGTGTTTTTGTTATATTCATATTCCTTTGTTTAAATGGGATATTTGGGATTCACACTTATTAGTAAGACAGGTGTGTTAATAAAATGTTGACCAACTAAAAGGCTTACTGCTCAACCTTAGCCTCACCTTGTTATACCTGCATTAATTTTTCCCCCACTTGCTGAGCCCCGACCATAAGTGAGCTCACCCTTGCTTATTTTGATCAGAGGGTGATGCTGGAGACTTTGATGGAGTTTTTGACGACGAGGAATTCTAAGTCTAACGATACGCCGGTCAACTTCCTGTGGAAGATTGCCCAGTTGTTTATTTCCGCTTTACTTTGATGTGATACTTGTTAAAGATACAATGTTTCAGATGATGTAATATCGTATTATACTCTCTTTACGCCTTTATTGCATTGTCTTTTGATATATTACACTTGTGACGTCAACATATGTGTGGAAATGGATCCTGGCACACATATGGTATGCGCTCGGTTCTACCGCCTGGAACCGGGTGTGACACAGACTCAAAACACAATCCGGCAAAGACCTAGAGCACTCGTGGAATGTAGACAACCTAAGAAGTTTTTCTAAGACACCAATTTCCAAGGCCTTCGCGCCTTTGTAACTTTCACAGACATTATTCCAGTTGGGCCTGCACTCTTTTCGTCGTAGGGGGTGAGGTTTTTAACAAGCAGGAGCCATGTAATAAATCACCGCAAAAATCCCCTCAAAAAATAAAAGCGGTACCATGACAGTGGGATGTCGAAAAAGACCACAGAGTCGGTCTTCGGCATTTGACGCTAAAACAGTCACCGCAACGGCCAGCCTCAACAGCCGTTGTGTGCGACAAGCACAGTCTAAGTAGAAGTCGCCTAAGGGTACAACTGGATTAATATAAGTGCGTACCAACACCCAAGGGTGCGAAGTCGTCCGAGAGACGCATATTTTTATTCGAGCAAAAGTCGCCTAAGGGTGAGCCGGATCAGCACAACAAGTGTGTGACAACACCTAAGTGTGCGAAGTCATCCCTGAGACGCATATTTCTATCCATGCAAAAGTCGCCTAAGGGTGCAGCTAGATTCACACAAGAGGCGTATCACAAAATGGCAAAGTCGTCACCTGGATAGAAAATCATACTCTACCAACAGTCGGATCAATATAAACATATTAATGAACCCAAGCGCGCAAAGACGCTTCCATGTGCAGCTTAGCGCATACACCACAATGAAAGACACATCATATTACAATCACAATATGTGCATTGCACATAATAAAATCGCCCACATACAAGTCCCCACAGCCGTCCTTTGGCGAACGGTGGTGAGGATAGCGTTTTCGCTTATTGTCACCAAAGAATGGCGGTGGCAACACTCATTGTTACATTGGCTCTTGTTTCGGAATAAGACCAGCTTCTCGGAAATTAAACAGCATCAACCTCAACTCTTCACCATCAAAAAGGTCCCACAGATCCCCCTCCCCATAGTACGACCCGGCCGCCGGCGCCAGTAAGTCACGACGGGTCCCTTGATCCAGCCACGGTCCGATCCGAAGACGCGACCTCTCCATACCCATTCGACGATGTCTTCTAATACCTTGCAAAGACTCTCCTACCATCCTAACACTTTGTTTCGATACCCCAATCTTTTTTCGCCCTTTCGGTTCACCAGGGGCTACCTCGGTCGAAATCGCCGGTGCTTCAAGGGGGCGACCCTCAATGGAGACTCTGCTGCAGCTACATCTAGTGCTGCAAAATAATCCAAATAATCTTCTGAGGACTCATCTATCCAAGCAAATGGGATCCCCAGCTTTTCACCTCCCGAAGACCACGACCCAACATTAGATTCATCAGACGAGACACTACTAAGAAACACCACATTTCCATCCATCAAAATATCATCATTCGCGTTATCATCAAGTTTTGCTTGCGCAGGCCCAGACGCCGAAACCTCCGCACCATCTGATCTTCAGTATCATACATAAAGCGAACACTATCAGGCTATTTTCTATTACATTCTTGCAACCTACTCAGAAGCATCCGCCGCTACAGGACCCTTAGCGTAGCCTCCTTGGAGCAAGGATTGCTCTTCCGCTCCCACCTCTACCACAGCATCATTCCAGGCCACCGAGCTCTAGAGGCCGGCGAGGTCATCCACCTCTTCTTCCCTCATTGCCTGCGGAGACAGCACAACAACATTTCAGACAACGAACACACACAACACCTTCGCCAAACCCAAACATACCTGTGTCAGCGCTCGGTCGGCCCTCTCTCGGACGACACCGCGGCCGTGAGGGCCCCACATCCTATCGTAAAGTGCCCCCACAGAGCGCTTCAACACGTCATCTTCAATCTGGAACATGCTAGCATCGAAGTCCTCATAGACTCGATCGAAGGCCTCGAAGTGTATGCATCCCTTGCAGGACAAGGAATTCACAGCCCCTTCATAGGTCACAAGAGACGCATAGGACATGAGGCCTATCATAATGGACAGGAGCGACTCTAGCTCATCCTGCAGCCATGCCAAGAAGCGGGTCCCCACCTCCTCCCCTGATTTGTCGAAGGGGGCTGTTCGCGCGCCAAGGTCACGGTACGCATCCATGAAAAGCATGTGCGCCCGGTCCACCCTAGCACAGGTGGCAGACTTTGTCCTCTCGCAGTGGTCACGCTTATTCTTCAACTCCAGCTCCAAGTCGGCAACACGCTCGCGGGTAGCCTGGGCCTCTGTGCGGGCGTTCTCCGCATCCTCTTTTTCATCATTAAGTCGGCGGCCGAGGTCCTCTTTTTCCTTCTCCAACGCCATCACTTTCTCGAGAAAGTTTTGACTCCTATTTTCGGCCGCCGACTTATCCATGATCGCCTCAGTATGCTGCGTCCGAAAAACTCAGTAAAACTAAAAAAACTCACATATCACAGTTGTTGTGCGACGGACGCGGCTACACTAGCAGCGGCGGCAGCCGAGGCAAGTTCGCCTCCACCTTCAGCAACGATGCAAAATTTTGACCACGGGGCCAGCGAGGTCCCTGTGTCGCCCTTCGCTGCACCCATCAGGTCGGCGGGCAAAGTAGACGGTACCACCGCCAGCTGCCCAGCCTCCACCCCTACATCAAAGCCAAGTTAGAAAATATGGAATCACATGGCTAAGAAGAATTAAGTTTAACTCACCAGGAGGCGGTAGCCTAGTCTGGGCATCAAACATGGTGACTCTACCCACCAGGTAGTCGTTCATCGACAACTCCAGACTTATAACACCCCTGGTGTTACCAGAACTAAAACTTGAGCATGGCATCATATGCATTGACATGTCATTATGTTTGTTACACCTAGAATGCATTCACTAGGCTAAAACTTCAACACAAGTTGTGATGTGGTGATTTGAAGTGTTCTTAACCCTAGAATAGGATGCTTAACCCTGGGTTTGGGGTATAGGGGTGAATGTGAGGCCCAAAATGAGTATTACCTCAAAAGTTATTGGAAATGTTCACAAGAGATTAAGTTTGATGAATTTGAGTGGCACAAAAACCCTAGAGTGCTCAAAACCCTAAAGAGAACCCTAAAAACCCTAATTTGTGCCTATATGGTGATTTTAATTTCTAGGCACTTTTGGACCAAAGTGTGTATATCAAAGTGGTAGAATATCAAAAACCAAACAACTTTTACATTGGAGGATTTTCAAGTAATGTGGAACAAATTGGAGTTAATTGCAAAAAGCCACAAGGACACCCATATGGCTAACTCTGAAATCAGTGTGATTGAGCTGACTTTGGAACCTTGTATTTCTTAATCCATGAAGATTTTGCCCCAAATCATTACAATAAACTTGTAGATCTATGTTAGGGGTACAAGTTTGATTAAGAGACTAAGCATTGGTGCTGTACAAAAATTGGAGAAAAATGGACTAAAAGTCAGGCTGTCAGTCGTATCAGGTGTTAGGGTTTGACTGGCAGTGAACTCGGATGAACTTTAGAGGCTGAATTCTGTATAATTCGGTGAGAATTCAATCAAGGTCTTTATAACAAAATCCAACCTGGTTTATAGAGCAACAACTTTGGTGCAGATGGATCGGTAGCTCTCCACATGAAAAATGGAGAATGAAGCTTCTCAATCTGCTCTGTCAGGCGCAATAAAAGGAATTCACATGCCCGGCGGCGCACGAATACCTACGTAAAGGGAAAGATCTCACGCAGGGGATGAAGTCGAGGCACTGTTACTGCCCAGTCGCCGTACCCACTTGCTCAGCGATGTGGCCAGACAGTCATCGCCATGGAGATCGCCATTCACCGCGATTGTGCCACGCCGTAGTCCTTTCACCATGTACCCGAAGCCGTGGCAAGCTAAGAGTTACCACCCTTGAGTCATAGTGCCGTTGAACGCCACGACGAGCTCACCAGTGCAACATCCTATCACCACCATGATCCAAATCTCCTTCAAATTCAGGACAACCGTGGCTAGCTGCTATAAATTGAGTGCACAGCCAGCTCCGTTAGCCTATCACGAACCCAGAGCACCCACTCCCACATTCGATTAGCCACTATAGCGCCCTAATTTAGTTCTTCTCCCAAATCGGTCGTCCATGCCACTGTGTGACGCCGCACCGTGGCCAGCCATCTCTAGTTCTGCTCTCGCCCTCCTTATCCGTGTTTCAGCACTCTTGCATGCTTGTGATGCTTATCGGCTCAACCAATTGAGCTAGACCGTGCTTAATCGTCGGGAACACCTCGGTTCGTCCTTGGTGTTCGCCGTCATCATGGGTAGGAGAATCTAGGGCTAGATTAGTTCAATTAGGGCATGGACTAGACTCGCCTAGGCTCGAGGATGGTGATCCGATGCTTAGTTCCGGTGGTCGTCATCGTTAAGGATGGATTCCGGTGAAGAGATAGCCGCCGCCAGGGACTTACCCAGTGAAGAAATAGAAGTCTAGGGGTCTTAGTGCAAATGTTAGTGAGACAAAGGAATAGTGCCAGGGACACTTTTCCGGTTATTCAAATCACCGAGGGTCTCTGTGCAAGTTTGCCAACGCAGGCGCACGTGGGCACGGGTTTTCCCTGTTCGTGGGCCAGATCAGGCTAGAATCAGCCCAGTACTATTCATTCCTTTTCTTTTTTCTACTAGACTTGGAAAATTATAGGAAATTCTAGAAAAATGGTAGAATTATAAGACCAATTTTGCTAAACTCCTAAATTCATCTAGTATTTAATAAAAATAGTTCCAAGATTTTTAGTCCAAACCTGGAATTATTTGGCATTTAAAGATACCTAAACTTAGCCTTTTAGAATTTTAGAATTAGGTTGGTAAGCTCCAAAAATAATAAAACTTTTTGGGTAAGCTTAATTTGATGATTAATGCCCTTGGGTAAAGTTTGGCATGCTTTGGACATTATTTGGTCCCAAACCCAAAACCCTAGCTCCCTAGGGTATAATTGCTTAACCCTAATAGAATACTAACTCAGGAAACCCTAGTGACTTAGGTGCACCTGAAGGAAAGTTGTATTCAAGATACAACTTAGTGTGTTTCTATTACAACCGCATATTCATAGCATCACATAAACATTCATGTATATGTATTGTTATGTATAGAAAACAAAGAAGAAGTGGTAGTCGAAGAAGAAGTTGGCCCGCAAGCTGAAATTTCACCTGTCGAGAATGTTGGGGGCCTTCGGCTCCCGAAGGTCCTCAAAAACATAGTTTGACAATGTTTTCCGAGTGTAATATGTGAACAGGCACCTTCGGAGTCAGGTCGCGGATATACAAGGGCAGGGTTAAGACGAAGCTTTACTGGAACGAAAAACGATCATGACGAAGGATAAGACGATCACGAAGTTATGTGCAGAAAAGCTTCGGCGTAACGATAGAAAAGAGGAACCGACTTAAAGATGAAAAGCCAAATTGGACCTTGAAGAATTACTATAGAGTTATTGATAAATGTAAGGGGTATCAATGTAATCTTACAAGGGCTGCGTCCCGTGGCTATAAATAGGTGAACAGTACTCCCGTACTGTTCATGCTGACTTGATATATGTTTTTTCACATCACATTTGTACCCTTACTTTACATCGATCTGAAGGTACATTTGTAATTCTGTTTTATGAATTTAATGATGGAAAGACATTTAATAATAATACTGGTATTGGTACCCACATATTATATATGAATGTTATGTTTTACTATTTGTCGGCTCTATGAAGATCTTTCCTTTGGTAACCTTCGTCCGAGATTCATTATATCCGAAGGGATATACAGTTTCTAAGGACGAAGGAGTTTAGCATTTAACACTTTTATGTTGTCTTGTTCTTGATTCATAGCATTTGAGAACATGCCCCCAACATTGGCGCCCACCTCCGGTGAACTCACCTCCACTTTTTGAGTTTTGAAAACCTTCGGCAAGCATCACCTTCGTCATGCCGCCGAAAAAAGCTTCAGCGACAGGGGCTGCCACTCTGTAGCCGCTGGACCCCAATCAGGATGTCGTTTCTCTTAGGGAGGCCCGAAGCCAGAAGAGGAAAGCCACCAGTCCAACGCCTCTGGAAGACGACTTGGACCAAGAAATCCAAAAAATGGAGGTGCTCCATCAACAAGTCCAACGGAAGAAGGAGAAGATGGCTCGTCTAGCTGGTCTTCAAAGGCAGATAGATGAAGCCTCTGAAGAGCTTCGTCACCTCGCTCAAGATGACCAGAATCAAAGGCCCCCGCGCAGAGAGCTTCATCAAGAGGGTTTCTACAACGAGGACGACTAGTATGAAGATTTCCATCATGGAAATTTTGCTTTTGATGATACTTCTCCTCTGTCAACAGAACTGCAGGCTACACCTTGGCCACAGTCTTATAAGCCACCTCAGCTCCCCATGTACGACGGTCATTCAGACCCAAAGCAATTTTTGATGAGCTATGAGGCAACTATATCTTCGTATAGTGGCAACACAGCGGTCATGGCAAAGTCCTTTATCATGGCTGTCAGGAGCGTGGCACAAACCTGGTATTCTTCCCTTAGGCCAGGAACAATCACTTCATGGCAAAAGCTGAAGGATATGTTGATAACCAGCTTCCAAGGCTTTCAGACGAAGCCGGTCACTGCTCAAGCTTTATTCCAGTGCACCCAGGATCACGAAGAGTACCTTTAGGCATATGTCCGAAGGTTCCTACGTCTGAGGGCACAGGCACCAACAGTGCCCAATGAAATTGTCATTGAGGCCATGATCAAGGGGCTTCGGCCAGGACCTTCAGCTCAGTACTTTGCCAGGAAGCCTCCTCAAACTTTGGAGAAGCTGCTCCAGAAGATGGACGAGTATATTCGAGCTGACAATGATTTTCGCCAAAGAAGGGAGGAAGCCCTCAGGTTCTCTGAGATGACCAGGGGCTTCGGAGGAAGGTTTTATTCGAGGCATGTCAGGTCAATTCACAATTCTACTCAAAACGATGACAAAGGGAGTCACCAGCAAAGGCCACAGTGTTCCTCGCAAGCTTCGGGGCAACAGCAAAGCTCTTTTCGGCCGCCAGCGCCAAGAGGTAGAGGCGTTAGGGGCTTCGGAGGAAGATTTGGAGATCAACCAAGAAAAATTTACTGCTTATTCTGCGGTAAAGGCAAGGGCCATACCACCAGAATGTGCCATATTACCATTCAAAAGCAAAAGGAGCTAGCAGAGGCTGCAGTGCAACAGAGTCAGCCGAAGCAGGTTATGCATACTGCTTCGTACCATTCGCCTTACATTCCAGAATTTGTAGGCAATCACCCTGCAGCCTCTGTTGCTTCGGCAAGCCAACCCCAAGCTTCCTGGCAACAGCTTCCACCGCCACCACCAATGCAACGAGCTCCGCAGCCAGAAGGGAGCCAACACTCTCACCCCCAGAGGGACTTCAGAGAAGAATCTGAAGCTCGCACAGTCAATAGCACTGTGCCAGAGTCGAAGCACATTTACTGACAAAATATCCTACCTCGTCACCAGCTTTTTGCACTATTCGCGTTCAGTTTTACTTTCTTCGTAGTAAAGAACAATTATGGGAAGTTTAAGTGTTTTTGTCGTTTTTCAGGTTCTTGTAACAGTTTAGCTTATTATCATAATGAAAATATATCTTCTTCATCAGTTTGAATTGCCGAAGCATAAGAATCTATGGTGGCACAGAGAACCTTCGAATTATCAAAAATTGTTCTAAGGAACGCAGTGCAATTTCTTCAAAATAGTAAAAAAGTCGTTCTTAAGAGAGCGCAGTGTAAGTTTTCTGCTCAAAAGTCGTTCCGAAGGGAATGCAGAGCTTACAGCGAAAAATAAACGCCGATTCCGCTGAAAGTAAAAGGCGAAGAAGCTCCTAAGGGAGGCTTACAGCGAAAAATAAATGTTGATTCCGCTGAAAGTAAAAGGCGAAGAAGCTCCTAAGGGAGGCTTACAGCGAAAAGTCAGCGCTGAGATAAAAAGATTATGTGCACCATTATACAGATGTGTGTATCTTTAGCATAAATATCATTTTGCATAGCATAACATCATCCCACCATTTTGCATAACATAAGCATCATACATCATATTGCATGAAAAATGAGAAGGCGACACAGTATTAATCTTCGAAGAATGTTTTGAAGAATGTATTAAGAAGAAGTATAGCTTCGTGAGAGAGGCAACATAAAACTCTTTTATAACTTCGAAGAATGTTTCCGCGAAGCTTGGATATTCTTCATCAAGAGAAAGTATGAAAATTATTATGATACATAAAAGATTTTTCTTCACGAAGCATGAAAAGAAGGGAAGGTGTTTTTTCGCCGAAGGCTCAAAAGCGGTATGTATGTAAAATTTCATGCATCATAAAGAATTGAACCATAACTAGATTATATATTACATTCAAAGTTGCAAAGTTTTACACATGTCATGTTCCAAGTATTTTTTACATTAACACTTAATCTTCCCTAAGAACTACTTCTGCAGCTTCGTTTAATAGCTGATTGACAACTTTGTCCATTATGGCTTCGGCCATTTGTCTAATTTCGTCGTCCCCCTTCGGGGGGGTCCGGAGCTGACCCAACAGATTCTGAGGGAGGAGAGGATACGACTATATTACTATTACAGAATCACGAACAAAGTTTAAAATCAAAAATCACAACAGAATAAAAACCACTAACTAATACCTATTTGCCCTTCGGGCCCTGTGCCCTCTTCAGCAGCCTCTGCTACTTTTCTAGCATCATGGATGCCTCTTTCGCTTCTCTGAATAATTTCTTGAGCCATTTCTCGACCGCCATTGTCCCAAATGTCTGTGAAAAATTTTCCACCGACCTGGCTTGCTTCGGCTGAAGGGTCTTTAATATCTTCAGAGGATAAAGCAGTTCCAGACTGTGCTAAAGATTTCACATGTTCGCATCCTTTCTTTTCCAAAATAGTAGCAATTCCTCTGGCGCCTGAAAAAGCACAAATGTCCCCGCGGCTATTCAAGATCTCCTCGAAGGCCTCAGCTTCGCGACTGATCCATTCAATCGGGCCTTCTGGATTCCCTCTTGTAAAATTTTCTTCACTGGAAAATGCGCCGACGCTGGCGAAGCTGGATTTTATCTTTCTAACACACTCTATGGATTTATCATAACACCTTTTCTTCGAAGCACGAAGTTCTTCGACATTTATTTCCAAATGATTTGCCCATTGATCACTTAATTCTCGTTTTGTTCTTCAAGAATGTGTTCTTCCTTAGCTCGGGCTAGTTGTTTCCGAAGATCTTCGATTTCGCGCTTCTGAGCTTCGGCTTGAGTTTTAGACTTAGCTTCGTCTTCCTTCATTTTTTCCACCAACGTAATCAGAATTTTGTCCTTCTCCAAGGCTTCGTTTCTTAGCCTGATAACCTCTGTTCGAAGGTTGTTAAGAGCAATGGTGCAGCTCTCATCTTTGGCATTCTTTTGTGCCCTTAAGGCATTGCTAAGTATTAAGCCCTATTCAAAAGAATGAATGAGTTAACATAAGAACAAAAGACTAATTCAAAATTCATAAACTTCAAAATTCACAATTTTTGTACCTTTAGACTATTGTATGCCAGGCTATCCGCAAGATCGTCCTTCGTCATGGCGCAAAGGCCAGCTTCGAGTTTCGGGAACCCCATGCTTCTAGCCATTTCCCGGCAGATGGATAATTCTTTATTGTCTGGGAGACAGTATAGGAAATCATCTTCGTTTGTCCCATTGAACACTACGGCCCCCCTCGGATACTTCAGTTCTCGGGCATAGTGATTGGCTTCAAAAATCTCTTCTTCAGATAGCTTCTTCCCCGAAGCATGTCGCACAATATAATCACGTATTCTGGAAGATGCTTCGGGGGTGGCAGTGTCGATTTCCTCAATCAAAATTGGCTCTGTTGTTTTTGTTTTTTCAGTTGTTTTTGTTTTTTCAGCTTCTAAACTTGCCTCTAACATTTTTGTTTCTTCGGATTCCAACGGTTGTATCTTGGTGGGCTCTGAAGGCCCAGCTTCAGTTTCAAATTGTTGCCTTGAAGTTTCAGCAACAAAAGCCTCTGTAGGCACTTCAGAAGTTTCAATAGTTTTCTTTGGAGTTATGCTTGAAGATTTGATTGTCTCCAAAACATCCAGCACATTAACCATCCTTTTTCTTTTCGGGGTCGCTGCTGGCCCCTTTTGGCTTTTAGCTGCCTCAACTTTTGATGAAGGACCTAAAATGTCCAATGTTTTTCCTTCTTCAGTTCTCGGTTCTTCGGTTTTCTCTATTGCTGGTGCTTCGGCCATTTCTCCGGATTTTGGCACTGGAGTTGGTTCTCTGGCTTCGGTGGCCGAAGAAGCCTCACCAATAAACTCAGGCACTGTGGCCGGCTCAATACAGCGTGGAGGATGTGTGAGCACTTTTACCTTCTTCCTCTTCGGAGCTGGTTCCCTAGCAGCAGCCGAGGCAATTTCCTTTGCAGGAGAAGTATTTTTCCTTTTTTGGCCTCGTATTGGATAATGGTAGTCGGGGTAGATAAACCCAATTGCATCAAATACTCGGTTGAGTCTCTTCTTCTTTCGGCCTCCGAAAGCCGCTAACAATGCAGTATTTTCGGCCTTTGAGTATGCCCCAAGCAATTCATCACTTACATTCTCAATGCTTTTTAGCCAATCATCATCTGGTTCAACGAATTTATCTCCATACTTGAATGTATATTTCAGCCTGATTAGCCCACCCTCGTCAGCTTCTTTAACAGTCTCCTTCGGCATTTCCCAGTTATCTGCAAGTGGCCACACTCTAAAGGCAACGTGCTCTTGCATTAAGTCCCTGGTCCCAATAAAAGAGCAAACTACGCCGAAGGCTCTCTGACATTTTTCAGCTGCTTCGTCCATTTCTACCTTCGGTTTCCGGAGTCCGAAGCGCTGCCAGATAGGGCGCATGATGATATCTTTAATATCTTCTCGAACCTTCAAATCGTTCTTCACATAGAACCATTCCTTCATCCATTCCCCGGGCCATCTCTTCTGAAAAGTTGGCACGGGACAACTTGACCCAGAGCGGGCGCCGAAGCTATAACAACCAAAATTATTATGATATTGCTCCTTACCCCAGGGCTTCGTCTCATATACTAGCTCGTGCATATTGCAAAAGCTTTTTGCACTTGGCTTCAGGCCCTGGCTCCTCACGGCCCAGACGAAGACTCCCAATCTTATCACTGCTTCAGGGGTAAGTTGATGAAGGTAAACCTGGTATATTTTCAGAACTTCTACCACAAATCTGCTTAGAGGGAATCGTAGCCCAGCTTTAAAAAAGCTTCGGAAGATCACAACTTCATTATCTTCGGGAGTCGGCGTAGTTTTTTCTCCGTCATCTGCCCTCACAATGGATATATCTCGGAAATATCTCCCCCTCATATTTTCAAGGTGACTCTGCTTTATAGTTGATTTTCCGAAATTTGAGTGACTAGGCCGCCACGGGCGATCTTCGGAATCCTCCCCACCACTATCCACATCATAACTATCACTGTCGCCAGTATCTTCAGATAAACCCTCCAAAGTCTCCTTGACAATCTTCTCCGTATTGGTCTTCGACATTGATTCAAGAAAACCCAGGTGCATTTCCTCAGAAAGACTTAGCTTCGAAGCACCAGCAGCTTTCTTATCCTCAGACATCTTCGCGAATGCTGGCAAACCAGACTTGAAATCGAAGCTTAAAAACTTAAAACCAAGCAAATGCTGTCGCGTGCAGGCTGAAAAGTTGGGTGAGTAAAGAGCAGATGGCAAGAAAGTGTGCCAAATAAACTCGTGGTGAGCTCGTATTTATACACCCAGTATGTCGACAACTGGAGGGCCCAGCTTGTCAATGACTGATGCTATTCTAGCAAAAGGAAGGTGTTTTTTCGGACCTTCGGCATAAAGCCTTCGTCCATTTCGCAATATGAATTTATCATTACAGTAAATTAATATTGCGAGGGGCTACTGTTGGGGGCCTTCGGCTCCCGAAGGTCCTCAAAAACATAGTTTGACAATGTTTTCCGAGTGTAATATGTGAACAGGCACCTTCGGAGTTAGGTCGCGGATATACAAGGGCAGGGTTAAGACGAAGCTTGACTGGAACGAAAAACGATCATGACGAAGGATAAGACGATCACGAAGTTATGTGCAGAAAAGCTTCGGCGTAACGACAGAAAAGAGGAACCGACTTAAAGATGAAAAGCCAAATTGGACCTTGAAGAATTACTATAGAGTTATTAATAAATGTAAGGGGTATCAATGTAATTTTACAAGGGCTGCGTCCCGTGGCTATAAATAGGTGAACAGTACTCCCGTACTGTTCACGCTGACTTGATATATGTTTTTCACATCACGTTTGTACCCTTACTTTACATCGATCTGAAGGTACATTTGTAATTCTGTTTTATGAATTTAATGATGGAAATACATTAATAATAATACTGGTATTGGTACCCACATATTATATATGAATGTTATGTTTTACTATTTGTCGGCTCTACGAAGATCTTTCCTTTGGTAACCTTCGTCCGAGATTCATTATATCCGAAGGGATATACAGTTTCTAAGGACGAAGGAGTTTAGCATTTAACACTTTTATGTTGTCTTGTTCTTGATTCATAGCATTTGAGAACAAGCCCCCAACAGAGAACAACTTCTATTTTGACATATGTGGGATAGACCCAGAGCCTCCTACAACACATGGCAAGCCCCGGTGCATTTACCCCTTTCCTTGTTGTTTTAAACTCTTTATCACTTGCGATGATGCATTAGGTGATAAGAGTTGTGTGCTAAACAATTGCTGCATTTCCTTCCTTGGAACTGATTACCATTCCTTGATACCTGTTTTACTTAAAAAGTTTTCTGATGCTTAGCTTTGCTATAGAAAACAAAATGTTTTGTTTTAAACAAAGATGATGCTTCATATGGGATGGGAATCTTTCAAAGAAAAGACTTGTTGGGGAATCCATCATGGCCATGATGGGTTCAACATCTGAAAAGATGTACCTCTATCAGGTACCAAATTTTGGGTTATAAATGATAAAGACGAGACCGGGCGGGTGACTTGCACGAGAAGGAAGTCTTGGTGTAGTGTCTCCGTCTTAGTCGATTAAGGACCGTGTCGATGTAGGCTTGATGATCAAGGACCTTTTAACTAGCCACATGCCTCGTCATGGGTAAGCTTTGCCTTGGTCGGACCAATACCAGAAAGGCCACCATGCAATGGGAGTGGAGAGATGGCAAGAGTAGCATGTACCCTCCGTGGCAAGAGGCTGGACGGTGGTGTATCTATGCTCTCGGTTGGAGTGAACCCGTTCTGGTCTTCAGAAACCCAGTGGCGAGTTGACATATGCAAGGGTTAAGTGCTACATATGTCGTGTGGTTGGAGATCTCCAGCTGGGTATTAATCGATTCGGATCGATGTTACTTCTTGGACTTGAAGACTTGGTCACTGACTTACATATAGCAATCCAGTGAACTCAAGGGGTGATAAAAGATGGCTAGTGTAGGCTAAGTGTCTCAACTAGGGTAGAAAGAACTCTAGATACAGGTAATGACTTAACCTGATAATAAACTGAATTTTTAAGAATCCACTGTTAGTAAGCATTTCTGCAAACAGAGTCTTGGATTCTTGATCAGCCTTACCTTGAATCCCACAAGCTAGCATATCCTTGAGAAGTCTTTTTCCTTTGTCGGGTAAGACTTGCGAAAGTATACTCCGTACTTAGGGTTTTTGAATCCATGTTGTTGTAGGTGATGCAACAGCCGAGTTTTGCTATTTCTGCTCGAAGGTGGTGCCAAAGGAGGAGGCAAATCAATAAACTTGTTGGTGGGAGGATGTTTTACCTCCCTGTTATGTAATAATATGTTATGCACTCAGACACCCAGTATTGTAATAAATACTCTCTCTATATTTTATGAATGTAAATTGTGTTATTGTAATCCTTCTGCTTATTCTTACTCCGATTATGTGTGTAATGTCTGCGTGATGGTTGAAGCGCTCTTGGGAGACAAGATGATGATACAGATAACCGAACTTGTCGAGCGATTATTCACACCTACATGGTTCTCTGAGGTCCTTAGGACAAGGACATCCATAGGTGGGCCTAATACCTTGGGAGGTTCTTGTTGGTCCTTGTTCTCAGATGCTATACATCAAGAACAAAGCAACACAATCGTTAATAATTAAGGACCTTCGTCCTTCGAAGCATTGTTTCCTTTTGGATATAATGATCTTCAGACGAAGGTCGTGAAGGATGTACCTTCATCATTTCAGCGTACAAGTATAAATATAAATAAGAATACGAAAGAATATTAAAGCATAGATGATAATGATCATAGCTTCATAATTTATATTTATTTGTATCCATATACAAGAAATAACATTGATTATATTCATGATACAATGGTACCTTCGGTTTGTCGAAAGGTGAGAATGCGAAGCTGACGCAAGAGAGAGAGAATACAATCCAGCGTGAACAGTACGGTGTTACTGTTCATCTATTTATAGGCATGGGACGTAGCCTGGATAAGATTACATTCATGTCCTTGACATCTACTCTTAATCATAATGTAAACTATCAAGGACTAAGTAGTCTTTTCTCCCTTAGGTCGGTTTCGTCCTCCGTCTTTGTTAATACCTCAAGCCGAAGCTCCTTTAGTCGTAGCTTCGGTCTCCTTTAGTCGTAGCTTCGGTGTCCATCCATGCCTTTGGGCCGTATCTTTATATCACACGCCTTTATCCCAAAGCCGAAGCTTCCTGTAATAGACTATGTCATACTGAAAACATATGGTTAGTCATGTTTTTGAGGACCTTCGGAAGAGGAAGGCCCCCAACAGTAGCCCCTCGCAGTGGTAGTTTCACTCAGATTGCGGGAGGGAAGAAGGGCTATAGAAATCAGTTCAGAAAAGGACTGATTGATAGACTTAATTTTACGGAGAAGAAAGGAATATTCACAGCATTCATCACTTCTATATTTTACTATGATTTTTCGAGCGTGTATAGAGCCTATCTAGCTCTATTTCCTAGTTTCTCCTTTAAGTTGTGAGGATTGAGTTTGCTTTGATTCTGGTTCAGGGCAAGGGCTACTTTCTTGAGTTCATATAAGCATGGATCTAATCTTACCTGGATTGGTTATCGAGATGAGAAGACTGGCACATTTGCTTTTGTATTTAACAAATTCAGACTACGACGTGAACGAAGGCCTTTAGCCAAAGGTCTGAAAAAACGCCTTCCCTTTGCTAGAATAGAGAAAGTCAATGACATGTAGGGCCCACCAAGTTGCAATGCGCTGGGCATATAAATAGGAACCCGCATTGATAGCATTTGATGTGCCATCACAATCGCTTGCGCTATTTTCTCAAGCTTGGATTTTCCTGTTGTGTTAGATTTTGATTGATTTGTGAGCTTCGGCATTTGAACAAGTGCATACTAGATGGCTGAAGAGAAGAAGGTTGTTGACCCTGCTCTAGCTAGGTTTTACGAGGCTATGGAAAAGACAAACATAGAAAAGATTACTAATGAAATGTTAGCTGGGTTGTCTGAAGATTCTGGTGATAGCGGAAGCTTTGATGTGGACAGTGAGAACAAAGATACCGAGGATCGGCCTTGGTGGCTAAGTCACACTATCTTGAGAAAGTCATCCATCAAACATAGCCAGATTGATGCTATGAAAGGGAGATATTTCCGTGATATATCTATTGTGAGAGCTGGAGGGGACAGCGCCACCCTGTGCCCGTGGTAGATGAAGTGGTTATTTATAGGAGCTTCATGAAGGCAGGGCTTCGGTTTCCATTAAGTAAATTTCTGGTTGAAGTGCTAAATACCTTTGAGATTTTTCTTCATCAGATTACCCCTGAAGCCATCATCAGGATGGGGGTTTTATTTAGGCCGTGAGGAGCCAAGGACTAGAGCCGAGTGCAAAATGCTTCTGCAACATGCACGAGATGTTGTATGAGACGAAGGCTACTGGCAAGGAGCAGTATCATAATAACTTTGGTTGTTATGGCTTCATGCCCTAGGCCAATGTAAGCTATCCGGTTCTAACGTTTCAGAAGAGGTCGCCAGGAGCCTGGATGGAAGAATGGTTTTATGTAAAGAACAATTTGGTTGAGAGGGAAGATATAAGGGGGATTATTCAACACCCTATTTGGTCTTGCTTCGGCATCAGAAGGCCAACCATTGCTCTTGGGAATGAAATAGAAACATGTCAGAGAACTTTTAACACTGTGTGCACTTTTATTGGCACGAGAGACTTGGTGCAAGAGCACATTGCCTACAGAGTATGGCCTCTTGTGAGTGACTGGGAGATGCCAAAGGAAGATGTTGCCAGGTCCAGTCAAGGCAGCTTGGTTTTCCTGAAATATATCTTCAGATACAGAGATCAGTTTGATGAGCTAAATGATGACTGGCTGAATTGTGTTGAGGCAACTAGCGACGAGCTTCTTGGGGCCTACATGAGGGCCGAAGATGATGCCATGACCGCAGCCTTCGGAGGACGAGCTAAGAAAAAGGTTAAACAGAGTTTTTGACGTTATTGGTTTCGTATACCCAAATTACAGCTATCCCTCGCGAAAACAGGGAAAGAAAAGGAAGTTGCTACTTCGGCAATCTCTACTGTGCCGAAGGGTAAGAAAATTAAGGTTTTGACACACCGGCCTAGATTCATTGAAACGGTCAGGGTGTCGAAGCTTGGTGAGGGGACATCTTCCACTGCTGATCTAAGATACCTCACTATTGTCGGTTCCAAGGAAGAATCAGCTGAAGTGTCGGAAGTAATAGGGCAGGAGAAGACCGAATCGGTCGGAGCGCCGAAGCATCCTGCCAAGGCCAAAGAAAAAGCGGCCGAAGAGCCAGAGCTAGGAGAATCGGCAGGATTACAAAAAATCCTGAGCCTGCCACAAAAGCCGGAGTTGCCAAA
Organism: Zea luxurians; assembly: GCA_029449295.1. NCBI lineage: Eukaryota > Viridiplantae > Streptophyta > Magnoliopsida > Poales > Poaceae > Zea > Zea luxurians. The sequence continues at coordinate 72,268,863 of JAOPSE010000012.1, forward strand.
GGCGCCCAGTGCTCCTGCAATAACTCCCTAGAAGAGGATGGCTAGCATACTAGACGCTGTCTTGGAGTCGACAAAGGTGTCAACTCCTGCTCCTGTAAAGGAGACTACCAAAGCTGCTACAGCTCGTGTTGAAGCCAAAGTTGGGCCCTCAGTGCCCATTGAAACAGAGCATGTTGGAACTGGACTGAGTTTTGAACAAGGACCTTCGAACATCGGTCTGGTGCTAGAGAAAGAAGACACGCCCGAAAAGATTAAATCTCCTAATCCTGAAGCGTCTATTGAAGAGCTTGACTTTATTATTCGACATGCTTTGGGTAAAAAGTTATCGGAAGATGAAATTGCGGAAGGCAAACACTATTCCCGGAAACTAAATTACCCGAAAGGGGCCTTGGTGTACAATGGCACCAACGAAGATGACTTTTTATAATGTATCCCGGACCACAAGGAAATATCTGTTTGTCGGGAGATGGCAAAAAACATAGGATTTCCGAAGCTTGAAGTTGGCCTTTCTGCTATGTCGAAGGATGACCTCGCAGACAGCCTTGCGTACAATAGTTTGAAGGTACAGAAGTTATGGACTTATAAGCACATTATTTTTGCATACAATTATTCTTGTGTTGATCCTTTGTCTCCCCCTTTTTGTAGGGCTTAATTCTGAGCAACTCTTTGAGAGCACAGAAGAATGCTGAGGATGAAAGCTGACGAATAGCCCTTGGTAACCTTCGTTCGGAGGTTATCAAACTAAGGAATGAAGCCGCAGAGGAGGACAAAATTCTGCTTTCCTTGGTAAACAAGGTAAAGATTAGTGAAGCCAATCTTGCTGCACAATCTGAAGCTCATAGAGCTGAAGTTAAAGATTTAAAGAAAAAGCTTGTAGAAAAGAATGAGGATTTTGAAGTCGCCAAAGCAAAACAAGAACTAAGTGAACGGACTAGCACAAGACTACAAAAGAATGTAGATGAGCTTCAGGAATCGAAGGAGAGGTACTACGAAAAATCCTTGGATTGTGCTAAAAAGCTAAAAGATAGTTTTGCAAAGGTGGGTGCCTACTCATCTGATCAGAAATTTATCAGAGGCGATCCCGAAGGAATCATCGAGTGGATCAGCGAAGAAGCTGAAGCCTTTGATGAGATACTTAGCGATCATGGTGATTTTTGTACCTTCGCCAGTGCTAAAGGGGTTGCAGCAATTTTAGAAAAATCTGGCTGTGAACATGTTAAAGCTGCAACCCAGACGGAGGTCGTCTTCTCTGTAGAAAACACAAAGGATCCTTCGGCTGAGGCTACTTTGATGGGCGGGAAATTCTACTCCAACATTTGGATGAGGGGCGGTCGAGAGTTAGACGACGAAGCTATAAAGAAGAATGAGAAAGAATCCCACGAATCCCGAGAAGAAGCCAAGCAAGCTGAAGAAGCTGCCGAGCGTGCAAGGCACATAGGTATTTTAATTGTTTCGCTGGTTCAGCATTTTTATGGCTTCGGACTCACAAATTACTTTTGTTGTAGCTGAACTTTCGCTGCCACCTGAGCCCTATGATCCCGAAGCTGATCCAACCATGAAGGCGACACTAGAAACTATAAGAATTGCTGAAGAAGCTGTTGATGAAGCTGTCAACAAACTTCTGAACGAAGCTGCTGAGAAAATTTTGAAGGAAGACTAGACTTTTGTGTAGCTAAGAAATCTAACATTTGTGTGATGTAATATTCATATGAGTTAAACATTGTATATTTATGTGTATATTAATGTAATATATTTCTTTGCGATGCATGAAATTTGCGTACATACCATTTTTAAGCCTTCGACGAAAAAACACCTTTTCTTCTTTTCATGCTTTGTAAAGAAAAAGCCCTTCTATAGCACAACTGTTGCATGATATTGTTGTCGACAAAAATTTTCCTGGCGTATAATATTGTAATTGCCGAAGGGTTACTTTGTGCTCTGGCACATTGTTTCATTCATCATATATTTTGAAAGAAACAACTTTCCTTCTGCTCAATTTTGCTGCTGATGTGACATGATATATGATGTAATGCTATGCTGAATGATGCGATGATATGATGCAACATGATGTTTATGCCAAAGATGTCTGCCCACTTGGAAACAATCTGACTGCATCCCCTTAGGGACGTCTTTTCGGTCTTTTCACCTTATATCTCGATGACATTTAAGCTCTGCATCCCCTTAGGAACGACTTTGGAGCTTCTTCACCATCTATTTCGGTGGCATTTAAGCTCTGCATCCCTTAGGTACGACTTTGGAGCTTCTCCACCTTCTATTTTGGTGGTATATAAGCTCTGCATCCCCTTAGGGATAACTTTGGAGCTTCTTCACCTTCTATTTCGGTGGTATTTAAGCTCTGCATCCCCTTAGGGACGACTTTGGAGCTTCTTCACCATCTATTTCGGTGGTATTTTGGCTCTGCATTCCCTTGGGAACGACTTTTGAGCTTCGGAACTTACTCTGCGCTCCCTTAGGAACAACTTTTGTAGCTTCGGAACTTACTCGACGCTCCCTTAGGAACGACTTTTGTAGCTTCGGAACTTACTCCGCTCCCTTAGGAACGACTTTTGTAACTTCAGAATTTTGTTAAGAGGATGCATCCCACTCGATGATATGAGTATAATATTATTACATCAAATTGGAATTTAATCCTTCGTGAATTGGTTTTCATACAAAAAAATAAAATGGCAGAAAAAACAAAGATACACCAGGGGTAGGATACTACTTTTAGAAGATGTGCTTGGATTCGGGCACAGTGCTATTGACTGTGCGAGCTTCGGACTCCTCCCGAAAATCGTGTTGCTGCTGAGCGTGTTGGTGCCCTTCTAGCTGCTGGCCTCGGGCTAGAGTAGGTGCTAGCGGTGGTGGTGGTGGGAGTTGGGCCCAAGAAGCCTGAGAATGGCTTGCTGAAGCGACAGAGGACATAGGCTATTGATTACCTACGTACTCTAGGACATAGGGAGAATAGCATGAAGCAGTATGTAGGACCTGCTTCGGCTGATTCTGTCGTGCTTCAGCTTCAGCAATCTCTTTCTGCTTCTGAATTGTGACTTGGCACGTCCTTGTGGTGTGGCCTTTGTCTTCGCAGTAGAACAGACAAAACCGTCTCCTGGGCTGATGTCCGTATCTTCCTCCGAAGCTTCTGCCCCCTCTGCCTCTTGGAGCTAGTGGCCTGAAGGAACTTTGTTGTGGCCCTAACAATTAGGAGTTGTGTTGTTGCCTTTGGGGTTGGCTTCCCCTATCATCACTTGGGCTAGCATTATGGATTGACCTGCCATGCCTGGGGTGGAATCTTCCTCCGAAGCCCCTGGCCATCTCAGAGTATCTGTAAGCTTCTTCCCTTTGTTGCCGGAAATCATTATCAGCTCTAATGTATTCATCCATTTTCTGGAGAAGCTTCTCCAAGGTTTGCGGTGGCTTCGTTGCAAAATATTGCACCGTTGGTCCTGGTCTGAGGCCCTTGATCATGGCCACAATGACAATATTATTGGGCACTGTAGGCGCTTGGGCTCTCAATCGCAGGAACCTTCGAACATACGCCTGGAGGTACTCTTCCTGATCCTGTGTGCACTGGAACAAAGCTTGAGCGGTGACTGGCTTCATTTGAAAACCCTGGAAGCTAGTGACCAGCATGTCTTTTAGCTTCTGCCAAGACGTAATTGTCCCTGGCCGAAGAGAAGAGTACCAAGTTTGCGCTACACTCTTGACTGCCATGACAAAGGATTTCGCCATGACTGCAGTATTGTCCCCATATGAAGATATGGTTGCTTCATAGCTCATTAGGAACTGCTTCGGGTCTGAGTGCCCATCATACATGGGAAGCTGAGGTGGCTTGTATGAGGGTGGCCACGGGGTAGCCTGCAATTCTGCTGCCAAGGGAGAAGCATCATCAAAAGCAAAATTGCCATGACGAAAGTCACCATACCATTCATCATCATTGTATGAATTTTCTTGACGAAGCTCCCTGTGCTGGGGCCTTCGGTCTTGGTCATCCTGGGTGATGTGACGCATTTCCTCAGCGGCTTCATCAATCTTCCTCTGAAGATCAGTGAGCTGAAGCATCTTCTCTCTCTTCTTTTGGACCTGCTGATGGATGGTTTCCAAATCCCTAATTTCTTGGTCTAGTTCCTCCTCTTCTTGAGGTGTTGGGCTAGTAGTCTTCCTCTTCTGGCTCCTAGCTTCGTGTAGTGTCTCCTGATTAGTGTCCAGTGGCTGCAATGCAGCCCCTGGCGCTGCTATTTTCTTCGGTGGCATGACGAAGGTCGATGCTTGCCGAAGGTGGTCGAATGAGTTCATCAGAGGTGGGCGCCAATGTTGGTCCAATGTCACACCCGGTTTTAGAAGGTAAACCGAATGCGAACCATGTACGTGCCAGGATCAGTTATTCACGTACACAGCAGTTACATAACATGGACATAATCACACAGTGCTCAAAATAGTATTAAAAGGGAAATAATAGTCGATTACATCATGCGTCTGAGACGTCCATATAGTCCTTACAATAAATCAAAGTGCGAAAACGAAACGTAGATAACCGCGGCCTTCACAGGCAGCCGACTGGGGGTTGCCGCTAACCCACTCCTAGAACTCGTCGTAGTCTTGGAACTCCTGGAAGTCTCCTTCCACAGCTTCATCTTCGCCTGAGCAGTGGTTGCAATGCTGACAACCTGGGGGGGGGGGTTTGGTGTGTAGAGCAAGAGTGAGTACACATCAACATACTCAGCAAGCATCCTGTTTGGCTGTAGTGGACTAGCTTTATGTGGGGGTAAGTCAAGCAGTTGCTTTTAATTGGTCAGATTATTATTTACTGATAGGAAGCCAGGTTTTAGCATTAACCCAAGTTATTAGCCCGATGTACCCTTTCCAAACGGAAAGAATACCACTTACCAGCACCATAGACATAACCAAAACCATTGATCTCATAGCCACCTGTAAACCAAAATGTCTCTGATCAAGTACCACTAATCATTGGAGCTCCCTTGGCCGCTCATAACCGCGAGCACGGCTGATATATCAGTTTTCAAACACTCTGCAGAGGTTGTGCACTTTACCCACAAGCCGTGATTCCCTTTCTGCCTGGAGAGAGCTACTCCCCATTGACCACTACCTAGGTGGTCCAGCAGGGCATCACTACGTAGCCTTTACAAAGATTCCCCGAGGCTGTAGCCGCCCGTTAGGTTTCCTAAATGTACCGCACTCCTCCCCAAGGGACAAATCAACCTTGGCAGAGCGAGCCGCATACACCGAGCCCCATTGACGGCACAACGGCTAAGCGAACTACACCCCGGTTCCTCTAATTATTCAGCTAAGGGCGTCCCACTCCACCCTCATGGTTGCAATGTTTTCCCGGGCGGTCATCCATAGAACAGGTCCTTACGGAGAGGCACTCGAGAAACCGCTCGAGCCCCCTTAAAGGCCACAAGTACAACATCATAATAAGAGAAGGGAAAACAGCGTATCATATATAATCTCATCATGTTCATTGATTAGAGTTTGAGCAATAGCATAGAGCTAAATAATAATAATCCGACCCAAATAGGTAAACAAGGACATGGATAACAAAAGCTAGTCAATCCTTAAGTATAAATGTGTAATGCGGGAGGTGAATTAAAGAATGAATAGGACAGAGATAGGTCAAAGGACACTTGCCTCCACCAACCGACTGCTGCTCAGGGGCTTCTCCTGCGAGTTCTTCGGGCTCTCCAACCGGATCGTTCTCTAAGCGATTGCAAGCATACATACATCCATCCATTGAAATTAGGAAACCAACAATACACCATACAAGAGAACAAGTAGATTAAACATGCATAGAATACCACATACAATAATGAGTTTACCATGGTTAGAAAGAAATGAGAAAAGGTCTCGCGAGAGTTAAAGCTCATGCCCGAGACGCACTACGGGTTGGTGAATAACTAGACGTCACGTGTTCTAGTTCCAATTGGTTCTAACAAAAGAATTAGCTACATGCACTAATGTAAACGTGACCACTTTTAGTAGATTAACATTGAATAAGATAGACGATTAGCTATACAAATTAACTAACGTAACCAATTTCCAAATTGGGACTCCTATCTTATTAATATAAACAACGTGATTAGCGCATATAGGATACAGGGGGGGTAGACGGGGCTAGGGGGTAGACGATCGTGTCGCGAGCGCAACAGGGCGCTATGCGTCGCGTCGCGAGCACGACGAGCTACGCCAGAACGCTGCGCGAGCACGCGCACGCGCAAAACCACACTTAACGTGTCGCGAACGAGTCGCGCACGCGTCGGGGCCATGCGCTGGCCGAGCTCGAGGCCACGCCGAGGGCCGACGCGACGCGAGCAAGGCACGGAGGGGCGAAGCACGGGCAGGGTGGGGGCACGACCGAGGCCGAGAGCGGGGGCGGTCGGGCCGGGGTCGGCCGAGCCGGGGCACGGGGCGGTCGGTTGAGCCGGGGGGGGCGGCCGAGCTGGGGCACGGCGGGGCGGGGGCGGCCGAGGCCGGCGCGGGGCGGTTGGGCCGGGGCCGGGGCGCGGGCGACCGAGCCGGGGCGGGGGCGGCCGAGCAGGGCGGGGATGGCCGGGGCGGGGGGCGGCCGAGCCGGGGCACGGCGGGGCGGTTGGGCCGGGGCCGGGGCGCGGGCGGCCGAGCCGGGGCGGGGAACGCCGGGGCGGGGGCGGCCGAGGCCGGGCGCGGGGCGGCCGAGCCGGGCGGAGCGGGCGGCCGAGCCGGGCGGGGGCGGCCGAGCAGGGGCCGGGCGGGGGAGGCCGAGCAGGGGCCAGGCGGTCGAGCAGGGGCCGGGCGGCCGAGCCGGACGCGGGGAAGAAGGAGGGAGAGGGGGAAAGGTGAAGGGAGGAGGGGGGGAGTCTCACCACGGCGGAGGAGGGCGGCGCGGCGGGGCACAGGGAAGGGAGCGGCGGCGGCGGCGCTAGGGTTAGGGGAGGGCGGCGGCGGCGCTAGGGTTAGGGAGAGGGTGAGGGAGAGAGAGAGGGAGAGGGAGGGGATTTTTGGAAAAAAAAAAAGAGAGGGGGGGGGGGACGGCTGGGCCGACTGGGCCCAAAGGGGGGGAGAGGGGGCGCGCGGCTGGGCCGGCGTGGGGCCCACGCGAGAAGGGGGGGGGAAGAGAAAAGAAAGAAAGAAAAAAAAAGAAAAGGCTTTTCCTTTTTCTGATTTCTAATTTCCTCTAGATGAAAGCATTCACATTTTTAATCAATCAAAAAGTATGCATGGTTCGGCATGGTGCATCACACGAAATAAAGTATTTTAAGGTTTTGCTTTACACGAGGTCTAAAGCCAAAACCCGCTGCGACTTTGGAAAAGATCAAGGCTTAGCGAGAAGAAAAGGGAAAAAAGAAAGAGTAACGCCTGAATTTGGTGAGAGAAAAGAAGAAAAAATTTTACCCCCAAATTCAGGGCGTTACAAACCTATCCCCCTTAAAAGAATCTCGCCCTCGAGATTTAGGGTTGGCTAGCAAAGAGCTCAGGGTATTTAGCCATCAGATCATCTTCACGCTCCCAGGTTGCTTCTTCCTCTGAATGGTGATTCCACCTGACTTTGCACATTCTGATGGTCTTCCTTCGGGTGACTCTGTCCCCAACCTCAAGGATCTGCACTGGCTTCTCAACGTAGGTCAAGTCTTCCTGGACTTCAAGACCTTCCACTAGCAACTGCTCCTCTGGCACACGCAAGCACTTCTTCAACTGAGACACATGAAAGACATCATGCACTGCGGACAAATTCTCTGGCAGACTGAGCTGATAGGCCACTTCTCCACGCTTTGAGAGAATTTGGTACGGACCAATGTAGCGGGGTGCTAGCTTGCCTTTGACTCCGAATCTTCTGACTCCTCTGATCGGTGACACTTTCAGGTAGACGAAGTCTCCGACTTCGAAACTCAACTCTCTTCTTCTTGTGTCTGCATAGCTTCGCTGCCTTGATTGCGCTATCTTTAGGTTCTCTCGAACCATCTTGATGTTCTCTTCGGCCTCAAGCAAAATGTCTGGCCCGAACACTTGCTTTTCCCCAGGCTGATCCCATTGCAACGGAGTTCTGCAACTCCTTCCATAGAGCGCCTGAAATGGTGACATCTTCAAACTGGCCTGGTAACTGTTGTTATAGGAAAACTCTGCATAAGGCAATCGTTTGTCCCATCCGGACTGATCTTGCAATGCACAGGCTCTCAACATGTCTTCAAGAATTTGGTTGGTCCTTTCGGTCTGGCCATCTGTCTGCGGATGATAAGCTGAACTGAAATTCAGATGTGTGCCCAAGGCTTTCATGCAACTGCTGCCAGAAATGAGAGGTGAACTGCGTTCCTCTGTCTGACACTATCTTCTTTGGCACACCATGAAGACAAACGATCCGAGACATGTACAACTCTGCCAATACTGCACTGCTGTAGTTGGTCTTGACAGGTATGAAGTGGGCTGACTTGGTCAAACGGTCCACTACTACCCAAATAGAATCGTAGCCGGCTCGAGTGCGAGGCAATCCGACTATGAAATCCATACAAATTTCATCCCATTTCCACTGAGGGATCTGCAACGGTTGCAACAATCCAGCAGGTCTCTGGTGCTCTGCCTTAATTCTTCGACAACTATCGCACATAGCCACATGCTCTGCGATTTCCCTCTTCATTCCGTACCACCAGAACTTCTTCTTCAGATCCTGATACATCTTCTCACCGCCAGGGTGAATCGAATAGGCTGTCTCATGAGCTTCCTTAAGAATCAACTCCCGAATGGATTGGACATTGGGAACGCACAAGCGGTCTTTAAACCATATCACACCTTCTGCATCTTTACGAAAATCTTTGCCTCTGCCATCTAGAATCAGTCGCCGAATCTCACTGATCTTTTCATCATTCTTCTGCGCTTCTTTGATTTCTTGCTCCAAGGTAGGTTCCAACTCAACTGTGACTCCTCGCGAATGGTTCAGAAATCCGAGACTTAACCTGTCAAACTCCTTGGCCAACTCGTAAGGCATCGGATGAGCGACCATCAGATTGACTTGACTCTTCCTGCTCAAAGCATCTGCCACTACGTTCGCTTTGCCTGGATGGTAATGGATCTCCAACTCATAGTCTTTGATCAACTCTAACCATCTTCGTTGCCTCATGTTCAACTCTGACTGAGTGAATATGTACTTCAGACTCTTGTGGTCTGTGTAGACATCGCATTTCTGTCCATACAGATAGTGCCTCCATGTCTTCAGTGCGTGAACCACTGCTGCCAACTCTAGGTCATGGATTGGGTAGTTCTTCTCATGAACCTTCAGCTGTCGGGACGAGTAAGCCACAACTCTTCCCTCTTGCATCAATACGCATCCCAAACCTGTGTAACAAGCATCACAGTACACAGAGAAGGGCTTGTGCACATTAGGCAAGACTAGGACAGGCGCTGTTGTCAACTTCTCTTTCAGCGCTTCAAAGGCCTCTTGATATTTCTGGGTCCACTTGAACTCAACCTTGTTGCCTAGCAACGCTATCATTGGTTTCGCAATCTTCGAAAACCCTTCAATGAATCGCCGATAATATCCGGCCATTCCAATGAAACTCTTGATTCCTCGAGCATCCGTTGGCGTTTTCCAGTTCAGAATGTCTGCCACTTTCTTCGGATCCACAGCCAATCCTTCTTTGTTGATTATGTGACCCAAGAACAGGACTTCATTGATCCAAAATTCACATTTGCTCAACTTTGCATACAACTGGTGCTCTCGCAATCTCTGCAATACCATCCTCAAATGATCTGCATGTTCTTCCTCGCTTTGAGAATAAACCAGATGAATATCATTAATGAATACCACCACAAACTTATCAAGGTAATCCATGAATACACTGTTCATCAGATTCATAAAGAAGGCCGGTGCATTTTTCAAACCAAAAGACATCACTGTGAACTCATACAAACCATACTTGGTAGTGAATGCCGTCTTCGGAATGTCCGAAGGTCGGATCCTGAGCTGATGATAACCTGATCTCAGATCAATCTTGGAGAACACACTGGCTCCTCTCAACTGGTCGAACAGATCTTCTATTCTGGGCAAAGGGTACTTATTCTTGATCGTGACTTCATTCAAAGCTCGATAATCGATACACATCCTTTTGGTGCCGTCTTTCTTTTCCACGAACAAGACAGGGGCGGCCCAAGGCGAGGTGCTTGGCCGGATGTAACCTTTCTCTGACAGCTCATCAATCTGCTCCTTAAGCTCAACCAATTCTGGTCCGGATATTCTGTAAGCTCTCTTAAAGATAGGGGCGGTTCCAGGAAGAAGCTCTATGGCAAACTCAACTTTCTGCTCGGGTGGCATACCTGGTAAATCCTTTGGAAACACATCTGGAAACTCAGGCAGCCATCTTATAACAACTTCCTCTCTTCGGCTCAGGCGGGACTAACTCGGTCACCACTTCCTCTCCTAGTGGGGACACCAACTTGATTGTCCTCTTATCACAACTGATAACTGCCTGATACTTATCTAGCCAATTCATCCCTAGGATGACATCTATTCCCTGAGTACCCATTACTATAAGGTTAGTGGGAAACGTTATCCCCCTTATTTCCACGCTTACATTCAAACAAATGCTATCAGCTCGAATTCTACCACCGGCTGAGTCAATTTGAATGGGGGTTGACATGGTAGTAATTGGAAGACTATGTGCTTCTACCCATGATGCAGTAATGAAAGAATGCGTTGCTCCAGTATCAAATAACACTTCTGCAATATGGGAGTCGACTGGGAACATACCTACTATCATGCCGGGGGTCTCCTGAACTGCTGCAGCCTCCAAGTGGTTCAGTCTTCCATGATTGTAACGCGGCTGAGAGCGATTGCCCGCTCCAGGCTGAGACACATTCTGCTTTGCTGGGGCATTGGGGCCTGACTGCTGCTGGGCTGCCTTTTTCGGACATTGCATCACCCAGTGGCCTTGCTCTCCACAGTGGAAACATGCCCTGTTTCCAACCTGAGCTGGTGCTGCCTGATTGTTCTGCTGGTTTGCTGGGGCAGGAAGACGAGGTGTCTGCTGATTCTGCCTCTGAAACTGGCCTCCTGACTGATTGCTCTAACGGTTCTGATACTGGTGCTGAGGGTACTGCCTTTGGAACTGCTGATGCTGCTGAGGTGGACGCTGGTTCTGCCTGAACTGCTGAGGTTGATTGCCTGAGAAACGGGGACGGTTGCTGCTTCCAGGCTGGGGTCCACAGATCTTGCGCTTACGATCCTCCATCTCCTTACGCTTCCTCTCTGTCATAATTGCTCTATCAATCAGGTGCTGGAATGTCGGGAAGGTGTGATTCATCAGCTGATACTGAAGAGGGTCAACCAAGCCTCTCAAGAAACGGTACTGTCGCTTGGCGTCGGTGTTGACATCTTCAGGAGCATAGCGAGACAACTGCAGAAACCTGTCTCGATACTCACTGACAGATGATGACCCTTGCTTAAGGGCTAGGAACTCCTCCTTCTTCACTGTCATCAGACCTGCAGGCACATGGTACTGACGAAAGCTACCTCTAAACTCTTCCCAGGTGATGGCATCGGGGTTGGTATGGGTGGCGAGATAAGACTCCCACCATGATTGGGCTGCTCCTCTCAACAGACGGGGACCATACAAAACTTTCTCCCTGTCATCGCACTGAGCGGTATGCAACTCCCGCTCCACAGTGCGCAGCCAATCTTCAGCATCCATGGGGTCAGAAGAGTGAGCAAACGTTGGTGGATGACCTCTCATGAATTCAGCACGCTTGTCTCTAGGCATCTGAGGCATCTGAGGCTGAGGTGGTGCTTGCTGCTGTTGCTGCTGCTACTGCTGAATGGCGGCCAGAGTCTGACCGATGGCTTGAACTGCCTGAGTCTGCATCAGAAACATCTGCTCGATCGACATCGGGGGCGGGGGCGGTAGGTGCTGCTGTTGAGGCACCTCATCCTGCTGAGCGGCTCGCTCCTGCTGAGCACGCCTTCCTCCTCTGCGCCTGTTCTCTGACATCTGCAGAATGCAACCACACATCAGGACTGATCTTGCAACTCTTGCAGCATAAGAAAAGAGTATAGAATTCTCCAACAGCACTGAACAGATGAGCATCTTCACTGATCTCCAACACAGACCACACAGCTTCTCAGATAAAGAGGAAAGTGGAATAAAAGGTTTCCCAACTATATAACTAACTCCATTAACATATAACAGGTAAACCATAATGCAGGGGATACCCACACTCTGGTGATAGTCATTACAAAAATCCAAACCAAACATAGTTCATCATGACAAACATAAATGCACAGGATATAGCAAACTACCCTGTCTAACTAAGACTAACTAAAAGCGAGACTAACGCTAAGACTGTAGCTTCTACGTATATATTTTGTATTAATTACAAGATCCAACTCTAACGATCTATGGTTCTAGATTTATCTTGGTCTTGCAGTCGGGATTGCCATAAGACTGGCGTCCACGCCGAGGTGAGCGGTACGGGTGCCGAGTCCCGACGGGAGCGGGGGAACCATCATCCAGGTGACGACGTTCCGCGCGCTCAGCCCACAGCAGGGCGATCTCAGCACGAGCCCTACTCAGCTCGTCTAATGCATGGTCCAGCTCCATGTTTAGCACGGCGGCCAGGTTGACTGTGCTGCTCAACCTAGGATTGTCCTCACCAGCAGGTGAAACAATCACGCCTCCTGTGCTGCCAGATGGACGGCGGGGGTAATACTTCAGGTCGAGACCGTCAGCTACCCCACCGAGAACCAAGCAGTAGTGCGAAAGCGCACGCCGTGCAGCATCCTGCATGGCTGCCTCAGCTGAGTCCCGCTCAGAGATAGAATAGTGCTCTGAGCAGGCCTCCGCACCCTAGAGACTGTTCTCCGGACGGTGCACCAAGCAGGTCGCCTCCCAGCGGTCCGGGTAGACCCCGCGACTATGCTGGTAGACCACACAGCGATACTCGATGGACCAAGTACGCCGGTCAAGTGCCCCACGTAGCAGGGTGTCGAGCGCATCATGGAAGTGACACCCGCGAGCAGCGTCGCGAGTGATGGGTCGAGCAACCCATCCTTCTGGCTCATGGTTAGTAGGGAAATCGGTGTCGTGGCTCGGGCTGTCGTCGCCACCTCCGTCGTCTGGGTCTCCTCCAGCAGCTACTCCAAGGGCTGGGGCGCCTAGTGCTGGTGCAGGGGGCGCCTCCAGGGGAAGCACAGGAGAGCAGCTCCTCACGGACTCTATCTCCTGCTGGAGCGAGAAAGAAGAGCCCTGCTGCTCCTGTCGTCGACGTTCCTGATCCTCATGCAGGCGGTGGTGCAGTCTCTCCAAGTGGCTGGACTGACCGGCCACGGGACGGCGAAGCGGACGCTCCGCAAGGCGGGAGGGTAAGAAGGGGATGATGGACTTTCGTGCAGTGTGTCTAAGTCGAGCCATCTACAAAAGACACCGCAAGAAAAAGAGTGAGAACAAAATTAATATGACCAGCAAATAATGAATCATGAATAAATGAAGGATTAGAATAAAACACAATTTTCAGCAAGGTATAATATATAGTAGAATATAGGTTTGGTCGGTATGACCAACTTTTGAAGGGGTACCAAAGTCAAGGCAGGGACAGAGGTCTATAGTCCTTAGAACGACCATTCTATTCTAGGTCAGCGGTCCTACAGTCAGCACGCGCTTTGATACCACTTATGTCACACCCAGTTTTAGAAGGTAAACCGAATGCGAACCATGTACGTGCCAGGATCAGTTATTCACGTAAACAGCAGTTACATAACATGGACATCATCACACAGTGCTCAAAATAGTATTAAAAGGGAAATAATAGTCGATTACATCATGCGTCTGAGACGTCCATATAGTCCTTACAATAAATCAAAGTGTGAAAACGAAACGTAGATAACCGCGGCCTTCACAAGCAGCTGACTGGGGGTTGCCGCTAACCCACTCCTAGAACTCGTTGTAGTCTTGGAACTCCTGGAAGTCTCCTTCCACAGCTTCATCTTCGCCTGAGTAGTGGTTGCAATGCTGACAACCTGGGGGGGGGGGGGGTTTGGTGTGTAGAGCAAGAGTGAGTACACATCAACATACTCAGCAAGCATCCTGTTTGGCTGTAGTGGACTAGCTTTATGTGGGGGTAAGTCAAGCAGTTGCTTTTAATTGGTCAGATTATTATTTACTGATAGGAAGCCAGGTTTTAGCATTAACCCAAGTTATTAGCCCAATGTACCCTTTCCAAACGGAAAGAATACCACTTACCAGCACCATAGACATAACCAAAACCATCGATCTCATAGCCACCTGTAAACCAAAATGTCTCTGATCAAGTACCACTAATCACTGGAGCTCCCTTGGCCGCTCATAACCGTGAGCACGGCTGATATATCAGTTTTCAAACACTCTGCAGAGGTTGTGCACTTTACCCACAAGTCGTGATTCCCTTTCTGCCTGGTGAGAGCTACTCCCCATTGACCACTACCTAGGTGGTCCAGCAGGGCATCACTACGTAGCCTTTACAAAGATTCCCCGAGGCTGTAGCCGCCCGTTAGGTTTCCTAAATGTACCGCACTCCTCCCCAAGGGACAAATCAACCTTGGCAGAGCGAGCCGCATACACCGAGCCCCATTGACGGCACAACGGCTAAGCGAACTACACCCCGGTTCCTCTAATTATTCAGCTAAGGGCGTCCCACTCCACCCTCATGGTTGCACTGTTTTCCCGGGCGATCATCCATAGAACAGGTCCTTACGGAGAGGCACTCGAGAAACCGCTCGAGCCCCCTTAAAGGCCACAAGTACAACATCATAATAAGAGAAGGGAAAACAGCGTATCATATATAATCTCATCATGTTCATTGATTAGAGTTTGAGCAATAGCATAGAGCTAAATAATAATAATCCGACCCAAATAGGTAAACAAGGACATGGATAACAAAACTAGTCAATCCTTAAGTATAAATGTGTAATGCGGGAGGTGAATTAAAGAATGAATAGGACAGAGATAGGTCAAAGGACACTTGCCTCCACCAACCGACTGCTGCTCAGGGGCTTCTCCTGCGAGTTCTTCGGGCTCTCCAACCGGATCGTTCTCTAAGCGATTGCAAGCATACATACATCCATCCATTGAAATTAGGAAACCAACAATACACCATACAAGAGAACAAGTAGATTAAACATGCATAGAATACCACATACAATAATGAGTTTACCATGGTTAGAAAGAAATGAGAAAAGGTCTCGCGAGAGTTAAAGCTCATGCCCGAGACGCACTACGGGTTGGTGAATAACTAGACGTCACGTGTTCTAGTTCCAATTGGTTCTAACAAAAGAATTAGCTACATGCACTAATGTAAACGTGACCACTTTTAGTAGATTAACATTGAATAAGATAGACGATTAGCTATACAAATTAACTAACGTAACCAATTTCCAAATTGGGACTCCTATCTTATTAATATAAACAACGTGATTAGCGCATATAGGATACGGGGGGGGGGGGGGGGGGGTAGACGGGGCTAGGGGGTAGACGATCGTGTCGCGAGCGCAACAGGGCGCTATGCGTCGCGTCGCGAGCACGACGAGCTACGCCAGAATGCTGCGCGAGCACGCGCACGCGCAAAACCACACTTAACGTGCCGCGAACGAGTCGCGCACGCGTCGGGGCCATGCGCTGGCCGAGCTCGAGGCCGCGCGCCGAAGGCACGCTTGGCCGAGCTCGAGGCCACGCCGAGGGCCAACGCGACGCGAGCAAGGCACGGCGGGGCGAAGCACGGGCAGGGCGGGGGCACGGCCGAGGCCGAGAGTGGGGGCGGTCGGGCCGGGGTCGGCCGAGCCGGGGCACGGGGCGGTCGGTTGAGCCGGGGGGGCGGCCATGCCGGGGCACGGCGGGGCGGGGGCGGCCGAGGCCGGCGCGGGGCGGTTGGGCCAGAACCGGGGCGCGGGCGGCCGAGCTGGGGCGGGGGCGCCCGAGCAGGGCGGGGACGGCCGGGCCGGGGCGGGGGGCGGCCGAGCTGGGGCACGGCGGGGCGGTTGGGCCGGGGCCGGGGCGCGGGCGGCCGAGCCGGGGCGGGGAACGCCGAGGCGGGGGCAGCCGAGGCCGGGCGCGGGGCGCCGAGCCGGGCGGGGCGGGCGGCCGAGCAGGGGTCGGGCGGCCGAGCAGGGGCCGGGCGGCCGAGCCGGACGCGGGGAAGAAGGAGGGAGAGGGGGAAAGGAGAAGGGAGGAGGGGGGGGAGTCTCACCACGGCGGAGGAGGGCGGCGCGGCGGGGCACGGGGAAGGGAGCGGCGGCGGCGGCACTAGGGTTAGGGGAGGGCGGCGGCGGCGCTAGGGTTAGGGAGAGGGTGAGGGAGAGAGAGAGAGGGAGAGGGAGGGGATTTTTGGAAAAAGAAAAAAAAAGAGAGGGGGGGGGGAACGGCTGGGCCGACTGGGCCCAAAGGGGGGGAGAGGGGGCGCACGGCTGGGCCGGCGCGGGGCCCACTCGGGAAGGGGGGGAAGAGAAAAGAAAGAAAGAAAAAAAGAAAAGGCTTTTCCTTTTTCTGATTTCTAATTTCCTCTAGATGAAAGCATTCACATTTTTAATCAATCAAAAAGTATGCATGGTTCGGCATGGTGCATCACACGAAATAAAGTATTTTAAGGTTTTGCTTTACACGAGGTCTAAAGCCAAAACCCGCTGCGACTTTGGAAAAGATCACGGCTTAGTGAGAAGAAAAGGGAAAAAAGAAAGAGTAATGCCAGAATTTGGTGAGTGAAAAGAAGAAAAAATTTTACCCCCAAATTCAGGGCGTTACATCCAAGTTCTTGGATGCTATACATCAAGAACAAAGCAACACAATTGTTAATAATTAAGGACCTTCGTCCTCCAAAGCATTGTTTCCTTTTGGATATAATGATCTTCAAACGAAGGTCATGAAGGATGTACCATCATCATTTCAGCGTATAAGTATAAATATAAATAAGAATACGAAAGAATATTAAAGCATAGAAGATAAGGATCACAGCTTCGCAATTTATATTTATTTGTATCCATATACAAGAATTAACATTGATTATATTCATGATACAATGGTACCTTCGGTTTGTCGAAAGGTGAGAATGCGAAGCTGACGCGAGAGAGAGAATACAATCCAGCGTGAACAGTACGGTGTTACTGTTCATCTATTTATAGGCACAGGATGCAGCCCGGATAAGATTACATTCATGTCCTTGACATCTACTCTTAATCATAATGTAAACTATCAAGGACTAAGTAGTCTTTTCTCCCTTAGGTATGTTCCGTCCTTTGTCTTCGTTAATACCTCAAGCTGAAGCTCCTTTAGCCGTAGCTTCGGCGTCCATCCATGCCTTCGGGCTGTATCTTTATATCAGACGCCTTTATCCCAAAGCCGAAGCTTCCTGTAATAGACTATGTCATACTGAAAACATATGGTTAGTCATGTTTTTGAGGACCTTCGAAAGAGGAAGGCCCCAATAGTAGCCCCTCGCAGTATTAATTTGCTTTTGTATTTAACAAATTTAGACTGCGACGTGAACGAAGGCCTTTAGCCGAAGGTCCGAAAAAACACCTTCCCTTCGCTAGATAGCTAAAGTCAATGACATGTAGGGCCCACCAAGTTGCAATGCGCTGGGCATATAAATAGGAACCCGCATTGATAGCATTTGATGTGCCATCACAATCGCTTGCGCTATTTTCTCAAGCTTGGATTTTCCTGTTGTGTTAGATTTTGATTGATTTGTGAGCTTCGGCATTTGAACAAGTGCATACTAGATGGCTGAAGAGAAGAAGGTTGTTGACCCTGCTCTAGCTGGGTTTTACGAGGCTATGGAAAAGACAAACACAGAGAAGATTACTAATGAAATGTTAGCTAGGTTGTCTGAAGATTCTGGTGATAGCAGAAGCTTTGATGTGGACAGTGAGAACAAAGATACCAAGGATCGGCCTTGGCGGCCGAGTCACACTATCTTCGGAAAGTCATCCATCAAACATAGCCAGATTAATGCTATGAAAGGGAGATATTTCCGTGATATATCTATTGTGAGAGCTGGAGGGGACAGCGCCGCACCTGTGCCCAAGGTAGATGAAGTGGTTGTTTATAGGAGCTTCATGAAGGCAGGGCTTCAATTTTCGTTAAGTAAATTTCTGGTTGAAGTGCTAAAGACCTTCCAGATTTTTCTTCATCAGATTACCCCTGAAGCCATCATCAGGATGGGGGGGTTTTATTTAGGTCGTGAGGAGCCAAGGACTAGAGCCGAGTGCAAAATGCTTATGCAACATGCACGAGCTGCTGTATGAGATGAAGGCTACTGGCAAGGAGCGGTATCATAATAACTTTGGTTGTTATGGCTTCGTGCCCAGGCTGATGTAAGCTATCCAGTTCCAACGTTTCGGAAGAGGTCGCCAGGAGCCTGGATGGAAGAATGGTTTTATGTAAAGAACAATTTGGTTGAGAGGGAAGATATAAGGGGATTATTCAACGCCCTATTTGGTCTCGCTTCGGCATCAGAAGGCCAACCATTGCTCTTGGGAATGAAATAGAAACATGCCAGAGAACTTTTAACACTGTGTGCACTTTTATTGGCATGAGAGACTTGGTGCAAGAGCACATTGCCTATAGAGTATGGCCTCTTGTGAGTGACTGGGAGATGCCGAAGGAAGATGTTGCCGGGTCCAGTCAAGGCGACTTGGTTTTCCTGAAATATACCTTCAGATACAGAGATCTGTTTGATGAGCCGAATGATGACTGGCTGAATTGTGTTGAGGCAACTAGCGACGAGCTTCTTGGGGCCTACACGAGGGCCAAAGATGATGCCATGACCTCAGCCTTCAGAGGACAAGGTAAGAAAAAGGTTAAACAAAGTTTTTGACGTTATTGGTTTTGTATACCTGGATTACAGCTATCCCTCACGAAAGCAGGGAAAGAAAAGGAAAGTTGCTACTTCGGCAATCTCTATTGTGCCGAAGGGTAAGAAAATTAAGGTTTTGACACACCAGCCTAGATTCATTGAAACGGCCAGGGTGTCGAAGCTTGGTGAGGGGACATCTTCCACTGCTGATCTAAGATACCACACTATTGTCGGTTCCAAGGAAGAATCGGCTGAAGTGTCGGAAGTAATAGGGCAGGAGAAGACCGAATCGGTCGGAGCGCCGAAGCATCCTGCCAAGGCCAAAGAAAAAGCGACCGAAGAGCCAGAGCTAGGAGAATCAGCAGGATTACAAAAAATCCTGAGCCCGCCACTAAAGCCGGAGTTGCTAAAGGCGCCTAGTGCTCCTGCAATAACTCCCAAGAGGAGGAGGATGGCTAGCGTATTGGACGCTGTCTTGGAGTCGACAAAGGCTTCAACTCCGGCTCCTGTAAAGGAGACTGCCGAAGCTGCTACAGCTTGTGTTGAAGCCAAAGCTAGGTCCTCAGTGCCCATTGAAGAAGAGCATGTTGGAACTAGACAGAGTTTTGAACAAGGACCTTCGGACGTCGGTCTGGTGCTAGAGAAAGAAGACGCGCCCGAGAAGATTAAATCTCCTACTCCTGAAGCGTCTACTAAAGAGCTTGACTTTATTAATCAACATGCTTTGGGTAAAAAGTTATCGGAAGATGAAATTGCGGAAGCCAAACACTATGCCCGGGAACTGAAGTACCCGAAAGGGGCCTTGGTGTTCAATGGCACCAACGAAGATGACTTTTTATACTGTTTCTCGGACAACAAGGAAATATCTTTTTGCCGAGAGATGGCAAAAACATAGGATTTCTGAAGCTTGAAGTTGGCCTTTCTGCTATGTCGAAGGATGACCTTGTAGACAACCTTGCATACAATAGTTTGAAGGTACAAAAGTTATGGACTTATAAGCAGATTATTTTTGCATACAATTATTCTGGTGCTGATCCTTTGTCTCCCCCCTTTTTTGTAGGGCTTAATTCTGAGCAACGCTTTGAGAGCACAGAAGAATGCTGAGGATGAAAGCTGGCGAATAGTCCTTGGTAACCTTCGATCGAAGGTTATCAAACTAAGGAATGAAGCCGCAGAGGAGGACAAAATTCTGCTTTCCTTGGTAAATAGGGTAAAGATTAGTGAAGCCAATCTTGCTGCACAATCCGAAGCTCATAGAGCTGAAGTTAAAGATTTAAAGAAAAAGCTTTCAGAAAAGAACGAGGATTTTGAAATCGCCAAAGCAAAACAAGAACTAAATGAATGGACTAGCACAAGACTACAAAAGAATGTAGATGAGCTTCAGGAATCGAAGGAGAGGTACTACAAAAAATCCTTGGATTGTGCTAAAAAGCTAAAAGATAGTTTTGCAAAGGTGGGTGCCTACTCATCTGAGTAGAAATTTATCAGAGGCGATCCCTAAGGAATCAACGAGTGGATCAGCGAAGAAGCTGAAGCCTTTGATGAGATACTTAGCGATTGTGACGATTTTTGTGCCTTCACCGGTGCTAAAGGGGTTGCAGCAATTTTAGAAAAATCTGGCTGTGAACATGTTAAAGCTGCAACCCAGATGGCGGTCGTCTTCTCTGTAGAAAACACGAAGGATCCTTCGGCTGAGGCTACTTTGATGGGCGGGAAATTCTACTCCAACATTTGGATAAAGGGCGGTCGAGAGTTAGCTGACGAAGCTATAAAGAAGAATGAGAAAGAATCCCATGAAGCCTGAGAAGAAGCCAAGCAAGCCGAAGAAGCTACCGAGCGCGCAAGGCGCATATGTATTTTAATTGTTTCGCTGCTTCAGCATTTTTATGGCTTCGGTCTAACAAATCACTTTTGTTGTAGCTGAACTTTCGCCGCCACCTGAGCCCTATGATCTCGATGCTGATCTAGCCATGAAGGCGACACTATAAACTATAAGAATTGCTGAAGAAGCTGTTGACGAAGCTGTCAACAAACTTCTGAACGAAGCTGCTGAGAAAATTTTGAAGGAAGACTAGACTTTTGTTTAGCTAATAAATGTAACATATGTGCGTTGTAATATTCATATGAGTTAAACATTGTATATCTATGTGTATATTAATGTAACATATTTCTTTGCGATGCATGAAATTTACGTACATACCATTTTTGAGCCTTTGGCGAAAAAACACCTTTCCTTCTTTTCATGCTTTGTAAAGAAAAAGCCCTTCTATAGCACAACTATTGCATGATATTGTTGTTGACAAAAATTTTCCTGGCGTATAATATTGTAATTGCTGAAAGGTTACTTTGTGCTCTGGCACATTGTTTCATTCATCATATATTTTGAAAGAAACAACTTTCCTTCTGCTCAATTTTGCTGCTGATGTGACATCATATAAGATGTAATGCTATGCTGAATGATGCAATGATATGATGCAGCATGATGTTTATGCCAAAGACGCCTGCCCACTCAGAAACAATCTGACTGCATCCCCTTAGGGACGTCTTTTGGGTCTTTTCACCTTATATCTCGGTAACATTTAAGCTATGCATCCCCTTAGGAACGACTTTGGAGCTTCTTCACCTTCTATTTCGGTGGCATTTAAGCTCTGCATCCCTTAGGGGGTGACTTTGGAGCTTCTCCACTTTCTATTTCGATGGTATTTAAGCTCTGCATCCCCTTAGGGACGACTTTGGAGCTTCTTCACCTTCTATTTCGGTGGTATTTAAGCTCTGCATCCACTTAGGGACAACTTTGGAGCTTCTTCACCTTCTATTTCGGTGGTATTTTGGCTCTGCATTCCCTTGGGAACGACTTTTGAGCTTCGGAACTTACTCTGCGCTCCCTTAGGAACAACTTTTGTAGCTTCGGAACTTACTCTGCGCTTCCTTAGGAACAACTTTTGTAGCTTCAGAACTTACTCCGCTGCCTTAGGAACGACTTTTGTAACTTTAGAATTTTGTTAAGAGGATGCATACCACTCGATGATATGAGTATAATATTATTACATCAAATTGGAATTTAATCCTTTGTGAATTGTTTTTCATACAAGAAAATAAAATGGCAGAAAAAACAAAGATACACTAGGGGTAGGATACTCTTTTAGAAGATGTGCTTGGATTCGGGCACAGTGCTATTGACTATGCGAGCTTTGGACTCCTCCCGAAAATCGCGCTGCTGCTGAGCGTGTTGGTGCCCTTCTGGCTGCTGGCCTCGGGCTAGAGTAGGTGCCAGCGGTGGTGGTGGTGGGAGTTGGGCCCAAGAAGCCTGAGAATGGCTTGCCGAAGCGACAGAGGTCGTAGGCTGTTGATTACCTATGTACTCTGGGACGTAGGGAGAATAGCATGAAGCATTATGTAGGACCTACTTCGGCTGATTCTACCATGCTTCAGCTTCGGCAATCTCTTTCTGCTTCTGAATTGTGACTTGGCACGTTCTTGTGGTGTGGCCTTTGTCTTCACAGCAGAACAGACAAAACCATCTCCTGTGCTGATCTTCGTATCTTCCTCGGAAGCTTCTGCCCCCTCTGCCTCTTGGAGCTTGTGGCCTGAAGGAACTTTGTTGCGGCCCTGACGATTGGGAGTTGTGTTGTTGCCTTTGGGGTTGGCTTCCCCTATCATCACTTGGGCTGGCATTATGGATTGACCTGACATGCCTGGGGTGGAATCTTCCTTCGAAGCCCCTGGCCATCTTAGAGTATCTGTAAGCTTCTTCCCTTTGTTGTCGGAAATCATTATCAGCTCTGATGTATTCATCCATTTTCTGGAGAAGCTTCTCCAAGGTTTGCGGTGGCTTCCTTGCAAAATATTGCACCGTTGGTCCTGGTCTGAGCCCCTTGATCATGGCCTCAATGACAATCTTATTGGGCACTGTAGGCGCCTGGGCTATCAGTCGCAGGAACCTTCGAACATACGCCTGGAGGTACTCTTCCTGATCCTGTGTGCACTGGAACAGAGCTTGAGCGGTGACTGGCTTCATTTGAAAACCCTGGAAGCTAGTGACCATCATGTCTTTTAGCTTCTGTCAAGACGTAATTGTCCCTGGCCGAAGAGAAGAGTACCAAGTTTGCGCTACACTCTTGACTGCCATGACGAAGGATTTTGCCATGACTGCAGTATTGTCCCCATATGAAGATATGGTTGCTTCGTATCTCATCAAGAACTGCTTCAGGTCTGAGTGCCCATCATACATGGGAAGCTGAGGTGGCTTGTATGAGGGGGCCACGGGTAGCCTGTAATTCTGCTGCCAAGGAAGAAGCATCATCAAAAGAAAAATTGCCATGATGAAAGTCACCGTACCATTCATCATCATTGTATGAATTTTCTTGATGAAGCTCCCTGTGTTGGGGCCTTCGGTCTTGGTCGTCCTAGGTGAGGTGACGCATTTCCTCGGCGGCTTCATCAATCTTCCTCTAAAGATTAGCGAGCCAAAGCATCTTCTCTCTCTTCTTTTGGACCTATTGATGGATGGTTTCCAGATCCCTGATTTCTTGGTCCAGTTCCTCCTCTTCTTGAGGTGTTGGGCTAGTAGTCTTCCTCTTCTGGCTCCTAGCTTCGCGTAGCTTCTCCTGATTAGTGTCCAGTAGCTGCAATGCAGCCCCTGGCGATGCTGTCCTCTTCAGCGGCATGACGAAGGTCGATGCTTGCCGAAGGTGGTCGAATGAGTTCACCGGAGGTGGGCGCCAATGTTGGTCTTTGTTCTCGGATGCTATACATTAAGAACAAAGCAACACAATTGTTAATAATTAAGGACCTTCGTCCTTTGAAGCACTGTTTCCTTTTGGATATAATGATCTTCAGACGAAGGTCATGAAGGATGTACCTTCATCATTTCAGCGTACAAGTATAAATATAAATAAGAATACGAAAGAATATTAAAGCATAGAAGATAATGATCATAGCTTCACAATTTATATTTATTTGTATCCATATACAAGAATTAACATTGATTATATTAATGATACAATGGTACCTTCGGTTTGTCGAAAGGTGAGAATGCAAAGCTGACGCGAACAGTACGGTGTTACTGTTCATCTATTTATAGGCACGGGACACAGCCCAGATAAGATTACATTCATGTCCTTGACATCTACTCTTAATCATAATGTAAACTATCAAGGACTAAGTAGTCTTTTCTTCCTTAGGTCGGTTCTGTCCTTTGTCTTCCTTAATACGTCCAGCCGAAGCTCCTTTAGCCATAGCTTCGGCGTCCATCCATGCCTTCAGGCCGTATCTTTATACCACACGCCTTTATCCTAAAGACGAAGCTTCTTGTAATAGACTATGTCATACTAAAAACATATGGTTAGTCATGTTTTTGAGGACCTTCGGAAGAGGAAGGCCCCCAACAGTTCTGTTATGGCTGGTATCGGAGCTTGCCCGTCTCTTCAGACATTACATAGCACTTCAAAAGAATTTTTAAATACTTATCTTAAAATATTCTTTCATTCTTACCACTTTTTTGTAGTCATTTACCTTTTAAAGTCGGGTAACAGAGTGTAGTATATGAGAGGAAGTAGGGGATCGACGAAAGATTGATCCCATAAGTAGGGCATCATGTTCAAACTATACTAAATAAATTTTCCCCTCTTATGGAGATATGGCGCGCACTAAGACTACTCAGCGCAAATCAACCAGGCCACATGGTGTACCCCGACATCAGTTGGCCTCTAGGCATGAAGGAAGCAGTAGTAGCAGCAATGACCCAATCAGAGACCTAGAAGCCCGGGTGGAGCGACTCAGGTCTGAGCTACGCCACGGGTGTAAAGAGCGTGCACGCGATAGCCGTCGCGTTGCTGAACTATCAGCAGAAGTTACTCGCCTGTAGCAGGAAATTACGGAACGCGATACGGCCATTGGCTGGGCCGTAAATTCGCGCTCGTTCGCCTGGGATTGTGAAGCCAAAGCTCTAGCTCGAGTAGCAGAACTTAGCACATCCCTAGAAAACCTGCAAGCATACTACAACACCTTGCATGAAGAGGTGCACATATTGTATGACCAGCTGCACCCGACCGTGCCACCAGAAGTTGCAGCAATGGGAGCTGGACCATCTGTAACAGCAAATGGAGGATCTTATGGGGAGCTGGACCTTTTTGGGGCCCCTCCTTCCATGAATCTTGCAGATGAACGGTCTCCTGAAGCAGGCAGTGGAGCAGCTAAGGATGAAGAAAATTAGAATAGTATAGTTTAAGTAATGTACTTATGTAAAATAAGTAGGGAAGTCGAGTTGTATAATGGAGTATGTATAATTATTACAGTTCAGCAATGTAATAAGGATGGTGTTGGGGGTCTTCTTTCCTGCCGAAGGACCTCAAGGGAAAAACACCATCGGCAAAATATTATAGAGGCATATGCGACATGAAGATACAACCTGAAGATAATGCGAACAGCAGCCGAAGCCATGACTAAAGGAGCTTCGGCTTAGTATTATGATGAAGGCGAAGGATGATACCGACTTAAGGAGGAAAAGACTATCATGTCCTTAATAGTTCGCATTATGATTACAATTATTGTTAGGGACATGAATGTAATTTTGTCCGGGCTGCATCCCGTGCCTATAAATAGATGAACAGTACCCCCGAACTGTTTACGTTGGATGGTAATCACTCTCGTCATCCTCGCATCTTCACCTTCTGGCAAGCTGAAGGTATCGTTGTAATATAAATATTGTTGATGCTTATTCATGTTCATGATTTGAGAATAAAAATAATTCACTGATTCATAATCATTATTTATATTCTTTTATATTTTATGTACCCTTATTTATATATGTTCACTGAGATGAGGAAGACATGTCTTTCATGACCTTCGTCAAAAGATCATTATGTCTGAGAAGGCATAATGCTTTGAAGGACGAAGGTTTTTAATCATTAACAATTGTGTTGCCTTGTTCTTGACCTATAGCATTCGAGAACAAGTGACCAATATATGGTGTATGTTTGGTATATTATATTTCTAAATGTTTCTTTTGCCTCAGATGCCATCCCGAACTCGTGCGCATGATGGTGCGGGTACATCCCGCGTCAGGGAGGACACTCCCAATCCGCCACATGTACCTCCTACCCTGGTCGAGGCTATCGCTGCCATGGTCAACGCTACCGCCGACAACACGCGCTTCCTACGCGAAATGGCAGGAAATCAATTTCAGCAGCATGGAGGAAGAGGTCCACCTCAAGGACCACGCGACACCACCTATATGGAGTTCTCCGAGACCCGTCCACTGCTCTTTGTCAAGGTGGAGGAACCCCTAGAAGCTGATGAATGGGTGCGAGTGATGGAACAAAAGTTTGGGCTAATCCGATGCACCGAGACACAGAAGCCCCTATTTGCCCCGCCAGCACCTGGTGGGCAAACTTTTCCGCCATCCAGCCTGCAGGACATCAAGTCAACTGGAAGAGTTCAAACTAGCATTTAGGGAACATTATGTTCCGGAAGGCGTGCTGCAGATGAAGTTGGAAGAATTCATACATTTGAGGCAAGGGGGAGATTCTGTGATGCAGTATCTCAACAAATTTGACCACCTCTCCCAATACGCCATTGATCAAGTGGACACAAACTTGAAAAAGAAGAATTGCTTCATGAGGGGACTAAATGACAGACTCTAGCGCAAGATGGCAACATGTCTGGACCTCACATATAGCAGGGCTGTCAGCACAGCGCTGTCAGTTGAAGCCAAAAATGTGGGACAAGGAAAGTCAAAATGATATGCGGGTGAACGATCAACTCAGGGACCTGAAAAGAGGACAAGGTTGGTAATCCGACCTTTCAATCCAAACCGTTCTTCTCCTCGCCCACCTACATATCCATTCAAACAACCCGTGTTTATTCGTCCCACCCCTGCCCCACCCAGAACAATCAGTCGAGCGCCCCTGGTGCTCATTTCCCTACCCTTCCAAGTTCCTCGAGTGGCTGCTTCAATTGTGGCAAGTCCAGACATTTCATCAAGGACTGCCCCTACTCGAAGCAAAACAAATTCAACTTTCCATAGACTTCCGGGAACACAAATCAAGGAAAGGGAAACCCGGCCAATCCTCCAGCAGGTAAAAATCAAAAGAAAACTAGA
This sequence comes from Zea luxurians, assembly GCA_029449295.1. NCBI lineage: Eukaryota > Viridiplantae > Streptophyta > Magnoliopsida > Poales > Poaceae > Zea > Zea luxurians. Next base: position 72,295,762 of record JAOPSE010000012.1, read on the forward strand.
CAAGTCTATTATACCTAATTGGCTACTACACCGGAAGGCGAACCGCTGATGATGGGTACGTTCCTCATTGCCAACCACCCAGCAGTTATCCTTTTTGATTCTGGTGCATCGCATACCTTTATGAGCAAGACTTTTGTGGATAAGCATTGCATACATAGCACTGAATCAAGGGAGGGATTTGTTATCCACTCTCCTGGGGGTCAGATATTTACTAAGGAAGTAGTCTTCCAAGTACCTGTAACTTTGGCCGGACGGGAATTCCCTACAAACATGATTGTTATAAATGGCCAAGATATAGATGTGATTCTAGGAATGAACTGGTTAGCCCAGAATAAGGCCATCATCAATGCGAACCAAATGACCATTAAATTGAGTTATGGTCATGAAGAAGTCCAATTGTTCGTCCCTATAGCTATCCCAGTCAAAGCATCTGGACAAGTTTTTGAGGCCATAGTACAAGAAATCCAGGATATTCTGGTTGTATGTGAATTTATGGATGTATTTCACGAAGACTTGCCTAGATTGCCCTAGAAAGGGATGTGGAATTTGTGATCAAGTTGAAGCCCGGTACGGCTCCTATTTTCAGAAGGTCGTACCATATGCCACCTAATGAACTAGCGGAATTTAAATAAAACTACAAGACTTGTTGGAGAAAGGGTTCATTAGACCATGTTCATCACCGTGGGGATGTCCAGCAATCTTCGTCAAGAAAAAGGATTAGACACTTCGAATGTGCATGGACTTTAGACCCCTAAATGAGGTTACCATCAAGAACAAGTATCCTCTTCCTCGGATCGATATTTATTGGATCAACTTACTGGAGCCCAAGTATTCTCCAAGATTGATCACAGATCGGGCTACCATCAGATCCGTATTCGACCCAAGGATATACCCAAGAGCGCATTCACCACTCGGTACGGGTTATTTGAATATCTGGTCATGTCTTTCGGATTAACAAATGCTCCAGCCCACTTCACATACTTAATGAATTCGATATTCATGCTCGAGTTAGACAAGTTTGTGGTGGTCTTCATTGACGACATTCTGGTCTATTCCAAGAATGAAGAGGAGCATGCAAAGCACTTGTGGATTGTGTTAATGCGCTTAAGGGAACATCAGTTGTGTGCCAAATTTAGCAAATGCATGTTTTGGTTGGAGAAAATCTAGTTTCTTGGACATGTATTGTCTAATAAAGGGATTGCGGTCGATCCCAGCAAAGTCAAGGATATTCTAGAATGAAACTCACATACTATAGTACATCAAGTTCGGAGTTTCCTTGGACTGGCTGATTATTATCGCAGATTCATTCCGAATTTCTCCAAGATTGTTAAACCCATTACTGGGTTATTGAAGAATGATACTAAATTTGATTGGTCCTCAAAATGCAACAAAGCCTTTGAGCAGCTGCAAGTATTGTTGACCACTGCACTGGTGTTGGCCCAACCGGATATTGAAAAGCCTTTCGATGTGTATTGTGACGCGCCATGCAGTGGACTTGGATGTGTCTTGATGCAAGAAGGACGAGTGATAGCATATGCTTCAAGGCAGCTGCGCCGACATGAAGAACACTATCCAACTCATGATCTGGAACTAGCTGCAGTGGTTCATGCCATTAAGATTTGGCGTCACTATCTACTGGGGAATATATGTCATTTGTATACGGATCACAAGAGTTTGAAATATATCTTCACCTAGTCAGAACTAAACATGATACAAAGAAGGTGGCTTGAGCTAATCAAAGATTATGACTTGGAAATTCATTATCACCCAGGAAAAGCTAATGTGGTGGCAGATGCTTTAAGTCACAAGGCTTCTTGTTATTGTCTTACAACAAGAACTCCTAACACCACTCTATGTCAAGAAATGGAGAAGTTGAATCTAGGGATAGTGCAACAAGGAACTTTGACGAATTTGAAGCTTGAGTCAATTCTTCTGCAAAGAATTATTGATGCCCAAAGAACAGATAAGGGTATGAAGTATATTCATAAAAAATGGAGGCCGGTAAGGCAAATTGTTTCAGAAAAGATAATCAAGGAGCGAGTAATATGGTTTAAAGATCGCATAGTAGTGCTAAAAGATGTTGAAGTCCGCCAACAAATCTTGGACGAAGCTCATCTTAGTCGATATTCCATTCATCCTGGAAGCACTAAGGTGTCATTTGGTTCACGAAATGTAACGTAAATGGTAATGGTAACGATTAACACTGGAATACCGGCGGTAACAAATTTGAATAAGGAGGTATCCATTTGTAGTGTGGTACCGATTACGGTTGAACTTAAATAAACATGATCTAACGTTATTGGTTACCCATTACGTTACCAATATGTGAACCAAACGGCACCTAAGATGTATCCAGACTTAAAGCAACATTATTGGTGGACTAAAATGAAGATTGAAATCGCACGCTGTGGCAATGTGTGACACATGTAGACGGGTCAAAGCGATACATATGAAGGCTGCTGGGCCATTACAATTCTTGCCCATCCCAACCTAGAAATGAGAAGATATTAGTATGGATTTCATTGTGGGATTACCCAAGACAGCTAAAGGATTTAATTCTATCTGGGTAATAGTTGACCAGCTTACAAAGACAGCTCATTTTCTACCAGTCAAAACATATTACCGGTCATTACTTATGCTCAGATATATGTGGCTCGTATTCTTAGTTTACATGGAATCCCAACGACGATAGTGTCGGACCGGGGACCGCAATTTGTATCCAAGTTTTAGGAAGAGTTGCACAAATCCTTGGGTACTAAATTACTCCACAGTTCAGCTTATCATCCTCAGACAAGTGGGCAAACTGAGAGGGTAAACCAGATACTTGAAGATATGTTACGAGCATGTGTCCTAGAATTTCCCCAGAAGTGGGATGATTGCCTGCCATTGGCAGAATTTTCTTATAATAATAGTTACCAATAAAGTATTAAGATGGCACCGTTTTAAGCACTGTACGGGCGACGATGCCAAACACCCTTAAATTGGTCAGAACCCGGAGAACGGTGGTTTTTCATGCCTGACTTGGTTAAAGAAATAGAGGAAAAAGTACAACGGATAAGACACCACTTGAAAGAGTCTCAAGCTCGGCAGAAAAACTAAGCGGATAAACGATGCCGACCTTTGGTCTTTCAAGTCAAGGATTATGTATACCTAAAAGTATCACCGATGAACGGTGTTAACAGATTCGGGGTAAAAGGAAAGTTGGCACCCCGATATATCAACTCGTTTCCCATTCTTCAACAATGCGGACCAGTGGCGTACAGACTTCAACTGCCCGAATCATTATCTACGGTACATAATGTGTTCCATGTATCCCAGTTAAAGAAATGCCTTCGGATTCCTGATCGAACCATAAAGGTGATGGATGTTACTTTGGAACTAGACTTGACTTATTCGAAGCATCCCATTCGAGTTTTGGGTCAGAAGGACAGAATCACTCGAAAAAGGACTCTCAATTTCTATAAGGTACAATGGAACCAACATACTGAAGATGAAGCTACCTAGGAAACTCAAGATTTTTAGAGAAAAATTTGCCTAGATTTTTAGCTTCATGTAACCTGTAAAATTCGTATATCTTATTGCAAAGTTGGAACAAGCCCCATACCACCCCTGCTCTGTAAGATAAATAAGAGAATAAAGTTGTGACGTGTTTCCTTTTCCATTACTTACCTTAGGACCTTAAATCTCGGGACAAGATTCTTTTATGGGGGAAAGGATGTAACACCCCTGGTGTTACTAGAACTAAAATTTGAGCATGGCATCATATGCATTGACATGTCATTATGTTTGTTACACCTAGAATGCATTCACTAGGCTAAAACTTCAACACAAATTGTGATGTGGTGATTTGAAGTGTTCTTAACCCTAGATTAGGATGCTTAACCCTGGGTTTGGGGTATAGGGGTGAATGTGAGGCCAAAAATGAGTATTACCTCAAAAGTTATTGGAAATGTTTACAAGAGATTCAGTTTGATGAATTTGAGTGGCACAAAAACCCTATAGTGCTCAAAACCCTAAAGAGAACCCTGAAAACCCTAATTTGTGCCTATATGGTGATTTTAATTTCTAGGCACTTTTGCACCAAAGTGTATATATCAAAGTGGTAGAATACAAAAAACCAAACAAGTTTTACATTGGAGGATTTTCAAGTAATGTGGAACAAATTGGAGTTAATTGCAAAAAGCCACAAGGACACCCATATGGCTAACTCTGAAATCAGTGTGATTGAGCTGACTTTGGAACCTTGTATTTCTTAATCCATGAAGATTTTGCCCCAAAATCATTATAATAAACTTGTAGAGCTATGTTAGGGGTACAAGTTTGATTAAGAGACTAAGCATTGGTGCTGTACAAAAAATTAGAGAAAAATGGACTAAAAGTATGCTGTCAGTTGGATCAGGTGTTAGGGTTTGACAGACAGTGAGCTCGAATGAACTTTAGAGGCTGAATTCTGTATAATTCGGTGAGAATTCGATCAAGGTCTTTATAACAAAATCCAAGCTGGTTTATAGAGCAACAACTTTGGTGCAAATGGATCTGTAGCTCTCCACATGAAAAATGGAGAATGGAGCATCTCAATCTGCTCTGTCAGGAGCAATGAAAGGAATTTGCATGGTACAGTAACCTGACGAAGATCGCCAGGTTCAGTGCACCGCAGCCGGTGATCCCGCGCCGTGATCCTCGTCGGCGTTGCGATTCATGCCCGGTGGCGCGCGGATACCTACGTAAAGGGAAACATCTCGTGCAGAGGATGAAGTCGGGGCACTGTTACTGCCCAGTCGCCGTACCCACTTGCGTAGCGACGTGGCCGAACGGTCATCGCCGTGGAGATCGCCGTTCACCGCGACACGTGGCCTGCTCCAATGGTCGGCTGGTGCACCGGACTATCCGGTGTGCACCGGATAGTGTTCGGTGTGCCACCTGGCCCAGAGGAGCAATGGTTGGTTGCGCCTGATATGGAAGGGGATCATGCACCAGACATGCTATAGTGGCTGTCCGGTGGCGCACCGGACTATCCGGTGCGCCACTCGACAGAAGGCAAGGATAGCCTTCCATGTTGATCTCCAATGGCTCCTAGCTGCCTTGGGGCTATAAAAAGGACCCCTAGGCGCATGGAGCAGTACACCAAGCTCACAAGAAACATTCTAAGACTCCCAGACTCCGCCTCCACGCATTTGATCGATTGTGTTAGTGATTTGAGCTCCGTTTGAGTTGCGTACTCCCTGTGCTGTGTTTTGAGCTCAAGCCTTGGCTTGTGTGCGTGTGTGTGCTGCAGATTTGAGTCTTGTGTGTGTTGCTCTCCCTCTCTTACTACTGTGATTCTATTGTGACAAACTTGCAAGGGCCAGAGGCTCTAATCTGTGGAGATTCATCGCAAACAGGAGAAAGACTATAAGGAAGAAAGTCGTGGTATTCAAGTTGATCATTGGATCACTTGAAAGGGGTTGAGTGCAACCCTCGTCCATTGGGACGCCACAACGTGGAAGTAGGCAAGTGTACTTGGCAGAACCACGAGATAAAAATCGTGTGTCTCATGTGTTGCTTCTTGTGATTGCTTTCATAGCCACTTGATTTTACTAACTCCTTAACAATCAAGTTGTGTCTATTTAGTGTTTAATTTTACAGAATCACCTATTCACCTCCCCTCTAGGTGCTCTCAATTGGTATCAGAGCCGTACTCTTCATCTAAGGGACTAACCGCCTGAAGAGATGGATCCTAAGGGAAAGGGGATGGTGGTCAATGACAAGGAAAAGGAGTCCATCTTCAACGAGCCAAGAGACGACAAGCCTACCGACTTAGGCTCAAGTCACAAGAAGAGAGACGGGAAGAAGAAGAGGCGCATCAAGAAGATCATCTACTATGACAGCGATGCCTCGTCTTCTTCACCACGGGACGACGACGATGATGACTCCTCATCAAACAAAAAGACGGTTAATCAAAACTATTCATTTGATTATTCCTGTATTTCATACAATTCAAATGCTCATTTGCTATCAATTCCACTTGGGAAACCCCCACACTTTGATGGAGAAGACTATTCTTTCTGGAGTCATAAAATGCGTAGTCATTTATTTTCCCTCCATCCTAGTATCTAGGAGATTGTTGAAAACGCAATGCATTTTGATAGCACTGACAATCCCGTTTTCATAAATGAGCAAATTCATAAAAATGCCCAAGCCACTACTGTGCTACTAGCGTCTCTATGCAGGGATGAATATAACAAGGTCAGCGGCTTGGATAACGCCAAACAAATCTAGGACACCCTCAAAATATCTCACGAGGGTAATGACACCACCATGATCACCAAGATGGAACTAGTGGAAGGCGAGTTGGGGAGGTTCGCAATGATCAGGGAAGATGAGCCAACACAGACCTACAATAGGCTCAAGACCCTGGTCAACAAAATCCGAAGCTACGGGAGCACAAGATGGACGGATCATGATGTCGTCCGACTCATGCTCAGGTCATTTACAGTTATTGACCCCCATCTTGTGAATCTTATTCGTGAAAACCTCAGGTACACCAAAATGACGCCCAAAGAGATCCTCGGAAAATTCGTAACCAGGCGCATGATGGTTAAGGAGGCAAGATATGTGGATGACACCTTGAACGGTCCACTACCCATCTACGAGCCGCAGCTCGTTGCTCTCAAGGCAACAAGCAGCAAGGAGGTGCTACCAAGCAAGGTAGCACAAGTGGAGGTTGCCGGGCTCAATGAGGATGAAATGGCGCTTATTATCAAGCATTTCAAGACTGCTCTTAAAGGACGTAAGGAGTACCCCAACAAGAACAAAACAAGGGGAAAGCGCTCCTGCTTTAAATGCAGTAAGACTAGTCATTTCATAGCACAATGCCCCAATAATGATAATGACCAGGGGCAAGAAAAGAGCGGGAAGAAAGAAAAGAAGAAGAACTACAGGAAGGCGAAGGGCGAGGCGCACCTTGGAAAGGAATGGGATTCTGACTGTTCCTCATCCGACTCCGACAATGAGGGATTGGCTGCCTCGGCCTTCGACAAGTCTTCACTCTTCCCCAACGAACGCCATACATGTCTTATGACCAAGGAAAAGAAGGTATATGTTCGAGCTACCCCTAAGTACACTTCTTCTAGCGATGAGGAATCTTCTGATGATGAAGTAGATTACTCTAATCTATTTAAAGGGTAAGATCGAGCTAAAGTAGAGAAAATAAATGAACTAGTCGATGCTCTCAATGAAAAAGATAGACTGCTAGAAAAGCAAGAGGATATTTTATATGAGGAACATGACAAATTTGTTAGTGTGCAAAAATCTCTTGCTTTAGAAGTTAAAAGGAATGAAATGCTATCCTCAGAGTTCTCTGCTTGCCATGAATCTGCCTCTAGTTTAAGGAGTTTAAATGATGAATTAAATGCTAAGCTAGAGGAGGTTAACAAAACTAGTTCATGTGTAGAGCATGTTGTTATTTGTAATAGATGTAAGGATTTTGGTATTGATGCATGTGATGAACATCTTGCTTCTATTACTAAATTGAACAATGAGGTGGCAAGTCTTAATGCTCAACTTAAGACTTGCAAAGTTGAATTTGATAAACTAAAATTTGCTAGGGATGCCTACACTGTTGGTAGACACCCCTCAATTTGAAAGGAAACCAAGAACTTGACAAGTCAAAGGACTCCTGTTCTCAACAAGGAGAAAGGGAAGGCTCCTATGGCTAGTAGTTCCCAAAAGAATCATGCTTACATTTATCATAGAAAATTTACTAGGAATGCTTATAATGATAGATGTTATGATCATGCTTTTAATGATTCACATGCTATGTTTGCATCTAGTTCCACTTCTATTCATAGTAGAAGTAGGCCTAGGAGAAATCATGTTGTGCATCATGCGCCTAGGAAAATACGCAATGGACCTTCTATCATTTACCATGCTTGCAATACTTCATTTGTACTTTCAAGTAAGAACACAAAAGTAGTTGCTAGGAAGTTGGGATCCAAATGCAAGGGAGACAAGACTTGTATTTGGGTTCCAAAAGTTATTGTGACTAACCTTGTAGGACCCAACAAGAGTTCGATACCTAAAACCCAAGCTTAAATTGCCTTGCAGGTTTATCCATCTGGGGGCTCAAGCTAGATTATCGACAGCGGATGCACAAACCATATGATGAGGGAGAAGAAGATGTTTACCTCCTACATCAAAAACAAGGATTCCTAGGATATAATCATATTTGGAGATGGGAATCAAGGCAAGGTCAAAGGTTTGGGAAAGATAGCCATCACGAGCGAGCACTCCATTTCAAATGTATTTTTAGTAGAGTCGCTAGGATACAACCTTCTGTCTGTAAGTCAATTGTGCCACATGGGTTACAATTGTTTGTTTACAAACATTGATGTATCTGTCTTTAGAAGAAGTGATGGTTCATTAGCGTTTAAGGGTGTATTAGACGACAAGCTCTATTTAGTTGACTTTTCAAAAGAGAATGCCGGTCTAGATGCATGCTTAATCGCTAAGACTAATATGGGTTGGCTGTGGCATCGCCGTCTAGCGCATGTTGGGATGACGAACCTTCATAAGCTTCTAAAGGGAGATCATGTGTTAGGACTAACCGATGTCTGTTTTGAGAAAGACAGACCTTGTGCAGCATGTCAGGCAGGAAAATAGGTGGGAAGCACTCATCACAGCAAGAACATGATGACAACATCAAGACCATTGGAGCTTCTTCACATGGATCTCTTCGGACCCGTTGCCTACCTTAGCATCGGGGGAAGTAAGTATGGTCTTGTAATTGTTGATGATTTTTCCGGCTTCACATGGGTGTTCTTTTTGCAGGATAAGTCAGAAACCCAAGGGACCCTAAAACGCTTCTTAAAGAGAGGTCAAAACGAATTTGAGCTAAAGGTGAAGAAGATAAGGAGCGACAATGGGTCCGAGTTCAAGAATCTACAAGTTGAAGAGTTTCTTGAGGAGGAAGGCATCAAGCACGAGTTCTCTGCTCCCTATACACCACAGCAAAATGGTGTGGTAGAGAGGAAGAACAGGACGCTAATTGACATGGCGAGAACGATGCTTGGAGAGTTCAAGACGCCCGAGCGGATTTGGTCGGAAGCTGTGAACACAGCCTGCCACGCCATAAACCAGCTCTATCTGCATCGTCTCCTCAAAAAGACCTCCTATGAAGTACTTACCGGTAATAAACCCAATGTTTCTTACTTTTGTGCATTTGGGAGCAAATGCTACATTCTAGTGAAGAAAGGTAGACATTCTAAATTTGCTCCCAAGGCAGTAGAAGGGTTTTTACTAAGGTATGACTCAAATACAAAGGCGTATAGGGTCTTCAACAAATCATCAGGATTAGTTGAAGTCTCTATCGACGTTGTATTTGATGAGACTAATGGCTCTCCAAGAGAGCAAGTTGATCTTGATGATGTAGATGAAGAAGAAATTCCGACGGCCGCAATGCGCACGATGGCAATAGGTGATGTGCGACCACAGGAATTACAGGAGCAAGATCAACCATCTTCCTCTACAATGGTGCATCCCCCAACTCAAGACGATGAACAGGTACCTCAAGAAGAGGGACATGATCAAGGGGGAGCACAAGAAGATCAAGTGATGGAGGAAGAAGCACCACGGGTCCCTCCAACTCAAGTTCGAGCGACGATCCAAAGACATCACCCCATCGATCAGATTCTGGGTGACATCAGCAAGGGAGTAACCACTCACTCACGATTAGCTAATTTTTGTGAGCATTACTCGTTTGTCTATTCTATTGAGCCTTTCAGGGTAGAAGAGGCCGTGCAGGATCCGGACTGGGTGTTGGCCATCCAGGAAGAGCTCAACAACTTCAAGAGGAATGAAGTCTGGAGCCTCGTGCCACATCCAAAGCAAAACGTTGTGGGAACCAAGTGGGTGTTCCGCAACAAGGAAGATGAGCACGGAGTGGTGACAAGAAACAAGGCTCGACTTATGGCAAAAGGTTATGCCCAAGTCGCGGGTTTGAATTTCGAGGAGACTTTTGCTGCTGTGGCTAGGTTAGAGTCAATTCGAATTCTATTAGCCTATGCCGCTCATCATTCTTTTAGGCTATTCCAAATGGACGTAAAGAGTGCTTTCCTCAATGGGCCAATCAAGGAGGAGGTATACGTGGAACAACCCCCTGGCTTTGAGGATGACAGGTATCCCGACCATGTGTATAAGCTCTCTATGGCGCTCTATGGACTTAAGCAAGCCCCAAGAGCATGGTATGAATGCCTTAGAGATTTCTTAATTGTTAATGCTTTCAAGGTTGGGAAAGCCGATCCCACTCTTTTCACACAGACTTGCAACGGTGATCTTTTTGTGTGCCAAATTTATGTTGATGACATAATATTTGGTTCTACTAACCAAGAGTCTTATGAGGAGTTTAGCAGGGTGATGATGCAAAAGTTCAAGATGTCAATGATGGGCGAGTTGACCTACTTCCTTGGATTCCAAGTGAAGCAACTCAAGGATGGCACTTTCATCTCCCAAACGAAGTACACTTAGGATCTTCTCAAGAGGTTTGGGATGAAGGATGCCAAGCCCGCGAAGACACCGATGGGAACTGATGGGCATATTGGCCTCAACAAAGGAGGTAAGTCTGTTGATCAAAAGGCATACCGGTCAATGATAGGTTCATTACTTTATCTTTGTGCTAGTAGATCGGACATTATGCTTAGTGTATGCATGTGTGCTAGATTTCAATCCGACCCTAAGGAATGTCACCTTGTGGCCGTTAAGCGAATTCTTAGGTATTTAGTTTCTACGCCTTGCTTCGGGATCTGGTATCCAAAGGGGTCTATCTTTGACTTGATTGGATACTCAGACTCCGATTATGCCGGGTGCAAGGTTGATAGGAAGAGTACATCAGGGATGTGCCAGTTTCTAGGAAGGTCCCTGGTGTCCTGGAGTTCCAAGAAACAAACATCCGTTGCCCTATCCACCGCTGAGGCCGAGTACGTTGCCGTAGGACAGTGTTGCGCGCAACTACTTTGGATGAGGCAAACCCTCTGGGACTTTGGCTACAATCTGAGCTAAGTCTCACTCCAATGTGACAATGAGAGTGCAATCCGCTTGGCGGATAATCCTGTTGAACACAGCCGCACTAAGCACATAGACATCCGGCATCACTTCCTGAGAGACCACTAGTGTTGGGGGGCCTTCGTCCTCCGAAGGTCCTCAAAAACATAATTTAACAATGTCTTATAAGTATGGTTTATGGATAGGTATCTTCGGATTTATGATAAAAGCATACACGATGAGGAGCTTGATCGTGACGAAGGTTACCGTCGCTCTGAAGCTATGCGGAAGGGAGCTTCGGCTAAATCGCAGAAAAGGGAACAGACTTAAAGGGGAAAAGGCTATTCAGTCCTCATAGATTTTTCTATAAGCCAATAGTAAATGTAAAGGGCATAATTATAATTTCTTATGGGCTGCGTCCTGTGCCTATAAATAGGTGAACAGTACTCCCGTACTGTTCACGTTGACTTGTACTCATTGGTGCGTCACACTTGGATCTTTGCCTTCTGTCAAGCCGAAGGTATAAATGTAATTCGATATTGTTTACGTTTGTTCATAATAATATAATTTGAAGATATCAATGATGCCATATGATTGTTTATATTATTTCTCATGTTTTATATGCTTCTTCCTTCATTAATATGTATTGAAATGTCGAAGGTATGTCCTTCACATCCTTCGTCTGAAGATCATTATATCCTAAGGGACATAATGCTTCAAAGGACGAAGGGTTCTAACTATTAACCCTTTTTCTGTGTTGCCTTGTTCTTAATTCATAGCATTTGAGAACAAGTCCCCAACATTGGCGCCCACCTCCGGTGAACCCTCTTTCGACCACCTTCAGAAAGCACTGACCCTCGTCATGCCGCCAAAGAAAGTTTCAGCGACAGGGGTTGCTGCACTACAGCCACTGGACCCAAATCAGGAGAACCTCTCTCTCCGAGAGGCCCGAAGCTAGAAGAGGAAAGCCACTAGTCCAACACTCCAGGAGGAAGAGTTGGATCTAGAAATCAGAAACATGGAGATAATTCATCAGCAAGTACAAAGGAAGAAGGAGAAGATGGCCAGACTGGCTGATCTTCAAAGGCAAATCGACGAAGCCACTGAAGAAGTACGCCATCTTGTTCAAGACGAACAAGATCGAAGGCCCCAACATAGGGAGCTTCATCAAGAAGGTTTATTCAACGAGGACGGATGGTATGATGATTTTGATCATGATACCTTTACCTTTGATGCTGCTTCCGCCAAAGAAGAGAGGAAGCTTACAAGTTCTCCGAGATGACCAGGGGCTTCGGGGGAAGAATACAACCGAGACATGTCAGGTCAATTCACAACACTTAGAATGATGACAGAGGGAGTCAGCTGCAAAGGCCCCGGTGTTCTGCACAATCTTCGGGACAGCAACAAAGTTCTTTTCGGCCGCCAGCTTCAAGAGGCAGAGGCGCCAGGGGCTTCAGAGGAAGATATGGGGACCAACCCAGGAAGATTTACTGTCTATTTTGTGGTGAAGACAAGGGCCATACTACAAGAATGTGCCAAATCACCATCCAAAAGCAGAAGGAGATCGCAGAAGCCGAAGCCCGGCAAAATCAACTGAAGCAGGTTCTACATACTGCTTCGTGTCACTCACCCTACATACCAGAGTATGTGGGTAATCATCCTGCAGCTTCTGTTGCTTCGGCCAGTCAGCCACAGTCTTCTTGGTCGCAGCTTCCACCTCCGCCACCACTACAACCTGCCTATTCACAAGGTCAGCAGCCAGAAGGGAGCCATCAGACTCATCAGCAATGAGAGCTTAGGGAGGAATCCGAAGCTCGCACAGTCAACAGTACTGTGCCAGAGTCAAAACACATCTATTGAGAGATATCCTACTTCTGAAGCATTTTACATTTTTGTCATTTTATTTTTAATAAGGAACAATTGGTGTAAATCTAGTCTTCTTGTCACTTTAAATTTTTTGTAATAGCTTTGTTCTTGTCATAATGAAATATATCTTTCCTACAGACTTATGAAGCTACAAAAAGTCGTTCCTAGGGAACGCAGCGTAAGTTTGCCGAAGCTACAAAGAGTCGTTCCTAGGAAGCGCAGCGTAAGTTCGCCGAAGCTACAAAAAGTCATTCCTATGGAGTGCAGCGTAAGTTTGCCGAAGCTACAAAAAGTCGTTCCCAAGGGAGCGCAGTGTAAGTTTTCTGCTCAAAAGTCGTTCCAAAGGGAATGCAGAGCCAAATACCGCCGAAATATAAGGCGAAGCGCGAAAAGTCAACGTGAATACCTCCGAAATAGAAGGCGAAGAAGTTCAAAAGACGTTCCTAATGGGATGCAGAACTTACACCAAAAAATAAGTGGTGAAGCCGAAAAATAAACGGCAAAGAGATTTTTGATGGTTCCTAAGAGATCTTTGGAGAATGCTTTATAAAAAATGAAAATATGCCAAGGCACAAAGTAAGCTGAGAGTTACAGCTCCATCAGTTCTGATGTGGAAGGAGGTATCTATTCTTTACGAAGCATTCATGATTTTACGAAGGATGGAAGATTCTTGCGAGGCGTAAAAACTCTTCTTTACGAAGCATGAAAAGAAGGGAAGGTGTTTTTTCGCCGAGGGCTCAAAAACGGTATGTATATAAAGTTTCATGCATCGCAAAGAAATAAATTACAAGCAATTCATATATTACATTCAAATCTTGTAAGCACCAAAAATTACAAACATAGTCTAGCAAATGTTACAATAATATTCTAGAAAATGTTTTTACAATAGCTACTCTTCTCCCTTCAGAACTTTTTCTGCAGCTTCGGTTAGCAATTTGGTAACAACTTCATCTACAATTGCTTCGGCCACATTAATGATTTCTGTTGCCTTCTTCGTTTCTGGGTCGGCCAGTGGGTCGAATGGCTTTGGTGGAGGAGGAAGTTCAGCTGCGGTAGAAAACATCAGTTAGTTCGAAGTCAAAAATGACAAAGCTAAAAGCCATTAAGGAATACCTATTCGTCTTTCGAGTTCCGTTGCTCTTTCAGCTTCTTTTGCTGCTTCTCGAGTGTCATGAATATCCTTTTCGCTCTTCTTCATTATTTCATGAGCTATTCCTCGGTCGCCATTTTCCCAGATATCAGTGAAAAATTTTCCACCTATTAAACTCGCTTCGGCAGAAGGGTCCTTCGTATCGTCGACGGAGAAGGCAGCTTCGGTCTGGGCCAAGGTTTTAACATGTTCACAACCTGCCTTCTCCAAAATGGCTGCAATCCCCCTCACACCAGAGAATGCACAGACGTCCCCACGGTCACTCAAAATCTCCTCAAAAGCTTCGGCTTCATTACTAATCCACTCGATGACGCCCTCGGGGTCACCTCGTATGAAGTTGTTTTCGCTTGAATACGCGCCCACGTTGGCAAAACTAGTCTCTATCTTTTTTACACATTCCACAGACTTTTCAAAACATCTTTCCTTTGATGCGCGAAGTTCTGCAACTGTTTTTTCAAAATAATTTTTCCAGTACTCACTGGCATCTCGGTCAGCTTCAGCAACAACGCATTTTAATTTGGCCTCAGTCAGTTGTTTTCGAAGGTCTTCAATCTCATTCTTTTGAATTTCAGATTGAGCCTTGAAGTTGGCTTCATCCTCCTTTACTTTGTCCACCAATGTAAGTAGAATTTTGTCTTTTTCTGTGGGTTCGTTTCTCAGCTTGATAACCTCTGTTCGAAGGTTATTGAGAGCAATAGTGCAGCTCTCATCTTCAGCATTCTTTTGCGCCCTTAAGGCGTTGCTAAGTATTAAGCCCTACAAGAAAGAATGAATGAATTAACATACGAAGTAAAATACTATTACAGAATCCATAAGCTTCAAAATTCACAACTTTTGTACCTTCAAACTGTTGTACGAAAGGCTATCCGCAAGATCTTCCTTCGTCATGGCACAAAGGCCAGCTTCGAGCTTCGGAAAGCCCATACTTCTGGACATCTCTTGGCAGACGGATAATTCTTTGTTGTCTGGGAGGCAATACAAAAAATCATCTTCACTTGTACCATTAAACACTAAGGCCCCTTTCAGGTACTTCAGTTCTCGAGCATAGTGTTTAGCTTCAAAAGTTTCTTCTTCAGATAATCTTCTTCCCGAAGCATGTCGAATAACATAATCAAGATCTTCGGAAGATGTTTCAGGAATAGGAGCGGCAGATTTTTCAGGCAAAGTCTGTTCTATAGCCTCTTCCTTTGTGGCCTTCTCTTCAATGTCTGAGGATCTTTTCTTAGCAGGCTTTGAAGGCCTGGCTTCGGCGCTAACCTGGCTCAGTGCAGCTTCAGTTTCGGTTAGTTTTGTTTTAACTTCGCTTTGCATTTCCATAGCCTTGGCAATTTTCCCTAGAGTAGAGCTTGAAGCCTTTACCGTTTCTAACATGTCTAGTACACTTGCCATCCTTCTTCTTTTCGGAGTGGCCGCAAGGCCTTTTTGTGTCTTCGGCGTTGACACTTTTGCCGAAGGGCTGAGAACTTCTAACATGCTTATTCCTTCAGTCTCTGGTTTTTCGGCCTTATCTTTACCAGACTTTGCCCTAGCCTGCTCGGCTGAGGGTGCCTTCGGCATCGTAGCCGGTTCTTCAGCCCACTGTGTAGGAGCAATTAACTCTTTAGGATCAACAGCTGAAGAGGTCTTCCCACCAAACTCGGGCACCACGGCCGGCTCAATATAACGGGGTCGGTGGGTGAGGACTTTCAACTTTCTACTCTTCGGTGCAGGCTCGCTCGGAGCAGCCGAAGTAACAACCTTTCCAGAGGTTGCACCCTTTCTTTTCTGCCCCCATGGCGGATAGCGATAGTTAGGGTACACAAATCCAATAGCATCAAAAACCCTGTTCAATCTTTTCTTTTTTCGGCTTCCGAAGGCCGCAGATAGGGCATTATCTTCGGACTTGGAATATGTTCCAAGTAACTCATCACTAGTATTTTCAACACACTTCAGCCAATCATCATCTGGTTCAATAAACTGGTCCCCAAACCTAAAGGTGTATTTCAATCGAACCAGGCTGCCTTTGCTAGGGTTAGTGATGCTTTCTTTCGGCATTTCCCAGCTATCTATCAGTGGCCATATCCTATAGGCTATATGTTCTTGAAGTAAATCTCTTGTCCCAATAAAAGAACAAACTGTACTAAACGCCCTTCGACATGCTTCAGCTGCCTCATCAACTTCTACCTTCGGTTTTCGGAGGCCAAATCGGGACCAGATGGGGCTCATGATGATCTTTTTAATGTCTACTCTCGCCTTCAAATCATTTTTCACATAGAACCACTCTTCCATCTAGGCCCCGGGCCATCATTTCCGAAACACTGGCACTGGGTAGCTTGCGCCAGAGCGAGCAACAAAGCTATAGCAACCAAAATTGTTATGATATTGTTCTTTGCCCTAGGGCTTCGTCTCATATGAAAGTTCATGCATATTGCAAAAGCATCTTGCACTTGGCTCTAAACCTTGACTTCTCACAGCCCAGACGAAGATCCCCATTCTAATAACTGCTTCGGGGGTGATCTGGTGAAGGAAAATCTGGTATGTCTTTAAAACTTCAACCACAAATCTGCTCAATGGGAACCGAAGTCCAGCTTTGAAGAAGCTCTAGAAGATAAAACTTCGTTTTCTTCGGGAGCAGGAACGGCTCTGTCTGCGTCGACCCTCACAATGGACATATCTCGAAAATACCTTCCTCTCATATTATCAAGATGATTCTATTTAATAGTTGATTTCTCGAACACTGTATGACTTGGTCGCCAGGGCCGATCTTCAGAGTCTTCGCCTCCACTCTCGATATCATAACTGTCGCTATCATCGGTATCTTCAGACAAGCCTTCTAGGATCTCTTTAGTAATCTTCTCTGTATTTGTCTTTGCTATTGACTCAACAAATCTAGCAGTCTTCTCCTCAAGGAGCTTCTCCTCCTCAATCGGCTTCGTCTTAGCGGCAACTTTTTTGTCCTGAGACATCTTTTCTTCGGGAATGGTGAAAATGTGTCCTTAAAACCGAAGCTTAGGAAATCTAAGAAACTAAGTAAGTGTTGGTAAGCAAGAGCTAAAAAGTTGAGCAAACAAAGCAAGCAACAAGTAGTGTACCAAATGTGGTCAGGGTGGATTCTTATTTATACGATCAACGTGCTCCAAACTGGAGGGTCCCGCCTGTCATTGACTATTGCTATTCTAGCAAAGGGAAGGTGTTTTTTCGGACCTTCGGCTTAAAGCCTTCGTCCATGTCGCAGTCTGAATTCGTTATCTTAAACAAATTAATACTGCGAGGGGCTACTGTTGGGGGCCTTCGTCCTTCGAAGGTCCTCAAAAACATAATTTAACAATGTATTCCAAGTATGGTTTATGGACAGGTATCTTCGGATTTATGATAAAAGCATACACGATGAGGAGCTTGATCGTGACGAAGGTTGCCGTCGTTCCGAAGCTGTGCGGAAGGGAGCTTCGGCTAAATCGCAGAAAAGGGAACCGACTTAAAGGGGAAAAGGCTGTTCAGTCCTCATAGATTTTTCTATAAGCCAATAGTAAATGTAAAGGGCGTAATTGTAATTTCTCATGGGCTGCGTCCTGTGCCTATAAATAGGTGAACAGTACTCCCGTACTGTTCACGTTGACTTGTACTCACTGGTACGTCACACTTGGATCTTTGCCTTCTGTCAAGCCGAAGGTATAAATGTAATTCCATATTGTTTACGTTTGTTCATAATAATATAATTTGAAGATATCAATGATGCCATATGATTGTTTATATTATTTCTCATGTTTTATATGCTTCTTCCTTCATTAATATGTATTGAAATGTCGAAGGTATGTCCTTCACATCCTTCGTCTGAAGATCATTATATCCTAAGGGACATAATGCTTGGAAGGACAAAGGGTTCTAACTATTAACCCTTTTTCTGTGTTGCCTTGTTCTTAATTCATAGCATTTGAGAACAAGTCCCCAACAACTAGCAAAAGGGAGATATCGAGGTGTACCACATTAGCACCGAGAACCAGCTAGCCGATATCTTCACTAAGCCTTTAGATGAGAAAAGGTTTTGCAGGTTGCATAGTGAGCTAAATGTCTTAGATTCGCGTAACATGGATTGATCTATAGCATACATGTGTTTTATGCCTTTGATCATGTTACTTTATGCATTTAAGTCAGTTATTGTTCATTTATGTGCTCAAGTTGTACAAGTCTCTCCAGACCTCACAAGTCCGTATGCAGATGTGCACATGTTTAGGGGGAGATGTGCACATGTTTAGGGGGAGATGTGCTACAACTTGATCCCTTTGAGATAAATTTGTTTGTTGAGTACACTTGATGTAGTCTCGAAGGTACATTGAAAGTGAAAGTGAACTTGGACGATGCAAAGACTTCCACTGCACTCCGGTATTAGTGTATTTAATTTCAAGTTCATACTTATGCTCTCATTGCCTTTTTGCTCTTAATTGACATTTTTGGTAAGGCAATGGGGTTAAGGGGCCAAACATGATCCCGTTTTGGTGCTTAATGCCAAAGGGGGAAATTAACGCTAAAGCAAATGGATTAGCCAACCACTTGTGAATTTTGAAAACAATAGAGTTAGAATTTGTGTTTTGTCCAAAATACTCTTATTGCAAAATTTTGTCTCTTATGGGGAAGAATTATTGATTATGGGAAAAGGGGGGAGTCTTTTTTATTACAGGAAAAAGGGGGAGTCTTTGGCACTCGATCAATTTTACTCCTGAAATATATCTCGATTTGCCCAAACAAGTGCGTTTGACTTAGGGATAGGAAAAAGAATTTGATTTGCAAAAACAAACCAAGTGGTGGCAAAAAGTGATCCAAATATGCCAAGTTATAAGCAAAAACAATTTGGACTTCATTTACATTGATGTTGCACTTCCTTTTGTTGCCTTTTGATGTGTTGGCATAAATCACCAAAAAGGGGGAGATTGAAAGGTAAATGTGCCCTTGGGCAATTTCTATAAGTATTTTGGTGATTAGATACCCGACCCATGTTAATTGAGTCCTCATGTGCTAAATGTGTGAAAAGTGAAAATCAAGGTACAAGGTATATATGTTCCTAAACTTAGTACATTCTTTTTGAGTACTAACATGTTTATCTAAGTGATAGAAACAGTGCTAAGAAGAGAAGAAACGAATTGGAAAAGAGTTGGCTGTGTACAGCCAACTCCAACTCGGCCTGGCACACCGGACTGTCCGGTGACGCACCGCACAGTGTTCGGTGGCGCACCGCACAGTGTCGGGTGGCGTACCGGACAGTGTCCAGTGCCCCAAGACTGGTCGACGGTGAACCGGCTGCCCTCGGGAAAAGAAGAAGGCGACGTGGATAAAATTCACCGGACTGTCCAGTGGTGCACCAGACTGTTCGTGAGCCAACGGCGCTAGCGCCAACGATCGTCCGCGTGATCAACGCGCGGCACATGGCCTGCTCCAACGGTCGGCTGGTGCACCGGACTATCCGGTGTGCACCGGACTGTCCGGTGCGCCACCTAGCCCAGAGGAGCAACGGTCGGCTGCGCCCGATATGGAAGGGGATCGTGCACTGGACATGCTACAGTGGTTGTCCGGTGGCGCACTAGACTATCCGGTGCGCCACTCGACAGAAGGCAAGGATAGCCTTCCATGTTGATCTCCAACGGCTCCTAGCTGCCTCGGAGCTATAAAAGAGACCCCTAGGCGCATGGAGTAGTACACCAAGCTCACAAGAAACATTCTAAGATGCCCAGACTCCGCCTCCACGCATTTGATCGATTGTGTTAGTGATTTGAGCTCCGTTTGAGTTGCGTACTCCCTGTGCTGTGTTTTGAGCTCAAGTCTTGGCTTCTGTGCGTGTGTGTGTGCTGCAGATTTGAGTCTTGCGTGTGTTGCTCTCCCCCTCTTACTATTGTGATTCTCTTGTGACAAACTTGCAAGGGCGAGAGGCTCCAATATGTGGAGATTCCTCGCAAATGGGAGAAAGACTATAAGGAAGAAAGTCGTGGTATTCAACTTAATCATTGGATCGCTTGAAAGGGTTGAGTGCAACCCTCGTCCATTGGGATGCCACAACGTGGAAGTAGGCAAGTGTTACTTGGCCGAACCAAGGGATAAAAATCGTGTGTCTCGTGTGTTGCTTCTTGTGATTGCTTTATTTGCACGAGCGTGTTCCATAGCCACTTGATTTTACTAACTCCTTAACAATCAAGTTGTGGCTATTTAGTGTTTAATTTTACAAGGTCACCTATTCACCCCCCTCTAGGTGCTCTAAGTTTCAGCACTCTCGCACGCTTGTGATGCTTGTCGGCTCAACCAATTGAGCTAGACCACGCTTAATCATCACGAACGCCTCAGTTCGTCCTCGGTGTTCGCCGTCGTCGTGGGTAGGAGAATCCAGGGCCGGATTAGTTCAATTATGGCATTGACTAGACTCGCTTGGGCTCGGGGATGGTGATCCGATGCTTAGTTCTG
Source organism: Zea luxurians (assembly GCA_029449295.1). NCBI lineage: Eukaryota > Viridiplantae > Streptophyta > Magnoliopsida > Poales > Poaceae > Zea > Zea luxurians. The sequence continues at coordinate 72,316,217 of JAOPSE010000012.1, forward strand.
GCGGTCGTCGTCGTTTAGGATGGAATTTGGTGAAGAGATAGCTGGCGGGTGAACGCGCCGTCGCTAGGGACTTATCTAGTGAAGAAATATAAGTCTAGGGGTCTTAGTGCAAACGTCAGTGAGACAAAGGAATAGTGCCAGGGATTCTTTTCCGGTTATTCAAATCACTGAGGGTCTCTGCGTAAGTTTGCCAACACGGGCGCGCGTGGGCGCCGGTTTTCCCTGTTCATGGGTCGGATCGGGCCAGAATCAGCCCAGTACTATTCATTCCTTTTCTTTTTCTTTTTTCTGCTAGACTTGAAAAATTATAGGAAATTCTAGAAAAATGGTAAAATTATAAGACCAATTTTTCTAAACTCCTAAATTCGTCTAGTATTTAATAAAAATAGTTCCAAGATTTTTTAGTCCAAACCTGGAATTATTTGGCATTTAAAGATACCTAAACTTAGCCTTTTAGAATTTTAGAATTAAGTTGGTAAGCTCCAAAAATAATAAAACGTTTTGGGTAAGCTTAATTTGATGATTAAAGCCCTTGGGTAAAGTTTAGCATGCTTTGGACATTATTTGGTCCCAAACCCAAAACCCTAGCTCCCTAGGGTAAAATTGTCTAACCCTAATAGAATACTAACTCAGGAAACCCTAGTGACTTAGGTGTACCATGAAGGAAAGTTGTATTCAAGATACAACTTAGTGTGTTTCTATTACAACTGCATACTCATAGCATCACATAAATATTCATGTATATGTATTGTTATGTATAGAAAACGAAGAAGAAGTGTGTGGGGGACAGATATCCCCCGAGTCCACCAGAAAGCTAAAATGCCTCGCGTAGGGCCTTGGGCCAGTTACCTTGCAGGGCCTTCCCTTTGTAGGCTGAGCAAGAATTACTGGTTGAATGGGCCGGCCTAAGGAGGAAGCTGACTCAGGACGGGGCAGCCTGTCAGTTTATTCTCTATCCACAGCAACCACTCGACTTTCCCGCGCGTGGCGTCCTTGAATATCAGGACGGGATAGGGATAAGTCGGCAGGATTGTAGGAAGTTCTGTTCAATCAGTTCACTATTATTTAGGGGATATGCATCCACTCATGTACGCAAGGTGTGCCCTACGGTCGGATATATAAGGCCAGGGGCTACCCTTCCATTGCCATCATCCAGCCCTCTACCAATCTCATTAGCTGTTCTCCATTGAGGAGACTCCAATTGTAACCCACCTCATAGAGATCCACACCAGGAAGTAGGGTGTTACGCCTCTCCAAGCGGCCCAAACCTGTAGAAAATTGCCTGTCCATCTCTCGTACGCCTAGCATGAACCATTGAGCTACAGTCGACAACACTGTCCTACCCAAAAGCACTGCAAGGGGCAACATAGGTGTGCGGTCGGGCTCTAAACACCGACAGTTGGCGCACCCAGTAGGGGGTGTGTCGTTGATCCAAGCTAGCTTAATGGCCGTCACATCCTAGTGCAAGATCGCTCTTCGCCCTGGATCCGTTTTCTGCTTCGGAACCATCTCATCCATAGTAGATGAGAAAGGAACTCTGCACCGCATAGCAGATCCGCCGGAGAAGAAGTTTTCCTCGAAGATTCCCAGGAAAACTAGAGCAGAACAACGGAAAACGTAGCCTCCCGCGCCCCGAGCGAAGATTACCTCTTACAAGCCAAAAACCGGGGGCTTACCTACCCGAATAACTTTGCTGCCCACCTCGCCCACAAAGGAGTGGACACGGGTTACTAGAAGAAGAAGTTAAACATCCCGAGAAAGGGGACGGGACCTCGCCGAGTCATCTTTCCGAAACCTTCGCCCTCAAAGGAGGACGGGAAGAGACACGCCATCATAGCGGCTCCTTTCTACCCTGACATACTCTTCATTGGAGGAAGATTGGAGGAATCCCCTATCTCCGACGATGAGCCGACCATGTAGGGGGAAGAACCTCCCTAGCGTGAAGCACGACGATGAAGGAACAGACGTCGGAATGTACGGCGACATCACGAGGCCGGGGAACGGAACCCGGCGCAGCCCGTGTCCTGGGACGAAGCTTCAGAAGTAGGAGAAACTCTCGACGAGCGGGTACAACAAGAAAGGCGAAATTCTCGCCACCGTGATCGCCGACAGGCTCAGGACCGAGAACGGGAACAAGCCGAGCAAGGCACAAGGTTGCGCCGGGAAAATCCTCTCTTCACTCGGAACCTGTACCCCGACTTTGCTCATGCAGTGAACACGCCGAGTGAAGTCGGAGGGGTGCTGGCCCAGATAGCCAATGGCCTTCCACGAACTCCAGAAGCAGAAGGCTACCGGCGATAGCTTACTCGAGCAGCTAATCACCTTTGGCCCATCGCTCATCCCCCAAGCGACCTATGCCATGGCATCAACAGTCGACAAGACGCGCGGAGCTCCATCAATGCTTCGTGCGACCAGAGGCACGAAAATGAGATAAGGTGCCGAGAGGAGTATGACCGGGACCATGACGTCCCGGCTTGAAGTCGCGCTACCCGAGTTGAGTCGGCTGTAGCCTCAACTAGTGGCTCGACCCGGGGACGGTCGAGACGACACGCCACCAACTCCCCTCCCCGGGACCGACCTCACGAACGCCGACAGGAACACACATGCGGGGTCTCCGCTCTCACTCCGTGTCTCTGGGCCATCCAATGGCTCCCCAACTTTAAAGTCTCCAACATCGACAAATACGAGCCCAAGCAGGACTCGGGAGGCTGGTTGGCCGTCTAAACGACCGCCGCTCGGGCCGCCGGGGCAACAGAAGACGTAATGATAGCATACTTGCCCATCATCCTAGGGCAAGATGCTCTGCAGTGGCTACGACATTTGCCACGACACTACATCAACGATTGGAGCAACTTCAGTCGGTGTTTCTTTGCCAACTTCTAGTCTCTCTCCGACAAGTCGGCGCAGCCATGGGACCTCAAATCCTTTAGGCGCCAGGGCAATGAAACGCTCTGGTTGTACCTCAAGAGGTTTCAGACCATGAGGAACCGCATCCCTGAAGTCGCTGAGGCAACGGTGATCGAAGATCTCTACCAGGGATCCAATGACTCAACCTTCGTCCGAGCCATACTACAGAAAGCGCCTGCCACCTCCAAACAACTGTTCCGAGAGGCAGACCTCTACATCACCGCGGACGAACAAGCTCAAGACCTCATTGGAGGAACAAAACCTGCACCACTCGTGCCACGGCACAACACGAACTAGCAACCTGATAGGCGCTGGGAGAAGAGGCCTCATGAGGAAGCACACGCCACCGGACCACCCGTCGCTCGAGCCCACGGTGCTCCCCGTGGAGGGGAGCAAACACTGGATGAAATCCTTGACGCCCAGTGCCCGTACCACAAGGACATGCACCACACCCTACAGAATTGCAAGGATTTCAAGCATTCCGTCGGGCATGATAGACCGTTCCAACCTTTGCCGCCTCCCCCAGCACGAGGAGGGCCTGGCGAGCCCAGGCAGCCTCAACAATAAGAAGGGGGAGGAGGCGGAGCGTTCCCACGCGTTGACAGGGAGGTCAACGTCATCTTCGGAGGACATGGATTATAGGAGAGTAGGAGGCAACAAAAGCTTAGCGACCGACAGGTCCTGGCGGCAACCACCGGTGCCCTAGCCCTTACCGATGGTCAGAGCACGCAATAACCTTCAGCCGAGCGGATCAAGGGCTCAACTTCGACCACCCCGGCAAGTACCCTCTCCTCGTCGATCTAGTGATCCGAGAAAGCCGGGTGAAGAAAGTACTAGTGGACGGGGGAAGTAGCATTAACGTTACCTTCCCCCGGACGCTCCTGGCCTTGGGGGTTGCACTCAAAGGCCTCACCAAGTCAGGTACTCCTTTATTCGATATCGTGCCGACTGAAGGAGAGTACCCGCTGGGGCAAATCTACATGCCTGTTACCTTCGGGGCTCCAGAGAACAACAAAATCGAGTTCCTAAGGTTCGAGGTGGCCCGCTTCGACCGTGGATACAATGCCAACATCGGCAGGGCGGGACTGTCAAAGTTCATGGCCATTCCGCACTACTCATACATGATATTGAAGATGCTGGGACCTTAAGAAATCATCACCGTGCGCGCCGACTTCCAAGGCACCTCGGAGTGCTTTCGGGGAGCCATCCAAGCAACCCTCACTACTAAGCCCCCGACAGCTCCCCCCGCACGAACAGACACCAAGTCGGAGGAGAATCTCACAATACCCACTAATGAAGCTCAAGTCGTGACCTCTATATGGCCGATTGAGGAAACTAAGAGGATCAACCTAGGATTCGCTGATGAGCACAAGACCGCCATCATCAGTTCCAGCCTCGACAACAAATAGGAAAGCGCGCTCGTCCGGTTCCTGCAAGATAACCGAGACGTATTCGCATGGCAACCTGCGGATATGCCGGGAGTCCCGAAAGAACTGGCCGAGCACAAATTGAAGGTTTACCCTCAAGCAAAGCCGATTCGACAGAAGCTGCTTCGTTTCACGTCTAACAAAAGAGAAGCTATTTGCACTGAGTTAGCCCGCCTGGTGTCTGCAGGGTTCATTAGAGAGGTGATGCACCACGAGTGGCTAGCAAATCATGTTCTTGTACTCAAAAAGACTAAAGTGGATTGGCGTATGTGCGTCGACTATACTGATCTCAACAAGCATTGTCTGAAAGATCCTTTCGGGCTCCCTAGAATAGATTAGGTTGTTGACTCGACTGCTGGTTGTTCTATGCCTTCCTTCCTAAACTACTATTCTGGGTACCATCAGATCAGCTTGGCAAAAGAAGATGAGGAGAAGACTGCTTTCATCACCCTGTTTGGAGCTTTCTGCTATACCTCCATGTCGTTTGGCCTCAAGAACGCAGGAGCGACTTACCAGAGAGCCATCCAGACATGCTTAGCCAATCACTGGGGCAAGCGGGTGGAAGCTTACGTTGATGATGTGGTAATCAAAACAGAAAACTCAAAAAACTTCATCTAAGATTTGTAGTTGGTCTTCAACAGCCTAAGGCGCTACCGGTGGAAGCTGAACCCAGAAAAATGTGTCTTTGGAGTACCAGCAGGGAAGCTACTCGGATTCATTGTCAGCCACCGAGGAATTGAAGCTAATCCAGAAAAGATCGAGGCCATCATGAGAATGGAAGCGTCATGGTCACAGAAAAAGGTGCAAAGGCTTACTGGATGCATGGCAGCCCTAAGCAGGTTCATATCAAGACTAGGCAAGAAAGGCATGCCATTTTACAAATTGCTCAAGACGGTGGACAAGTTTTAGTGGACCATAGAGGCACAGGAAGCTCTAGAGGCACTGAAGAAGTTCTTAACCACACCACCAGTACTCAAGCCACCGCATCGAGCTACGCCCACTACAGGAATCCTGAAGATTCCCATCGGCCGGCTTAACTCCCGTTGGCTAGAGAAAAAGCTGACGGGAGTTAGTTAACTCCCGTCGGCTATCTTCCAGCCGACGGGCCTTAAGTTAACTCCCGTCGGCCCAGACACAGGCCGGCGGGCATAAGTTAACTCTCGTCGGCCCTGACAAAAGCCGACAGGGATTAGCTTATTCCCGTCGGCCTATGCTCTGGCTGACGGGGATTACCGGTTTATGAGCGCCGCAAGGAGACCACGAAGGCTCATTTTTCTCTGTTGTCGTTTCCTATCAAACTGCCGCCGCCATACCTGCTGCCACCATACCCGCCCATCCGCCGCCCTTCCGCCGCTCGTCCGCCGCCGGCCGCCGCCCCCCACCGTCCCAGTCGGCCCCCACCGCCCCCCGCGAAGCCCGCTACCCCCGCCGGCCCCCACCGCCCACACCGCCGCCGCCCCTGCCCATCCGTCGCCGGCCGCCACCTCCCATCGTCCCTGTCGGCCCCCTACCGCCCCCCCGCGACACCCGCTGCCCCCACCGCCCCCACCGCCGCCGCCCCAAGGGCCACCACCGCCCTAAACGCCTCCTGCAGCGCTGTCACTGCCCCCGACCGCCTCCCCGAGCACCGCCGCGGCGCCCAAGCGCCGCCACCGCCCCTGACCGCCTCTCCCAAGCGACGACGCCGCCCACGTCGTTGAGGTATATACGTCCTTGAACTATTAAATGTTAATGCATGCGAGTGTGATTGTTAAATATGTGTGTACATGTTTATTTTCGTCGGTTTTTTATGGCCGACGGGAGTTAACTTTCATGTGATTAGTGTTAGTTTAATAACACATGTGATTAGAGTTAGTTTAATATCACATGTGTGGCTTGATGTTAGGTAAGTATTAATTCTATTATTATAGTAGATTTAACTTATGCTGTTGAATTGTTAAATTTGATGTTATTTATTGATTAGATTTAACTTATAATATTAGGATGTATGAAGGTTTCGATATTGATAAATTTGATGTTATTTATGTATATATAGTTATTTATGTATATATATATAGTTTTACTACTTACCTATAGATGTGTGTGTGACGTGTAGAAACATGATTGTCTCACACACACTCTTTACTCGTACACACAGCCGCAATAATGGGTGATATACGTGATTGGATGTATGAAGGTTTCAAGAAGGGGGGGTGTCACACAAGTGAATGGTTTGCTAAGACGCAAATGTTTCTGGACCATGCAGCTGCTTTGTCAAAAATAGATAATATTAGGTGTCCATGCAATAAATGTAGAAATATGACAAGCCACACCAAGAGGCAGGTCACACTACACCTGTGCTCACATGGTTTCGTGCCAGGCTATAAGGTCTGGTATCTCCACGGTGAAGATGTTGAACAAGAAACAGAAGTAGAAGTTGATGACGGTGAAGATGATGTTGATAGGATGGACCAGATGCTTGAGGATCTACAGCCTGAACTGGCCCCAGATCATCATGATTTGCCTACACCGAAGGTTCAGAAGTTCTTCGACCTCCACAAAGCATCAGAAGAGCCTCGTCACGGTCACACTGACGTGACCGTCCTCGAATTCGTGACCCGGCTGATGTCAATCAAGTCCAAGTTTGCATTCTCAATTAATTGTTACAAGGAGCTTGTGGATTTGATTAGCGAGGTTCTTCCTACGGGTCATAAGATGCCCAAAGACATGTACCAATCCAAGAAATTGCTTGAAGGTCTTGGTATGGAGTATGAGAAGATTGATGTTTGCCAGGACAACTGTATGCTTTTTTGGAAGGAACATGGCAGAGAGCAGAAATGCTTAAAATGTGGGAAGTCGAGGTATGTGGAGCTTGTAAATGAAGATGGGGAGAAGCTGGTGACAAAGGTTGCACATAAACAGCTTCGGTACATGCCTCTCACTCCTAGAGTGAAACGTTTGTTTCTCTCGAGGAAGACCGCTATGCACATGAGGTGGCATAAAGATTGTACGGACAGACAAGATGGGTTAATGGTGCACCCGTCAGATGGTGATGCATGGAAGGCTCTTAACAACTTTGATCCAGATTTTGCCAGCGATGCAAGAAACGTTCGTATCGGCTTGGCAACTGATGGTTTCATGTCGTTCAATATGACCGCTGCGTCGTATTCATGTTGGCCAGTCATTGCCATACCGTACAACCTTCCACCTGCTCTTTGCATGAAATATGAGTTTATGTTCCTATGTCTTATTATACCTGGGCCTGAGCATCCTGACGTACGCCTCAATGTGATGCTTCAACCAATGATTGAAGAGTTAAAGAAGCTATGGCAAGGTGTGGAATCCTATGACTGCTTCAATAAGTAGAAATTCAATCTTCGTGTTGCATATCTGTTCTTGGTTCATGATTTTATAGCGTATGGTATTTTCTCTGGATGGAGCGTGCATGGTAGATTGACGTGTCCTTATTGTGCTAAAGATACAGATTGTTTTCGTCTTAGTGCTGGTGGCAAGATATGTTACTTTGATTGCCATAGATGTTTTCTACCCTTCAATCACCCCTTCAGAAGGCAGAGAAAGGAATTTAGGTAGGGCACCATCATCACGAAGGGACCACCCAAGCGACATAGTGGGATAGAAATTACAGAAGAGCATAGGAAATTTGTCCAAGACGAGAGTGGGAAAAGGTATCAAGGTTTTGGTGAGGAGCAAAACTGGACTCACATATGTGGCTTGTGGGAGCTTCCTTATGCTAAGTCATTGATTTTGATGTACAACATCGATGTCATGCATCAAGAGAGTAACTTTTGCCAAGCCCTCATAAATACATGCATGGATTTCCCAAATAAAATGAAAGACAATGACAAGGCACGCATGGACTTAGCAGTGATATGTGATCGTCCAACCCAAGTGCTTAGAGAAAACGGAGGCAAACCAAAAGCTGACTATTGTCTGAAACCTAAGCAACGGAAAGAAGTGATGAAGTGGATGAAGGATATTAAATTCCCCGATGGTTATGTTGCTAGTTTTAGAAGATCTGTGAACTTGAAGACCATGAAGATGAATGGACTGAAGAGCCTTGACTTCCACATAATTATGGAAAGGCTCATGCCTGTAATGTTTCATGGGTACATTTCCGAAGCTGTGTGGAAAATGTTAGCTGAAGTTAGCTATTTCTACATACAGGTGTGTGCTAAAGAAATCAGAAGAGATGTGATGGAATAGCTGGAGAAAGAGGCACCGGTGCTTTTGTGCAAATTGGAAAAAATATTTCCACCGGGTTTCTTCAATCCTATGCAGCATCTCTTTATACATCTTCCATATGAGGCTAAGGTTGGTGGTCCTATTCAGTACAGGTGGATGTTTCATATAGAAAGAGCATTAAAGAAGCTTAGAGCAATGGTGGGCAATAAGGCAAGAGTTGAAGGATGTAATGCGGAACAATTTAAAGTGAAGGAGGTAGCACACTTCACAAGTTGTTACTTTGCAGAAGAACATAATGTATTTGCTCAAAAGAAAAGGTACCATGATGATGAACGAGAGATGCCTCCGTGTAGTGATCTTTCGATTTTTCAAACAAACGCCAAGGCCGTTGGTCCACCCAAGGCATATCACCTCACTATGGAAGAACGGAAGTCTGCTTTACTGTACATGTTCACGAATATGCTTGAGGTGGAGAAATACTTTGTGTAAGACTTATTTCCTTAAATTGTTCATATGTGAATTAGTTTATGTTATCAAATATCTCATGTCATACAATAATATTTGACAGCGAGTTTGATGAACAAAACATGAGGTGTCTCGGTAGGCCAACAGCGAGAGACATAGACAAATTGCGACGCGATGGTATGCATGGGCGACCTAATTTCATTATGTGGCTTCGGAACCGTGTAAGTCTTAATTATGTGGCTCCGAGGCCTAATTTTAGTTAACTAATATTACAAAATTTGCTAATGTTTTGTGGCATAATTGACAGTTTGGGGAGGAAATGAATTTGAATGATGACTTACGTCAGTTATCTATTGGAAGCGTAACTGCCAAAAGCTATGGACGTTACGACGTCAATGGATATCGCTTTCGTTCAAGCATTTTCGAATCAAGTCATCCTATGGCCGCCACTCAAAATAGTGGAGTCGTTACTAGGGCAACCGACATGGAAGGACACGAAGCCTGCTATTATGGGAAAATCAAAAATATAATCGAGATTACATTTGCTGGAAATAAGACTTTAGCGCTAGTTTTCTTTGAGTGTAAATGGTATGACCCGAAGTATTATAGGACCAAATTTGGGATGACACAGATCCAACCTAAAAAATTGCTTCAAGGACATGACACGTATATCCTTGCCCATTAAGCAGACCAAGTATTTCATAGGAAGACCACTGTGGGGACAAGTAAAGATGTCAGCATACAAATGCTCTCTTTCTACTGACTTACCCAAACAAATAATTTCACTTTTATGAAAGTTTATCTTAAGACCAGACATCTACTCAAAAATGCAGAAAATAAATTTCAGATTTCTGGCACATTCAAGATCATCTTGGAGTAAAAAAATCATGTCATCAGCATATTGCAAACAGCAGCAACCATTGGAGATAATATGAGGGATGAGACCTTTAATAATGCCTTCATCTTTAGCTTTTTGAATCAAGCAAGCAAGCCCATCAGCAGCAATATTAAAGAGTAATGGGGAAAAAGGAACACCTTGGCGAACACCTTTGTGGGTTTTAAAATAAGGGCCAACCATATCATTAGTCCTGATAGCCACTTTTCCACCTTTCACAGTCTTCAAAACCCAATCACACCATTTATCACCAAAGCCTTTTCTAAGCATCATATTATGAAGAAAATTCCAGTTAACCTTGTCATAAGCTTTCTCAAAATCAACTTTAAAGATCACTCCATTCTGTTTTTTCCGCTTCACTTCATGAATAATCTCGTGAAGTGAAAGCACACCATCCATGATATACCTGCCTTTGATAAATCCATATTGGAACTCACTAATCATAGAGGTAATGCAGCAGGCAACCTATTTGTCAAAACTTTGGTAATTATCTTGTAACAGACATTGAGCAGGCAAATGGGGCGAAAGGCTTTGATGTCAATCGCATCTAGAATTTTTGGAATAAGAGAAACTATCCCAAATACTTAGGGGTCCCGATTGATAATAAAAAACTCTGTAAATCATTGTGGTTGCCCATAGTGGAAAAAATCGAGAGTAAACTGGGTTCCTGGCAAGGTCGCTTCCTTAGCCTAGGAGGCCGGTTGGTTCTGATTAATAGTAGTCTCACTAATGTCCCTCTGTACATGCTTTCGATGTACAAAACTCCCAAATGTGTGTTGAAGAAAATGGATATTTTTAGAAAAAGATTATTATGCAAGGGTGGCCATAGTCACAAAAAATATCATTTAGCCGATTGGAATTTGGTCTGTTCTCCCAGAGATATGGGTGGTCTTGGTGTTCTGGATTTGCGGAAAATGAATGAAGCTCTTCTTGCGAAATGGTTCTGGAGATTAGAAAATTCTAGTGGTTTGTTGCAGACCATTATCAAGCACAAACATGTTAAAAATATGCCTATCATTTTAGTGAGGAAAAAACACACTGATTGTGGTAGAACCTCCCAAGTTATTGGGCCCACATGCACCTGTCCTTGTCTCAAAGACCTCAGACATCTATGCATGTGTACCAGATAACTTAACAGGATTCGTCCGATTGCCCAAGGACATCGGATAAACCACTTACAACCAGAACCGTGGGATTAAGTAAACACAAATCACACACACCAATATTTTTGCAACAGAAATCTTATTACCAAATTTTACAGGTTACAAAAATTTTACATTATTTCATCGGAGTGGTTACAAAAGTATAAGTTTGAAATATATGCTAGCTCAAGTGACCATCCTCAGTAAGAAGTATACAAGGGTTACTTAGACTTATAAGAAGGCCGAGCCCACCGGCACTTAATACCATCATCAGCAGCACAAAACTATAACCTGAAAAACAATAGGGAATAAAACCCTGAGTACGGAATTACTCAGCAAGACTTACCCGAATAAAGAAAAGACTCTCAAGGGTATGCTGGATTTGGGAATCAAGGAAAAGTTTTAGCGAGAATCAAATTAGATACTTTTGCAGAAATAGCTTACTAAAGTGACTCCTTACTTTCAATATTTTAACGCCGGATTAAGTATTAATAGACTCTATTTGCATCTAGTCTAATTTCACCATCTCATCAATACAACATCATTTTTATTCATGAGGTTCACATCCTGACTTAGGTTGTAGGGTAGTGACCAAGTCTCCACTATCCGGGGATATAACGGTGATCCGAATCGATTTACTCAGCTGAGGATCTCTAACCACACGACATATGTAGCACTTAACCCTTGCATATGTCAACTTGCCACCGGGGTTCTTAAGACCAGATCAGGTTCACGCCAATCGAGAGCACAGATACACCACCGTCCAGCCTCTTGCCACGGAGGGTACACGCTACTCTCGCCATCTCTCCACTCCCATTGCGTGGTATCTTATTCTGGTATTAGTCTGCCCGAGGCAAAGCTTACCCTGTCCCATATCCAGGGCATGTGGCCAGTTAAGATAATCCTTGATCAGCAAGCCTACATACGCATCCAATCCTTAATCAACCTGGGTGGAACATCACCTGTTCCTAGCCCAAGTCTTGATTTAAGTACTTCCATCCTTAGGATTGTTTGTGTTCCTTAGGATGAAAAGAGCATCACAGGGAACTTTGCAGTAAGATCCCACCACGCTCTCAATGAAAATATTCTTGCAGGTAGAAGCATCTTTCCTCAGGATAACCCCTGAGCTAGGCCTTAATGCAAAAAACAACCTCTATCCACAAGATCTGAGCAGGGCTAAGCATTTTTGTAAATCATATTTTGATACTTCATCAGAAGTATCTATAAAGGTATGGATATCAAGGTAGGCAATGCATCAAAGGGTTTCCAAGCAACTCCTATGAACCTAATGCACATTTCACTAGACTTAAAGTGTGCACAAATTATTTAAAAACACAAGGAAGGGGTTGCATGCACCGGGGTTTGCCTGGAATAACACTAGGTTAGTGTTGTTAGACGTCGATCACTTGACGACCATCCTTTGCCTTGGCACTCGTTTAGATTATCCATCTTCAGGTTCGTCCATCAGCATCACCATACGGAGTAGCCCGCGCTTGGGGTCGACTTGGCTTGTCTTCCACATCACGTGAACAATTAACGTACCTAAATGATATGCATAATGTACATGAATAAATATAAATAGGAATAGCACAAGCCTAATTATTGCTACACGATAGTGAATTAAATACCTAGTGGCGAGGCACATAATAATATTTAAAAGCAATTACCAGATGTCGGGATATTACTAAGTACAACGTCCACGCTACTTTAACTTAACCGAATTTGACTTGAACAAGAAGTGCTAATACGAAACACAAGTCCTATATATATTCCTATGCAAGAGAATACATCAAAAAGGCGGACCAGACTTAGGCTTATTATTTAGGGACACCTAACTCAGTCTAAGGATAGAGATTATTAATTCTAATATTTCGGCTAACAAAAATGCGCGCCAATAATAAATTTAGCTCAAACCCACTACATCGATTAACGAATATTAATTCGGGCTTTTCGTCGATCACATGTTAAATATCGCACTAATTTGGTTCTTCGTCACCTTACTCCAACTAAACCTGCAAATCACTTCGAGGAGCCTATGCCAACGAACAATCAAACCGTCGCCACAAACACTAACCGTGCCACTGTGCAAACCAAGACATTTCATCATACGACAAATATATCTATGACATGGAAGCTTACAACGGGATAATCATCGTGACCATCACATTTATCCAATTCATTTAATACCTTGACTATTTGGAATAGTGAAATCGTGCACTAATACTAAATTCACTCGAAACTATGGCATCAATAGCAGGTTCTAATTCGAGTATTTCCACCATCAAATAGAATCGGAACAATACTTAATATAATCACAACATCATCGTGATTAATCCATCTAGCTAATTCGTTAATTAAACCAACTAGCAAAAATTATAAATCGGCTTACCAATCCACGAACGCCTGCGACATAACAGAAAAAGGGTGACGATGATGCTGAAGAGCAGGGGCACAACGTGGCGGAGATCGACAACTAGGTGTTGACGAGCGCATGAAGTCCAGCAGAGCCGTGTTGCTGAAGATAATGTGGTGACAGGCAAACATGTTGCCGAGTAACGATGTCGGTGTCCGAGTGCTGCGAGGCAACGATGGGATGAAGAGTCTCGCGGTGGTGACCCAGTACGACACCACGCCACGCAAGCAGCATTGACACGGTCTGGCGTAGAAAGGACGACATCATCGGGGCTATCCAAATAGGAAGACGACGACATGTGTCATGGCTGCGCAGATCTGGGGCAAAGCTCACTGTGATATTCCGTCGAACACGTCAAGGGTGCAACGACCAGCGAGCAGGAAACTGGGAGGAGCCACGACGGAAACGTGAGGAAGGGCACGAGCTGATGCTAGAGCAGGAACTCGCCAATGGACATAGAGAACCAGCACGGCAACGGTGCACGACGTCGATGACTGAGACGACGACCGATGAGGACGACAAAGAGACGGTGATCGCCAGGGTCGCGGAGAACAGCACAGGAGAGGAGCAGTCCCAGCGTGGGCTTGCCTAGTGGAACTCGCAGGGACCAGGAGCACGCGCGGGACCAGGGAGATGGGCTGGAGGCGCGGCAGGGAACAGCAAAGCGTGCGCCATGGAGGGAGAAATCTTTAGGGAGGAGTGTCGTGCGTTTTTAAGGAAGAAGAGAGAGAGAGGTGTGCACGGATATGCACGGTCAGGCAAAAAAATTAAATAAGTTGGGGGCGGCGAAAGAGATAAGAATAAGAGATATTTTTGTTTCTTTTTTTATTTTAAAGAAATTCGCTGATATTTTGGAATCAAGATTTTTAGTGATAAACAAAGGGTCTGCAGTACGTGTAACACGATTTGATTCAATTCGACATCTAATATTTTTATCTGCGGTCTGAACATCTGATTTCACGGCCATAGATAATTTACCAGCGAATCGAGGCTCAAATTTTGGATCCTCATACGCGATTTCACGGTTGACGAATGGGAACCGAATTATTTGCACTGACAATCATAGTCGACGAGTTCTGACTAATTTGTTCGGCGTGATTCGACCCAAATTAGCCGAAACCCGATCCGCAAATGCATACGCATTTCGTCGCCAAACAGCGTACTGAAGAATTAATTGGATTATAACCTCGCTCACGATTTTTTTCTCGGACAATGTTTGATACATATTATTTTGCCTCGAACATTTTAATCGTCGAGTTCTTCTTAATCTGATCGGTGAGTGTAATATATCAACTTATCTCATATAACTATTATGTGTATTGTTAATGTTTTTGTGTAATGCAGGAATTGGGAGGACCTGTCCTTTGACGGCAAGGGACACCACACTCAGGTTAACCTTACGTTGGGTTCTCTTTGCCGCCTTCACTACCCTGGTATAGTGAAGGTGTCAAACGGTGATACCGAGGATGAGGTGCTCGTCAATACCTGGGACGAGTACAAGTTTAAAAAGGAACGAAACCACACCGACAGACAGGGACTTGTGCGTAATGACTTTTGGGTATGAATTCTTTATTGTTTTTGTTATGTTTCTTAATATTGTAATTCTATGACTTATACCATTGTATTTGTATTCTTTATGTTGTAGCTTCGATATCGGTTGCCTGACGGAGAGGATTACATGGGGCACGCGGAACGTGTGTTCCAAAACAATGCAAAGAAGCTGGTGAAGGATGCCATATACTATGCGAGAATTCAGGCTACAAACCTGTATTTTCAAAATCATCCGGAAGAAGCAGACCCCTTGAATAAAAAGGAAGGGTCCTCAAAGATATATTTGACTGAGGATCAATATCGTGAGGTTAGTATTTAATTTGTTTTACCCTTTTTATTGATTGTTGTGATTGATATAATATGTAACATTGTGTGTGCAGGTGATGGTTCCATGGATGGTGCCCGTGCCTGATGCGTACTATGCTTGGTGTCGATATTGGGCTTTCGAAGGCTTCCAGAAAGCGTCAGCGCATCACAGGCAATGTCGAGGAACCAATCCTAACCACAAGTTTGGCAGTGACAACGTGCTCCGAAAAGCTAAAAGAATGGTAAGTTTGATCTAGCTATGTCGATCAGCAAATAGTACGATTGCTTATGAATGTTTTTTGTTTATACAGGAAGCTACAAGTGGCCAAAAGCCTAGTGACATTGAGGTCTACCAGGAGGGCCACAAAGGACCAGACCCTAACAACCCTTACCAGCTCTGTAGCCAGATAGCCACGGATCGGCTGGTGAGTTTTGGCCCAAAAGTACAAACGTTCAAAGTATAGAAATTCCTGCATTTGTAAGGTTGTGAATGATGTATAGGCAGCATATGGGGAGGAGATGGTTCGTCGCCATGGCCCTGACTTCGACTGGCAACATGAACTGGTGGATCCCTCGGTGGTGTACGCAAGTGGTGGTGGCAAAGCGCATGGACGGTAAGCTCTAACTTATGAAATTATATGGTTGACATTAAATTGATTATGCAGTAATCACAATTTTTGAATCACTTATAGATACGCACTCTTCGACGGATTCATTGACTCATCGTCGGTGAGATCTCAAAGGACAGGTTCGTCTTCCCGTAGCTCATGCTCTCGTCAACCGAACGAGCAGGAATTGGAGATTATGAGGATGTGTGAAGAGATGAGACAACAACGCGAATTTATGGAGGCTTGCAATGCACATACCCAAGCGATGTATCAAGTGAGCATACATAATCCGAACTCTAAATTATTATATTTCAATACAACATCTTCAATAGTAACACATATGTTTAACAGTTAATGCAGCAACAGGGCATGACAACAAATATTCCACCACCACCACAATGGAGCTAGTTTGCAAACACACTAGCTCCGCCACCACAGCTCAACACCCCTCCGACACATATACCTGCACCTGGAGATAGGGTACGTTTGATAACTCTCGATTAATTTATACACATGTATACTTTTTGATATTTGTATTAAAAATGTTGATATTTGCTAACTTGCATAGGTTACGCTCGAAGCGGGTGGTAGTGGGTCTGATCCTGCAGGGACTGGATTTGTTGACTCCCTCTTCGCGTTCCCTCCTCCTGGTGGCGGCAGCGGTCAAAGCTCTAACCACCCAAGTGGTGGTTATCTCTAAACACTTGAACTCGTGCACGCTATGTTTCTTAACTCGTGGACGTTATGTTTGTGTAAACACATGATCTTAACTCGTATTTGAAATGTTTGTGTAAACACTTGATCTTAAGTTTGTGATGTGTGAATTTTATCAATGCATGTGTTTGTAATGTGTATGTTCTGTGTGATGATACATATGTTTTGTGTGCAATTGTGGAGAAATAGTGACCTAATTTGGTGCTTTTGCAGCATTATAGGTTAATTTCCGTCGGCCCAGTTAATTCCTATCGGCTATGGTCAAACCGACGGGGATTAACAATTAATCCCCATTGGCCTAGTTAATTCCCGTCGGTTGCACCAGGCCGACATGAGTTAAGGCTTAACCCCGTCAGCCCACATGGCCGACGGGAGTTAAGGCTTATCCCCGTCAGCCACATGGGCTGATGGGAGTTAAGGCTTATCCCCGTCAACCCACGTGGGCTTATCCCCGTTGGCTATTACTTGGCCGACGGATTACTTATTCCCGTCAGCTGCCGACGGGAATAAGTTTATCCCCGACACATGATGGCCATCGGCTTGATGCCGACGGGAGTTAGCTAGTTACCGACGGGAATTAGTTATTCCCGTCGGTTTAGAAGTTATTCCCGTCGGTTTTTAGCCAACGAGAATTAACTGGATTCCTGTAGTGGCCCAATCAGTCGGCAGAAGATCTGCTTCTATACATCTCCTGTACGACTCACGTGGTAAGCACCGCGTTAGTAGTCGAGTGGGCAGAGGAAGGACATGCATACCCGGTGCAACACCCAGTCTACTTCATCAGTGAAGTCCTCGGGCCCTCAAAGATAAGGTATCCCCAAATCCAGAAGCTGCTGTACGCGGTACTTCTAACTGGTCGTAAACTCCGGCACTACTTTGACGACCATAAAGTCATAGTAGTCACAGGATTTCTGATAGGGGACATTCTCCACAACAAAGAAGCCATCGGAAGGATAGCCAAATGGGCATGTAAGCTGGGAGCTCATGACATAGAGTTACGGCCCCGCACGGCAATAAAGACTCAGGAACTGGTCGACTTCATAACAGAATGGACTGAGCACCAGATCCCGGATAGCCCAGAAGTTACTGAGGTATGGATAATGTACTTTGATGGTTCACTGAAGCTGCAAGGAGCAGGCGCAGGGATTCTGTTTATCGCCCCTGGAGGTGAACAGCTCAAGTATGCACTTCAGCTGCTATTCCCAGCATCAAACAACACGACAGAGTATGAAGCACTGGTCCACGGGCTGAGCATTGCAATATCACTCGGCATCAAGAAGCTGATAGCATATAGTGACTCGTTAGTGGTCATAAGCCAGATAAACAAGGATTGGGACTGCTCGACCGATTCAATGGGCAAGTACTGTGCGACTATGCGAAAACTATAAGACAAATTCGAAGGATTGGAGTTCCACCACGTGGAAAGAGATCGCAACACAGCAGCTGACGAATTTTCGAAGCTAGGATCCAGTCAGGCCCAGGCTCCTCCTAGGATCTTCATCCAAGAAATATCACAGCCAAGCATCCTCATGGATTAGGTTGAGGAATGCAACGCCTTGAGCCAACCAGAGGCAGATTCCAACGACTGGAGAGAGCCTATCATTAGGTACATAAAGAATGAAGAAGAGTCGGATGACAAAGCTGCAGCAGAGCGCATCGCAAGACAATCGGCCGACTACACCATTATAGGGGGCTTACTGTACAGAAGAGGCGTAGGAGGAGTCCTCATGAAATGCATTCAATCGGCTACTGGAGACAATTGTTGGATGAAATCCATGTCGGGCAGTGTGGGGTACATGCTGCATCAAGGACTCTGGTCGGGAAGGCTTTTAGATCCAGTTTCTACTGGCCAACTGCGAAGAGTGATGTTGTCGAGTTAGTCCAGGTGTGAAGCATGTCAGTTCATGTCAAAGCAACAACACTTGCCCGCGCAGCAGCTGCAGACCATTCCCATAACCTAGTCGTTTGCATGCTGGGGCTGGACATGATCGGACCTTTCAAGAAGGCTCAGGGAGACTATACTCATATATTGGTTGTCATTGACAAATTCACAAAATAGATAGAGTACAAGATAATCGCCTCCTTGACCTCGGCAAAAGCAGTGGAATTCATCAAGGATATAATGTTCAGGTTCAGAATACCGAATAGCATCATTACTGACTAGGGATCCAACTTTACCAGCTCTGAGTTCTTTGATTTCTATGAGCAAAGGAGCATCCAGATTAAGTACGCATCAGTAGCGCACCCAAGAGCCAATGGCCAGGTGGAAAGAGCCAATGGAATGATACTGGAAGCACTCAGAAAAAAGGTATTCGATAAGAGTGAAAAGCTTGCAGGAAAGTGGATCAGAGAACTGCCATATGTGGTCTGGAGCCTGCGAACTCAACCAAGTCGAGCTCTGCATGGGAACACCCCATTCTTCATGGTTTATGGGTCAGAAGCAGTGCTGCCTGCCGATCTGATCTTCGGAGCGCCTAGGTTGACTTTCGAAAACATAGCTGAGGCAGAAGCAACCAGGTTGGAAGACATTGATGTGCTGGAAGAAGAACGATTGAACACTGTAATTCAGTCGGCCAGGTACCAGCAAACCTTGAGGCGCTACCACGACAAAGCTGTACGGCATCGATCCTTTGTAGTGGGAGACTTAGTCCTCCGCCAAATTCTAACGGGGGAGAGACGACACAAGTTATCACCACTATGGGAAGGACCGTTCATCGTTTCAAAAGTCACACGACCGGGATCATACTAACTTACTCAGATGGATGGCACAGAAGTGGGGAACTCATGGAACATAGAGCACCTCAGAAAGTTCTACCCTTAGCGATGCTTCAAAAAAGAAAATTGTACTCTGTAACCGGAAGATTTCATCATCAATAAAGCTTTCATTTTCCAAAGACATTCAAACTCTTGACTTACAACTGACTACGATTGGGCTTGACTTGAAATCAGCATGACTTTACTTAGGTTGACCACTATACCCTACTAACGGAGCAATCGACTTAAGTCGAAGACGCCTTAAGTTGGTGCGACATGCTCACGCTTACTTAACCTAGGGTGACCACTATACCTTACTAACGGAGCAATCGGCTTAAGTCAAAGACGCCTTAAGTCGGTGTGACATGCTCACGCTTACTTAACCTAGGGTGACCACTATACCCTGCTAACGAAGCAATCGGCTTAAGTTGGAGATGCCTTAAGTTAAGTCGGTGCGACATGCTCACGCTTACTTAACCTAGGGTGACCACTATACCCTGCTAACAGAGCAATCAGCTTAAGTCAGAGACGCCTTAAGTCGGTGCGACATGCTCACGCTTACTTAACCTAGGGTAACCACTATGCTCTACTAAAGGAGCAGTCGCCTTAAGTCGGAAACGCCTTAAGTCGATGCAACACGCTCACGCTTACTTGACTTAGGGTGACCACTAAGCCCTACTATTAGGCCAATCGGCTTAAGATGGAAACGCCTTAAGCCGATACGACATGCTTGTACTCACACGATTTAGGGTGACCACTGAACCCTAGTAGCAGAATAACAAACACAATTTGAGAGTACTTCGAATAAAGAAATCATTACGCTTAGAAGTGCCAGGGCTGTTTTCCAGCACCCTGCACACGGAATAATCAAGTTCTGACATGACTGTCGAACATATTTAGAATTCATATTACATCTTTCCTCTAAAATATGCTAACTCGATAAATAAGTGTTCTACAGGGAGTCACTACGTCGAAGTGTCCTTGCCTACATCATCCTTCGCAGGGGCAATGGAAGAGGATGGACGGCTCACAGCATCAGGCGCAGCCCTAACAACAGCAACAATATCGTCGGGCACTGCAATGCTGGGTCTCCTCATCAAGATCCGCCCAGCGCGAATGGCTTTGTCCATGGCCCTATTGCGCTGAGCCTTCAGGACAACACAATTGCTCTCCAAGGTCTTGATAGCAAGTTGAGTAGCCTCCAGCTCATGTGCGACAAGCTTCTTGGAGGCGCGCGGTTCCCTGATGGTGGATTCCTTAGCAGACAGCAACTGGCCAAGCCAAGAGACTTCGTCCTGGGACGCCTGCAGCTCATGGCAATGATGATCCAGCTCAAACATGGTGAAGCGGTGGCTCCTCTCCAGAATGGTCAAGGAGTTACTGGCATCACGATATAATCTGTCTAGATTGTCACGGGAAGCAGCAAGTGTTCATTTTTCTTCTTGCAAGCAGAAAATAACATTCAACATTAAAGCAAGGAAAACAAAGCAAGGTCGGCTAGGGAAGTTTACCTAATGTGCCATCTTCTCAGAATCAAGCTATGCATTCAAAAAAGAATTCAAAGAATGAGTGCTATCTAGAAAAGCACAAGTCTGGGCTAAATCGGCCTGACCCTGAGAACACCGCTGAGCCAAATCTGGTAAAGCAGCAGAAGAAGAACCTGTGATTAAGATTAAGCTAAAGCAATGAAAACAAAAAAAGAAAAACGGTGAGCTCACTAACCGATATTCGACGCCTTCAGGTCATCTATCTGTTTTTGAAGCAGCAGAGGATTCCACTGCATCAGAGATGAAGCTTGCTCGGGAATAGTAGCGCTGCAAGACCTCAGTTTGGCGGATATATCAACAAAATCCTGTGGTCATGAACAGATAAGCAGAAAAGATAATTCGCCAGTACGAACAATAAAGAGCAGGAAGTTGACTCGCCTAAAGATTTGAGAGGAACATGGGAAGACCCAGAGCAAGAACAGTCGGTGCATGGCTCGACGAGGGGAGATCAGCAGGAATAATCTCAAGATCATGACTTAGGATAACTTCAGCTCCGTCAGCCGGTGGCAGGCTCTTGGCGTTTGGATTGCTGACCTCTAAAGCGACTTGACTGGCAAGAGCCGTAGAAGTATGCGTCACCACAGCATCCTCAGACCAGACTCGGGGGATCCAACATGGACATCCATAGAAGTAGCAGAGAGGGATCCCACTCCAACACCCTCGGGGGCTGGGTCACCATCAGCGCCACCTTCGGGGGCTGGGTTCTTTGTAGCAGGCTCCTCTACAGCTGAAGGCCCCTCAGCCATGTCCATGGGAGCAGGGTGACTTGGATCAACACCTTTGTGAAAGGGAATTAGGCGTACACCTAGTCCCTAATTAATTTTGGTGGTTGAATTGCCCAACACAAATATTGGACTAACTAGTTTGCTCTAGTGTATAAGTTATACAGGTGCAAAAGGTTCACACTCAGCCAATAAAAAGATCATGTTTTGGATTCAACAAAGGAGCAAATAAGCAACCGAAGGCACCTCTGGTCTGGAGGCACCGGACAGTGTCCGGTGCGCCACCGGACAATGTCCGGTGCACCAGAGGACTCCAACTCGAACTCGCCACCTTCAGGAGTTTCTCAGGCCGCTTCGCTATAAATCACCGGACTGTCCGGTGTACACCGGACAGTGTCCGGTGCTCCATCGAAGCGCGACCTCCTCAACTCGCCAGCCTCGGGTTCGCGCAGCAGCCGCTCCGCTATAATTCACCGGACATGTCCGGTGTGCACCGGACTGTCCGGTGTACCAGCGGAGCAACGGCTATTTCGGCACCAACGGCTACCTGCGCTGCATTTAATGCGCGCGCAGAGGTCAGGCGCGCCCATACCGGCGCACCGGACAATGAATAGTGGTTGTCCGGTGTGCATCGGACATCCAGGCGGGCCCAGAAGTCAGAAGCTCCAACGGTCAGAATCCAACGGCATTGATGACGTGGCGGGGGCACCAGACATGTCCGGTGTGCACCGGACTGTCCGGTGCGCCATCGACAGACGGCCTCCACCAACGGTCAAGTTTGGTGGTTGGGGCTATAAATACCCCAACCACCCCACCATTCATTGCATCCAAGTTTTCCAACCTCCAACCACTATACAAGAGCTAGCATTCATTGCAAAGCACACCAAAAGAGATCAAATCCTCTCCCAACTCCACACAAAGCCCTAGTGACTAGAGAGAGTGATTTGTTGTGTTCATTTGAGCTCTTGCGCTTGGATCGCTTCCTTTTCTTTGGCATTCTTTCTTGAGATCAAACACTCACTTGTAATTGAGGCAAGAGACACCAATTGTGTGGTGGTCCTTGCGGGAAGTTTGATTCCCAAGTGATTTGAGAAAGAGAAGCTCACTCGGTCTGAGGGACCGTTTGAGAGAGGGAAGGGTTGAAAGAGACCCGGCCTTTGTGGCCTCCTCAACGGGGAGTAGGTTTGAAAGAACCGAACCTCGGTAAAACAAATCCGCGTGTCTCACTT
Source organism: Zea luxurians (assembly GCA_029449295.1). Lineage (NCBI taxonomy): Eukaryota > Viridiplantae > Streptophyta > Magnoliopsida > Poales > Poaceae > Zea > Zea luxurians. The sequence continues at coordinate 72,339,079 of JAOPSE010000012.1, forward strand.
CATTGTTCGCTTGCGTTTTGTTTTGCGCCCTCTCTCGCGGACTCTACTATATTTCTAACGCTAACCCGGTTTGTAGTTGTGATTATTTTTGTGATTTTCAGTTTCGCCCTATTCACCCCCCCCCCTCTAGGCGACTTTCAATTGGTATCAGAGCCCGGTGCTTCATTAGAGCCTAACCGCTCGAAGTGATGTCGGGAGATCACACCAAGAGGGAGATGGAGACCGGCGACAAGCCCACTACAAGCCAAGGGAGCACTTCATCGGAAGAGTCCCGCACCAAGAGGAGGGAGAAGAAGAAGGGCTCCTCCAAACGGAAGGAGAAAAGATCTTCCTCTTCTCACCACAATGAGAAGAAGGAAAAATCTTCTTCTCACAAGTCGCATCGGAAAGGCGACAAGCACAAGAGGATGAGGAAGGTGGTCTACTACGAGACCGACACTTCATCAACATCCACCTCCGACTCCAATGCACCGTCCGTAACTTCTAAGCGCCAAGAGCGCAAGAAGTTCAGTAAGATCCCCTTAAACTATCCCCGTACATCTAGACATACTCCATTACTTTCCGTTCCATTAGGCAAACCGCCAACTTTTGACGGCGAAGATTATGCTAGGTGGAGTGATTTAATGAAATTTCATCTAACCTCACTCCACAAAAGTATATGGAATGTTGTTGAGTTTGGAGCACAGGTACCATCAATAGGGGATGATGATTATGACACGGACGAAGTGGCCCAAATCGAGCACTTCAACTCCCAAGCCGCAACCATCCTCCTCGCCTCTCTAAGCAAGGAGGAATACAACAAAGTGCAAGGGTTGAAAAATGCAAAAGAGATTTGGGACCTACTCAAGACGGCGCACGAGGGTGATGAACTCACCAAGATCACCAAGCGGGAAACGATCAAGGGGGAGCTCGGTCGCTTCCGTCTTCGCCAAGGAGAGGAGCCACAAGACATGTACAATCGGCTCAAGACCTTGGTGAATCAAGTGCACAACCTCGGGAGCAAAAAGTGGGATGACCACGAGGTGGTTAAGGTTATTTTAAGAGCTCTTATTTTCCTTAACCCCACTCAAGTTCAATTAATTCGTGGTAATCCTAGATATCCACTAATGACCCCCGAGGAAGTTATCGGGAATTTTGTGAGCTTTGAATGCATGATTAAAGGCTCAAAGAAGATCAACGAGCTTGACGAACCTTCCACATCCGAGGCGCAACCGGTGGCCTTCAAGGCAACGGAGGAAAAGAAGGAGGAGTCTACACCAAGTAGACAACCAATTGACGCCTCCAAGCTCGACAATGAGGAGATGGCCTTAATCATCAAAAGCTTTCGGCAAATCCTCAAGCAACGGAAGGGGAAGGACTACAAATCCCGTTCCAAGAAGGTTTGCTACAAGTGTGGTAAGCCCGGTCACTTTATTGCTAAATGTCCATTATCAAGTGACAGTGACAGGGACAACGACAAGAAGGGCAAGAGAAGAGAAAAGAAGAGGTACCACAAGAAGAAGGGCGGCGATGCCCATGTTTGCCGGGAGTGGGACTCCGACGAGAGCTCCACCGAGTCCTCCTCCGACGAGGACGCCGCCAACATCGCCGTCACCAAGGGACTTCTCTTCCCCAACGTCGGCCACAAGTGCCTCATGGCAAAGGACGGCAAAAGGAAGAAGGTTAAATCTAACTCCTCCACTAAATATGAATCTTCTAGTGATGATAATGCTAGTGGTGAGGAAGATAATTTGCGTATCCTTTTTGCCAACCTTAACATGGAACAAAAGGAAAAGTTAAATGAGCTAATTAGTGCCATCCATGAAAAGGATGATCTCTTGGACTCCCAAGAGGACTTCCTAATCAAGGAAAACAAGAAACATGTTAAGGTTAAAAATGCTTATGCTCTAGAGGTAGAAAAATGTAACAAATTATCTAGTGAGCTAAGCACTTGCCATGACACTATTGCCAACCTTAGAAATGAAAATGCTAATTTAATTGCTAAGGTTGATTCTCATGTTTGTATTGATTCAACTTACTATCCTAGAAATGATAATGTTGATTTGCTCGCTAGGATTGATGAGTTGAATGATTCTATTGCTAGCCTTAGAAATGAGAATGAAAAATTAATTGCTAAGGCTAAAGAATTAGATGTTTGCAATGTTACAATTTCTGACCTTAGAACTAAGAATGATATGTTGCATGCTAAGGTTGTAGAATTAAAATCTTGCAAACCCTCTACATCTACTGAGCATATTTCCATTTGTACTAGGTGTAGAGATATTAATGTTGATGCTATCCATGATCACCTAGCCTTAATTAAAAAACAAAATGATCACATAGCACAACTTAATGCTAAGATTAGTGAGCATGACTTAGAAAATGAAAAATTTAAATTTGCTAGAAGCATGCTCTATAATGGGAGACGCCCAGGCATCAAGGATGGCATTGGCTTCCAAAGGGGAGACAATGTCAAACTTAATGCCCCTCCAAAGAATTTATCTAACTTTGTTAAGGGCAAGGCTCCCATGCCTCAGGATAACGAGGGTTACATTTTGTACCCTGCCGGCTATCCTGAGAGCAAAATTAGGAGAACTCATTCTAGGAAGTCTCACTCTGGCCCTAACCATGCTTTTATGTATAAGGGTGAGACATCTAGTTCTAGGCAACCAACCCGTGCTAAGTTGCCTAGAAAGAAAATTCCTAATGCATCAAATGATAATGCTATTTCATTCAAAACTTTTGATGCATCATATGTTCTAACTAACAAATCCGGTAAGGTAGTTGCCAAGATTGTTGGGGGCAGACACAAGGGCTCCAAGACTTGTGTTTGGGTACCCAAAGTTCTTGTTTCTAATGCCAAAGGACCCAAAACCGTTTGGGTACCTAAAATCAAGAACTAAAATTGTTTTGTAGGTTTATGCATCCGGGGGCTCAAGTTGGATACTCGACAGCGGGTGCACAAACCACATGACAGGGGAGAAAAAGATGTTCTCCTCTTATGAGAAAAACCAAGATCCCCAACGAGCTATCACATTCGGGGATGGAAATCAAGGTTTGGTCAAAGGTTTGGGTAAAATTGCTATATCACCTGACCATACTATTTCCAATGTTTTTCTTGTAGATTCTTTAGATTACAATTTGCTTTCCGTATCCCAATTATGTCAAATGGGCTACAACTGTCTATTTACTGATACCGGTGTTACTGTCTTTAGAAGAAGTGATGATTCAATAGCATTTAAGGGAGTGTTAGAGGGTCAGCTATACTTGGTAGATTTTGATAGAGCTGAACTCGACACTTGCTTGGTTGCTAAGACTAACTTGGGTTGGCTCTGGCACCGCCGACTAGCCCATGTTGGAATGAAGAATCTTCACAAGCTTCTAAAGGGAGAACACATTTTAGGACTAACAAATGTTCATTTTGAGAAAGACAGGATTTGTAGCGCATGCCAAGCCGGGAAGCAAGTTGGCACTCATCATCCACACAAGAACATCATGACTAGTGACAGGCCACTGGAGCTCCTACACATGGACCTATTCGGCCCGATCGCTTACATAAGCATCGGCGGGAGTAAGTACTGTCTAGTTATTGTGGATGATTATTCTCGCTTCACTTGGGTGTTCTTTTTGCAGGACAAATCTTATACCCAAGAGACCTTAAAGGGATTCTTGAGACGGGCTCAAAATGAGTTCGGCTTAAGGATCAAGAAAATTAGAAGCGACAATGGAATGGAGTTCAAGAACTCTCAAATTGAAGGCTTCCTTGAGGAGGAGGGCATCAAGCATGAGTTCTCTTCTCCCTACACTCCACAAAAAAATGGTGTAGTGGAGAGGAAGAATCGAACTCTATTGGACATGGCAAGAACCATGCTTGATGAGTACAAGACACCGGATCGGTTTTGGGCCGAGGCGGTCAACACCGCCTGCTACGCCATCAACCGGTTATATCTTCATCGAATCCTCAAGAAGACATCTTATGAACTCCTAACCGGTAAAAAGCCAAATATTTCATATTTTAGAGTTTTTGGTAGCAAATGCTTTATTCTTGTTAAGAGAGGTAGAAAATCTAAATTTGCTCCTAAAACTGTAGAAGGCTTTTTACTAGGATATGACTCAAACACAAGGGCATATAGAGTCTTTAACAAGTCCTCAAGACTTGTTGAAATTTCTTGTGACGTAGTGTTTGATGAGACTAACGGCTCTCAAGTAGAGCAAGTTGATCTTGATGAGATAGGTGAAGAACAGGCTCCATGCATAGCACTAAGGAACATGTCCATTGGGGATGTGTGTCCTAAGGAATCCGAAGAGTCTTCCAGTGCACAAGATCAACCATCCTCCTCCATGCAAGCATCTCCACCAACTCAAATTGAGGATAAGGCTCAAGAGGTTGAACAAGAAGATCAAGAAGATGAGCCACCTCAAAATGACGGCAACGATCAAGGGGGAGATGCAAATGATGAAGACAAGGAGGATGAACAACCAAGGCCGCCACACCCAAGAGTCCACCAAGCAATACAACGAGATCACCCCGTCGACACCATCCTCGGCGACATTCATAAGGGGGTAACTACTCGATCTCGTGTTGCACATTTTTGTGAACATTACTCTTTTGTTTCCTCTATTGAGCCACACAGGGTAGAGGAAGCACTTCAAGATTCGGATTGGGTGATGGCGATGCAAGAGGAGCTCAACAATTTCACAAGGAATGAGGTATGGCATTTAGTTCCACGTCCTAATCAAAATGTTGTAGGAACCAAGTGGGTCTTCCGCAACAAGCAAGACGAGCATGGTGTGGTGACAAGGAACAAAGCTCGACTCGTGGCCAAGGGGTATTCACAAGTCGAAGGTTTGGATTTTGGAGAAACCTATGCACCCGTAGCTAGGCTTGAGTCAATTCGCATATTATTAGCCTATGCTACTTACCATGGCTTCAAGCTTTATCAAATGGACGTGAAGAGTGCCTTCCTCAATGGACCAATCAAGGAGGAGGTCTATGTTGAGCAACCTCCCGGCTTTGAAGACAGTGAGTACCCTAACCATGTTTATAGGCTCTCTAAGGCTCTTTATGGGCTCAAGCAAGCCCCAAGAGCATGGTATGAATGCCTTAGAGATTTCCTTATTGCAAATGGCTTTAAAGTCGGCAAAGCCGATCCTACTTTATTCACCAAAACACTTGATAATGATTTGTTTGTATGCCAAATTTATGTTGATGATATTATATTTGGGTCTACTAACAAATCTACTTGTGAGGAATTTAGTAGGATCATGACACAGAAATTCGAGATGTCTATGATGGGGGAGTTGAAGTATTTTCTAGGATTTCAAGTCAAACAACTCCAAGAGGGCACATTCATTTGCCAAACAAAGTATACTCAAGACATTCTAAGCAAGTTTGGAATGAAGGATGCCAAGCCCATCAAGACTCCCATGGGAACAAATGGGCATCTCGACCTCGACACGGGAGGTAAGTCCGTGGATCAAAAGGTATACTGGTCGATGATTGGTTCATTGCTTTATTTATGTGCATCTCGACCGGACATTATGCTTTCCGTATGCATGTGTGCAAGATTCCAAGCCGACCCTAAGGAATCACACCTTACGGCCGTAAAACGAATCTTGAGATATTTAGCTTATACTCCTAAGTTTGGGCTTTGGTACCCTCGGGGATCCACTTTTGATTTGATTGGTTATTCGGATGCCGATTGGGCGGGGTGTAAGATTAATAGGAAGAGCACATCGGGGACTTGCCAGTTCTTGGGAAGATCCTTGGTGTCATGGGCTTCAAAGAAGCAAAATTCGGTCGCTCTTTCTACCGCCGAAGCCGAGTATATTGCCGCAGGCCACTGTTGCGCGCAATTGCTTTGGATGAGGCAAACCCTGCGGGACTACGGTTACAAATTAACCAAAGTTCCTCTTCTATGTGATAATGAGAGTGCAATCCGCATGGCGGATAATCCCGTTGAGCATAGCCGCACTAAACACATAGCCATTCGGTATCATTTTCTTCGGGATCACCAACAAAAGGGGGATATCGAGATTTCATACATTAATACTAAAGATCAATTAGCCGATATCTTTACCAAGCCACTTGATGAGCAATCTTTTACCCGACTTAGGCATGAGCTTAATATTCTTGATTCTAGGAATTTCTTTTGCTAATCTTGCACACATAGCTCATAATAATACCTTTGATCATGTCTCTTTTATATGCTATGACTAATGTGTTTTCAAGTGTATTCCAAACCAAGTCATAGGTATATTGAAAGGGAATTAGAGTCTTCGGCGAAGACAAGGCTTCCACTCCACTCTACTACTCATCCTTCGCCGTCGCTCCGCATCACTCTCCATCTTTGGTATAATCTTCACTCATTTATTTTATGACCAAAGGAGGAGAAAGTACTTCTATGGGCTCTAATATTTCCGTTTTTGGCGATTCATGCCAAAGGGGGAGAAAGTATGAGCCCAAAGCAAAAGGACCGCACCACCACCCTAATTTTAAAATTGATAATTTTCAATTAGTAAATTTCAAAATTGGTATCTCTTTGTGTTCTAAAGGGGGAGTAAGTAGAATCTTCAAATTTGATGTCTTAAAACCCTCTTGAACACTAAGAGGAGACCTTATTTGAGGGGGAGTTTTGTTTAGTCAAAGGGAAAGCATTTTGAACAAAGGTAGAAAATTTCAAAACTTGAAAATGCTCTGCAAAATCTTATTCATTTACCTTTGACTATCTTGCAAAAGGACTTTGAAAAGAATTTACAAAAGAGTTTGCAAAAACAAAACTTTTGGTGCAAATGTGGTCCAATATGTCAAAAACAAAGAAAACAATCCATGCGCATCATGTAAATATTTATTGGCTTAATTCCAAGCAACCTTTGCACTTACATTATGCAAACTAGTTCAATTATGCACTTCTATATTTGCTTTGGTTTGTGTTGGCATCAATCACCAAAAAGGGGGAGATTGAAAGGGAATTAGGCTTACACCTAGTCCCTAATTAATTTTGGTGGTTGAATTGCCCAACACAAATATTGGACTAACTAGTTTGCTCTAGTGTATAAGTTATACAGGTGCAAAAGGTTCACACTCAGCCAATAAAAAGATCATGTTTTGGATTCAACAAAGGAGCAAATAAGCAACCGAAGGCACCTCTGGTCTGGAGGCACCGGACTGTCCGGTGTACACCGGACAGTGTCCGGTGCGCCACCGGACAATGTCCGGTGCACCAGAGGACTCCAACTCGAACTCGCCACCTTCGGGAGTTTCTCAGGCCGCTTCGCTATAAATCACCGGACTGTCCGGTGTACACCAGACAGTGTCCGGTGCTCCATCGAAGCGCGGCCTCCTCAACTCGCCAGCCTCGGGTTCGCGCAGCAGCCGCTCCGCTATAATTCACCGGACATGTCCGGTGTGCACCGGACTGTCCGGTGTACCAGCGGAGCAACGACTATTTCGGCGCCAACGGCTACCTGCGCTGCATTTAATGCGCGCGCAGCGCGCGCAGAGGTCAGGCGCGCCCATACCGGCGCACCGGACAATGAACAGTGGTTGTCCGGTGTGCATTGGACATCCAGGCGGGCCCAGAAGTCAGAAGCTCCAACGGTCAGAATCCAACGGCATTGATGACGTGGCGGGGGCACCGGACATGTCCGGTGTGCACCGGACTGTCCGGTGCGCCATCGACAGACGGCCTCCACCAACGGTCAAGTTTGGTGGTTGGGGCTATAAATACCCCAACCACCCCACCATTCATTGCATCCAAGTTTTCCAACCTCCAACCACTATACAAGAGCTAGCATTCATTGCAAAGCACACCAAAAGAGATCAAATCCTCTCCCAACTCCACACAAAGCCCTAGTGACTAGAGAGAGTGATTTGTTGTGTTCATTTGAGCTCTTGCGCTTGGATCGCTTCCTTTTCTTTGGCATTCTTTCTTGAGATCAAACACTCACTTGTAATTGAGGCAAGAGACACCAATTGTGTGGTGGTCCTTGCGGGAAGTTTGATTCCCAAGTGATTTGAGAAAGAGAAGCTCACTCGGTCCGAGGGACCGTTTGAGAGAGGGAAGGGTTGAAAGAGACCCGGCCTTTGTGGCCTCCTCAACGGGGAGTAGGTTTGAAAGAACCGAACCTCGGTAAAACAAATCCGCGTGTCTCACTTCATTGTTCGCTTGCGTTTTGTTTTGCGCCCTCTCTCGCGGACTCTACTATATTTCTAACGCTAACCCGGTTTGTAGTTGTGATTATTTTTGTGATTTTCAGTTTCGCCCTATTCACCCCCCCCCCCTCTAGGCGACTTTCACTTTGCATGGAAGACTGCCCTCTAAGGTCGACGATGCATGAGATACCACCCGGGTTACTTCTTGCCCAGCAGAATCATGCAGCGAAAGACCACCTTCTGGGACTTCTGAATAGATGGTCGGAATATCAGCCTCAGGAGGCTCTGATAAGATATCCTCAAGAACAACTTCTTCCAGGGCTCAATCAAAGTCTGATATCGACAGCGCTTGAAGGTTGACGAGTGCTGACAAGGCTTGGGAGGGAATATCGCTGCTCCCGTCGGTGCCTTTATAGTGACGGTTGTTCTTTTAGATCAGTGGAATTTCTTCCTCCTCTTCGTCTTCATCCTCACCAAATAAACCGCCGGCAGTCTGAGCATCATCAACATTGACCTCGGATATGGTGTTCACTAAGCCGTCCCCAGGGAATGATGTAGAAGGGCCAGCATCTTGATCCAGGCACGACAGTCATTGGAGCCGGCTTTTCCTCTTTTTCTCCTCGACAGGTGTAGCTAGACGGTTCACTCGGCGTGAACGCTTCGGGTGGGCACCTTTGGGTTTTTGCACCTCCACTTCCACACCAAAATCTTGTCCTGTCGTAATGGCCATTGGCTCGGTGCGGGTAGAGTCAGACAATTCCCCGGCCAGTAGGCTAAGTACGGCATCCATCTCAGCATTGCCAATGCTAGATGGCATATTGAAGTGAGTTTGCCTCTTAGCCTCAGAAAGGTTCTGAAGTGGAGCAATCAAGGCTTCAATATCCTCAAGGGAGGGTCGCACTCTATGGCCTGAGCTACCGTCACAAGCAGGAGGATTGGAGACAAATCCAGAAAAGGACCTATTGGGAGGTAGGTTCCACGCAGAGTAAGCCAAGGGAGCACAGTATTCGAGACTCTGCCCCTCAGAATCATATCCAATCGGCTCAGCAAGTCTTCATCGGGAATCTGCCTATTTGTGTCCCGGGTGGAATCATTGATGGCAGTGTACCAATAGGCAGGGTAGACTCTGTCTTTCAGAGGTTGAATGTTCTTGAAGACAAACTTAGTGACTACAGCCTCAGCAGTCAAACCCCTGTCCTTCAACGAGCAAATTTTAGTGAGCATCTCCCTGGCTTCAGCTACCTCTGAAAAAGTGGGAGGCTCCACCCAGCTAGATGTGCGAACATCTAGTTGTCTTCCTGACCGAGGGGGGAGGGAGTCGCCGTGATTTTCCAAGATGAACCACTCGAGGCGCCATCCTTTAATGTTGTCCTTGAGTGGAATGTCGAGGTATTCCACTTTCCTGCCCTGGCGAAGTTCTAAACTTGCGCCGCCAACGAGTTGGTGCTACCCTCCAGCCATCCCAGGCCGACAATGATAAAGATACCTCCAGAGCCCGAAATGGGGGAGAATCCCAAGAAAAGCCTCGCACAGATGTACGGAAATAACAACATGAAGGATGGAGTAATGGTTCAAGTGCGTCAGATTCAAGTCGTAAAAATCGAGAAGACCACGGAAGAAAGGAGATACGGAAAGAGCGAGTCCGTGCATGAGAAACGGTACATAAACAACAGATTCATGGGTATCCTCTGTCAGAACAATGATCCCACGACAGATCCGCCAAGAACAGAGCTCTTTTGGCGGCAAAACCCCTGTTTCAACAAGATGGAAAAGGTCGGATTCAGAAATTACAGACAAGTTGTTACCAGCGAATGGTAGCTGGCTGTTGGGATCGATGGGTGGGACGATCGGAACAGCAGCGCTCTGTCTCTTCCGCTTGGGAGCCATTGCAATCTCTCGGGCAGATCGAGCAGGCTTGGGGTTTCGCGAAAGCAGAGAAGCGGCAAAGGGAAAAAATGCAGATAGGGCTCGAAAATTAGAAAGGCACGTTGGCATGGGTCTAAATGGACTCCTTGGGTCGGGCACTACCTCTAAAGTGCCAGATCACCACTCGGAAAAGTAGCAACTGCGGTCATCACTCAGGCATTACCTCTAAAATGCCAGTACTGTCAGGCGCATAAATAAATATAATCTCCAAGCACGCAAATGAAAAAGCAAAACAACGACAACTGTTTGGAGCAACCGCATCCTTGATTCATATTAAGAGGGGGTAGTACAAACTCGAAGCCGACTCATTATGAGTCGACCCTTTCCTACCCTTACAACTACATTACATTACATTACTATACTATTTACACTACACTACACTACTAACTAAGACTACCTTATTCTACTACTACTCAATGCTTACTACTACTACTACTATTATCTATACTCAAGGAGAGAGCGAAGAACAAGAATAAAGCAGAAGATCAATGGCCGAATGAAGAAAGCAACGGAGCAAGCAGGCTATTTATAGAGGCCGAGGGTGACCGTCCACTTCCTACCGCGCCCGCCGAATAATCGCAAGAATTCCATAAGCAATTCAAGCCATTTGAAAATGAGTCAGGCAATAGGCGCCGCTTCGCGTAACACGACGCCACTTGGACCAAGGTCAACTACTCAGGCAATATGATCACACCCCACGGTCACATCAAGTTACTACTCCTGGACAGTGTGGTAAAACACTCTGCATACCAAGACACCCATTGGGTGTGTCACTAGGAATTTTCAAAGATTTTCTGAAGAAGTCATATCCACAAAATATACGCAATGAATGTACCGCGACAAAAGAAGGAGATCGACTATGATGGAAGGAAGTTCAAATATGGCTACTCGAGTGCAAGTCCAATCAACAGAAGCATTGAAGCACAGAGTGGAGTGACGTCCAGCTGAGAACCATCTTCTTCGGCTGGACAGATGTCTAATCTGTCATTGATCAAATTAATTTCAGACCTTACAAGGCATGGACAGATAGCATCATTTGAATTCCTAGAGCAGAAGATGAAGACAAAATGCTGATTTCTAAAGCATAACATCAAGATGAAATGTTGATTTCTAAAGCATGATATGAAGACCTTTGAATGGATTACTTCCAAAATCCACTCAAACCTCGGGGGCTACACCCATTGGGTGCACCTTCGGCGCACCCAGTAGATTTTTAGTCCTATGAAGACAAAATGTTGATTTCTAAATCATAACATGAAGATGAAATGTTGATTTCTAAAGCATGATATGAAGACCTTTTAATGGATTACTTCCAAAATCCACTCAAAGCTTGGGGGCTACACCCATTGGCACCTAATAGATTTTTAGTCCCATAGAAGCAAAATGCTGATTTTTAAGGCAAAAGAAGAAGGCAAAATGTTGATTTCTAAAGCATAAGGTGAAGACCTTTGAATGGATTATTTCCAAAATCCACTCAAAGCTCGGGGGCTTATGGGGGACAGATATCCCCCGGGTCCACCAGAAAGCTAAAAGGCCTCGCGTAGGGCCTCGTGCCAATTACCTTGTAGGGCCTTCCCTTCCTATTCGAGCAAGAATTACTAGCTGAATGGGTCGGCCTAAGGAGGAAGCTGACTCAAGACGGGGTAGCCTATCAGTTTATGCTCTATCCACAGCAACCACTTGACTTTCCCGTGTGTGGCGTCCTTGAATATCGGGACAGGTTAGGGATAAGTCGGCAGGATTGTAGGAAGTTCTATTCAATCAGTTCACTATTATTTAGGGGATATGCATCCACTCATGTACGCAAGGTGTGCCCTACAGTCAGATATATAAGGCCAGGGGGTACCCTTCCATTGCCATCATCCAGCCTTCTACCAATCTCATTAGTTGTTCTCCATTGAGGAGACTCCAATTGTAACCCACTTCATAGAGATCCACACCAGGAAGTAGGGTGTTACGCCTCTCCAAGCGGCCCGAACCTGTAGAAAATTGCTTGTCCATCTCTCGTGCGCCTAGCACGAACCATTGAGCTACAGTTGACAACACTGTCCTACCCAAAAGCACCGCAAGGCGCAACCCTAGGTGTGCGGTTGGGCTCTAAACACCGACAAAGTGGTAGTCGAAGAAGAAGTTGCCCTGCAAGCTGAAATTCCAGCTGTCGAGAACAACTTCTATTTTGACATCTGTGGGACAGACCTAGAGCCTCCTACAACATAAGGCAAGCCCCGATGCATTTACCCCTTTCCTTGTTGTTTTAAACTCTTTATCAATTGCGATGATGCATTAGGTGATAGGAGTTGTGTGCTAAACAATTGCTGCATTTCCTTCCTTGGAACTGATTACCATTCCTTGATACCTGTTTTACTTAAAAAGTTTTCTGATGCTTAGCCTTGCTATAGAAAACAAAATGTTTTGTTTTAAACAAAGATGATGCTTCATATGGGATGGAAATATTTTAAAGAAAAGACTTGATGGGGAATCCATCATGGCCATGATGGGTTCAACAACTGAAAAGATGTACCTCTGTTAGGTACCAAATTTTGGGTTATAAATGATAAAGACGAGATCAGGCGGGTGACTTGCATGGGAAGGAAGTCTCGGTGTAGTGTCTCTGTCTGAGTCGATTAAGGACCGTGTCGATGTAGGCTTGATGATCAAGGACCTTTCAACTGGCCACATGCCTCGTCATAGGTAAGCTTTGCCTCGATCGGACCAATACCAGAAAGGCCACCATGCAATGGGAGTGGAGAGATGGCGAGAGTAGCGTGTACCCTCCGTGGCAAGAGGCTGGACAGTGGTGTATCTGTGCTCTCAGTTGGCGTGAACCCATTCTGGTCTTAAGAAACTCAGTGGTGAGTTGACATATGCAAGGGTTAAGTTCTACATATGTCATGTGGTTGGAGATCCCCAGCTGGGTATTAATCGATTCAGATCACCGTTACTTCTCGGGAATGAAGACTTGGTCACTGACTTACACGTAGCAATCCAGTGAACTCAAGGGGTGATAAAAGATGGCTAGTGTAGGCTAAGTGCCTGAACTAGGGTAGAAAGAACTCTAGATACAGGTTGTTGGTACCCTGGATCAGGGGTACCCTCTTCTACAGTATGAAGGCGCCGCACCCGTGCAACACCTCAAGGCACGCGGAGAATGGCAGCCAACCGTACCACATGGGCAGGTCCAAGGGCGCCACGTGGCAAGGAAAGGAAGTATATTCCAGGTATTCAACGTTGGGTCCGGACCTCCTCAGAGGGATGCCGGACCCCTATGCGTACAAGTCCGGAGCCCCCAACAAGGCACGTCGGGCCCCTTGGGAGGATCCCAGTCCCCCTCCAGGAGAGGTCCAAGCCTTAGCAAGGTCCCGGGACGAGAAGGACCCTGCCATGAGTAGGGGCCTGGTGCTAGCACGTGTCCAAGCCTACCCTGTGCTCCCCACTATTACCGCCTGGCTTGTGACCCGTGATGTAAGCCAACGGGCCGAGCCTGACGTAAAGCCCAAGAAGCCATGCAGTCTCTGCATTTATTGCGGAGAGGACGCGCCGCCTGCCACCACGCTAACGGGCGACGTGCCCTCCCAGCATTTAATGCGTCATGTCCAATCAGCTGGCAGACGACGTCAAGGTCATCCAGCAGGCGGCGCGCCTGACCAGTCTGTTAGCGAACAGTGCGCCCGTGCTGAGCGGCGCACCGTACTCATCACCCCTTCTACAAGAAGCTTCCCTTGCACGCCGAGGATACGCAGATCTCAGATGTCGGGGCCCAAGAAGAGTGCCCTAGTAGCACACATTTGTGGCTCCAAGTGCAATATTCGTTATGTCCCTGGGCCCACATGTCGGGGCTCAGTACCTTTGTGCATGCCCCCTTCAGCTATAAAAGGGGAGGCATGCGGCGTTACAAGACAGACCCAGGCAGACAATCACAAGTTCATACTAGGGGTGGATAACTAGCCAGCTCGGCTCAGCTCGTCCGAGTTCGAGCTGGCTCGTTAAGCTAACGAGCCAGCTCAGCTCGGCTCGTTAAGGTAACGAGCCACAAAGTCAGCTCGGAAAGGCTCGTTTACGAGCTCGAGCTAGCTCGTTTAGCTCGTGAGCCAGAGCAAAAAAATAATATGTATATAATAATTATTTTTTAGTTAATTTCAAACTAATTTAACAATAGAAAATAGTAATTATACTCATAGTTTCACAAACCACGTCAATGTAACACCAAATTAGCACAATTCATCACTCATTAATTCATAATTCACATACATGTTCATCAGTTTAACCCATAATTATATTTGCATAGACCAAATTAACACATAAACATAGTTCATTAATCATTTGTTTAATTCATAGGTCATAAACACCTCACATATATATAACATATTCATCAATTATTCTGTAAATGATATGCATAAATTTTTGTTTTGCTGGAATATGGTAGCTCGTTTAGCTCACGAGCTGGCTCGTTAACGAACCGAGCTGGCTCGTTAACGAACCGAGCTAGGATGTCAGCTCAGCTCGTGAAAAAATTCAAACGAGCTGATCCGAGTCAAGCCGAGCTGACCATGAATCGAGCGAGCCAGCGAGCCACGATCATTTTGTCCAGCCCTAGTTCATACAAGCTCCCGAGCAATACATCACACAGTGGAGTAGGGTATTACGCTCTGGCGGCCCGAACCACTCTAAACCCTCGCGTGCTCCCGTGTATTGATCCACCAGTCTCATAACAAGCAAAACGCTTAGGCCCTGCCGGGGAGATTTCCTCTCCGACATTTGGCGCGCCAGGTAGGGGGCTAGGCTTCAAGTTTTTGCTTGTTTTCTCGCTCATCATGATGGTGTGGATCATCGAGCACCGCACTGAAACTTCGGAGGATTTCACGATGGAACAAGAGGTTGCATCCTCCGCGCCACGAGTACCTGACCGCCCCGACTCCGGGACTGCTGCCGTACACGCCGTGCAGCAGCACACGCCGGCGCAGGCGTCCCGGACTCCATCGAGGGCAGCGCCTACAGCGCTGTCTGCGGCCAGGGAATTGCTGCGCCACCCCCTAGCTCAACGGCTTCACCGGGGGCTATGAAGCAGTGGTGCGACGACGTCGACCGGCTGCTCAGAATGGCACATTCTACTTCAACCAGATTGAGGCCTCGGTCATCCCGGCGCCAACGCAAGGCGACGGCGTCTGTGCGCTCACCCTCCATAAGGGGTGCATAGACCGACGACCTCCGGGCAAAGCTCAACCGTAGGCGTACGGAAGAGGACGCCCAGATCTCTTTGGAAAGGGCGCTTGAGCGCCGACAGAACATCGAGGGTCGCAACCTCGACCGAGATTTCGCTGAGGAAGCACCGCAGACACCAATGGGCGTCCGGTCCCAAACGGGTGTCCCCTTAGCCGGCGTGGGCTGCGCCACCCTCGCAGACCATCTTCACACGACATCATGGCCGCCCAAGTTCTGGTCGCACCTGCCAGAAAAATACGATGGGACATCGAACCCATCAGAGTTCCTGCATGTGTACGTCACCGCCATCATGGCAGTAGGTGGAAACACCGCTGTGATGGCAACATATTTTCATGTCGCCTTGTCTGGACCTGCCCGGACTTGGCTCATGAAACTCGCCCCAGGATCGATCTACACCTGGGAAGAGCTCTGCGCACGGTTCGTTGTGAACTTCGCCAGCGCTTACCAACAGCATGGTGTGGAGGCCCACCTCCATGTTGTAAGGCAGGAACCCGGGGAGACCCTTCGGACGTTTATTTCCTGCTTCACCAAGGTACAAGGTACTATACCTCCTATTTCCGATGCCTCCATCATCACGGCCTTTTGTTAGGGGGTACGTGATAAGAAAATGTTGGAGAAGCTGGCCACACATGACGTGGAGACTGTCCCCATGCTCTTCGCCCTGGTAGACAAGTGTGCCAGAGCTGCCGAAGGTCGAGCATGGCACTCGGCCCCACAAACTGGGACCGCCTAGACGGGTGGTTTGGGTGCCATCCCCTGGGACGGAAGAAAGAAAAAGAAGGTCCGTAGCTACGAGAGGCTGCAGTCTACCACGCTGGTCATCGCATTTGCGACCGGGGGCTGGGGCGACCGCAACAAACGCCCACGGCCACAAAGGGGTAACAGCGGCATGTGCCCTGTACACCCCAACGGTCGCCACAACGCCGCGGAGTGTCGTGAGATCATTGATCTCGCAAAACACGTCAGCGAACACGCCAGCGAGCGACATGAGCAGTCTTCCAAGGACGGCTCCATGCCTCGCCGCCGTCCTGGCAAGGAAAAGGTCGACGACGGCGAGGTCGATGCGGCTGAACAGGACCTCGGGTATCAGTCACCCGAAGGGGACCTGAAGGACGTCTTCGCAAAAGACTCCCACTCTAATGGCGACGACTAGATGGACCACCGGTGGGACCCCATGTCCCCCGGCCTACGGATCTAAAGCCTGCCTTCCTTCGGAAACCCATCTGGACTCCCCACGGGTCCAGATTTCTGACAGGTTCATCCAGGAATGACCACAGCCAAAGGCGGGGCCTCCTTCGTCAAACGCAGATGGGGACCCAGAGTCGGGACCTAATCTTACGGAAGTACCAGACCAAATTAGGGCTCCATAACACTCCCCCAGCTGGGAAGGACCCTTCATGGTAATGGGAATCCCCTGACCCGACGGCAACTGTCTAGCTACGACTGAAGGAGTGCCTCCCCCGGTGTCAGAATATCTTTGTAAGTTTTGTCTATAGAGCAAGTCCGAGGGGTCAAAGTTTTTCCCTTTTGTAACTAGGTAGCGCATACGTGTACGCCAACCCGGTGGGGTCTGTCCCCATAAGCCTAGTCTGTTGGTCCGCACCCATGCATGATTAGCTATAAAGGAAAACTACCCTCTCAGATATGCCTCTATGATAGCAATATCCTACTGCTCCATGGTCTTACCCTGCAGTTTCCGGATTGAGTTTTATCTAACCCACTCGACCAGCTCCCATCCCATCAGGCATAATGGCATCTGGATTGAACAGCCAGGTTTGCAGTTTAGGACCTCTATGCGAAAGCAGGAGGGCCCGACAACCTGGGGGTCGGCTCTGAAGAACGAGTGCCCATTCCATGAGGTGGTCCGGAGCCTGTGCGGCCGGTTAGCCTGGTTCCATACCCGAAACCCCGCACACTCCACCACTCAGTGATGGGTGCCCTAGTACTTGGAGCTATAAGTCCTGTGGGTCTGACAACCTGGGGTCCGGAACTAGAGAAAAGATGCTTGTCTCCTGGGGTGGTCCGAAACCGTGTAGCCGCTCAGCCTGGTCCTGTACCATGAGCCTGCACACTCCACCACCCTGTGACAAGTGTCCTAGTACCTAGAACCACCATCCAGGGGGTCCGGACACACAACTTGGTTCCCCCAGTCTAAACACTGCAAATCCCGAGCATGTATCAAAGGATGAATAATGCTAGATGATGGGGCCTACGGGTGTATCACTAATGCTCTTTAAGCTAAAGCTGTGTACAGATCTAGGTCTCGGTGAGACTGCCTCCCGAAGGCCGTTGACAATTCTTTCATATACGCTGGTGCCCAACCTCGACACATCGAGCCTGCACCCCAGGCGGGGAGCCATGTACCAAGGGAAGTCAACAACAGAAACGAGCGACATACAGATAAGTGGTTAAATACTGCTTAATAAGTAATACTCAGGAAGTACCTTACAGGGAAAAGCCTGGGGGCCGGTTCTAAAGAACGGGTGCCCGTTCCATGAGGAGGTCCGGAGCCTATGTGGCCGGTTAGCCTGGTTCCGTACCCAAAACCCTACACACTCGACCACCCCGTGACGGGTACCCTAGTACTTTGAATTATAAGTCCTGTAAGTCCGACACCATGGGGTCCGGAACTAGAGAAAAGATGCTTGTCTCCTAGGGTGGTCCAGAACCGTGTAGCCGCTCAGCCTGGTCCCGTACTGTGAGCCTGCACACTCCACCACCCTGCGAAAGGTGCCCTAGTACCTAGAACCACCATCCAAGGGGTCCAGACACACAACTTGGCTCCCTAGGACAAAACCCTGCGTACATATGTTATTACATTCTGCATTCAAAGCAGACATATTTGCTACATTCCCTTACAAGTGGGGCCCTAGCTCCATGTCTGTAGGAATGGATTACGCTGCATCAACAGGAGTCGCGATGGAAGCTGGTTCTGGACAGCCCCACCAATGGCGGCGACCACCTCTGCATCAACGGATCACCGGTGACAGCGACCACCTCTGCACCAGCAGCGACAACGACCTCTGCTCCGTGCGGCTTGCCAGCAACAGCGACCACCTCAGGGTGAGCGCCACTGTGAAAAGGTCCTCGCCCCCGTCCTCCTACGAGGGGCGACAACGAAGCCATTAAAGCCAAAGAGTCAGGGACTCAGCGGCAGATGGCTCTAATGCCCTCGCCAGCGGAGGCAACCACCTCTGCAAGGGGTAGCCTCACCAGCAGCGGCGACCACCTCTGCACCGGTGGGCAGCGGCTGCCTCAGCACGCATAAAGGGGTCCTCGCTCTCGTCTTACCAACGGGAGTGAGGACAAGACCGTCCAAGAATGCCGCCGCCATTGCCGCGGCGTACAACGTCTTGTACGATCCCCCCAGTGTGGCCGGCGGGCAGGAGAAGGGGTGGATGTGCTGGACCTGTGCACGACGCGACTGTCGCCCGTGCGGTGGACGGACAGCCACGCCCTAGCCAGAGCGGCAGGAGGCAGCGTTGGAGGCGGCGTCGAAGCCATCCAGCCCAAAGGGCCGGACACGCTGTAGCTGACAGCCTGTAGCCAGCCGGCCCCACGTAGCCGAGGTTCGCCTCCTCCGCAAGGCTGGTGAACACCATTCTCCTCCGAATGCTAGAGGAAGAAGCGGGTCACCAGCCCACGCGGAGGGCAGGGCCCCGACTTGGCTCGCCCTCCACTCCAGCGAGGATGATGAACATCCTTGAAGCTGAAGCTAGGGGGGAAACCGCAACCCGGCTTGCTTCTCCCCACCGCGAGGCCGGTGGTCATCCTTCTGGATGGCCACTAGCGGGGGACTGCAGCCGGGCTGCATGATGAAAATCCTTGAAGCCAAACAATGGCGAAAGAGCACCAACCCCCCACAGGGTTGCGCTCCTCTAACAGCAGCAAGAAGAAAACAGGACCGCTGGCACCACCACGAGCGTGAACTCTCCGGCAGTGAGATCGCCGGAGGGAACGACCCTGATGTGGATCTCTCCAGAAGACACCAGCGCACCCCATCCGGAGGCCCGGGAGGCAGAAGGGCGCAAGGAATGCGAGAGGAGCAAGGCATGGCTACTACCCGGGAGATCGGTCCCTTTTTAAAGGCAGATCTCCCCACTCGCACCCCGAAGCATCACGGGCAAAGTCTCCCCCGACGGTCTCTAGGGTTCCTACCCTATGGCACGGGGGCCAGGCCCCCACATGTCATACAGACTGACCCGAAGCACACACAAGGAGCATGCAACTACTCCGCAGTTATACGCCCCTTCATCTTTGGAGCAACCAGCGATCAGGAAGGTGAACCGCCGCACAAGGAGCATGCAACTACTCCGCAATTATACGCCCCTTCATCTTTGGAGCAACCTGCGATCAGGAAGGCGAACCGCCGCACAAGGAGCATGCAACCGCCCCGTGGTTAAGCGCTCCCTCGTCTTCGCCGAAACCAGCGGTCGAAAGGGGGAACCACCATGCAGGAAGCGTGCAACCGCCCCGCGGTTATGCACCCCCTCAGCTTCGCTGCAACTGGCGGTCCAACGTAGGGGCCTAGACCCACATGTCATACAACCAACGCACCGGTTACCGGGTGCGAAAAAATCGCACCGCCGCTTGCGCCAATACCACGTCTTCTCGGGACCGTCACAGCAGACTGAAAAGATAAGTTTTCAGAGCCAGTGCAACGACTCGAGGTATCCCGCATGACTCAGCAGTGACATTAAGTGTGAAGGTCACGGGCCAGTCAAATGTGGGAATAGGCGCGCCAGTTGGCATGACCATAAGAAGGCCAACAGTAATTACGTCAATAGGCGCATAGGAGCGCTAATCAGACTCTGGCCCTGCCTGCAGGTTCACATCCTCCCCTGAGGCGGGCCCGGGGGCCACTGTCGGTACCCTAGATCAGGGGTACCCACTTCTACAGCATGAAGGCACCGCACCCGTGCAACACCTCAAGGAACGCGGAGAATGGCAACCAACCCTACCACATGGGCAGGTCCAAGGGCGCCACGTGGCAAGGAAAGGAAGTATATTCCAGGTATTCAACGTTGGGTCCGGACCTCCTTAGAGGGACGCCGGACCCCTATGCGTACAAGTCCAGAGCCCCTAAGAAGGCACGCCGGGCCCCTTGGGAGGATCCCAGTCCCCCTCCAGGAGAGGTCCAAGCCTTGGCAAGGTTCCGGGACGAGAAGGACCCTGCCATGGGTAGGGGTCCGGTGCTGGCACGTGTCCAGGCCTTCCCTGTGCTCCCCACTATTACCGCCTGGCTTGTGGCCCGTGACGTAAGCCGACGGGCCGAGCCTGATGTAAAGCCCATGAAGCTATGCAGTCTCTGCATTTATTGCGGAGAGGACGCGCCGCCTGCCACCACGCTAACGGGCGGTGTGCCCTCCCAGCATTTAATGTGTCCTGTCCAATCCGCTGGCAAACGACGTCAGGGTCATCCAGCAGGTGGCGCGCCTGACCAGTCTGTTGGCGAACAGTGCACCCGTGCCGAGCGGCGCACCATACTCATCACCCCTTCTACAAGAAGCTTCCCTTGCACGCTGAGGATATGCAGATCTCGGATGTCGGGGCCCAAGAAGAGTGCCCTAGCAGCACACATTTGTGGCTCCAATTGCAATATTCGTTATATCCCTGGGCCCACATGTCGGGGCTCAGAACCTTTATGCATGCCCCCCTTCGGCTATAAAAGGGGAGGCATGCGGCGTTACAAGACAGACCCAATCTTAGGCAGACACTCACAAGTTCATACAAGCTCTCGAGCAATACATCACACAGTGAAGTAGGGTATTACGCTTCGGCGGCCCGAACCACTCTAAACCCACGCATGCTCCCGTGTGTTGATCCACTAGTCTCGTAACAAGCAAAATGCTTAGGCCCCTCCTCTTTTTAGGATTTAGGGCGGGTGCAATCCGCCACCCGGCCGGGGAGATTTCCTCTCCGACATAGGTAATGACTTAACCTGATAATAAAACTAGATTTTTAAGGATCCACTGTTAGTAAGCATTTCTGCAAACAGAGTCTTTGATTCTTGATCAGCCTTACCTTGAATGCCACAAGCCAGCATATCCTTGAGAAGTCTTTTTCCTTTGTCAGGTAAGACTTGCGAAAGTATACTCCGTACTCAGGGTTTTCGAACCCATGTTGTTGTAAGTGATGAAACAGCCGAGTTTTGTTGTTTCTGCTCGAAGGTGGTGCCAAAGGAGGAGGCAAATCAGTAAACTTGTTGGTGGGAGGATGTTTTACCTCCCTGTTATGTAATAATATGTTATGTACTCAGACACCCGGTATTGTAATAAATACTCTCTATATATTTTATGAATGTAAATTATGTTATTGTAATCCTTTCGCTTATTCTTACTCCGATTATGTGTGTAATGTCTGCATGATGGGTAAAGCGCTCTTGGGAGACAAGATGATCATACAGATAACCGAACTTGTCGAGTGATTATTCACACCTACAAGGTTGTGTGAGGTCCTTAGGACAAGGACATCTGTAGGTGGGCCTAATACCTTGGGATGTTCCGAGACATGACTCGATCCCCGACATCGCTGTCTCGGTCACGCGCGACAACGAGGGCAACCATAGCATTCAACGTCAGTTGATGAATTTGAACTTCAAACTACCGTAAAACTTCAACTATGAAGCGATGCGCCGGCAAGCGAAGGCCGACATTGAAAAATACCTCGAACACAACCAACTCCCCTTCTGGCTCAGGGACATCTTCAGGCCCTAGAGCCCACCCGACTCTGTTCATAGCATTCACCTCGGTAGTGAAAATCGAGTATGTACAACCTAGGCTGAGAAGGGATCACGACTCGTGGGTAAAGTGTGCAACCTCTGTAGAGTGTCAGAAACCGGTATATCCGCCGTGCTCATAGTTAAGAGCAGCTTTGGGATCCTATTTGATTATAGATACTTTGGATTCATTTATGTTGATGGTTTAATAATGATGGCTATGATTATGTTATTTGGTACTTTCCTCTTGGAGGAAGTGCTCTCTTTTGGGAATATCAACTTGGGTTTTATGATAAAACTTGGCTTTTATTAATGATAAATACCTGAACAACTAAAAGCAACTGCTTTGAGCTTAACCCCACATACAGCTAGTCCACTACAGCCAAACGAGACATTTGCTGAGTACGTTGATGTGTACTCACCCTTGCTTAAACACCAAATGCTAGGTTGTCCCTACTGCAACCATTGCTCAGGAGAAGATGAAAGAAATGTGGAAGATTTCTAGGAGTTTCAGGACTTTGAGGAGTTCTAATCTAGACTAGCGGCGAACCCCCAGTCGGCTGCCTGTGAAGGCCTTTTCTTACTGCATTTCGTTAAGCACTTTGATTTATGTTTAAGTTATTGACTATATGGATGTCTTGGGCATCATGATGTAACAAAGTTATACTTATTTTCGCTATTATTTGAGCATTGTGTGATGGCCAATTATGTAATCTCTATGTACGTGAATTTCTGATCCTAACACGTACATGGTTCGCATTCGGTTTACCTTCTAAAGCCGGGTGTGACAGGTTCGAAGCTCGAGCCCCTAGTGATAGGGAGCACAAGCTTCTTCGGGTTTGATGACAAAGCTTGAGGGCTTGCCATGCTCTTCGTCATGGTCGTGAAATCACAGGAGGTGGTTGCCAATGTTGGTCACTCACTTTTGATTTTTCTAAAGTGTATCAAAAACAAGGCACCATTTGTTATTAAATTAAAAGCTTCTTCCTTCAATTAACTCTTCTTTGGAGGTTAATTCAAGAGAGAAGACTAAAAGGTATGATAACAAGATAACGAAGACAATATGTAAATCAAGAAGAGTAAAATATATCACTCATCTGGACGTGCATACTCATATTTATCTTATTCTTTGCAAGATATCAAATGATTAGAAGTATACCTTCAACTTCACACAAGCAAGAGCTCAAAGTTATCTTCGAAGGCTGAGCAAATCAGCGCTACAAGCTCGAGAGCGTGTTTTATGCATGACATTGTTCCTCTATTTAGAGTCGTGGGGTACAACTTTATATGAAATTACAAACGTGACCTCAAAGCCTATACATGGTGACTACGAATATTATGAGGGCAATATTGTACTTCTCCATATACATCTTGCTAATCAAGTCTTCTATAACATTTGTCTTCGTCTCCGTTTCGTACGCCGAAGCGCATCACCTGAAGCTACCTTCTTTAGCTTTGTCCGGCCTAATGCTTCCGCAGACCTGAATCATCTTTTACTTTATTTCGATTGTTAGCTTTGACTTGGTGACGAAGATGGACGCTTTTACGTAGAACTGTTATTTTTGACGAAGTTAGTGACTTAGAGACCTTCGGCCACGACACTGCTTTAATTTTAATTTTTTTGTGGATAGGATGCTTGCATCTAAGCCCTCACATGTCATACCGTGTTGTATTATATCATAAAATATGACTTTTGTGCCGTTGCAATCTACGTTCATTGTACTACTAGCCTACCAAAGTGCTGCTAGGAATGTATTTATGGAAAACATTTTGAATCGACGATACAAACCAAACGACCCAATCAGGTTCGGATACTAGAACGGATGATTTTAGATAAGGTTAACCTGTAAACCAAATAGACCGTATTTATTGATAAAAAAAATAGAATAAAACCTTCCAGAAGTTTAATATCTTTTTATTTCATACGATATTACAGTTTTCAAATAACACTATAAAACTTTTTTAAGGAACTATTTTCTCAAGGAGGCAAGTCCCAAACCGGGAATGCCGGGGCCTCTGTTACCGGGGGAAAAAAAAAAGCAGAGGGCAGAGTGCGCTGGTACGCATTGTCGCCTTGCCGGTTGGTTGGTCAAAAGGATTGACGGACAGACCGGCCTCCCTTTTACAGTCTGTCTCTTCAAGTAGCGGAGGCACGAGCAATGGAGAAAGGCTTGAAAAAGGAGGGCGCCGCTGCCATTAAAGGCTCTCAAGGGACCGCGCTTGGGTGTGGGAGTGGGAGCAGTTGCATCTGCAACGGTCACTTTGCTGGCTGCTGAGCCGGTCGGTTCCTTTGCCCACCAGCTCAGCTCAGCACTCAATTCAACACTCTTCGAGCTTGCTTGCCCATCTCCCCAAACATCCACCGCGCTTCAATACTTAGTTACTTACTTCCTCCGGTGCAGTAAAAGAAGTCATTCTGCGCGTGACCGAGCGTGCAAGTCATAGCGCGCGTGGGTTTGGGATTTAGACGTTGTTGCCCCTAGTAATTGCACAAAAAAAGATGCATTTAAGAGGAATCGAACTTGAGACCTCCAGTCTAGAATGCCTTGGAGCTGCTGCAGCAACCAATCAAGCTTGATTGTTTTAGTGACGTTAATGCACCCATATCCCTATTTAATAGGGGCAAACATAGAAAACTCTATGATAATTAATCACTCCTTGGTATGCACAATCATGTTCTAAACGACTACCTTTACTGCACTGGAGGGAGTACAACGAGATCGCAGCTTCCATGGCCTTCTTTTCCGAATCCCAGACTCCTTTCACAAAACAGAAACAAAAATAAAATAAATCCCAGACTCCCAGAGACAGACAGACACAAGAGTTGGTGGCGTGGTTCCTTGTTTCAACCTCCCTGGGCTCCGTTTCTTTCCCTGCGAAGCTAGCTGGCTCGGCACGGCACTGCACAGAGGATACCGGCGGTAACTGAGAGGCCCTGCCGCGATGGGGAAGAAGCGAGCGGCGGCAGTGAGTGCTCCGTTCCCCGCGCCCGCCTCCGAGCCCGAGTCGGACCACTTCAGCAACTACGGCTTCGACCCGCAGCTCATCCACTTCCCCTCCCAGGTCCATCTCTAGTTCTCAACACTACACTACTGCTCTACATGATTGCATCGACCTCTTCCAAAAGGAACAAAGATCCATGCCTGCTGCATGCTGGACGCTGGTTACGTTCTTGCATCTTGTTGACGTGCGGTGTGGTTCCTCTGTTCCCCTCAGCCTGAGGCGAAGCGACCGTGGGGCAGGCGCCAGCGCCACCAGCAGCCTGCGCAGTTGAAGCCCCTGGACTCCGCGCGGTTCAAGCTACAGAAGCCCATCGCCAAGAAGCACCACCGCCAGCAGAAACAGCAGCAGCGCCGCCGGTGGTGGAGCTCCGCCGCCTCTGCCGCGCTCCATCTCTTCAGGAAGCGCCCCTCATCCACCAGACCCGCCGCAGGAGCTCCACCTCCCCAGTACGGGTCGCCCGCGTCGCCAACCGTGCCTATGTACCTCACCGACTGCGACGCTGGCGGGGACGACGGCGGCGGCGCGTCCGCGTGCACGTGCTGGGCACCGGCCGTGCGGTCCGGCCGCCTGGCCGCCGCCGAGCTCGGCGCCGCGGCAGTGGCGGTTCCCTACGTCAGACTCAGGTCCACTAGCCTCGGCACTGGAGGCGTTCCGGTGATGCCCATCTACCTCGTCACCTGAAGCTAGCTACCTCAGGCCGACGCGGGTTTCTTCTTCAGAAGCTTGACCACAAGACGTCAGTAAATTAAACCCTGTCCAAGCGCCTGGACTAGTCGGTCAAATATCAACTGCTTGCTTCTATAATTGTTCCTGGTTTTCTTCTCCCGTCTGTGGGGTATTTTCCAGATGTAGTTGCAGCAGCTGCGTTTTTCTTTCAAATTCGTTGCTCCAAGAAGCTTGCCGACTCCTATATGGAAGTTCTGACTTCTTCAGTTTTGCGTTGAACTTAAGATTAAGAGACGATAGATTATAGTTTTAAAGCAACTTCAAAAGAATGTTAAGAAGTTTTCAATAAAAAAATTATTGAGAGTAGACTAAAATTTTTTAAGAGTAAGATTATATTTGAAAGCAACCTAGTTTTAAAAAAATTTGTTTTTATTTTTTACTATGAGAAGTTAGCTTCTCAGTTTTTAAGAAACTGGTATGTTTAGAACTACTTCAATTTCTATAAACTAGTATGTAGGTACTTCCAAATATGTCCTAAATTATTATGTATATACTCTAACAACTCTCTTAAATGAAAACTGAAAAATAGAAAACTAGACTCAATTTTTTTTTAAAAAAAAACACACCCTTCAGACACCCCACTTTGCACATGTGTATGGGCTTTGGAAAAAGGGCCTTCATATGGGCAACCCACTTTCCACCTACCTAATTTGTGTTCTCTTAAAATACTACGACACTCTTTTAATAGTCCACACATACTAAATGTGATCGGGAGGGAGCAAGTCCAGGATTTCCTTAAAATACTGCCCACACGGTCCATGATTTCCTTAAAATACACCCTTTGCAAATATCTAGATAGAACAATTAATTGAGCCTTTCAGTTCATTGTTGCTTAGACTATGTATTTTCAGACTTTGATTCTAGAAATGAGCAGATAATAGTTTTAGATTGTGATGCATATGCAAATAGTATAATGCACAGATTGAATGTGATCATGCTTAATAAATGACCTCTTCTGTGTTCTCTATGTGCACGCACTAGGGACATGTTTGCCATGCGTGTACTCATTATTTAAACATTATTTAGGATTTAGCCGATTCTCTATCGGCTCTAGCATTACAGGAATGAAACCATTTTTATCTATACTTATCAGAAAAATCTACTCCTGTGAGACACGTAGCAGTCTCATAGGTCCAAAGTACAGGAGCATCGGTCATGGCAATACAGGCCGATGCATCAGCATGTACTTGTTCTATCTCGTCATCCACCTATTGTAGCAACATTTGATGTAGTGTAGAAGGTACACATTGATTAGCATGAATCCAATGTCTGCCTAAGATTATACTGAAATTTCCTTCTACATTAGCAACGAAGAATACAGCAGCAAGGGTCTTAGTCCCGATGGTTAACTCAACGGATGTGACTCCCTTGGCTTTGATCGAACTATCAGTTCCAATGCCGCTGAGGGTCATGTTGGTCTTAACAAGTTTGTCATCATGTTTACCTAATTTTCTGTACAATGAATAAGGTATTAGATTTACGGTCGCCCCCTGTCTACCAACATTTTAGCAATCGGTATCCCATCAATGTGACCGCGCACGAAGAGCGGCTTTAAATGATTTACCGATTCCTTTGGTTTAGCGAAGGCAGCCTCTTTAGGACCAAAGTCGAACTGAGCAACAATAGGTTCATCGTCGCCGATAATAGTACAATCGGTAGAGAATGTAATAACATTTATGTCCATACCTGGGCATTCTGGAGAAGCTTCATAGTCGACCAGGTCTTCCTCCAGTAGGTCATCCTCCTCCATGGGTGTCGGCACGTCGTTGGAGGTGTCCAGGTGTAGTGCGGACGGTCCGGACTCAGAGGTCGGACGGTTCGTGCCTTATGCAGATGGTCCTGCCTTTATAGCCGGACTGTCCACCATACCTGCAGAGAGCTGCACAATTGTTGTTTCATTTTCCGTTTTTGTGGCTGTTTTCCTCAACGATCTTTGGCCTCCATCTCTTTTGTGGTGGCGGGTACTGTGGATGTGTGTCATTGAATATCTTTTCCGCCTCCTTTTTCTGATTCTCCTTCGCTCTTAGGCACTCCGATGGGCACCATCGAGACATGGAGTATTTTGGATCGACTGTTTTGTTGACAATCGTATCTTCTTTTTTGCTTATGTCGGCCGATTCGCCAAAAATTATCAGCCCTTCATTATTTTCTTGTATGACGACATCTGATGTTCCTATTTTGATGACGTCTCCTTTTGTCATGTTGGAGGTTGTAGCTATATGCCCCCTGCCAGATTGGTCGACCTTTGCGGCCGAGTGGTCCGGCAATCTCGTTGGGCCCATGCCTGATGACTAGATTAAGTGGTGCCCAATCGGTCATGTACTAGAGGTGCCACCCTGTTGAATACAGATGTTTGGGGTGCCCCCAAGCGGGGTATTGGGGCATCCCAAATGGGTATGGTGGCATGCCCCACATTTGATTCGGGACATATGGCGGTGGCATGTATGTATATTGATATGGCACAGGTGGATATGGGGGTGGAGGTGTCCATGCAGTTATGTTGGGTTGTAATTGGACATTATGACCCGTCATTCCTTCCGATTGGTGAGGTGGTCCAATCGGTCTTACATGTCGTCGCTCTTGAGTGGGTGAGCGAGGTCGCTTTGCTGGCCGATCACTTGGGTTGGCCTTCTTTTTTACATATTTAGACAATAACTGGTTAAAGGTCGGGCCAGATCTTACCGGTCGGCCAACTGCCTTTACCGTATTAGTTTTCCACGTACCTATTTTCGGTCGTCGCGGTTTGAAGGTACGTGGTCGTCGTGGTTCCTGGGCATTGCCGAACCGTCCACTGGAATGGTCTGGACTGTTCGGCGGTGTCCCGGACCATCCGCGTCTATGCGTCGGACCGTCCGCGATGCGCAAAAAAGGTGCACGCGCCTGGTCCCTTGCTTGCGCCTGCCCCCCAGCATTGGAGGTGGTGATGGTAACTTTCAAAGTCTCCCCTCCATTAGGAGTCTTTTCCGCCACCACTTTCCTGCAAGAGATTTTATTATTTTCATCGACCTTCCGTGTGTCGCCGATGATGACTTCTTTGCCCTTGCCCTTATCGGTTGTGCTGGGCCGAATTAAGACTTTTTTGCCTTCGAAGTCGATCACATTCATTGGGAAGGGCTCCGTATCCACCTGTATTTTCTAAAATTTCAATCATCCTTCGTTAATGGCCGATTGGATCTGTCATCGAAATACATTACAATCATTAGTGGCATGAGAAAACAAGTTGTGCCACTTGTAGTATGCACGACGCTTTAGTTCGTCGATGGATGGAACAGTATGATTTATTTTAATATTCCTATTTTTGAGTAATTCATCGAATATATTGTCACATTTTCTAACATTAAATGTAAATTTAACCTCCTCTTGTTGTTTCTTTTGAACCGACTGTAAGGAGGAACAAGCCGAAGATTTGGCCTACTTTGGTCAAACCATTTCAGCCGCGTATACTTCTTTTGATTCGTCATCCGAACTACTCTGGTCACACTCTACTATATGAACGTTGTGACGAATTGTTTTAGTAGTTTATTTGCTTAGACTTTCACAAGCCAAAGCTCTCTGATGTAATTGTGCTAGCGTGAAAAATTGGATGCCTTCTTGTGACGGAACCTCCCAAGTTATTAGGCCCACCTACAGTTGTCCTTGTCCCACGGACCTCAGACAACCCTACAGGTGCACCTGATCACTTGACAAGTTTGGTATCTGAATTTCCTTACCTTCCCAAGAGCGTTTTACCCGTCACGCAGACATTACAATTCATCGGAGATACGAAAGTGCGGAAGCAATTACAATAACTTACGTTATATTAAAAGTAAGAAAGAGTTGGGTTATTACAGACCAGAAACAAATATAAGAGTGCTAAGTATTATTATTACAAAACAAGGGAGGCAAAAACTCCTCCCGAATAAGCAGTAAAAAGTTTTTAACGGAGGATCCTTTCCTCCTGAAGCTTTACTCCTGGTTTTCCTCCTTGGGCACCACCTTTGAACAAAAGCAGTAAAAGTTTGCCGCTTCTTCACCTAAAACCACATGTGACAAAGCCCTGAGTACGAAGTGTACTTTCGCAAGACTTACCCGACAAAGTAAAAGACTCTCAAGGATATGCTGGCCTTTTGGGGATCAAGGAATGGCTTATCAATAGTCAAAGACTCTGTTTGCAGAAATGCTTACTAATAGTGGATCCTTAAAAATCAAATTTTACTTGTCAGGTTAAGTGAGTTTACCTGAAGCTAGAGTTCTTTCTACCCTAGTTCAATAACTTGACTTATACTAGCCAATTACTTAACAACCCTTCCTCTTTACTGGATTGCTACGTGTAGGGCAGTGACCAAGTCTTCATATCCGCGAAGTTAAGACGATCTGAATCGATTATACTTAACTGAGGATCTCCGATCACACGACATATGTAGCACTTAACCCTTGCATATGTCAACTCGCCACCGGGGTTCTTAAGACCAGATCAGGTTCACGCCAACCGAGAGCACGGATACACCACCGTCCAGCCTCTTGCCACGGAGGGTACACGCTACTCTCGCCATCTCTCTACTCCCATTGCGTGTTATCTTATTCTGGTATTAGTCTGCCTGAGGCAAAGCTTACCCATGACAAGACATGTGACCAGTTAAAGGGTCCTCGATCATCAAGCCTACATCGAGACGGTCCTTAATCGACTCAGACGGAGACACTACACCGAGACTCTCTTCTCGTGCAAGTCACCCGTCCGGTCTCAGCTTTATCATTTCAAACCCAAAGTTTGGCACCTGGCAGAGGTACATCTTTTCCGATGTTGAACCCATCATGGCCATGATGGATCCACTATCAAGTTTTATTTTCGAAAACATCCCACCCACTTTGCAACATCATCTTTTGAGAAAAACAAAACATTTTGTTTTTCTAAAGCAAAGCTAAGCATAAGAAAAACCTTTTGTAAAATAGGGATTTAAGGAGAAGTAATCAATCCAAGGAAGGAAATGCAGGAATTGATTTAGCACACAACTCCTATCACCTAGTGCATCAAGCAAGTGAGAAAGATTTTAAAAAGAACAAGGAGGTGGCAAATGCACCGAGGCTTGCCTTGTGTTACTGGTGATTCAGGCTCTGTTCCACAGATATCGAAATAAAAACAGTTGCCTGCCTGATGTTCCTCAGGTGGTGGTGGTGGTGGTGAAGTCTTTGCTTCTTCGACTTCTACTTCTTCTTCGTTTTCTACATATAGCCATACATAATAATGAATGCCCATGTAATGCTCATGAGAGTGCAAAGATAATAATAGTTTATTATCTAAAGTCTTGAATACAACTTTCCTTCATGGATCTCCGAGAACTTAGGGTTTCCGGAGTCAATAGTGAAGTTCAAAGGGCAGGGGCTAGGGTTTTGGGTTCTAAGTATCAAACATGGTTCAAAACATACCAAACTTTACCCAAGGCTTCTAATTATTATTTAGAGTTTATCCTAAAAATTTAGTGAATTTTGGATTTATTATTTATTCCCTAAAAATCCAGAAACATGGTTTTTGGCTATTTTAAATGCTCTATAATTTCTTATTTGGACTAAAAATCATGAAACTATTTTTATTAAATACTACAGGAAATTAGAAGCCTAGCAAAATTGGTCTTGCATTTTTATCATTTTTCTACGATTTTCTAGAATTTCTTTAGCTTTGGCAGGAAAAGAAAAAGAAAAGCCATGAATAGTATTGGACTAAATCGGACCCAGGTCGGCCCAACTACGGGCGAAAACGCGGCCGCATGTGCCCGCCGTGCTGGTTTTGCAGAAACGCCCGTCTCAATCTGAATAACTGGAAAAGGGTCACGACACTGTTTATATGAGTCGCTGACAGTTTACGAAACCCCCCTGAGTTCTATTTCTTTACGGACTTACGTCCCCGACGGCGAGCGGCGCCGCCCAGAGATCCGACGAGCTCGTGTACCGGTCGATTCTCTCAATGACTGGCATTCTACGTTGGCAGAGACCGAATTCAAGCCCTAACCTCCGTTTCCCCAAACTAATTTCACGAACGGCGATCTAACCTACTTTGTCCACGGTGATAGCGGGTGTCGCGGACATTCAATCGCATTCCCGGCGATCCAAGATAGCCAGACTCAATTGAACTGGCCAAGGGGCATCCAGGGAACATAAGGAAGCAAAAACAAGGGAGCAGGGGGTATGAGCATACCTGGAACAGGCCAGCCACGGCGAGGTGCTTCTACGGTGGCGGAAACAGAGATTGGGGAGAATGAGAATTGGAGAGTTCTAGGGGGTGATTCAAGGCAAGCGTGGGTGCGTTGGCTTCGTGATAACATGGCGCAACAGACCCGGCCATCAATTTATAGGATCGCTAAGCGCTGGCCGGGGATTTGGATGAAGACGCGCGGCGGCCGGAGAAACAGAAAGTTACTGGCGCGCGTGATTAGTGTCTTTCATCGTGGCGAACTCACCGGTGATGAGCAAACACCGCAAGCCGAGCTACTGCGACGTGGTAAAGTGCTTTAGCACGTGGCACACGGTGGTAATCGGCCAACGGCGGCGAGATCTATCCCAATCGATCAATGAGCAAGGGGGTACGGTGAGCTTAGCCGCGACCGGACCCAAGTTGGTCTAGGCGCCAAGATCTTTACCCGCCCACGGTTATCTGCAAGCCATGGCGCACGAATCACGACGATCGGTCAACAATCGCGACGAAGGGTCACCGGCGGCGAGGGGGGATGAACCTGCGATCTGATTCAGCCACTGTACCATGGGAGGGTGTGTAGGAAACGAGTGACGCCTAAGAGGGGGGGTGAATTAGGACTTCTAAAACTTTTACTAAACTAGGCTACGATTAAATCCCTAGAGCAAAACCTATGCAACTAATCAAAACTAGAATGTTCAAACTAGGTTTTGTCTAAGTGTTGCTATCTCTACCGCAAAGGCTAAGTTTTAATCTACACTAAATAAGTATGATCACAAGATTGAAACTTAAATGCTTAATATAAATGCGAAATGTAAAGAGCTAAGTAGAGAAGCAAACTCTCGTGGATGACGCCGGTATTTTTACCGAGGTATCCGGAACCACGCAAGGTCCCGACTAATCCTCGTTGGTGCCCCTACACAAAGGGAAGCCCACGCGAGGGCCAAGCACCACGGTCGAGTAACTCCGTAGAGAGCCGCGGGCCTTCTCCACACGCAAGTGGTGCTCCGCTTCTGGCTCCTCTCGGACGCTCCCCGCCGTCTCCACTATCGAGCTTCCGGCCGAAACGTCGCGGGCCTCGTTCCCTCCGGTACACGGTGGCGGCCGTGACACAAACGCGGTTGTCACGGTCTCGCAAGACTCTCGCCCCACTCGGTACAATTACAACAACTCACGCAAGAGCCGAGGGGTTGTGTGGTTTTACAAAACTCACTCAACTAACTAGGATTCACCTAGAGCAAGCGCTAAAGCGGTCTAACTAACCTAAGCACTTCGCAAAGCACCTACGCTAATCACCGAGTGATTCTATTAAGCACTTGGGTGTTTGAGCACTTGGAAATATGCACTATGTGTTTTGGTATGTTGCTTGGGCTCTCACACTTGAGAATGGCCGGTTGGGGTGGTATTTATAGCCTCCACACCCCCAACTAGACGTTGGACAGAAAGCAGCAGCTTTCTGTCGTCGGGTGCACCGGACAGTCCGGTGCACCACCGGACACTGCACAGTAGATGTCCGGTGCACGCCACGTCAGCCGACCGTTGGCGCTTGTAGCAGTCGACCGTTGGATCCGACCGTTGCCTTCTGCCCGTTGGCACACCGGACAGTCCGGTGCACACAGGACAGTCCGGTGCTACAGCCAGAGAGCGCTTGTCTGTGGCCTCTCTGCGTAGACTGTCCGGTGCCTCACCGGACAGTCCGGTGCACACCGGACACCAATGTCCGGTGCGCCACCAGGCGCTGGCTGACAGCCCGTTTCTTGGATTTCTTCGCTGATTTCTTTGGGCTTCTTTGTTCTTGAGTATTGGACTCCTATGCATCTTTTTATGTCTTCTTTTGAGGTGTTGCATCCTCATTTGCCTTGGTCCAATTCTCTTCGCATCCTGTGAACTACAAACACAAACACTAGAAAACTTATTAGTTCACGGATTGTGTTGTTCATCAAACACCAAAACTCAATTAGCCAAATGGCCCGGGGTCCATTTTCCTTACAATCTCCCCCTTTTTGGTGATTGATGACAACACAACCAAAGCAAGCAAATAATACAAGTATTTGAATGAAAATATGCAATGTACTTGCTAGGATGCATGATTGTCCCCACAATGAGATATTATGGACTTAAGTCTCCCCCTAACTCCATAATTCACTTACTTCCTATTTTTGGACCAAATAACCAAAACCACTTGAAAAACCATTTGTAGATATAAAATTTAAAATTGGTGATGTTTGGTGTTTGATATAGTTTTCATTGCTTTGGTCCCTAAACTTCTCCCCCTTTGGCATCAACCACCGAAAAGGAAGACATTAAAAGCATGTAGGAAGTAAATAAAAGCTTGCCCTCAACAAGGATTGTAACAAATGATATCACTAGAAGGATATTAAATTAAGCCATGTGAATGATACCACTTGTAGGAGTCCTTAAAAGATTACTCCCCCTAAAATGAGTATTCTCCTTTAGAAAGAGTTTTTCTCCCCCTTTAGAGATGAAGAAATACTCCCCTTGACAGAGATCCTCTACTTAGGAAAAAGCATGCGAAAAATTAGAGGTGCAAGACATGATTTGAAAAGACTAACTTCCCTTATGCATAGGTAACAGAATATGAGTTAACTACTTATGCATTTTAGCAACATGGAGGCATATGATATGAAATATAGTCTAATCAAATGTTGGAGAAGACATGTAAATGATACTGAGTGTAGTCTCAAAAGATACCAAATGAAGATCAATGGCGAGCTTGAGAGACATGAGAGTTCTTGGAGATTTTGCAGTGGAAGATTGTTGTCTTTCTCTGGGGACTTCATTTTCCTTACAATGAGACTATCACATGAAATAGACTTGAAAAGGTGTTAGTCTCAAAGTGTTAGATTATAGAGTAACCTCCCCCTAAAGGTGTGCATACAAGTTTTGAATACTTGTAGGAGACATGCACTTTGATTTGATATCAAGAGGGGCAAGTTATCCATAATCCAAACTTTGGCACATATAAGTTAAATGATACAACTTGTAGAAATCAAAATTTTCAATTGATGCATCATTTACTATGGAGTGATATAAAAGCTATGTGCCGTGCTTTAACTAAACATTTTAAGCCATGTAGGTTTGCTTAAGTATATGAATTAAAAACAAGCAATCCTACCATATGATTTACCTAGTATGCATGATTTTAAACAAAAGTACATAACAAATGTAATACTAGGCAAGAAAGGTAAACTAGATAAAAGGTAAATAGATACACATATCTAAAAACGAGAAATGCAATAAAACTAGTTACCTTAGTCATGGGTGGGAAATTTGGGTCCAAAATTTTCACTAACCCACTTGGCAATAAACTTGATCCAATATGATGTATCCCATGATATACATCCCAAATTAGCCAAGTCTCCAAATTTCCCGAGGACCTTTGGTCCACTCACTTCCCTTTCGGGATCCAAACCTTTTTGGTGCTTTTCATGGTTGAAATTATCTCCTTTGGCACCCAGATGCGTTTGGCCCCTTTTTCTTTGTTGGCTTGCTTGTTGGCCTTGATTGTTATCACCTTTCCAGTCTTTTTCTTCTTGATCAAATATGGTGTAGCATCCTTTTTGTTCACCCTTTTGATGTAGGTGTTGGAGATTTTGCTTGATGGCTTTTGCTTGAGCTTTTGCCTTTGTTTATCCCCGGTCATCGCCTTGCATTGGAAAGACTTGTGGCCTTCCATGTGGCATAGCCTACAAATCACAGTTTCTCCCTCTACAGGCTTGTTCACTCCCGCAGTGGTGTTATCCTGTGGAGGTCGGATTTGTTTGGCTTTGCCTTTCTTGTCATACAAAGCCTTGCCAAGGCGAGCCACTTCTTGCTTTAATTGTTCATTTTCCTTTGCAACCTCATCCGAACATGTCTCTACAACAATATTCTCAACAACGACTTGGTTGCAGGGGTTAGAGTCATCAATTAAATCAAAGCAGGAAGTAGAAGCATCTTTCTTAATTATTTCAGGTATTTCAACTAAAGATGCTGCTGGGGTGCTACCAATGTTTTCTAGCTTAGTAGTTAGCTCATTATTGTGTATGCTAAGAATTTCCATTTTCTCTAGCAAATTTTCAATAGCTTCTTGGGAGCTAGCTAACTTAGCCTTAAGTTTTTCATTCTTTTTAATAAGGTTGTCATCGGTAGCAGTGGATGGAGCACTAGATTCTAATAGCTCAATTTTAGTTGATAGCTCACTATTTAAGTTTGCAAAAGTTTCAAATTTTTCTAGCAAACCTTTGTAATCATTTTGAGAGCTAACCAACTTATTTTTCAAAGTTTTAAGTTGAGCTTTTTGCTTAGTTCAAACATCCTGAAAAAATTCTACGGCTTCCGCAAGCTCATCTAGAGAGGGCTTTCCCTCACCTTCATCATCACTACTACTTTCATCGCTAGAGGATGGAATGCTTTTGTTACCTCTTGCCATAAGGCATTTGTGTGATGACCGTGATGAGTGTGATGAGGACCGGTGGCTGCGCGTCCTTGGAGGTTCATCTTCACTTGAAGAATCATCCCAAGTTCTAACACTTGTTAGCGCCTTGCCTTTGCTCCTCTCCTTTTTGGGTTTGGCCATGTTTGGACAGTTGTCCCTGAAGTGGCCCTTCTCTCCACATGCGAAGCATCCTCTCTTCTTTTGCTTTTTCCTGTCAATGTTAAAGAGAAGATCCTCGACCTGCAGGGGCACACCCATTAGATTAATCTTGCGGATCATCCTCATTACCTTTCTGACGCGTCGGATTGTTTCTTCGTCCTCGGAGGATGATGTGCATGGTTGATTATCTTCATCATCATCACTTTCTTCTTCTTCTTCCTCTTCTTCGCTTGAGGAACTTGGAGTGGGAGCCTTCTTTTTGCCCTTCCTTTCATCACATGCAAAAGCATATGGTCTTGAGGAAGTTGGCTCCTCTCCCCGACTCATTTTTCGCGACATCTCAAAAGCCGCGATTTTCCCAATCACGATGGTCGGGGTCATGTTGCTCAAGTCCTCCATGTTGTGAAGGATGGTGATGATGCTCCCATATCTTTGTTGAGGTAGCAGGGAGATAATCTTCCTTACAATGTCCGCATCACCTAGCTTATTAATGCCAATCGAGTTGAGCTCATTGATAATTAGATTCAAACGAGAATACATGTCTCTAACAAGCTAATCATCTTTCATAGCAAAAGAATTATACTCATTTAAGACTAGGCAATGTTTTTGCTCACGGACATTGGATGTGCCGTCATGGAGCTCATGCAATTTTAGCCAAATCTCATTAGCAGTTTTCAAGGTAAATACTTGGTTAAAAATATCCATGCTAAGAGATTCATACAAGCAATTTTTGGCTCTAGCATTAAATGGATTTCTTTTTCCTCACTCGTGGTGGGTTTCTCGGGATTCTTGAGGGGTTTCATCCCGTCACGAGTGACTCTCCAAACACCTAGATCAATGGCCTCTAGGTAACAAGCCATTCTAGCACTATAATATGGGAAGTTAGTGCCGTCGAAGTGTGGTGGCCTATTGGTATCCATCCCTTCTTCTAAAAGCGTCGACTCTTTTAGCGGTGAAGCTAAAGCGTTTCAAATGAGCCAAACCGGGCTTTGATACCACTTGTAGGAAACGGGTGACGCCTAAGAGGGGGGTGAATTAGGACTTCTAAAACTTTTACTAAACTAGGCTACGATTAAATCCCTAGAGCAAAACCTATGCAACTAATCAAAACTAGAATGTGCAAACTAGGTTTTGTCTAAGTGTTGCTATCTCTACCGCAAAGGCTAAGTTTCAATCTACACTAAATAAGTATGATCACAAGATTGAAACATAAATGCTTAATATAAATGCGAAATGTAAAGAGCTAAGTAGAGAAGCAAACTCTCGTGGATGACACCGGTATTTTTACCGAGGTATCCGGAACCACGCAAGGTCCCGACTAATCCTCGTTGGTGCCCCTACACAAAGGGAAGCCCACGCGAGGGCCAAGCACCACGGTCGAGTAACTCCGTAGAGAGCCGTGGGCCTTCTCCACACGCAAGTGGTGCTCCGCTTCCGGCTCCTCTCGGACGCTCCCCGCCGTCTCCACTATCGAGCTTCCGGCCGAAACGCCGCGGGCCTCGTTCCCTCCGGTACACTGTGGCGGCCGTGACACAAACGCGGTTGTCACGGTCTCGCAAGACTCTCGCC
The DNA here is from genome assembly GCA_029449295.1 of Zea luxurians. NCBI lineage: Eukaryota > Viridiplantae > Streptophyta > Magnoliopsida > Poales > Poaceae > Zea > Zea luxurians. The sequence goes on from JAOPSE010000012.1 coordinate 72,377,135, forward strand.
CCACTCGGTACAATTACAACGACTCATGCAAGAGCCGAGGGGTTGTGTGGTTTTACAAAACTCACTCAACTAACTAGGATTCACCTAGAGCAAGCGCTAAAGCGGTCTAACTAACCTAAGCACTTCGCAAAGCACCTACGCTAATCACCGAGTGATTCTATTAAGCACTTGGGTGTTTGAGCACTTGGAAATATGCACTATGTGTTTTGGTATGTTGCTTGGGCTCTCACACTTGAGAATGGCCGGTTGGGGTGGTATTTATAGCCTCCACACCCCCAACTAGCCGTTGGATAGAAAGCAGCAGCTTTCTGTCGTCGGGTGCACCGGACAGTCCGGTGCACCACCGGACACTGCACAGTAGATGTCCGGTGCACGCCACGTCAGCCGACCGTTGGCGCCTGTAGCAGTCGACCGTTGGATCCGACCGTTGCCTTCTGCCCGTTGGCACACCGGACAGTCCGGTGCACACCGGACAGTCTGGTGCTACAGCCAGAGAGCGCTTGTCTGTGGCCTCTCTGCGCAGACTATCCGGTGCCTCACCGGACAGTCCGGTGCACACCGGACACCAATGTCCGGTGCGCCACCAGGCGCTGGCTGACAGCCCGTTTCTTGGATTTCTTCGTTGATTTCTTTGGGCTTCTTTGTTCTTGAGTATTGGACTCCTATGCATCTTTTTATGTCTTCTTTTGAGGTGTTGCATCCTCATTTGCCTTGGTCCAATTCTCTTCGCATCCTGTGAACTACAAACACAAACACTAGAAAACTTATTAGTTCACGGATTGTGTTGTTCATCAAACACCAAAACTCAATTAGCCAAATGGTCCGGGGTCCATTTTCCTTATAGGGTGCTGCAGACAGTCTGACAGTCCGCATTCAAGGTAGATTTTCTCTAAATTTTGCATGACAACTTCATCATCCTTCTGCACCAAAGTTGTAGACCTATCAACCATCTCTACTTTTGGTATAACAGTTCTAGCCAAATTCCCAATGAATCTAACTCAAATCCGATCTCAAGTTCGGCCAATACCACTGGTGGCCAAATTTCAGTTTAGAAACCGACTGATAGCCCATCTTTGGGTCCAATTTTCTCAAAACTTTTCATAGAACCAGGACTTGACCTCTATAGCAAAATTGTTCCCTTTTTATAGCTCTACAAACTTGATGTGGTGACCTAGGGCAAAATTCTTATGGTTTGGAAGTTATAGGGCCTCAAAGTTGAGCCAATTTCACTGAATTTCAGACTTAATCCTAATAGGGTTCAAATAGGGCTTTTTGCAAAAAGGTCCAAATCTCAAGGTTTAGGTTGCAAATCTACATAATTGTGAACCATATGACTTAAGACACCTTAACTTCATAGTTTTTGCACTTTAGTCCAAAAGTGCACTAATTTTGCACTTAGCCCCCTAGGGTTTTAGTCTAGGGTTTTCCAAGGTTCTATTTAGGGTTTTTAGTACTCTTAGTGTTTGGATATCACTTAAGTTCATCCATGGTGACATTTTATGACTATTTCAATTGAGTTCTGAAGTTTTCTCTTGTTTAGGTTACCCCTTTAAGCCCAATCTAGGGTTAGATATTATACCCTAGGGTTTCACTCATGAAGTGTTACATCAATACAATTTGTTTGAAGTTTTTGCCTAGTGAATGCACTCTAAGTGTAACAAGCACATGAGATGTCAATGCTTATGATGTTATGCTCAAGTTTTAGTGATAGCAACACCAGGGGTGTTACACTTCTAAACTTTCCTTTGAATAATACCTCAATCCATTAAAGGCTAATCCCGCTAGCTGTTTTTCTGCTAGATGAATTTGAAAACATCGGTTTCTTGTATCCCGGAGTCTCCGGATGTAATCATTAACCGATTCGTCTTTCCCTTATCGTAGGGCCACTAATTCTACTAAATCTAACTCATAATCACCGGAAAAGAAATGATCATGTAATTTTTGTTCTAAATCCCCCATGACAAAATAGAATTGGGAGGTAATGTGGCATACCATGCGAATGCGGTTCCTATTAAAGATAATGAAAATAAACGCACACGGAACGCCTCTGTGTCAGCCAATTCTCCTAATTGTGCTAGAAATTGGCCTATGTGTTCACGTGTGCTCTTTCCTTGGTCACCTGAAAATTTTACGAATTCGAGTATCCTGGTTCCCTATGGGGTATGGGTGGTGGTCAAATCAGCTATCGTAAGGTCTCCGATATGACTGTTCTCCAGAGACCATGCTTACTCCGAGCTTATCTTGGAACGCCTTGGCTATTTCTTTCATTACTATATCAATAGCAGCCGGTGGGGGACCACCAGCTCTTTGTCCCATCATAGGTGAGGTTGTTTGGACACTAGTTTGTTGTCTTCCCCCCTATTGGTTTGAGATCTGTGGTGCATTACTATTTGCCCTATATGGACCATTCCTTTCTGGCCTTCTAGGTGGAGTCGGAAAGTATTCGCCCCCATGGGCTTGGGATTCTCTATTAAGGGGCTGGTGCATTGTATAGTGCAATGGGAAGTGTTGCTAGGACGGGCGAGGATTTAGGTAACAATCCTCCTCAAACAACCCTGTGCCGGACCGTCCGGTCGAATACGTGGACCGTTCGGTAGGATATGCGGACCGTCTTCTTGGATGGTTTAGGGCTTATGGAACATGTGGTGGCTCGGACGCATATCTCGGTAACTCATTAAAAATGGGACCGACCTTTGCTGGCCCGGACGGTTCGTGCTCACGTGCGGACGGTCCGGACATGTGCAGATCAGCTAATTTATTGCCGATGTGCGTAGGAGGTAGTGGTCGCTCCGGGTATGTGTCCATCGGCATCCCATAAAGGGGTTGTGACTGGTCATGACAACCCGTAGCCGATGAATCACGTGTGTTTTACCCCAATTCATCCTCGTGCGAAGGAAAAATTGCAACAGTAGATTTATCAAATGCACGTACTAGCCTTTTATAATCCTTTTGTATACCCCCTATGATATGTTGCATTTTCTCTCGATGTTCATCTATGTAAGCTTTAAGAGATTGGAGCTCGCTGGTGTTACTTACATTGGGGGTATTCGTTGTGGGTCGGAGCGAAGCCAGATCAGTCGCTCGTTGTCGAACGACCTTGTTGTTCCTGTCCACCTTGGTTGGCCAGGAACTTCGCCTTTGCTTCTTGGATCAGCTGCTCCTTGTACTCCTCGAACTGGAGCTATTCGTCAGCCGGGAAGGTTTCCCAAGTTGGCTCTATGATATTGCTAGGAGAGATGTTAGAGTTATCTCTTGAACTAGCCATTGAGGGCCGATCTGATAGGTCTATATGTGTTGTCCCCAGTGGAGTCGCTAAAAAGTGTGTTGGCGCCGAACTGGGCGCCAATCATTGCGATGAGAACCGACGACGGTGTCCTCTGTAGAGGCGCAGACGGTCCACGGCCAGGGGCCAGACGGTCCGTGACCTAGTGCAGGGCTCGGGTTCCTGCCTGACGGGTCGGACGGTCCGCGTCTGATGGCCGGACGGTCCGCGCGTGCGCAGGAGCGGCGAGGTTCGCCGGCGGCGCCTGAATCTCGCCCCCAGGAGGGACCCCATCAGGGAGGAGAGATCCTCGGTGTTGTCTAGGCTCGGCAGGTCGACCTAGACACCTCTAATCGACATAGAGCCAAAGAAGACACCTCTAATCGACGTAGAGCCAAAGAGAAGCGGAGAATTTAGGGATTGGAAGACTAAACTAGAACTAGACTAGAACTACTCCTAAATGTACAAGGTAAAATGCGAATTGTATTGATTGTAGGTTCGATTGATGATCACTAATCGACCATATTCCTCTGTATTTATAGAGGAGGATGGCTGGACCCGTTACAAACAAATTTCCTGAGTTAATTCTGTGAATCTAGCCAACAACTGTAGCAAGAAACTCGGAACCCTAACTGACTCTACGCGTCCGTGGACCATCAGCACCCTCAGTGCGGACCGTCCGGACTATCCGCACGGTCATTTTGCTCTCCAACAGTATGTCCGCCACATGTGAAATGTTCGTTCAATGTCTGCACTCTACAAACCTATTCGTTTATCGGTAGCACAATATGTTGCTAGTGTTGGGGATGGGTTTATTAGCATTCCGGCATGCATTAGGCCGTCCCTAGAAAGAATACGAGCAGTTCAAAGAAGAAAAAGAATACTAAATTCAACAAATGAAAATTCACAGCTCAATGGCTAGGATGTCTGAAACATACCGATGGTTGGCACATCGAAGGATCCAGCAGCGTCGCTGCCTCCGAAGAAAGACGATGCAGCTGGAACTGATTGAACTCCTACATGTCATGCCATGGGATGACGAGGAACTCCTACACCATGGAAAGTATCTCCGTAGTCGCCTCCACTATCGCTCCTGATGTCCATCACCAGCCATCTCTCACGGGAGGATTTGGCCGCGGACGAACTCCACTTCCCACGAGATTTGAGCCGACAGTGTTGGAGCAGCAGTCCTTGTCGGGACCATCTTACCCGCCTTCTCTTCGAACGCCGCCGCCTCCTCCTCTCCGGCCGCCGCCACCGCTTCCTGCCTCCACCACAACACCTACACACACGACAAAAGAAAAATGGGGGAGCCTAGAATCACGTGCGCAGATAGATTGTTGAGGGATCAATCTCGTGAAAATACGTGGGAGAGGAGGTGGTGGAGGAGAGACCTAAAATTTTGGTGGGGAGGATGGGATGTTGTTGGAGCAAAGAAAATCATTATTTCTTACTAATATTTGTTTTGAGGTTGGTTTACAACTTTTAGAGTTGCTCTTAGAGAACATATCCCGTTTTTGTCCTAAAAATCATGATCACGTCGACAAAATTGGAACACGTTCTCTTGTGTATTGCACTTCTCAATCTAATTGAAGTATTGGAATTATAGTACATAATAAGTATTATTAAATAGATCATTAAATATATTTTTATTATAAATTTATTTGAAGCTATAAATATTGTTGGTAATTTTTATAAGATTAGTTAAATTTTAAAAGAATTCATAGATACAGATATCATAGTATCTGGTACTCGGGAACCGGATACCCATAATAAGCCCATAACCTCTTAGGAAATGGCCCACCTGTTGACTAGGGCCTTGCCGAGCAACTCTACGAGGCAGAGCGACCGACCAAGTTCTCATTGAGCCACTCTACGAGGCGGAGAGGCCGAGCGACTCTGCGAGGTGGAGCGAACGACCAAGTTCCCACCAAGTAACTCGGCGAGGCGGAAGTCCTAGTCAAGTACACCCGACCCATGTCAGCAAGGACAAGACGCATCACCACTAGGCCACGACCGGACATATGTGTGGTGGACCAAGGGCGCGACGGAAGGTCTCTATCAACACGACTGTGCATCCCCACTGTCCCGAGGGGCAAGTCAACCCCGGTCATGGGGATCTCAGCGTCGTAGCTTCTACAGTGACCCATATACCGGACAGTTCGCAATAGATACAACATATCGGGCGTATGCCTATGCACACCAGTGAGTGACGTGGGCTCGTGACGACAGGCGAGGCTGCATGACGCACGACCGCACCATATGGCTGACCTGTGAGACCCATCACGCTGCTATGAAGAAGTCAGCAGTGGACTCACTACAGGGACCCGTATGACAAACGAACGAGACAGTACACTATACCGGGAGTATGGCTACGCACGACCCTATAGACAACGTCAGAAGGACTACACCACCCAAGGTCCACAAACCATGCTCTCACTAGTAGAATACAAGTCCCCACTCTAAGGATTTGCCCTTGAGCTATAAAAGGGTAGGATCCCTTCCATCTACACACCAGCACACCAGTTGAAACACGCCCCAAAACAATACTACGATCAACACTACAGTGGACTAAGGCGCAAGTCTGAACCAGTATAAACCCTCTGCCTCGACCCCCCATTCGAGTCTCAATGATTCACCATTCGGAGTGAGTCCACGCTAGCATCCCCACCGAACACAAATCTTATTATCCCTGGTTTCTGAAACCACGACAGTTGGTGCGTGTAATTGCAATCAACCCCGACTAAGGGTTTTGGTGATTAAATGACAAAACAAACAGAGTTTGTATCTAAGGATACTTGGTGGTGCACCGAGGATGTTCAAAAGGCAATAAAGGAGAAGAAAGAATGTTACAGGAGCCTGTTCCATGATAGAAGCGCGATCAACATAGAGAGGTATAAGGTGGCAAAGAAGACTGTAAAGCGAGATGTGAGTGAGGCAAAGGGTCAAGCTTATGATGATCTTTACCGAAGACTAAGTACAAAGGTAGGGGAGAAAGATGTCTATAAGATAGCTAGGATTCGAGAAAGGAAGTCGAGGGACCTCAACCAAGTTAAATGCATTAAGGATGAGATGGATCAACTCTTGGTGAAAGGACAAGACATCAAACATAGGTGGCAGAGGTACTTTGACAATCTTTTCAATGGTGAGAATGAGACTATGGACATCCAATTGAATGACTCCTTTGATGATTCAAATATATGTTTTGTATGTAGGATCCAAGAATCAGATGTCAAAGAAGCTTTCAAGAGGATGAAAGAAGGCAAGGCGATGGGCCCGGATAGTATCCTAATAGAGGTGTGGAAATGCCTTGGGGATGTTACTATAGTTTGGCTAACCAAGTTGTTCAACCATATTTTTTGATCAAATAGGATGTCCGATGAGTAAAGTACATTAGTACCAATCTTCAAGAACAAGGGAGATATTCAAAGTTGTATCAACTATCGAGGGATTAAGCTCATGAGTCACACTATGAAGCTATGGGAGAGAGTTATTGAGCATTGTCTGAGACGAATGACGTATATCACCATGAACCAATTTGGATTCATGCCTAGAAAGTCAACCATGGAAGCAATTTCTTAATAAAGCAGATCATGGAGTGATATAAGGAGAAGAAGAAGGACTTGAACATGTTTTTATTGACTTGGAAAAAGGCCTATGATAAAATACCTAGGAATCTCATGTGGTGGGCATTGGATAAGCATAAAGTCCCAACAAAATATGTTACGCTCATCAAGGACATGTATGACAAGGTTGTGACTAGTGTCTAAACAACTGATGGTGATACAAATATTTTCCCGATTAACATAGGGCTACATCAAGGTTCAGCTTTAAGCCCTTATCTATTTGCCTTAGTGATAGATGAGGTCATGATGGATATACAAGGAGATATCCCTTGGTGTATGCTTTTCGCTGATGATGTAGTTCTAGTAGATGAAAGCCGGGAAGGAGTAAATAGAAAGTGAGAGTTACGGCATCAGACCCTAGAGTCAAAAGGATTTACAATTAGTAGGACCAAAACCGAGTATTTGAGATGTGACTTTGGTACTATAATTAGTGAGGATGGAGATGTAAGTTTGGTAGGCCAGGTAGTACCAAACAAGGACACCTTTCGTTATTTAGGATCGATGCTACAGAGAGATGGTGATATTGATGAAGATGTTAGCCATAGAATCAAAGCGGGGTGGATGAAATGGCATCAAGCATCGGGAGTCCTATGCGACAAGAGAGTGCCACAAAAGTTGAAAGGCAAGTTCTATAGGACAATGATTAGGCCTGCTATGTTATATGGGGCTGAGTTTTGGCCTACTAAGAGACTACATATTCAACAACTAAGCGTCGCAGAGATGTGTATGTTGCGTTGGATATGTGGACACACAAGATTGGACCGAGTGAGAAATGATGACATACGTGATCGGCTAGGAGTAGCGCCAATTGAAGAAAAGCTTATTCAACACCGGTTGAGATAGTTTGGGGATGTCCACCGAAGACCCCTAGAGGCACTGATGCATAGAGGCATCATAAGACGCGACAATAATGTGAATAGAGGTAGAGGTCAACCAAACTTGACATGGGAGGAGGCAATCAAAAGGGACTTGAAGGAATGGAATATCCCAATGAAGTTGTGTTTGGATAGAAGTGCCTAGAAAGAAGCTATCCACGTGCCCGAACCGTGATTAGGCATTTTTCCTTTTAGTGCTCTCAAAAGCTTTTCCTCCCCTTTCTCTCTATTTCCCCTTTTGCTGACATCTTGTTATGCTTCAACTCTAGCCTACCCCAACTTGCATGGGACTAAAAGGCTATGTTGATGATATGATATTGATGATGATGTATTCAGTTGTTTTAAAGACAGGAGGAGCATAGATTCTATATTTATGCAGAGGGTAAAGCACTGAGAATTAATTATATACATCATATGGCGTGCTTCAAGTGTTTATGAATGACGACCGTTTAAAATTTTATAATTCTTAAGTCGTAGGATTCACCGTTCAATTAAGAGGGATCCACACAAATGAGTAAGTTGTTGTGATGAGCTTAGTCTATTTCCCTTCAAAATCCTCTAAGAAAACCTTGAATTTTGATCATGGATGCTCTTGGTAAAGCTGGTTGAGTTCCTTACTCAGCCGACCCCAAGACCGGGTTCATCACTTTTGAATACTAGCTCACCCGGTTTCTAGAGCAGCTCAGCCAGTTTGGCCCTGGTCCACTGTCACACCCGATTTTAAGGGCAAAACCAAATGCATAGCATATGTGTGCCAGGATCTATTTCCACGCGTATGTTGACGTCACAAGTGTAATATATCAAAAGAACAATGCATAAAAGCATAAATAAAGATTATATTAACATATTACACTTCGAGCAGACATAATGTCTTAACCTTTATTCATCAAAGTACAGCGAAACATGGGCATTCTTCCATAGGAAGATGATCGAGGGAATCACTAGACTAGCATCCAACAAGTTCACCATCATAATCTTCATCTGCAAACTTTTGATCAAAATTAAGCAAGGGGTGAGCTCACTTATGGTGGAGGCTCAACAAGTGGGGTGAAAATGCAAGGTTAACAAGGTAAGGCTAAAGTTTTAATGCGATTAGCATTTTAGTTGGTCAACATTTTATTATCAACACCTGATTACTAAGTACCAGTATATACCAAACCCAATTAAGCATAATTCATAATTAGCATAAGCTCAAACCACTTGAGCAAATACCATCAACATGAAGCTCAAGCTCTTGAGTGAACCACTTAAGCATATCGCTTAAACAAAACGATCACGATTTATTTCCATCTTCAAGTTTAATTATCATGTAAGGGTCCAGGCTACTCATAACCGTGAGCACGACTGATATATTAGTTTTACACTCTTCAGAGGTGGTACAACTTTACCCACAAGCCATGTATCCCCTATAGTCTAGGTTTGCAAGTCCCATATTCACTTCCGAGGTGAATGGCTAGGGATCCACTATGAGGCTTTCACAAAATATACTTAATACGAAACAACCCACTATGGTTTCGAGTTGGGATGGTGACAACCCTGGGCGCACCCTAAAAAGAAGCACCGAAAAACGCCCCCCTCTTGCCCATATTTTAGGTAAGGTTGCTAAGCACTAAACACATTAAGCTAATTATCAAAGCCAGAACCATGATAACTGCACTGTTTTCCTGGGTGGTCACTCCATGTTCCATTTAACACAATATAATCTTGCTTAATCATCGGATTAGCAACAATAATGTAAACTTACCATTTGGAACGTTAATATCATAAGAAGGAGTACCAACATAAAGTTAAAGTTGTAGCAATAGCATAACTACTAAAGTAGAATACAATACCCAGGTTTGATCAAGGAGTAGGGTTGAAACGTTAGGTGTGTTCGAATAGGTAACCCATCAAATTCTGCATAAAATAAATATAAATCTTAGTTATCATGTGTTGATTAGGTTCAAACAGAACATGCAGGGGGAGAAGTCCACTTGCCTTGCTTATTGAAAACTTGAGATTCTTCCATAGAACAGATCTTGTTTCTCAACTACCGGATCAATCTCTAAATATCACATAACAAACAAGAAGAAACAAACACCACTCAATAACATACAACATTCACCATAGACAAAGCTAAAGAAAGCATATCAAAAAGAGCATTTACTTTTCAAAAACATCACAAGCAAGGTGAGAGCACCTAGAGGGGGTGAATAGGTGATCCTATAAAAACAGCTCAACAAAACAAACTTGACTAATATTGGATTAGTGAAACCAAGAGCCAAGTCCGAATGAGGAGGATGAGAGGAGAGAACTTATTCACTTAATTGCTCTCACAAGGTGAGTATTAAACTTAGAGCAATTATAAAGTGAAGAGAACTATAAGAAATAGTAGAATTGCTATAAGGTATATAGATAAGTGACACGGTGATTTTATCCCATGGTTTAGTCAAGCGTAAAATGCTTGCCTAATCGACGTTGTGGTGTTCCAATGGACGAGGATTGCACTCAACCCCTCTCATGCGATCCACTGATCAACTTGAGTACCACGGTTCTCTTTCTTATCTCAACTTTCTCCCGTTATGAGGAATCTCCACAATTTAGAGTCTCTCACGTCTTACACAATTGATCTCGAATGAACACAAGAGTAAGGGAGAGTAGAAACACACACAAGAGACAAAGTTACAACAACGCACACACACAAGTCGAGAGAAGAGCACAAGAGACAACGCAGTGGAGTTAGAACTCAAAACAAGTGCTCGGATCTTAATCTGTCAAAGCTTTAACGTGGTCGCAGTGTCTCGGTGTCTTAGGATGTTCAAAGGATGCTTGTTGTTTTGCTCCATGCGCCATGGGGTCTCTTTTATAGCCCCAAGGGGCCTAGGAGCCGTTGGAGATCCATTTAGTAGGCTCTGGTTGCCTTTTGTCCGCGGGTGCAGCGGACTATACGGTGCACACCGAATAGTGAACAGTGCATGGGCAGAGAATCATGTGATTGACTGGTTTCCTGTTCGTGTGGGGGCACCGGACCGTCCGGTGGGGGGCATCGGACTGTCCGATGCTACAGGTGACCGTTGGCTCTCAACAGACATGGCAGCTAGCCATTGGTAGCTAGCACACCGGACTATCCGACGCTTCGCGCAGACGGTCTGGTGAATTATAACTGACGTAGGCTAGAATTCCTGAGAGCAGGCAGTTGGTCGGACCGTGCACTGGATTGTCCAGTGCACACCGGACTGTCCAGTGCACACCGGACTGTCCAGTGCACACCGGACTGTCCGTTGCTACGCAGTCCAAGACAACTCCTTTTTCTTTCTTATTCTCTTTTGCTCCTTTTGTCTTGGCTTCATAAAGTCCCTATCACTTAGACAAATATGGTTAGCACACAAAACAATTGACTAAGTATCCAGAGCTTACCTTTTTACTTGGTCCATTTAGATTTGCACTATGTCCTCTTCTGGGCTCCATTTGCTTAATGTACCTATGCTCATTTATTATGTTAGTCTAAACAAAATGTGTTGAGCATCTAATCATCAAAACATATAGAAATGGCCCAAGGGCACATTTCCCTTTCACAAGGGTTATAACAAAAGGCGCTCTTTTGAAAAAGGTTTGGTTCATATTTTATAAAACAAGACCTAAGCTTGAAAATATCTTAATTATAAATATACAAATATTAGGTTTACTATTTTAATCTTTTATAAAAGCCAGATGTTATATATCTAAGGTTAATGAGTTACGAAACACGTTATTAAAAATTAATTTTATGAAAATCTAATAAGCAGCTTTGTTGGGTACCATAATTAGGGGTACCCCCAACACTCCTAATCACGGCTAGTAAACACCCTCAGACCAACTGATGGGCACGGTTCAAGTCAAGGCTTCGTCTACCCAAGGGACGCGACCTCGCCCGAGCCCAGCCTCGGGCTGGAGCAGTAGTCCCAGACGAGTTCATGCCTCGCCCGAGGGCCGCCTCATGCAACAGGCACCCCCTCAGCTCTCCCGAAGCCCAGCTCGGGCAGGCTTCGTTGTGAAGCAACCTTGGCCAGACCGCCTCACCAACCGACTACTTCGCAGGCGCATTCAATGCAGGGGACGCCTGACGCCGTATCCTGACACATGCGCCTCAGTCGGCCAGGCCAAAGTGACCGCAGTCACTTTGACCCTCTTTTTTACTGTCCCATATGACGGGAAAACAGCGCCGCTCGCCCCGCTCCGACTGTCGTGCCAACCACCCACGCGAAGACTGACAACAAGTCACGATCAACCATCGAGTTCGGCCTCGGGCGCAACAGGAAGCTCCGCCTCGCCCGACCTCAGGCTCCGGCCTCGGGAGGAGGTCTCCGCCTCGCCCGACCCCTGGACTCGGCCTCGACCTCGGTCTTGGGAGGAATCGCGTCCTCGCTTGACCCTGGCCTCGGCCACAAGAGAAGTCTCCGCCTCGCTCGACCTTGGGCTCGGACCGACCGTGCCAACAGGGGATACATCATTACCCTATCCCTAGCCAGCTCAGGCTACAAGGGACAAGACCGGCGTCCCATCTGGCTTACCCCGGTGACGGGTAATGATGGTGCCCCGCGTGCAACCATGATGCCGGTGGCTCTCAGCCCCTTACGGCAGCAAAGAGACGTCAGCAAGATCCTTGCCGCACTGCCAGTTGTGCTCCTACAGGGCTCAGGCGCTTCTCCGACGGCCACGCTATCACGTGTACAGGGCTCAAGCTCTCCCCTGACAGCCACGTTGGCATGTACACAGGGCTTAGGCATTCCTCTGCCGGACACGTTAGCGCATAGCTGCACCCCCCATTGTACGTCTGGACCCTCTCCTTGCGTCTATAAAAGGGAGGTCCAGGGCCATCCTGGAGGGGGGTTCGCGCGGGGGAAAGGAGCGAACGAACAGGCTCCCTCTCTCTCTCCCTCTCGCGACGTGCTTGTAACCCCTACTACGAGCCGCACCCCTGGTGCATGATAATACAAGGCTTGCCCCACCTCTTGTGTTCCATCCCGCGCCAACCCATCTGGGCAGGGGCACGCAGCGACAATTTCACTCGTCGGTCCAGGGACCCCCCGGGTCCAAAACGCCGACAGTTGGCGCGCCAGGTAGGGGCCTGCTACGTGTTAACGAATGCCTTCCTGTTGAGTTCCAGATGGGGAGTCTTCAGCAACCTCTTCAACCCGGGACAGTGCTCCGCTTCGGGAGTCTCGAGTTCATGTCCCTCGACGGTAGCTACGACATGGTACTCCTCCCCTCGCGGCGTGATGACAACGACGGTCTCTGACTCGCCCGGTGGCGGCGAGCTCGGCGACAGCATCTCTCCGCGGCAAAAGAGGAGCACTCCGGTCGTCCCCGCCACCCTCCTCGCCGGAGGAGGCGGAGACGAGGCAACCAAGGCCACGCAGGAGGCGGCACCTTGTCGGCTGTCGCACCAGAGCGAGTCGACGACGCTGGCACTCCCCCAAGGGACATGTCGGGCATTGTCCTCGCACCTGAGACGACGGCGGGTGTCACTTCCCCGCAACGTGTCTTCCCCAAGCGGACTGATGACGCCAGCACCCTCGCAAAGGATCTTCTGGGCGTTACCCTCGTACCTGAGATGACGGTGTGCTCCGCCCCCGACGCGACTTCACCACCGTCCATCGACCAAGAGGTACCATCCGTTTTCCATCCCATACCCTTTTGATTCAGCTTCGATCCACCTAGCGACCCCGCTACGGTGAGCGCCTTCGTAAAGGCGTATCCAAACCTTCCGGGGTACCATATGTGGTCGACCTGGGACCGAATGATAGCCATCTCAACCTTCGGACCGGTGGGTTCCGAGGAAGAGGACGGCCTCGACTCCGGTTGGGATTTCTCTGGCCTCGGTGACCCCGGTGCCATGCGGGGCTTCATGTTCGCATGTGACCACTATCTCTCCGGTTGTTCTGACGATGGCCATGGCCTTGACAACGAGGGTTATGGCCCAAGTCGCGAATGTTTCCACGTCGATCAGGGAGATCACAACAAAGGCAACCACCTCGGTATGCCGGAGGTTGACGATCCCGCTGGGCCCACATCTCGCGTTGACATCCCGTGGGAGCTAGCTGTGGTCCTAGTCCCTGCGAGGGGTCAGGACATACAGCTCAAGCAAATCCGTGAGATGCAGGCCCAGGTCGACGGGGAAGCAGGACGACTTGTGCAGCTCCGACAGAACATCGAACATGAGTGGGTAGGCCGGACACTCGCTGGAGGAGCCTGTCATCGGGCCCAAGACGTCTAGCGCCGCATCGTCAACAATGCCAGGGCAGCGCTGCCCTCAGCCGTCAGCGGGTCCGGCCAGGACCTAGCTGCAGCGATGATGCTACTTCGAGCCATGCCGGAGCCATCCACCACCGAGGGACGGCGTATCCAGGGCGAACTCAAGGATCTCCTGGAAGGCACCGTAGTTCGACGAGCCGAGAGCTCCGCCTCCCGGAGGCGAGCTGACCCCTCGGAGCACCACGTGGTGTCCTCCCGACGCATGCGGGAAGCCTCGGTCCATCCCAAGCGCACGCGGGAGAGGCGCCTGCCGCCCGGATCGCCTTGGCAACGAGCACCACCATCTCGACCGTTGAGCCCGCCTCGACGAGAAGGTGCATCGAGGCTACCATCCCAGGCGTGGGGGACGCTACAACAGCGAGGAGGATCGTAGTCCTTTGCCCGAACCACCTGGTCCGCGAGTCTTCATCCGGGCCATACGACGAGCGCCGTTCCCTGCCCGTTTCCGAGCCCCGACTACCATCACCAAGTACTCGGGGGAGACGAGGCCGGAGCTGTGGCTCGTGGACTACCGACTGGAATGCCAGTTGGGAGGGGCGGACGATGACAACCTCATCATCCGTAATCTATCCCTTTTCCTCTCTGACGCCGCCCGAGCCTGGCTGGAGCATCTACCTCCTGCGCAGATTTCCGACTAGGACGATCTGGTTAAGGCTTTCGCGGGAAACTTCCAAGGCACGTACGTGCGCCCTGGCAACTCGTGGGATCTCCGAAGCTGCCGCCAGTAGCCAGGGGAGTCCCTCCGAGAGTACATCCGGCGGTTCTCGAAGCAGCGCACCGAGCTGCCCAACGTTACCGACTCGGATGTCATCGGGGCTTTCTTTGCCGGCACCACTTGCCGAGACCTGGTGAGCAAACTGGGCGCAAGACTCCCATCAGTGCGAGCGAACTGATGGACGTCGCCACCAAGTTCGCCTTGGGTCAAGAGGCGGTCGAAGCCATCTTCCGAAAGGACAAGCAGCCTCAGGGAGAGCCGAAGAAAGACGCCCCCGAGGCGTCCGCCCAGCGGGGCACGAAGAAGAAGGCCAAGAACAAGTCGCAAGCGAAGCGCGATGCCGCTGACGCGAATCTCGTCGCTGCGGCCGAGCATAGGAACCCTCGGAAACCTCCTGGAGGGGCCGACGCATTTGACAAGATGCTCAAAGAGCCGTGCCCCTATCACCAGGGTCCCGTCAAGCACACCCTCGAAGAATGTGTCATGCTCCGGCGCTACTTCCATAAGACCGAGCCCTCGGCAGAAGAGGGCAAAGGCCATGACAACAACAAGAAGGAGGGCGGCAAGGAAGAAGAGTTCCCGGAGGTCCACAACTGCTTCATGATCTATGGCGGGCAGGCGGCGAACGCCTCGGCTCGGCACCGCAAGCAGGAGCGCCGGGAGGTCTGCTTGGTGAAGGTGGCAGCGCTAGTCTACCTAGACTGGTCCGACAAGCTTATCACCTTCGACCGAGGCGACCACCCCGACTTCGTGCCAAGCCCAGGGAGGTACCCGCTCGTCGTCGATCCGATCATCGGCAAAGTTAGGCTCTCCAAAGTCCTCATGGATGGAGGCAGCAGCCTTAACATCATCTACGCCGAGACCCTGGAACTCTTAGGGGTTGATAGGTCCGAGCTCCAGGCCGGTGCGGCACCCTTCCACGGGATCGCGCCAGGAAAGCGAATCCTGCCCCTCGGACGGATCGACTTACCCGTCTGCTTCGGGACCCCCTCCAACTTCCGAAAGGAAACTCTCACCTTCGAGGTAGTCGGGTTCTGAGGGACCTACCACGCGGTGTTGGGAAGACCATGCTACGCCAAGTTCATGGCCGTCCCCAACTACACCTACCTCAAGCTCAAGATGCCGGGCCCGAACGGGATCATCACCGTCGGATCCACGTACCGCCATGCGTACGAATGCGACGTGGAATGCGTGGAGCACGCTGAGGCCCTCACCGAGTCCGAGGCCCTCATCGCCGACCTGGAACGCCTCTCCAAGGAGGCACCCAACGTGAAGCGGCACACCGGCAACTTCGAACCAGTTGAGGCGGTCAAGTCCGTCTCTTCGATCCCAGCAACGACGCCAGCAAGAAAGTCTGGATCGGCTCTGAGCTCAACCCCGTGGAGTCCCTCGGACATGCCCGGCATACCGAGGGATGTCGCCGAGCACTCACTGGACATCAGAGCTGGAGCCCGACCCGTGAAGAAAACCCTGCGCCGTTTTGACAAAGAAAAGAGTAGGGCCATAGGCGAGGAGATCCACAAGCTACTCGCGGTAGGGTTCATCAAAGAGGTATTCCATCCCGAATGGTTAGCTAACCCTGTTCTTGTAAGGAAGAAGGATGGGAAATGGAGGATGTGCGTAGACTACACTAGTTTAAACAAGGCATGTCCGAAGGTTCCCTACCCTCTACCTCGCATCGATCAAATTGTGGACTCCACTGCTGGGTGTGAAACCCTATCATTCCTCGATGCCTACTCAGGCTATCACCAAATCAAGATGAAAGAGTCCGACCAGCTCGCGACTTCTTTTATCACACCTTTTGGCATGTACTGTTACACTACAATGCCATTTGGTTTGAGGAATGTAGGCGCCACCTACCAGAGGTGCATGAACCACGTGTTCGGAGAACACATCGGCAGAACGGTCGAGGCTTACGTCGATGACATCGTTGTCAAGACGAAGAAAGCCTTCGACCTCCTCTTTGACCTTGAAAAGACATTCAAGTGTCTGAGAGCGAAAGGCGTGAAACTCAATCCCGAGAAGTGTGTCTTCGGAGTCCCCCGAGGCATGCTCCTAGGGTTCATCGTCTCCGAGCGGGGCATAGAGGCCAATCTGGAGAAAATCGCGGCCATCGCCAACATGGGACCGATCAAAGATTTGAAAGGAGTACAGAGGGTCATGGGATGCCTTACGGCTCTGAGCCGCTTCATCTCACGCCTTGGCGAGAAAGGCTTGCCTCTGTACCGCCTCTTAAGGAAGGCCGAGCGCTTCACTTGGACCCCCGAGGCCGAGGAAGCCCTCGGAAACCTTAAGACGCTCCTTACAAATGCACCCATCCTGGTGCCCCCCGCTACAAGAGAAGCCCTCTTGATCTACGTAGCCGCAACCACTCAGGTGGTCAGCGCTGCGATCGTAGTCGAGAGACGAGAAGAAGGGCATGCACTGCTCGTCTAGAGACCAGTCTACTTCATCAGCGAAGTGCTTTCCGAGACCAAAGTCCGCTACCCGCAGATCCAGAAGCTGCTCTACGCAGTGATTCTGACACGGCGAAAGTTGCGACACTACTTCGAGTCTCATCCGGTGACTGTGGTGTCATCCTTCCCCCTGGGGGAGATCATCCAGTGCTGTGAGGCCTTAGGTAGGATAGCAAAGTGGGCGGTGGAACTCATGGGCGAAACGCTATCATTCGCCCCTCGGAAAGCCATAAAATCCCAGGTCTTGGCAGACTTCTTGGCTGAGTGGACTGACACCCAGTTACCAACAACTCCAATCCAACTCGAGCTTTGGACCATGTACTTCGATGGGTCACTCATGAAAACAGGAGCAGGCGCTGGCTTGCTCTTCGTTTCACCCCTCGGAAAGCATCTTAGCTACGTCATACGCCTCCATTTTTCGGTGTCAAACAACGTGGCCGAGTACGAGGCTCTGGTTAACTGGCTGCGCATCGCTATCGAGCTAGGGGTCTGGTGCCTCGACGCTCGTGGCGACTCATAGCTTGTCATCGACCAAGTCATGAAGAACTCCCACTGCCGCGACCGGAGGATGGAAGCCTACTGCAACGAAGTCCAGTGCCTGGAAGACAAGTTCTACGGGTTGGAGCTCAACCACATCGCCCGACGGTACAACGGGACTGCGGATGAGCTAGCGAAGATAGCCTCGGGGCGGACGACGGTTCCCCCGGACGTCTTCTCCAGAGACCTACATCAACCATCTGTCATGATCGATGACACGCCCGAGCCTGAGGAAGCCTCGGCCCAGCCCGAGGTACCCTCGCTCGAGCCCGAGGAAGCCTCGACCGAGCCCGAGGTACCCTTGGCCATCGAGAAGGAGGCCTTGCCCATCGAGGGGGAACAGAATGGGGTCGCACCAGATCCGAACTGGCAGACCCCGTACCTGGAATATCTCCTCCGAGGAGAGCTTCTCCTCGACGAGACCAAAGCTCGGCGACTGACTCGGCACGCCAAGTCGTTCGTCTTGCTGGGTGATGAAAAGGAGCTCTATCACCGTAGCCCCTCGGGCATCCTCCAACGATGCATATCCATTGCCCAAGGACAAGAGCTGTTGCAAGAAATACACTCGGGGGCTTGCGGCCACCATGCAGCACCTCGAGCCCTCGTGGGGAATGCCTTCCGACAATGTTTCTACTGGCCAACCGCGGTGGCCGACGCCACTAGGATTGTACGCTCCTGCCGGGGGTGTCAATTCTACGCGAGGCAAACACACTTGCCTGCTCAGCCCCTATAGACAATACTCATCACCTGGCCATTTGCAGTATGGGGTCTAGACCTCGTCGGTCCCTTGCAGAAGGCACCCGAGGGCTTCTCGCACCTACTGGTCGCCATCGACAAATTCTCTAAGTGGATCGAGGTCCAACCCTTGACCAGCATCAGGTCTGAGCAGGCGGCGGTGTTCTTCACCAACATCATCCATCGATTCGGGGTCCCAAACTCCATCATCACCGACAATGGCACGCAGTTCACCGGAAAAAAGTTCCTGGACTTCTGTGACGACCACCACATCCGTGTGGACTGGGCCGCCGTAGCTCACCCCATGACGAATGGGCAGGTGGAGCGGGCCAACAGTATGATTTTGCAGGGACTCAAACCGAGGATCTACAACGACCTCAACAAGTTCGGCAATCAATGGATGAAAGAGCTACCCTCGGTGGTCTGGAGTCTGAGGACGACGCCGAGCCGTGCCACGGGTTTCTCGCTGTTTTTTCTAGTCTATGGGGCCGAGGCCGTCCTCCCCATGGACTTAGAATACGGCTCCCCGAGGACCAGGGCGTACGACGACCAAAGCAACCAGACCAGCCGAGAGGACTCACTGGACCAGCTCGAAGAGGCTTGGGACGTTGCCTTACTACATTCGGCACGGTACCAGCAGTCGCTGCGACGCTACCACGCCCGAAGCATTCAGCCCCGAGGCTTCCAAGTGGGAGACTTGGTGCTTCGTCTGCGATAGGACGCCCGAGGGCGCCACAAGCTCACTCCTCCCTAGGAAGGGCCCTTCATCATCGCCAAGATTTTGAAGCCCGGAACATACAAGCTGGCCAACAACCAAGGCAAGGTCTACAGCAACGCTTGGAACATCCAACAGCTACGTCGCTTCTACCCTTAAGATGTTTTAAGTCGTTCATGTACCTCGTTTTCTTTACATACACAAAGTCTAACCATCAAGGAAGGGTCGGCCTTGCCTCAGCAAACCCGACCCTCCCTCGGGGGCTAGAAGGGGGGAACCCCCTCTACGTCAAAATTTTCCTTGGAAAAATTTTCTACCAAAATGACCTTCATGCTTTCGACTTCTGTATCGATAGCGAGATCCTGAGAACGGCGAGAGTACACGTAAGCGGCAAGGCCGACCGAGCCGAGGAACTCCTACGCCTCCGGGATACGGATACCTCACTCATCACCTTCTGCGAGAAGTAACTCACGCTCGGATAAGCGATCCTGCTACCGAACAAGTCCAAACACTCGGGTAGAAAACGACTTTTGTGCCTTCTCGACTGAATCAATAATAGAATCCTACGACCAAATGAGAGTGCACGTAAGTGGCAAGGCCGACCAAGCCGAGGAACTCCTACGCCTCCGGGATACGGATACCTCACTCATCACCTTCCGTGAAAAGTAACTCTCGCTTGGATAAACGATTCTGCTATTGACAGACAAGTCGTGATGCTCGAAACAAGAGGAAAGAAAACGCAGCTCTTTAACACGACAATAAAGTGTTTAGGCATCGGCGGCCGCGAAAAACATGCGCATGCTACAGACAAACTGTTCCTGTAGGTTCAGGCATCAGCAGGGGAGCAGCAGCACCCTTGGCGTTGTTTCCACCCTCGGCGGAACCTGGCCCGGCCCCGGACGGCGACCCGGGCAAAAGGACCTCCACCCAAGGGAGGACACCAGCACCGCGCCAGCGGATGTCTTGGCCAAGCTCCAGCTGCTGCTGCCACATCTTCCTCGGCCTAGGAAGCCGCCAGCTCCTGGGCCGATGAAGTCTCTTTTCGAGCCGACTCCGCCTCTGTCCTCGCCAACACCGCTGCCTTCGGCTCCAGCTCACCGCAGAGCAGCCGAGGGTTCTAAAAACTGAGCAAGAGAGGCCTAGAGCGGCAAGGCCGACCGAGCCGAGGGAATCCTACGCCTCCGGGATATGGATACCTCACTCGTCACCTTCCGCGAAAGGCAACTCACGCTCGATTAAGTGGTTCGGCTAGCCAACAGGCAAGTCCCAGTGCTCGAAATGAGGAAGTAACGCAGCTTTATACTCGAATACCCAAATGTTCAGGCCTTGACAGCCACAAAGAACAAACACATATACTCGGGGTAACTATGCTACACAGGCTTAGACATCGGTAGAACCCTCGGCGGTTCTCCCGACCTACAACAAATGTCTAAGTCCTTGAAGCGGTTACATTTTGCTCAGGCAAAAACCCAGTATATCCCCTTACAAACGGGACTCTGGTTCCGTTCCCGCGGGTATGAACAACCTCCACACCAGAGGGCCTGTGGGACAACAAACTCCAAGCGGCTCGCCGACGACCTCTACAGCAGCAGAGACAACGACCTCCACCTTGGGCGGCTAAACAGCAGCAGCGATGACCTCAGGGCAGATGCTGCTGTGACGAGCCCCTCGCCCACGTCTCCACTCAAGGGGCAAGGACAAGCCATCAAAGCCAAAGAGCTGGGGGTCCGGCCGCAGATGGCACCGACGGTCTCGTCGATGGAGAAACCTTCTCTGGCTGCCACCACCTCAGCGCCGACGGCCACCTGCTCACTAACACCGCACTGGCATACGGCGTCCGCTCCAAAAGCGCACCGGTAGGTCCTCGTTCCCGTCCTTGCCACAAGAACGAGAACGGGGCCGTCTCAGAACACGAACGCCGCCCTCGCGGCATACGACGTGTTGGGTGACCCCCCAACAGCCGGTGGCGCAGCGAGGACCGACGGTGGGGGGCGACACCGGAAGCAGCGCCAGAGCCGCTCATGTCGGGGAGCCAAGCGCGCGGCAGCTGCCAAGCGCCACAGGCGGCGAACGCCCTTCTCCCCAGATCACTGAGGGAAGGAGCGGGCCGCTGCCTACGCAGAGGCAGGCCCCGGCTCAGCTCGCCCTCCGCCACAGCAAGGATGACGAAGATCCTTGAAGCTGAGGGCGGGGCGAAGGCCGCAGCCCGGCTTGCTTCTCCCCACCAAACTGACCATTGGTGAGGGAATGCAGCCGGGCTGCACGACGAAAATCCTTGAAGCCGAGCGATGGCAGAAGGGTGCCAACCCCCACAAGGACGTGCTCCTCCGACGACAGCAAGAGCAAGACAACGCTGGTGCACCCCATCCGGGGGCTCGAAAGGTGGAAGGGTGCAATGCATGAGGGGAGAACAAAGGCATGACCACTGCCCGGAGGATCGATCCCCTTTTATAGGCAGACCTCCTCACTTGCACCCCTTAGCGTCACGGGCAAAGTCTCCACTGACATACTCCAGGGTTCTCCCCCTACGACACGGGGGCTGGGTCCCACACGTCATACGAGCTGATCCGAAGCGCGAAGAAGGCGAACCGCCGCACGCAAGGCATGCAACCGCCCCACGGTTACAAGCGCTCTCCCATCTTCGCAGAAACCGATGGTCGAAAGGGTGGACTGCCACGCGACAGGCATCCAACCGCACCGCAACTGTGCGCCCTTTCGGCTTCGACCACATCCGGTGGACCAGCACAAAGGAAGCGGGCCCGCATGTCATGTAACCAGCGCACCGGTTACGACGTGCAAAGAGCCGCACCGCCACTTGCGCCGAATGTCGCGCCTCCTCGACTGCGGAACCAGTACCACGACTCGAGGCAGCCCTGCGCATGACCCAACAGTGCCAATTAAAGGCGACAGCCACGGGTCAGTTAGCCGCGGGGGTAGGCACGACAGTTGCATGGCCAAAAGTGGGCCGGCAGTAACTGCAGCGGCAGACGAGCGGAAGCAGCGGTCAAATCGCCTATAGGCTCGCGTCCCCTCCTGAAGCGACGGGAGAGCCCTTTCCCACGGCATGAAGACGACGCACCCGTGTCCCAAATGGCTCGCACGCGCAACGGGCGCCACGCGAATCGCCCGTCCTATCGCATTAACTCCCCGGCAGAGCAAGCGACACCTCTAGCAGGCGAGGCGGGCGTCGTTTCGCCTCCGCCATGGCGACCACGTCGAAAAAGGTGCGCCACCTTATTTAAATTTGTATCCTTCCCCTCCTCCTCTCTCTCTCTCGTGCAGGGACCAGGAAAGGGGATGTTTCGGAAAGGATCCTCCTCGGCGAAGGAAGCGGGCCCCGAGCCCTCCTACTCATCAGGGGTTCGAAGGCTGGCCCCTCGGAAGGGTTTCGACAGCCGCCCCAGAGCACCCGGGCTTCGCGCCCATTACTGATCAGGGGTTCGAAGGCTGGCCCCTCGGAAGGGTTCGACAGCCGCCCTAGAGCACGCAGAGTGAGGGATGACTCTGGGTACGTCCGATACATGGCCGAGGCTCGGGCTACACTCCCGAGGTACCCTAGGACATTTCCGAGACCGGCAGGAACGGTTTGTAACGGAATCCCACCGGAGGGAGGCATCGAGCTCTCGGACCCTGTCGAAGGGGTCTGGGTCCAGCGAATCACCCGCAGGTACTTTTGGAGCGCGCCTCTGGACCACTAGCCGACCCCTAACGAACGGGGCACGGGCGTCCACTCGGATCACCCGTTAGCAGCTCACTGGAAACACCATGTTCGGCGCCCTCCGAGGGAAACATGGCGCTTTCCCCCCTCCTTCTTGCGAAAAGGCGACGCAGGGGCGTATGATAAAAGTCGGAAAAGTCCTTGATTGTCCTCTCGCTCCGTGCAGAGGCTTGGGGGCTGGTCTTGCACCCGGCTACGGCCAAACTGTTGACAGCGTCAACAAACCAGCTTGATAACTCGGAACCTGACCATGCACCCGGGCTACGACCAGGCCGCATGAGGGAACGATCAGACCGGCCGAGGCACCACGAAAAGCATTAAGACCTCAGAGGAGTCAAACCACTCCTCCGAGGCCTCGGGGGCTACACCCGGCGGGTGCGCTAGCGCGCACCCACCAGAACAAAGCAAAACCGAGAAAGGCCGATCCCCTCACTGAAAATGCGGCAAAAGCTTCCAAGCGAGTACCAACACTCCCTTCGAGGCTCGAGGGCTACTGTCGGGTACCATAATTAGGGGTACCCCCAACACTCCTAATCACGGCTGGTAAACACCCTCAGACCAACTGACGGGCGCGGTTCAAGTCAAGGCTTCGTCTACCCAAGGGACGCGTCCTCACCCGAGCCCAGCCTCGGGCTGGAGCAGTAGTCCCAGACGAGTTCACGCCTCGCCCGAGGGTTGCCTCATGCAGCAGGCACCCCCTCAGCTCTCCCGAAGCCCGGCTCGGGCAGGCTTCGTTGTGAAGCAACCTTGGCCAGACCGCCTCACCAAAAGACCGCTTCGCAGGCGCATTCAATGCAGGGGACGCCTGACGCCGTATCCTGACACACACGCCTCAGTCGGCCAGGCCGAAGTGACCGCAGTCACTTTGCCCCTCTTTTTTACTGTCCGATATGACGGGAAAACAGCGCCGCTCGCCCCGCTCCGACTGCCGTGCCAACCACCCAGGCGAAGACTGACAACAAGTCACGATCAACCACCGAGTTCGGCCTCGGGCGCAACAGGAAGCTCTGCCTCGCCCGACCTCAGGCTCTGGCCTCGGGAGGAGGTCTCCGCCTCGCCCGACCCCCGGACTCGGCCTCGACCTCGGTCTCGGGAGGAATCGTGTCCTCGCCAGACCCCGGCCTCGGCCTCAAGAGAAGTCTCCGCCTCGCCCGACCTTGCGCTCGGACCGACCGCGCCAACAGGGGATACATCATTACCCTATCCCTAGCCAGCTCAGGCTACAAGGGACAAGACCGGCGTCCCATCTGGCTTACCCCGGCGACGGTTAATGATGGTGCCCCGCGTGCAACCATGACACCAGTAGCTCTCAGCCCCTTACGGCAGCAAGGAGACGTCAGCAGGATCCTTGCCGCACTGCCAGCTGTGCTCCTACAGGGCTCAGGCGCTTCTCCGACGGCCACGCTATCACGTGTACAGGGCTCAAGCTCTCCCCCGACAGCCACGTTGGCATGTACACAGGGCTTAGGCATTCCTCTGCCGGACATGTTAGCGCATAGCTGCACCCCCCATTGTACGTCTGGACCCTCTCCTTGCGTCTATAAAAGGGAGGTCCAGGGCCATCCTGGAGGGGGGTTCGCGCGGGGGAAAGGAGCGAACGAACAGGCTCCCTCTCTCTCTCCCTCTCGCGATGTGCTTGTAACCCCTACTACGAGCCGCACCCCTGGTGCAGGATAATACAAGGCTTGCCCCCACCTCTTGTGTTCCATCCCGCGCCAACCCATCGAGGCAGGGGCACGCAGCGACAATTTCACTCGTCGGTCCAGGGACCCCCCGGGTTCGAAACGCCGACAAGCTTAAACAAATTTTATGTGAAAAGATCATAATCATATTGTTAAACACCTATTTATGAATTGCTATTATATATGCCTTAAGTGAACTTTCATGGAAAAAATAATGAACAAATGACTATCTTTTATTTTTATTAGAAAGTACATGGCCTATATTCTTTATTAAGGAAGCTATATACAAATTAATATGCAAACTAACATTTTAATTATAAAGAACATGAACATTAATTTCATTATTTTATTCTTTAAAAAAACTATGTGATATACACAAATAATATGGACTCAATTTAATGAATGGTTAATCATGCCTAGAAAGCTAGTTAAGTCATTTTAATTTAGGAACAACCGATCTAATTCATTAATAAGAAAATTATATTCAACATTATATGAACTATTATTTTAGTTTACAAAAGCAAGAATACTAATTAAGAACTTGAATATAAGGCTAAATCAAGTTTTATGAGAAATATAATTAGACATATATTTATCTTTTATTTTTATTAAGAAATGTGTGGTCTATAGTTTCTTTTTAATTCAATTTAATAAGGTTATACATAAACATCTAAAATAAATATTGATATATTATTAAGACCTAATATCTATTGAAAGAATCATTTTAATTTTCTTGTATAACAACCGTAATTCAAATTAAATTATAAAAATAAGTGAACTGTCGAAAACAATAATTAAAATGCTTATCACATAATTATGAAACTAACAAAATCATTTCTAATTTATTTGGGTTCCAAATATACTTTTTATTAATAAAATTTATAACAAGGAACCGAAACATAATTAAAGGTAGACTACGAGGGTTAGCTAGTAAATTTACATTTTTATGTAGATAACACAATAAATAACAATCTTTAATTTTTTGTTACAAGAAATATAAGGTATAATTCTTTTTAGTTTCTTATATAGAAAACTATATACAAAATAATTATAATAACTATAATTTAAATAAAAAATTACGAAAATATGTAAATTGTTGCTAACACTAATATTTCGCATAAACTTATGTAGCAAACAACACAAGAATTTATGTATTTATATCTAGACAACTATTTTATTTGCTAAAAACATCGAGAAGGCTAGAATATAATTAACTATAGACATAAATGCTAGATCACAAAAAGGTCATGTCTTCTGCCTTCGTTATGGCAGATAGTAGAGGCGCATAGCATGCCGGAGCAGAACACGTGGCAAACAGATAGTAGAGGCGCATAGCATGCCGGAGCAGAACACGTGGCAAATGGGCTCCGGTGGAGGGGTCGTCATGGTGCTGTTGTGGGAGTCCAGACTCTAGACGGCTGTACGATGTCAGCGCGGACACGAGATGAAGGCCACGAATCCAACGGCGAGCTGAGTTGACGACGGCGAGAGGTGGCACAACACTGGCGCTGTGTAGAGAATCGAACAAGGGGCTTCAGCAGGGTCACAGCGATGAGTGGCGCTCCAGTGAGGATATAACACAGATGGCTTCGACGGCGCAATGCTACAAGCAATAGCGCTCGGCAACAATGAGGAGCGGCGGCACTAGCAACAAGGGGAGAGCGTGTGGGAGGAGCAGCAGTGAGAGCAGGAGCTCGGCGCGGTGGAATAACACAGGACGATGGCGCATTTCTCGTGAACAAGGAGCTGGTGCTCAGGGGAGGAGAAAGGAAGGCTTGTTGGGGGCCTTCGTCCTTCGAATGTCCTCAAAAAACACGATTTAACAAAATCTTCAAGTGTAATATGTGAACAGGTACCTTCGGACTCGGGCTAAAAGCATGTACGATGTAAAAAGCATGATCGTGGCGAAGGTTGAAGTTGCTCCGAAGCTACGTGCAGGAGAGCTTTGGCTAAATGGCGAAGAGAGGAACCGACTTAAAGGGAAAAAAGCTATCTAGTCCTCATAGAATTGTCTATTAGTTAATAATAAATGTAAAGGGCATGAATGTAATTTCTCACAGACTGCGCCCTATGCCTATAAATAGATGAACAATTCTCCCGTACTGTTCACGCTGACTGATACTTGCTCGTGTGTCACACTTGTACTTTTACCTTCTGTCAAACCGAAGGTACATATGTAATTTAATTTTGTTTCTATTCTTTCATGATAATATAATGAGAACAAATTGATAATGTTATATAATTGTTCATGTTATCTCTTGCATTTCATGTGCTTCTCCTTTTATTAATTTATACCACGATGATGAAGGTATGACCTTCGTCTGAAGATCATTATATCCTAAGGGAAATAATTCTTCGAAGGACGAAGGGCATTAATATTTAACCTTTTGTGTTGCCTTGTTCTTAATTCATAGCATTTGAGAACAAGTCCCCAACATTGGCGCCAACCTCTGGTGAACTCTTTCGACCACCTTCGGCAAGCACTGACCTTCGTCATGCTGCCGAAGAAAGTTTCAGCACCAGGGACTGCTGCACTGCAGTCGCTGGACCCAAACCAAGAGACCCTCTCCCTCCAAGAGGCGCGAAGCCAGAAGAGAAAAGCCACCAGTCCAACACTCCATGAGGAGGAGTTGGACCAGGAAATCAGGGACATGGAGATTATTCATCAACAAGTACAAAGGAAGAAGGAGAAGATGGCGCAGCTGGCCGATCTTCAAAGGAAGATCGACGAAGCTACTGAAGAAGTACGCCATCTTGTTCAAGAAGAATAAGATCGAAGGCCCCAACACAGGGAACTTCGTCATGAAGGCCTATTCAACGAGGATGGATGGTATGATGATTTTAATCATAATACCTTTACTTTTGATGATGCTTCTCCCTTGGCAGCAGAACTGCAGGCTACCCCGTGGGCCCCGTCATACAAGCCACCTCAGCTTCCCATGTATGATGGGCATTCAGATCCAGAGCAGTTTCTGATGAGCTACGAAGCAACTATATCTTTGTATGGAGGCAATACTGCAGTCATGGCGAAGTCCTTCGTCATGGCAGTCCGGAATGTAGCCCAAACATGATATTCTTCTCTTCGGCCAGGGACTATCACGTCGTGGCAGAAGCTTAAGGACATGTTGGTTACCAGCTTCCAAGGCTTTCAGACGAAGCCGGTCACAGCCTAGACTCTGTTCCAATGCACGCAAGACCACGAAGAATATCTTCAAGCATATGTACGAAGGTTCTTGCGATTAAGGGCACAAGCGCCTACCGTGCCCAATGAGATTGTCATTGAGGCCATGATCAAAGGTCTTCGCCCAGGACCTACCACCCAATATTTCGCCAGGAAGCCCCCACAAACTCTAGAGAAGCTGCTTCAAAAGATGGATGAGTACATCCGGGCTGACAATGACTTCCGCCAAAGAAGGGAGGAAGCTTACAGATTCTCTGAGATGACCAGGGGCTTCGGAGGAAGAATCCATCCGATACATGTCAGGTCAATTCATAACTCCACTCAGAATGATGACAAAGGAAGTCAGCTGCAGAGGCCACAATATACCTCACAATCTTCGGGGCAGCACCAAAGCTCTTTTCGGCCGCTAGCTCCAAGAGGCAGAGGTGCCAGGGGCTTCGGAGGAAGATATGGGGACCAACCCAGGAAGATCTACTGCTTATTTTGTGGTGAAGACAAGGGCCATACTACAAGAATGTGCCAAATTACCATCCAAAAGCAGAAGAAGATTGCAGAAGCCGAAGCTCGGCAGAGTCAACCGAAGCAGGTCTTGCACACTGCTTCGTGCCACTCACCCTACATACCAGAATATGTGGGTAATCATTCTGCAACTTCTGTTGCTTCGGCTAGTCAGCCATAGGCTTTTTGGCCACAGCTTCCACCTCCGCCACCACTACAACCTACCTATTCACGGGGTCAGCAGCCAGAAGGGCACCAACACACCCAACAGCAGCGGGATTTTAGGGAGGAATCTGAAGCTCGCACAGTCAACAGTACTGTGCTAGAGTCAAAGCACATCTATTGAGAGATATCCTACTTTCTGAAACACTTTTTTATTCTATGTCAGTTTGTTTTTTTTAATAAGGGACAAGTAATGCAAATCTAGTTTTAATTCTTTGTAATAGTTTGGCTTTCATTAAAATGAAATATGTCTTCTTCACAGATTTACGAAGCTCCAAAATTACCGAAGCTCAAAAGTCGTTCCTAAGGAAGCGCACCATAAGTCTTGCCGAAGCCACAAAAAGTCGTTCCCAAGGGAGCGCAGTGTAAGTTTTCTGCTCAAAAGTCCTTCCTAAGGGAATGCAGAGCCAAATACCGCCGAAATATAAGGCAAAGCGCGAAAAGTCAACGCGAAAAATACCGCCGAAATATAAGGCGAAGCACGAAAAGTCAACGCAAAAAATACCGCCGAAATAGAAGGTGAAGAAGTTCGAAAGACGTTCCTAAGGGGATGCAGAACTTACACCGAAAAATAAATGGCAAAGAGACTTTGATCGTTCCTAAGGGGACACAGAGATGGTGTGTTCCAGTATGGGCGCATGGGTGTGCATCTTCGGCATTAGCATCATCCGCATCATATCGTCACATCATCCCGCATAGCATTACATCATACATCATATTGCACTGATGGCACGAATTGAATACGAAGTTGACCTTCGGAGACTGCTTTAAAAAAATGGAAAGGTGCTAATGCACAAAGTTTGATGAGAAAATATAATTTCGTCAGCTCTACTGCAAAAGAAGGGATCATCTGTTTATAAAGCTGGGAGGTTTTTACGAAGCTTGGATCTTCTTCTTTGTAAAGCATGAAAAGAAGGGAAGGTGTTTTTTTGCCGAATGCTCAAAAATGGTATGTATATAAAGTTTCATGCATTACAAAGAACTAAATTACAAATAATTCACACATTAGATTCAAAAATATGCACATCGAATATTACAATTTTGATGCAGCGAAGCTACATTGATCTTCTAAAAATGTTTTTACAATATTAGTCCTCTTTCAGGACCTTTTCTGAAATTTCATTCAACAACTTGTTAACAACTTCATCAACGATAGATTCCGCTATATGGATGATTTCTATTGCTTTCTTTGTTTCTGGGTCGGC
Source organism: Zea luxurians (assembly GCA_029449295.1). Lineage (NCBI taxonomy): Eukaryota > Viridiplantae > Streptophyta > Magnoliopsida > Poales > Poaceae > Zea > Zea luxurians. The sequence goes on from JAOPSE010000012.1 coordinate 72,406,835, forward strand.
CAGGGGGTCGAACGGTTCTAGCGGAGGAGACAGTTCAGCTGCAGAAGAAAAAATTAATCAATTCGAAGTCACGAAAACAAACGACGAAGTTAAAGGCCGTAAAACAATACCTATGCGCCTCTCGCGCTCTGCAACTTCTTCAGCTTGCTTAGCTTGAATTCGGGCCTCATGGATATCTTTTTCGCTTTTCTTCATTATTTCATGAGCCATTTCTCGGCCGCCATTTGACCAGATGTCAGTATAAAATTTCCTGCCCATTAAGCTTGCTTTGGCTGGGGGATCCTTCGTGACATCTATGGAGAAGGCAGCTTCGGCCTAGGCCAGGGTTTTGACATGTTCGCAACCTGCCTTCTCTAAGATGGCTGAAATTCCTCTCGCACCAGAAAACGCGCAGACATCCCCGCGATCACTCAAAATTTCTTCAAAAGCTCTGGCCTCTCCGCTTATCCATTCTATAACACCTTCAGGGTCGCCTCGAATAAATTTATCTTCATTAGAGTAGGCACCCACGTTGGCGAAGCTGGCCTTTATCTTCTCTACACAGCCTAGGGATTTTTCGAAGCATCTTTCTTTGGATTCGCGGAGTTCTTCGACTGTTTTTTCCAAATAATTTCTCCAATATTCACTAATATCTCGGTTGGCCTCTGCGAGACCACATTTTTCTTTGGCCTCCGCTAGCTACTTCCGAAGATCTTCAATCTCATTCTTTTGAATTTCAGCTTGAGCCTTAAAACTAGCTTCATCTTCTTTTACCTTGTCCACCAATGAAAGTAGAATCTTGTCTTTTTCCGTGGCTTCGTTCCTCAGTTTGATAACCTCTGTTCGAAGGTTGTTGAGAGCTATAGTGCAACTCTCATCTTCAGCATTCTTCTACGCCCTTAGGGCGTTGCTAAGTATTAAGCCCTACAAGAAAGGTTGAAATGATCAACATAAGAATAAAAAGACTTCATTCCAGAGTCCATAAGCTTCAAAATTCACAACTTCAGCACCTTCAGACTGTTGTACGCAAGATTATCTGCTAGGTCGTCCTTCATCATGGCACAGAGGCCAGCTTCAAGCTTTGGAAAACCCATACTTCTAGCCATCTCTCGGCAGACAGATAATTCTTTGTTGTCTGGGAGGCAGTACAGGAAATCATCTTCGTTCATACCATTAAACACTAAGGCCCCCTTCAGATACTTCAGTTCTCAGGCATAGTGTTTAGCTTCAAAAATTTCTTCTTTGGATAATCTCTTTCCCGAAGCATGTCGAATGATATAATCAAGATCTTCAGAGAGTACTTCGGGGGCAAGGGATTCGACCTCTTTGGCCGCACTCTTCTCGAAAGTTATATTAATATCTGGAGTTATTTCTTCCGCCTTCTGCTCGATGGCAGCAAGCTTCGTCTTAGTAGGCACCGTGGGTTCTGCCTCGGCTTCAGCCTGGGTTAGTGTGTCTCGACTTCTATTTGCTTAGTATCAGCCTTGGATTGCATTTTGATAGCCTCGGCAACCTTCCCTGTGGGAGCAGGGCCTATGGAATCGGTTGTTTCCAAAACATCTAATACATTTACCATCCTCCTCCTAGGAGTTATGACAGAACTTTTTTGTGCCTTCAGCGCTGTGGCTTCTGTCGAAGGACTTAAAATCCTTGGCATCTTTTTCACTTCTTTGGTTGCTGGTCTGTCAGCCTTATCTTTGTCAACCTTCGTTTCAACTGGCTCAACCGAAGGTGCTTTCGGCATTGTAGCCGGTTCTTCATCCTTCTACATCAGAGCAGATTCTCTTGTTTTAGCAGCCGAAAATGCCTCCCCGCCAAACTTAGGCACCACGGCAGTTCAATATATCATGGCTGGTGGGTAAGTACCTTCATCTTTTTGCCCGCAGCCTTCGGCATAGGTTCAGCCGGGGCGGCCAGAGTAGCAGCTTTCCTCTTCTTCCCTTGCATCCGAACCGGGTAGTGGTAGTCGGGGTAGACGAAGCCAATGGCGTCAAAAACTCTGTTTATCCTCTGTTTATCCTCGACCTCCGAAGGCTATAGACAGTGCATTATCTTCTGCCTTGGAGTATGATCCAAGAAGTTCATCACTTGTAACTTCGATGCATTTCAACCAATCATCGTTTGGTTCATCAAATTTATCCCCATATCTGAATGTATATTTCAGCCGAACCAGTTCACCTTTGCTAGACTTGGTAATAGTTTCTTTCGACATTTCCTAGCTCTCTGCAAGCGGCCATACTCTGAATGCTATATGCTCTTGAATTAAATCTTTGGTGCCAATGAAGAAGCAGACAGTACCAAACGCCCTTTGGCACGCTTCGGTGGCTTCATCAATTTCAACCGTCAGCCTTCGGAGGCCGAAGCGGGACCATATGGGGCGCATGATAACATCCTTGATGTCCTCTCTCGCTGACAAGTCGTTCTTCACATAAAACCATTCTTCCATCCAATTTCCGGGCCATCTCTTCCGAAATATTGGCACATGGTGACTGGCGTTGGGACGAGCGATAAACCCATAACAACCGAAGTTGTTATGATACTGTTCTTTCCCCATGGCCTTCGTCTCATACAAAAGTTCGTGCATGCTGCAGAAGCACTTCGCGCTTGGTTCTATCCCTTGGCTTCTTGCTGCCCAGACGAAGATTCCCATCCTTAATATGGCTTCGGGGGTCAGCTGGTGAAGGAAAACTTGGTAGGTTTTCAGCACTTCAACTACAAACTTGCCCAGCGAAAACCGAAGCCCAGCTTTGAAGAAGCTTCGAGAAAAATCACAACTTCGTTCCCCTCGGGGGCCGGGACGTTGTTATCTCTGCCAGCCCTCACAACAGACATATCCCGAAAGTAGCTTCCCCTCATGTTTTCAAGGTGACTTTGCTTGATGGTAGATTTTCCGAAAATTGTATGGCTTGGTCTCCAGGGTCGATCCTCAGAATCTTCGCCCCCACTTTCTACATCATAACTATCACTGTCACCAGTATTTTTAGACAGGCCTTCCAATATCTCCTCAGTAATCTTCTCTGTATTTGATTTTGCCATTGACTCGATAAATCCAGCAATGTAAGGATTCACAACCTTCTTCTCCTCAAAAAGCTTCTCCTCTTCAGCAGACTTCGTCTCAGCAGCAACCTTCTTGTCTTGAGTCATCTTTTCCTTCGGAGATGACAAAAATGTCTTTCTAACCGAAGCTCAGAAAGCTTGAAAAACCAGCAAGTGTTAGTGAGCAAGAGCTTTGAAAATTGATAAAATAAAGCAAGTGGCTCAAGCAGCGTATCAAATGAGGTTGATACGAGTTCTTATTTATACGCTCGGCACGCTCCAAATTGGGGGGGCCCGTCTGTAATTGACTGTTGCTATTCTAGCAAAGGGAAGATGTTTTTTCGGACCTTCGGCTTAAGGCCGTCATCCATGTCGCAGTCTGAATTCGTTATCTTAAACAAATTGATACTACGAGGGGCTACTGTTGGGGGCCTTCGTCCTCTGAAGGTCCTCAAAAAACGTAATTTAACAAAATCTTCAAGTGTGATATGTGAACAGGTACCTTCGGACTTGGGCTAAAAGCATGTACGACGTAAAAAGCATGATCGTGACGAAGGTTAAAGTTGCTCTGAAGCTACGTGCAGGGAAGCTTCGTCTAAATGGCGAAGAGAGGAACCGACTTAAAGGGGAAAATGCTATCTAATCCTCATAGAATTGTCTATTAGTTAATAATAAATGTAAAGGGCATGAATGTAATTTCTCACAGGCTGCGCCCTGTGTCTAGAAATAGATGAACAGTTCCCCCGTACTATTCACGCTGACTGATACTTGCTCGTGTGTCACACTTGTACTTTTACCTTCTGTTAAACCGAAGGTACATATGTAATCTAATTTTGTTTTTAATCTTTCATGACAATATAATGAGAACAAATTGATAATGTTATATAATTGTTTATGTTATCTTTTGCATTTCATGTGTTTCTCCTTTTATTAATTTATACCACGATGATAAATGTATGACCTTTATGATTTTCGTTTCAAGATCATTATATTTTAAAGAAAATAATGCTTCGAAGGACGAATAACATTAATATTTTATTTTGCCTTGCTCTTAATTCATAATATTTGAGAACAAATCATCAACAAGGCTAAAGTTGGGTTCGATGAGGCTCTGACATAGTATTTATAGGGCGATGGAAATGGAAGAGACGTTGGGAGAGAACGAGGGCGGCGGTCATTAATGGCAACGAAGAAGAAATTGTCGTAGTGGAGAAGGGGAGGGAAGACAAGGAGACAAGCATGCGTGGCGATCTGCGCTAAAGGGAGACAAGGAGACAAACACGCGCCGTAGACGCGAGCATCGAGCGGCCAACAAGGCCGGCGGTGGCGCGAGCAGGAAATGCTTGGGCATCCGGTCAGCGATGACGTCTTCAAGCTGAGCGGCGACGTCCATTCGGAATCCAGGGAGCGTGACGGAAAAGAAAAGAGGAAGAGAGAGAATAGTTGGGTGGGGTCCACATGAAAGTGGGAGGAAGATAGCGTGCTGCAGGGATGGCTTCACGAGCATTTTTTTTGTAATTTTGAATTTTTTTCTTTTCTTAAAAATAATAGAATATAAATATAATAAATATATAATAAAAAATTCAGAAAAAAACTTCAAGATTATTAACATAATTAAAATACATACTGTTTATAGAAGATTGTAGCAACTCATTATATTTTTTATGGAAAGATTCATACCAAGAAATAAATCCAAATAATGTACAAACCTATATTTTTTTCTAATGTCAATAAATACAAAATTGTTATTAACAAATCAGAATGCAAACACTTTCTAAAATATATTACTTTAACAATTATTATTATTTTATGGAATGAGATTTTTCTCACACAATCAAACCCAAGAATTGGATTTGAAATTCAATTCAAAGAAAATATATGCTCCGACATGAATGCATCAAACATTCGGTAAAATTTTACCCTTTTCAAGAAATTATTTATTTATATCACCATTTCATTACTTGGAAACTTAAACATTTTCCTTTCTACTAAAAATTAATAATATAAACTAGATTACTTTTAATTGATGGATTTAAGGTGTTACATCCACCTTCCTACTCAGCCGGTCCCTAGACCGGAATCTGGTCTTCTAAAAACCAGCTCAGCTAGTTTTCAATATCGGCTCAGCCAGTTTTTAATACCGGCTCAGCCGGTTTTCGAGTAGAAAAGTCAAACAGTCGGCCAGCTTTTGAGGGCTCCTTTATATACCCATTGCCCCATCTCCCTTCATTCACTTCTGCCTTATCCACGAATTCTTGGCTGACCAACTCTCAAACAAGTGCATTTACTTCAGCTCCCGCACCCCAAATCACATCTCCTTCAATCATTTGGACGACCCTTGGTGTGAGGTGAAATTTGTTGAACTCGTTGGTGATTTCATCTCTTGATTCTCCCTCTCTCTTCCTCTCTTGAGCTCATTGCAAACTTGAATCTTGTACACATTTTTATTCTTTTAAACCTTGTGTTCCTTGACGGATAGAGGTTTCTTGGGAGTCTCCAAATTTGTGGATGACACCAAGAAGTTTGTATTACCCGCTCTTTGAGCTAAGTTGAGAAGAGATTGCCTTGACCTTTGTGGTCGATTTGTGGAGAATTAGGGTTGAAAAAGACCCGACCTTTTGTGGGCTCCTCAACTAGGAGTAGGACACCTTTGTGTTGGTGGTCAAACCTCGGGTTATATCGTGTGTTCTTGTGTTCTTGTTGTGTTCTTGAGAAGTGCTTTAAATTGTTGGTTATCCTAACTTAGTTCTATCTTGTGTGAATCTTGTGGACTTGGTTCACATCGATTTGTCACTTATTCGAGTGGATTTTCTCTAGGGCAAGATATAAGAAAGAATCTCTCATTACTTTGTGTTGTTCATGTGACTATTAATCTAACCTAAGTTGAGCAGGTTCGAAACCAATTCAGCCAGGAATAATACCAGTTGAACCGGGTTGCACCAGTGTAACTTGGAATTTGACTCTATTTCGACGTTTTTCGTGAGAAATTTCAGGTGTAGCCTATCCACCCCCTCTAGGCTATTTTCAATTGGTATCAGAGCTTTGTGCCTTGTTTTAGAGCCTAACCGCATGAGGAAACAATCATGTCGACTCTAAGGAACAATGAAGACTCTCTTCTCGAGGAGCTGCTAGTCACCATGACCGGTGAGGAAGTGGATCCTAAGATCCTTGACCTCGCTATGAAGATTGTCAAGAAAATGTTCCTCAAGATGAAAGAGGAAGATGCGAAGAAAAAGGCCAAAGAAGAAGAATCAAGAAGAAAGGTCGAGGAAGACAAAGGAAAGGGAAAGATTGAATACAACAACGATTTGGTTGAGATTTTGGTGTCTAAAGTGATGTGCAAGGTAAGTCTCAACACCGAAGAGTCATCCACCAAAAACAAAGGTAACAAATTCAACCGAGTTCAATTTGATTACTCTCTTAATTTTATTCCCAACTTCTCTTCAGCGCCACTCAGAAAGCTTCCGACTCTTAGTGAGTTGAACTATGACGAGTCGGTCGACAAGATGATGTCTCATTTAATCGGTGTGCATCCAAGTCTTTGGGAGATCGTCAACATAGTATGAACAAGTCTGCCCAATGAGAAGAGATGACACCAGAAATGATGCAAGAAGTGCATCGCAATGCTCAAGCAGTGAGCATTATCAAAGGAAGCCTAAGTCCAAAAGAGTACCAGAAAGTCCAAGGTAGAAAGGATGCTCGTGACATTTGGAACATTCTTAAAATGTCACATTAAGGAGATCCTAAAGCCAAGAGACATAGGATTGAAGCATTGGAAAGTGAGCTTGCTATATATGATTGTATTAAGGGTGAGTCTCTCCTATCACTTTTTCATCGGTTGATGGTCTTGGTCAATAAGATAAGAGTTCTAGGAAGTGAGGATTGGAGTGACTCTAAGGTCGCTAGGCTATTCATGAGAGCCTACAAGGAGGACAAGAGCTTAGCAAGGATGATAAGGGATCATGATGATTATGAGGAGATGACTCCTCATCAACTATTTGCTAAGATCCAACAACATGAATCTAAGGAAGCCCCAACCAACACAAGGGACTCTCATGCCTTGGTTGCAAATGAACAAGATTCTTCCAAGAAGAGTTCGATGGGCAAAGATCACAAGTCCAACAAAATGGTCGAAAGTTCAAGTGATGATGAAAGTTCAAGCGATGGAGACATGGCAATGTTCATCAATACTTTCAAGAAATTTGTGAGAAAGAATGATAAGTATCAGAGGAAAGGAAGGAAGAGGGCATGCTATGAGTGTGGCCAAACCGGCCACTTCATTGCAGATTGTCCAAATAAGAAGGAACAAAAAGCAAAGAAGGACTTCAAGAAAGACAGGTTCAAGAAAGGAGGGAAAAGCAAGGGATACTTCAAGAAGAAGTATGGTCAAGCTCACATTGGTGAAGAATGGAACTCCAATGAGGAGAGTTCTAGCTCGGATGAAGGGGTGGCAAACATTGCCGTCCAATCCACCTCATTGTCACGGCTCTTCACCAACCTCTCTGATGATTCCTTCACTCCCACTTGTCTCATGGCAAAGGGAGACAAGGTACATTTGTTTGATGCTAATTTTATAGATAATGATGTTGATGATGAATATAGCATGAAAAATAAAATGATTAATGAATTTGGCCTAAATGAATATAATGTTATCACTAAACTAATGGAGAAGCTAGAGAAAAGGAAAGCAACCCTTGATGCTCAAGAAGAGTTGCTCATCCTTGAGAAGTTGAGAAACCTAGAACTTCAAGGGTTGATATCCAGTAAGGATGAAATGTTGAATGTTTTGACTAACGAAATGTCTTTAGTCAAAGTAACTATAAAGGATAAAGAAAATGAAATCTCTTGTGCTAGAACCTCTATAGTTAATCTTGCAAATGCCAAAGAAGCACTTGAGTCAAGCATATCAATCTTAACAATTCAAAATCAAGAACTTCAAGTGCAACTTGAAAATGCAAGAACTCCACCACTTCACCCTTTGTGGTAGATTCTAACGCTAGCTCCTCCAACACTAGCACATGTAAAAATTGATTAAAATATCATGCTACTTGTTGCTTGACTAACCATGCAAGGAAGAACATCTCAAAGGTGAAGGTCAAGAAAATATTGAAGAAATGCTCTATCAATGATGGGTAGAAGAAAGTTGAACCCAAGTACAAACCTGTAAGCAACAACAATGCTAAAAGGGGGCTTGGGTACAACATATACAAGGTGAACCCTAGCATAGAGCATAAGGGGTGGAGATCCCTTAAGTTCATAGAAGAGACCACCTTATATGATGCCTTAGGGAGAATCCACTCCTCCAATGACAAGACAACTCAAGTAAAGGTGGACCTAAGTAACACAAAGGATGAGATGAAGAATGTTGCATCCATAAGTGGAGAGAAGTCTAGAACTCCCATTACTCACTCTTACCTTTGTGACTATATGTTAACATGGGATTTGGGCAAATTAGTTGTGAAATATGTGGGTGCCTACACTAAGAGAAATGTTATGAAAAGGAGTGTGTGGGTACCCAAGGCTATTACTAACACTCAAGTACCCAGTTCAATTTGGGTACCTAAAAGCATAACATAAATTTGTTTTGCAGGTCTACTCCGGTGGTTCAAGCTGGGTGCTCGGCAGTGGGTGCACTAACCACATGATCGGGGAGAAAGACATGTTTCACTCCTTGCAACTAACTCAAGAAGCACAAGAAATTGTGTATGGAGATAGTGGCAAGAGTGAAGTGATTGGTATTGGTAACATCTCCATCACTGACCACCAATCACTTTCAAATGTTTTGTTAGTTGATTCATTAAGTTAGAACTTGTTGTCCGTTTCACAACTTTGTGGAATGGGATATGATTGCCTTTTTACGAATGTTGATGTGAAAATCCTTAGAAGGGAGGATTACTCTGTTGCTTTTATGGGTCGCTTGAAGGGCAGTGTGACGGAACCTCCCAAGGTATTAGGCCCACCTATAGATGTCCTTGTCCCTAGGACCTCGTACAACCATGTAGATGCGCATAATCACTCAACAAGTTCGGTTAACTGTATCATCATCTTGTCTCCCAAGAGCACTTCACCCATCACGCAGACATTACACACATAGTCGGAGTAAAGAATAAGCGGAAGCGGATTACAATAACTTAATTTTACATTCATATAAAATATATAGAGAGAGTATTATTACAACACCGGGTGTTATGAGTGCATAACTTATTATTACAAAACAGGTAGGTAAAACATCCTCCCACTAACAAGTTTACTGATTTGCCTCCTCCTTTGGCACCACCTTCGAGCAGAAATAGCAAAACTCGGTTGTTTCATCACCTACAACAACATGGGTTCGAAAACCCTGAGTATGGAGTGTACTTTTGCAAGTCTTACCCGATAAAGGAAAAGACTCTCAAGGATATGCTGGCTTGTGGGATTCAAGGTAAAGCTGATCAATAATCAAAGACTCTGTTTGCAAAAAAGCTTACTAATAGTGGATCCTTAAAAATCCAATTTTATTATCAGGTTAAGTCATTACCTGTATCTACAGTTCTTTCTATCCTAGTTCAGCCACTTAGCCTACACTAGCCATCTTTTATCAACATTTCACTTCACTAGATTGCTACGTGTAGGGTAGTGACCAAGTCTTCATGTTCGAGAAGTAACGGCGATCCGAATCGATTAATACCCACCTAGGGATCTCCAACCACATGACATATGTAGCACTTAACCCTTGCATATGTCAACTCGTCACCATGTTTCGCAAGACCAGAATGAGTTCATGCCAACCGAGAGCACAGATACACCACCATCCAGCCTCTTGCCATGGATGGTACACACTACTCTCGCCATCTCTCCACTCCCATTGCGTGGTGGCCTTTCTGGTATTGATCCGACCGAGGCAAAGCTTACCCATGACGAGGCATGTGGCCAATTAAAAGGTCCTCGATCATCAAGCCTACATCAACACGATCCTTAAGCGACTCAGACGGAGACACTACGTCGAGACTCCTTTCTCGTGCAAGTCATCCGCCCGGTCTCATCTTCATTATTTAAAACCCAAAGTTTGGTACCTGACAGAGGTACCTCTTTTCAGATGTTGAACCCATCACGGCCATGATGGATTCACCATCCAGTCTTTTCTTTGAAAAATTCCCATCCCATATGAAGCATCATCATTTGTTTAAAACAAAACATTTTGTTTTCTAAAGCAAAGCTAAGCATCAAAAAACTTTTAATTAAAATAGGCACCAAGGAATGGTAATCAATTTCAAGGGAGGGAAATGCAGCAATAGTTTAACACACAACTCCTATCACTTAATGCATCATATAAGGTGATAAAGATTTTAAAACACAAGAAAAGGGGTAATGCACCAGGGCTTGCCTTGTGTTGTAGGAGGCTCTGGGTCTATCCCATAGATATCAAAGTAGAAGTTGTTCTCAACAGGTGGATTTTTAGCTTGCGGGGCAACTTCTTCGACTACCACATCTTCTTCGTTTTCTATATATAACAATACATATACATGAATGCTTATGTGATGCTATGAATATGCAGTTATAATAGAAACACACTAAGTTGTATCTTAAATACAACTTTCCTTCACGGTACACACTAGTCACTAGAGTTTCCTGGATTAGTACTTTATTAGGGTTAGGCAAGTATACCCTAGGAAGCTACTGTCTTAGGTTTGGGATCAAACAAAGCCCAAAACATGTCAAACTCTACCCAAGGGCTTTAATCCTCAAATTAAGCTTACCCAAAAAGTTTTATTATTTTTGGAGCTACCAATTTAATTCTAAAATTCTAAAAGACTAGGTTTAGGCATCTTGAAATGCTAAATAATTCCAGGTTTGAACTAAAAATCTTGGAACTATTTTTATTAAATACTAGATGAATTTAGGAGTCTAGCAAAATTGGTCCCATAATTTTACCATTTTTCTAGAATTTCCTATAAATTTCTAAGTCTGGTTAGTAAAAAGAAAAGGAAAAATGAGGAACAGTACTGGGCCAAAACTAGCCCGAGCCGGCCCATGACCAGGAAAACGCGCCCACGCACGCCTGAGCTGGCGATTTTGCGTAGATGTCCTTGGCGGTTTGAAAAATCAATAAAGAATCCGTGACACTGTTTCTCTGTTTCACTGACAATTGCGCAAAAACCCTCGCACTTCTATTTCTTCGTGGCACCTGGTCCCCGACGGAACCGCGTCGAGCACCAGGCCAGAGTTGTGATTCCACGATGATGGTGACTTGTGCAAGAGGCGATAAGCATACAAACATCATGCGCAATCCTAATGAACATTTCCACGGTGATGGTGACTTCGCGGCACCTGGTTCCAATTAGAGTTTTGGGTGCTTTAGGGTTTTTGTGCCACTCAAATCCATCAAACTTAATCTCTTGTGAACATTTCCAATAACTTTTGAGGTAATACTGAATTTGGCCTCACGTTCACCCATATACCCCAAACTCAGGGTTCAATACCCTCTTCTAGGGTTAAGAACACTTCAATTCACCACATCACAACTTGTGTTGAAGTTTTAGCCTAGTGAATGCATTCTAGGTGTAACAAACATAATGAAATGTTAATGCATATGATGCCATGCTCAAATTTTAGTTCTGGTAACACGAGGGGTGTTACAGGCAAACTCTATCTTATTGATTTCACAACAAGTAAAGTGACGCATGAGTCTTGTTTAGTGGCAAAATCCGACAAGGGTTGGCTTTGGCATCGCCGGCTAGCTCATGTTGGCATGAGGAATTTGGCCAAACTTCAAAAGGATAATCACATCATTGGACTAACAAATGTTATGTTTGAGAAAGACAGGGTATGTGGTGCATGCCAGGTAGGAAAGCAACATGGCGTTCCACATCACCCAAAGAATGTGGTCACCACCAAGAGGCCATTGGGGCTTCTTCACATGGACCTCTTCGGACTAGTGTCCTACATAAGTATTGGTGGTAGTAAGTATGGACTAGTTATCATTGATGATTTTCTCGCTTTACTTGGGTTTTCTTCTTGAGTGATAAAGGTGAAACTGTAATACCCAAAAATGTATACAATGAGATTATAGTGGATCCCTTTATTTTGTGTGTCATCTAATCATTATAACAAGAGAATAATTATAAATAAGAATAAGTAATTAAAACAAATGACACTTAAATAAAATATGCATCATGCTGGGATTTATTGTGTGTGTGCATTTGGTGACATAAATAAACCAACATTCAAATGGAGGATTTAATACCTACTTTGAATAAATAGAATAGAAGCTATATTCACATTAGTATGAATTTGGACTCTTGGAAATTTGAATATCAAACGTGGATTTGAAAACAGTTGAGAAAGATAACTATGATCATCATTTAATGTTTTTTTAATGTGAGAGGAAGATAAACATAATAATAATAATAATAATATGAAGTTAGGATTTGGTCCACATTAGAACTATGTTTTAAATCCAAAATGGGAATATAACATCTGAAATAGAAAACAAAAACAGAAAATGAAATAGAGAAAAGGGAAACAGAAAATAAAAGAAAAAAAAGAAAATCGCTGTTTTGGGCCGAATCCTCCCTGCGCTGGCCCATTTCCGCGCCAAATCCCTAGTCGCTCGATTCCCTGCGCCGCCAGCCACCTTCCTGTGCGCTCGCGTTTGTGACTCTGCCCGTGGGGCCCACTTGTCATCGTTTTCGTCCGATTCCAACGCTACTTCAACGGCGAAGCCATCGCGCGATCTCCTCTCTCCTGGCGCGCGCATCTCGCTCCACGGCCGAGTCTAACGCCCTCGCATGCAGCTAGTTGGCATATCTCTTGTGTCTACCGTGTGGGCCCTGCATGCGATGACTTCTTCGCTCCCTCAGCCGTAACTGAGTTCGCGACGAACTCGCAGCGGAATCGCGATGGGATCAGGTGCCGAACCTTGCGATTTTCCCCTCGCTCAGGCCATAAAATGGATCCCCGGACCCGCGCGCGTCTTTCACTGTGGTCCTCGCACCCGGTGGCGTCCTCGCCTGTGGCCAATCGATGAGAGTTGAGAGGAAGAGAAACCGTGACCACCGAACGAGGGAGAAGATGGCCGCCATGGTCGAAAGTTAGTGGAAGTGCGTACTGGGGCTTGCGGTGTGCCTCGGGAGCCTCGTTGGCGCGCGGCGGGCGTCGCTGGGGGGAAATCCAGAGCTCACACGCGGTCGGACTCTCGGCAATTGCTAACTGGAGCAATCCTTCCGCCATGGATTGCAGGTCACCGTGGGCAGGTCGGTATGCGCATCCATCCCGGGTATGGTGCTCTCTAACGCATTCGTTTGGTTCTCCGGCCCCTTTTCCGCCTAGTCGTGTCCCACATAGATGACCAGAACCCAGAACTTGGCGTGCTCCGGCGATGGCTCGCCGTGGCCACTGGGCGGCGCCGCCGCGCTCGGTTGACCAAGGTAGGAGTAACGTAGGTAGCCACTCGATTCTATTTGGACGGCCGTGATTAGATCTAGGGATAGAGAAATCTGGGTCGTGGATCTTCTAACGAGCGGCTCGGATTAGAATATGGATACCGCTTCGGTTCATTGAATCCTGGCCATCGGCTGGGGATCGGGTGGCTGCGATTGCGTACCGGTTTGGGGAAGAGATAATCTAATCTCAGCCGCCTGTTTTGATCCAACGGTGCAGATCAAATGGTACCCCTTCGGCCGCGCAACCTTTCAAATAAGCCCTTCTTTTTATAAGGATTCTACCCGCAGTCCGTCTCACTGTAGCCTGTGTCTTGGGAATTCTTATCCCGAAGCCCCTGGCTTTTCTAGAATTTGGCGCCCTGTCCAGAAACTTAGAAATTCAGTAAAAGTAATTAGAAAATGATTTTTAATGCAAAAATAAATGCTAGAACTTGTTTAATTCATATAAAATTCATATGATGTCCAAATTACTTCATTCCAGTTCCTATAATTTTGTATTAATATTGTTTAATACTTAGTGTCTCTGTTTTAACATGAAAATGGTGTTAAAATTTATTTCTTAACTAATCTCGTATCAAATACATAAAACCTTAGGAAATTCGTATCTCCTCCGTTTTAACTCCGATTGGATCCGTTCAAGTTGCATTAGTCTCGTAGCAACGCGTAGATCATTATTACTCAGTTTGTACTTATGATTGGTGTGATGTTAATTTTATCTATACCATGTTTGCTTGTATTGCTACGGCTAGCGCGAGGACGCGTGTCATCTGAAAAGCAAGTTGGTACCTGGAATCTCAAGTGCCAGGCAAGTTGTGCCCTTGATCACTTCTTTTACCCATTCATGTTCTTATTATTCATAATGATCTGCATAGGATAATTTTGCTGGGACCCAATAGGATACCCTAGATTTGACTATCTTTATACCTTGCTTCACCACTGGTTTTACTACTAAAGTTTTGGGTAGTACATGCTATTGCTTTATGTGGGTTTGGGTATAGAGATATTCATCACTCATTGTTATATTGTTTATTGTTATCTGTTTTATTATTCCTTGTTCATGTTAAGATCATTATGTTAATGGGAACATGGAGAACCACCCGGGAAAACAGTGCTACCACAAGGGTGGAATGGGACGCCCTTGGCTGATTAACTAGGAAAGCTAGGGGAGGGCTACCTTACCCGAAAGGGGCAAGGGCAGTAGGGGAGAGGTCAGTGCGGGGAGGTCCCTGGTTGATTTTGCTGCGATGGCGGTCAGCCAGGAACCCTGTACTGGATCTTCCCATAAACTGTAGCGGGTAGTCTGAAGCTAGTGGAACTTTGTAAAGGCCTCGTAGTGTTACCCTGCCTCGCCTCCTCGGTAGAGGTGTATGGGATTGGCCATCTCTTGGCAGATGGGTAACATGACTTGTGGGTAAAGATGCGCAACCTCTGCAGAGTGTAAAACTAGTATACTAGCCGTGCTCACGGTCAAGAGCGGCTCGGACCCTCACATGATTAAATTATGGAACTTAAACTTAACCTGTCATTTCATTGCATCTGGGCTTATTTTGTTATTACCTTTACTTATTATTATTAAGGTTTGGTATTTACTTACACTTAGTAACTGCTAATAAAATTTTGACCAACTTATAAAAGCAATGCTCAGCTTCAGCCTTTATTTCATTGATCAGCCTTACACTTCATGAACTCCCACCTTTGGTGAGTTCATGTCACATTATTCCCCACAACTTGTTGAGCGATGAACATGTGTGAGCTCACCCTTGCTGTCTCACACCCCCCCCACAGGAGAAGAGCAGGTGGTTGAAGAGGAGCCGCCTAACATTGAGGAGTTCGATCTGATCTAGGTGGCGTTTCTCAGTCGACATTGGCGCCATCGATCCTTAGTTCGTTTTATATTTATCTTTATTTTGTAATAAGACTTCCGCTATGTAATAAATACTCTGATGTTTTATGACATTTATCTCTATACACTCTGTTATTATATATGTTGTCTTCTTGGCGCATGTATGAGATGCACCCGGATTTGTTCCTTAAAACCGGGTGTTACAGAAGTGGTATCAGAGGAAATGTTGACTGTAGGACGAAACCTAGATAGAAATGGACAACTCTTACCTACTTACCTTACTCTAATTCATTCTATACTTATCTTACCTTGATCCTGTCTCACCTTTTGCTGTCATACTCTGATCATTCTTACCTTTTCTACTCTGAGACAAGATGGATTTCACACCTTGGAATCCCTGCCCTGTGACATTTTAAGAGATAGGAAGCCTAAGACAAAATTAAAACTATTTTCTCTATTAAAAATATTGGTTGATTGTTCTGATGATCAATGTCTGATTTGCTTCTGTGATTGATTGAAATATTACATGGACATCTTAGCATGTACCACTATAAGGTAATGTATTAGCTTTAGTGGATAACACACTAATCTACTTAGCTAATAAATCCCCCGCGGTAACATTCCTCGTAATTACTCGCCTTGTCTACAATTCTTTCTTTCTTACCCTGTATTTCTAACCCCGATGGGCTACCCCTATACTGTTAGAAGAGAGCAGTATAGACGTGATCCTTGGTATGTCATGGTTAAAGGCAAAGACAGTTTATACATTGTGCTAAGGGAATCGTAGAACTCATCAGTTCCAAAGGACAAAGATTTGAAGTTGAGTTGGTCGTTGATCTCTTACCTAAGACTGCCCCTAATTCTAAACGGCCATACATGATGTCCGCAGAAGAGCTACAGGAACTTAAGAAGCAATTAACGGAATTACAAGAGGCTGGGTATATTCGTTCGAGTTTTTCACCTTGGGGGAGCGCTAGTTCTATTTGTGCAGAAGAAAGATGGATCGCGAGGGATGTGTGTGGATTATAGGTCCCTTAATGATGTTACTGTGAAGAACAAGTATCCATTACCCCGCATTGAAGATTTATTTGATCAGATGAGAGATGCTAGAGTATTCTCGAAGATTGATCTCCGATCGAGTTACCATCAAATGAAGATTAGGTCATAAGGATATTCCCAAGATGGATTTTATCGACCTGATATGGTTTATATGAGTTCACCGTTACGCCATTTGGACTAACTAATGCACCAGCCTATTTTATGGATCTGAAGAATAAGGTGTTCATGATCTAGACAGGTTCGTCGTGATTTTCATCAACGATACTCTTATTTATTCCAAGAGTGATAGTGATCATGAGAAATATCTGAGATTGGTGCTACATAAGCTACGAGCAAATGCGAGTTTTGGATTGGCGAGGTGCCATTTCTTGGACATATCATTTCTAATGGATGAATATTAGTGGATCCTGCTAAAGTTAAGGAGATAATGGAGTGGAGCATACCCACTATAGTTACTGAGATTCAGAGTTTCTTGGGACTAGCAGGATATTATCGGAGATTTATTAAAGGATTTTCTAAAGATCGCTAAGCCTACGACCTCGCTTTTGGAGAAAGGAAGAGAATTTAAATGGGACGAGAAGTGCCAAGTATATACGGATCATAAGAGTTTGAAGTATATATTCACTCAAAAGGATCTCAACCTTAGGCAACGCCGTTGGTTGGAGCTTATTAAGGATTATGATTTGGAAATTCAATATCACCCGGGCAAGGCAAATTTGGTTACAGATGCCTTGTGTCGAAAGGAGCATGTTCATTTAGCTGTTGTTGCCCAGCTACCCGATGAGATTGTTGAGGATTTCAGGAGACTTAACCTGGGGATAGTTGCTCACACTGAAGGAGTTATTATTGATGTGGAACCTACTTTGGAGCAAGAGATCCGCAAGGGACAAATTGGTGATGCTAAGATACAAGAGATTGAGGATCTAATTACTGAAGGTCGAGGTCTGGAGTTCACGAAAGATGAGCAAGGCATGGTATGGTTCAAGGATCAGATATGTGTTTCTGAGATTGATAGTTTTCGTGAGACTATTTTGAAGGAAGCCCATGACTTGGATTATTCTATTCATCCTGGTAGTACCAAGATGTATCAGGATTTGAAGCGGAAGTATTGATGGTATGGACTTAAGAGAAATGTGGTTGCACATGTGGCTATGTGCGATGTGTGTCAAAGAGTTAAGGCTGAACACGAGAGGCCAGCTGGACTATTGTACCCATTAAAGATACCCGAATGGAAGTGGGAAGATTGGTATGGACTTCATTACTGGATTGCCTCGCACCTCGAAAGGATATGATTCGATAAGAGTTATTATGGATAGACTGACCAAAGTGGCTCATTTCATTCCGGTCAAGACTACTTATAGGGTATCTCAATTGGCAGAGTTATATATGGCTCGGATTGTGTCTTTACATGGGTACCAAAGAAGATCGTTTTGGATAGAGGATCACAGTTTACCCCCAGATTTTGGAAAAGTTTTCATGAGAATATGGATACGAAGTTGAATCATAGTTCGGCCTACCTCATACTGATGAACAGACTGAAAGGACTAATGAGATGGCCTATCAACTCGAGCCACTTGATAATCTATCTGATGTACATAATGTATTCCATGTGTCTCAACTTAAGAAGTGTCTCCGTGTCCCTAAGGAACAGTTACCGATGGATGAGCTCAGTGTTCGGGGTCATTTGACTTACATGGAGTATTCCATCAAGATTCTTGATGCTTTGACTCGAATTACAAGGAATAAAGTGATAAAGATGTGCAAAGTTCAATGGAGTCACCACGAAGAAGACGAAGCTGCATGGGAAAGAGAAAAAGAGCCCCGAATAGATTTTCCCATCTTTTCCCTAGTCCTTCCTAAATCTCGAGGACGAGATTATTTTTAAGGGGGGTAGGATTTGTAATACCCAAAAATGTATACAATGAGATTATAGTGGATCCCTTTATTTTGTGTGTCATCTAATCATTATAACAAGAGAATAATTATAAATAAGAATAAGTAATTAAAACAAATGACACTTAAATAAAATATGCATCATGCTGGGATTTATTGTGTGTGTGCATTTGGTGACATAAATAAACCAACATTCAAATGGAGGATTTAATACCTACTTTGAATAAATAGAATAGAAGCTATATTCACATTAGTATGAATTTGGACTCTTGGAAATTTGAATATCAAACGTGGATTTGAAAACAGTTGAGAAAGATAACTATGATCATCATTTAATGTTTTTTTTAATGTGAGAGGAAGATAAACATAATAATAATAATAATAATATGAAGTTAGGATTTGGTCCACATTAGAACTATGTTTTAAATCCAAAATGGGAATATAACATCTGAAATAGAAAACAAAAACAGAAAATGAAATAGAGAAAAGGGAAACAGAAAATAAAAGAAAAAAAAAGAAAATCGCTGTTTTGGGCCGAATCCTCCCTGCGCTGGCCCATTTCCGCGCCAAATCCCTAGTCGCTCGATTCCCTGCGCCGCCAGCCACCTTCCTGTGCGCTCGCGTTTGTGACTCTGCCCGTGGGGCCCACTTGTCATCGTTTTCGTCCGATTCCAACGCTACTTCAACGGCGAAGCCATCGCGCGATCTCCTCTCTCCTGGCGCGCGCATCTCGCTCCACGGCCGAGTCTAACGCCCTCGCATGCAGCTAGTTGGCATATCTCTTGTGTCTACCGTGTGGGCCCTGCATGCGATGACTTCTTCGCTCCCTCAGCCGTAACTGAGTTCGCGACGAACTCGCAGCGGAATCGCGATGGGATCAGGTGCCGAACCTTGCGATTTTCCCCTCGCTCAGGCCATAAAATGGATCCCCGGACCCGCGCGCGTCTTTCACTGTGGTCCTCGCACCCGGTGGCGTCCTCGCCTGTGGCCAATCGATGAGAGTTGAGAGGAAGAGAAACCGTGACCACCGAACGAGGGAGAAGATGGCCGCCATGGTCGAAAGTTAGTGGAAGTGCGTACTGGGGCTTGCGGTGTGCCTCGGGAGCCTCGTTGGCGCGCGGCGGGCGTCGCTGGGGGGAAATCCAGAGCTCACACGCGGTCGGACTCTCGGCAATTGCTAACTGGAGCAATCCTTCCGCCATGGATTGCAGGTCACCGTGGGCAGGTCGGTATGCGCATCCATCCCGGGTATGGTGCTCTCTAACGCATTCGTTTGGTTCTCCGGCCCCTTTTCCGCCTAGTCGTGTCCCACATAGATGACCAGAACCCAGAACTTGGCGTGCTCCGGCGATGGCTCGCCGTGGCCACTGGGCGGCGCCGCCACGCTCGGTTGACCAAGGTAGGAGTAACGTAGGTAGCCACTCGATTCTATTTGGACGGCCGTGATTAGATCTAGGGATAGAGAAATCTGGGTCGTGGATCTTCTAACGAGCGGCTCGGATTAGAATATGGATACCGCTTCGGTTCATTGAATCCTGGCCATCGGCTGGGGATCGGGTGGCTGCGATTGCGTACCGGTTTGGGGAAGAGATAATCTAATCTCAGCCGCCTGTTTTGATCCAACGGTGCAGATCAAATGGTACCCCTTCGGTCGCGCAACCTTTCAAATAAGCCCTTCTTTTTATAAGGATTCTACCCGCAGTCCGTCTCACTGTAGCCTGTGTCTTGGGAATTCTTATCCCGAAGCCCCTGGCTTTTCTAGAATTTGGCGCCCTGTCCAGAAACTTAGAAATTCAGTAAAAGTAATTAGAAAATGATTTTTAATGCAAAAATAAATGCTAGAACTTGTTTAATTCATATAAAATTCATATGATGTCCAAATTACTTCATTCCAGTTCCTATAATTTTGTATTAATATTGTTTAATACTTAGTGTCTCTGTTTTAACATGAAAATGGTGTTAAAATTTATTTCTTAACTAATCTCGTATCAAATACATAAAACCTTAGGAAATTCGTATCTCCTCCGTTTTAACTCCGATTGGATCCGTTCAAGTTGCATTAGTCTCGTAGCAACGCGTAGATCATTATTACTCAGTTTGTACTTATGATTGGTGTGATGTTAATTTTATCTATACCATGTTTGCTTGTATTGCTACGGCTAGCGCGAGGACGCGTGTCATCTGAAAAGCAAGTTGGTACCTGGAATCTCAAGTGCTAGGCAAGTTGTGCCCTTGATCACTTCTTTTACCCATTCATGTTCTTATTATTCATAATGATCTGCATAGGATAATTTTGCTGGGACCCAATAGGATACCCTAGATTTGACTATCTTTATACCTTGCTTCACCACTGGTTTTACTACTAAAGTTTTGGGTAGTACATGCTATTGCTTTATGTGGGTTTGGGTATAGAGATATTCATCACTCATTGTTATATTGTTTATTGTTATCTGTTTTATTATTCCTTGTTCATGTTAAGATCATTATGTTAATGGGAACATGGAGAACCACCCGGGAAAACAGTGCTACCACAAGGGTGGAATGGGATGCCCTTGGCTGATTAACTAGGAAAGCTAGGGGAGGGCTACCTTACCCGAAAGGGGCAAGGGCAGTAGGGGAGAGGTCAGTGCGGGGAGGTCCCTGGTTGATTTTGCTGCGATGGCGGTCAGCCAGGAACCCTGTACTGGATCTTCCCATAAACTGTAGCGGGTAGTCTGAAGCTAGTGGAACTTTGTAAAGGCCTTGTAGTGTTACCCTGCCTCGCCTCCTCGGTAGAGGTGTATGGGATTGGCCATCTCTTGGCAGATGGGTAACATGACTTGTGGGTAAAGATGCGCAACCTCTGCAGAGTGTAAAACTAGTATACTAGCCGTGCTCACGGTCAAGAGCGGCTCGGACCCTCACATGATTAAATTATGGAACTTAAACTTAACCTGTCATTTCATTGCATCTGGGCTTATTTTGTTATTACCTTTACTTATTATTATTAAGGTTTGGTATTTACTTACACTTAGTAACTGCTAATAAAATTTTGACCAACTTATAAAAGCAATGCTCAGCTTCAGCCTTTATTTCATTGATCAGCCTTACACTTCATGAACTCCCACCTTTGGTGAGTTCATGTCACATTATTCCCCACAACTTGTTGAGCGATGAACATGTGTGAGCTCACCCTTGCTGTCTCACACCCCCCCCACAGGAGAAGAGCAGGTGGTTGAAGAGGAGCCGCCTAACACTGAGGAGTTCGATCTGATCTAGGTGGCGTTTCTCAGTCGACATTGGCGCCATCGATCCTTAGTTCGTTTTATATTTATCTTTATTTTGTAATAAGACTTCCGCTATGTAATAAATACTCTAATGTTTTATGACATTTATCTCTATACACTCTGTTATTATATATGTTGTCTTCTTGGCGCATGTATGAGATGCACCCGGCTTTGTTCCTTAAAACCGGGTGTTACAGAAACCCAAGAAGTCTTGAAAAAGTTCATGAGGCGAGCTCAAAATGAATTTGAATTGAAGATCAAGAAAGTGAGAAGTGACAATGGAACAAAGTTCAAGAATACATGTGTTGAAGAGTTCTTAAGAGAAGAAGGGATCAAAAATGAGTTTTCAGTTCCCTACACTCCACAACAAAATGGTGTTGTGGAGAGAAAGAACTGAACTCTTATTGAAGCCGCAAGAACTATGTTGGATGAATACAGGACATCGAACAACTATTGGGCAGAGGCGGTCAACACAACCTGTCATGCAATCAACTGCCTCTACATTCACAAGATATACAAGAAGATAGCTTACGAACTTCTCACTGGTAACAAACCTAAAGTTGATTACTTTAGAGTTTTTGGTTGTAGATGGTTTATTCTTAACAAGAAAGCTAAGAGCTCAAAGTTTGCTTCTAAAGTGGACGAGGGCTTCTTGCTTGGTTTTGCATCAAATGCGCACGGATATCGTGTTTTCAACAATTCCACTGGTCTTGTTGAAATAGCGGAAGATGTGACATTTGATGAATCTAATGGCTCGCAAGGGCACATCTCTAGTGATGTTGCAGGAAATAAAAAGTCACCTTATGAGGCCATCAAGAAGCTTGCAATAGGTGAAGTAAGACCACAAGAGAAGGACGATGACGAAGGAATGATTTGGATGACTAATGAGGCCATTGATGGGGGTGCAAAGGTGGTGGGTGATAAATCTTCCACCCAAGTAAACCCAGCAACCTCAAGTCATCCAATTTTATAAGAAGTTGTCCAACCACAAGAGATGCCAAGTATTGTTTAAGATGAGCAAGATGTGGTTGTTGGTGAAGTTCCTCTTGAACAAGAGGATGATGATGGGCAAATTCAAAGACAACCTTTGGTGCCTCATCCTCGAGTTTACCAGAGCATCCAAAGAGATCATCGAGTGGATAATATTCTTGGTAGCATCAAGAGAGGGGTAACAACTAGATCTCGTTATCAATTTTTTGTGAATTTTACTCGTTTGTTTTATCTCTTGAGCCACTTAAGGTAGAAGAGGCACTAGGTGATCCAGATTAGATAGTTGCAATGCAAGAGGAGCACAATAAGTTCACCAGGAATAAAGTCTGGTCCTTGGTGGAAAGACCCAAGCAAAATGTGATTGGAACCGAGTGGGTCTTTCGCAATAAGTAGGATGAACATGGTGTAGTCACAATGAACAAGGCGTGGTTGGTTGCTCAAGATTTCACTCAAGTGGAGGGACTCGACTATAGGGAAATGTAACACCTCAAATCCATCAATTAAAATAATACATTAATAGTCATTTAAAACATAGTAGAGATCAAAATAAAAATTTAAATCAAGTGTTTGATCTCATTTATCTTTAGAGAATGATTTTTGTTTGCTCATAACTCATTGATGATTTTATAAAATTCCTTTTATGTGAAACCCATTTAATTAAAATAGGAACTTTGGTTCAAAAAATATTTTAATTATAATAAATTTTGGTATAATTATTTTGAATTTTGAAATATTTAAAAGTATATTTATTTATATTTTATGGGATATAAAAATAAAAGAAAAAACCGATTTTGAAACCCTAGCCGAATTGGCCAATTCGGCCCATTAGGCCCAACTGGCCACCGCCTCCCCCCATTCCCTCTCTCTCTTACATGTGGGGCCCACCCAGCCCCTTCTTCCCCTTCCTCCCATCGTGCGGACGTGCGCCCGCTCCGTCCTACGCCACGTCGAGCAGCCCTGCACTGGAAACCACCGACGCCTCACCTCCCTCTCCCTCCGCGCCCGAAACCGCCGCCACCAACCTATCCTCTCCCCCACTCTCTCGCTTCTATAACGGCCCCCATTAATGGCCGTTGATGGCCACCGGTCTCTCTGTCTCCCCGCCGACTCTCCCTCTCCCTCTCCCTATCCTCCCTCTATAAAAGTCAGCCCCTACCGCCGGAGCTCCTCCCTCACCCGAGCTCTCTCTCTCGACTACTGTCATCGGAACCGCCCGCCGTCGTCTGCCATTCGCCGAAGCACGACCGCACCCATGCCATCCCCGGCCGCGTCCTCGCTAGAGCCCCTCCCTGGCCGAGTCCTCGTCGCCGACCGCGCCTGCTCGCCGTGACTGAACCCCCTCTGTTCTCTGATTTCTTCACTACGCACAGACTCGTGAGCAAGGTTGAAGACAACTCGAATTTTTATTAAATTTTTAGAATCATGTTTGATTTAGTTCATGATTTCTGTAACTATTTGTTTTAATTTGTGTATACTGTGATTTGGAGATCATGTGTATGTAAATGATTGATTTTTAGTATATGTGATGGATTAGTATATTATTATCTAACATATGGTGTATGCTAATTGTTTACAGTTATCTTGGAATTTATGTTTAGACAGAGGAATGACAGGATTTGGTAGACCACAAATTAATGACAAAACACTAGATGAGTAATTTCACAGTTAATCTTGTTTATAATGAATTTAGAGTTTAGTCGAGATGCTTGTGCTCATAAGTTCATATATTTAATTTAGATCTACTAAATAGATAATAGGGTCTATATTAATACTGAGACAATAATAAGTAGTACCCATGTCCACGATAATTCAAATAATATAGTCCAATCAGTGGTTTAATTTATTATTAAAATTATTTGACCTCTGGTTATTATGATGGCATTTTCCTTTAGAAAGAAAAGATAAAGCTAAAATGAGATCCATGTTCTTGGTAGAAATAATTAATTGATAATTAATCTATTTCCGTAGAATTGGTTAAATCACTACATCTATGTTATGCAAAGTACTTTCATAATCAACTTGCCATATAGATTTCACTTGTGATAACCCAAAGTAGAATTTATATGTTATGTCATAACAAATGAGATGGATGTCAATATGACAAAATCTATACTAGGGTTACGAATTTGGTTTTATTCTAGACATCTTCTTTTTATAAGTATGGTTTGTTCGGTATATGTCTATTCATGTAATGGTGCATGTTTATTCATGTAATGGTGTATGTTATTCATGTAATGGTGTATGTTTATTTATTTGGTGTATGTTTTCTCTTGTATGTACGATATGCGAATCTATATTAGAAGCTGATTTCGTGGTGGAAGACCAAAATACATTTGAAGATGATTCACAGGACACCTTTGACCAAGGCAAGTGGATTCTCCCTCTGCATTTCTAATTGTACTCAAATAATGCATATAATAATATTTACTTTTGGATATTTGCATAAACTTTATGGGTTTTGCCTAAATAGGATTACCTAGAAATACCAACCATATTCCTTGATTGACCTAGGATAAACACTATGCTTAGTAATTGTGCTACTGCTCAACTTGATCATTATGATGCCACTCTTTAATGATACTATTGTTCCAGAAATGAAATTTGTATTATGATGACAACACGAAGGTTAAACAAGATCATGTTGTATTAAATGGAACATGGAGTGACCACCCAGGAAAACAGCGTAGCCACGAGTGCTATCATGGCTCTAGCTTTGGTAAATATCTTTATAGACTTAGTCCTTAGCAACCCTACCTAAAATATGGGCAAGAGGGGTCCATAGTGGTTTGGTGGCAGCTCACGTTAACATGGATTGATAGTATTGGCTAAGTTACTTCGCCTATAGGGTCACCAATACTAATGTGGAAACCTTAGCGGGTGGCTTTGTACTAAGATATTTTGTGAAAGCCTCATAATGGATCCCTAGCCATTCACCTCGGTAGTGTTTACTGGTCCGTACAACCTAGGCCAGAGGCGATACATGGCTTGTGGGTAAAGTTGTACCACCTCTGCAGAGTGTAAAACTGATATGTCAGCCATGCTCACGGTTAAGAGCAACCTGGACCCTCGCATGATAACTGACTTAAAGATGGAGAATAAATCGTGATTCGATGCTTTTTAAATGGTTTGCTTCAGTGGTTTCACTTAAGTGCTTTTTAGATATAATCATGTGCTTATGATTAATTGGGATTTTTGGGATACACTTACAATTAGTAAGTTAAGCATTGTTAATAAAATATTGACCAGCTAAAATGCTTACTGCTTAACCATAGCCTACCTTCTTAACCTTTCATAACTCCTCCAACTTGTTGAGCCCCCACCATAAGTGAGCTCACCCCTTGCTAAATTTTTGATCAGAAGCTGATGAGGAAGACTGTGATGATGGAGATGATAAGTACTGTGTCTAGCGACACTCCGGTCATCTTCCTGTGGGAGATTGCCCATGTTATTTATGTTGTACTTTGATGATATACTATTTAAGACTCTTAAAGTCTAGATGATGTAATAAAGTTGTTATACTCTCTTTTATACCTTTATTGCATTGTCTTTTGATATATTACACTTGTGACGTCAACATGTGTGTGGAAAATGGATTCTGGCACACATATGCTGCATTAGGTTTTGCCCTTAAAATCAGGTGTGACAGGAAACCTATGCACCAGTAGCAAGGTTAGAGTCAATAAGAATACTAATTGCATATGCTACTAACCATGATTTCAAGTTGTATCAAATGGACGTCACGAGTGCATTTCTAAATGGGCCACTACAAGAGTTGGTCTATGTGGAGAAACCGCTGGGCTTTGAAGATCTAAAGAAGCCAAATCATGTGTTCCTCCTTCACAAAGCACTCTATGGGCTCAAACAAGCCCCTAGAGCTTGGTATGAATGTCTTTAAGATTTCTTACTTAAAAATGGATTTAAAATAGGAAAAGCAGACTCTACTTTATTTACTTGTAAATTTGAGAATGAATTGTTTGTGTGCCAGATATATGTTGATGACATATATTTGGTAGTACTAATGAGGAATTTTGTGAGGAATTTAGGTGGGTGATGACAAATAGGTTCGAGATGTCTATGATGGGTGAGCTCAAGATCTTCCTGGGATTTCAAGTGAAGCAGGTAAGGGAAGAAACCTTTCTATGCCAAACTAAATATATTCAAGATATGTTGAAGAAGTTTGGTATGGCGAAAGCAAAGCCCATCAAGACCCCAATGGCATCAAATGGGCATCTCAACCTCATTGTAAAAGGTAAACATGTAGATCAAAAGTTTTATAGATCCATGATAGGTTCATTGCTCTATTTATGTGCATCTAGGCTTGATATTATGCTAAGTGTGTGCATGTGTGCTCATTTTCAAGCTAACCCAAAAGAGTGTCACCTAGTGGCCATTAAGAGAATCTTGAGATACTTAGTTCACACCCAAAACCTAGGACTTTGGTATCCTAAAGGCTCCTTTTTTGATTTACTTGGCTATTCTAACTCAGATTTTGCCGGTTGCAAAGTAGATCGAAAAAGCACTATAGGGACTTGCCAATTCCTTGGGTAGTCTTTGGTGTCGTGGAGTTCCAAGAAAAAAAATTATGTTGCACTTTCCACTACAAAAGCCGAGTACATAGCAGCTGGTGCATGTTGTGCCCAGTTGCTATGGATGAAGCAAACACTGAGAGACTTTGGTTGTGAGTTTAACAAAATTTCGATGCTTTATGACAATGAGAGTGCCATTAAACTTGCAAAACAATCATGTGCAACACTCTAAAACTAAACACATTGACATTAGACATCATTTTTTGAGGGACCACGAAGCCAAAGGAGATATCGAATTATGCCATGTGAGCACCGAAAATCAACTAGCCGATATCTTCACTAAACCCCTTGATGAGACTAGGTTTTGCTTTCTTAGGAGTAAACTAAACATTTTGGATTCTCGAAACGTATCTTGAAAACTTGCACATAAAAGTTTAGTGCTATGCATGTATGCTTGTGATGCTAAACTGATGTTTCAAACACTTGTTTTTCACATTTAAAATCTTTTTCTTTTCATTAAGGTGGATAAAATAGAGAGCTTGTTTATGAACTTAAGCAAAATAGGTCTCTACTAAATCCTGGTCGAGCAAACCGGCTTAGCTAGTGTCTTAACCGAAATTCTCTCTACAGAAACCAGCTCAGGCGGTCCCAAAACCGACGGAACCACTTCTCTGTGCTCTGTCACCTAACCTCTGCTCTGCTATGTTAGTCTGCGCAGCATGCTTTCTGCAGCATTACCGGTTGAGTCGGATCTGGGACCGGCTGAGTCGGGTCTGTGCAGGGCTGTCAGCCGGCAAGCGCTTTTTCTTCTCTTTTCCCCCATCTTCTTCTCTCACTTATCATCCGTCTTTCTCAGCCGGGTTCGTCCAATCCTCTCTCTCTCTCTCTCTTGGTTCTCTCTCTCTCCAACTCAACTCCATTCAAGAATATTCTCAAATCTTGTCAAGAAATTTGGTGAGATTTTGTGGGGCTGCTCCCCTTGAGCTCCTCCACATTTCCCCCTCATCTATTTGAGATTTGATCGAAAGAATCTTCGGATCGAGGTAACTCCATTGTTCATCATTCTTGTGACTCGATCTATGGATTTAGTGTATTTCTTGTGATTCCCTTCGAGGAGTAGAAGGGGTTGGATGTATGGAACACACCCCAAGGAATTCTCTTTATCTTGGACATCTTGTGAAGAAGAATCCATGTGCATTGTTCAAGTGAGTTGAATGGTTCACATAAACGGTTGAACTACGTGGACAAGTTCACTCTTTTCCCTCTTCACATGTGTTCTTTAAATTCCCTGAAAATCATTACTTCTCTCACCTTGTGTTTCTCGTTTGGACTCAAGGATGGTTCGTCGTTGAAATCCTTCGATCATTGAATTTGACTCCGACAAAGACTTCCTAGAGATTCATGAGGAGATCCCTACCCGATCCAGGTCCAAGTGAGGAAGGGTCTGTAGGAATGTTGTGATGGAAGCTGGGGCCTCTAGGTCCCAAAGTGGTCGCGGGTGAATGCTCGAAATCCTTCTAGTCGCTCTTGCACAACTGCAAAATCTCAGGCCTAGGAGCCCACAAGCAATGATGAAGGTGGAAAAGACAATGTGACTGACTCTCCTCCTCCAGATGCTCCCATTGTCAGTGGTCTGGTTCTGCATAAGGCCCAATCTAGAAGAACTGCTAGTGAGGTGATTACAGATTTTAGTGCTAGTGGAGGCACGACACTTCTTCAAGAAATGAGCTACCAAAACCCAGCTCTTCGTAGGAGAGACATTCGCATTGAAGTTAACTGCTTCTGGATTTTACTGCGTGTGGATTTCTACAACACTATTATTCTTTCCAAGAAAAATCAACCTATCTTGCATAAGTGTCCCATCAATTGAAGTGGATATGAAAATATTCGAGATAGTGAAATGTCCTTGGCCTTGATGGCTTGTGAGGCTAAGAAGATGAAATACAAAATGACTTTCAATTTTTATTGGAATGATGAGATTATTGCTCAGTTTTACTCCACTCTCTGGATAAAAAGGCTGATGAATAAAGTCCCTACAACTATCCCTACATGAACTTTTTTCTTGAAGGGAAATGGTACAAAATCAATTATAGAAGGCTTGCCCACATCCTAGGTTTTACAGACAGTGACATTGCTGGGGACAGGGTAAAAATTCATGAGTATTGCCTTCCTAATAGGGACGAGGCAAAGGATCTTCACATAACTGAGCATGATGAGTATTGGAAATCTACAAATATGCACAAGTATTACAAATATCTCAATGCTCTTTTCAGGATGACTCTTATTCCAAAAGGTGGGAACCAGATGAACATTTTGGGTGAAAGCAAAGTTCTTCTCACATTCATGAAACCCAAGAATAGAGTTAGGCTGTATGTCTTCGATATGATCTAGCAAGAGATCATCCATGCTTCATGCTCTCCTCTCAAGGGTTGCCTTCATGCTCCATTCATTATGAAAATGATTGAGGTAGTAACTCAAATCAGGTATGAGAAGGGCACCACATATTCCTTACACTCCTTTCTGGATCGATCCAAATAATCATGCAATCAGAATGAGGAAGGTCCTGCTAGTTCTAGTGAGCAAACCCCTGGTGATCCCTCCCATCCTTCCTCCTCTCGAGGTGCTTCCACTCCATGTCCTATGGACCATGGTGGACGAGGAAGAGGTTATGGTTGTGGTCATGGTCGCGGTCTGGGAGCTCGACTGGTTCATGGGATTGCAACTCTCTTCTCCATATGCTGGGACATCTGTGTAGATGTGCATGAGCTAGCTAGGCGCCAGCAGGAGACTGATGACAATCTGCGCCATCAGTCAGTCTCTTTGGGTCACCTGTTTGCTCCTCACTCCCCATATGTGCCCCTTCATGCACCCTATCCTGAAGTCAATGATTGGCAACAACAGGCCTATGGTGTCCCTTTTATGTCTGTTGCCGATGATGATGTTGAGGAAGATTTTATTGCTGATGATGTGGATCAGTCGGCCCCTCCTCCTTTCCAAGGTAATCCAGGCCCCTCTTCTTCTTATCCTCCTCCTCCACAAGATCCATCCGGCAACACTCCTCCTCCCGCTCACCCTGGGGATGAAAACATCACTATGAATCTGGCTGTCCGTTTCTTTGATCCCACTCCTCCTTGGTAATTTGTGATTGTCTCTCCTACTGTCTTTTAGTGCTTACTGCCAAAAAGGGGAGAAGTCAGTTGTTGCTTGGCAGTGCTAGTGGCTTGGAAATTTGGGAGGTAGTCCTAGGGGCTTTACTATCTTTTGTGTAATGATCTATCTGGTCTGTAATAATTTTGAGATGTTTGCCTTTGTGTAATGTGTGATGTATTTGATGATGGTCTAGGGCCATGAACATCTTTATGCTATGATGATCCTTAATCATTATTGTAATCACTAGTTAAGAACTTTTTCTATGATCTTCTATGCTAAGATTAATTTTCAACATGTTTCTCCTATGATATGTGATATGCCATGATGAGATTGAGTGAGTAAGTTTGTCATATGCATCACAATATCCTATATGACACTATGTTTATTGCACCCCTCGAATGGTTGTGTTATGCGTTGGTTATTGACTCTCTCCAAATGTGTTGCAAAATTGACATATCAAGTCAATGTTAAGTTTCAAAACATAAGCACACATCTAGGGGGAGCCGCACATATGCAAGTATTCAAAATCTTGCTAGTTACAAATCTTATTTGTATATACTCTAGTTTGTTTTGGCATCAATCACCAAAAAGGAGGAGATTGTAAGTGCAATCAACCCCGACTGAGTGTTTTGGTGATTAAATGACAAAACAAACAGAGTTTCTAACAAGTTTGCTCCTAGTATGTATTCAGTTGTTTTAAAGACAGGAGGAGCACATATTCTATAATTGTACAGAAGGTAAATGTGACAGAACCTCCCAAGTCATTAGGTCCACCTACAGTTGTCCTTGTCTAACGGACCTCAGACAACCCTGCAGATGCCCCTAAATCGCTTGACAAGTTCGGTATCTGTATCCCTTACCTTTCCCAAGAGCGTTTCACCCGCCACGCAGATATTATAACACATCGGAGATACGAGCATGCGGAAGCAATTACAATAACTTACCTTATATTAAAATAAGAAAGAGTTATAATATTACAGACCAGAGCAAAATATAAAAGAGTGCTGAGTATTATTATTGCACCACTTTGGGAGGCAAAAACCCCTCCCGATAAACATCAAACAAAAGTTGTAACGGACGATCCTTTCCTCTCGAAGCTTCATTCCTGGTTTTCATCTTTGGGTACCACCTTTGAACAAAAGCAGCAAAAGTTTGCCGCTTCCTCACCTAAAACAACATGGGACAAACCCCTGAGTACGAAGTCTACTTTCGCAAGACTTACCCGTCAAAGTAAAAGACTCTCAAGGATATGCTGGCCTTTTGGGGATCAAGGAATGGCTTATCAATAGTCAAAGACTCTGTTTGCAGAAATGCTTACTAACAGTGGATCCTTAAAAATCAAATTTTACTTGTCAGGTAAAGCGCCCCAGATCCTCTGGGACTCAAATGTGATACAATTACTAGTCCCAGGAGGCTAGTAAACACATTTATACATCAGATGATTCTAGATCTGCTTAAACGAGACAAACCTATAAAGGTGGCGATCAACTTTAAGAGTTGGTCCATAACTCGGGACATATCATCAGAGTGGGGCTGAAGCAGCCCGATATACGCAGCGAAGCAATTAAGCGGTCCAACAGCCACATGCAAGGTTGGGAACAGTCGTAACTCTTATCCGATCTCCTTTTTCTGAAAAACAACAAATAAGCAAGGGTGAGTACAAACGTACTCAGCAGCCCACCTTCACCCGCGGAATGGGGAAATCAGATATAATGCATCACTACAGGAAACTGGTTAAAGAACGTGGGTGAAAAACCGTCGAACTTAATGTAATAAGCCGTCGAACTTACCGTAAGAACGTGGGTTTACCGACGAATATAGCCGACGATGATTTTTGGACGAACTTAGAGAAGTAAGTTCGACGGCCCCGTCGAACTTAACCTTAAGAACGTGGGTACCGTCGAACTTAAGGTTAAGAACGTGGGTACCGTCGAACTTAAGATTAAGAACGTGCATTTTTAAGTTCGACGGGGGCTATCGATTTTTTTCCCATAAGTTCGATGGCACCCACGTTCTTAACCTTAAGTTCGACGGGGTCACGTGGCCGTCGAACTTATGTGTCCTGCGGAGGGCTGCACGGACTGCCCAATAAGTTCGCCGGTACCCACGTTCTTAACCTTAAGAATGTGGGTACCCACGTTCTTAACCCTGAGTGGGTCTACGAGGACTGCACAATAAGTTCGACGGTACCCACATTCTTAACCTTAAGAACGTGCGTACCCACGTTCTTAACCCTTTTCCAGAAAAAAATAAAAAATACAAAAATGAAAAATTAGACACACATAATATCACATGCAACACAATATATCACATACAATACAGATTTCAAACACATTGATATATGTTCATATCACAAATTCACACAAGTCCAAATATATAAGTTCACAAATTCACATAAGTCCAAATACATAAGTTCACAAATTCACACAAGTTCACATCCATAGTTCACATTTTTAGTTCACAAGTTCAAACACACAAGTTCAAACATTAACTCCATCGCTCTCAATCAGGACATTGGATTGTTGTTCGTAGCTCCACCACTAGAAATGAGACATCTGTCCGCAAAGTCAACGTGAGGGGGAGGAGTCACTTGATGAGAGCCGGAATCCTACAAAATAAACCAAAATTCTCATAAATACACAACTGGTATTAAATCACATGTACACAAAGATATAGGAAAGCATGATAAACACAAAATGTGGCTTCCATATTTGTGCATGAACATGAACATGAGAGTGAAAACAGACTTCATTTCAAGACGCAGCACCATGTTATTTAAAATGATGCATCGTGCAAAGGATCCGCGATGTTAACTGTCCAAGAAACTACTTTGGAAATACAGACTTAGACACTATTCCAAATCTAAAAATTCAGAATTCAGCCACCTAACAGTCCAAAGCATGTCACAACAAAACAACTCTCACAACACTAAATTCCAGATTCACTAAAGCATGTTCAGGTTAGTTTACCTGACAGAATTCAGAATTTAGTGTTGAACTGAGCACCAAACTAACCTGACACAGAGTTACTCTACCAACACCTCAGTTTAAAACTTCCTAGATCAACCACAAAAGATCTCCGAAACAGCTCTCACAACACTAAATTCCAGATTCAGTCATTATTCACAATCTGAAATTTTCAGCACGTTGTAGCTCACGCTGTAATATGTTGTACAATATCCAGACTTGCAAGTATGTCAACTAAGAGCTTGATCAAAAGCCAGATGTACAAGCAGTAGTGGAGTAGTCCCAAAAAAAGTCCAATTTGTAGTAAATAAAAGTAGCAAGCAACATGAATCAGGAACGTACCGCTGGTGATGGAAGTGGCTGTGTTGGCCATGGGGGGCGTCCCCAAGGCCCCATTGGATGTGTAGGATATCCCCATGGTGGTGGCGGCCAATATCCCATACCTGGTTGTGGAGGAGGAAGAATCTGTCCTCTAGGGGGCATCGACCACTGTATGTCCATCTATGAGTTTCCTTGTCCGGTCTCAGAACCCTATAACTAAATAAAATGATACATGATTATAATTGTAAATGAAAGTAAATATACTACAAAACTATACCTGTGTTTCATTGGTGTTTGGGGTCTGTCCAGATTGTGACGGACGGGTGAACTGGGGTCCCATTTGAGATCCCATCTGAGCACTATACATCTGCAAATACAATAAGCTTGAGTTTTATTTTAAACTAATATATATAGAGAGTTTATACTAAACAACTGAATTCTGAATCCGATGGAAAACATAAAGTGCATTGGAACGTGTAGGATTAGAGTGGTTGATAGATACAGAAGAAAGACAGAGCTAAAAAGCACTCGCGCCACCATACTATGTATGTTCATATCACAAGACTTCATTAATCAAGACAAGAACTAACCAGATCTAGTTACCCACACAAAAGAGACTCCAAGCAATCATTTTAATATTTGCTAATTTTTGGACAGCAGGACAGCAACTACTTGTTTAGCTCATAGCTCACAAATTATGCATCCAAAAATAGTAAACTAGGACTTTCTAGAAAGCTTATAAAGTCCTCTATAACTTTTGTATTATCATCATAACAAGATTCGACCTTTAGAAAGGTCAAACAGTGCTAAACGTAAATTCTGTCCAGATTTGGACAGAATTCGACTATGAACAGTCCAGTCAAAAATCTATGCAGAAAGAAGACGAGCATTTCTGCCTATGAACAGTACAGTCAAAGGTTAATGTTAAAATACCCTGGTCAAAACTGTAACTTGTATGAGTACTTGATTATATGCCTCATCGAAGCTGAGTTTTTTTTCTGAAGCTTGTCAAGTGTTCTGTGACATGCAATTTATTGGCATAGAAGCTTCTAAAAGTATTTACGAGAGCATAATTTCTACCTACTATAAACTAGGATTCCCAGAAACAGCACACAGGTTAATGGATGATGCTTTGCAATCTGGTATTCCGTTAAACATTCTCTCTTGTAGGGTAATTATAATTGAAGCATATAGGAAGATAAAGCTCTGGTAGCAAGCAGAAATCTTGGTGAAAGGGCTGAGGCAAGCATCAGGTATTGATAGAAGGATTTGGAATGCTTTGATACATGCATACGCAGAGAGTGGACTTTATGAAAAAGCAAGGGCAGTCTTTGATAATATGATTAAAACAGGTCCTCTGCCAACTGTTGATTCAGTTAATGGAATGATGAGGGCATTGATTGTTGATGGCAGATTGGATGAGTTGTATGTCGTTGTAGAAGAGCTCTGCCATCACAACCGATTCAGAGATGTGGAATTGATGATTGCAGAGATGGAGGGAGCAGGGTTCAAGCCAGATGTTGCCATACTTAATGCTCTTCTTAATATGTACACTGCCGCTGGGAACTTTGATAGGACAACACAAGTATATCAAAGTATTCTAGAAGCTGGTTTAGAGCCTGATGAAGATACATACAATACATTGATAGTCATGTACTGTAGAAGCTTTAGGCCGGAAGAAGGTTTTACATTATTGAATGAAATGGGCAAACGAGGTCTGACACCAAAGTTGCAATCCTACAAAAGCTTGCTTGCTGCATCTGCAAAAGTAGAGCTGAGGGAGCAAGCTGACCAAATTTTTGAGGAAATGCGATCTAAGAGTTATCAATTGAATAGATCAATCTATCATATGATGATGAAAATTTACAGGAATGCTGGCAACCACTCCAAAGCTGAGAACTTGCTAGCAGTAATGAAAGAGGATGGCATAGAGCCAACAATTTACAGGAATGCTGGCAACCACTCCAAAGCTGAGAATTTCTGATCCTTGAATTTGCAGAGACTGATGAGGGCATAGCGCAGGCTATAATCCGGTCCAACATCGACTTCCAGAGAGAGCCATGGCCAAAGGTGTCGGAAAATGCGAAGGATCTTGTGAGGAAGATGCTTGACCCGAGCCCCTACTCTCGGCTGACTGCCCAGCAGGTTCTAGGTTAGCTGCATTAGAATTTTTCCGGTCCCCAAAATTGTTTGGTTGAAAGAATCTGACCATCGCCTTCAACAAAATGCAATGAAGAACATCCTTGGATACAGAACGCCAGTGCAGCTCCCAACATTCCACTCGAAGAAGCAGTGAGGTCCAGGCTGAAGCAATTCACTGTCATAAACAAGTTCAAGAAGAAGGCCCTGCTTGTGAGTTGACGATTATGATCCTTCCCAATCCCACCTAGCTCATGGAATTTCCAAAAATAGAAAAAATATTTCATACTTTATTCGTTTGCAGGTGGTTGCAGAGTACCTACAAACCGAAGAGCTGGAAGCAATCAAGGAGTTGTTTCACATGTTGGACACCAACAAGGATGGGCATCTGACAATCGAAGAGCTCAGAAAGGGACTGCGACTGATAGGACACAACGTCCATGACACAGATGTGGATATGCTCATGGAAGCTGTAAGAACCTCCATCGATCTTGTCTTTCCATTCTGATGAAGGGCTAGTGTCACTGTCTTTGCATTCTACGTACAGGCAGATATGGACGGCAATGGGACCCTGGACTGCAAGGAGTTCGTGACAGTCTCCATTCATCTGAAGAAGATCCATAGCGAGGACCACCTGCCCAAGGTGTTCAGCTACTTCGACAAGAACGGGAGCGGGTACATCGAGATCGAGGAGTTGAAGGAGGCCCTCTCTCCGAGAGGTGACCAGAAGGCAATCGACGACATAATCCTAGATGTCGACAAGGACAAGGTTCATTATTTCATTAGCTAGGCTGGCATACCATCCATCACAAGATCGAACTAAGAAACAGATCAATAGTAGTAGTACTAATCTGTCCTAGGCTCCAGGTGAAGTCAAAGATCTATTTGTGTGATGCTATAAGAGTTAAGGTATTTGACTATTTGAGTAATAATATTTGTCTATTTTTCTATTCATATATTAAGATCATTATGACACACCATCTTATCATGGCATTCCCCTCTGGTTTTACCGTTTTAGTATGTTCTACTTCTGGTTATGATATCTGCAAAGTGGCAATATTGAATTAATCTATCTGTTAACTTATTATTGGTGAATGTCTCAGCGTGGCACAAAAGGACTGGGGCGCTGACTTCCGGAAGCTGTCTGCTGGGGCTGCACTTGTTGGTCTTACTTTGTGGCTTGATCACATGCAAGTATGTGCTGAAAGAATACCTTTTATATGATGTTGCATTCATAGTCATAAGAGTTGTAAAAACATCTTTGTTTTGCTCTTCAACAAATAATTGTTTACCATCAGTTTTAGGCATAGTCACAGGAAATGGAATCGAAATTCATCGACCCTCAACTCCGGTACCTAGGTTCATTTTTGACCCAGCCATGTAAAAACCTGGCACTAGCAGCATACCATGTTCCTTGACCCCATGAAATTTGGTGTCTGGAATGCCTTAGCCATAGCAAAGTAACTGGAACACTGAGAATCTCACCACATGAAATTTTTAGCTTTTTGATTCAATGTTCTCACATCAGTTACATAGTAAGAAGAATGATGTGAACAAGTTAAGATTAAAATGAGGATTGGCATATGCTATTTAAGTTCTTTATTAGTTCCAATTACACTAGTACTGGTGATTTTCACCTTGCAATGATGTAACTGATGTGAGAACACAGAAGCACAAGTGTTTTTGGTGTCTGGAATGCCTTAGCCTTTTCTGTTTTTTCCTCTTCTAATATAGTCAACGTGAGCTACAAATCAGACTGTGACAACCTCCTAATAAATGCAGAAATCACTCAACCATTGACCAGACCGACTTTGGGCTGTCTAAGGCTTAGAGCAAGTTAGATAAAAAAATATGGGCAGATTCTAAGATTGGGCAGATTCTGAGCGGATTACTAAAATTATTACCTGCATCAGCATTCCCTACATCATCTGAACTTGTTGAGATAGTTGTTGAACTTGTTGTTGTTGTCTTAGTTGCTCATCAAGCTCTGATTCCCTCGAAGTTGAAGTTCGAGATCTACTCCCCACCGAGGAAACAGACCGACGACCAAAGCTATCGCGACTCACAACCCCATCACCAATCCCCAACCTAGAATCATCACAAGTTATGAACCAATAGTTTTTATACATCACAACTTTGATCTTATCATACCTCCCATGTGGTAGCCCACCACCAGCAACATATGCTGCATCCGGATCGAAAGATGCCTCCCTCCAATCTAGATCATCGTCTCCTGCTTTCCTCCTAACCTCCTCGGCATAACGAGTCTACAAAACAATTTATGTTAATTATAAATGAGTCACAAGTTAATTAAGACACCTACCAGCTTTTCTGTCGCGTTGTCGTCACATAAAACTTCTGGATGCTCTGGATCTGGACCTCGGTGTCCCTCCATGTAAACGTCAATGAATCGGGGTTCAACACCATCACGAGCCTCCTGCAGTAAGAGACATAATAAAATATACAAATTTGTCTGAGGGAAAAAGACTAAATGTTACTTAGCTCGTCATACCATTCGTTGTGATTTCCCAATAAATCCATCTGCTCCAAATCGATGGAGGCCCGGTTTGCTCTTCCGATTCAAACGATTTCTATCTGAAATCACTTTGTACTCATCTGAGGCCCAGTACTCGCAGAGCTTGACCCAAGCTTCAGGATGAGCAGTGAGCCAGTCCACTTCACTTTGTTTGTACTCCTCAACTGTCAAGTGGATTTCACATGCCAGCTTGTTGGTCATTCTTTGACCCTTCACTTTCTTGAAGTACACGGTAACAGCTTTGACCCATGCATCTGACATTGAACCATTTATAACTTTTCTAGCAGCATTGTGGAATACACATTTTGCATGTTCTTCGTTCGTTGTTTCGTCCAATCTAAATTGTTCCTGCAAAATGAAGAAGCAATTAAATTCATTTATAGACGCCCACGGTAAGTAAATTTAAAATACATAATAAACTCACCCAAAATGATGACCACACTGCGTCTTGGTGAGTACGGTCGGGTCCATATGGTTTGAGGCCCCAGTGAGCCCAGTGATACACCCCTATCTCTGCCCCGTTGAATTGTACCACCCCTGGATAGTGAAAACGAGCTATAGATCCCAGCACTGTGTTAACTGGTGTCCGGTGACCTTTGCCACTCCATGCCACCTCCACCCAGCTCCTCTCTCCTGTAGGGTTTATGACCCTACGTTGGTCCAAGGGTTGTGTCGGTGGAACTCTAAGGGACCGCCGAAACCTACAAAATTGTAAATTGTGCACTGGTAATAATATCAATCCAACAAAAAATAGAACTCATCGTCAAAATAAAATTAACTGAAGTTAGTTGCCTGTGTCGTTGTAACAACCTCGTCATCGGCCTCTCCATCGGCCTCTCCATCGTAGTCCTCCCCATAGTCATCATCATCACGCATCGGTGAACCTTGGCGTGCCAGCTCGTCCTCCTGCCTAGGTGCATTGTGGTTTGCCGCCTCGCACGCTTGCTCAAATGCATTGTGGTCCTGCTCTAGCATAGGTCCACTTGAGCCTATCGCCTCACGCTCCGGCTCAAGTGCATTGTGGCATGCCACCTCGCGCTCTTGCCCAGGTGCACTATGGCCTGCCACCTCGCGCTCTTGCCTAGGTGCACTATGGCTTGCCACTTCGTGCCCCTGCTCCTCCATGCAACCAAGGATCTGCTCTAGCCGTTGTTTGAGAACAGGGAAAGGACCAATGTACCGGGGCGCAAGCTTCCCTTTTACCCCGAAACGTGATATACCCTTCATCGGTGAGACTTTGAGGTAGACATAATCTCCAACTAGAAATTACAAGGGTACCTGACGTTTTTCTGCATAACTCTTCTATCAGGCTTGGGCTTCCTTCAAATTATGAGTTATTCGTTGAACTTTCTTTTCTGTTTCCTTTACCATATCTGGTCTAAAGAAACTTCTTTCACCTGGTTCAGACCAGTTTAACG
Organism: Zea luxurians; assembly: GCA_029449295.1. Taxonomy (NCBI): domain Eukaryota; kingdom Viridiplantae; phylum Streptophyta; class Magnoliopsida; order Poales; family Poaceae; genus Zea; species Zea luxurians. Next base: position 72,446,378 of record JAOPSE010000012.1, read on the forward strand.
GAGTACGACACCGTCGTCCATATAAAGCTTCGAAGGGTGCCATCTTAATGCTTTCTTGATAGCTATTGTTGTATGAGAACTCCACTAATGGTAAACAATCATCCCATTTCTGTGGGAATTCCAGAACACATGCCCACAACATATCTTCAAGTATCTAATTTACCCTCTTAGTTTGCCCACTGGTTTGAGGATGATAGGCCGAACTATGGAGGAATTTAGTACCCAAGGATTTATGAAGTTCTTCCCAGAATTTGGATACGAATTGAGGTCCTCGATCCAACACTATGGTCTTCGGAACACCATGCAAACTGAGAATGTGAGCAATGTACAGTTCCGCATATGTGAGGACCGGGTAATATGTTTTGACTAGCAGAAAATGAGCAATTTTTGTAAGTCGATCAATTATAAACCAGATGGAATCATACCCTTTTGCTGTCCTGGGTAAACCCATAATGAAGTCCATACTAATATCCTCCCATTTCCATGTAGGGATAGGTAAAGATTGTAATGGACCAGCAGCTTTCATGTGTATGGCCTTGACACGTCTGCAGGTGTTACATCTTGCCACATAGCGTGTAATCTCAATCTTCATCTTTGTCCACCAATAATGCTGTTTTAGATCATGATACATCTTAGTGCTTCCGGGATGAATAGAATAGCGACTAAGATGTGCTTCATCTAGAATTTGTTGGCGGATCTCATCATTCTTGGGCACAACTATGCGGTTATTAAACCATACAATGCCTTGATCGTCTTTTCTGAAACATTTGGATCTTCCGGCCTTGATCTTCTCATGGATGTGTTTCATACCCTCATTATTCTTTTGTGCATCAATTATCCTCTATAGAAGGACTGACTCAAGCTTTAGTTGATTTAAGGCGCCATGTTGGATTATTCCTAGGTTCAACTTCTCCATTTCTTGGCATAACATAATGTCAGAAGCCTTCATCATCATACAATGGCAGGAAGCCTTACGACTTAATGCATCTGCCACTACATTAGCCTTACCTGGATGATAATGAATCTCCAATTCATAATCCTTAATAAGCTCAAGCTATCGCCTTTGTCTCATATTCAACTCTGACTGGGTGAAGATGTACTTCAAACATTTATGATCTTTATAAATGTGACAGATATTCCCCAGCAGATAATGATGCCAAATTTTTACAGCATGAACCACAGCAGCTAACTCCAGATCATGAGTTGGGTAATGCTCTTCATGCCGGCACAACTGCCTTGAAGCGTAGGCTATTACTCGACCCTCTTGCATTAGAACACAACCAAGACCACTTCCTGATGCGTTACAATACACATCAAAGGGCTTTTCAATGTCCGGTTGAGCCAATACCGGAGCAGTGGTCAATAATACTTTCAGCTGCTCAAAGGCTTCATTACATTTTGAAGACCAATTAAACTTGGTATCACTCTTCAATAAACTTGTGATTGGTTTCACAAGCTTGGAAAAATCTGGAATGAATCGGTGGTAATAACCAGCCAGTCCAAGGAAACTTCGGACTTAATGTAAAGTGGTTGGGGGTTTCTACTCCAAAATATCCTTGTCTTTGCTGGGATCTATCGCAATCCCCTTGGCAGATAATACATGTCCCAGAAATTGGATCTCCTCCAGCCAGAATGCGCACTTACTGAACTTAGCATATAATTGGTGCTCTCTTAAGCGCGTCAACACGATCCACAAATGTTGAGCATGCTCCTCTTCATTCTTGGAATATATTAAGATATTATCAATGAATACTACCATGAATTTATCTAACTCGGGCATAAATACTGAGTTCATAAGATATGTGAAGTGGGCAGGAGCATTTGTTAGTCCGAAAGACATAACCAGATATTCAAATAATCCATACAGCGTAGTGAATGCGGTTTTTGGTATATCTTCGAACCGGATACGGATCTGATGATAGCCCGATCTGAGGTCAATCTTAGAGAAGACCCTCGCTCCAGTTAATTGATCAAATAGAATATCAATCCGTGGAAGAGGGTACTTATTTTTGATGGTAACCTCATTAAGGGGTCTATAATCCACGCACATCCGAAGTGTTTGATCCTTATTCTTAACAAAGATGGCTGGACAACCCCATGGCGATGAGCTGGGCCGGATGAATCCCTTTTCTAGTAGATCTTGTAATTGGGTTTTGAGTTCTGCCAACTCATTCGGAGGCATTCGGTACGACCTTCTAGAAATAGGAGCTATACCGGGCTTCAACTCAATCACAAATTCTACATCTCTTTCTGGAGGCAATCCAGGCAAATCTTCTGGAATGACCTCTGGAAACTCACAAACTACCGGAATATCTTGGATCTCCGGTATGATAGCTTCATATACTCTGCCAAATGGTTTAGCTGGAATAACTACGGGGATGGACAGGAGAACCTCTTCTTCGCCATAACTCAACCTGATGGTTCTCAGATCAGTGTTGAGGATAGCTTTATGTTGGGCTAACCAATTCATGCCCAGAATTACATCTATATCTTGGCCTTTTAGAACAATCATGTTTGTAGGAAAGTCCCGTTCAGCCAATGTTACGGGCACTTGGAAAGCCACTTCTTTAGTGAATATTTGGCCCCCAGGCAAATGTATAGTAAACCCTTCCCTTGATTCAGTATATGGAATGCAATGTTGCTCCACAAACTTCTTGCTTATGAATGTATGTGAAGCGCTAGAATCAAAAAGAATAACTGCAGGGTGATTGGCCACGAGAAACGTACCCATCATAACCGGTTTGCCTTCCGGTGTTGTGGCCACTTGTGTATAATAAATCTGCCCAGTTTTCTTCATATTTTTTCCCACGGTATTGTTTGCCGCATTTCCCTTGCCTTGAGCAGAACTCCCAGAACGCTGCTGAATAGTTGATCGGCTCTGCTTTGGGTATGGACAGTCCTTGATAAAATGTCTGGACTTTCCACAATTAAAACAGCCTGTTGAGGAGCTTGGGAGGGCAGGGAAACGAGTACCAGTGGCACTCGGCTGAGTGGTTGAGGTGGGGGCAGTAGAAGGACAGATAAAAACTGGTTGCTTGAAAGGGTAGGAGGGCAGACGGGGTGAAGAACGATTCAGATTAAAAGGTCGGATTACCATCCTTTGTCTTTTCTCAGGCCCCTGATTGGGCCTGTCGCCTCCATAGCCCTTTGATTTTCCCAGGCCTGTATATTTGGCTTCGACTGACAATGCCGTGCTGACAGCCCGGTTATAAGTGAGGTCGAGGTAGGTGGCCATTTTCCACTGCAGCCAGTCACTGAGGCCCCTCATAAAACAATTTTTCTTCTTCAGGTCAGTATTGACCTGATCGATGGCATACTGGGACAAGTGGTTGAATATGTTGAGATACTGAGTGACAGTATCCCCACCTCGTTTGAGCTTCATAAACTCCTCCTGTTTCATATGGAGCACCCCTTCAGGAATATAGTGCTCCCAGAAAGCCAGCTTGAATTCGTCCCAAGTAATTTGATGACCAGCCGGTTGAATAGCCACATAATTTCCCCACCAGGTACTGGCAGGGCCTCGCAACTATTGTGCCGCAAATAAGGGCTTTTGAGTCTCCGTGCATCGGAGAAGCCCGAACTTTTGTTCGATAACTGGGATCCACTCATCCGCTTCCAGAGGATCTTCAGCCTTGACAAATAATGGGGGACGTGTTTCGGAGAAGTCCAAATATGATGTTTCACGGGGTCCTTGCAGATAAGCTCGCCGGCCTTGCTGTTGCATTTGTTGTCCCGCCATTTCCCGCTGAAAGCGGGTGTTGTCGGCCGTAGCGTTAACTAAGGCAGCGATGGCCTCAGCTAATGTTGGAGGTACTGGGGCGTGTTAGGAGTTGCTTCTCTCCCACGGGAGGTTCGTGCACTATCCTGTGCACGAGTCTTGGACGACATCTGAGGCAAAGAACATTTGGAAAAATATAATATGCCAAAGCAAACCATCCATTTTACATTACTAAAAAGAGTAATGATACAAACTCGAATTTACAACAGGATTACATTACCTATTATACATCATCACTATGTCTATACTACACTATTCTAGTTTCTTATCACTTTTGGTAGCTTCACTGTCGGGCATAGGGGACCATTCATCAACCAACTTCATAGAGGGAGGAGGCCTGAACAGGTCCAGTTCACCACCAAGTGCTTCTCCCGCCACTCCAGAAGGTTCCGCTCCCATTCCGACAGAATCCGCAGGTACGTTAGGGTGCAGTTGTGAATACAACACATGAACCTCCTCATGTAGTGTATTACAATACACTTGCAAGTGGTCCACGGCGGTGCTAAGCTCCTCCATGTGGGCTCGAGCTTTGGCTTCCTTGGCCCAAGCAAGTAAACGCGAGTTAATAGCCCAATCGAGCGCTAAATCACGTTCAGCAAGCTGGTCTTGCAAGTGTAGGATGTCAGTTCGTTTATTCGCTGACCATCCTCAACCCACACTTCATTCCTATGATGGAGTTCCGTTCGAAGTTGCTCTACTTGAGCTTCCAGATCCCCGATTGGATCACTGTCATCATGCCTTGGAGCTAGTTGATGGCGAGGCACGCCAATTGGTCCGGTAGACTTGCGCGCAGTTTTCCTTGTGCGCGGCGGCATTTCTCTAAGGGGGAAAAATCTTATTAAAATAGTTTATAGTATGATGCATGCATAATTACAGAATCAACCTTAGTTGATTCATAGCCTTCTATACAGTGCACTCTATTATCTGGTCTTGAAGTAGAGAAGGTAGTTAGATAAGAAGGAAAGAAATTTTCTAGATAAATATTTGAAAATTCTTTTTAAAAATGCCTCATAACATCTGCAGAGATGGGCTTCGCTCCGATACCAGTTGTGATAGAACCTCCCAAGTCATTAGGTCCACCTACAGTTGTCCTTGTCTAACGGACCTCAGACAACCCTGCAGGTGCCCCTGAATCACTTGACAAGTTCGGTATCTGTATCCCTTACCTTTCCCAAGAGCGTTTCACCCGTCATGCAGATATTATAACACATCGGAGATACGAGCATGTGGAAGCAATTACAATAACTTACCTTATATTAAAGTAAGAAAGAGTTATAATATTATAGATCGGAGCGAAATATAAAAGAGTGCTGAGTATTATTATCACGCCACTTTGGGAGGCAAAAACCCCTCCCGATAAACATCAAACAAATGTTTTAACAAAGGATCCTTTCCTCCCAAAGCTTCATTCCTGGTTTTCATCTTTGGGTACCACCTTTGAACAAAAGCAGCAAAAGTTTGCCGCTTCCTCACCTAAAACAACATGGGACAAAGCCTTGAGTACGAAGTGTACTTTCACAAGACTTACTCGTCAAAGTAAAAGACTCTCAAGGATATGCTGGCCTTTTGGGGATCAAAGAATGGCTTATCAATAGTCAAAGACTTTGTTTACAGAAATGCTTACTAACAGTGGATCCTTAAAAATCAAATTTTACTTGTCAGGTTAAGTGAAGTTACCTGAAGCTATAGTTCTTTCTATCCTAGTTCAATCACTTGACCTATACTAGCCAATTTCTTATCAACCCTTCTTATTCACTGGAATGCTACGTCTAAGTCAGTGACCAAGTCTTCATATCCGCGAAGTTACGACGGTCCAAATCGATTATACTCAGCTGAGGATCTCCAATCACACGACATATATAGCACTTAACCCTTGCATATGTCAACTCGCCACCGGGGTTCTTAAGACCAGATCAGGTTCACGCCAACCAAGAGCACAGATACACCACCATCCAGCCTCTTGCCATGGATGGTACACGCTACTCTCACCATCTCTCCACTCCCATTGTGTGTTATCTTATTCTGGTATTAGTCTGCCCGAGGCAAAGCTTACCCATGACGAGGCATGTGACCAGTTAAAGGGTCCTCGATCATCAAGCCTACATCGACACGGTCCTTAATCGACTCAGACGGAGACACTACACCGAGACTCTCTTCTCGTGCAAGTCACCCGCTCGGTCTCAGCTTAATCATTTCAACCCAAAGTTTGGTACCTGGCAGAGGTACATCTTAACCGATGTTGAACCCATCATGGCCATGATGGATCCACCATCAAGTTTTAATTTTCAAAAACATCCCACCCACCTTGAAGCATCATCCTTTGTGAAAACAAAACATTTTGTTTTTCTAAAGCAAAACTAAGCATAAGAAAAAACCTTTTGCAAATCAGGGGCTTAAGGAGAAGTAACCAAATCCAAGGAAGGGAATGCAGCAACGGGTTTAGCACACAACAAGGTGGTGGCAAATGCACCGGGGCTTGCCTTGTGTTACTGGTGAATCAGGCTCTCTTCCGCAGATATCAAAATAAAAACAGTTCCCTGCCTGATGTTCCTCAGGTGGTGGTGTAGTTCTGGCTTCTTCAACCTCTACTTCCTCTTCGTTCTCTAGATATAACCATATATAATCATGAATGCTCATGTAATGCTCATGAAAATGCTAAGATAATAGAAGTTTATTATCTAATGTCTTGAATACAACTTTCCTTCATGGATCTCTGAGAAACTAGGGTTTTCGTAGTCAATAGTGAAGTTCATAGGGCAGGGGTTAGGGTTTTGGGTTCTAAGTATCAAACATGGTCCAAATCATACCAAATTTTACCCAAAGCTTCTAAATAATATTTAAAGTTTACCCTAAAAGTTTAGTGAATTTTGGATTTATTATTTATTCCCTAAAAATCTAGAAGCATGGTTTTTAGCTGTTTTAAATGCCCCAAAATTCCCTATTGGAACTAAAAATCAGGAAACTATTTTTATTAAATATTATAAGAAATTAGAAGCCTAGCAAAATTGGTTTGGCATTTTTTTGCATTTTTCTACAATTTTCTAGAAATTCTTAAACCTTGATAGAAAAAGAAAAGGAAAAGAAATGAACAGTGTTGGATCGGAACTGGCCCAAGTCGGCCCAACTTGAACAGGAGACGGGGACGCGCCCGCGTTGGCGAATTTGCACAGAAGCCCCCGCTTGCCTGGATAACTCGTTAAGAACCCCTAGCCACTATTCATCATTTCACTAACAATCACGCATAGGTCCCTTGGCTTTTGTTTCTTCTCCAATCACACCCATGGCCACGGCGCGCTCGCCGTCGAGCACCACGCGGCTCGTACTGGCCATGACCGGCGGCGGCTATCCAAATTAGCTACGAGGTGAGCATTTCCGACCCAAGGCGACTCAAGAATAGTCATCAATTTTGGTTTGTATACTTAGAGAATGCCCAACCCATGCGCATGGCGGAAACCGTGACGCCGAGCTCGCGTTCCCATGCAAACATGCCCGAATTGGCCAAATGGTTGCCACGATGAGCTTCATGGGTATGCAGAGCTGCTAAAACAACACACGAGAGGTGCAGAGCCATACCAGAGTGATCCGGCCACAGAGCGTGGAGAATTTGAACTCGCCAGTGACTAAAAAGGGGAAAACGGCGTCACGATGATTCCGGGTGGAATTGGGAGGTGAGATTGTGGCTACACGGCCGTAAAGAACTATAGTTTCACCGTTTACTACCAATTTTGGGAGAGGTGGATAGGATTCCACGAATTTGGACTTCAACTGAGCTCACTGGTGGAGATGTGAATACCTCGCCGTGGTCCATGGCGCTATTTATAGCCACGACGGTCCGGCTAACGATCAGCAACCGCGGAAGGCTTTACTCACGCATGGCAACCACGTATAGAAGAGGTACAGTAAGGGAGGAGCAAGGCATGGATGACACCGCGGTGGAATTGACTGAGCCACAGCGGCCACCAGTGAATAACTCCGGCCACGCCTAGCTGAACTCGCGAGATGGTGCCACGTTCGAAGCTATCCTCCCTCGGATCGATTCCCATAACTGGATCGCTCGAGCACATCCAATTCAACAGTACTGTAGATCTTTTACCCACATTCTTCAGATATTTGCAAGGTTTTGATCTTCAGCTTTTTCCTAAACCGACCACCTTCCATCCTCTCTATCTCTCGATTCTTGTTAAGGATAAAGCAAACTTCATTAATAAAGTTTGTTCACCTAACAACCGTCTTCAAACTTGCTATAGGATACTTGGGTCAAAACTGAGCAAATTCAAAGATATGGCACGTCCAATTTAGCCCCATCCCATAGTGACCATTTCTGTTTCCAAATTCCGTTTCAGTTATCCAACACCATTCTGACAGAGCAACTTTGGGCTGCAGTTTCTTTAATTTTTGTATAACAACTAAAGAAGATGTCTGTATCAAAGTTATTCTCCTATAGTAGCTCTAGACTTTTGATGTGTTGACCCAGGGCAAAATTCTTATGGTTTGGAAATTACAGGGCTTCAAAGTTGAGCCAATTACACTGAATTTTAGACTTAATCCCAATAGAGTTCAAATAGGGCTTTTTGCAAATAGGTCCAAATCTCAGGGTTTAGGTTGCAAATCTACATACTTGTGAACCATATGAGTTAAGATACCATAATTTCATGGTTTTTGCACTTTAGTCCAAAAGTGCACTAATTTTGCACTTAGCCCCCTAGGGTTTTTAGTCTAGGGTTTTCCAGGGTTCTATTTAGGGTTTTTGATACTTCTAGGGTTTGGATGCAACTTAAGTTCATCCATGGTGACATTTCATGATCATTTTAACTAAGTTTTGAAGCTTTTTTGGTTAGGCTTTGTTTACTCTTTTAAGCCCAATCTAGGGTTAAGTATTATACCCTAGGGTTTCACTTATAACATGTCACATCAATACAACTTTGTTTGAAATTTTTGCCTAGTGAATGCATCCTAGGTGTGACAAACACATGATATGCCAATGCTTATGATGTCATGCTCAAGTTTTAGTGGCAGTAACACCAGGGGTGTTATAGTAAAGCGTTGAGGATTAATTATATACATCATATGGTGTGCTTCAAGTGTTTATGAACGACGATCGTTTAAAATTTTACAATTCTTAACTCGTAGGATTCACCGTTGAATTAAGAGGGATACGCACAAACGAGTAAGTTGTTGTGATGAGCTCAGTTTATTTCCCTTCAAAATCCTATAAGAAAACCTTGAATTTTGATCATGGATGCTCTTGGTAAAGCTGGTCGAGTTCCTTACTCAGCCGGCCCCAAGACTGGGTTTATCACTTTTGAATACCAGCTCATCCGGTTTCTGGACTAGCTCAGCCTGTTTGGTCCTAGTCCACCTTCCTACTCACCCAACCCCTGGACCGAAATCTGGTCTGCTGAAAACCAACTCATCTGGTTTTCAATACTGGCTTAGCCATTTTTCGAGCAGAAAAGTCAAACGGTTGACCAGCTTTTGGGGCTCCTTTATATACCCCTGGCCCCCTCTCTCTTCATTCACTTCTGCCTCATCCATGAATTCTTGGCTAACCAACTCTCAAACAAGTGCATTTACTTCATCTCCTATGGCAGAACCGCCCGAATTATTCCAACTTAAGTGCCTAAGTCCCGCCTTAGAGGCTAGACCACACTTAAATAGGAATAAACCGTCAGTCCCTCGGATCTAGTCCGACTAGGCCACTAACAGGATCAAGTACCATGTACTCACTCGAAGGTGAGGCACAGAGCAAATACAATAAAGCATAAGACCATAAATTAAAGAAGTACTTAAGGTTATTACAACATCATCGGAGTTTTGTAAAAGTAGTGATCATTGTTCTTGATGCAGCGGAAATTAACTAACGGTAAATAAAAGGGAGGGTGGGGAAGCCTGGCCCGTCACTCCACATGCTCCTCTCCTGCTGAGGTAGGATCCCACTTGACTGTCCAATCTGATGGCAAGGTGGACGGCCAAGTCACTCCAGCAACCATATCCTCTAGAGAACCTGTAAAAAATTATGCCACAAGCAAGGCTGAGTATACTAATACTCAGCTAGACTTACCCGGTGTGAGGAGTCTACTCCTCTACCTCTAGACATGCAGCTGTTTGGCTGGGGGGGTTTAGTTTGCCAAAAGTCCTAGCTGAGTCTAAAATCAAGTTTTAGCTTTTCAAGTTCTAGTATGATCCTTTTTAAACTAGATGTATACCTTGCTAAGCATATATGGTATCAAACATTTTTACCAATCAACATCTTTTGCCAATCAACTCACTTCCACTTATTACTCAATGCAGTACAATGGATCAAGCAGTCTCATTAGCTGCGAGAAGCAGACGATTCGAATCGAGTTTTTAGACCTTGCAAGGTAAACCTAAACACACGACATGGCAAGGCGCTCCATCCCCACACATATCAACCGTCCCCATCGATTCCTCCTCAACAGAACAGGGCTCACCGCCTTGGCGTACAATGCCTCACTGACCCCGACTGCCGTCATGCAGTGACCGCACTTGTACCCACCATAACCGGAATGGGAGACTACGTCTCAGGGCATGTGAGGGGTACAGTCTGCTGCCAAGTTCACTTAGGTACTAGGCTTTCTGATTTACCATATTTCTCGGCATGTGCTTAGTATGTTAAAACGCTTGACACAGGTATCCACACGTTAATCCTTATTCCAATTTCGTCTCGTAGATCACGCATCCCCATGGATCCGTGTCCACCGACTATCATCATTCTGTTATCAAAAATGGATATAACCAATTCCTGACCTCGCGCGAGTGCTAGAAAAATCACTCAACTTCTACCGAGATCCCTAATTAGCAAAGCAGCTACTCAACCTAGCATACTAGTATCCATCTCAAAGGGAATCCTGAGTTCATGCAACTAGGGTTTCAGTCAACTCCTACACTTAAGTGCACAGTACAAGCCTACAAACATTAAGTGCAGTAAAATAGCATATATATAATGGTTATGCATAAAACCGGGGCTTGCCTTCAAAAGCTGGGGCAGGCAGATCCTCGATGGCAGGCTCGGTTGCTGGCTCCTGGACTACCTCCTGAGCATCTCCTTGCTCCGGAACGAGGATGTACTCTCCGTCAGCGAGGTTACAATCTATCGAATGCAATGAATAAGATACATGTACATTAATGATATGGCAATTTGTAACTACTATGTATGGTGAAACAATATTAAAACAGTGGGTAAACTAGGGTTTCTTTCTCGGATGGTGTTCCTAGTGTTTTGTGCACAACTAATTTTGGGTCTTTAGTGAACTTAAGGATTTTAATCATCTCCTTTATGTTTTATTGGACTCTTAGAGAGGTTTAGTTGTAATATTAATTTCTTCCACATTTTCCCTTTTACTTTCTATTCATGCTTAATTTTTGAGTGCTCTTGAACTACCATTGTGGTTTAGAATTTTCCAAAAATGTTACCAAAAATTACAGTGGGTAAACATTGGTCTCTGTAGTTTATTCTACCAATTTGAGGTTAGAATTAATTCAGATAATCCTTGGGCAAAAACAACAAAAGTGAGGATAGATGGTCTAAAAATTACAACTTTAATTTAGGTGAGGGTTCTGGACTAAAAATTATTTTTGCCAATATCTATGGTTAATAATAGGTCTCTGTGCAAGAAATCACAGAAAGTGCTCCACTGGTCATTTAGTTGTGATTTTCCAAAGTTTAATGTCAAAAAGGCACTTATAACTAACTTGTTGTTTGAAAAATATCAAACAACAGAACTTACATTTTTCCTAGATTCATACTAGCATATTATTAGTTATCCTAAGGATTGGGTTGGTTTCTCCATAGGGTTATTTTTCTAAGATTTTTCTAACTTCTCACTGTTTCTAAGAAATAAAATGTGGTGCATCTCTTTTGTACTAACAGAGGGTTCAACAAAATTTTCTTGTGAACTATTCTACTTAAGGAAGCTTGGAAAAATGGGGTTGCCCTCTCGTTCTTATTTTAATCCTCCTTTTTCATTTTCTTAAGGTTTGGGCCAAAACAAGTTTTAGTGGTTAATCTCTTCTTAGCTAAGTATACTGGGGAGTTTAACATTTTTAAATAGGGTAGTTAGTAGTTAAGCATGTCCCTGATTTTTCTTATCCTCAGTCCAAAAGTATTTCTATTTTTCCTCTATTTATTTAGTTTTGGGCAGTGCACTTAATTAAATTAAAACTCTAAAAGTCTTGCAGTACTCAGGGTGTTTGTTTTTTCCTAAGTAGCTCATAATATTTAGGACCTAGCAAAATTGATTTGACCAAATTTGGTTGGATAAAATTCAAGTTATGAATTTTTCAGGTTCTATATTCATTTAAAAGAATAAAGCTTAAAAGGTTTAAGGAAAACAGGTTTGCACCGAGGCCCCTAGGGTTTCCTTTAACTATTTCTTTCAACTGTGCCCCTGCGGAACTATTTCCCTGAGTCACTGACCTCACAAAAACCCCCCTGGCTTTTCTTTCTTTCAACCCGGGCTCCTTCCCCATTGTAACAGTGACCGCGGAGAGGAAAAAGGGTGGCGCTGCTTACCGACAACGAGGGAGGTCCAGTGAAGGGCTGGGTGAGGTCCGAGAGGTCCTGACGGTCACGTCAAGGTACGGATCGTCGACGGTGATGGCCAGAATAGGGCTGACCACGTGTGCAGGCGGTCGGGCTCGTCGGTGGCGCGTGCTCTAACCTGCTCACGGCGGTAGGGTTCAATCAAAGGGCACGAGTTGCTTCACTGGATGCTACGGATGCTATAGGTACAAGGAATCGACGAATGGCTTATCGTGGGGCTCGGTCTACGTGTGACGGCGGCCGGTTGAAGTCTGGTGACGTCGATCTAGCGTCTCCAGTGAGGTATTGTTCAATCCGCGGCTCGGGGAGCTTCACTGAGGTCCGGAGAAGCTATCCCAAAGGTCGGACGGGGTGGAGGATGGCAGGCTCGGCCGTTCTACGGTGGTCGTGGCTTGTGCGGCCGCTGGCACGCCGTTCTCTAGGCAAACACCGGGGAACTTTTGCTCGGGCTGGGTTAGGGGCGCGCGGGGGTGTACGGTCGAGGCCGGTGTAGGCTTTATAGCCATGGGCGCGGGGGTGACACGACGGAAGGCTGTGTGCGCGGGTTGAGCGCCGAGGGCGTGCTCTGGCATTACCAGGGCGTGTCAAACACGTGGCCGTGTTCATCTGCCCAAGTTATTGCACCTGCAGAGCTCCAAAACGTGTGAATCTTGCCATATGTCTTGTGCAAGATTTCTTCCTGGCACCTATAGCTAGCTAGTTCATGTGAGTTCCAAGGGAGATCTGCCCTAGCTTAGAAGATATGGGGGCGCCAAGTCTTGTCTGTCTACACTATTCACCAACGACAAAAAGGATGCCAAACCATGTCAAACGGCCCTAGTTTGGTTTCAAATTTTTTAGGAATGTGCCTTGGGTAGTTTGGCCACTTTTTGTTATTTGGACCAAGTGGTTTTGGCGCCAGCAAAAGGGTGAACACATTTGATCTTTAGGATAGGGTTGATTTGGGACTTAGAGAAAATTTTTGATGGCTCTAGTGTGCTCTCAACTTGGTGAATTATTTTGGGGTTTTTTGTTGGGCCTTTTTGCAATATTTCCCTTACAAAATCTTGTAGATTTACTAAAGTACTTCATCTTTGGTATAGGTCTCATTTCATGATTTGGCTATTTGCATAATCTTTTCCCTTTTATCCAATGTTTAGGGTTTAATGACTTAAGAGGGAAATTAGGGTTTTAGAATCTTTTTCATGAGTGAGAATGTATGAAGGCTAGGGTGTCTCTTTTATTAGGATTAATACTTAGTTTAGCCATGATTGCCTTCACTTTCCAATTTAGCATATAGGATAAGTAGGACATAAGTGTGTTCATTGAGCTAGGGCCTTGGGTAACACCTGGGGTGTTACAACCCTCCCCCCTTAAAGGAATCTCATCCCGAGATTTTGGGTAGGGACCCTTCAGAGGGGTGCTAGGAAGGTGCGTGCTCGCTCAGTGTGGTTTCTTTTGTCAAGGTTCTTTTGTAAACTGCTCTTCGAATGTCATCCTATTTGCAACTTTAGAAGGAAGTCCTTCTAGATTTAGTTTCACCCTTTACTCTGTTCTTATTAACTATGTTTCTCTTATATTTAGATTCAAAGGGCAGGTGGGGGTGGGTGTTTTGGGTTACGTACCGATTCCTTTAGGCAGAAAATCGGGGAAGTGAGAGCGTAGAAAATCCTCAGTCTCCCAAGTAGCCTCTTCTTCTGAATGGATGTCCACTAAATCTTGTACATTCATATTGACCTTGCTCGAGTTGACCTTTCCTTTTGGTCCAATACCTTGACGGGGCACTCTTGATATGACAAGTCTGGTTCTATCTCCAATTCAGGCTCAGGTAGCACTTCCATTGGTAAGCGAACACACTTCCTTAGCTGAGATACATGGAACACATCATGAATTGCTGACATATGGGGTGGCAACTTCAACTGGTATGCTACAGGTCCACAAGTCCCCCTGATCTCGTATGGCCCAATATAGCGAGGAGCTAATTTGCCCTTTATCCCAAATCTCTGAACCCCTTTGGTGGGTGACACTTTGAGATACACATGATCCCCCACTTCAAATTGTAGAGGCTTCCTTCTTTTATTATGATAGCTCTTCTGCCTGGCCTAAGCAGCTTCCAAGTTCTTCTTAATGACTCTGACTTTGTCCTCGGCTTCAAGCACCAGGTCAGGTCTAAATATTCCCCTTTCTCCAGATTGTGACCAGTTTAGCGGTGTTCTACACCTTCTCCCATACAAGGCCTCAAACAGTGCCATCTTTAGGCTAGATTGGTAACTGTTGTTGTAAGAGAATTCTGCTAGAGAAAGGCACTTATCCCAATTCTTGCCATAGTGTAACACACATGCCCACAACATGTCCTCAAGAATCTGATTTACTCTCTTTGTTTGGCCGTCAATTTGGGGATGGTACGCTGAGCTTCTTATCACGGTGGTCCCGAGTGACTTTTGCAGCTGCTCCTAGAAACGTGCCACAAACAGTGCTCCTCTATCAGACACAATAGTTCTTGGGATTCCATGCAAACGCACTGTTTGGTCGATATAAATCTCTGCATACTTTTCTGCCTTGTGGGTGGTATGTACAGGCAAGAAATGAGCTGTCTTGGTTAACCTATGCACAATGACCCAAATAGAATCATGGTGCTGGGAGGTGTTTGGCAAACTCACAACAAAATCCATGCAAATGTCCTCCCACTTCCAAGAAGGGATGGGGAGAGGCTGTAAGGTACCTGCTACCTTCAAATGACTAGCCTTGATTCGTTGGCAAGTGTCGCACTCAGATACATACTTAGCAATTTCTCTCTTCATCCTGGTCCACCAATATAAGGATATGAGGTCATGATACATCTTGTTACTTCCGGGGTGCATGGAAAACATGGAAAGATGAGCTTCGTCCAATATTTTCTTCCTGAGTTCTGGGTTCTTGGGAACAACCAATCTGTCTTCAAACCATAGAACACCCTTGCTATCCCGACGAAAGAATTTATACTTATCCACTTTTTGGTTGAGCATTTCCTTGATGACTTGATCACCCTTGTCACCAATCTGTGCCATGACTATCTGTTCTTGCAAAGTTGGCTCTACTGAGATATAGTCCAAGGTACCTGGGGAAACAACTTCCATGTTCAGCTTGCGCAACTCGTCACACAAAGTAGCGATCTTAGAGTCCATGGTTACACAGTTGCACTGGGCTTTTCGACTTAATGCATCTGCCACCACATTTTCCTTACCAAGATGGTAATGCACTTCCAGATCATAATCCTTGATCAAGTCCAACCAACTTCTCTGCCTCATATTAAGATCAGCCTATGTGAAAATTTTGTGGTTAGTATAAATATTACAATGAGCTCCCATTAGGCAATGTCTCCATATCTTTAGAGCATGAACTACTGCTGCTAACTCTAGGTCATGCGTGGGGTAATTTTTCTCATGAGTCTAGAGTGCTTGGGATGCGTAGGCAATGACTCTGTTGTCTTGCATCAAAACACAACCGAGTCCAGTGCCCGAAGCATCGCAATACACATCAAAAGATTTGGTGTTGTCAGGCTGCGCTAGCACGGGTGCTGTTGTCAGATGCTGCCTTAATGCATGAAAGGCATCTTCACATTTCTGACTCCAATCAAACTTCACTCCTTTATTCAACAATTCAGTCATTGGTTTAGCGATGCTGGAGAAATCTGAAATGAATCACCGATAGTATGCTACCAATCCCAGAAAACTCTGAATCTATCGCATAGTGGTAGGAGACTTCCAATCCATCACTTCCTACACCTTCTCAGGATCAACTGATATCCCATCCTGAGAAATGGTGTGACCCAAGAATTTGATTTCCCTCAGCCAGAAATCGCATTTGGAGAGTTTGGCATACAAGTGATAATCCCTCAGTCGCTGAAGTACGATGTGCAAATGCTCGGTATGCTCGTCTTCATTATTTGAATAGACCAAGATATCATCAATGAAGACCACTACAAATTTGTCCAGTTTGGGCATAAATACTGAATTCATCAGATACATGAAATATGCTGGAGCATTGGTCAGCCCAAATGACTTTACCAAGTACTCATAAAGTTCGTATCTGGTAGAGAAAGCCGTCTTCGGAATATCGTTGGCCCTTATCTAGATCTGGTGGTAGCCAGAGCGAAGGTCTATCTTGGAAAACACCTTGGCCCCCACCAACTGATCAAACAACACATCGATGCGGGGCAAAGGATACTTGTTTTTAATAGTTACCGCATTGAGAGGGCGGTAATCAACACACAATCTCAGACTCTCATCCTTCTTCTTCACGAACAAGGTCGGACATCCCCATGGTGAAGTACTTGGGTGAATGAACCCCTTGTCCAACAATTCTTGTAACTGCTTCTTCAGTTCTGCTAACTCTGCCGGAGGCATCCTATAGGGTCTCTTGGATATAGGTGCAGTTCCGTGTTGCAAATCTATTGCAAACTCTATGTCTCTGTCGGGTGGCATCCCTGGCAATTCATCTAGGAAAACATCAGGGTACTCACAAACTACTAGAATCCTCTCCATAGGTGACTCTACCAGGGCGAAGGCACAAGAACGGGTACAACCTTGGCTAGGCAAGTACAACGTGATTTCACCGCAAGTGGGTGAGTGTATTTCAATGGCTCTTGCTGCGATATCAATTAATGCCTGATGCCGTGATAACCAGTCAGTTCCCAAGATGATATCCACGCTCTCTAATCCCATGACAAGGAGGGTGGTTTTAATTATAAGACTACCAAATTTTATGGGCACATGCTGGTTGAGTTGATAGGTGGCAACCCTGCCTCCCGGTGTTGCAATCGTAATGCCCCCATTGGTGTGATGAAAAGGTAGCTGGCATTTGGCACTAAATTTTGCACTTATAAAACTGTGTGATGCACCAGAATCAAAAAGAATGACTACTGGGAAATTCAAAACGGAAAAGATACCAGTCATGACAGGTGCTCCCTCCGGAATGTCAGCCAACGTGGTGAAGTTCAGCCTGCCTTGCCTCACTTGCACCCTCTGCCTCTTGCCTTGGTTCTGATTTGCATTCTGCCCCTACCTGTGGTATTTCTTGGGACAATTCTTGGCATAATGTCCGGTGCTGCCACAAGTGAAACACCTATTGTCATTTCCCTAACGGTACTGCTGCTGTGGCTGGTTGTTGTTCCTCTCAACTAGGGTTGAGAGCGGTTGGGTGTCTGCTGCTGCTGCTGTTGGGATCGGATGATCCATCGTCCCTGTTGCTGTTGAGGTCCCCTGCTCTGAGTGTCAGACACAATCCTGAAGCGCTGAGGCTGAGCTGAAGGTCCTGCCACAGGAGTCTTTCTCTTTTTTTCTGCCTGACAGGCTGTGATGCAATCCTCCTGAGATATGGCCATGTTGACCAACTCATTGTAGCTATTGGCTCTGACCGTGTTGAGACGGTCATGGAGCTTATTACTGAGGCCCCGCCAGAATCTGTCTCTCTTCTTCTCATCCGTGTCAACATGATAGCCTGCATACTGACACAGGTCATTGAAAGCTTGGGCATACTGCAACACTGTACGGCTCCCCTGAGTGAGTGCCAAAAATTCATTGAGCTTGCGGTCCATGATGCCTGCTGGTATGTGATGCCCTCTGAATGCTGCCTTGAACTCTCCCCACTCAACCATGTGGTCAACCGGCTGCATATCGAGGAAATGGTCCCACCATGTCCGCGCGGGTCCACGAAGCTGCTGGGTGGCAAAACAGACCTTGGTCACTGTAACACCCGGATTTTAGGGGTCCAAAACCCGGGCGCTAACATAATCACCAGGTGTGCTGGGACCAAGTCTCACACATATGATGATTCATGGCACAGGATCGAATGTCACATCTTTATATATAACAGGGGTTCTATACAAAATAAATAATTACATTATAAGGAGACAACGGTCCAGCAACCCAAAGATGACTGGGAGACGACGACCTAGACCTCTCACGAACTCATCGCAGCATCCTCCATGAGCATCATCCTGCGGTACCTGTTCTTGACCTGAGGGTTGTGTGAGACAGCAAGAGT
The DNA here is from genome assembly GCA_029449295.1 of Zea luxurians. Taxonomy (NCBI): domain Eukaryota; kingdom Viridiplantae; phylum Streptophyta; class Magnoliopsida; order Poales; family Poaceae; genus Zea; species Zea luxurians. Next base: position 72,464,722 of record JAOPSE010000012.1, read on the forward strand.
GAGCTCACATACGTTCATCGCTCAACAAGTTGTGGGGAATAATGTGCATGAACTCGCCAAAGGTGGGAGCTCACGTGAAGTGTAAGGCTTACCAAAGAGGATGGTTAGAGCTGAGCATTGCTTTTAATGTTGGTCAAAATTTTATTAGCAATTACTAAGTATAAGTAAATACCAAACCCAATTAAGTAATAGAACAAAAGTAACAACATCACCTGCAATGCAATGCATATGACAAATTGAATTTAGTTCCATAGATTAATCATGTGAGTGTCCGAGCTGCTCTTGACCGTGAGCACGGCTAGTATACCAGTTTTACACTCTGCAGAGGTTGCGCATCTTTACCCACAAGTCGTGTATCCCATGTCGCCAGGGTTTGCAAGGCCCTTAGACACTACCGAGGTGAATGGCTAGGGATCCACTACGAGGCCTTTACAAAGTTCCACTAGCTTCCGAAAACCCGCTACAGTTTATAGGAAGTTCCAATGCAGGAATCCCTTGCAGGACCGCCATCGCAGCAAAATCCTCCCGAGGGCCTCCCTACACTGACCACTCCCCTACTGCCCTTGCCCCTTTCGGGTAAGGTAGTCTTCCACTAGCTTTCCTAATTAATCAGCCAAGGGGTCCCATTCCTCCCTTGTGGTAGCACTGTTTTCCCGGGTGGTTCTCCATGTTCCAATTAACATAATGATCTTATCATGAACAGTAAATAACAACTGATAACAAAAGTGTGATCATGAATAATGTATCTCCATACCCAAAACCACATATAGCACTAGCAAGTACTACCCAGAAAGTTCAGTGGTAAACAAGGTATAAAGATAGACAAACTAGGGAAACCTATTGGGTCCCATCAAAATTAACCTATGCAGATCATTATGATTAATTAGAACATGAGTGGGTAAAAAGAAGTGATCAAGGGCACAACTTGCCTGGCACTTGAGAATCCAGGTACCAACTTGCTCTTCAGATGATTCGTGACCTCACGCTAGTCGTAGCAATACAAACAAGCAGTGTATAGGCAAAATTAACATCACACCAAACAAGTAAACAAAATACATAATAATAATCTACACATTAAAATAAGATTCTAGGTACAGGAATCATTAATTTTGGAGTTATAGATTTTAAGTTATGAATTTCCAAAGATTTTATGCATTTAATATAGGGTTAAGTGAGAAATAAATTTTAATGTGTACTTTATGTAAAAACAGTGGTACCATTTAATAGAGAATATTATTACAAAATTATAGGAACTGAAATGGATTAATTTGGACTAAATATGGATTAAATATGAATTTTCCAAGTTTCTAGGATTATTTTTATATTAAAAACCAATTCCTATATTTATTTCCCTATTTTAATCCTTTTCTGGATCGGGCGCCAAAATCTGTGAAGTGCAGGGGCTCTGGTGAAAAACCTCCTAAGACCCAGAGCCCAGCTACGAGGACCGCGGGTTGATTAATAGATATTCCAGGGACTCTTTACAAATATTGCCACGGTGAAGGGGTAAGATCTAATCGTGACCGTCCGATCCGAGACGTGCGCACCAGATTAGACCGATCTTCATCCTGAGCCGACGTTCACCCGCAACCGTTGGATCTAGATCTATGGCTCTGGTTTATTCCCCCCAATAGGTATTCCCATGGCTAATCTCCACCGTCCGTTCACGATCGAACGACAGGGAGCCCATCTTCCCTCCCCAGCCCAGCCGAGCGTCTGCCCCCAACAGCGACGGCGGCGGTGGTCACCACCGGCAAACTGGAGTACGCGCAGCAGCGACCCAATTCGACAATTCACACGATCGACGCCATGAGCAGAGCAAATTGATTCGGATGAGGGAGCTCTTACTAGGTATAAGGATGCCCGGTACCACGGGTCGCGGCGAATTGCGGATCCAAGGCAAAGGAGTACTCCGATGAGCAATCCGCGTGACCCGGCGACGATACAGAGCTCTAATTCGCCAGACACCCGAGCGATAGTGTGGTCCGAAGCTCTCGGACCAAGCCCCAGGCACCAATAACGACGGGAGCGCAGGATGGCTATGGCGGCGGACCCGATTCTCTTTCCCTGCGGCGATGATGGGGCGTGGGGCCTGGAGGAGCTGGCTTAATTGGACGGGAATGTGAGCGTAGGTACTTATACGCAGAGGGAAGAGCGAGTTTCGGGTGGTTACAACGGCCCATGAATCCCGGCTGGGGAAGAACGGCGCCGCGCCCGAGTCTGCGGGGAAGAGGAACCGCGAGACACGCTGATTATTCCCAGGAGCCCAGGGGATCGCAGAATTCGTGGTGAGGCGAACGGGAACGCTGACCAGCGAGAATGGCGGATTCCGTTGCTCGCCAACGGTCCAGGCGCGGATTCCCGGCGGCGCCCACGGCATTCTGGTGGAGGAGATGGAGCTATCGCGGAAGGGAGACGACTGGTCATCCGACCCCACAAGTAAGCGACACCACGTGACAGAAAAGATTTGGGCTGGCGAGCGGGACCCCTACCGCAGTGACATATGGTGCGCGGGTGAGGCCGCCAGCAGTAGGATCTAGTGGGCCGGCAAGTGGAGTGGGACTTTGGGCCTGGCCGTGGGATTTGGCCCAAGCGCGGTTAGGAGCTCTACACTCTTCTCTCTTTTTTTTCTATTTTCATTTCCAAAATTTAAATTGAGTTCCAATTTCAAATTTAAATTTTATTTGAACTTAAATTTTCCAAATATTTATTAAAAATCCTAAGATGAAGATAACGCCTTATATATATATATATTATTTTTATAGTTTATATTCTTTTCCTTTTCTATTCTTTCATCTTTTCTATTTCAAATTTCAATTATCAAGATTCAAATCCCTGTTTGATTTCACTCTCAAATATTATTCTAATGTAAAGGTGAATCATATTTTCATTATTATTTATTTCTTATTTGCATAATTTAATGCCCTTAGTTGAGTATGTAGAGGAAAATGAAAAGAAAATCAAGGGATCCCCAAAACTCCCTCATATAAATTTATTTATTTATTCATAATATATATATTTTTCTTATACCAATTTTAGTCTTTACAAATCCTACCCCCCTTAAAAATAATCTCGTCCTCGAGATTTGTAAGAAAAGGGATGTATACTCATATTGCTCTCGGAACATATGCACAAACAAAGGAATCTCGGCATGAGGCATAATTCTTTAACAAAACATAGGGTCAATAGACCTTATTATTATCACTAAAATAGTAATAATACTAACTAATAGCTAAACTAATATTTAGGTCTTACAAATAGTAAAAATATATATATATATGTATCTATATCTATGTTTATCTCTCTATTCTTGTTGCTCGTTGACTTCTTCACCGACTACTTCATCTTCAACTGGCTCTTCTTCTTGAATTTCAAGTTCACCGGGTTCAGCTTCTACTTCTGCATGATGGGCATATCCTCGGTTGATAGATAGGGGCTGACTCTTTCCTGCCGAGGCTTGTCCTTGCTTCATCGGAGCCGGTGTAGTGTAGGCAGCTCTGTTGGGACAGTAGTTGGCGTAGTGTCCAGGTTGTCCACACTTGAAGCATGTCCTGATGGCGGTTGTGTTAGGAGCAACGGTTCCTACTGGAGTGCTTGCTTTTGGAGGAGCAGTTGGTGTCTGTTGAGTTTGTTGTCCGGAACTGCCACTAGCTGGTGTACTTGGAGTGGTAGTATAGCGAGGACGGGAACTACTTCCAGCCTGTCCTTGGTTGACAGCCTTTCTTTTCTCTCCGAATATACTCCTCTTGTTTTCTACAGCAATAGCTTTGTCAAGTAGCCTTTGGAAGGATGGGAATGTGTGCGATACCAGTTGATATTGCAAGGGTCCAATCAAACCGTCCAGAAAAAGCTCCTGCTTTTGCTCATCATCCTCTACATCTCTAGGAGCATATCGAGATAACTGGATGAATTTGTCTCTATATTCACTTACGGACATACTTCCTTGCTTGAGGGAGAGAAACTCCTTTCTCTTAATCTTCATGAGTCCAGCGGGAATGTGGTAATTCCTGAATTGTGCGGAGAATTCTGCCCAGGTAATTGTATCGGCAGCAGCATGAGCTGCACAGTACGCATCCCACCAATCTGCAGCGGGACCAGCAAGACGACCTGATGCATAGAGTACTTTCTCTCTATCCGAGCACTGAGCTATGTTGAGCATCTTCTCTATGGACTTTAACCAGTCATCTGCTTGCAGCGGATCTGCGGAGTTGGAGAAGGTTGGTGGTTTGTGGCTCATGAATTCCCGGTGCTTGTCCCGGGGTGGAACTGGTGGTGGAGGTGGAGGCAATGGCACTTGTTGTTGTTGCTGCTGTTGTTGAAGTTGTTGTTGCAGCTGCTGTTGTTGTACCCTTCTCTCCTGGCGTATCTCTTCCCGCTCTTGGCGCATTTCCCGACGTGCATCCTCTCTTTCCTGGTGCATTTCTTGGCGTTCTTGCTGCATTTGGGTGCGCATATCTGCCATAGTGTCCGCCATTTGCTGCATCATTCTCATTTGAGCTGCGACTAGTGGATCAACTCCGCCTGGTGGGGGATTAGGAGGATTCATCTCTGCTGGCTGTGGTTGGGGTTGTCGATATATCCACCGAGTGTGTCGGTTAGCAGGTAAATCAATTCCACCACCCCGCCTGGTATTGACCATCTAAGTTAGAAGCATATGGTAAGATAGCTTTGCAAGGGAATCATTTAGTAGACAGAATGAATAAGCTAATAGTTGGTTATGTACTGAAATTTCTTTGGCAGAGCTGGGCCAGATATCCTATGTCAAGACTAGGGTAATTAGTTGTACGAGGTGAATGTCCAAAGGTAAGATAGAAGATGTCAAGATGAGATAGATACGGAATACTATATATACATATATTTTCTAAGGGGATAATCTAGATTGTCTAACAAATGCTATCTTTTATGCCTAGATGTATATGCAGATATAATTGTGGACATTACTCCACAACCCATCACACCCAATCAAAGATCCAAATCAGACAGATATCATAAGAACAAACATTCAAATACATAAACACTTATAAAAATAGTTTTGTTTTTGTTCCTGAGAGTAGGTCTCTTATTCCTAAAGGTCACTTTAGGCACAGGATTTCAAAGTGTGAAATCCACATTTGTCTTTAGAAGGGAAAGGTAAGAATAATCAGAGTGAAGCGGAATTAGATGAGAAAAAGATTAAGATAAGTTTAGAAAAGAATCAGAGTAAGGTAAGTAAAGAATGGTTGTCCAGCTCTATCTAGGTTTCGTCCTACAGTCAACATTCCTCTGATACCACTTCTGTAACACCCGGATTTTAGGGGTCCAAAACCCGGGCGCTAACATAATCACCAGGTGTGCTGGGACCAAGTCTCACACATATGATGATTCATGGCACATGATCGAATGTCACATCTTTATATATAACAGGGGTTCTATACAAAATAAATAATTACATTATAAGGAGACAATGGTCCAGCAACCCAAAGATGACTGGGAGACGACGACCTAGACCTCTCACGAACTCATCGCAGCATCCTCCATGAGCATCATCCTGCGGTACCTGTTCTTGACCTGAGGGGTGTGTGAGACAGCAAGAGTGAGCTCACATACGTTCATCGCTCAACAAGTTGTGGGGAATAATGTGCATGAACTCGCCAAAGGTGGGAGCTCACGTGAAGTGTAAGGCTTACCAAAGAGGATGGTTAGAGCTGAGCATTGCTTTTAATGTTGGTCAAAATTTTATTAGCAATTACTAAGTATAAGTAAATACCAAACCCAATTAAGTAATAGAACAAAAGTAACAACATCACCTGCAATGCAATGCATATGACAAATTGAATTTAGTTCCATAGATTAATCATGTGAGTGTCCGAGCTGCTCTTGACCGTGAGCACGGCTAGTATACCAGTTTTACACTCTGCAGAGGTTGCGCATCTTTACCCACAAGTCGTGTATCCCATGTCGCCAGGGTTTGCAAGGCCCTTAGACACTACCGAGGTGAATGGCTAGGGATCCACTACGAGGCCTTTACAAAGTTCCACTAGCTTCCGAAAACCCGCTACAGTTTATAGGAAGTTCCAATGCAGGAATCCCTTGCAGGACCGCCATCGCAGCAAAATCCTCCCGAGGGCCTCCCTACACTGACCACTCCCCTACTGCCCTTGCCCCTTTCGGGTAAGGTAGTCTTCCACTAGCTTTCCTAATTAATCAGCCAAGGGGTCCCATTCCTCCCTTGTGGTAGCACTGTTTTCCCGGGTGGTTCTCCATGTTCCAATTAACATAATGATCTTATCATGAACAGTAAATAACAACTGATACAAAAGTGTGATCATGAATAATGTATCTCCATACCCAAAACCACATATAGCACTAGCAAGTACTACCCAGAAAGTTCAGTGGTAAACAAGGTATAAAGATAGACAAACTAGGGAAACCTATTGGGTCCCATCAAAATTAACCTATGCAGATCATTATGATTAATTAGAACATGAGTGGGTAAAAAGAAGTGATCAAGGGCACAACTTGCCTGGCACTTGAGAATCCAGGTACCAACTTGCTCTTCAGATGATTCGTGACCTCACGCTAGTCGTAGCAATACAAACAAGCAGTGTATAGGCAAAATTAACATCACACCAAACAAGTAAACAAAATACATAATAATAATCTACACATTAAAATAAGATTCTAGGTACAGGAATCATTAATTTTGGAGTTATAGATTTTAAGTTATGAATTTCCAAAGATTTTATGCATTTAATATAGGGTTAAGTGAGAAATAAATTTTAATGTGTACTTTATGTAAAAACAGTGGTACCATTTAATAGAGAATATTATTACAAAATTATAGGAACTGAAATGGATTAATTTGGACTAAATATGGATTAAATATGAATTTTCCAAGTTTCTAGGATTATTTTTATATTAAAAACCAATTCCTATATTTATTTCCCTATTTTAATCCTTTTCTGGATCGGGCGCCAAAATCTGTGAAGTGCAGGGGCTCTGGTGAAAAACCTCCTAAGACCCAGAGCCCAGCTACGAGGACCGCGGGTTGATTAATAGATATTCCAGGGACTCTTTACAAATATTGCCACGGTGAAGGGGTAAGATCTAATCGTGACCGTCCGATCCGAGACGTGCGCACCAGATTAGACCGATCTTCATCCTGAGCCGACGTTCACCCGCAACCGTTGGATCTAGATCTATGGCTCTGGTTTATTCCCCCCAATAGGTATTCCCATGGCTAATCTCCACCGTCCGTTCACGATCGAACGACAGGGAGCCCATCTTCCCTCCCCAGCCCAGCCGAGCGTCTGCCCCCAACAGCGACGGCGGCGGTGGTCACCACCGGCAAACTGGAGTACGCGCAGCAGCGACCCAATTCGACAATTCACACGATCGACGCCATGAGCAGAGCAAATTGATTCGGATGAGGGAGCTCTTACTAGGTATAAGGATGCCCGGTACCACGGGTCGCGGCGAATTGCGGATCCAAGGCAAAGGAGTACTCCGATGAGCAATCCGCGTGACCCGGCGATGATACAAAGCTCTAATTCGCCAGACACCCGAGCGATAGTGTGGTCCGAAGCTCTCGGACCAAGCCCCAGGCACCAATAACGACGGGAGCGCAGGATGGCTATGGCGGCGGACCCGATTCTCTTTCCCTGCGGCGATGATGGGGCGTGGGGCCTGGAGGAGCTGGCTTAATTGGACGGGAATGTGAGCGTAGGTACTTATACGCAGAGGGAAGAGCGAGTTTCGGGTGGTTACAACGGCCCATGAATCCCGGCTGGGGAAGAACGGCGCCGCGCCCGAGTCTGCGGGGAAGAGGAACCGCGAGACACGCTGATTATTCCCAGGAGCCCAGGGGATCGCGGAATTCGTGGTGAGGCGAACGGGAACGCTGACCAGCGAGAATGGCGGATTCCGTTGCTCGCCAACGGTCCAGGCGCGGATTCCCGGCGGCGCCCACGGCATTCTGGTGGAGGAGATGGAGCTATCGCGGAAGGGAGACGACTGGTCATCCGACCCCACAAGTAAGCGACACCACGCGACAGAAAAGATTTGGGCTGGCGAGCGGGACCCCTACCGCAGTGACATATGGTGCGCGGGTGAGGCCGCCAGCAGTAGGATCTAGTGGGCCGGCAAGTGGAGTGGGACTTTGGGCCTGGCCGTGGGATTTGGCCCAAGCGCGGTTAGGAGCTCTACACTCTTCTCTCTTTTTTTTTCTATTTTCATTTCCAAAATTTAAATTGAGTTCCAATTTCAAATTTAAATTCTATTTGAACTTAAATTTCCAAATATTTATTAAAAATCCTAAGATGAAGATAACGCCTTATATATATATATTATTTTTATAGTTTATATTCTTTTCCTTTTCTATTCTTTCATCTTTTCTATTTCAAATTTCAATTATCAAGATTCAAATCCCTGTTTGATTTCACTCTCAAATATTATTCTAATGTAAAGGTGAATCATATTTTCATTATTATTTATTTCTTATTTGCATAATTTAATGCCCTTAGTTGAGTATGTAGAGGAAAATGAAAAGAAAATCAAGGGATCCCCAAAACTCCCTCATATAAATTTATTTATTTATTCATAATATATATATTTTTCTTATACCAATTTTAGTCTTTACAGTCACATCTGAACAATCTCCATTTAGCAGTGGGAATTTGGATTCCACCATGGGAAGCCACACATCAGCATCAAGGGGATCTTCTGCCCGAGTGGACAACGGTGGCTGAGTACTGAGAAACTCCTGATAGGTGGCCGCTGTTGGGGTACGCTGATGATGATCACCACCCCCATAGTGCTGAGGCGGTGGCTGACGCTGGGCTAGCTGTCGCAGAATCTCATTTTGCTGAGCCATCAGCTCCTGCATGGTAGGAGGTTGAGGCGGTGGTGGAGGAATGCGCTCATTCTGTCCATGGCGTGCTCTTCCTGCCATCTGAAATTTAGGATGTTCTTAACATCATACTTTGAAATCCGTGATTGCACATGATAAAAGATCTTAAATAACAAGGTTTGTAAGATTCCAATAATTCCTTGCTTTTCACAATTGGTACCAACAGAATATAATCTCATTCATACTTAAAAATAGGAACCATCCATCATTCAGCATGCCAAAAAAGTTTTCCAACCGTTACAGCAGTGCCCAAAATATTCAACTCTCTCTAGCCTGGTTCCTCCCAGGTGCAAATGCTAAGCTAGTGTCGAGTAGTTCTACTGCCACATACTTCTATCCTAACTCTGAAATCTAATGAGCAAATGAGGCAACGCTAGACTCAAGGGAAGGTGGTCTTCCTGAGCCAGCAGTGTCCAAGCTGGATGCAGGCTCTGGCTCCTCTCCTCCCTCGATGTCTACATCCTCATTGGCCCCTTCTGCCTCCATGTCCTGAATCTCTTGATGGTGCAGATCCAAGTGCTAGTTGGCTTCCTCAAGCTGTTGTTGGGTAGTTTGAAGCTGATCTTTCAGAATCTCGATAGTGTTTTCTCTGGACTCTACCTGATCTTCAAGCTCTTGGATTTGAGTAGCCATTTGCTCTACCTGGAGATCCTTTTCCACCAGCTCAGTGGACAAGTCTACAACAAGGTCCTCCCTATTATCCATAGTGACCTTGGTAGACTCCACTAGGCCCATCAGCTGGGACATTGCCTCACCTCGTAAGGCATGCAAACGATATAGGGCATTCATGCACCAAACCATCAGGTGAGCGGTATGTCTATGGTAGAGGGCCCACATATCCTTGGCGTGCTCAACCCGATCCTTCCACATTGGGTCATCCTCTTTTCAGCGGGGAACAAGCCAATGGGGTGGGTTGACAACAAGGGGTGAAAACCGCAGAAGGTTGTCAGCACGTGCAGAGCCGTGGACTCAATAGTATCCTCGGCCCTGAAACCGAAGGACTCAGAGTCCAATGAACGCCAGCCTGGCTGCAAGGGATGAGGCTCCATGGTCATCTTCACCCTACAGCGGGGTACCCGGTGCTCCTCGAACAACTACACCACATACTGGGGAGGCGTAGCATAACCAGCTCCCTGCAGTACGTCCCACAAAATGCGGGGAAAACCCTCTCGTGCAAGCCCGTCCGTGTGGGAATGTGCGTTCCCTCCTTCCGTGGATACGTGAGAAGTCATCTGTTGTAAGGGCAAGTGTAAGCAAAAAAGAAAAAGAATCCCAAAAATAAAAGGAAACTAGTGCTTGGCTTTCCCATGGTTAAGTTGAGATCTTCGATGTAGACTTAAATTCATATTACGGGTGTCTCTTTGATTATGTAGCTTTTTATCAATATTGACATTTTACTAAGAAGCTAGAAAAATAATGCATGCATGCTCGTCCTAAGTGGCCTCACATCAAGTATATAGGGGTATAGAAATCCCCCTCCTACATCATAGCAGCCTGTAGGGCATATTCAAATAGCCACCTAGCTACCCGTCTAGTATCCTAAGGCTTCACATCCTAGGTCTACCCTTATCGTCCTGGCGATCTATCCAACATTGGTTTCTAAGCAAGTTTTACTTTTGAAAAGGTTGGTAATTACGATTTATTGATTCCTCTGTGGTGGTACAAGCTCCGATACCAGCTATGGCGGAACCGCCCGAATTATTCCAACTTAAGTGCCTAAGTTCCGCCTTAGAGGCTAGACCACACTTAAATAGGAATAAACCGTCAGTCCCTCGGATCTAGTCTGACTAGGCCACTAACAGGATCAAGTACCACGTACTCACTCGAAGGTGAGACATAGAGCAAATACAATAATGCATAAGACCATAAATTAAAGAAGTACTTAAGGTTATTACAACATCATCGGAGTTTTGCAAAAGTAGTGATCATTGTTCCTGATGCAGCGGAAATTAACTAACGGTAAATAAAAGGGAGGGTGGGGAAGCCTGGCCCATCACTCCACATGCTCCTCTCCTGTTGAGGTAGGATCCCACTCGACTGTCCAACCTGGTGGCAAGGTGGACGACCAAGTCACTCTAGCAACCATATCCTCTAGAGAACTTGTAAAAAATTATGCCGCAAGCAAGGCTGAGTAAACTAATACACAGCTAGACTTACCCGGTGTGAGGAGTCTACTCCTCTACCTCTAGACATGCAGCTGTTTGGCTGGGGGTTTAGTTTGCCAAAAGTCCTAGCTGAGTCTAAAATCAAGTTTTAGCTTTTCAAGTTCTAGTATGTTCCTTTTTAAACTAGATGTATACCTAGCTAAGCATATATGGTATCAAACATTTTTACCAATCAACATCTTTTGCCAATCAACTCACTTCCACTTATTACTCAATGCAGTATAATGGATCAAGCAGTCTCATTAGCTGCGAGAAGCAAACGATTTGAATCATGTTTTTAGACCTTGCTAGGTAAACCTAAACACACGACGTGGCGAGGCGCTCCGTCCCCACACATATCAACCATCCCCATCGATTCCTCGTCAACAGAACCGGGCTCACCGCCTTGGCGTACAATGCCTCACTGACCCCGACTGCCGTCGTGCAGTGACCGCACTTGTACCCACCATAACCGGAATGGGAGACTACGTCTCAGTGCGTGTGAGGGGTAAAGTTTGCTGCCAGGTTCACTCAGGTACTAGGCTTACCGATTTACCATATTTCTCGGCATGTGCTTAGTACGTTCAAACGCTTGACACAGGTATCCGCATATTAATCCTTATTCCAATTTCGTCTCGTAGACCACGCATCCCCATGGATCTGTGTCCACCGACTATCATCATTCTGTTATCAAAAATGGATACAACCAATTCCTGACCTAGCGCGAGTGCTAGAAAAATCACTCAACTTCTACTGAGATCCCTAATTAGCAAAGCAGTTACTCGACCTAGCATACTAGTATCCATCTCAAAGGGAATCCTGAGTTCATGCAACTAGGGTTTCAGTCAACTCCTACACTTAAGTGCACAGTACATGCCTACAAACATTAAGTGCAGTAAAATAGCATATATATAATGGTTATGCATAAAACCGGGGCTTGCCTTCAAAAGTTGGGGCAGGCAGATCCTCGATGGCAGGCTCGGTTGCTGGCTCCTGGACTACCTCCTGAGCAACTCCTTGCTCCGGAACAAGGATGTACTCTCCGTCAGCGAGATTACAATCTGTCGAATGCAATGAATAAGGTACATGTACATTAATGATATGACAATTTGTAACTACTATGTATGGTGAAACAATATTAAAACAGTAGGTAAACTAGGGTTTCTTTCTCGGATGGTGTTCCTAGTGTTTTGTACACAACTATTTTTGGGTCTTTAATGAACTTAAGGATTTTAATCATCTCCTTTATGTTTTATTAGACTCTTAGAGAGGTTTAGTTGTAATATTAATTTCTTCCACATTTCCCCTTTTACTTTCTATTTATGCTTAATTTTTGAGTGCTCTTGAACTACCATGGTGGTTTAGAATTTTCCAAAAATGTTACCAAAAATTACAGTAGGTAAATGTCACACCCGGTTTTAGAAGGCAAACCGAATGCGAACCATGTACGTGCCAGGATCAGCAATTCACGTACACAGCAGTTACATAACGTGGACATCATCACACAATGCTCAAGTAGTATTAAAAGGGAAATAGTAGTCGATTACATAATATGTCTGAGACATCCACCTAGTCTTTACAATAAATCAAAGTGCGGAAAAGAAACGTAGATAAACGCGGCCTTCACAGGCAGCCGACTGGGGGTTGCCGCTAACCCATACCTAGAACTTGTCGTAGTCTTGGAACTCCTGGAAGTTTCCTTCCACAGCTTCATCTTCTCCTGAGCAGTGGTTGCAATGCTGACAACCTGGGGATGGGGGGGTTTGGTGTGTAGAGCAAGAGTGAGTACACATCAACATACTCAGCAAGTATCCCGTTTGGCTGTAGTGGACTAGCTTTATGTGGGGGTAAGTCAAGCAGTTGCTTTTAGTTGGTTAGATTATTATTTACTAGTAGAGAAAGCCAAGTTTTAGAATTAACCCACGTTATTAACCCGAACGTAATCTTTCCAAATGGAAAGAATACCACTTACCATTACCATAGTCAATACCAGAAACCATCGATCTCATTGCCACCTGCAAATCCGAACATCTCTGATCAAGTATCACTAATCATTAGAGCTCCCTTGGCCGCTCATAACCGCGAGCACGACTGATATATCAGTTTTCAAACACTCTGCAGAGGTTGTGCACTTTACCCACAAGCCGTGATTCCCTCTTGCCTTAGGCCGATCAAACCCTTAAACACTACCAAGGTGAATAGGCAGGGTCTCACTACGTAGCCTTTACAAAGATTCCCCGGGGCTGTAGCCGCCCGTTAGGTTTCCTAAATGTACCGCACTCCTCCCCAAGGGACAAATCAACCTTGGCAGAGCGAGCCGCATACACCGAGCTCCATTGATAGCACGACGGCGAAGCGAACTACACCCCAGATCCTCTAATTACTCAGCTAAGGGCGTCCCACTCCACCCTCATGGTTGCACTGTTTTCCCGGGCGGTCATCCATAGAACAGGTCCTTACGGAGAGGCACTCGAGAAACCGCTCGAGCCCCCTTAAAGGCCACAAGTACAACATCATAATAAGAGAACGGAAAACAGCGTATCATATATGATCTCATCATGTTCATTGATTAGAGTTGAGCAATAGCATAAAGCTAAACAATAATAATCCGACCCAAATAGGTAAACAAGGACATGGATAACAAAAGCTAGTCAATCCTTAAGTATAAATGTGTAATGCGGGAGGTGAATTAAAGAATGAATAGGACAGAGATAGGTCAAGGGACACTTGCCTCCACCAACCGACTGCTGCTCAGGGGCTTCTCCTGCGGGTTCCTCGGGCTCTTCAACCGGATCGTTCTCTATGCGATTGCAAGCATACATACATCCATCCATTCAAATTAGGAAACAAACAGTATACCATACAAGGAAACAAATAAAGTAAATATGCATAGAATATCACATACGATAATGAATTTACCTTGGTTAGAAAGAAATGGGGAAAGGTCTCGCGAGAGTTAAAGCTTATGCCCGAGACGCACTACGGGTAAACGAATAACTAAACGTTACGTGCTCTAGTTCTAATTGGTTCTAACAAAAGAATTAGCTACATGCACTAATGTAAATGTGACCACTTTTAGTAGATTAACATTGAATGAGATAGACGATTAGCTATACAAATTAACTAACGTAACCAATTTCCAAATTGAGACTCATATCTTATTAATAAAAACACGTGATTAGCGCGCATAGGACACGGGGGGGGGGGGGGGGGTAGACGGGGCGTATTGGGGTAGACGGGGGCACGACGGGTCGTGCCAAGGCACGCGCACTACGCGAGCACGCGCATGAGGCCACACGCACACGCCACGAACTAGCCGTGCGCTAGCCGAGCTCAAGGCCGCGCGCCATAGGCACGCTGGGCCGAACTCGAGGCCACGCCGGGGCCGTCACGACGGCGGCGAGCGGGCAAGCACGCCGGGGCAAGCGAGCACGGGCGAGCGAGGACGCGGCCGGGCGAGGACACGGCTGGGCGAGGACACGGCCGGGCACGGGGACATGACCGGGCGCGAGGGCGGGCGGCCGAGCCGGGGCACGACGGGGGCGGCCGAGCTCGCCGGGAGGCGGCCGAGCCGGGCATGGAGGTGGGCGGCCGAGCCAGGGCGGGGCGGGGCGGCCGAGTCGGGCACGGGACGGGGACGGGGCAGGCTCGCCGGAGCGAGGCCGGACGAGGGCGAGGAAGGGGCGGGGCGAGCTCGCCGGAGCGAGGCGGCGCAGGGGCGGGCGCGGGTTTGCCGGGGGGGGGGGGGGGGGCGAGGCGGGGCGGCCGAGCCAAGGCGCGGCGGGGGCGGGGCCGAGCTCGCCGGGGCCGGGGGCGGCCGAGCCGGAGCGGCCGGGGCGTGGGCTCGCCGGAGGGCGGCGCGCCGGGGCCGGGCGGGGTTGGGGCGGGGCGGCCTTGCCGCGGCGAGGGGCGGGCGCGGGCCCGGGGTGGCGCGCCGGGGAGCGGCGCCGGCGGGCGGGGGAGGGGGAAGGGAGGAGAGGGGGGGCCTCACCGGAGGGGGCGGCGCGGCGGCGGCGCCGAGGGGAAGGGGCGGCGGTGGCTAGGGTTAGGGGAGAGGGAGTTGGGGAGGGGGAGGGGTATGACAGGCGGGGCCCGCGGGGAGGGAATTTTGGAAAAAGAAAAAAGGGGGGAGGGGGGCGGCTGGGCCGGCTGGGCGGCCCACGGCAGGGGGAGGGGGGTGGCTGGGCCGCCGCGGGGCCCACGCGGGAAGGGGGGGGGAAGGGGGGCGGCTGGGCCGCCAGCTGGGCCGGCGCGAAGGGGGAGGGGGCGGCTGGGCCAAAAGGGAGAAGGGGGGAGAGAAAAAGAAAAGGCTTTTCTTTTTCTAATTTCCATATTTTCTTATATGCCTAATTCTTATATGCCTAATTCTCCAATCCACTCAACCACAAACAAAAGAGTGCATAATCCGGCATGATGCAACAACCAAAAATAGTTCTAGGTTTTGCCTACACAAGATGTCGAGCTAATTCTCGCTATAACTTTTGGAAAAGATCAAGGCTTAGCGAGAAGAAAAGGGAAAAGGAAAGAGTAACGCCTGAATTTGGTGAGAGAAAAGAAGAAAAAATTCTACCCCCAAATTCAGGGCGTTACAGTAAACATTGGCCTCTGTAGTTTATTTTACCAATTTGAGGTTAGAATTAATTCAGATAATCCTTGGGCAAAAACAACAAAAGTGAGGATAGATGGTCACTTTGTACTACAACTTTGACTTATACGAGGGTTCTGGACTAAAAATTATTTTTGCCAATATCTATGGTTAATAATAGGTCTCTATGCAAAAAATCATAGAAAGTGCTCCACTGGTCATTTAGTTGTGATTTTCCAAAGTTTAATGTCAAAAATGCACTTATAACTAACTTGTTGTTTGAAAAATATCAAACAACATAACTTACATTTTTCCTAGATTCATACTAGCATATTATTAGTTATCCCAAGGATTGGGGTGGTTTCTCCTTAGGGTTATTTTTCTAAGATTTTTCTAAGTTCTCACGTTTCTAAGAAATAAAATGTGGTGCATCTCTTTTGTACTAACAGAGGGTTCAATAATATTTTCTTGTGAACTATTCTACTTAAGGAAGCTTGGAAAAATGGGATTGCCTTCTGGTTCTTATTTTAAACCTCCTTTTTCATTTTCTTAAGGTTTGGGCCAAAACAAGTTTTAGTGGTTAATCTCTTCTTAGCTAAGTATACTGGGAGTTTAACATTTTTAAACAGGGTAGTTAGTAGTTAAGCATGTCCCTGATTTTTCTTATCCTTAGTCCAAAAGTATTTCTATTTTTCCCCTATTTATTTAATTTTGGGCAGTGCACTTAATTAAATTAAAATTCTAAAAGTCTTACAGCACTCAGGGTGTTTGTTATTTTTTCTAAGTAGCTCATAATATTTAGGACCTAGCAAAATTGATTTGATCAAATTTGGTTGGATAAAATTCGAGTTATGAATTTTGCAGGTTCGGTATTCATTTAAAAGAATAAAGCTTAAAAGGTTTAAGGAAAACAGGTTTACACCGAGGCCCCTGGTGTTTCCTTTAACTATTTCTTTCAATGGTGCCCCTGCGAAACTATTTCCCTGAGTCACTGACCTCGCAAACCCCCTGGCTTTTCTTTCTTTCAACCCGGGCTCCTTCCCCATTGTAACAGTGACCGCGAAGACGAAAAAGGGTGGCGTGGCTTACCGGCGGCAAGGGAGGTCTGGTGAAGGGCTGGGTGAGGTCCGGGAGGTCCTGACGGTCACGTCGAGGTACGGATCGTCGACGGTGATGGCCGGAATAGGGCTAACCGCATGCGTAGGCGGTCGGGCTCATCGACAGCGTGTGCTTCGGCCTGCTCACAGCGGTAGGGTTCAATCAAAGGGCATGGGGAGCTTCACTAGATGCTATGGATGCTATAGGTACAAGGAATCGACGAATGGCTTACCGTGGGGCTCGGTCTACGTGTGACGGCGACCGGTTGAAGTTCGGCGACGTCGATCTGGTGTCTCCGGTGAGGTATTGTTCAATCCGCGGCTCGGGGAGCTTCACTGAGGTCCGGAGAAGCTATCCCAAAGGTCAGACGGGGTGGAGGATGGCTGGCTCGGCAGGTCTATGGTGGCCGTGGCTTGCGCGGTCGCTGGCACGCCGTTCTCTGGGCAAACACCGGCGAACTTGTGCTCGGGCTGGGTCAGGGGCGCGCGGGGGTGTACGTTTGAGGTCAGTGTGGGCTTTATAGGCGCGGGTGTGGGCGCGGGGGTGACACGGCGCGGGGTTGCGCGCGCGGGCTGAGCACTAAGGGTGTGCTCTGGCGTTGCCAGGGCACGTCGAACACGTGGCCGTGTTCATTTGCCCAAGTTCTTGCGCCTGCAGAGCTCCAAAACGTGTGAATCTCGCCATATGTCTTGTGCAAGATTTCTTCCTGGCACCTAGAGCTACCTAGTTCATGTGAGTTCCAAGGGAAGATCTGCCCTAGCTTAGAAGATATGGGAGCGCCAAGTCTTGTCTGTCTGTACTGTTCACCAACGACAAAAAGGATGCCAAACCATGTCAAATGGCCCTGGTTTGGTTTCAAATTTTTCAGGGATGTGCCTTGGGTAGTTGGGCCACTTTTTGTTATTTGGACCAAGTGGTTTTGGTGCTAGCAAAAGGGTGAATACATCTGATCTTTAGGCTAGGGTTGATTTGGGACTTAGAGAAAATTTTTGATGGCTCTAGTGTGCTCTCCACTTGGTGAATTATTTTGGGGTTTTTTTGGGCCTTTTAGCAATATTTACCTTATTAAATCTTGTAGATTTACTAATGTACTTCATCTTTGGTATAGGTCCCATTTCATGATTTGGCTATTTGCATAATCTTTTCCCTTTTATCCCATGTTTAGGGTTTAATGGCTTAAGAGGGAAATTAGGGTTTTAGAATCTTTTTCATGAGTGAGAATGTATGAAGGCTAGGGTGTCTCTTTTATTAGGATTAATACTTAGCTTAGCCATGATTCTTAAAACTTTTAGTGCCTTCACTTTCCAATTTAGCATATAGGATAAGTAGGACATAAGTGTGTTCATTGAGATAGGGCCTTGGGTAACACCTGGGGTGGTACAGCCCTCCCCCCTTAAAGGAATCTTGTCCCAAGATTTTGGGTAGGGACCCTTCAGAGGGTGCTAGGAAGGTGCGTGCTCACGCAGTGTGGTTTCTTTTGTCAAGGTTCTTTAGTAAACTGCTCTTCGAATGTCATCCTCTTTGCAACTTCAGAAGGAAGTCCTTCTAGATTTAGTTTCACCCTTCACTCTGTTCTTATTAACTATGTTTCTCTTATATTTAGATTCAAAGAGCAGGTGGGGGTGGGTGTTTTGGGTTACGTACCGATTCCTTTAGGCAGAAAATCAGGGAAGTGAGAGCGTAGAAAATCCTCAGTCTCCCAAGTAGCCTCTTCTTCTGAATGGTTGCTCCACTGAATCTTATACATTCGGATTGACCTTGCTCGAGTTGACCTTTCCTTTTGGTCCAATACCTTGATGGGGGTGCTCTTGATATGACAAGTCCGATTCTATTCCAATTCAGGCTCAGGTAGCACTTCCGTTGGTAGGCGAACACACTTCCTTAGCTGAGATACGTGGAACACATCATGAATTGCTGACATATGAGGTGGTAACTTCAACTGGTATGCTACAGGTCCACAAGTCTCCCTGATCTCGTATGGCCCAATATAGCAAGGAGCTAATTTGCCCTTGATCCCAAATCTCTGAACACCTTTGTTGGGTGACACTTTGAGATACACATGATCCCCCACTTCAAATTGTAGAGGCTTCCTTCTTTTATCATGGTAGCTCTTCTGCCTGGCCTGAGCAGCTTCCAAGTTCTTCTTAATGACTCTGACTTTATCCTCGGCTTCAAGCACCAGGTCAGGTCCAAATATTCCCCTTTCTCTAGCTTGTGACCAGTTTAGCGGTGTTCTACACTTTCTCCCATACAAAGCCTCGAACGGTGCCATCTTTAGGCTAGATTGGTAACTGTTGTAAGAGAATTCTGCCAGAGAAAGGCACTTATCCCAATTCTTGCCATAGTGTAACACACATGCCCTCAACATGTCCTCAAGAATCTCTAGGTACGTTCTACCCTAGCCAATTGTGTTTCAGAGCTTACGCTTGGGGCCATGGATGTTTTGATGATTAGGAACCTTGGAGAGGACCAGCAAGGACTTGGGAAAGGCCAAGGTATTGAGGAGGAGCAGCAAGGGCGCCCACAACAGGAAGGAGATCAAGTCCGATTCGGCTGCGACTCCATCTCGGGTTCCAGGACCAGTCTGCACTAAAATGGATGCCCAAGACACATCTAGACTCCGATTATGACAGACTTGATATGGTTGGAAAGATAAGGATATTATCTAACCAACCCAACTGGTTCCACCTTAAACTTCATTTGGAGTCAACGGGAATCATCGAAACAATTCAGCGTTCAGATTCTGTTTTGGTGCTGCGACACCGTCTGTTAGGCCGTTGGGCCGTGTATCGCGTCGGAGCCCATTAGGAGCGAGACCCGAGGTCACGCATGCCCTAATACTCTATTTATTCAGCAGCCACCGCCACATTAAGTTTTGGGGTTTTGCTTAGATCATTCTGTCATCGAACAGTGTCGTCGTCATCAGTTTGTGAGACCCTATCTCGTAATCAATACAATTTTGGTTGAGTTTCTTTCCTGTTCTTGCTTGTGTTCTTGATTGTGCTTGCAGGGATAAGCCTTTGTGGCAAGGTCACTCGTGTGTCACGGGTGATAACCAACGGAGCCATGGTGTAGTGATTGCGAGGAACCGTTCGCTCGGAGCCTTGGATCATCAACGTCAAGATCTCCACTCAATCAAGTTATCGTATCTCATGGAAGATCGGGCCTTATCTTCTATCAAGTGGTATCAGATTTCAAGGTTGCCCGTGAGGTATAATCCTACCTTTAGATTAGTTTTGTTTCGTCCCATAGTCCACAAAAAGCCAAAAAAATTACGATCAGTTTACCCCAACCTAAAACCATTGCCTTAGCCTTTGCACAATTCAGTTTTAGAGTCCACAGTTCTGAGTTTGTGTTCTAGGTTGAGTTTGGTTGCTGGTTTAGATTTGTTTTGGTTCAGTTTGATTCTTTCCATTTGCTTCCATCCTACAAAATCGACCTTCAAAACAGATCCTATCTCTAAAACCGGCCCTATCCACAAAACCGAACCCCCCACTCTTCCAGCACCTCGCAAGAAACCCTGATTCGGAGTCCAAACTTAAAACGGCCATAACTTTCGCCTCGGAACTCGAATCGGGCCCATTTTTTTTCAAATCGCAAAGAATTAAATTTTGCATCCGATTTTTTCCCGCTTTGCCGGATTCGCCATTTTTAAAATTCCCAAATTGGCTTGGAAATAGGACTTCTCATTTTCTAAACATTTATTCCGATTTTAGGGCAAACTTGCAGAAATTCCAAAGGACGCGTCTTTGCACAAAAAATTCTGAAACTTGGCGTGTTTCCTTCTTATGTGCTGCTGCAAAAGAGAAAAATATAAAAAAATATTTGAAAAAAAGAAAAATCGCAAAAGAAAAACAATGACTAGAGCAAAAATTAGAAAAAAAGAAAAAGAGAAAAAAAGAGTAGCACATAAGCAGAAACGCTAGTGTTCTGTGCACCTCTGTGATTATTTTGCCCCAAGCCTGTTTCCTTGCTGCACCTAGATAATTGTACCTCCTTTCTTGTACCTTGTTCCAATTGTTCTATTACATTTTCTAGGCCAACAACTAGGATGAGTACTTGGAACACTTATTCAGCATTGCTATCTGTTACTGACTTGTGTGCCATATATATATATATATATATATATATATATATATATATATATATATATATATATATATATATATATATATATATATATATATATATATATATATAGGGACGAACTAATGGAAGCCCAGGGCTTCCATTAGTATCGGGAAGCCCCAGCCAATTAGACGGAACCGGGCAGACCACAGGTTTGTTCGGCGGTTTACTGGTCTGGTCGAACCACAGCGTAAATCATAAGCCAACAGAACGTAAACGCGTGTGTATTTTAGCGTAAAAAGGTATACGTGATAAAATCGCGAACCATAACTGAAGCCTACCGGAAATATCGCCCAGCATGCACGTAAGCAGAAACGCGAGGCATAAATATGTATATACAATTGCGTAACTGAATACAGATATTTGAGTAAATACAAATCTGTTTCAACAAACCGAGTTAAATTCTCTCAGGTTGTTATCACGTGTCCGACAATGTCTCCAGGCATGCAGGAACAAACTTTATAGACTGTAATTGACCGAACAAAATAGCGTAAACATTGTACACGAGATTGGTTAGCACAGGGCATATAAAAAGGAAACTGGCGGCTGATTGTATTGCATTGTTTACAATGGCTGACGGCAGAGAAGAAGAAACAGGCGCTGATAGATCTGCGTCATTGCACAGAGCTGCACCAGGTACATTAGCAATTGTATAATTACTTCAGTTCATAAAATAATTGGTCAAATATGATGGCCGGCTTGCAGACACATGCAGTGGTCTACCAGCAGCGCCCACACCAAGAATTGTATCTCCAAACTGTGGTGCGAGTCCACAGATAAATATAGTAACACCACCTGCAGAATTACAAGCGCTAGGGGTAAATGATGGCAATACAAAAGAAATTGAAACAATGGTAGCAGCAAATCAAATGATGCCTATGAGGACCATTAGTGATCATGAACAAGATACACCTAATATCCTCCGAAGTCAGGTAAGTTATTTATCTTTGGTTATGTCTATTATACAATTTAAATAACATTAAGAGTATGACTAATATAAAATTAATTGTATTTATGATTATGTTAATTCACAGCCTGAAAGTATTGATCCAACCATGGTGCCTATGATCGGTATGACATTTGGAAATGTCGATGAGGCATACAATTTTTACAGTCGTTACGCATATGAGGTTGGTTTTCCACTTAAGAAGTATAGGGAGAGAAAGAATTGTAAGTGGTTAAATTGTTCAATGGAGGGTAGAAATACAAAAAGGTTAGCTAGTAATCCAAGAATCCGGAATACATCATCGAGGAGAACACAATGCAAAGGCTGGTTTGAAACTAAAAAAAATCTATGAAAAATCTATGATGACTCAAAAGAAAATATTGTAGACGTAAGAATCGATCTGGTCCACTTAGAACATAATCATGATTTCATTAAGAAGGATACTGTAAAGAAACACCTACAATGCAACAAGACTCATGATCCTGAGTACATGGAGTTTCTCAGTTCAATGCAGCAAAGCAGAATCCCGCAACACTGTATCATGGACTTCGTGTCTGAGATGCATGGTGGTCCTGAAAACGTACCAATTACAGCAAAGGACATTGCTAATTTGTAAGAATCATTTTCTTTATGAAGTTATTATATAAAGTTTAAAATCCATGTCAAGTTAATGAGTAATAATTACAATTTTTTTTTGAACTATACAGGAAACAAGCAAAGCAACGAGAAAAAAAATGCCAATGATGTGTCTAAGCTTTTGGCTTTTTTTCATTATGCAAAAGGGATAATCCATAATTTTTCTCTGATTTCCAGTTAGACAGCGAAGGAAAAATATTGAGTATTTTTTGGTCTCATGCTAGTCAGCAAGGAGAGTATGTTGATTTTGGGGATGCAGTTACCTTTGATACAACTCATAAGACTAATTTGTATGGAAAACCCCTAGGAATGTTTGTTGGTGCAAACCAACACCTACAATGCACAGTGTTTGGGTTCTCATTGTTGGGAGATGAAACTGTTGAAACATTCGAGTGGGTGTTTAATGCATTCAAGACATGCACGGGGACTGAAGGACCAAGAGTAATGTTGACAGGTATGATTTATGTATATATAATAACTATAAACTTGCAATACATGGAATATAAATTCAATATATTGTGCATATTTACAATGCATGTGGGTCTTATTTTGTTATGTACCATACAATGTTTACATAAAAATAACCATCTAATAATGTCCGACAATGTATATTTACAGATCAAGACCCTGCAATGCCAGTGGCATTACGTCGGATCTTCCCAAACACAGTCCACAGGTTGTGTCTATGGCATGTGCAAAATAGGTACATGCCATTTCTAAATGAGTTGTATGCACGTTATGCTGAAGCGGATTTTAAGACAAAATTCCAGTCTATAGTACATCATCCATTGACTGAAATAGAGTTTGAGGCTGCATGGAAAATGTTGATTGATGAATTCAACTTGCATGAAGATGGAACACTTAGAAAATTATATGAAATGCGTAAGGAATGGATTCCTGTTTTTTTCAAACATGACTATTGTGGGCTTATGGTGTCTACGCAACGTAGCGAAAGCATGAACAAACTCGTGAAGAGCGCTCATGTCGATTCAAACACCCCACTTCATGAGTTTGCGAAACAAATGTTGAAACTACTACATAGCAGGAAGATGCAAGAAGGAAAGGAAACACTAGGATGTATGGTATGTAATATTATTTATGCATTATACTATTTAGTAGGCTCGCAAGACGTAACTAGTTATTTTATATGCAGGGTCAAAAAGAAACCACAACACTATATATGTTCGAAACTAGGGTTGCAAGGGCATACACAAGGGCTGTGATGAATAGGTTCGAGGAGTCAATGAAATACGCTACTGCATATAGGATAACACTTGATCCAAATGGAGGCGCAAATGATTGGTTGGTGCAGCATACATCAAGATCGAAAAGAATCGTGTGGGGGCAACACCAATTCAAAGTGAAGGCGGATGTAGAGGCAGGAATGTTTAAATGTGAATGCAAACAGTGGGAACACACAGGTAAGCAAGAGTTAAGACATAACGTCATATTATTTATACTCTAATAATTAAAGGTGAATGTGAAATGTTGCACCCTTGTTTAAATGCAGGACTATTTTGTGTGCATCTAATCCGAACATTCATGCACATTCAGCTAGAAAGGATACCTAAGGAATACATTCTATAGCGTTACACATACTCAGCTAGGCAAGATGTGGTATTTTCAAGAGATGACAGGAAAATGAGTGGAAAAGATGGAGAAACAAAATCATATAGGCAAAAAATGTTGCTTAAAAAGGCAATGAAGGTAGTAAACCAAGCTAGTATGTCAAAGGCAGGGAGTGATAAGGCCTTGGACACAATGGATGAACTATTGGAGATGCTTGGGCGTTTAGAGCCAGATATAGGATGTGAAGATGCTGGTGGTGCAAGTACTGGAGGGGGCAACCATGTGGGTGTTCTTTTATATAAAATTGTTGAACATTTTATTCAGAACTTAATTATTGCTAATTGTAAAAATTAAACGTTGCAGGGCGAAGAGGATGTTGTTGGAAACACTGAAGGTGAACATGTATCGTAATGTGATAACGAGGAGCATGTGGCAGTACATTCACGACAACAGGTAATATTATGGCAAAAAACAATGTAATTTATGTATAATGCAAATAAATGGGATGATTTATACATTATTTGTAATATTGACTATAATGCACTAATGAGTAGGATGGAGGCTTAAATATTGATGAACATCATCAATCTGAACTGCAAATGACGCTTGTTGGAAATGATGATTGTGAAGGAACACAATATGGGGATGTTAGAAAGGTATGAATTCTAAATTTATTAAATTGCAGATATTCTATATATTTAATGTTATTAAATATTTATAATCTAACATAATAACATTTGTACCTATAAATACTTCTTTTTTATGGCATGTAGAGACTGGAATATGATGTAGATGGCATAAGCTTAGTGCGCCCAAATAATGCAAGGCCAAAGGGAAGGACAATAAAAACTAGTGAACAAAGAGTTCTGAAACTGGGTGCGAAAGGAGAAAAGAAGAAGACTCCAAAGTGCCAAAAATGTGGCATTGCTGATGGACACAACAGTCGAACCTGCTTGTCTATAGAGGAAAATAGGGTAAAATTGGCTAGCCTTGCTGATAGAAAAAGAGGACGACCGCCTGGGTCTAGAAACAAAAATTCAACAATGGCCCCGCAGTGGAATGAGACATCCACATCAAAAAAACATAAACATACCGATTCTGAAGAACATGGTTCAAATGACGATAATTTGACATGATTGTAAAACATTTATACATAAATAATGGATGAATATTTACGATAAAAGCTCACTGTATGGATTATATCTATTAATGCAATGTAATTATTTCTTATGAGCTATGCTACTGTTGGGTTTGTTTGGCTATATAATCATATATTCACTGCAACTCATACAGTATTTATGTTGAAAAAATCACAAAGTCGGCGAACTGAAGTCAATATGTATGTACTGACGCCAAACGAAAAAACTGAATGATTAAGCGTAAACCAATATGTAGATTTTTGCATAATCAATACAGAGAAGAACTAAAAATATTGTACATAACTGAACATAGAAATGCATCGCATTGGTACTGAAGAAACAGGTGCATACAGTAAATGAGTATATAAAAAGACGTAAACCAGTTCAGTTATATGCATAAACCGTATCAGATGTTTGCATAATCAATACAGAGAAGAACTCAAAATATTGTACATAACTGAACATAGAAATGCAGCACATTGACACCGGATAAACAGGCACATACAGTAAATAAGTATATAAAAGAACGTAAACCAATTCAGTTATATGCATAAACCATATCAGATTTTTGCATAATCAATACAGAGAAGAACTGAAAATATTGTACATAACTGAACTTAGAAAGACAGCGCATTGGCACTGGATAAACAGGCGCATACAGTAAATAACAGAATAAAACATCCGATGCATTGAAGTACATCACTGAAGAAGATATAAAAACCAGAACACAAATGATAAATTGCATAACTATCATATATAAATATGTCCATCTAAAACATATCTGGAACGACATATATAAGAGTTTGCTAAGAGCTGCATATGGACATAAGTATTATCTGAATGCTAACATAAGCCAACAGACCAATATGTACATCAACACCATTCAGTGACAGTACCCTAAACTAAGCTAGTACTGAAATAACTTGAAGCCACCAAAAGCCATCAGACCATCATGTTCAGACTACCATTCAGAGTGTAAACTATACTAGGCTACTACTGAGAGAACTTGAATCTATCTAGATGTGAAACCATGGAGCTGTTTCTGTTTAGTCGATGGAATATTATGTAATGTAGTACAAGAGAGCAAATGTCCTCTGAATTATCCTGGAAACCAATATAAGGAAAAGGTGAATTAGACATAACTACACATACATTATATCATAACAAAAAGTCTAGCTTTATATTACGTACCGAATCAATGACTGCATTCATAGCTCCATCCATGTAGTCGTAGTGCTGCATATATCTCATAACAAAGAATCCACAATCATTAGACCCCACCTTCATTGTTGGGCAATTATTCAGGAGTTCAATAGGGTACTTCAAAAAAGCAGGGAGGGCTGATCTTGGTCGAGCATTTTGTATGGCTAGATTGAGCCTAGTCATTATTAACATGGCCCATGAAACCTTCCTATCACCCATATCCATAGGTATACAATGGTAATTTTTCCAGATAGTCCCACCCATCTCTGGTCCATATGGGTTCGAATCTAACACATGTATGCGTCCAATCTGAAGATTAACAACATACAATGTCCAATGTCCAGAGCGTAGCATGGGTACCATTATCTACATGCACACAAAATGGAAATAACAAAATGTTGAATACACTATGGTTGATATGAATGATTTGATTGAAATTTAAATGCAGCAATATGAAGTGAGAGTGTGATGGGTCAAGGAACAGAAATTAACTGATTTGTAGTCATCCAGCTGCTTGAAGGAAGGCAGTGTCTTCAATAAGTAACTCTCCAAAACTTCAGGGTCAAATGGACGAGGAGACTTACTATGTTGCTCCTGCTCTTCAAAGTTCAATATAGCCTAATAGGATAGAGAAGTATTATGTAATTTCCATATATGCTAAGAATTTAAAAAAGAGGTATAAATGTAGAAGTCATACCCCAACATTAACATCTAGAATGACCTGGTGAGCATTCAGTGGAGGAATATGTTTAGAACAGTCATCGCGGACACACTCAATGAAACATTCATAAACACGTTGTCGAGACATGCGCCATCAGCAAAAGATTGTTGTATGTCACAACAATCGGCACGATATTCACCAAAGTCAATTATATTTCTACATATGACAATATTGAACATACAACAATAGAAACAAATGTTATTTGTATAAATGAGATACAAAATTACATAATATATATGCAATTTGACCATTGAATTGTAGGTACTAAGTGGGAATAATGAGATACATAATTACATAATATATATGGAATTTGAACATTGAATTGAAGCCACAAATCAGTCTAGCTAGTCCATAAAAGTTTGGTTAAACACTGGCAAGGTAGCTCTTCTCCACACCACCCTCTCTCAAGCCATTCAGCCGCCACCCTCTCTCCGTCTCCGAGCCCTCTCCCTCTCTCTCCCAGCCACCTCTATGCGGTGCCACCGCTGCACCACCTCTGTCCTGTGCAGTAGCAGCAATGCTGCCTCTGATCTTCGCAGCAGCAGGGATTATAATAATCCGTATCTTACAATCCATTATTCTGCCATGGATGGTACATTACAGGTATTTATTACTTTTTCATAAGACCATGAGCATTCTAGAATTTCAATTGTCTGTATTTCTCTTTTATGTAAACTTGTTGTTTTGGCTTTTGATGTTCTGGCACAGCCTGCTGTTGGAGCTGACGGAAGGAAAGGAGAGGCTCAAGGCAATGTTCTTCTTGCATCAATTGAGAATATGCAATATACTGTTACTGTAGATGTTCTTCATACTGTAAGTCAAATTGTGAAGACAATTAAAAATATCCTTAATTTTTTGTTATTTTCTCTTCTAACTATGACAATCTGGCTACAGGTGTTCTCATCATTTGGTTCAGTCCAAAAAATAGCTATTTTTTAGAAGAATGGGAGGACACAAGCTTTGATTCAGTACCCTGGTATGCGTCTAGAAATATATCATTGCAGGCTTTAAATCACTAGGCTTTGAACTAGTTTTTTTTGTCCCTTTAACAACAAATACTAGATACGTTAGGGTAGGCTAGAGACCTAGAGTTGAAACCCTATAAAAGCTACAACTCAAAGTTCAGTCATGTGTATAGCTATTTTCCTTTCGCTTCTATTCAAGGCTAAATCTTTGGGTACAAAGATTGAATAAAACATAATAGTATCTATACCATTGCCACGATGTTGTTCAATCAAAATTAATAAGAATTAAACATTATGTCAAGTCAAACAATTTGAAAAGTATGTACCTGTCCAATTCAATGACCTTAGAACACAAGTATGCCTGAAGAGCGCGAGCACATTCTAATTCAGATAAGAAGATGCCTGGTGCACAAACACTTCCAATAGGAGTCCTGTCAAATACTGGTCCAGAATCATGGTCAACTGTGCCACCTGCCACTATCTGACCTTGCTGCACAAAAAAATGAAGTATACGTTAATCATAATATGTAAACATGAAATGCACGCTATCAATACATAAAAGAAATATAAGTCAAGCTTAAATACTAACAGTATTTGGTGTAACAGATTCATCGGCCCGAAGAACCTCATCAATCAAATCTCCAAATGTAGCAGCTAGATTGGACTGCTTTGTACCAATAGTATTCAAACATTGCTTGATAGAGGCAAATATTTTGCCAACCTCTAAGTCATAATCAATCAACTTAGCTTGGAACTTCTGGCGTTGATGTACAGGAAGCATCTGAATCTTATTTGCCATCAGGTCTTGCATAAGAGGGAGTTGCACTAGTACAGAGAAGTTCTATACTGGCGGTCGTAACCCTATTTTTAGTGGCGTTTATCGTAATCGTCAGTGCTAGGGGCCAGTAAAAATCATCATTTTTACAGGCGGGTAACTGAAGACCGCCAGTGAAAACCGATTTTCACTGGCGGTCGGCGTAATAAAACCGCCAGTGAAAATCGATTTCCACTGGCGGTCGACGTAATAAAACCGCCAGTGCAAATCGTTTCCAGGAAACATAAAACAGATTTTAAAAATAGTAAAAAAATTATCTTTATTAGGGGAAGGCCTCAGCCCACCCGCCCGTCTCCGTCGAAGACGCAAGTCGCGACATTTTTCGCGTGCTACGCGGTTGTTAGTAATCGAACCTTCGACCTCACCCTCGCGCGTACCCTCCACTACCACTCCGTCTATGACATGCTTTGTGTCTAATTTGTAGTTGTTTTGTCCACATATTACAACCATTTGAGTATAAATTGCTTATTTGAGACCCTAAATGAATTCAAATAAAAAGTTGTCTACTACAAAGTTAAATAACTTTTGAAGTTCTACAACTTTTATTTTGACACTTTTTTCATCCGAGTTAGTTTGCAAAATTTGAATTTTAAATTTGACATACTTAGATTCAATTTTTGAGAACCGAAATGAGTTTAAATAAAAAAGTTGTCAACTACAAAGTTTCATAACTTTTAGAGATCTACAACTTTTATTTTGGTGGTTTTGTCATACGAGGTCGTTTGAAAAACTCGAAAAATTAAGGATAAAAATGCTTTCTAGTGGCGGTTCCTTAAGAAAACCGCCACTAGAAATCATGGATTTTTACTGGCGGTTTTCTTAAGGAACTACCTCTAAAAATACGATTTCTAGTGGCGGTTTTCTTAAGAAACCGCCACTAAAAATAGCACAGTCGGTGGATAACCGGATCCGTCTGTAAAAATATATCGTCCCGCAGGCGTTGAGCCTTTTTCTACTAGTGTTGGATGATTATATTTGGAATTCGACCATGTTGATTTGGGTCTTCATCAACAGTTTCTGGCCTCATTGGATACTGAAGTAAAAAATATAATAATGATAGGATAATTATGGTAAAGCAACAGACAAACAAAGAACATAGTGGGTATATGATCTAACTTCAATCTGACCAGTAGATGGAGAGTTTGAGACATAACATGTCTCAGTGCTGCTCCGAAACTGATGAAACAGAATAAAAATTAATAATTATGTATATGGACTGACTCATGCCATGAATTGAGATCATTATATGACTACTAAAATCATTGGTTTGTAACTAGTCGTAAATAACATTGTTATAAAAAGCAGGAAAATTATGATAGAAGAAATGAAGACTCACAGGGCAAACACCAAATGGTTCGCCTCCCTGGCGAGGCTTCCGCTTATCGGCCATTGACAACGCCCTTATAATATTCTTATTAAAATACTTTATGCGCGGAGTGCCATTTTTGTTGTTTGGAGCAGCAGCATGGTGCAAATGATCCAAATAATACAGCTACATAATATATATATCATGAGAGTCATATACAAATGAACATAGACACATAATATATGTATCTATTTTCAAATTACAATTGATTAATCTAATAAAAGTTTTGCCAAATTAATTATGAAACTTACAAGAACAATGATGGAACAGCCATATATCGTCGCCGACACATTATTAATGCTCCTGTTGTGCCATCTCTGTGCAGCCTCACATAAGTCACTAAAAATTAGATGGCACCAATCAATTTGAGGGAATCGCTCCATTTCTTCTGTAAGTAGAACCTCATTGAAAGAAATAGACCAGCTAGTTGTTGGGAATAGCAGCCGGTTGAAGAGAATCAGAAAAAAACATCTGATAGAAAGATCATCATCCTGGCCTAGCCTCAATCTGTCTTGGAGCTTTGAAATAACAAACTCATCCTTGCTAATATTCAAGGAGGCCTAGAGTGTTGCCGCAGCGTTCGCTTCATCAATGTTAAGGGGCTTTCCACCACCCAA
This sequence comes from Zea luxurians, assembly GCA_029449295.1. Taxonomy (NCBI): domain Eukaryota; kingdom Viridiplantae; phylum Streptophyta; class Magnoliopsida; order Poales; family Poaceae; genus Zea; species Zea luxurians. The sequence goes on from JAOPSE010000012.1 coordinate 72,495,561, forward strand.
ATTTGGAAGACCCAATATCTGATGGACAGTATGCTTGGTGATTTTGAGTTCTTTGTCTGGACCAATACGAAGAGTCATGTCTCGAGGGTCTAACTTCTGCATGAGCCAACAAAGAAGTGTTCGACATCCAATTGCATCAATTGTCATGTCAAGGATACTAGAGAATCCTTTTCTGACTATAGCTTGACATTGCCTTTCATTCAATATCTGAATGGATGCAAGAACATCTCCTGGGTTGCATCTGATGTTGAGTCTCTGAAATGAAAAAGGTAGATAGATGGATAAATATGTTAATACTTAAACATCACAATTTATGCATTCTTATTTATACAAAGTTCCTTGTCCTATGACTGTTTTGGATTAATGAGCTAAGGTAATGTAGAAAGCTATATCTTTCAGCACATAAGGTATGTATTGAGATTAGATGCATGATTAAAATATTGGAAACGATTAATTTCTGCAATGTTGTAAACTCACTTGCGTCTTATTTGGGGCATCCATTGAGATATTGCACTTCTTTTTTGGTGGCTCAAAGTCATCATCATCATCCACATTAGGCATAGGAATATTTTTAGCATCAGCTGCAACACCCCTCTTTCTATGCTGCGGAGGATCACCATCAGACCGCGTATTTGTAGGGTTTGCCATGTCAGTCGAGCGCGGAATGTCAACACTGAAACATTCTTGACTTGACTCAATGATTAAATGCTTCGGATTGGTTGGGGGTCGATCAACCTTCCGCATTATTGAAGCAGCAGCCTGCAAAAGAACAATGTAAAACATATGTGCTTTATTGAGTTACATCAACATATACACCAATGATTATACGAACTAATTGGAAAAAATGTCATTAATTGTGTTATATGACCCTAACGAAATAAATGTCAACACAGTAAAACATCAAAAAAATTGTATCATTGCATTATAGAAATTGCCATATACATATATGCAAACCAACAGACTGTTACTCTAAAACAATATTTACTCATAAAAATATATATTTATGCAGTAGTAGCAGTTAATAAGCAGCATCATTGACATTTATACATGACTAAAACAAAACATGCAACCAGAAGTTCAAAAATTTATTGTTGCAATTTGGACATGATTGATGACCATATTTATGTGAAAAAATATGATCCAGTAAGTATATAAAAACTGAATTGCATTTCAGTTTATCTGAATAACATATAGTAGCACGAAGTCATGAGAAGCACACTTGTTTGCACATCAAAATATCAACCACTGCTTCATAAAGTTATGTATAATTCACATCAATTGTGTTATATGGCCCTACCAACATAGATAGTAAGTGAACAAAACATCAACAAAGTCGTATCATTGCATTGTAGAAATTGCCATATACATCTATGCATACCATCAGTATGTTCATCTAAAACAGTATTTAACCAGCAAAATAAACAGTTATGCAGTAGTAGTAGTGACTAAGCAACAAAATAAACATTTATACAGTATTAGACTAAACATTCATATCCCGACAAACAAAAATATACATTTATGCAGTAGACAACAAACCAATTTAGCGTAAGTAGATCATCAATTTAGCATGAATAGAACTTAACGTGCCTGATAAGACGCCAGTAAGAAAACATGCTATCCCTTACTAATACCCACTTGGCAACATGCGTGTTGTTATGGGTTTCCTACTTATTATGTTTGACTGAAGCCACTTGCTATATAGCTTTGCTAAGGCCCTGAGAGACACACATTTCAAATAACTGAAAACATTTATCTTCGAATAACTAACATGCACACAAATCCACGAGGTGCCAAAAAATGATCTAGCCGAATCATATGCATATGGGGTGTTTGTCATGCTAAGCCTGTTTGAATTGACTAAAATAACTTGCTAGCTGCTAAAAATGATCCAAGTACCTTGGGCTGATCATCATCTCTCTGGTATCCTGGTTACATTTTATATATGAATAATATGAAAACATTAATGAGCTGCGCCGTGAACACTGCAATGCAGTTTTCAAGATTGGTTTGGTGGGTTCAAATAAAAGGCTGAATGCAGTTTTCAGTTTCAGGTCATAAATATTTGCATCCATCGCATTAACAAAGTTATATAAAAAGGTAGATATTACAAAAAATACCAGCAGAGCTAAAGCTTTTGGGCAGATATTAGTATAATTCCCACAATGTTATTATCAATGTTTGGAATTATGTTTTTCTTTTGAAAATTGATGTTCCAAAGAGATCACTGGATTTTTACAATACAATTTCTGCAGTCACACAATGATGATAAAGAAAATGTACCAATTGAAACTGGATCTGATGGGTTTGAACTGCTAGATGGGAAACAAAAAATTTGAACTAGATCTGATGGGTTTGGACAAAGAAAAATAAACAAAACAAAAATAAATATTTATACAGTACTAGAATAAGCATTCATATATCGACAAACAAAAAACATTTATGCAGTAAACAAAAAAAATAATTTAGCGTAAATATATAACCTGTGATTTCTTTGTTATTGACGGCCAGAAAATCCAACAGAGGTCGATGGAGTTGGGCACCTGGAATGCGGCGCAGAGATTAACGTCGCACAAATACGGCAAACGATGCATAAGAAAATGGAGCATATGAATGGGGAGATTAGGAAGTAGCAGTGTATGCATAAAAATTACAGACGAAATCGAGCACCTTGGGAAGCAGGACAACCATCGGCGAGCGTGTAGAAGAACAATGTGACGCGTGGGCGGAGGATTGTAAGCGGCAGGCGGCTCCACGACACTGGCAACGGCGGCGCCGATTAGGGTTGAGGGCGAGTGAGGGCGGAGGAAGGGGAATCGCCCTGGCGGGAGGGGAGGAAGGCGAATCGCGCTGGCGTCGCCTGAATAAACACGGCGAGTCGGCTAGGAAGGTTGACCGCGCGGGGGTTAGGGTATAAACTGATTGACCACGTGGGAAGTGGGGTAGTGGGCCAATTCCTGAATTTCTGGAACGTGGGTCAGCTCAAGTATTTACGTTAAATCTCTATTGTGTATAAACGGAAGAATGGAATAGCGTAAACACGTGGAAAGTGGGCCTAAGCCGCTATTTCTGGAATGCGGGCTCGCGGCTGTTACTCTGTTTACGCTACAATGTGTTTCTGTTTACGCTAAATCAGTTTGCTTGCATAAAAAGTGATCGGACGTGGGCTGGGGCTCTCCATAGTTATATAGAGCCCAGGGCTCTTAATAGATATATATATATATATATATATATATATATATATATATATATATATATATATATATATATATATATATATATATATATATATATATATATATAGTCAGCCTTCCAGAGCTCTAGCTTTCTCTCAAGCAGAACAGGTACTCCTTTGCAATCACACCCACGCTCGTTGGACAGTCACACCGGTCACCATTTGCCACGTGCAGTGCTGGTAAGAACCTTGTAAGAGCGGGGTAAGACGCTTCATAACTTGTGTTCCACCACCACCACCCTGAGAGATAGTTGTAGGGTTCACATTGTTTGTTGCCTTTTTGTCTCTGTTTTGTGATAACAATGACAGGACCAATGAACCAAACGGACAAGGAGAAGGAGCCTAAGCTTAACGACAATGAGTGTGTCTCTTAGCTAGAATTGAAGGAGATGATGCACGCGATGACTGAAGCTTTTAAAAAATACCAGGACTCTGTGGCGACATCCTATGAGCAGCTTGATCGATGAGTTGAACTTGTTACATGCATGGACGTACTGGAGGCTCGTCCCCCCCAACTCCAGCCCCAGCTGCTGGTGCAGTACTGCTCTCTCCTGTGGACGACGATGACGGCGATGTTTATGCACCGCTGCGATGACGCCTCGCACGTAATCGACAAGGTATGAGAGGTAATGGTAGACGTCGTCATCATAATCCTGAACTAGACAATGATCCATTTGCTAAGATTAAGTTCTCTATTCCACCATTCATGGGTTCTTATGATGCTGAAGCTTACTTAGACTGGGGGATGACGGTAGAACAAAAATTTAATTCCCATCTTGTTCCTGAGCAGCATAGGGTTAGACAAGCCACTAGTTAATTTAAAGATTTTGCTATCATTTGGTGGAATGAACTTGTTAACACACGTGCTGCACCACAAACATGGAATGTGTTAAAAGAGGAGACGCGAGCTCGCTTTGTTCCCCCTTCTTATAGACGTGATCTTCAAAAAAAATTGCAATGCTTAGATCAGGGAGACATGTCGGTACAGGAATACTACCAAGAGCTTCAGAAAGGTATGCTACGATGTGGGTAGTTGATGATCCGGAGGATCAAATGGTTAGGTTTTATGGGGGATTGAGGCGGGAGATTCAAGATATTGTTGATTATAAAGAATATCATTCTATACAACGCTTGTTCCATCTTTCTATGTTGGCAGAAAAAGAATTGCAGGGTCGTACCTTCGCGCCACGACAGTCACCGACGCCAGCCAAGGCGTCATCCTCTTCAGGCGTACGGATGTCCACACCTTCCTCCACCAGCGGCACACGCAGCACCGCACCTTCGGCATCACAGGGACACGACAATAGCAAGTCCTTGGTGCCTTCGGGTGTTGCAGCAAAACCTGCTACGACCACCTCTTCCCCAGGCCGCTCCTCCGACATCAAGTGCCACCACTACCAGGGACTTGGCCATATGCAACGAGATTGCCCCAGCAAACGAGCATACATTGCTACTGGTGATGGTGGGTATGTTAGTGCTTCTGATGTTGAAGATGAAGATACTGTTGGAGCTAACATTGCAAAGACTTATGATGGTGATGAAGAGGTTCTTGGTACAACAGCGACCGAGACCTATAAGGCCTTGATTGTGCAACGAGCTTTGAGTGCACGGCTAATGACGACGACAACAGACAGCGCCACAACCTCTTCAACATGTTCCTCATCATCAAGGACTGCCGTGTACATACCATCATTGATGGTGGTAGCTGCAACAACTTGGTGAACGTTAAGGTGGTCAAGAAGCTTGGCTTGACCACACGAGAGCATCCCCACCCTTATCACATTCAAGGTAACAAAAACAGCAAGGGTGCATTTTTCTATTGGCTGTTACCATGACTTTGCTGATTTCGATGTGGTGAGTATGGATGCTTGCTCTTTTTTATTGGGACGTCCTAGGGAGTTTGATACTGATGCTATTCACCATGGTAGATCTAATAAATATACTTTCATGCATAAGGGAATGAAAATTGTGTTGGTTCCTATGACTCCCACTGAAATTGTCCACTTTGAACATGAGAAAAAGACTAATGCTAAGCAAAAAGGTGTTTTGAACTCTGAAAATCAGCAACCTATTAAGTTAAAAACTCCTACTTTGCTAGCTACTAAATCTGATCTTGATGAGTTACATGCCTATGTTGGACTTTGCTATGCCTTAGTGTGCAAAAATGCTTTCTATTCTGTTGATGATACATCTATTGCTTTGCCACCGGCTGTTGCTAACCTTTTGCAAGAGTATATGGATGTGTTTCCCTCTGAGATACCCCCTGGATTACCACCTGTGTGATGCATTGAACACAAGATCGATTTAATTCCAGGGGCGAGCTTGCCCAACTGTGCTGCCTACAGGACCAACCCCGAGGAGACTAAGGAGATTCAGCGCCAGGTCCAGGACCTTCTGGACCGCGGGTACAATCATGAGAGCCTTTGTGGCAGAACCTCCCAAGTTATTGGGCCCACATGCACCTGTCCTTGTCTCAAAGACCTCAGACTGCTATGCATGTGCACCAGATAACTTAACAGGATCCATCCGATTGCCCCAAGGACATTGGATAACCCACTTACAACCAAGATCATGAGATTAAGTAATACAAATCACACACACCAATTTTTTTTGCAGCGGAAATCTTATTACCAACTTTTACAAGTTACAAAAATTTTACATTAGTTTATCGGAGTTTTTACAAAAGTATAAGTTTGAAATAAATGCTAGCTCAAGTGACCATCCTCAATAAGAAGTATAGAAGAAGTACTTAGACTTATAAGAAGGCCGAGCCCACCGGCACTTAACACCATCAACATCAGCACAAAGTTAGAACCTTAAAAACAACAGGGAATAAAACCCTGTGTATGGAATTACTCAGCAAGACTTACCCGACTAAAGAAAAGACTCTCAAGGGTATGTTGGCTAGAGGGATTCAAGGTATGGTTTATCAAGAATCAAAGACTCTGTTTTGCAGAAAAGCTTCTACGAGTGGATCCTTAAAATCCAATTTTACTTGTCAGGTTAAGTAAAGTTACCTGCATCTAGAGTTCTTTCTACCCTAGTTCAAGCACTTGACCTGTACTAGCCAATTTCTTAACAACCCTTCTTATTCACTAGAGTGCTACGTGTAGGGCAGTGACCAAGTCTTCATGTCCGTGAAGTTACGGCGATCCGAATCGATTATACTCAGCTGAGGATCTCCAATCACATGACATATGTAGCACTTAACCCTTGCATATGTCAACTTGCCACCGGGGTTCTTAAGACCAGATCAGGTTCACGCCAACCGAGAGCACAGATACACCACCGTCCAGCCTCTTGCCACGGAGGGTACACGCTACTCTCGCCATCTCTCCACTCCCATTGCGTGTTATCTTATTCTGGTATTAGTCTGCCCAAGGCTAAGCTTACCCATGATGAGGCATGTGACCAGTTAAAAGGTCCTCGATCAGCAAGCCTACATCGACAAGGTCCTTAATCGACACAGACGGAGACACTACACTGAGACTCCCTTCTCGTGCAAGTCAACCGCCCGGTCTTAGCTTTATTATTTTCAACCCAAAGTTTGGTACCTGGCAGAGGTACATCTTTTCCGATGTTGAACCCATCAAGGCCTTTGATGGATTCACCATCACAAGTTTTTCTTTTTGAAAACATTCCCACCCACTGAAGCATCACTTTTGTTTTAAAACAAAATATATTTATTTCCTAAAGCAAGGCTAAGCATAAAAAGTCCTTTTTATAAAAGGGTGTCAAGGAAGGGTAATCAATTTTCCAAGGAAGGAAATGCAGCAATGGTTTAGCACACAACTCCTATCACCTAATACATCAAATAAGGTGATAAAGATTTTAAAACAGCAAGGAGGTGGCAAATGCACTAGGGCTTGCCTGAATAACACTAGGTTAGTGTTTGTTAGGCGACGTCCACTTGACGATCATCCTTGTCCTAGCACTTGATCAGGCAGGTTCGTCCATCAGCATTACCATGCGGAGTAGCTCGCGCTCGGGGTCGACTTGGTTCGTCTTCCGCATCTCGTGATGGAGCTGGCAGATGACGATGGTGCTGCGGCGAAGCGAATAAGGCTAGACGACGGTGTGGTCTGCCGCGAGGGAACGTCGGCATACAGCACGGCGGATAGCGGGAGTTAATCGGCGAGATCCAACTACGGCGCGATGCGCATTAGGAACTGTAACACCCTTGGTGTTACTGTCACTAAAACTTGAGCATAACATCATCAGCATTGGCATTCCATATGTTTGACACACCTAGAGTGCATTCACTAGGCAAAAATTTCAAGCAAGTTGTATTGTTATGGCATTTTGTGAATCAAACCCTAGAGTAGGGTATTCAACCCTAGATTGGGTGTAATAGAACAAACAAGGCTTAAACAAGTAAAAACTTCAAAATCCAATTGAAAACTCATAAAGTATCTCCATGGATGAACTCAAGTGGGATCCAAACCCTAAGAGTGCAATAAACCCTAATTGGAACCTTAGAAAACCCTAAACCTATACCCTAGGGGGCTAAGTGCAAAATTAGCACACCTTTTGACTAAAGTGCAAAAACTATCAAAGTAAGGTGTTTTAAGTCATATGGTTCACAATTATGAAGATTTGCAACCTAAACCCTGAGTTTTGGACCTATTTGCAAAAAGGCCCTATTTGAGTTCTAAGGTTAAATCTGAAATCAGTGATATTGGCCAAACTTTGAAGCCCTATATCTCCCAAAATATGAGGTTTTTGCCCTAGGTCACCACATCAATTTGGTAGATCTATCATAGGAGAATAACTTTGCTACAGATATCCTCTTCGGTTGTTACACAAAAATTGGAGAAAAGCAAGCCCAAAGTTGCTCTGTTAGACTGGTATCGAGTTAACTAAAACTGAAACGGTAATCTAAAATGGTCACCGTGATATGGGACCAATTTGTGCACACCATATCTTTGAATTCGTTTGGTTTTTACCCAAGAATCCTATAGTGAGTTTGTAGACTGATGTTTAGTGAACAAATTCTATTAAGAAAGGTTGCTCTGTTCTTAACAAAAATCCAGAGATAAAGAGGGAAGAAGGTAGTTGGTTCAGGCAGGAACTGAAGATCAAGCGCTGACAAAAATCTGAAGAACACCAAAAGATCTACGACACTATTGATTTGGATGAACTTGGATGAATCAGTGAGGATTTGATCGTCTAGGAGTAACTCAGTACGTGGCATCGTCCACGGGCCGAGCCACGCGTGGCCGGAGTTAGTCACCGGTGACCACCGTGACTCGATTAACTTTTGCCGCGGTGTCACCCATGCCTCGATCTCCCTCACTGTGTCTCTTACCGACGTGGTAGGCATGTGCTAATGAAGCTATCCGTGGTCGGAGATCGCTAGCCGAGCCGCCGTGGCTATAAATAGCACCATAATCCACGGCGGAGTATGCACACCTCCACCCAGTGTGATGATCCAAGCCCAAATTCGCACAGCCTCCGCCCCCTCCTCCCAAATTGATTGTAAACAGTGAATCTAAAGTCTCTTACGGCTGTATAGCCCCAATCTCCACCCCCAATTTCGCCCAGAGCCACCGCGACACCATTTTCTCCCAACTTGGGTCTCTAAGCCACCGTGGATAGCTCGTCCATGGCCAGCCCACTCTGGTAAGGTTCTACGTCTCTCAAGTGTCGTTTTCGCAATGTGGTATGCACTGGATGCTCATCGTGGCCACCGTTTGGTCAATTCGGCCAGGGTTGAATGGGAACGCGAGCTCGTGGTCACGGTTTCCGCCGTACACGTGGGCAGACCGTTCTCAGTGTGTTCCTGCCAAATTGACGAGTGTTCTTGGGTCCCCCTTGGTCGGTTATGCCTCCCCGGTAGCTAGACTAGGCAGTCGTCGCCGGCCATGGCCAGTACAGGCCACGTCGGTGATGATCGGTGAGCGCGCCCTGGTCAAGGACCTATTTGGAGAACAAACGAAGTTCCAGGGACCCCTGTGTAAAGTGGCAATGACTCTTAAAGTATTCTGTAGAGCGTTTTACAAATTAGTTAAAACCACGGGGGCGTTTTTGCAAAATAGTTGTGCGGCGCGCGCGTGGGCGCGTTCCCGCTTGTGGTTGGGCCGCCTGGACTGGATTTGGCCTAGGACTGTTCATTCCTTTTTCTTTTTCTCCCAGAGCTCAATAAATTCTAGAAAATTGTAGGAAAATGGTAAAAATACCAAACCAATTTTGCTAGATTCCTAATTTCTTATAAAATTTAATAAAAATAGTTTCATGATTTTTAATCCAAATAGGAAATTATAAAGTATTTAAAATAGGCTAAAATATTGTTTCTGGATTTTTAGAAAATAGATAATGATTCCAAAAATCCCCAAACTTTTTGGATGACCCTTATATATTATTTAGAAGCTTTGGGTAGAATTTGGTATGATTTGGACCTTGTTTGATACTTAGAACCTAAAACCCTACCCCCTGCCCTAGGAACTTCAATGTTGACTCCGGAAACCCTAAGTTCTCGGAGATCCGTGAAGGAGAATTGTATTCAAGACTTTAGATCATTATTATGTATGATTATATTTAGAAAATGAAGAGGAAGTAGAAGAAGAAGCAAGGACACCACCACCACCACCTGAGGAACATCAGGCAGGCAGCTGTTTCTATTTTGATATCTGTGGAACTGAGCCTGACTCACCAGTAAAACAAGGCAAGCCCCGGTGCATTTGCCACCTTCTTGATTCTTTTAAAACTCTTTCTCACTTGCTTGATGCATTAAGTAATAGGAGTTGATTGCTAAAACAATTCCTGCATTTCCTTCCTTGAATTTGATTACCTTCCTTGGAATCCTTGTTTTACAAAAGGTTTTTCCTATGGTTAGTTTTGCTTTAGCTAAACAAAATGTTTTGTTTTTACAAAAGATGATGTGGCAAAGTGGGAGGGATGTTTTTGAAAATAAAACTTGATGGTCGATCCATCATGGCCATGATGGGTTCAACATCGGAAAAGATGTACCTCTGCCAGGTACCAAACTTTGGGGTTTGAAATGATTAAGCTGAGACCGGGCGGGTGACTTGCATGAGAAGAGAGTCTCGGTGTAGTGTCTCCGTATGAGTCGATTAAGGACCGTGTCGATGTAGGCTTGATGACCGAGGACCCTTTAACTGGTCACATGCCTCGTCATGGGTAAGCTTTGCCTCGGGCAGACTAATACCAGAATAAGATACCACGCAATGGGAGTGGAGAGATGGTGAGAGTAGCGTGTACCCTCCGTGGCAAGAGGCTAGACGGTGGTGTATCTGTGCTCTCGGTTGGCGTGAACCTAATCTGGTCTTAAGAACCCCAGTGGCGAGTTGATATATGCAAGGGTTAAGTGCTACATATGTCGTGTGATTGGAGATCCTCAGCTGAGTATAATCGATTCAGATCGCTGTACCTTCGCGGTTATGAAGACTTGGTCACTGCCCTATACGTAGAACTCCAGTAAAGATAAAGGGGTGTTAAGAAGTTGGCTAGTGCAGGTCAAGTGAATGAACTAGGGTAGAATGAACTCTAGTTATAGGTAATTCTACTTAATCGGACAAATAAAACTGGATTTTTAAGGATCCACTCTTAGTAAGCATTTCTGCAAACAGAGTCATTGATTATTGTTAAGCCTTACCTTGACTCCCTGAAAGCCCACATACCCTTGAGAGTCTTTTCTTTAGTCGGGTAAGACTTGCTGAGTAATTCCATACTCAGGGCTTTGTCCTATGTTGTTTTTAGGTGAGGAAGCAACCAACTTTTGTTGCTTCTGTTCTAAGGTGGTACCAAAGGAAGAGCACCAGGAGTGAAGCTGTGGGAGGAAAGGATCCTCCATAAAACTTTTGTTAAAAAATTATCGGGAGGGGTTTTTGCCTCCATGGTTTGTAATAATAATACTCTGCACCCGTATATTATAATCTGGTCTGTAAATATTTAACTCTGTCTTACTTTTAAATAAAGGTAAGTTTATGTAACTGCTTCCGCATTTTCGTATCTCCGATGCTTGTAATGTCTGCGTGACAGGTGAAACGCTCTTGGGAAAGGTAAGAAAAGCAGATACCGAACTTGTCAAGTGATTCAGGAGCACCTGTAGGGTTGTCTGAGGTCCATGGGACAAGGACAACTGTAGGTGGGCCTAATGACTTGGAAGGTTTCGTCACAGCTGGTATCGGAGCGAAGCCCATCTCTGCAGACCTTATGAGGCATCTTCAATAGAATTTTCTAAGACTTGCCTAGAAAATTTCTTTCTTTCTTATCTAGCTTCCTTCTGAAATACTTATTTAAAGACCAGATATAGAGTGCAATGTATAGAAGGTATGAATCGACTAAGGTTGATTCTGTAATTACACATGCATCATGCTAAAAATTATGCTAATAAGTTTTTTTCCTTAAGAAATGCCGCCGTGCACCAGAAAGACCGCACACAAGTCTACTGGACCTATCGGTGTACCCCATCATCAACTTGCCCCACGGCATGAAGATAGCAGTAGCGGTAGCAACGATCCAATTGGGGATTTGGAAGCCCAAGTGGATCAGCTTCGAACAGAACTCCACCGCAGGAATGACATATGGGTCGCGGATGGAGAAAGAATAAATGAATTAAGAGCAGGCATCCGCTACCTACAAGATCAGCTCGCGGAACAAGATCTAGCGCTCGATTGGGCGATTAATTCTCGTTCGCTTGCCTGGGCTAAGGAGGCAAAAGCTCGAGCCCGCGTGGAGGAGCTTAGCTCAGCCGTAGATCACTTGTAGGTTTATTGTAATACATTACATGAAGAAGTTCATGTATTATATTCGCAACTATATCCCAATGTACCTGCGGATCCTATCGGGACGGAAGCCGGACCTTCTGGGACAGCGGGAGAAGCCTTCGGTGGTGAACTAGACTTGTTCAGGCCCCCTCCCTCTATGAAGTTGGTGGATGAGTGGTCTCCTACTCCCGACAGCGAGGCTACTAAGAGTGACAAGAAGCAAGAATAATATAGTATAGAAGTAATAGTAATGTATAATAGGAAGTGTAATCCTATTGTAAAATTCGAGTCTGTAACATTACCCTTTTCAGTAATGTATAATGGATGGTTTTCTTTGGCATATTATATTCTTTTCAATGTTTGTTGCCTCAGATGCCTTCCAAGACTCGTTCTCAGGATGGTGCAGGGACCTCTAGTGGAAGGGAAGCAACACCAAACCCACCTCTAGTACCTCCCACTTTAGCCGAGGCCATCACTGCCTTGGTTAGCGCTACAGCAGACAATACCTTTTATGGGAAATGGCAAGTCAACAGATACAACAACAAGGCGGGCGGGCATATCCGCAAGGCCCCCGTGAAACATCCTATCTGGATTTCTCTAAGACGCGCCCTCCATTGTTTGTTAAAGCAGAGGACCCTCTCGAAGCGGATGAATGGATCCGCGTCATTGAACAGAAGTTTGGGCTCCTTCGGTGTTCAGAAACTCAGAAGCCCCTATTCGCAGCCCAACAATTGCGTGGCCCTGCCAGCACCTGGTGGGGAAATTTTATAGCCGTTCAACCAGCTGGTCATCAAATAACTTGGGATGAGTTCAAGTTGGCCTTCAGAGAGCACTATATACCTGAAGGAGTTCTCCACATGAAGCAGGATGAGTTCATGAAGTTGAAACAAGGCGGGGATACTGTTACCCAGTATCTCAATAAATTTAATCACTTATCCCAATACACAATCGATCAAGTCAACACAGATTTGAAGAAAAGGAATTGTTTCATGAGAGGCTTGAATGATCGAATGCAAATAAAGATGGCCACCTGCATCGACCTTACTTACGGAAGGGTTGTCAGCACAGCGCTAGTAGTTGAGGCTAAATATGCAGGATCCGGAAAATCCAAGGGTTATGGAGGTGACAGGCCCAATTAGGGTCCCGAGAAAAGACAAAGGTTGGTGATCCGACCTTTCAATTCAAATCGCTCTTCCCCACGTCCACCCTCCTACCTATTCAAGCAACCGGTCTTTATTCGCCCTGCCACTACCCCCACTTCAACAAATCAGCCGGGTGCCCCTGGTACTCGTTTCCCTGCCCTCCCCAGCTCTTCAACTGGCTGTTTCAACTGTGGAAAGTCCGGACACTTCATTAAGGACTGTCCATATCAGAAGCAAAATCGCTCAAGTAATCAACAAAGTTCTGGGAATTCTTCTCAAGGGAAGGGAAATGCGGCAACCAATACCGCGGGCAAGAATACAAGGAAAACGGGACGAATATATTATACTCAAGTGGCCACAACACCGGATGGCGAACCGGTTATGATGGGTATGTTTTTAGTGGCCAATCACCCTGCAATTATTCTTTTTGATTCTGGTGCTTCGCATACGTTTATAAGCAAGAAATTTGTGAAGCAACATTGCATTCCATACCATGAATCAAGGGAAGGGTTTAAAATTCATTCGCCTGGGGGACAAATATTCACTAAAGAAGTGGCTTTCCAAGTGCCCGTAACATTGGCTGGACGGGACTTTCCTACTAATATGATTGTTCTGAAAGGCCAAGACATAGATGTAATTTTGGGCATGAATTGGTTAGCCCAACATAAAGCTATTCTCAATACTGAATTGAGAACTATCAAATTGAATTATGGCCAAGAAGAGGTTCTCTTGACTATCCCCATAGCTATTCCAGCTAAAGCCACTGGCAGAATATATGAAGCCATTATACCGGAGATCAAAGATATTCTGGTAGTATGTGAGTTCCCAAATGTCTTTCCAGAAGATTTGTCTGGATTGCCGCCAGAAAGAGATGTAGAATTTGTAATTGAGTTGAAGCCCAGTACGGCCCCCATTTCTAGAAGATCGTACCGAATGCCACCAAATGAGCTGGCAGAACTCAAAACCCAATTGCAAGATCTACTAGCAAAGGGATTCATCCGGCCAATCTCGTCACCATGGGGTTGTCCAGCCATCTTCATCAAGAAGAAGGATCAAACACTACGGATGTGCGTGGATTATCGACCCCTTAATGAGGTCACTATCAAGAATAAGTACCCTCTTCCACAAATTGACATTCTATTTGATCAACTAACTGGAGCGAGGGTCTTCTCCAAGATTGACCTCCGATCGGGCTATCATCAGATCCGTATCCGGCCCGAAGATATACCAAAGACCGCATTCACTACGCGGTATGGGTTATTTGAATATTTGGTAATGTCTTTCGGACTGACGAATGCTCCTGCCCACTTCACTTATTTGATGAACTCAGTATTTATGCCTAAGTTGGACAAGTTTGTGGTGGTATTCATCGACGATATTGTAATATACTCCAAGAATGAAGAGGATCATGCTCAGCACTTGCGGGTTGTATTAACGTGCTTGAGAGAACATCAGTTATATGCCAAGTTCAGTAAATGCACGTTCTGGCTGGAAGAAATTCAATTTCTGGGACATGTATTATCTGCCAAGGGGATTGCACTGGATCCCAGCAAAGTCAAGGATATTTTGGAGTGGAAACCCCCAACCACTTTACATCAAGTCCAAAGTTTCCTTGGACTGGCTAGCTATTACCGCGGATTCAAACCAGATTTTTCCAAGCTTGTGAAACCAATCACAAGTTTATTGAAGAATGATACCAAATTTAATTAGTCTTCAAAGTGTAATGAAGCCTTTGAACAATTGAAGGTATTATTAACCACTGCTCATGTATAGGCTCAACCGGATATTAATAAGCCCTTTGATGAGTATTGTGACGCATCAGGCAGTGGTCTCGGCTGTGTTTTAATGCAAGAGGGCCGAGTGATAGCGTATGCTTCAAGGCAGTTGCGCCGGCATGAGGAACATTATCCAACTCATGATCTAGAGCTAGCTGCAGTGGTTCATGCCCTAAAAATCTAGCATCATTATCTGCTGGGTAATATCTATCACATTTATACAGATCATAAAAGCTTGAAGTATATCTTCACCCAGTCAGAGTTGAACATGAGACAAAGACGATGGCTTGAGCTTATTAAGGATTATGAACTGGAGATTCATTATCACCCAGGCAAAGCTAATGTAGTGGCAGATGCCTTGAGTCGCAAGACTTTTTGTCATTGTCTTATGATGGAGACTTCTGACATTACGTTATGTCAAGAAATGTAGAATTTGAACCTGGGAATGATTCAGCATGGAACTTTAAATCAACTAAAGCTTGAGTCAGTCCTTTTGCAAAGGATAATTGATGCTCAAAAAGATAATGAGGGTATGAGGTACATCCATGAGAAAATAGAGGCCAGAAAAGCTGAATGTTTCAGAAAGGATGATCAAGGCATTGTATGGTTCAACAACCGCATAGTTGTGCCAAAGAATGAAGAGATCTGCCAGCAAATATTAGATGAAGCACATCTTAGTCGCTATTCTATTCATCCCGGAAGCACTAAGATGTATCACGATCTAAAACAGCATTATTGGTGGACAAAGATGAAGATCGAGATCGCACGCTATGTGGCAAAATGTGACACTTGTAGACATGTCAAAGCCATACATATGAAGACTGCTGGTCCATTACAATCTCTACCAATAGCAACATGGAAATGGGAAGATATTAGTATGGACTTTATTGTTGGGTTACCCAGAACAGCAAAAGGCTTTGACTCCATTTGGGTTATCATTGACCGACTCACAAAGATCGCCCACTTCCTTCCAGTCAAAGTAAAATATCCAGTAATTGCATATGCAGAACTGTATATTGCTCGCATTCTCAGTTTGCACGGTGTTCCAAAGACTATAGTGTTGGATTTTGGACCTCAATTTGTATCCAAATTTTGGGAAGAACTTCACAAATCCTTGGGTACAAAATTGCTCCATAGTTCGGCCTATCATGCTCAAACAAGTGGTCAAACTGAGAGAATAAATCAAATACTTGAGGACATGCTACGAGCTTGTGTTCTGGAGTTCCCACAAAAATGGGATGATTGTTTACCATTAGCGGAATTCTCATATAATAATAGCTATCAAGAAAGCATTAAGATGGCACCCTTTGAAGCTTTATATGGGCGACGGTGTTGTACTCCACTAAACTGGTCTAAACCTGGTGAAATGAGTTTCTTCAGGCCAGATATGGTAAAGGAGACTGAAGAGAAAGTTCAACGAATAATTCATCATTTGAAGAAGGCTCAAGCTCGACGGAAGAGTTATGCAGACAAACGATAGATGCCCTTGTACTTTCTGGTGGGAGATTATGTCTACCTGAAAGTCTCTCCAATGAAGGGTGTAAATCGTTTCGGGGTAAAAGGGAAGCTTGCACCTCGGTACATTGGTCCTTTCCTTATTATTGAACAATGTGGACCAGTGGCATACCGACTTCAACTACCCGAAACCTTGTCTGCTGTACATAATGTGTTCCACGTGTCGCAACTGAAGAAATGTCTTCAGGTTCCCGATCAAACTATTGAAGTAACAGATGTTTCCTTAGAGCCAGACTTGACGTGTTCCGAGCATCCTATTCAAGTCTTGGATCAAAAGGATAGGATTACCCGGAGAAAAACTCTCAAGTTTTACAAGATATAGTGGAACCAGCATTCAGAAGATGAGGCTACTGTAACACCCCACTGGTCATACACAATGGATATTACCAAAACTCCTCCCACCAAACTACCCAACACAAGAGATGTAATAAAGAGAGAAAATATTGCAAAATCCGGCAGCACCTCCTTTGAAACTAGCATAACATGGAGGGGAAACATGTAGTTCATACAGGATATAAAGACAGATAATTCACGTAGTAGAATCTAAATGCAAAAGTGGTAAAACACATTCACGAACCAACAGAAGCAAAATAAATGAGATAAGTAACTCAGCCCACCCCAAAACAAACGCTCAACCAAGAACAAGGTAATTCACTAGACTTGACCCTCTCTGATTAACAACATTATTAAGTGGTGGTTCCTTTATTAAAGGTGTAGTGGCCGTGCTGCTACATCCCTTTTTCCCAAAAGCAGAGATTAGGTGCCTGCATCAAACAATGCAAGATGTGAGATGACACATCTCAGCAAGTAAACATAACAACAACAAATTGGACATTGTAAATCCACTGTGCTTAAACAACCACGTGGTTCAAAACTTCCTGTTGGGAGCCTTTGTCCTCCGAAGGTCCTCAAAAACATAATTTGACAATATTTTCCAAGTGAATTATATGAACAGGTATCTTCGGACTCAGATCATGAACATGGAGTACGGTCAGAACGAAGCCCAAGCCAGACAAAGGGGGATTGAGATGAAGGACGGGCTGATTACCAAGCTGTACGAAGGATGGTGCACAGCCGAAGCTATGCGCAGAAAGCTTCGTCGCGATAGCAGAAAGGGGAACCGACTTAAAGATGAAAAGACTACTTAGGCCTTGATAGATTCCCATAAGTCATTAGTGAATGTAATGGACATGAATGTAATTTTGCATGGGCTACGTCCCACGCCTATAAATAGATGAACAGTACTCCCGTACTGTTCACGCTGACTTGGCATTTGCTTTCCGTCATCCTTGTACTTTTGCCTTCCTGCAATCCGAAGGTACACTTGTAATCTGAAATCATTTCTATTTTTATATGATAATAAAATAGAAATGACGTTGTGATAATATTTAAATGTTTATATTACTTTTTATGTTGCATGTAAGTTCTTCGTCATAATTTATTGTGCTTACGAAGATATGTTGTTTGCGACCTTCGTCCGGAACACATTATATCCCGAAGGGAAATAATGTTTCAAGGGACGAAGGACTTTATCATTTAACACTTTTTATGTTGCTTTGTTCTCAATCCGAAGCATTTGAGAACAAGTCCCCAACATTGGCGCCCACCTCCGGTGAACTCACTTCCACTTTGAGTTTTTGAACACCTTCGGAAGCCATAAACCTTCGCTATGGCACCGAAGAAAGCTTCAGCGACTGGGGCTACAGCCCTGCAACCACTGGACCCCAATCAGGAGACTCTCTCTCTTCGGGAGGCCCGAAACCAGAAGAGGAAGGCTGTCAGCCCAACGCCTCAAGAGGATGAGCTAGATCAAGAGATCAGAGATATGGAGATGCTTCATCAACAGGTGCAGAGGAAGAAGGAAAAGATGGTCAGGCTAGCTGAACTGCAAAGGCAGATAGATGAAGCTTCTGAAGAAGTTCGCCATCTTACTCACGATGAGCAGAACCGAAGGCCTCAACAAAAAGACCTTCATCAGGAGGGTTTCTTCAACGAAGATGACTGGTATGACAATTTCCATCATGGAAATTTTGTTTTCGATGATGCTTCTCCCCTGTCCGCTGAGCTGCAGGCTACACCTTGGCCTCCGTCCTACAAGCCGCCCCAGCTTCCCATATTCGATGGCCATTCAGACCCGAAGCAGTTTTTGATGAGCTACGAAGCAACAGTATCTTCGTATGGTGGCAATGCTGCAGTCATGGCAAAGTCTTTTGTTATGGCTGTCAGGAGTGTTGTTCAAACCTGGTATTCCTCCCTTCGACCAGGAACGATCACTTCATGGCAAAAACTGAAGGACATGTTGTTAACCAGCTTTCAAGGGTTTCAGACGAAGCCGGTCACTGCTCAAGCCTTGTTCCAGTGCACTCAGGATCATGAAGAATACCTTCAGGCGTATGTCAGAAGGTTCTTGCGTTTGAGGGCGCAGGCACCAACGGTGCCCAATGAAATTGTCATTGAGGCCATGATCAAGGGACTTCGGCCTGGACCTTCAGCTCAATACTTTGCTAGGAAGCCTCCTCAAACTTTGGAGAAGCTGCTCCAGAAGATGGACGAGTATATTCGTGCCGACAACGATTTTCGCCAAAGAAGGGAGGAGGCTTTCAGGTTTTCTGAAATGACCAGGGGCTTCGGAGGAAGATTCTATCTGAGGCATGTCAGGTCCATCCACAATACTCAAAATGATGATAAGGGGAGTCAGCAGCACAGGCCGCAGTGCTCCTCACAGGCTTCGGGGCAACAGCAAAGTTTCTTCCGGCCACCAGCTCCAAGATGCAGAGGCACCAGGGGCTTCGGCGGAAGATTTGGAGATCAACCAAGGAGAATGTTTTACTTGTTCTGTGGTGAAAACAAGGGCCATACCACCAGGATGTGCCATGTTACCATCCAGAAGCAAAAGGAGATAGCCGAAGCTGCAGTACAACAAGTTCAGCCGAAGCAGGTCATGCATACTGCTTCGTACCATCCGCCTTACATCCCAGAATACATAGGCAACCACCATGCAGTTTCTGTTGCTTCGGCGAGTCAACCTCAAGCTTCCTGGCAACAGCCTCCGCCTCCACCACCGCTGCAACAGGGCCAACAGCCGGAAGGGAGCCAATATGCTCCACACCAAAGGGATCTCAGAGAACAATCCGAAGCTCGCACAGTCAATAGCACTGTGCCAGAGTCGAAGCACATCTATTGACAAATATCCTACCTTGATAGCAGTCTTTTCCATTTAGTTCTATTTTCAGTGTAATAAAGAACATTTTTCAGTTTTCATGTAATAGTTTCGTTGTTTGCCACAAGGAAAATTTGTTTTCTCACGCTTAAGTTGCTGAAGCTTTAAGATTTGCGATAACAAGGAGGACCTTTCGAATTATCAAAAATCCTTCGAAGCAACAAAAAGTCGTTCTAAGGAGCGCAGAGTAAGTTTGCTGAAGTCACAAAAAGCCGTTCCAAAGGGAACGCAGTGTAAGTTTTCTGCTCCAAAGTCGTTCCAAAGGGAATGCAGAGCATACAGCGAAAAGTCAACGCTGATACCGCCTAAGTAAAAGGCGAAGAAGCTCCAAAGTCGTTCCTAAGGGAATGCAGAGCTTACAGCGAAAAGTCAACGCTGATACCGCCTAAGTAAAAGGCGAAGAAGCTCCAAAGTCGTTCCTAAGGGAATGCAGAGCTTACAGTGAAAAGTCAGCGCTGATACAAAAATATTGTGTGTTTTACGGGGATATGTGTGTATCTTCGAACAAATGTCATCTACATAACATAACACCATCACATCATTTTGCATAGCATAAGCATCATACATCATGTTGCATATGGCAAAAGAAGGGGACACAGTATCAACCTTCGAAAGGATGCTTTGAGAAAGTGAAAATCGTGCTAAGTCACAAGGGGATACAATATTGATCTTCGGAATATAGCTTCGGAGAATATTTTCACGAAGCTTGGATATCCTTCATCAGAGCACTATGAACATCGTCGTGATGCATAAGTTTTTCTATCTTCACGAAGCATGAAAAGAAGGGAAGGTGTTTTTTCGCCGAAGGCTCAAAAACGGTACGTATGAAAGTTTCATGCATCGTAAAGAATCGAATCATTAAAAGCAAATATATCACAGGGTTACAAAATGTCACACATATTTCATTTCAGAAGTCTTTACAATAGTGCTTAATCTTCTCTTAAAACAACTTCGACAGCTTCGTTCAGGAGTCGGTTAACAACTTCATCCATGATAGCTTCAGCCATCTTTTTAATTTCTTCGTCTCCTTTCGGGTGAGGGCCCGGAGACGCTTTAGTAGGATCTGAAGGAGGACATGATACGGCCACATTGCTATTACAAATTGCGAACGAAAGTTTAAAATCAAAAATTACAACACAATAAAAACCATTAGCTAATACCTATTTGCCCTTCGGGCTCTGAGCTTTTGTCAGCGGCCTTAGCTACTTCTCTAGCGTCGTGAATGCCCTTCTCACTCTTCTGAATAATTTCTCGAGCCATTTCTCGGCCACCATTGTCCCAGACGTCGGTGAAAAATTTTCCACCGGCCTGGCTAGCTTCGGCCGAGGGATCTTTAATATCTTCAGGAGATAAGCTGGCTTCGGATTGTGCAAGAGCCTTAACATGATCGCAGCCTTTTTTCTCCAGCATAGTAGCAATCCCCCTGGCACCCGAGAAGGCACAAATGTCTCCGCGACTGTTTAGAATTTCTTCGAAGGCTTCAGCCTCATGGCTGATCCATTCGATCGGTCCTTCTGGGTTACCTCTCACAAAATCTTCCTCACTCGAAAATGCGCCAACGCTGGCGAAGCTGGTTTTTATTTTCTTTACACATTCCATGGATTTTTCGTAGCACCTTTTCTTAGAAGACCGAAGCTCTTCAACGGTTCCTTCCAAATGATTAGCCCATTGGTCGCTACATTCCCGCCTCATTTCTTCAAGTATGCGTTCTTCTTTCGCCCGGGCCAATTGCTTCCGAAGATCGTCAATCTCGTGCTTTTGAGCTGCAACTTGTGCTTTAAATGCAGCTTCGTTCTCCTTTATTTTATCCACCAATGTAACTAGAATTTTGTCCTTTTCTAGGGCTTCGTTCCTTAGTTTGATAACCTCTGTCCGAAGGTTGTTGAAAGCAATTTCATAGCTTTCGTCTTCGGCATTCTTTTGCGCTCTCAGCGCGTTGCTTAGTATTAAGCCCTATATGTAAAAAGTTAGTATAAGAATAAAACAATAGATTTCGAATCATAAATTTTCAAAAACGCGCAATTCTCGCACCTTCAGACTATTATAAGCAAGGCTATCCGCAAGATCCTCCTTCGTCATAGCGCATAGTCCAGCTTCAAGCTTCGGAAACCCCATACTCCTAGCCATCTCCCGGCAGACAGATAATTCTTTGTTGTCAGGGAGGCAGTATAGGAAGTCATCTTCGTTTGTCCCATTGAACACTAGTGCCCCCTTCGGATATTTTAATTCTCTGGCATAGTGATTGGCTTCATAAATCTCTTCTTCAGATAATTTTTTCCCCGAAGCATGTCGCACAATGTAATCGCATATGTTGGAAGGTGCTTCGGGGGCAGCAGTGTCAATTTCTTCAACCAAAATTGGCTCTGACATTTTTATTTTTTCTTCGGTTTCCAAAGGTTGTTCCTTGGTGGGCTCTGGAGGCCCAGCTTCAGCTTCAAGTTGTTGCTTCGAAGCTTCAGCAACTAAAGCTTCAGTAGACACTTCAGAAAGTTCAACAGTCTTCTTTGGAGTTATGCTTGAAGACTTAATTGTCTCCAAAACATCTAGCACGTTCACCATTCTTTTTCTTTTCGGGGTCACCGATGGACCCTTTTGATTTTTTATTGTCTCAACACTTGCTGAAGGACTTAAGATTTCCAATATTTTTGGTCCTTCAATTCTCGGTTTTTCTGCCTTCTCTGCTGAAGGTGCTTCAGTTTTTTCTTCGATCTTCGGCACTGGAGCTGGCTCTGTAGTTTCGGTGGCCAAAGAGACTTCACCGATAAATTCAGGCACTGTGGCCGGCTCAATAAAACGTGCCCGGTGGGTGAGCACCTTCATCTTTTTTCTTTGCGGCGCTGGCTCACTAGAAGCACCTGTGGCAACTTCTGTTGCAGGAGAAGTATTTTTTCTTTTGCGGCCTGGCACCGGATAATGATAGTCAGGGTAGACAAACCCGATTGCATCAAATACCCGGTTGAGCCTCTTCTTCTTTCGGCCTCCGAAGGTTGCCGATAATGCAGTATTCTCGGCCTTCGAATATACCCCAAGCAGTTCGTCACTTAAGGTTTCAATGCTTTTTAACCAGTCGTCATCAGGTTCAACAAACTTATCCCCGTATTTGAATGTGTATTTTAGTCTGACCAGTCCACCTTCGTCAGACTCTTTGATGGTCTCCTTCGGCATTTCCCACTTTCCTGCAAGTGGCCACACCCTGAAGGCAATATGCTCTTGGACCAGATCCCTTGT
Organism: Zea luxurians; assembly: GCA_029449295.1. Lineage (NCBI taxonomy): Eukaryota > Viridiplantae > Streptophyta > Magnoliopsida > Poales > Poaceae > Zea > Zea luxurians. The sequence continues at coordinate 72,518,402 of JAOPSE010000012.1, forward strand.
CCCAATAAAAGAGCAGATTACGCTGAAGGCTCTTTGGCATTCTTCGGCCGCTTCATCCATTTCAACCTTCGGCTTTCGGAGTCCGAAGCGTTGCCAGATAGGGCGCATAATGATACTTTTAACATCTTCCTGCGCTGTCAAGTCATTCTTTACATAGAACCATTCTGTCGTCCAGGCACCGGGCCACCTCTTCCGAAAGGTTGGCACGGGGCAGCTTGACCCGGAGCGGGCACCGAAGCTGTAACAACCAAAGTTGTTGTGATATTGTTCTTTCCCCCAGGGCTTCGTCTCATATACCAACTCATGAATTTTGCAAAAGCTTTTAGCATTTGGCTCTAAACCTTGGCTTCTCACAGCCCATACAAAGATTCCCATTCTTATGATAGCTTCGGGAGTAATTTGATGAAGGTAGATTTGAAATGTCTTCAGGACTTCGACAACAAAGCTGCTTAGGGGGAACCGAAGCCCAGCCTTGAGAAAGCTTCAGAAGATCACGACCTCATCTTCTTCGGGGGTAGGAGAAGTTTTTTCTCCAGCATCAGCCCTCACAATAGATATATCTCGAAAATATCTCCCCCTCATATTGTCAATATGACTCTGCTTAATAGTGGTTTTCCCGAAAACCGAGTGACTTGGCCGCCATGGTCGATCTTCGGACTCTCCCCCACCGCTTTCTACATCATAACTGTTGCTGTCACCAGTATCTTCAGATAAACCTTCTAAAATCTCTTTGGTGATCTTTTCTGTATTGGTCTTCGGCATTGCCTCAAGAAAGCCCAAGTTCTTCTCTTCAGAGAGACTTAGCTTCATCTCGACACCAGCCTTCTTCTCCTCAGACATCCCTTCGGAAATCTTACTTCTCGCTTCCGAAGCTTAAAACTAGGAAAGAAAACAAATATTTTTGGGCAGAAAGCTTTATAAGCAGGAAAAACAGATGGCAAAGAGAGCGTGCCAAATCAAATGTGGCGGGCTCCTATTTATACACTCGATATGACGGAAACTGTGTGGCCCCAGGTGTCAGTGACTTTTGCTATTCTAGCAAAGGGAAGGTGTTTTTTCGGACCTTCGGCTTAAGGCCTTCGTCCATATCGCAATCTGAATTTATCACTAACAAATTAATATTGCGAGGGGCTACTGTTGGGAGCCTTTGTCCTCCGAAGGTCCTCAAAAACATAATTTGACAATATTTTCCAAGTGAATTATATGAACAGGTATCTTCGGACTCAGATCATGAACGAAGCCCAAGCCAGACGAAGGGGGATTGAGATGAAGGACGGGCTGATTACCAAGCTGTACGAAGGATGGTGCACAGCCGAAGCTATGCGCAGAAAGCTTCGTCGCGATAGCAGAAAGGGGAACCGACTTAAAGATGAAAAGACTACTTAGGCCTTGATAGATTCCCATAAGTCATTAGCGAATGTAATGGACATGAATGTAATTTTGCATGGGCTACGTCCCACGCCTATAAATAGATGAACAGTACTCCCGTACTGTTCACGCTGACTTGGCATTTGCTTTCCGTCATCCTTGTACTTTTGCCTTCCTGCAATCCGAAGGTACACTTGTAATCTGAAATCATTTCTATTTTTATATGATAATAAAATAGAAATGACGTTGTGATAATATTTAAATGTTTATACTACTTTTTATGTTGCATGTAAGTTCTTCGTCATAATTTATTGTGCTTACGAAGATATGTTGTTTGCGACCTTCGTCCGGAACACATTATATCCCGAAGGGAAATAATGTTTCAAGGGACGAAGGACTTTATCATTTAACACTTTTTATGTTGCCTTGTTCTCAATCTGAAGCATTTGAGAACAAGTCCCCAACACTTCCTTTTGAACATTAAATTGCAGCAAGTAAATAAGTAACCAAATACTTAACGCCAAGAAGAATCACCATGCACAAGTCCAGATTATCCACATCCACATAATAGATTCCACACCTCTCCCATGAATGCACATGGCTACAGATGCAATAATGACTTCTGCCTCCATATCTCTAAGGATATGAAGCTGCATCATACCCCTTCTCGGGCAACATATGATGCTCAATGTACCGGTACGGTCGGACCATAAGATCGCGACAAAACTTAAATGCAATGGATGATGAGTGCATTATGCATGACAACATCATGAGTTCTTCCCAAATAAAATGTGCTAGACATATACTTCCACCCATTCCAGATAATAACCACTTGAGTAACATAATCAAACCTCAAACTCAACATATGAAATCCATGAAACATGAACATTTTCAAATGATGGTACTCAATAAATAAAATATGAATATGAACACAATAGCACGACATAATCAAGTATAAGACTCCTCATTTGACAGACGGAATAACCATCACAATTTTACTTGCCTTCACCGGAAGTTTGGGCAAATCCCTAAGAACGATCCGGAAGTCCACCACCTGTTTTTGACACCCAACTTAGTGCACCAAATTCACATAATAAGCCTCAAGAACAACACCGCACCTACGCGCAATCTCAAACCCCGCCGCGGGTAACAATTCTCCCCACACCAACCAAACTGCAGCGGCGCTGCTTAACAATTCCATAACTTTAAAAATTAAGACAGCAGTGGTGTCAAACAAAAACTCCAGAGACAACTACATAAAATTTCCCACAAGTTTTGTATACAATTTATGATTAAATTCTAACATCTAATTACCCCTAAACTGTCCACAAAATAAACCCTGCAATCTGTTTTTTTCCTGATTTGGGCAGCGACATACTCGGATTCAAACAGCGATAACTTTTAAAATATAATTCCGAATCGAGCGCATAAGTACTTGTTGGAAAGATAAGAACAAGCCCTACATGATTCTCATACTGATTAACACTAATTACTCCCGAAAAATCCCCAGAAACTGCTAATCCTGCTGCTGTTCATCCCCCTGAAAATCTGTTTCTTTTGGACAGCCACATACCTGGATTCAAACGGTGATAACTTTTAATTTATAACTCCAAATTGAGCGCATAAATACTCGTTGGAAAGGTAAGACAAAGTTCTACATGATCCCCAAACTGATTCCCATTAATCTCCCATGAAAAATGCCCAGAAACTGCTAGAACTACAGCTGTTCATCCACCACCTAAAATTCTGGACAGCCCCCTCTACCCAATCGCATACGCAACAACTAATCAATTGGATTGCAGCGCAAATGAACAAGAGATGAACACAGAAATCACCTTGGATTCTCCCCCTTTCCTTCCTCCCTTCTTGCCTCCACCAAAACGATTGAAGATTCGCACCACGCGACGACGATCCGAGCGGCAAGGAATGGCACATTGGGAGGAGGAGATGGGGAGGGGGGCGGCTAGGGTTTGGTGGTGTGGCTGCAAGGATTGAGAGAGGAGGAGATGGAAGGGGGGGCGGCGGCCAAAGGGTGGGGAAGTGGGGGGGGGGGCGACTGCACAAAGGGGAAAGGGGTTAGGGGGGAGGGCGGCTAGGGTTTGGGAAGGATAGTGGGCCGAATCACTAATCGCGGCCCAACTAGCCCACGCGACAGCTCCCGACCCCATCGCAAGCGCCAAACCAAAGAAATTCTACTGCCCTAGTCGTGAAAGTTTTCCACAAATTCCAAATCCCCAAAATGCAACAACCGAATGAGGAAAAAAACAAAAAGAACAACCCCCAACTTCTCTTCTTTGCAAACCGGGTATCACACTCTACCCCTCTTAAAAAGAATTCGACCTCGAATTCTGATGCTTCTATCGGAACGACAAAAGAAAAGATTAATGAATCAACAACACTTACCCACAACGAAAAGTTCTGGGTACTTCTACCGCATCAGCTCCTCAAGTTCCCACGTAGCCTCGCGCTCAGACTGATTAGTCCATAAGACCTTGACATACTTAATTGATCTCTTCCTCAATACACGCTCCGAGAATTCCAATATACGCACCGGACGACACTCCAAAGTCAGATCCTGCTGCACCGCAATTGGTTCCATCTTAATCTGATGGTCCAGATCCCGCAAGAACTTCCTCAACATAGAGACATGAAAAACCGGGTGTACCCTGCCATGGAATCCGGCAGTAGCAAGCGATAAGCCAGGCTGCCCACTCAGGCCAAGATAGTGAACGGTCCAATGTATCTCGGGCTGAGCTTCCCAGAGACACCGAACCGAACAACTCCCTTAGTGGGTGATATCCTAAGAAGGACTTGGTCACCCACTGCAAATTCCAGATCCCGCCTCCTCACATCAGCATAACTCTTCTGACGGCTCTGAGCTGCCAAAATATTCTGACGAATTTCCCGAACCTTTTCAGAAGTTTGCTGAACCCAATCAGGACCAACCAGGGATCTCTCTCCCAAAGTCTCCCAGCACAGGGGAGAGATACATCGCCTGCCATACAAAGCCTCAAATGGTGCCATCTTGATGCTAGCCTGGTAGCTGTTGTTATAAGCAAACTCTGCCAGAGCAAGATGATCCTCCCAGCTACCCTTCCATGATAGAACACAAGCACGCAACATATCTTCCAAGGTTTGGATTGTTCGCGCTGACTGACCATCCGTCTGAGGGTGAAAAGCGACACTAAGAGAAAGCTTGGTGCCCAATGCACTATGAAGACTCTCCTAGAATTTGGATACAAATTTGGAGTCTCGATCAGAAACAATAGACTTAGGTACCCCGTGAAGACTGACTACTTCCTTCATATACAAGGGAACCAAATCTGAAGCTGAATTTGTGGTCTTCATGGGAATAAAATGCGCAGACTTAGTCAAGCGATCCACTACCACCCATATAGCATCCCTGCCACGAGGGGAACGAGGTAGACCCACCACAAAATCCATGGTGATATGCTCCCATTTCCACTTTGGAATTTCTAATGGCTTCAGCAAACCTGCAGGCCGCTTATGCTCGGCCTTCACGCGCTGACATACTTCACAGGCGGCCACATACTTAGAAACGTCAACCTTCATCCGCTTCCACCAAAAGTTTTGCTTCAAATCTCGGTACATTTTGGTTTCGCCAGGATGGACGGTGTAAGGCGTTTTATGAGCTTCTCTCAAGATATACATCTTCACCTCTGATTTCTGAGGCACACAGAGACGGCCCCTGAAACGAACCAAATCATTCTCATCAATGGTGAACTCCCGTGGTTTACCATCACCAACCCTCTTTCGAGCTTCCTACAATAGACGATCTTGCTGCTGAGCCGCACGCACTCTCTCCATGAGATAGGATTGAATAAGCATCCGAGTCTCCTCGCTAGCGGTGCTGACATAACACAAAGCGATCCCCAAACGGTCCAGATTAGCGATCAACGGCAAGGCCACCTTTGGAACCTCGGACCTGCTAAGGGCATCAGCCACTACATTAGCCTTCCCCGGGTGGTAATGAATGGACAAATCATAATCTTTAATCAATTCTAGCCACTGACGCTACCTCAAATTCAGCTCCTTCTGAGTAAAAATATACTTGAGACTTTTATGATTGATGTAAATGTCACAAGCCTCGCCATAAAGGTAATGCCTCCACGACTTTAGAGCAAAAACCACCGCGGCCAATTCAAGATCATGAGTTGGGTAATTCCCCTCATGCTTCCTCAACTGCCTTGAGCCATAAGCAATCACTCTGCCTTCCTGCATCAATACACAGCCAAGACCAATACGCGAAGCATCTGTATAAACTGTGAAACGCTTACCGCTCTCAAGCAACGCTAGGATAGGGGCGTCCACCAACTTGCTCTTCAATGACTGATAACTGCCCTCACAATCGCCAGACCAGATGAAGGGAACACCCTTCTCCAAGAGTCTAGTCAAAGGCTTAGCAATGTTGGAAAAATTTGGTACGAAGCGCCGATAATATCCAGCGAGCCCCAAGAAACTTCGGATTTCAGAGACACTAGAAGGTCTCTTCCACTCCACCACAGCCGCAACATTCTTGGGATCAACCGCAATACCCTGCTGATTAATCACGTGCCCCAGGAAAGCCACTTCGGATAGCCAAAAGGCACACTTTTTCAACTTGCCATAGAATTGATTCTTCCTTAGGGCACCCAGAATGAGACGGAGATGCTGCTCATGCTCGGCCTCGGTCTTTGAATATATCAAAATATCATCTAGGAACACGACCACAAAGTCGTCCAGGAATTCATGCAACATCCTATTCATTGCTTCCATAAAGGCAGCAGGGGCATTAGTTAAGCCAAAAGACATGACTATGGACTCATAATGCCCATACCTGGTGCAAAAGGCGGTCTTCTCAATATCCTCCTCACGAATCCTCAATTGATGATAACCAAAGTTCAAATCAATTTTGGAGAACACCTGGAAACCCCTCAACTGCTCAAAGAGGACCTCAATACGGGGAAGCGGATATTTATTCTTGATTGTCACTTGATTCAAAGCGCGATAATCCACACACAGCCGCTTGCTTTTATCCTTCTTCTCAACAAACAATACTGGGGAAGCCCATGGAGACCTGCTAGGCCTAATGAAACCCTTAGCCAGCAGATCATCCAATTGCCGCTTCAATTCAATCTGCTCCTTTAGGGCCATTCGATACGGGGCCTTATGAATAGGCTGCGTACCCGGGATCAGCTTAATCTCAAAAGCTACATCGCGCTCCAGAGGAATGCTTGGAAGCTCTGCCGGAAACACGTCAGAAAATTCACACACCACCCAGATGTCCTGCACCCGCAAGGCAGCCTCACCCTCCACCACCATGGAGAAAAAGATCCCCGACTTCCTTGACCGGCGATCAGGAAGCAATTGCGCTAACAAGGATAACGTGAACTTCGGGGAACTTCCCAAAAATACCACCTCCTTACCCGACGGCGCCTGCAATAACACTGTCTTCCAAAAACAGGATATAACCGCGCGATACTGGAATAACCAATCCATACCCAAGATAACATCGAATGCTCGCAAGGAAATCACCACCAGATTGGCCGAAAAGACCTCATCAGCAAGAATGACGGAACACCCCTGACAAACTGAACAACTACTAATGGAGTCATTAGCAGATCTAACCAAAATTGGGTGACCCAACCTCTGCACCGAAAGACCAGCCCGCGACACAAAATCCTCCGAAACAAAACGAATATCTAGCGCCAGAGTCAAAAAGAGCATGGGCTGCAAACGAATCAACTGAAATCGTACCTGTCACCACGTCTCCTTGCTCCCTGCCATCCGCAGTGGGTAGCACATAAGCTCCAAAAATACCCGCAGAAGAGGAAGCTCCCGGAGTGAAATTAACAGAAGAACCCCACTGAGCCACCGGATGAGGCAGGCGTGGAGCTCCAAACTGAGACGGCATAGGAGTAGACGGTGCAGGAGTAGGCGCGGCCTGATACTGAGGAAAACCCTGCATCGGCACGAACTAAGAAGTCCCAGGCACATAGAGCTGCTGCGGAGGAAGAGGAACTGAAAACTGCTGCTCAGCACTTGACATCATGCTGATAGTGCCCTGAGAAGAGGAGGAAGTCACCGGCTCCCATCTGAGCTTCCCATTAGGATTCCTTCTACACACCACATCCTTATGGTCCTGACTGCAGATAGAACACCTGCCACTCCACTGGCACTCTGCACGGCGATGCGCATCACCACAGCGGAAACACACCAGCCCCAGCCCGAGCTTAGGAACAGCCCGAAACCTCTGAGTACTTCCTCCCGAAGTACCCGAGTCAGAAGATTTGCCATGGTAAGGATGGTGGCGCTGATGCTGAGACTTGCCCCTCTTGTGAGCTGGACCTCCCGTGTTGCCCCTCCTCACATCCTGGCCACGAGGCTGATCAACACCCGAAGACTTCTGCGACTCCATGGTATACTGGTGTTGCATCTCCACACCCAGTGTCTGCTCCACTGTAGTACGGAAGTCCACCAATGGAAAGGCTCCTAGTGCATGCCTGATAGAAGGTTTCAGACCCTAACGGAACTGGCTCGCCTTTTCTATCTCATTATAAGCCACATGAGGGACAAAGCGGACCATCTTGTTGAAGCCCACTTCATACTCTGTGACAGACTTCTTCTCCTGCTTGTAGGACTGCAAATCAATCTTCATTTTTTCTAGAAAGGTGACCAGGTAGAATCTCCTTTCAAACTACCTGATGAAGACATCCCAGGACAGGACTCCTGGTGAGAAGGAGTGCGCTGCCATCACGCCTCTCCACCAAATTTGAGCATCTCCCTTCAGTAGATGTGTGCCAAAGCGAACTCGATCTCCATACACAATATCAAAGACATTCATCTTATCCTCCACATAAGTCAACCAATCTGCCGCCTCGACCGGAGTACCACTGCCATCAAAAGAGTCCAACTTCAAGCCCATCCACTGCATCAGAGAAAGACCACTGACTGGAAGAGGCACCTCGGCCCCACCACCCGGAGCAGCACCTGCAGGGACAGCGCCCCCGGGCACTCCCCCACCTCCAGCACCCTGAGCAGCACCCGCTGGGGCAACAGGAATAGCTTGCCTCAGAATGGCCAACTCCTGCTGCATGGCCTGCATCGTGGCTAACATTGCCGCCGGACTCATCGAGTCCCCACTAGGAGCTTGCGGACTACCCCGAGCCCTACGAGGCGGCATAGCTGCAGCCACAGGGATGAGAATAATAAGTAAATGAGATAGGCATAGCATCTCTCCAGATAATGTCAAACTAGCAGAAACCATAACATAACATATCAATAGCAAGACAGAAATCCCATCCTACATGTGCAGTGTGTTAATTTATTATTACTCCACTTGCTAGGACCTACAGCCTATAGTTCTGATACCAACTATAACACCCCACTGGTCACACACAATGGATATTACCAAAACTCCTCCCACCAAACTACCCAGCACAAGAGATGTAATAAAGAGAGAAAATATTGCAAAATCCAGCATCACCTCCTTTGAAACTAGCATAACATGGAGGGGAAACATGTAGTTCATATAGGATATAAAGACAGATAATTCACGTAGTAGAATCTAAATGCAAAAGTGGTAAAACACATTCACGACCCAACAGAAGCAAAATAAATGAGATAAGGAACTCAGCCCACCCCAAAACAAACGCTCAACCAAGAACAAGGTAATTCACTAGACTTGACCCTCTCTGATTAACAACATTATTAAGTGGTGGTTCCTTTATTAAAGGTGTAGTGGCCGTGCTGCTACATCCCTTTTTCCCAAAAGCAGAGATTAGGTGCCTACATCAAACAATGCAAGATGTGAGATGACACATCTCAGCAAGTAAACATAACAACAACAAATTGGACATTGTAAATCCACTGTGCTTAAACAACCACGTGGTTCAAAACTTCTTTTTGAACATTAAATTGCAGCAAGTAAACAAGTAACCAAATACTTAACGCCAAGAAGAATCACCATGCACAAGTCCAGATTATCCACATCCACATAATAGATTCCACACCTCTCCCATGAATGCACATGGCTACAGATGCAATAATGACTTCTGCCTCCATATCTCTAAGGATATGAAGCTGCATCATACCCCTTCTCGGGCAACATATGATGCTCAATGTACCGGTACGATCAGACCATAAGATCGCGACAAAACTTAAATGCAATGGATGATGAGTGCATTATGCATGACAACATCATGAGTTCTTCCCAAATAAAATGTGCTAGACATATATTTCCACCCATTCCAGATAATAACCACTTGAGTAACATAATCAAACCTCAAACTCAACATATGAAATCCATGAAACATGAACATTTTCAAATGATGGTACTCAATAAATAAAATATGAATATGAACACAATAGCACGACATAATCAAGTATAAGACTCCTCATTTGACAGACGGAATAACCATCACAATTTTACTTGCCTTCACCGGAAGTTTGGGCAAATCCCTAAGAACGATCCGGAAGTACACCACCTATTTTTGACACCCAACTTAGTGCACCAAATTCACATAATAAGCCTCAAGAACAACGCCGCACCTACACGCAATCTCAAACCCCGCCGCGGGTAACAATTCTCCCCACACCAACCAAACTGCAGCGGCGCTGCTTAACAATTCCATAACTTTAAAAATTAAGACAGCAGTGGTGTCAAACAAAAACTCCAGAGACAACTACATAAAATTCTCCACAAGTTTTGGATACAATTTATGATTAAATTCTAACATCTAATTATCCCTAAACTGTCCACAAAATAAACCCTGCAATCTGTTTTTTTTCCTGATTTGGGCAGCGACATACTCGGATTCAAACAGCGATAACTTTTAAAATATAATTCCGAATCGAGCGCATAAGTACTTGTTAGAAAGATAAGAACAAGCCCTACATGATTCTCATACTGATTAACACTAATTACTCCCGAAAAATCCCCAGAAACTGCTAATCCTGCTGCTGTTCATCCCCCTGAAAATCTGTTTTTTTTTTTGGACAGCCACATACCCGGATTCAAACGGTGATAACTTTTAATTTATAACTCCAAATTGAGCGCATAAATACTCGTTGGAAAGGTAAGACAAAGTTCTACATGATCCCCAAACTGATTCCCATTAATCTCCCACGAAAAATGCCCAGAAACTGCTAGAACTACTGCTGTTCATCCACCACCTAAAATTCTGGACAGCCCCCTCTACCCAATCACATACGCAACAACTAATCAATTGGATTGCAGCGCAAATGAACAAGAGATGAACACAAAAATCACCTTGGATTCTCCCCCTTTCCTTCCTCCCTTCTTCCCTCCACCAAAACGATTGAAGATTCGCATGATTGAAGATTCGCACCACGCGACGACGATCCGAGCGGCAAGGAATGGCACCTTGGGAGGAAGATGGGGGGCGGCTAGGGTTTGGTGGTGTGGCTGCAAGGATTGAGAGAGGAGGAGATGGAAGGGGGGCGGCGGCCAAAGGGTGGGGATGTGGGGGGCTGCACAAAGGGGAAAGGGGTTAGGGGGGAGGGCGGCTAGGGTTTGGGAAGGATAGTGGGCCGAATCACTAATCGCGGCCCAACTAGCCCACGCGATAGCTCCCGACTCCATCGCAAGCGCCAAACCAAAGAAATTCTACTGCCCTAGTTGTGAAAGTTTTCCACAAATTCCAAATCCCCAAAATGCAACAACCGAATGAGGAAAAAAACAAAAAGAACAACCCCCAACTTCTCTTCTTTGCAAACCGGGTATCACAGCTACGTGGGAAAATATCTACGTGGATGGTTGCGTGGATGGTTGCGTGGCATCGACGACCAAGACAATGGCGAGGTCTGCGCGGCTAGGCGAAAATATCTACGAAGGACGGCGAGCGCAGCCAAGGCGCGTGAAGCTCGCAGGGCCAGATCTTGGCGAGGACGAGCAACGGCAACTAGCGGACTCGGAACAGTGGAGTGAGGTGCACAGCCATCAAAGCGCAAGCACCGGCAAACTGAACATCCACGACAGACGACAGCAGGATCGGCCGAGTGCGCACAGAGGTGGATGGCTCGGCGAGGGAACTCTACGTCAACACCTTGGAGGCGAGCCAGGAGCAGGGGCTATGTGGGGAATAGCGTGCGACCAAGCGAAATCCGAGCTAGGCGAACTCAAGCTGGGGCGAGCAGCAGGCGTGGCTAGAGAAGAAGCTAGCTGCGGGCACAGGAAACAGGTGTGCGCGACGCAGGGACGACGCGAGAGGACGCACGCGTAGGAGGAACAGAGGCCGAGCTCAGCGCGCAGAGCACCATGGCTGGGGAGGACAGAACTCAAGCACAGGGAAGAACGGCGCCATAGGAGGGCTCGGTAGGGAGCACGGCCGAGCAGAGATATGAGCTTAAGGAAGAGCGAGCGAGCTGTAGGGAGGAGGGAGGAGCTCGCTGGCGAGCACACAAAAGAGGGAGCTCGACGAGCTCACCCACCAGGAGGCGCGATGGCCATCAAGACGAGCAACGATGGCTAGCTCTAGCCAGATCCGGAGAAGATGAGGGAGGTCGGGGCAAGCTTGAGCAGGGAGAGGGCGCTCGGGCGCCATGGGCGAAGATCTCCAGTCACAAGCACAAAGAGGCGTTGCTTGAGGGAGGAGACCGGAGGGGAGGCGACAAGTGCGACGGCCACCAGAGGGACTCGCGCGCGCTCCGCGGTGCCAGAGCTGGAGCAACGACGCGTCGGGGAACAGCGGCAGCAGGGAGAGCACGCGACGTGAGGGGGCTAAGGTGAGGGCGGTCGAGCTGGAAGCCAAACGCCGGCGAGCTGCGCGGCTGTGCGCACGGCGCGTGGAGGAAGAAGAGCGCTCTGGAGAACGCGCGCTGGGCAAAAAAGATCAGGGCAGCGGCTGTAAAATCAGGGGAGGGCGGCAGATAAGGCGGCTGGTCGTGAAAAAATATCTGAGAACGGCGGTGGAAATATTTTTTTTATGTTCTCATTTTCTTGAATCGTAAAGATAAACACGAATTCTGGGATTGGAGTTTAAAAGGGACAACAAAAAGGTTGATCGAAAACAATATTGAACACAATATTTAGACAGAATTTGATTCGGTGGATATTCCCGGTGTCAGATGAATTCTTACCCTTTATTTATATTTGAAGATTTGGACCTGGGCGAGAAACAACAGACTAAATAAGACTAATTTCGTCTTGGATAATTTGCTCTGTGGAATTCGACTAAAACTAGCCGAAACCAAATCCGCTATCGTATACGCGATTTTGTCGCCACAACAGCGTGCTGAAGAACAAATGGGATCATAATCTCGCGCATGATTTTTCTCGGACGATGCGTGATTTGGATTATTTTACTCCGAATATTTCTCGTTGTCGAGTTCAAATTAATTTTCTCAGAATAAAATCATCAAAGTGGGGCGAGCTTCCGAATTCGTATTCGCACGAGCGATGAATTTTAAATAATCACCGGGCGCACCGATTTTCGAAACAGCTATGTTCCGAACATTACGAAAATTTAGGACAAGCCCGGATAGATAGAAATGATGTCGAACTCGCGACCGACGAAACAGATGCGATATTAAAATCACGATAGACGAAGATGTTTAAAATTTAGCATCCGTTTTATCCACTGATTATGTGCTTAAATCCGTACTCGTTGTCGAGCGGAATATAAACACCTGGAGTGTTACAGCCTTAGTCCTTGTTCTGTTCGTGTTCTTTTGGTTCCTAAGAAAGATGGCACTTGGCGCATGCGTGTTGATTGTAGAGCCATTAATAACATCACAATTCGGTACCGATATCCTATTCCTAGATTGGATGACATGCTTGATGAATTAAGTGGTTCTATTGTTTTCTCTAAAATTGACTTACGTAGTGGATACCACCAGATTTGTATGTCTTTAGGTGATGAATGGAAAACTGCATTTAAAACTAAGTTCGGTCTTTATGAGTGGTTAGTCATGCCTTTTGGGTTAACTAATGCGCCTAGCACTTTCATGAGATTGATGAACGAGGTTTTACATGCTTTCATTGGTAAATTTGTGGTGGTATATTTCGATGATATTCTTATCTATAGTAAGTCTCATGATGATCATATTGAACAATTATGTGTTGTTTTTGATGTTTTGCGTGATGCACATTTATTTGGTAACCTTGAGAAGTGCACCTTCAGCACCGATCGTGTGTCTTTTCTTGGATATGTTGTGACATCGCAGGGCATTGAGATGGATGAGGCAAAAATTGTTGCCATCACGAGCTGGCCACTTCTGACCACGATCACGCAGGTTCAAAGTTTTCTTAGTATTGCAGGATTCTACAGGCGATTTGTGCTGGATTTCTGCACCATTGCAGCACCTCTCCACGAGTTGACAAAGAATGGAGTGTCGTTTCGTTGGAGACCAGCACAACAACAAGCTTTTGATGCCCTCAAGTCGAAGCTCACACAAGCACCGCTGCTGCAACTTCCTGATTTTGACAAGACATTCGAGCTCGAGTGTGATGCGAGTGGCATTGGGATTGGAGGAGTGCTCATTCAAGGAGGTAAACCTGTTGCTTTCTTTAGTGAAAAATTGTATGGTCCAACACCGAATTATTCTACATATGACAAATAATTATATGCTTTAGTACGAGTTTTACAAACTTGGCAACATTATCTATGGTCTAAAGAATTTTTCATACATTCGGATCATGAATCTTTCAAGTATCTTAAGGGACAATCTAATCTAAACAAACGACATGCTAAATGGATTGAATTCATAGAATCATTTCCTTACATTATTAAGCATAAAAAAGGAAAGGATAATGTGATTGCTGATGCTTTATCTAGATGTTATACTATGCTGTCCCAACTTAATCATAAAATCTTTGGTTTGGAGACTATAAAGGAATTATATGCTGCTGATTTGGACTTCAAAGATGCTTTTGAAAATTGCAGAGAGGGAAGAACATGGCAAAAATTTGTGCTGCGTGAAGGCCTTCTCTACCATGCTAACAAGCTGTGTGTTCTAGCTAGCTCCGTTCGTCTTCTACTCTTGCAGGAAGCGCATGGAGGTGGCTTGATGGGACATTTTGGTGTTAAGAAGACTGAGGATGTGTTGTCTACTCATTTCTATTGGTCTCGGATGCGGCGTGATGTTGAGCGCTACATCTCTCGTTGCACCACGTGCAACAAAGCTAAGTCCCAACTTAACCCCCATGGTCTTTATTTGCCTCTTCCTATTCCTCGTGCACCTTGGGAGTATATTTCTATGGATTTTGTTTTGGGATTGCCTAGAACAAAGAGGGGGAGTGATAGTGTTTTTGTCGTTGTCGATCGTTTTTCAAAGATGGCCCATTTTATATCCTATCACAAAACTGATAATGCTTCATATGTTGCTGATTTGTTCTTCACTGAGATTGTGTGTTTGCATGGTGTGCTAAATACTATTGTTTCTGATAGGGATGCTAAGTTTTTAAGCCATTTTTGGAGAACCTTGTGGTTTAAATTGGGAACAAAGTTGCTGTTTTCTACTACTTGTCATCCCCAAACTGACGGGCAAACAGAAGTTGTTAATCGCACTTTATCTACCTGTTGTGGGCTGTTTTGAAGGATAAATTGAGGTTGGGAGGAATGTTTGCCACATATTGAGTTTTCTTATAACAGATCAATTCATTCCACAACCAAGCTTAGTCCATTTATGGTAGTATGTGGTTTTAATCCTCGTGCTCCAATTGATTTGCTACCTTCACCAACTTCTGAAATAGTGAACATGGATGCTACACAACGTTCTGAATTCATTCTTAAGTTATATGAAACAACTAAGTTGCAAATTGAAAAGATGAATGAAAAGTATCGTATTGCTGCTAATAAAGGCAGGAAGGAAATGAAATTGGAACCTGGTGACTTGGTGTGGGTTCATTTGAGAAAGGATAGGTTTCCTGATTTAGAAAGTCTAAACTCATGCCACGTGTTGCTGGTCCTTATAAAGTTCTTGCAAAAATTAATGATAATGCATATACGCTTGAGTTGCCTTTAGATTTTGGGGTTAGTCCCACCTTTAACATTTCAGATTTGAAGCCATATATGGGTGATGAAGATGAGATCGAGTTGAGGATGACTCCAATTCAAGAGGGGGAGGATGATGAGGACATCACTTCTATACATACAATGAATGGACCGATAACACGATCGCGTGCACGATAGCTAAATCTCCAGGTACGTTCTACCCTAGTCAATTGTGTTTCAGAGCTTACGCTTGGGGCCATGGATATTTTGATGATTAGGAACCTTAGAGAGGACCAGCAAGGACTTGGGAAAGGCCAAGGTGTTGAGGAGGAGCAGCAAGGGCGCCCATAATAGGAAGGGGATCAAGTCCGACTCGGCTCGCGACAACATCTCGGGTTCTAGGACCAGTCTGCACTAAAATGGACGCCCAGGACGCATCCAGACTCCGATTGCGAAGGACTTGATATGGTTGGAAAGATAAGGAGATTATCTAACCAACCCAACTAGTTCCACCTTAAAATTCATACGGATTCAACAGGAATCATCGAAACAATTCAGCGTTCAGATTTTATTTTGGTGCTGCGACACCGTCTGTTGGGCCGTGTATCGCGTCGGAGCCCATTAGGGGTGAGACCAGGGGTCATGCACGCCCTAATACTCTATTTATTCAGCAGCCGCCGCCACATTAGGTTTTAGGGTTTTGCTTAGATCATTCTATCATCGAACAGTGTCGTTGTCATCGATTTGTGAGACCCCATCCCATAATCAATACAATTTTGGTTGTGTTTCTTTCCTGTTCATGCTTGTGTTCTTGATTGCGCTTGCAGGGATAAGCCTTTGTGGCAAGGTCACTCGTGTGTCACGGGTGATAACCAACGGAGCCGTGGTGTTGTGATTGCGAGGAACCATTCGCTCGGAGCCTTGGATCATCAACGTCGAGATCTCCACTCAATCAAGTTATCGTATCTCACGGAAGATCAGGCCTCGTCTTCTATCACATTGCAAACTTGAATCTTGTGCGGATTTATTCTTCTTTTAAACCTTGTGTCCCTTGATGGATAGAGGTTTCTTAGGAGTCTCCAAATTTGTGGATGACCCCAAGAAGTTCGTATTACCTGCTCTTTGAGTGTTGGGGCGAAGGCGAAGACGCTACCCTTCGCTCGAGGACTTCGTCACCTCGCTGCACCAACGGAAGCTAGATGACAGGCGCAGCCCACCCTTCGTCCTCCTCACTGCAAGATGAAGGCACATGACGAAGTCCCCCCATCCCACGTCCTCACCCAACCTGGAGGCCCAAGTGGGATGCGGCCCATTGTAACAGGCCCCGCATGGAGAAGCGTGTTACGGGCCTGATTTGTAATGGCTTTTCTATAATGACAGTCTGTAACCCTCCATTATGGGAATATTCTGGGGATAATCCACGTGCCTGAGGGCATAAACGTCCTTGCATTGGGACGTTGGGCACCCGGGCACCTATAAATACCCCCGTACAGTGCCTTTAAGAGGCTAGATTAATAGAGCAATTTCCATCTCGAGTCAAACCGTACCTGCGTCTTTTTCACTCTCCCATTGGATCAACTTGCTCAGGAGCGCAAGTTCCAACATTGGCGCCCACCGTTCGTGCTACGAGCAAACCACCCGCGATGGCACCCAAAAGAGCTAGTTCGAAGGCAGCCCCATCTGTCGATGAAGCGGCAAAGGCAGCACTGCTAGCTGAGAGAAATGGCAAGGCCCTCGCAGACAACACCCACCAAGGAGCTGGCAAAGACGAAGCACACAGTAAGAGACAGCGTAACGATCAACACACTCCCGAAGGCACCCTCCGCACATGCAGCTCCGGAGGGCAGCCACAAGTACCACCCCCAGGCTTCGCTCCACTAGAGGGCGAGGACGCAATAGAGGACGGCGAGATCCTCGACGTCTCCGCAGAAGAACAACTACAGCTATGGGCCCTACGCCTCAAGAACTGCAACCTCTAGAAGCAGAAAGAAATCCTCGAGGCCAAGCGCCAACGCTTCTCCGCGTAGGCCAAGGTGCGCTAGATGATACGAGATGAGGAGCAGAGGGCTCAAGAACTCGAGCAAGAGATTGCGCTCATGCAGCGCGAAGGCCAACATGACCTGCAGCACGGCCCGCCCCTCCAACAGCGCGCGCCAGTCGGAGACCTATTCATTCCTCAACGCGAACCCTTCATCCCGCACGCCGCAGCTTTCCAAGGCATCAACTACCTTGATGAGCGGAGCCCCCTGGCGCCGCAACTGCAAGTGTCACCATGGCCCGCTAACTTCAGGGCAGGGACCTACCCTAAGTACAACGGCAGCACTGACCCAGCGCAGTACATCATGAGCTATCAAGTAGCCATCGCATCATTCGGAGGGGACGACACCACGATGGCCAAGTCTTTCATCATCGCCCTCGAGGGTCCACTACAAAAATACCCCCCCTATTGCAACGCATTTATGTGTTGCTAGAAGTTGAAATAAGTGTTGCTAAGGCTTATACCAACACATAATTATGTGTTGCCTATGCTGCCGTTGCTAGGGTCTACTGCAACACTTATATATATGTTGGTAAACCATGGCTATAAGCGTTGTTGTGCCGCAACGGATATTTATTCCCTATTGCAATGCTTACATGTGTTTGTACCGGCAAATATGGGTTGACCCATATTGGATTTGGCAACATTTGCTCAGATTTATGGCAACACATTTATGCGTTGCATTGTTGTTGAACCGTATAAGAATGGCAACAATTAGAATGGATTTGTGAGAGCACGTATATGTATTGCAAGAAATAAACCATTTATTGAATAAAAAATAATATATTGCATCATTTGCCATTAGTAAACATGATTCAAATGGACAAACCATTTCTCATTGAAATAAAATAGTCAATATACATGGTAGCACTACTTAAAATAATCACCACTTCATACATGTACAAACATTTCTTGAGACAAAGATATAAACATATGACTCATCCTAAACAATACTCAACTTCATCCAAGGCAAATAAGGAAATCTTTTTTGGTAGCAGTCTTCAAATTCTGTAGAAATCTTGCAGCTCTAAAACTGAAAAGAAATAGAATCAAGTGTGGATTCATTGTGCAGCTCTAAAACTGAAATCTAGCAGCTCTGAAACTGAAACCTGGCAGCTCTGAAACTTCATCCTAGGTACTGAAACTGATGAACAACCAGAAAGCATTTCAGAAAAATATATGTGCCGACCGAGAAATGGAAGTGTGCTTTCCTACGAGAATGGGGTTGAGATTAGGGGCATACCGAGACAGCCGAATGGGCAATGGTCGACCCGCCAGCTCTGAAACCGAAGGCGATGCCGTCACTTCTGTGCATGGAGGGGCCGAATATACCATTAGCAAGTAAAGAGAAAGGAAACAAAGTAGTCCTGCTAAACTGCACACTAACCACCAGTGCAGTTGAGACAATTGATCAATGTTGATTATTAAACCTTGCATCATGTGTTAAATTCAAGACCTCAGCTAACAACTAAACCCATTGCACATGGCTGCCATTTCAACTACAACAAATGTAGGTTTGTAGATAACAGTCATAGAATAAATGGAGGATGCTTTTTAACAAGAAATGATATTCTAGCATAACTCCATTTTCAGGCGGTTTGCTTGTATTCATAAATTGATTACTTGGGAGAAAAAAGTACATACCTCCATATCCTTTATTGTATCCTCATTTCTCAGTATTACCTCCTCATCGTGGTAAGCAAGACATGGTTAGACAACAGGACTACATTATATGTAGATGGATTTAAGAAGCCAAAACAACTTGTCGACCCCACTAAGGAACAATAAAGTATTATATGTTGACAGGTTTCCTGCTGCTATAACTGCCTAATTTGAATAGATCATTCAAGTACTATTTTGTTTGGCATAATTCTATGCTGTTAGAAAGGACAGTGGATTGCATACACTGAATACACTTAGCAAATCATGAATACTTGTGCATAAAATGCATTTTGATCAATTACATGATACAGATCGCATGCTAATCATAGTGCATGAGAAGGTGGAAGAGGTGACAAGTCACAGAACCCACAACAACAATTGTAGTATTTAACACGAATCTACGCTGGACTGGTTGGAATATTTTTTAGTTTTCATGGACAGTCCAAAGAAAGTAATGTGTTAAAAAAGGTGAAGATGGTAACGGGGGGTTAATCATCATAATACCATAGCTAGACAACACAAGCAATCATAATATTTAACAAAAAACTATGGTGGATTGGTAGATTTTTTTAGTTCTCATAGGTAGTTCAAGAGAAAGCAGTATGTTTAAAAAGATGAAGATCGTAGTGGTCAGGGTGGGGTGGGGGTAATCATCGCAACGCCATAGTAACCTAAGGCAACACAAACTGAAATTCACACATGTTGCTGCTGCACAATGCTCAAACTTAACCACTATTAGCTCACATGCTTGGAATTGTGCCAGTAAAAATATGTATAACTACTCTACTACAGATAAAATTCAGAAACTTACCAGAACAATCTAGGGAGAATATCTCATGCATTATCCACCTTTGCTTGTGTTGCTGGGTGCATAGCCTGCTACAAGAAGTGAAACCACTATCAGTGCTGAAACAGGCAAAAGAGGAGCATGTCTTTCTACTTTCTTATAACGAAACCAAAAAGACAACATTGCAAAATCAGAAGCAAGCCAGGGAAAATCTTGCGTGGAACATGATGATATAGAGAGAAATAACAAAGAGACAACATCTAAAGCAGAAAAGGCACCTAAACATTTTTCCTTTTGATTCATTGAACTATGTGTACAACCCTTCTCCATTTCAGTAACAGACATATTTCTTAACTGAAGGAAGGTTCTAAATTTTCAAGGACTGTTTTTTGTCGATGGCTGCTATGGAGATGATTAATGGGGCTGCGAAAGGATGTTTCTTGGTGTATAATCAGTAAGCACCGACTTTTCGTAAAAAAGGAAAAGTCTACTTAAACCTTTCCCCAACTATTGATGGTTGTTTACTTCATCTTCTCACCCATAAAATACCATGTGGATTGTACAAAGCAACCCCCACCCTCCACCATTTTTACCTGCAACCACCTAATATATGATATACACAACTGACCGGAACCTAGAAGAACCAGCAGATGTCTGAAACTCTGAATTTAGAAAACTAAAAGGGTAGTCCTGGACTTTGAACTGAATGAACCTGCAAGCCGGCATATATATATATATATAGCATGACACAACGCATGACAAAGGAGGTGTTGTAAATATATTTCATGACATTCATCCTTTCAATTTTTGCCCCCTCAATTCATTACCATGCGAGCCACCCGGAATAGACCAATATCAAAAGTAAATTAGTTGCTGCCTACACTTTCTCAGTAACGAACAGCTTCAAGTGATGATCCACCAGGGTTACCAAGCCTATTCAAACATCTCATCCACCAAAGTAATCTGCAATAATACAGGCTGCTTACAGCAAAAAAGGGAAACCATGTCTTCAAGCAATAATTTGCGCAAAAGCAACAATATTTAACCTAGTGATTTGAACTGAAAAAAACAATATACATGTTGTAATTAAACACCTCCCATAACAGAGCCACATAGATGAAGTCCGTGTGTTCTCATTCTACATGAGTTTACTAAGTTTTTATTAAGCTTGAATGCTTGATAAAAAGGTTACCTTTTAACAAGAAAGAATGGATCTCCATGTATATACAGTAAATGATAGCAAAGGGAAAAAACACCCATGTCTAATACAATATATTAGAGGCGATACTGATTTCAGTACTAACCTGGTCACAAACTGGGCAAGTATCTTTTTGCTCCATCCATTCGAGAATGCAGCAAAGATGGAAATGATGCTCGCATTTAGTTATAGAATGGGGATTTTCTTCATCATATTCTGTGAAGAATAAATAACAATATTACATGAATGTTCAGGTTCAACACAACAATATAAGATATAACTTAGATGGTGCCATTCAATGCACGGCTGCTGAGAATAATCAGAGTACATATGTACATCAGCAACTAAAGTCAGCAAGATACCAACAACAAACAGAGCATTTTAGTCGCAGGAAAATTGGGATAGGCTAAAGTTGAAACCCAACAGAAGCCACATATCAAGGTTCAGGGACGTGAAACTTACTAATTTTGAAATATTAAAATACCAACAAACAATTTACATGAGGGGAGGCTTCTATGGAATTTCAATATCCTACACTATCAGATTGGTTCCAACAGTGTGTGTCAGCAGATTAGTGAATTGCTTTAAGGCTATCTCGGTGCAATCCACAACACGAATGAAGGACAGTGTAGCAACATCTAATGGCATCGACGCAATTATAAGTTTATTTACAGCATGAAGGACAGTGTAGTCAAACTTGAGCAGAACAAATCAATTAACTACATGTAAATAATTGGGAAAAAATAAATGCAATTGTTGCTTACAATGGCAAGACTTAACTAATTACAGATTTGTTTCAGCAAGAATCTCACCTCGCTTTGGATGTTGGAGAATCTGTGTCTCGTTGCAGCTCTTGCATAGCGACCAGCAAAAGGGGGCCAACAAGCGGCAATGGGGAAGGGTCAAATGGAAACCAACGCCTCAGAGACCTAAAAGGCGAGGGAGAGCAGTGTTGACCAGAATGCGAGATCTGATCCATCGGTCCAATGCCATGGGGTCCGGCTCTGCCACCACGGCCGTCGGCTCAACTAGCAATGCCCGGTCCTTGAGCACCTTGCTGCCGCCGAAGCAGACGTCGACGGGAAGGCCTCTCCATCGTCGACCATGGCCAAAGATCTACTGGCCAGCGGCACGGAAGGAGGGGGAAGACGGTTTCCTTGGGGATATGTCCGAGATGGGGAATGTGGAAGCACGGACGAGGATCACTGGGTTCACACTCGCAGTGGGTGGACACGTCGAGGCCGTTGTTCTGGCGCTGTAGGGCGCAACCGTGGAGGGCATCCAGCACGCGCCATCTGCTGAGGAAGAGAAGGCCGTCCAAGGACGCGTGTGTAGTGGACGGCACGGGAAGGAAGGCTGGTGGAGCTAGCCTAGCACGGGCGATGCCGGGGACAGGACGACATGCTCGTCGGTGATATTGGGATGAGGGCAGGGGCGGCGCAACGGGATAGGGATGACGCGAGGGAGGAGAAAAGTCAAGAGAGGAGGGAGAGCCAGAGAGGAGGCAGATGTGAGCATTGAACGAGATTAGACGACTGATTATTTCTAGGATACGTGGCTGCTCTCACGCACCGAGAATCCTCTTAAATTTTAATAAAAGAGATTACTAGCGACACAACTGTTGTCGCATTCTAGTTAATTAATAAATTATGTTAGCAACACATATTAAGTGTTGCCACATCCTATTTAAATAACAGATGGTGCTAGCAACACATATTAAGCATTACCACTACTCTAATAACTTAATAGATGATGCTTGCAACGCATATTAAGTATTGTTGCTAATTTCTTACAACGCATAAAACCATGTGTTGCTGCAGATGCGTTGCTATAAGGGGGTTTGTGTTGTAGTGGTCCGGCCCTGACCTGGTACACCAAGTTGCCCCCATTGTCCATCGACTCCTGGAGAAGTCTCCGGGACAAGTTTCTACTCAACTTCCAAGGGTACCGCCCAGATACCGACGCCTTGGCCGAACTATCACTCTGCAAACAGCTGGAGAAAGAAACCCTGCGGGAGTACTACCGTAAGTTCCTGACTCTCGAGTCACAACTGCCTTCGGTTGACGACCAAATTGCCATACACTACGCCATCAGTGGCCTTCGGGCTAGCGTCCTGTACAGTCACTGCATCAGGGACCCACCCAAAAACCTCCAAGAACTCTATCAGTTGTTTGAAAAGTACGCCAAATCCGAAGAGCTCCACCAGCGCAAGGTCGAGTCTCAAAGAAAGCCCAAGGACCCTCCGCAGTCCAGCCGAACATGGACAAGACCTTCGCAGTCAGACTCTGGTCGGGACAGCAGCAGTCAGCAACAGGTGCATAACATCGCCAATCAACACCCTGCCGGTGAGGCCCCTCGTCATCAAGATTATCCCCCCAGGGCCACGGCAATGGCACGTGAGGTCGGGGCCGGGGACGGGCGCAGCAGCCGCGCAGATATTACTGCCTGTTTCACGGCAAAGACTGCGTGCACCCAACCAAGGATTGCCCGAAAACGAAGGCCACCAGGGACAGGATGTCTCGGGCACAACCCGCAGACAACCCAAGAGTTGTCGCACACACATATCAACACCACCACCCACAACCATACAACCACAGCCCCGCCTAGCATCTACCCAACCACGCATATCAACACCACCAGGAGGTACAAGTCCTACCACCCCCGCCCCCACCTCCACATCAACCAAACATCCACCACCAAAATCACCCCCAAGCACCAAAATAGGAAGACTTCGCTGATCAGCCGTATCGCGGAGTCATTCACATGATAACCGGAGGGTCCAGCGTCGACTTCGACACGAAGCGACAAAAGAGGGACCACTACCGAAGCATCAACCACGTCGCCATCACTGGTCCAGTCGTGCAAACGAAGTGGTCGCATGTGCCGCTGCGCAGCGCACCCCACTGTGATGCCATGGTAATCAACTGCAGTGTGGCAGGCTGGGACCTGCACAAAGTCTTAGTTGACAA
This sequence comes from Zea luxurians, assembly GCA_029449295.1. NCBI lineage: Eukaryota > Viridiplantae > Streptophyta > Magnoliopsida > Poales > Poaceae > Zea > Zea luxurians. The sequence goes on from JAOPSE010000012.1 coordinate 72,542,379, forward strand.
CAGCAGCCAGGCGGACATCATCTTCCTCCACGCCTTCGACCGCATGGGCATCAGCCACAGTTTACTCAAGCCCTTGGACAATCCGCTATATGGCTTCGGCGGCAAGGGCACCTTCCCTGTGGGCAAGATAGAGATACCCCTGTCCTTCGACGTAGCGCCCAATGCGCGAAGCGAATAGGTCACCTTCGACATTGTTGACATGGTCTATCCTTACAATGCCATAATGGGTCAGGGCTCTATCAACAAATTTGAAGCAGCCATCCACGGATTATACCTCTGCATGAAAATTCTGGGTCCGCAAGGCGTAATAACGATGTACAGGAACCAGCAGACTGCGTGTAACATTGAGAGAGACTTCATTCCCGGTCAACGGAATGTACACTGCCTTACGACGCAGCATGAAGTCCCTGAGGCTACCCGCCCAGCCGCCGACAAACATGAAAAGGCACAGCTGCAAAGCAAAGACGGAACGAAGACGATTCCCCTTGACCTAGCAACACCAAAGCAAACAGTCATCATAAGCGAAGACCTGACTTCGCAGGAGGAGGAGAAACTCATCTCCTGTCTCTCCAGAAATAAGGACGTCTTTGCCTGGTCCACCCTTGACCTAATCGGAGTCAGTCGCACCATCATCAAGCATAGTCTGGGCATCGACCCTTCGGTGCACCCAAAGAAGCAGCGGTTGCGCAAAATGTCTGATGAAAAAACAGAAGTCGCCAAAGCCGAAGTACACCACCTACTGGAGGCCAATTTCATCGAGCCAGTCGCCTACCCTACGTGGTTGTCCAACGTAGTCATGGTGCAGAAGAAGAGCGGCAAGTGGTGGATGTTCATCGATTTCACCAGCCTTAACAAGGCCTGCCCCAAGGATAATTTCCCACTGCCACGAATCGACAAGATAGTCGATAGTGCGGCCGGATGCGAAGTCATGTCACTCCTCGACTGCTTCTCCGGCTACCACCAAATATATATGAAGGAGGAAGACAAGGCCAGTACCAGTTTCATCACACCCTTCGGCACATACTGCTTCATCATAATGCTGGAGGGACTCAAGAACGCTGGGTCAACCTTCTCTCGCCTCACTAAGACGGTGCTCGAGAGCCAAGTAGGCCGGAACATTTTCACGTATGTGGACGACATCGTCGTCGCTAGCAAAAATAAGGAGGATCACCTGGCCGACCTCGCGGAGACATTCGCAAACATGAGGGACGCACGACTTCACCTCAACCTTGAGAAGTGTGTCTTCGGGGTCCGCCAGGGGAAGATACTGGGCAATTTGGTGTCACACCGCGGGATCGAGGCCAACCCAACCAAGATCCAGGCAATAATCAACATGACACACCCGCAGTCAACCAGGGACGTCCAGCCTCTAACAGGCAGATTGGCCGCTCTGAACAGATTCATCTCCAAGTCCGTCGAGCGGAGTCTACCTTTCCTCAAGACACTGCGTGGTGCGAAGGACTTCGCATGGGGACCAGAACAGGCGGCAGCCTTCGCATCACTCAAGCAGCACCTGTCAGACCTGGCCATTCTCACCAGTCTAGACCCTTCGCTGTCGCTTCTGCTCTACATCGCCGCCTCGCCATATGCAGTCAGCGCAGCCCTAGTCCAAGAGCAAAACAGGGAGGGCACGACCCGGCAGTATCCAGTCTACTACGTCTCCGAGGTCCTCATGGCCTCCAAGTGTAACATGGCCGAGTTGGAAAAAATCTCCTACGCAGTCGTCATGGCATCACGCAAGCTGCGCCATTACTTCGAAGCATTCAAGGTGTAGGTCACCTCAGACAGGGGACTGGGAGAGCTATTCCGCAACCCGGAGGCATCTGTCCGGATTGCCAAATGGGCAGCCGAGCTCTCCGGCTACCATATCGTCTTCGAACCCAGGACAGCAATCAAGTCATAGGTCCTGGCAGACTTCATCGTTGACTGACAGGGCCAGTGGCGCAGCAGGACGAGCCTGCAGATAAAGTGTGGACCATCCACTGTGACGGCACATGGTGCCATGCGGGGGCAGGCGCGGCTGCAGTCATCACATCACCCACAGGGGTCGAACATAGATATGCAGCATGCCTCAGCTTTGCTTTGGAGTCCGACAGATGCACCAACAACGTAGCAGAATACAAAGCTCTCATCCTGGGTCTTCGCAAGCTAAGAGCGCTTGGTGTCACCACCTGCATAATCAAGACAGATTCCAAAGTGGTTGTCGGTCAGGTCGAAAAAGAATATTCAGCAAAAGACCCCGCACTCATGCAGTACCTCACGGCTGTTCGCAGTCTTGAGAGACAATTCAAGGGTTTCACCTTGCAGCATGTGGACCAAGCCAAGAACGAGGAGGCCGACGCATTGGTCAAAGCAGCTGCCAGAGGCGAAGTCTTGCCCTCTGACATGTTCTACCACGTCATTGACACGCCAGCCATCCGCAGTCCAGAGGGTCTACAAATAACCAACGACACCGAGGGCCATCGCATAGTCAACCTCATCATGACCGAAGATTGGCGGGCCCTAATAACACTGTTCCTGCAAGGATATTATCATCCAAGCAACGTCAATGAGGCCAAGCACCTCAAGCACTAAAGCCGGGACTTCGCAATCATTGAGGGCCAGCTATACAAGAAGGGGGTCAGTCAACCTATGCTTAAATGCGTCATCGAAACTGAAGGCATCCAGATCCTGCGCGAAGTCCACAGCGGAACTTGTGGCTCTCACTCGGGGCCTAGGGCCCTCGCTACCAAGGTGATTCGTCAAGGGTTCTACTGGCCCGCTATAATCTGCGCTGCAAACCGAGTCACGAGGTCGTGCGAAGCCTACCAGAAGTTTTTTCCCGTTCGGGCAACCCTTCGCAATTCACAAAGATGATTGCCCACACATGGCCACTTCAACGCTGGGGGCTGGATATTGTCGGGCCACTACCCATGGCTCAAGGGAACCTCAAGTTCACCTTCGTCGCCGTCGAGTATTTTACCAAGTGGATCGAGGCAAGGGTTGTATCCATAGTAACGTCGAAGATTGCTCAGAAATTCTTTTAACAAAACATTGTTTGCTGGTTCGGAGTCCCGTCCGAGCTCACAGTCGACAATGGCAAACAGTTTGACAGCCAAGACTTCAAGGACTTTTGCTTCTCCATCGGCACCAAGCTTGCCTTCGCCTTAGTATATCACCCGCAATCTAATGGCAAGATTTTCACTGCTATCAAGAAAAGGCTACTCGACGACAACAAGGGTAAATGGGTCGACCATCTACCTGAAGCAGTCTGGGCGCTAAACATGACCGAATGTCGGGCGACTGGATTCACCCCTTTTCGTCTACTGTATGGATCGGAGGCCATGACCCCGCAGGAAATAAAGCACGGGTCGCCTCGAACAAGTGCATCAGCCGTCCCTGACGTAGACGAGCCAACGTCCAAAGACCTCATCGATGGAGACCGTGTCTTCGCCCTGCAGGCCCTCAACAAATACCAAGCTCAAACGAAGGCCTGGGGCGAGGGCGACCATGCTGTCGTCCCAAGAGAATTCAGTGAAGGAGACCTCGTACTTGTTCGAACCACCCAGATCGAGTCACGGGGCAAGCTGGAACCAAAGTGGGAGGGTCCGTTCATCGTCAAGTCAAAGGCGTCCCCCAGCGCTTATAGGCTAACAACGCCATCCGGCGAGGACCTAGACCACTCTTGGAATATTGACAATCTCTGCAAATTTTTTGTGTAAATCCTCAGGGTCTACGCGCCCTTGTAATTCACCAAACAGTACTATTCCGGCCCGCACTCTTTTCCTCCTGGGGGGTGAGGTTTTTAACGAGGCGGAGCCATGTAATATACCTGCAAAAATCCCCCGCAAAAACTCAGATACAACATGTCGAAAAAGACCGCATCGACGGTCTTCGGCATTCGACCACTCCGAAGTCACCGCGAGAGGCAGCGCAGACTACCCTCGCGTGCGACACCCCGCGCAAAGTCGCCTAAGGGTGCAGCCGGAATAGCACAATAAGTGCGCAAAATCGAAGTCTTATCCTAAAAGACTCTCCGTGCAAAAGTCGCCTAAGGGTGCAGCCGGAATAACGATAATCGAAGTCTTTTCCCAAAAGACTCTCCTTGCAAAAGTTGCCTAAGGGTGCAGCCGGAATAACGATAATCGAAGTCTTTTCCCAAAAGACTCTCCGTGCAAAAGTCGCCTAAGGGTGTAGCCGGAATAGTGATAATCGAAGTCTTTCCCTAAAAGACGCTCCGTGCAAAAGTCGCCTAAGGGTGCAGCCGGAATAGCACAATAAGTGCGCAAAATCGAAGTCTTTCCCTAAAAGACTCTTCGACCAGAAGTCACCTAAGGGTGCAGCCGGAACAGCACAATAAGTGCGCAAATGTCAAAGTCCTTTCCAAAAGACTCTCCATACATAAGTCGCCTACGACAGCAGTTGGATCAACGAAGGCGTGCAACCTCATCATACAAATTACGGTTACATACACACAGCGAGGGAATCATATACTACATTGGTTCAACCTTCGGGATGATACCCATCTCCCTGTAATTGAACAGAATTATCCTCAATTCCTCACCCTCAAAAAGACTTCGCAGCTCCCCTTCCCCTATGCTCGCCCCAATCAGCGAGGACAGCAACTCTTGCCTATCAGCGCGGTCCGCGCGAAGACGGCCATGCTCCATCCCAATACGATGACCACTTCGCGACGATTCACTAACTCTCCGTTTCGCCACCGCCCTTCACAGCCTATACCCAGTACTCACACCCGGGAGCCCCCCGGAACCCTCCACGCGTGGCGAAGGCTCCGCTGCAGCCACATCTAACGCCGCAAAATAATCCAAGCCTTCATCCGAAGACTCCTCCGTCCACGAAATCGAACTCCCAGAATCATCAGACTCAAAATACATAGACACAGAGCCACACGAATCATCACCGGCAGGCACCACGGTCGAGGCCGCCACAAAACTAGTATTGTCAGTAGCGGTTGCAAGCGCAGGCCCAAACGTCGGAACCTGCGCAGCAACCAAGGTTCAGTATCCCACAGACAAAATTTACAAACTCCCCAACACCTATTCAGCTATTTAGCCACATGCGAAGGCCCGGCCACGGCTGCGGGGTCTTTGACGGCCGACTCGACCACTACCTTGAAGGCGTCCTCGCCCATCAGCGCGGGGGATAGCGCAGGGTCTTTGCTGGCTCCAGTTGGCACGGTCGGTGCAGGAACCGTCGAGGTGCCCTCGCCAGCATCAGATGGCGGCACCACCTCCACCCCCGATGTCATAGGCAGCACACTGTCCAGATCACCGAGGTCCTCGACCTCTTCGGCATGTACCATCTGCAGTAATAGCACATTCAGCAAAACCACCCATACACATATAGCTGCGAAAATGAGCCCTTACCTGATCAATCGCCCGGTCGGACCTCTCCCGGACCACCTCTCGGTCGTGCGGACCCCACATCCTAATGAAGAGCGCCCCCGCCGACTCCTTAAGCACCGGGTCTTCGACCTAGAAGATTGCGCGTTTGAAGTTCTAGTCTGATTGGTCGAAGACCTCAAAATGCCCGCACCCCTCGCGGGACAAAGCATTCACTGCCCCCTCGCAGGTGATGAGGGAGGCAAAGGACATGAGGTCCATCTTGATGGTCGGGAGCATCGCCAACTCCTCCTGTAACCACTCCAGGAAGCGAAGGCCCACCTCTTGGCTGGGCGCGTCGAAGGCGGTGGTCCGCGCACCCAGCTCCTGGTACGCGTCCATGAACTGCGCATGCGTCCGCTCGACCTCCACGCGTGTCGAGGCCTCGGCTTTATCCACGAGGTTGTGCAGGCTGTTGAGCCTTGCCTCCAAGTCCTCGGCGTGTTGGCTGGCGAGACTTTTTTCTTCCCGCGCAAGCTTGGCATCGGCCTGCGCAGCCTGTGCATCAGCAATGGCCTTGTTCGCCTCCCTCCTCTCCTCCACCAGCTGGTGCCAGAGCTCCCCCCTCTCGGCCTCCATAGCGGCCAACTTCTCCGTTAGCCTTCGGTTTTTGCTTTCGGCAGCCGACTTCTCCCGAAAAGCATCCGCATGCTACACCCGGAGACGCTCGACTTCGGCAGCAAACTCCGCAGTCAGAGCACCCGACGCGACACAGTCGGTGAAGTCAGCCGCCTGACAGAAGAAACCATGAGTCTCGCAACCTCATAAAAACAACTAACTAGCGAGGTCCAACATGACTTACATGCTACAGCTGCTGTGATGCTTGCCTCAGCTGCTAGGACACGGAGCCCGCCACTTCCTTAGCAACGGCGGCCGAGGATATCTCGTCACTCGCGCAGAAGGTGGACCACGGGTCCCACGGAACGCCCTTCGCCCCATCCGCCGCTGTAGACGAAGGGGCTGCCACCGGAGTCGGGACAAGAGGCAGTTGCCCCATTTTAGACCCTGCACCATGATAGTGGTTAAAAACAAACAAAAAACAAAAAACTTACCACCAAGATAATCCGACACACCGATGTCTGTGTCGAAGTCGGCAACACGCGCCCCCTCCTCGCCAGCACGCGCCGGGGAGGGCACCTTTCGCCCCTTGGCGGGCTCGCCCGAGGGTGACTTGCCCGCACCAAAAGCAGCAGCCTTCGCACCCGCCGAAGACTTCCTCGGCCCAGGGGTAGCCGGCTTCACAGCCGGCGCTAGCTTGCTGCTGCCAGGGGCGGCAGACTTCATGCCCCCCGCGCCTTCTTCGCTTCGCGGAAAGGATCTCCGATCCTAACGACCGCTCGGCGTTTCTGTGCAGCGTCTTGTCGATCCTTCTTCATCACTGCCGATACAACAGCAGCAATATTCCGCCTGTAAGGAAAAATCTTCAAGTCACGAGCCATACGAGACGTAAACATGTCTTTGCCAGCCGCGCGGGGGATCGGAACATTCTTTGGCCATCGACCCCTGGTAACCTTCAGCATTCACGCCGAAGACTCCCGGAGCTCAGGCGAAGACATCCTACCCCCGAGGGCCACGCAAGTCCCCATCAACTCCACGGCAAAACGTTCAGAGACCCCCACTCCCCCCACTGCAGTACCTATTTTTCTCTTCTTAGTGGCTGGGGCAGCCTCCTGCGAAGGGCCTTCCTCAGTCATGGCCACTGGCTTCTTCCCACGGCGGTCGACGTTCGCGGCAGCGTCATCCCCAGGATAGCCACTGTATGGCAAGCAGTTTAATTCGAAGACCCGATTCAATCAAATATTGGACCCCCGGATATCCCAACTCTGTAGACCCTCTATCCTCGGCACATAGCGCCCCACAATCCTTGCCGCACCGTCCTCCACTTCACGCACAAACGCGGCCGAGTCTCGGCCGCGCAGATCCAAGGAGAAGGCTAGACTCCGTACCACCTGCTAACCCAAAGAAGCCATCTTGCGAGGGCATACTTCGCCTAGCTCCCAGCCATGTGCCAGGGGCCACACTCCATAACCAATGAACTCTTCAACCAAATCACGCCCACTGCTCATACGGGCAGCGTACCGAAGGGCCCCCTCGTCCTCATCATCCTCCGTCACCTCGAATTGTGGATACGCCACATAATAGTGAGAGCACATCACGGCCATAGGAAGCCCTGGGAGGTCTTCGACTTTGCTCTCGAAAACATAAAACTAGAAAACCCACCAGTTGCCCCATTTATTACGAGCACAGGGTACCAACTCCACAACTTCCATCGAAGTCTTTTCGGTCCTCGGCGTAAACGTGCACGATCCAAACTATGCAATCTTATTTCCAATCTTTCTTTTCTGCCAATGCAGACAGTAATTCTTGGCGAAGACCTCTACAAAAGGCCGACCGCCATAAGAAGTCGTTGCCCAGACATATTTCACTAGGGCCACCACGGCGTTAGGTGTCAATTGGTGGACCTGGACCTCAAATCTCTGCAAGACCTCCGCCACAAAACAATGTGTAGGCAGGCGAAGGCCAACGGTGAAAAACGCCTCAAACACAACCATCTCACCCTCCGGCTCAGGAATCTCTTCCGCCCCCAGCACACGTCCAACTCCATTCCCAAAATAACCCAACTGCTGCATGTCTTGCACGCGAACCGAGGAGATCCTCGAAACGCCGAATTCCACCGTGTGGCCCGGGTGCAGCTCCACCGCTGCTAAATCAATGCAGGTACCCTCGGACGATGATTCGCCCAACGGTGTATTCGCAGCGGATGAAGAAGAAGACGGCATGGCTACGTACCGTCGGCGGCGGCGCGTGGTTTGCTTGACGTGGGCTAGATCTCCGATGAACAGGAGCAAGGAGGGCAGGCGAGCGAGCGAGCAGTTTCAAAATGCTAGGGTTTTGTGGTGCACGAAAAGGTAAGAGAGCCTGAGCCACGCCGCCCCCCTTTTTATACACAGGACGTGACGCTTTGGGAAGCCCGCAGTCTAACAGTACCACGTCCGTCAACGGTCACATCAAAAACCCCCGCGGAACCACTTCGAGCGAGGGCAGCGTCTCCACCATCTAGCGACGTCTTCGGCACCAGATGACTCAGTCGAACCGGTCCCTCGGAGGGAAAATGTTGGGGCGAAGGCGAAGATGCTACCCTTCGCTCCAGGCCTTCGTCACCTCGCTGCACCAACGAAAGCTAGATGACCGGCGCAGCCCACCCTTCGTCCTCCTCACTGTAAGACGAAGGCACACGACGAAGTCCCCCCATCCCACGTCCTCACCCAACCTGGAGGCCCAAGTGGGATGCGGCCCATTGTAACAGGCCCCGCACGGAGAAGCGTGTTACGGGCCTAATTTGTAATGGCTTTTCTGTAATGACAGTCTGTAACCCTCCATTATGGGAATATTCTGGGGATAATCCAGGTGCCCGAGGGCATAAACGTCCTTGCATCGGGACGTTGGGCACCCGGGCACCTATAAATACCCCCGTACAGTGCCTTTGAGAGGCTAGATTAACAGAGCAATTGCCATCTCGAGTCAAACCGTACCTGCGTCTTTTTCACTCTCCTGTTGGATCAAATTGCTCAGGAGCGCAAATTCCAACATTGAGCTAAGTTTAGAATAGATTGCCTTGACCTTTGTAGTCAGTTTGTGGAGGATCAGGGTTGGAAAAGACCCGACCCTTTGTGGGCTCCTCAACACGGAGTAATACACCTTTGTGGTGGTGGTCGAACCTCGGGTTATATCGTGTGTTCTTGTTGTGTTCTTGAGAAGTGCTTTAAATTGTTGGTTAGCCTAACTTATTTCTATCTTGTGTGAATCTTGTGGACTTGGTTCACATCAATTTGTCACTTTTTCGAGTGGATTTTCTCTAGGGCAAGATATAAGAAAGAATCTCTCATTACTCTGTGATTATTAATCTAACCTAAGTTGAGCAGGTTCGAAACCAGTTCAGCCGGGAATAATACCAGCTGAACCGGATTGCACTAATCTAACTTGGAATTTGACTCTATCTCGAAGTTTTCATGAGAAATTTCTGGTTTAGCCTATTTACCCCCTCTAGGCTACTTTCAATGCACAAGGTAGGGGATTGTTAGCGTGCCAAGCGACATCCTCCACTCCAATGGCTAGTTCTTTAGCATTCACCGGAGGCAAGACTTTCGCTCCCTTGAGCCACATCATGTTTGGCTCCCTCGACTTCCTCGCCACTGCCATGGGCAAACTCCGCCTCGCCTGCCCTAACGTGCTTGTTGTCATAGGCACGGGACCCACGCGTTTCGCCAAAAGCAAGGCAGAGAAGTGATGCCTCATGTGGCATGCCGCTGTCCTTAAGCGGCGCCTCAACCAGCTCGCTGCCGCCACAAAGCCGCAGGCGCGAGGAGTCTTGCCATCAACCTTATTGGTCATCGTTGCCCGCCAGCTAGCATTCGTCCTCGACCAGCTCGAGGATGATTTGAGCCACATTTCGATAGAGCCCAACTCTGACTTCGATGAGGCAGTAAGAAGAGCTTGCTTCATGGCGCCATTGCCACAAAATAATAATGATAGGGGAGACAAGGAATCTCCCAACCAAGAAGAAGAGTACAAGTGCCAGCATCCTGCCCACGAGGCCACCCTCTGATAGCAGGAGGAGGATCTCAATGTTCTCATCCAGAAGCTTAATTGAGTTTACGGCGACATCAAGCAGAGACGCCACGAAGCCAAGAAACCATGGGTGAGGAAGGTGTGTGACCAGCTCGTTGAAAGTAGCAACGAGGCACAATACTTCTAGAACCCATGACAGAACATGGCCACAGCAGCCTTGATGCTCTAATCCATCCCCAAGACAAATGATCCTAAGGCAAGGGCGATGTACCAGAAGCTCAGCAACTTGGTGGAGAGAGCCATGGTGCAACAAGACGAAATTGATCGGTGGCTTCCCATTGGCATGGACAGTCATGACCCACACACAGCCTCATCCTAGAGCAGGGGGCACAACCATCCCAATCCACGAGAACACGCGTCCCCTTGAAGGATTGCCTTGGGGACATCTGCGACACCCGGCATATCATCAACAACCAGTGTTGGGAGCAAGAAGAGGATGAGTGGTCACGTGAAAGAAGGCGCAAGTGAAGCCCTAGCCCGCCCGGGGCAGGGCCCCACGCATTTCAACGTGTAATCCGCAAGATGCAGTTCTCTGCAAAGGTGAGGGCGCCGGCAAATATTTCCATGTACGATGGGTCTTTAAATCCTAGTGCATGGTTGGAAGATTACCGCCTCACGTGCTGCATGGTGGGAATAAAGTACGACCACCTCGTCCTCTAGTTCCTGCCCATCCACCTTGCGGAGGGAGCAAGGGCCTAGCTCGAGCATTTGCCAGCCGACACCATTCACAACTGAGCCGACCTCTGGAAGGCCTTTGTTGGAAACTTCTAGGGCACCTACAGGCGCCGTGGGAGCTCCTGGGGCCTCAAGAGATGCACATAGAGGAATGAGGAAGCCTCTGGGATTACATCCAGAGGTTCTCCCAAAAAAGGAACAAACTTCTCGATGCCACTAACGCTGACATGGTGAGCGCCTTCACCCATGGCACTACCAACGAGGCGCTTGTCCATGAACTTGGGCGAGGGCAACTGAGAACAAGTGCCAACCACCTCGAGATAGCAATCAAGTTTGTTGACGGTGAGGACGTAGTAGGGGCAATTTTCCGCAAGGGAAAGAGCCCGCTCGATGCCGATGAACCAAGCGGCGAGAAGAGGGTGTCGGGAACACCCCGATAGGCGCTGGAGGAACCATCATCCCTGGTATGATCAAGAAGAAGTTTCCACCGCGGATTGGCCACCCAGACCGCCAGCAAAGAACGGCGGCAACCATTTCCAGAAGTTGATGGACTCGCTGTGCCAGAACCACGGCTTCCCTGTCCAAAATTATGACGAATATTTTTGTCATAAAGAATGACGACATGGCAACTAACATGATGAGTGCCATGGAAAATCATTTGTGACCTATTTATTCACCATAGAATTAGAGGGACAACTATTTATGACGTTTAGTTCATCATCAATTAATAAAAATCAGCATTCAATTGAATTGAACCCAAATCGTGCATACAATTTCATCAAACAATGTGAGTGTACATAACTTTTTCTAGCATCCACATATAATTGAAGCATAAAGCATCTGGCACAAGTATTAAACATCAAACATGTTTAAGTATCCTATAACTTAAATCCAAAAGAAAGTATAATAGGTTCAACAACCACAAGCTGTAGTTGAGCACATCATTCTAAAACTTGAAAGGTGCATGCATCACTCCAACATGAAGCTCCACTCCGTCGTCTAGTTTAATTGTTGGGCAGAGAGGGGGGCTATTGACCTAAATAGAGAACACATAGATGAGTCCTATAAATGGAAAAAAGAAAAAAAATCATCACAACATTAATGGTCAAAGAAAGGAGTAACAAAGGACGCATGTCCGTTCATGCACTCTTGCCTTGTCAACTGGGGTTGTGTCACACCCGGTTTTAGAAGGCAAAACAAATGCAAATCATGTACGCACCAGGATTAGAAATTCACGTACACAGCGATTACATAACTAGAGATCATCACACAGTGCTTAAATAATAACGTAAAGATATATTAATTTGATTACATCATGATGTCCAAGACATCTACATAGTCTTAAACATAGGTCAAAGTGTGAATACAAAACGTAGTAAAGTACGACCTTCACAGGCAGCCGACTAGGGGTTTGTCGCTAACCCACTCCTAGAACTCATCATAGTCTTGGAACTCCTGGAAATACTCCACTACGCCTTAATCTTCTCCTGAGCAGGGGTTGCAATGCGGACAACCTAGTGTTTTGGTGTTTTAAGCAAGGATGAGTACACATCAACGTACTCAGCAAATGTCCTGTTTGGTTAAAGCGGACTAGTTGTATGTGGGGAGAAGCTTAGAGCAGTTGCTTTTAGTTGGTCAGGTAATTATTACGCAATAATCCCAAGTTACTAACCCAAAGGTACTCCCTCCAAAAGGAAAGAATACCAGAATCCGTAGTCATAATCATCACCATTAAAACCATTATTATCCTTATCATCATCTGCAATCATAGTATCTCTAATCAAAGGAGCTCCCAAGGTCGCTCATAACCGTGAGCACGACTGATTTATCAGTTTCTAACCCTCTATAGAGGTCGCACACTTTACCCACAAGCTGTGTTCCCTCTCTAGCCCGGGTTTGCAAGACCCTTGTTCACTCCTGAGGTGAGCGGCTAGGGATTCACTACGAAGCCTTTACAAAGATTCCCTTAAGATGTAGCAGCTCGTTAGGTTTCCTAAATGCACCACACTCCTCCGCAATGCGCAAACCACCCTTGACACGCGTACACCGAGCCCCATAAAGGCACGACGGTGACACAAACTACACCTCAGTTCCTTTAATTAATTAGCTAAGGGCATCCCATTCACCCTCATGGCTTTACTATTATCTCGGATGGTCATCCAACGAATAAGTCTTTATGGAGAGGCACTCGAGAAACAGCTTGAGCCCCCTTAAATATCACCATGCCATAACCATATCCAAAAGTAAACATCGTATCATAGATAGTCTCATCATGTTCATTGATTATAGTAGAGCGCTAGCATAAAGCTAGTCATAAATAGTCTAACCTAAATAGGTAAATCATGGACAGGGTAAACAAAGACTAGTAAATCCTTAGGTATTAATTATGTAAATGCGGGGAGATGAATTATAAAATGAGTAGGACATAGATAGGACATAGATAGGTTAGAGGACACTTGCCTTCACCAACCAGCTGCTGCTCAGGGTCTTCTCCTGCAACTTCCTCAGACTCTGCCAACGGACCGTTATCTGTACGAGTGCATTGAAAGTTGCCTAGAGAGGGGTGAATAGGCGTAATCTAAAATTTACAACTTTAAACACACATTATAAACCAGGGTTAGCGTTAGAACTAAAATCAAGTCCGGGAGAGAGGGCAAAAACAAATCAAATGAGAAACAAGCGGATGAACACGGTGATTTGTTTTACTGAGGTTCGGTTCCAAAGAACCCAGTCCCCGTTCAGGTGGTCACAAAGACCGGGTCTCTTTCAACCCTTTCCCTCTCTCAAACGATCAGTTAGACCGAGTGAGCCTTCTCCTTAATGAAGTGGGTCACTTAGACCCCGCAAGGACCACCACACACTTAGGTGTCTCTTGCTTTGATTACAAGTCACTTGAGAATTAGAAAGAGAAAGAAGAAAGGTAATCCAAGAGGCAAGATCTCAAAAGAACACAAAATCTCTCTCTCACAAGTCACTAAGTGTTTGAGATGAATTTGGGACTTGGAGAGGCTTTGATCTTTTGAATTGTGTCTAGGAGTGAATGCTAGAGCTCTTATATTGAATGTGATACTCAAAAATCTTAGATGCTTGGAGTGGTGGTGGTTGGGGGTATTTATAGCCCTCAACCACCAAGGTAGCCGTTGGGGAGGCTGCTGTCGATGGGCGCACCGGATAGTCCAGTGCGCCACCGGACAGGTACTGTGTACTGTCCGGTGCGCTGCCATGTCACCCAACCATTTAGGGTTTGGAGCGAAGACGGTCGTTGGAGCTTTGTCCTCTTGTGGCACCGAACAGTCCGGTGCCACACCAGACAATCCGGTGCCCCTCTGACTTGCTGCTCTAACTTCTGTCGCGGTACTGTGCTGCACTGTTCATCCGTCAGAGTCGACCGTTGCGTGCAGATAGCCATTGCTCCGCTGACTCATCGAATAGTCCGGTGGCACACTGGATAGTCCGGTGAATTATAGCGGAGCACGCCTGTGTTTTCTTGAGAGTGGCTGGTTGGACCCTGTACGGTCCTGGTGCACTGGACAGTCCGGTGCGCCAGACCATAGCACACTCAAGTCCTTTTTGCTCCTTTTGAATTGGGTCCCTAACTTGAATATTTATTGGTTTGTGTTGAACCTTACGCACTTGTAATACATGAGTTCTAGAGCAAACTATTAGTCCATATATTTGTGTTGGCCATTCAACCACCAAAATTAATTGTAGGAAAAGGTTAACCATATTTCCCTTTCAATCTCCCCCTTTTTGGTGATTGATGCCAACACAAAGCAAAGCAAATATATAAAGTGCAGAAATGAACTAGTTTGCATATGGTAAGTGAATAGGTTACATGGAATTAAACCAATTGATAATCTTACTAGATATGAATGGATTGCTTTCTTTTATTTGATATTTTGGACCACTTTTGCACCACATATTTTTGTTTTTGTAAATCTTTTCAAAGTCTTTTCAAAATTCTTTTGCAAATAGTCAAAGGTATATGAATAAGATTGCGAGAAGCATTTTTTCAAGATTTTGAAATTTCTCCCCCTGTTTCAAAAGCTTTTCCTTTGACTAAACAAAAACACCCCCTGAATGAAATTCTCCCCTTAGCTTTCAAGAGGGTTTTGAAATGGATACTAATTTGAAATTTCCTTGAATATCAATTGAAAAACAAACATTTGTGAATACCAATTAAATCTTCATTTCAAAAATTTTTGAAATGGTGGTGCGGTCCTTTTGCTTTGGGCTTAATATTTTCTCCCCCTTTGGCAGTAATCGCCAAAAACTGTGAACTTTGGAGCCCTTGAGCATTTTCTCCCCCTTTGGGCCTAACATTACCTCCCAAATGGTAAAATAAATACGAGTGAGGGGTCATACCATTGAGAGCTTGCGGAATACCGGCAAAGGATATATAATACCATTCGAGTTGAGTGGAAGCGTTGTCTTTGCCGAATACTCCATTTCCCTTTCAATCTATGACTTAGTATAGAAATACACTTGAAAACACATTAGTCATAGTTTTGGCACAAGAAGAATAAGAAATATGCAATTGTACCAAAAGAAAGAGATATGATCAAAGGTATATAAATGAGCTATGTGTGTAATGTTTCAATTAAAATTCCGAGAATCAAGTATATTTAGCTCATTCCTAAGTTTGCTAAAGGTTTTCTCATCTAGTGGCTCAGTAAAGATATCGGCTAATTGGTTTTGGGTATTAACATAAGAAATTTTGATATCTCCCTTTTGCTGGTGATCCCTCAGAAAGTGATACCGAATGTCTATGTGCTTAGTGTGGCTGTGTTCAATGGGATTATCCGCCATGCGGGTTGCACTCTCATTATCACATAGGGGAGAGACTTTGCTCAATTTGTAGCCATAGTCCCTAAGGGTTTGCCTCATCCAAAGTAATTGCGCACAACAATGACCTGTGGCAATGTACTTGGCTTCGGCGGTAGAAAGAGCTACGGAGTTTTGTTTCTTTGAATCCCAAGACACCAGAGATCTCCCTAGAAACTGACAAGTCCCTTATGTGCTCTTCCTATCAATTTTACACCCTGCCCAATCGGCATCAGAATATCCTATTAAATCAAAGGTGGATCCCTTGGGATACCAAAGCCCAAACTTAGGAGTGTAGACTAAATACCTCATGATTCTCTTCACGGCCCTAAGGTGAACTTCCTTAGGATCGGCCTGAAATCTTGCACACATGCATACTGAAAGCATAATATCGGGTCGAGATGCACATAGATAGAGTAACGATCCTACCATCGACCGGTATACCTTTTGATCTATGGATTTACCTCCCGTGTCGAGGTCGAGATGCCCATTGGTTCCCATGGGTGTCTTGATGGGTTTGCCATCCTTCATTCCAAACTTCTTAAGTATGTCTTGAATGTACTTTGTTTCGCTGATGAAGGTGCCCTCTTGGAGTTGCTTGATTTGAAATCCAAGGAAATATCTCAACTCCCCCATCATAGACATCTCGAATTTCCATACCATGATCCTACTAAACTCTTCACAGGTAGACTTGTTAGTAGACCCAAATATGATATCATCAACATAAATTTGGCATATAAACAAGTCTTTTTCAATAGTTTTAGTGAAGAGGGTAGGATCGGTCTTTCCGACTTTGAAGCCATTAGTGATAAGAAAATATCGCAGGCATTCATACCATGCTCTTGGGTCTTGCTTAAGCCAATAAAGCGCCTTTGAGAGTTTGTAAACATGGTTAGGGTACTCACTATATTCAAAGCTGGGAGGTTGCTCAACATAGACCTCTTCCTTGATGGGTCCATTGAGGAAGGCACTCTTCATGTCCATTTGATAAAGCTTGAAGCCATGGTAAGTAGCATAGGCAAGTAATATGAGAATTGACTCAAGCCTAGCTACGGGTGCATAAGTTTCATCAAAATCCAAACCTTCTACTTATGAATAACCTTTGGCCACAAGTCGGGCTTTGTTTCTTATCACCACACCATGCTCATCTTGCTTGTTGCGAAATACCCATTTGGTACCTACAACATTTTGATTAGGATGTGGAACCAAATGCCATACCTCATTACTCGTGAAGTTGTTGAGCTCCTCTTGCATAGCCACCACCCAATCCGAATTTCTTAATGCATCCTCTACCCTATATGGCTCAATAGAGGAAACAAAAGAGTAATGCTCACAGAAATGTGCAACCCGAGATCTAGTAGTTACCCCCTTATGAATGTCACCAAGGATGGAGTTGACGGGGTGATCTCGTTGAATTGCTTGGTGGACTCTTGAGTGAGGCGGTTGTTGATCCTGTATTTCTTGCTCATCTTCCTTGTCTTGATTATCTTTATCTCCCCCTTGATCATTGACCTATTCTTGAGGTGGCTCAACTTCTTGGTCTTCATCTTCATCATCTTGAGCCTGATCCTCATCTTGGGTTGGTGGAGATGCTTGGTTGGAAGATGACGATTGATCTTGTCCTTGTGGAGGCTCTTCAGATTCCTTAGGACACACATCCCCAATGGACATGTTCCTTAGCGCGACACACGGAGCCTCTTCATCATCTAGCTCATCAAGATCAACTTGCTCCACTTGGGAGCCATTAGTCTCATCAAACACAATGTCATAAGAGACTTCAACTAGTCCAGTGGACTTGTTAAAGACTATATGCCCTTGTGTTTGAGTCATAACCTAGTAAAAAGCCTTCTACAGCTTTAGGAGCAAATTTAGATTTTCTACCTCTTTTAATAAGAATAAAGCATTTGCTCCCAAAGACTTTAAAATATGAAACATTGGGCTTTTTACCGGTGAGGAGTTCGTATGATGTCTTCTTGAGGATTCGGTGAAGGTAGATGTAACACCCAGATTTTAGGGGTCCAAAACCCGGGGTTAACATAAACACCAGGTATGCTGGGACCAAGTCTCACACATATGATGTAAAGTGGCACAGGATCGAATGTCACAACTTTATATATAACAGGAGTTCTATACAGAATAAATAATTACATTATAAGGAGACAATGGTCCAGCAACCCAAAGTTGACTGGGAGACGACGGCCTAGATCTCTCACGAACTCATCACAGCATCCTCCATGAGCATCATCCTGCAGTACCTGATCTTGACCTGTGGTGTATGTGAGACAGCAAGAGTGAGCTCACATACGTTCATCGCTCAACAAGTTGTGGGGAATAATGTGCATGAACTCGCCAAAGGTGGGAGCTCACGTGAAGTGTAAGGCTTACCAAAGAAGATGGTTAGAGCTGAGCATTGCTTTTAAAGTTGGTCAAAATTTTATTAGCAGTTACTAAGTATAAGTAAATACCAAACCCAATTAAGTAGTAGAACAAAAGTAATAACAACATCACCTGCAATGCAATGCATATGACAAATTGAGTTTAAGTTCCATAATTTAATCATGTGAGTGTCCGAGCTGCTCATGACCGTGAGCACGGCTAGTATACCAGTTTTACACTCTGCAGAGGTTGCGCATCTTTACCCACAAGTCGTGTATCCCATGTCGCCAGGGTTTGCAAGGCCCTTAGACACTTCCGAGGTGAATGGCTAGGGATCCACTACGAGGCCTTTACAAAGTTCCACTAGCTTCCGAAAACCCGCTACAGTTTATAGGAAGATCCAGTGCAGGAATCCCTTGCAGGACCGCCATCGCAGCAAAATCCTCCCGAGGGCCTCCCTACACTGACCTCTCCCCTACTGCCCTTGCCCCTTTCGGGTAAGGTAGTCTTCCACTAGCTTTCCTAATTAATCAGCCAAGGGGTCCCATTCCTCCCTTGTGGTAGCACTGTTTTCCCGGGTGGTCGCTCCATGTTCCAATTAACATAATGATCTTATCATGAACAATAAATAACAACTGATAACAAAAGTGTAATCATGAATAGTGTATCTCCATACCCAAAACCACATATAGCACTAGCAAGTACTACCCAGAAAGTTCAGTGGTAAACAAGGTATAAAGATAGACAAACTAAGGTAACCTATTGGGTCCCATCAAAATTTAACCTATGCAGATCATTATGATTAATTAGAACATGAGTGGGTAAAAAGAAGTGATCAAGGGCACAACTTGCCTGGGCCTTGAGAATCCAGGTACCAGGATGATCTTCAGATGACACGTGACCTCACTGCTAGTCGTAGCAATTCAAACAAACATGGTATAGGCAAAATTAACATTACACCAAACATGTATGCCAAAATACATATTAATAATCTACATATTAAAATAAGATCATAGGAACAGGAATCATTAATTTTGGAGTTGTAGATTTTAAGTTATGAATTTTCAAAGGTTTTATGTGTTTAAAATGGATTAAGTGAGAGATTAAATTTCTAATTATTTTCATGACAAAACAGAGGCTCTAGGTGGTAGATAATAAAATTACAAAATTTTAGAAAGTGGAATGGTTCAATTTGGAGCTAAAATGAATTTTCTATGAATTAACTAAGTTCTAGTAATTATTTTCATATTAAAAATCTATTTTCTATTCTATTTATTCAATTTAAATGAGTTCTGGACTGGGCCTCAATTTCAGCAAAGCGCAGGGGGCTCGGCGCAAGAATTCCGAGACTCAGAAAACCCTGGGCAAGGACGGCGGGTTCTATTTCTGTAAAACCCAGGGGTTCATATGAAAAACGACCCGGCCGAAGGGTATGATGTGATCTGGGCCGTCCGATCGCGCGCCAACCGCCCAGATTAGACACTACTTTCCTTGAACCGGTACGCATTTGTGGCCGCAGGATCAATCATCCACGGTCGGGATTTTATTTGACCGAGATCAATACGGACCCGTCCGATCTAGATCAACGGTCCGAATCACTCAACGCGAAAGGGTATCTTCTATCTAATCCGAGCCGTCGCTTGGTCATCCAACGGGCCACGTTCTTCGCCCCAATAGAGCAGGCTCGCACGGCGGCGCCGCCCACCGGACCGCGACGAAGCTCGCCGGAGAAACTCCAATCAACCGTTCCAGTGCCCCAGAGCTCAATTAAAGGTTGCTACACGATGCTTAGGGAATGGCGAACACACTGGAGTAGTTCTTACCGACGATGTGGTTGTAGACAGTTCTGCCCACGGCGAACGGCGGATCCGCGGCGATTCCCTGGCGACGACGAGCGATTCCCGCCCCCGAGAAGTCCCCCAACGTCGACCGAAGCTTCGTATGGCTGCCCCACAACGTCGTCGAGCCAACCCGGTCCCGATCGAAGGCCCAAATCGCCGGTTGGACGGAATCCCCGCACGGCGGACTTCTTCTTTTCTCTCGGTGTTACGGCAGTGGTCGCAGTTGTAGGTGGATATGGGAGGAGAGGCGAGCCCGGTGAGCTTTTATACCCGGGGCGCACCCACGGTCGTTTGCACGGACGCCGAGATTACCGGCGAGGAAGACGCGGGGTGAGCGCGATCCGTTCGCCGTGATTCGGTTGAGGAGGTGAAGCTGACGCGATTGGCCCACCCGCCAGAGACACGCGACGCGCCCGCATTGACTGACTCGTGGACCCCACCTGGCGGCGACCACGCAGAGCAGCGCAGAGAGGGCCGTGCGGCGCGGTAAAGAAGGTCGGGCCGTGCGCGAGGTAATCTCTAGGTGGGCCAAAATCCCAGCAGTGAGCCCAGTTAAGATTTTTATTCTTTTTCTTTTTATTTTCTATTTTCTTTTCTCCATTTTCAAATCCAATTTGAGTTCAAGTTTAAATTCAAACTTTGTGAATAACTTGTCCTCAGTTTGAAAGGTATAATTTAATAATATAAGTGTGAGGGATGTTTATTCTGATTTTTATTTTATTTTATGTAGTATTTTTCTTAGTTCTTCCCTTCTCCTTTTATTTTCTATTTTCTATTTCCCTTTCCATTTGAATTTCAAATCAACACAAGTTTAAAGTTCAAACACTTAATTTGGATACACATATAGAACTTCAGCATAATGTGCAAAAACATATTTTATATATTTCTTTATTTATTTTAGTTCTTTTAGACAAGCTTTTAATCATATAGTAGAATAATCCCTACCTTATTACTTCTAGGGAAATCAAATTTATATTGTAGACTATATATATTAAGAAATAGTTTAATCCTAATTCTTTTATATATCCTAACCCAAAGGCAATTTAGATTATCTAAGTATCTTTAATTATGTATTTTTAACATATTCATGAGTGGAAACTTCTAAATTATGATTATCTTTAAGGAAAGGTGTTTTGATTTAAATTCTTTGAGAATTTTTCCTTGTCTTCACAAGATTGAACTTTAGGGTGTTACAAATCCTACCCCCCTTAAAAATAATCTCGTCCTCGAGATTTGTAAGAAAAGGGATGTATACTCATATTGTTCTTGGGACATATGCACAAACAAAGAAATCTCAGCATGAGGTATAATTCTTTAACAAAACATAGGGTCAATAGACCTTATTATTCCTTCTAAAATATTATCATATCATCTACTAACTAAAGTAACATTTAAATCTTATAAATCATCATAATTTATATCTATGTAGCTTGGTGGAGTTGGTGGTGGTGGTGGAGGTTGTTGTTGTTGTTGTCTCTCCAACCGTGCTTGCCTTATTTCTTGACGGACCTGACGTATTTCCTCGCGTTGTTGTCTTATCTGATTTTGCATCTCGGTCACCAGGTCTGTTAATTGTTGTATTACCAGTCTTTGGGCAGCAACCACTTGTTCGGTTTCAATAGGTGGAGGATTTGGAGAATTCATTTCTGTTTGCTGTTGCGTGATAATCTTTCCTTTCCTGGTATTGACCATGAAAGTTAGAAGCATATGGTAAGAGTTTTGCAAAGGAAATTATTCAATAAGCGGAATGAATAAGCTAGTAGCTGGTCATAATTCTGAAGATTCTTTAGTAGGGCTTGATCTTTGTTTTTATGTCCAGATTTGGGGTAACCAGTCATATAAGGTGAATATCCAAGGGTAAGATAGGATCTGTCAAGATGAGAGGTATATATGGGTGAGATAGACTACATGATATAGGTTAAAAGTTTGCTTGATGTTAGGTGGGGATAGACAGATTATGCAATCCATCAGGACTCTATTGATTGGTTTGCTATGTAACTTGTTATATAGGTCAAGTTGTTGGGTGTGGCCGAGTTGATCTAGGTCACCAATTTAGGCTTAAGTGATTTTTAGAGTATAGCCTTATCCTTTGTATCAGCATTAAGTAACTCAATCTAGCTTAGATCATATTGGATTAGATAGAATCCAGATTAGGTTGGTATGACTAGATTAAACTAGTTAAGATTAGCTAGATCTACCAGGGTAGGGTAAATATATTTAGGATATGTTAGAATCTTTTAAGATAGGATGGATTATATGATATAGGTAGGCCATTGTTCAAGGATGAGTTGGTATAAGTCATTAATTTTAGGTCAAGATCTATTTGTAGAGACAGTGTCTAACCTATATCACCAACTTAACTAACTTGTTAATAACTCACTTTAGATTGAATCATATTAGATTGGATGGGATCTAGATTAGATTGGTATGACTAGTTTGACTAGGTAAGATCTAATTAATTTTCATTAGACCATGGTTGTTAAACTAGGGTGGATAAGTATGCTTATTAGGATAAGACAGATCCATAAAGATAAGATAGAATCTTCTGAGGCCAATTAGATCTATTAGGATAAGGATAAAATCTTTTCAAGATAAGATGAGTATCTTTTAAGATGAGATGGATCTATTAAGATAGGGGAGAATCCTTTTAAGATAAGATGAATTGGTTAGAATGAGATCTTTTAGGATAAGATAAATCTCTTAAGCTAGATATGTTCCAATGGGGATAATCTAGGCTGTCTAGTTATTTTATAAATATATTTTTATACCTATGTGTATATGCAGATGCAATTGTGGACATTACTTCCACAACTCATCACACTCAATCAAAGATCCAAATCAGACAAGTATCATAAGAACAAACATTCAAGTGCATAGATACTTATAAAAATAGTTTTGTTTTTTTTTTGTTCCTAAGAGTAGGTCTTCTATTCCTAAAAGTCACTTTAGGTACAGGATTTCAAAGTGTGAAATCCACAATTGCCTTTAGAAAGATAAAGGTAAGAATAATCAGAGTAAAGCGGAAATGGATGAGAAAAAGATTAAGATAAGTTTAGAAAAGAATCAGAGTAAGGTAAGTAAAGGATGGTTGTCCAGTTCTATCTAGGTTTCGTCCTACAGTCAACATTCCTCTGATACCACTTCTGTAACACCCGGATTTTAGGGGTCCAAAACCCGGGGTTAACATAAACACCAGGTATGCTGGGACCAAGTCTCACACATATGATGTAAAGTGGCACAGGATCGAATGTCACAACTTTATATATAACAGGAGTTCTATACAGAATAAATAATTACATTATAAGGAGACAATGGTCCAGCAACCCAAAGTTGACTGGGAGACGACGGCCTAGATCTCTCACGAACTCATCACAGCATCCTCCATGAGCATCATCCTGCAGTACCTGATCTTGACCTGTGGTGTATGTGAGACAGCAAGAGTGAGCTCACATACGTTCATCGCTCAACAAGTTGTGGGGAATAATGTGCATGAACTCGCCAAAGGTGGGAGCTCACGTGAAGTGTAAGGCTTACCAAAGAAGATGGTTAGAGCTGAGCATTGCTTTTAAAGTTGGTCAAAATTTTATTAGCAGTTACTAAGTATAAGTAAATACCAAACCCAATTAAGTAGTAGAACAAAAGTAATAACAACATCACCTGCAATGCAATGCATATGACAAATTGAGTTTAAGTTCCATAATTTAATCATGTGAGTGTCCGAGCTGCTCATGACCGTGAGCACGGCTAGTATACCAGTTTTACACTCTGCAGAGGTTGCGCATCTTTACCCACAAGTCGTGTATCCCATGTCGCCAGGGTTTGCAAGGCCCTTAGACACTTCCGAGGTGAATGGCTAGGGATCCACTACGAGGCCTTTACAAAGTTCCACTAGCTTCCGAAAACCCGCTACAGTTTATAGGAAGATCCAGTGCAGGAATCCCTTGCAGGACCGCCATCGCAGCAAAATCCTCCCGAGGGCCTCCCTACACTGACCTCTCCCCTACTGCCCTTGCCCCTTTCGGGTAAGGTAGTCTTCCACTAGCTTTCCTAATTAATCAGCCAAGGGGTCCCATTCCTCCCTTGTGGTAGCACTGTTTTCCCGGGTGGTCGCTCCATGTTCCAATTAACATAATGATCTTATCATGAACAATAAATAACAACTGATAACAAAAGTGTAATCATGAATAGTGTATCTCCATACCCAAAACCACATATAGCACTAGCAAGTACTACCCAGAAAGTTCAGTGGTAAACAAGGTATAAAGATAGACAAACTAAGGTAACCTATTGGGTCCCATCAAAATTTAACCTATGCAGATCATTATGATTAATTAGAACATGAGTGGGTAAAAAGAAGTGATCAAGGGCACAACTTGCCTGGGCCTTGAGAATCCAGGTACCAGGATGATCTTCAGATGACACGTGACCTCACTGCTAGTCGTAGCAATTCAAACAAACATGGTATAGGCAAAATTAACATTACACCAAACATGTATGCCAAAATACATATTAATAATCTACATATTAAAATAAGATCATAGGAACAGGAATCATTAATTTTGGAGTTGTAGATTTTAAGTTATGAATTTTCAAAGGTTTTATGTGTTTAAAATGGATTAAGTGAGAGATTAAATTTCTAATTATTTTCATGACAAAACAGAGGCTCTAGGTGGTAGATAATAAAATTACAAAATTTTAGAAAGTGGAATGGTTCAATTTGGAGCTAAAATGAATTTTCTATGAATTAACTAAGTTCTAGTAATTATTTTCATATTAAAAATCTATTTTCTATTCTATTTATTCAATTTAAATGAGTTCTGGACTGGGCCTCAATTTCAGCAAAGCGCAGGGGGCTCGGCGCAAGAATTCCGAGACTCAGAAAACCCTGGGCAAGGACGGCGGGTTCTATTTCTGTAAAACCCAGGGGTTCATATGAAAAACGACCCGGCCGAAGGGTATGATGTGATCTGGGCCGTCCGATCGCGCGCCAACCGCCCAGATTAGACACTACTTTCCTTGAACCGGTACGCATTTGTGGCCGCAGGATCAATCATCCACGGTCGGGATTTTATTTGACCGAGATCAATACGGACCCGTCCGATCTAGATCAACGGTCCGAATCACTCAACGCGAAAGGGTATCTTCTATCTAATCCGAGCCGTCGCTTGGTCATCCAACGGGCCACGTTCTTCGCCCCAATAGAGCAGGCTCGCACGGCGGCGCCGCCCACCGGACCGCGACGAAGCTCGCCGGAGAAACTCCAATCAACCGTTCCAGTGCCCCAGAGCTCAATTAAAGGTTGCTACACGATGCTTAGGGAATGGCGAACACACTGGAGTAGTTCTTACCGACGATGTGGTTGTAGACAGTTCTGCCCACGGCGAACGGCGGATCCGCGGCGATTCCCTGGCGACGACGAGCGATTCCCGCCCCCGAGAAGTCCCCCAACGTCGACCGAAGCTTCGTATGGCTGCCCCACAACGTCGTCGAGCCAACCCGGTCCCGATCGAAGGCCCAAATCGCCGGTTGGACGGAATCCCCGCACGGCGGACTTCTTCTTTTCTCTCGGTGTTACGGCAGTGGTCGCAGTTGTAGGTGGATATGGGAGGAGAGGCGAGCCCGGTGAGCTTTTATACCCGGGGCGCACCCACGGTCGTTTGCACGGACGCCGAGATTACCGGCGAGGAAGACGCGGGGTGAGCGCGATCCGTTCGCCGTGATTCGGTTGAGGAGGTGAAGCTGACGCGATTGGCCCACCCGCCAGAGACACGCGACGCGCCCGCATTGACTGACTCGTGGACCCCACCTGGCGGCGACCACGCAGAGCAGCGCAGAGAGGGCCGTGCGGCGCGGTAAAGAAGGTCGGGCCGTGCGCGAGGTAATCTCTAGGTGGGCCAAAATCCCAGCAGTGAGCCCAGTTAAGATTTTTATTCTTTTTCTTTTTATTTTCTATTTTCTTTTCTCCATTTTCAAATCCAATTTGAGTTCAAGTTTAAATTCAAACTTTGTGAATAACTTGTCCTCAGTTTGAAAGGTATAATTTAATAATATAAGTGTGAGGGATGTTTATTCTGATTTTTATTTTATTTTATGTAGTATTTTTCTTAGTTCTTCCCTTCTCCTTTTATTTTCTATTTTCTATTTCCCTTTCCATTTGAATTTCAAATCAACACAAGTTTAAAGTTCAAACACTTAATTTGGATACACATATAGAACTTCAGCATAATGTGCAAAAACATATTTTATATATTTCTTTATTTATTTTAGTTCTTTTAGACAAGCTTTTAATCATATAGTAGAATAATCCCTACCTTATTACTTCTAGGGAAATCAAATTTATATTGTAGACTATATATATTAAGAAATAGTTTAATCCTAATTCTTTTATATATCCTAACCCAAAGGCAATTTAGATTATCTAAGTATCTTTAATTATGTATTTTTAACATATTCATGAGTGGAAACTTCTAAATTATGATTATCTTTAAGGAAAGGTGTTTTGATTTAAATTCTTTGAGAATTTTTCCTTGTCTTCACAAGATTGAACTTTAGGGTGTTACAGTAGAGCTAGTTGATGGAGTAGCAAGCAGTGTTGATTGCTTCCGCCCAAAAACGGTCTGGTGTCTTGTACTCATCAAGCATGGTCCTCGTCATGTCCAGTAGAGTTCTATTTTTCCTCTCCACTACACCATTTTGTTGAGGTGTGTAGGGAGAAGAGAACTCATGCTTGATGCCCTCATCCTCAAGAAATCCTTCTATTTGTGAATTCTTGAACTTCGTCCCATTGTCGCTTCTTATCTTTTTTATTCTCAATCCAAACTCATTTTGAGCCCGTCTCAAGAATCCTTTGAGTGTATCTTGCGTTTGAGATTTTTCCTGCAAAAATAATACCCAAGTGAAGCGAGAATAATCATCCACAATTACTAGACAGTACTTACTCCCGCCGATGCTTATGTAAGCGATCGGGCCGAATAGGTCCATGTGGAGCAGCTCGAGCAGCCTGTCCGTTGTCATTATGTTCTTGTGTGGATGATGAGTGCCAACTTGCTTCCCTGCTTGGCATGCGCTACAAATCCTGTCTTTCTCAAAATGAACATTTGTTAGTCCTAAAATGTGCTCTCCCTTTAGAAGCTTGTAAAGATTCTTCATCCCAACATGGGCAAGTCGACGATGCCAGAGCCAACCCATATTAGTCTTAGCAATTAAGCAAGTGTCAAGTTCAGCTTTGTTATCATTAAAATTAACTAAATATAGCTGACCCTCTAACACTCCCTTAAATGCTATTGAATCATCACTTCTTCTAAAGACAGTAACACCTACATCTGTAAATAGACAGTTGTAGCCGATTTTGCATAATTGAGGAACTGAAAGCAAATTGTAATCCAAAGAATCTACAAGAAAAAACATTGGAAATAGAATGGTCAGGAGATATAGCAATTTTACCCAAGCCTTTGGCCAAACCTTGATTTCCATCCCCGAATGTGATGGCTCGTTGGGGATCTTCGTTTTTCTCATAGGAGGAGAACATTCTCTTCTCCCATGTCATGTGGTTTGTGCACTCGCTATCGATTATCCAACTTGAATCACCGGATGCATAAACCTACAAAACAATTTTAGGCCTTGTTCTTAGGTACCCAAACAGTCTTGCGTCCTTTAACGTTAGAAACAAGCACCTTGGGTACCCAAACACAAGTCTTTGGGCTCTTGTGTTTGCCCCCAACATATTTGGTAACTATTTTGCCTGATTTGTTAGTAAGCACATATGACGCATCAAAAGTCTTAAATGAAATGTTGTGCTCATTTGATGAAGCAGGAATTTTCTTTCTAGGCAATTTAACATGAGTGGTTTGCCTAGAGCTAGATGCCTCATTTTTACACATGTATGCATGGTGAGAAACAGTATGAGGTTTCCTAGCATGAATCTTCCTAATTTTGTGCTCGGGATAATTAGCAGGGTATAAAATGTAGCCTTCATTATCCTGAACCATGTGAGCCTTGCCCTTAACAAAATTAGACAATCTTTTAGGGGCATTAAGCTTGACATTGCTTCCCTGTTGGAAACCAATGCCATCCTTAATGCCAGGGCCTCTCCAATTATAAAGCATGCTATGAGCAAATTTAAATTTTTCATTTTCAAGCTCATGCTCGACAATTTTAGCATTTAATGCAGCTATGTGATCATTTTGTTGTTTAATCATAGCAATGTGATCATCAATAGCTTCTACATTAACATCTCTACATCTAATGCAAATAGAAACATGCTCAACGGTAGATGTAGAGGGTTTGCATGCATTTAATTCTTCTATCTTAGCTTTTAATTTAACATTCTCATCTCTAAGACAGGAAATAGAATCATTGTAAACATTTAAATTTTTAATCTTAGAAACTAGGCTAGCATTTTTATTTCTAAGGCTAGAAATTGAATCACGACAAATATTCAACTCATCAATCTTAGCATTTAGACTAGCATTTTCATTTCTAAGACAGATAATTGAATCATGGCAAATGCTACGCTCTTTAGTCAAGTTTTCACATTTTTCTACTTCCTGAGCATAAGCATTCTTCACCTTAACATGTTTTTTGTTTTCTTTAATAAGGAAGTCCTCTTGGCTTTCCAAGAGATCATCCTTCTCATTAATGGTTTCAATTAGTTCATTTAATTTTTTTTCTTTTGTTCCATGTTAAGGTTGGCAAAAAGAGACATTAAATCATCTTCACTATCACTAGAGCTACCCTCATCACTAGATGTAGTATACTTGGGGTGGCTCTAGATTGTACCTTCTTTTTCTTGTCGTCCTTAGCCATGAAACATTTGTGGCCGACGTTGGGGAAGAGGAGACCCTTGTTGACAGCGATGTTGGCGGCGTCCTCGTCGAAGGACGAGTTGGTGGAGCTCTCATCGGAGTCCCATTCCCGACACATGTGGGCATCGCCGCCCTTCTTCTTGTAGTACTTTTTCTTCTCCTTCCTTTTCCCTTTCTTGTCATCGTCTCTGTCACTTCCACTAGAATTTGGACATTTAGCAATGAAATGACCGGGCTTACCACATTTGTAGCACACCCTCTTGGAGCAGGGTTTGTAGTCCTTCCCCCTCCTTTGCTTGAGGATTTGGCGAAAGCTCTTGATGATGAGCGCCATCTCCTCGTTATCGAGTTTGGAGGCGTCGATTGGAAGCCTACTTGGTGTAGACTCCCTCTTCTCTTCTTCCATCGCTTTGAATGCGACGAGTTGCACCTCAGGTGTAGAGGTGGCGCCTTGCTCCAAGTTGACAATATGTTTGGAGTCTTTGATCATAAGTTCAAAGCTCACAAACTTGCCAATCACTTCCTTGGGAGACATTAGCTTGTATCTAGGATCCCCACGTATTAATTGAACTTGAGTAGGATTACGAAATACGAGGGATCTAAGAATAACCTTGACCATTTCATGGTCATCCCATTTTGTGCTCCCGAGTTTGCGCACTTGATTGACCAACGTCTTGAGCCAGTTGTACACAGCTTGCGGCTCTTCCCCTTTGTTGAGGATGAATCGACCGAGTTCTCCCTCGATTGTTTCACGCTTGGTGATCTTGGTCACCTTGTCCCCTTCGTGCGTGGTTTTGAGAACGTCCCAAATTTCTTTGGTGTTCTTCAACCCTTGCACCTTGTTATACTCCTCTCGACACAAGGAGGCAAGGAGTATAGATGTGGCTTGAGAGTTGAAGTGCCTAATTTGGGCTGCCTCATCCGATTCATAGTCTTTGTCCCCCACCTTTGGTACCTACGCTCCAAATTCAACAATATCCCATATGCTTTCATGGAGTGAGGTTAGATGGTGCCTCATTTTATCACTCCACATAGAATAATCTTCACCATCAAAATATGGTGGTTTGCCTAAGGGAACAGAAAGTAGAGGAGCGCGCTTTGAGATACGGGGATAGCCAAGTGGCATCTTACTATACTTCTTGCGCTCATGGCGCTTAGAAGCGACGGATGACTCAGAGCTTGATGTGGAGGGCGACGATGAGTCGGTCTCGTAGTAGACCACTTTTGTCGGCGTTCCGAGACCGGGGGGTCCCCGAGCCGACGAGTGAGAGTGCCGCGTGCCCCAGCCCAGATGGGTCGAGCGCGTGGAGCGAGCGCGAAGGGGGGAACAGAGAGAGAGAGAGAGAGAGAGAGAGTCGGTGGCCGGAGCCGGGTCGTGAGGGAGTCGGAGGAATTCCCGCGGCCTTCGTGTTCGTCCCGCGCCCAGGTCGGGTGCGCTTGCAGTAGGGGGTTACAAGCGTCCGCACGAGGTGAGGGGAGAGAGCGGCCCTGAGAGAGAGTGCCTGCCCCTGCCCTTCGTCCTCGCGAGGCCAACCTTCTCTAAGAAGGCCCTGGCCCTTCCTTTTATAGTCGTAAGGAGAGGGTCCAGGTGTACAAGATGGGGGTGTAGCAAGGTGCTACGTGTCTAGCGAGGGAGAGCTAGCGCCCTATGTACATGCCCAGGTGGCAGCCGGAGAGATCGTGGCACCCTGTTGGTGTGGCATCGTGGCTGTTGGAGGAGTAACGGAGCCGGACGGGGGGACAGCTGTCGAGGTGGCTGGGTCCTTGCTGACGTTCTCCTGCTTTCGTAAGGGAGCTGGGAGCCGCCGTCGTCATGATCTAGCGGGGCGCCATCATGGCCTATCTGGCATAGCTGGCCAGATGGGACGCCGGTCTTGTTCTCTGCGACCCAAGTCGGCTCAGGGCAGGGTGATGATGACGCTTCCTGTTGACGTGGCGGTCTCGTGTCCTAGGTCGGGCGTCGTGGAGGCTCCTCCGAGGCCGAGGCCGAGTCCGTCCTGCAAGACAGAGACAGAGTCCGAGCCCTGGGTCGGGCGAGGCGGAGATTATTCGGCAGAGGCCGAGGCGGAGTCCGAGCCCTGGGTCGGGCGAGGCGGAGGTCGCCGTCTTCCGGGGCCATAGCCCGAGTCCGAGCCCTGGGTCGGGCGGAGCGGAGTTCGCCGTCTTCCGAGGCCTTAGCCTGAGTCCGAGCCCTGGGTCGGGCGGAGTGGAGTTCGCCGTCTTCCGGGGCCTTGGCCCGAGTCCGAGCCCTGGGTCGGGCGGAGCGGAGTTCGCCGTCTTCCGGGGCCTTGGCCCGAGTCCGAGCCCTGGGTCGGGCGGAGCGGAGTTCGCCGTCTTCCGGGGCCTTAGCCCGAGTCCGAGCCCTGGGTCGGGCGGAGCGGAGTTCGCCGTCTTCCGGGGCCTTAGCCCGAGTCCGAGCCCTGGGTCGGGCGGAGTCTCCTATGGCACCTCTGGCGAAGTCTGGTCGCCCGTCGGTCTTACCTTTTGCGTTAAACGCCCCGGTGACTCGGTCGGTTGGTGCGGTGATTTAGTCAGGGTTTCTCCTTATCGGAGGCGGGGCCTAGGGCGAGCCGGAGATGCGTCTGCCGTGAAAGAGGAGACCTCAGGCGAGACGGAGTCATCTTAGGGTCGGCTGCCCTCGCCCGAGGCTAGGCTCGGGCGTGGCGTGGTCAAGTCACTCGTATGGACTGATCCCTGACTTAATCAAACCCATCAGGCCTTTGCAGCTTTATGCTGATGGGGGTTACCAGCTGAGAATTAGGCGTCTTGAGGGTACCCCTAATTATGGTCCCCGACAGTAGCCCCCGAGCCTCGAAGAGAGTGTTAACACTCGCTTGGAGGCTTGCATCGCACTTTTTTGCAAGGGGACCAGCCTTTCTCGGAGGTACTTTGTTCCGGTGGGTGCGCGCGAGCGCACCCGCCGGGTGTAGCCCCCGAGGCCTCGGAGGAGTGGTTTCACTCCTTCGAGGTCTTAATGCCTCGCGCAATGCCTCGGCTGGTCTGGCGGTTCCCTCATGCGAGCAGGGCGTAACCCAGGTGCACTGTCAGGGCCCAAGTTCTCGGGCTGGTATGTTGACGCTGTCAACGGTTCGGCCGGAGCCGGGTTTGCGAGAGCAGCCCCCGAGCCCTCGCACGGAGCGAGAGGACGATCAGGGACAGACTCGACTTTTTATATACGCCCCTACGTCACCTTTCCGCAAGGAGGAGGGGGGGAGTGCGCCATGTTACCCTCGATGGGCACCGAACATGGTGTCTCCGGTGAGCTGCGATCGGGTAATCCGAGTGGACGTCCGTGCCCCGTTCGTTAGGGGTCGGCTAGGGGCCCGGAGGCACGCCCAAAAGTACCTGCGGGTGATCTGCCGGACCCGGTCCCCTAGCGACGGGGTCCGAGGGCTCGTTGCCTCCCTCCGATGGGATTCCGTTACAGAGTCGTTCCCGCTGGTCTCGGAAATGTCCTAGGGTACCTCGGGAGCGCAGCCCGAGCCTTGGTTATGTATCGAACGTACCCCTGGTCATCCCTCGCTCGGTGTCTGAGGCGACTGTGAACCCTTCGACAGGCCAGCCTTCG
Organism: Zea luxurians; assembly: GCA_029449295.1. NCBI lineage: Eukaryota > Viridiplantae > Streptophyta > Magnoliopsida > Poales > Poaceae > Zea > Zea luxurians. Next base: position 72,574,477 of record JAOPSE010000012.1, read on the forward strand.
AACCCCTGATCAGTAGGGGGCACGGAGCCCGAGTAGCCTGAGGCGGTCGTGGAACCTTTCGGGGGCCGACCTTCGAACCCCTGACCAGTAGTGGGTGTCGGGCCCACGCGATCTGAGGCGGCTGTTGAACCCTTCGGGGGGCCAGCCTTCGAACCCCTGATCAGTAGGGAGGCTCGGAGCCTAGTTCCTTCACGGGGAAGGATCCCTTTGGGGTTATCCCCCTTCTCGGTCCCTGTTGCAAGAGATAGAGAAAGAAGGAAAAGGGAAATGGATTCGAAATTGAACGTCGTGGCGTACCTTTTTCGGCGTGGTCGTTTTGGCGGAGGCGAAGCGTCGCCAGCTGCCCCTGCCAGAAACGTTACCTGTTTCACCGCGGAGTTAATGCGCCGGGGTAAGCGGTCGGCGAGGCTGCCGTCGCGTGCGCGAGCCGTTCGAGGTACGGGTCACGGGCGCGTCGTCTTCACGCCGTGAGAGGGGGTTCTCCTGCTGCCTCCGGATGGGACGTGAGCCTGGCCGATGGCGTGACCGCTGCCCTCGCGCGCCTGCCACCGTCATTACTGCCGGCCCATTTTTGACCGCGTTTGACCGCTGCGCCAGGCTGGCGCCGCTGGATCGCAGGCTGGTCGGCCTCGAGTCGCGGTATTGGTTCCGCAATCAAGGAGGTGCGGTGGTGGAGCGAGAGGCGCGGCGGTTCGCATGCAGCGCCCGGCGCGCCAGTTGAACGACGCGTGGGCTTGAGCCGTCGCGCTGGCCTGTCAGGAGTCGGAGAGGCGCGTCCACTTGGCGCGGTTGCATGCCGCCTGCCTGGCCGCTCGCCCCTTTTGCCCGTTGGTCTGGGCAAAAGTAGAGGGTTAGTTGTAACCGCTGGGCGGCTGCGTGCGTCGTGCGCGGCGGTTCGGCTTTCTCTGCTTGGAGCCGGTCTGCATGACAGGCGGGCCCCAGCCCCCGCGTCGCAGGGGAGGACTTTGGAGGCGTGTTGGAGAAGACTCAGCCCGTGACGGTTGAGGGCGCAAGCAGGGGGAGCTGCCTTTAAAAGGAGGGCGACCCTCTTCGTGAGGTGACCATGTCTCCTACCTCCCTTATGCATTGTGTCGTTCCATCTTCCGAGCCCCCGGATGGGGGGAAACCGCCGTCTTTCCGCTCCATCGCCGGAGGGACGCAACTCTGTGGGAGTTGGTACCTTTCAGCCATCGTTCGGCTTCAAGGATTTTCATCATGCAGCCCGGCTGCACCCCTCCACCGGCGATCGCCCAAGAGGGCGACCTCCGGCTTGATGGTGGGGGAAAGCGAGCCGGGCTGCGGTCTCTGCCCCTCCCTCGGCCTCAAGGATTTTCATCACCAGGCCAAGAGGGAGGACGAGGCGAGCCAGGGAGCTGTCTCCGTGTGGGTCGGTTGCCCTCTTCTTCCCCGTGTTCCTGGGGTGAGAACGGCATCCTCCAGCACCACGGAGACTTCCTCTAGCCATGTCGGAAGTGGGGGGTCCCGAGGCGTCGGCGGACGGAAGTGGCTTCTCTACTGATGAGATTGCCAACTCCGTCCGTAACCCTGGGTCTCCGTCTCCCGGCCTGAATGGCTGGCTCTCGTCCTCGGGGGGTGAGAGTCTTTCCGCTGCCCCGCAGGCCCGCCCCTATCGAGTGGGGTTGTTCGTACCTGCGGGGGGGGGAACCGGAGTTCCGTTTGTAGCGGCACTTCGGGTGCCGGATTTTTTGTTCATTTTCGGCTTTCGGGGCCTGAACATGTATGTAGCTCCGGCACAGAGCCGTGTTTTTTCCTCATTTCTGAGCATTAAGACTCGCCTGTCGATTGTCTGAACCGCTTCACCAAGCATGAGTCGCCCCGTGTCCAGGTGACGAGTGAGGTATCCGTATCCCGGAGGCGTAGGAATCCCTCGGCTCGATCGGACCTGTCGTCCGAGGCTCCTCTAGCTTAGTTAAAGAGACCCCTCGGCCGCTCTTCGACGAGCCGAGGCCAGGGGTAGCGATATCAGCACAAGCAGAGGCGTTGTTGGCTCGGAAATGAAACCTGGTTGGCCGGAGCCCAGCTGGGTCGTCTGCTGGCAGGATCGACGCCGGAGCTGATTAGCCGAGGCCTCGGACCGAACTGGCGCCCTCGGAAGGTGGTCGGCCGAGGCCCCGGAGGTGGCCGGCCGAGCCGTCCGCTCGGGCCGGATTCTTGGGGAAGCCTCTGGCGGAGATTGCTCGAGCGCGGTGACGACGTCGTTCTTCGGAGCGGAGGCCCTCGGACCGCGTCGCCGCCCGAGGCTAGGTCGGGCCTTGCCGAAGGTGCTGTTGATTCCGAGGGTGTCGCCGCCCTCTTCCAGCGTCAAGATCCGCGCCTGCAGGGTCAGATCGTCTTGTAGCGTGGGCCTTGTGCGGCCGTTGAGGCCAGAACACACACCCTTGTCGCGTTGTAAAGCTGTGTCTCTTTTCCTCTTGTTTCGAGTATCTGGACTTTCTGTCGGTAGCAGGGATGTTAGTGCGAGCAAGAGTTGCTTCTCGCGGGAGGTGATGAGTGAGGTATCCGTATCCCGGAGGCGTGGGAGTCCCTCGGCTCAGTCGGCCTCGCCGCTTACGCGTACCTTTACCCATCCATGAGGCCCTGTTACCGACTCGGTCGAGAAGGCTCGAAGGACCGCTTCAACAGAAGAGCTTCCGTACGTAAAGACTCGTTCGATCCGCAGAGTCACTTTATCCGAGCGCGAGTTACTTATCGCAGAAGGTGATGAGTGAGGTATCCGTATCCCGGAGGCGTAGGAGTCCCTCGGCTCGGTCAGCCTTGACTGCTTACGTGTACCCCGTCGTTTCCAGGACCCACTTTCCGAAGTAGTCAAAAAGCACGAAAGATGTTCTGGTGAAAGAGGTTTTTTGTTCGAGGAAAATTTTGACGCAGAGGGGGTTAACCCCCTTTTAGCCCCCGAGGGAGGGTCGGTCTTTGCCGAGGCGAGGCCGACCCTTCCTTGTTGACTAAACTTTGCGTGGGTGCGAGGTATATGAACAACTTGGAAACATTTTAAGGGTAAAAGCGACGTAGCTGTTGGATGTTCCAAGCGTTGCCGTAGACCTCGCCTTGACTGTTGGCCAGCTTGTACGTTCCGGGCTTCAGAACTTTGGCGATGATGAACGGCCCCTCCCAGGGGGGCGTGAGCTTGTGCCTCCCTCGGGCGTCTTGCCACAGCCGAAGCACCAGATCGCCCACCTGGAGTTCTCGGGGTCGGACCCCTCGGGCGTGGTAGCGTCGCAGGGACTGCTGATACCGCGCCGAGTGTAGTAAGGCCCTGTCCCGAGCCTCGTCCAGCTGGTCCAGCGAGTCTTCTCGGCTGGCTTGGTTGCTTTCTTCGTTGTAAGCCCTCGTCCTCGGGGAACCGTATTCCAGGTCCGTGGGCAGGATTGCCTCGGCCCCGTAGACCAGGAAGAACGGCGTGAAACCCGTGGCTCGGCTTGGAGTCGTCCTCAGGCTCCAGACCACCGAGGGGAGTTCCTTCATCCATCGCTTGCTGAACTTGTTGAGGTCGTTGTAAATCCGAGGCTTGAGCCCTTGTAGAATCATGCCATTGGCACGTTCCACTTGCCCATTCGACATGGGGTGAGCTACGGCGGCCCAGTCCACCCGGATGTTGTGATCCTCGCAAAAACCCAAGAATTTTTTGCCGGTGAACTGGGTGCCATTGTCGGTGATGATGGAGTTCGGGATCCCGAAGCGATGGATGATGTTGGTGAAGAACGCCACCGCCTGCTCGGACCTGATGCTGTTTAGGGGTCGGACCTCGATCCACTTGGAGAATTTGTCGATGGCGACCAGCAGGTGCGTGTAGCCCCCGGGCGCCTTCTGCAGTGGGCCGACGAGGTCCAGACCCCACACAGCGAAGGGCCAAGTGATGGGTATCGTCTGCAGAGCCTGAGCGGGCAGGTGGGTCTGCTTCGCATAGAATTGGCACCCTTCGCAGGCGCGGACAATTCTAGTGGCGTCAGCCACCGCCGTTGGCCAGTAGAAGCCTTGGCGGAAAGCGTTCCCAACGAGGGTTCGAGGTGCTGCATGATGACCGCAAGCCCCCGAGTGTATTTCCTGCAGGAGGTCCTGACCCTCGGCGATGGAGATACATCGCTGGAGGATGCCCGAGGGGCTGCGGTGGTAGAGCTCCTTCTCATCGCCCAGCAGGACGAACGATTTGGCACGTCGCGCTACCCGCCGAGCCTCGGTGCGGTCGAGTGGCAGTTCTCCTTGGCGGAGATATTGCAGGTACGGGGTTTGCCAATCTTGATCTGGCTCGACCCCGTTCTGCTCCTCCTCGATGTGCAGCGCCTCGCCCTCGGGCTCCGAGGGTGCCTCGGGTTGAGCCGAGGATGGCTCGGGCTGGGCCGAGGTTACCTCGGACGAGGCCGAGGGTGCCTCGGGCTCGGGCGCGTCGCCTATCTTGACGGAGGGTTGGTGCAGATCCTGGGCGAAGACGTCTGGGGGAACCGTCGTTCGCCCCGAGGCTATCTTCGCTAGCTCGTCCGCAGTCTCGTTGTAGCGCCGGGCGATGTGGTTAAGCTCGAGCCCGTAGAACTTGTCTTCCAGGCGTCGAACCTCCTCACAGTAGGCCTCCATCTTCGGGTCGCGGTAGTGGGAGTTCTTCATGACTTGGTCGATGACGAGCTGCGAGTCGCCGCGCGCATCGAGGCGTCGGACCCCTAGTTCGGTGGCGATTCGCAACCCGTTGATCAGAGCCTCGTACTCAGCCACATTGTTGGACGCCGGGAAATGGAGGCGGAGCACATAGCGCAGGTGTTTTCCGAGGGGCGAGACGAAAAGCAGGCCCGCGCCAGCTCCCGTCTTCATCAGCGACCCGTTGAAAAACATGGTCCAGAGCTCTGGCTGGATCGGAGCCGTTGGCAACTGGGTATCGACCCATTCGGCTACGAAATCCGCCAGTACCTTGGACTTGATGGCCTTCCGAGGGGCGAACGAGATCGCCTCGCCCATGATTTCCACCGCCCACTTCGCGATCCGTCCCGAGGCTTCTCGGCACTGGATGATCTTCCCCAGGGGGAAGGATGACACCACAGTCACCGGATGGGACTCGAAGTAATGTTGCAGCTTTCGCCTCGTCAGGATCACAGCGTATAGCAGCTTCTGGACTTGTGGGTAGCGGATCTTGGTCTCGGACAGCACTTCGCTGACGAAGTAGACTGGCCTCTGAACGGGCAAAGCATGCCCCTCTTCTTGCCTTTCGACTACGATCGCGGCGCTGACCACCTGAGTGGTTGCGGCGACGTAGACCAGGAGGGTTTCCCCACCAGCTGGGGGTACCAAGATGGGCGCCTGGGTGAGGAGCGTTTTCAGGTTCCCGAGGGCTTCCTCGGCCTCGGGAGTCCAAGTGAAGCACTCGGCCTTTCTTAAGAGGCGGTACAGGGGCAGGCCTCTTTCGCCGAGGCGCGAGATGAAACGGCTCAAGGCCGCGAGGCATCCCATGACCCTCTGTACGCCTTTTAAGTCTTTGATGGGCCCCATGTTTGTGATCGCTGCGATCTTCTCCAGGTTGGCTTCGATGCCCCGCTCGGAGACGATGAACCCCAAGAGCATGCCTCGGGGCACCCCGAAGACGCACTTCTCGGGATTGAGCTTGACGCCCTTCGCCTTGAGACACCGGAATGTCAGTTCGAGGTCGGAGAGAAGGTCGGAGGCTTTCCTCGTCTTGACTACGATGTCATCGACGTAGGCCTCGACCGTGCGACCAATGTGTTCGCCGAACACATGGTTCATGCACCGCTGGTAAGTTGCACCCGCGTTCCTCAAACCGAACGGCATTGTGATGTAACAGTACATGCCGAAGGGCGTGATGAAAGAAGTCGCGAGCTGGTCGGACTCTTTCATCTTGATTTGATGATACCCTGAGTAAGCATCGAGGAAAGACAGGGTTTCGCACCCTGCAGTGGAGTCCACGATTTGATCGATGCGAGGCAGAGGGTAAGGGACCTTCGGACATGCTTTGTTGAGACCAGTGTAGTCTACACACATCCGCCATTTCCCCCCTTTTTTCCTCACAAGCACAGGGTTGGCAAGCCATTCGGGATGGAATACCTCTTTGATAAACCCTGCTGCCATCAGCTTGTGGACCTCCTCGCCTATCACCCTGCGCCTTTCTTCGTCGAATCGGCGCAGAGGTTGTCTGACCGGTCGGGCCCCGGCCCGAATATCCAGCGAGTGCTCGGCGACTTCCCTCGGTATGCCGGGCATGTCCGAGGGACTCCACGCGAAAACGTCGGCGTTTGCACGGAGAAAGTCGACGAGCACTGCTTCCTATTTGGGGTCGAGCCCGGAACCGATCCGGATCTGCTTGGAGGTGTCGCCACTGGGGTCGAGAGGGACGGCCTTAACCGTCTCCGCTGGCTCGAAGTTGCCGGCATGCCGCTTCACGTCCGGCACCTCTCGGGAGAGGCTTTCCAGGTCGGCAATGAGGGCCTCGGACTCGGCGAGGGCCTCGGCGTACTCCACGCACTCCACATCGCATTCGAAGGCGTGTTTGTACGTGGGGCCGACGGTGATAACCCCGTTGGGGCCCGGCATCTTGAGCTTTAGGTAGGTGTAGTTGGGGATGGCCATGAACTTCGCGTAGCATGGCCTTCCCAACACTGCGTGGTAGGTTCCTCGGAAACCGACCACCTCGAACGTCAAAGTCTCCCTTCGGAAGTTGGAGGGTGTTCCGAAGCAGACAGGGAGGTCGAGCTGTCCGAGGGGCTGGACGCGCTTCCCGGGAATGATCCCGTGGAAGGGCGCAGCACCTGCTCGGACAGAGGACAGGTCGACGCGCAGGAGCCTGAGGGTCTCGGCGTAGATGATGTTGAGGCAGCTGCCTCCATCCATCAGGACCTTGGTGAGCCTGACGTCGCCGATGACAGGATCGACGACGAGCGGGTACTTCCCCGGGCTCGGCACGTGGTCGGGGTGGTCGTCTCGGTCGAAGGTGATGGGCTTGTCGGACCAGTCTAGATAGACTGGCGCCGCCACCTTCACCGAGCAGACCTCCCGACGCTCTTGCTTACGATGCCGAGCCGAGGCGTTTGCCGCATGCCCTCCGTAGATCATGAAGCAATCACGGACCTCTGGGAACTCTCCTGCTTGGCGATCCTCCCCTTTGTCGTCGTCGTGAGCCCTGCCACCCTCTGCGGGTGGCCCGGCCCGATGGAAGTGACGCCGAAGCATGACGCACTCTTCGAGAGTATGCTTGACGGGCCCCTGATGGTAGGGGCACGTCTCCTTGAGTGCCTTGTCGAAGAGATTAGCACCTCCGGGGGGCTTCCGAGGGTTCTTGCGCTCGGCGGCGGCGACAAGGTCTGCATCGGGAACGTCGCGTTTCGCTTGCGACTTCCTCCTGCCTCTCTTCTTGGCGCCGCGTGGAGTAGACGCCTCGGGAGCATCTTCCGACGGGCGGCCCTGGGGCTGCTTGTCCTTTCGGAAGATGGCCTCCACCGCCTCCTGGCCGGAGGCGAACTTGGTGGCGATGTCCATCAGCTCGCTTGCCCTGGTGGGGGTCTTGCGACCCAGCTTGCTCACCAGGTCGCGGCAGGTGGTGCCAGCGAGGAACGCGCCGATGACATCGGAGTCGGTGATGTTGGGCAGCTCGGTGCGCTGCTTCGAGAACCGCCGGATGTAGTCCCGAAGAGACTCTCCCGGCAGTTGCCGACAGCTTCGGAGGTCCCAGGAATTCCCGGGGCGCACGTACGTGCCCTGGAAGTTCCCGGCGAAAGCCTGGACCAAATCCTCCCAGCTGGAAATCTGCCCCGGGGGCAGGTGCTCCAACCAGGCACGAGCGGTGTCGGAGAGAAACAGGGGGAGGTTTCGGATGATGAGGTTGTCATCGTCCGTCCCACCCAGCTGACAGGCCAGGCGGTAGTCCGCAAGCCACAATTCCGGTCTCGTTTCCCCCGAGTACTTCGTGATAGTAGTCGGGGGTCGGAATCGGGGCGGAAACGGTGCCCGCCGAATGGCTCGGCTAAAGACCTGCGGACCGGGTGGTTCGGGCGAGGGACTCCGATCCTCCCCGCTGTCATAACGTCCCCCACGCCTGGGGTGGTAGCCTCGGCGCACCCTTTCGTCGGGGCGTGCTCGACGGTCGCGATGAGGGTGCTCGACGCCGAGGTGGCCCGGGGCCGCAGGCGCGGTGTTGCGCGTGCGCCCGGTGAAGGCCGAGGCTTCCCGCGTGAGTCGGGAAGTCGCGGCACGAGGTTCCGAGGGGTATCCCTGCCTGCGGGAGGCAGAGCTCTCGGCCCGCCGGGCCGCAGCGCCTTCCAGGAGATGCCTGAGTTCTCCCTGGATTTGCCGACCCTCGGTGGTTGATGACTCCGGCATCGCGCGGAGGAGCATTGCTGCAGCGACCAGGTCCTGGCCAGTCCCGCCGGATGCGGTGGCGGTTTGTCCCTGGCATCGTTGGCGATGCGGTGCTGGAGACCTTGGGGCAGGTGACGTATTCCTCCGGCCGGGGGTTGGCTCGCCCATACCTGCCCGATGTTCTGGCGGATTGCCTCGAGCGCTCCTGCTCCTTCATCGAACCCGGCCTGCGCCCCGCGGACTTGCTCGAGCTGTGGGTCATGACCCCCCGCCGGAACGGGGACCACAGCTAGCTCCCGCGGGATGTCGGCGCGAGGCGCTGGCCTAGGGGGATCACCATCCTCCGGCATGCCGAGACAGCCGCCTCCGGAGGGATCCCCTAGCTCGATGTGGAAACATTCGCGACTCGGGCCGCAGTCCTTGTCGCCAAGGCTGCGGCTGCCGTCGGAACAGTCGGAGAGGCAGTAGTCACATGCGGTCATGAAGTCCCGCATGGCACTAGGGTTGCCAGATCCGGAGAAATCCCAGCAGATGCTGGGGTCGTCATCTTCCTCGGACCCAGAGGGTCCGTAGGTCGAGACACCCGTCAATCGGTCCCAAGGCGACCGCACAGGAAACCCCAGAGAGGTTGCACTCGCCTCAACGTGAGTGCCCGCCAAAGCGAAGTCGCCAGGCGGGCTGAGGCCGAGTCGAAATAACGAAAGATGGGGAGCAGTCGGTACCTTTTCGTTGACGAGGAGCGATGAAGTCGTGTCGGGGGCTGACCGCGTCGTCGTCTTGGGTACGAGGGCGACGTCCTGCAGGCCCTCCGTGAGCGTGCTGGCGTCGTCCACTTGCTCGGGGTCGACGTGTTGCGGGGGGATGGCGCTCGCGTTTGCCTCGAACGCGAGGGCGACGCTTGGCGTGTCCTCCGCTGGGGCGCCGGGGATGTCGATTTGCTCGACAGCCGTCGGAGCGCGGCCTCCCGCTCGGCCCCGGTTGCCCCGCCTCCTCCTCCTCCGATGGCGAAGGAGGGGATGGGGCGAGCTTGAACGTTGTCCTTCCCCAACGCGGGAAAGACGTCGTCGATTCCGCCGCCGGCGGGCGGGCTGTCCGCCACCAATGTCGTCATTGCGCGGCGGTGGAAGGAGTATCATGTCGTAGTCGCCGTCGAGAGACATGAACTCGAGGTTCCCGAAACGGAGCATCGTCCCGGGTTGAAGAGGTTGTTGGGGACTGCCCATCTGGAGCTTGACGGGAAATCGAACGTCAACACGCAGCGTGCCCCTACCTGGCGCGCCAACTGTCGGCGTTCCGAGACCGGGGGGTCCCCGAGCCGACGAGTGAGAGTGCCGCGTGCCCCAGCCCAGATGGGTCGAGCGCGTGGAGCGAGCGCGAAGGGGGGAACAGAGAGAGAGAGAGAGAGAGAGAGAGAGAGAGTCGGTGGCCGGAGCCGGGTCGTGAGGGAGTCGGAGGAATTCCCGCGGCCTTCGTGTTCGTCCCGCGCCCAGGTCGGGTGCGCTTGCAGTAGGGGGTTACAAGCGTCCGCACGAGGTGAGGGGAGAGAGCGGCCCTGAGAGAGAGTGCCTGCCCCTGCCCTTCGTCCTCGCGAGGCCAACCTTCTCTAAGAAGGCCCTGGCCCTTCCTTTTATAGTCGTAAGGAGAGGGTCCAGGTGTACAAGATGGGGGTGTAGCAAGGTGCTACGTGTCTAGCGAGGGAGAGCTAGCGCCCTATGTACATGCCCAGGTGGCAGCCGGAGAGATCGTGGCACCCTGTTGGTGTGGCGTCGTGGCTGTTGGAGGAGTAACGGAGCCGGACGGGGGGACAGCTGTCGAGGTGGCTGGGTCCTTGCTGACGTTCTCCTGCTTTCGTAAGGGAGCTGGGAGCCGCCGTCGTCATGATCTAGTGGGGCGCCATCATGGCCTATCTGGCATAGCTGGCCAGATGGGACGCCGGTCTTGTTCTCTGCGACCCAAGTCGGCTCAGGGCAGGGTGATGATGACGCTTCCTGTTGACGTGGCGGTCTCGTGTCCTAGGTCGGGCGTCATGGAGGCTCCTCCGAGGCCGAGGCCGAGTCCGTCCTGCAAGACAGAGACAGAGTCCGAGCCCTGGGTCGGGCGAGGCGGAGATTATTCGGCAGAGGCCGAGGCGGAGTCCGAGCCCTGGGTCGGGCGAGGCGGAGGTCGCCGTCTTCCGGGGCCTTAGCCCGAGTCCGAGCCCTGGGTCGGGCGGAGCGGAGTTCGCCGTCTTCCGAGGCCTTAGCCTGAGTCCGAGCCCTGGGTCGGGCGGAGCGGAGTTCGCCGTCTTCCGGGGCCTTGGCCCGAGTCCGAGCCCTGGGTCGGGCGGAGCGGAGTTCGCCGTCTTCCGGGGCCTTGGCCCGAGTCCGAGCCCTGGGTCGGGCGGAGCGGAGTTCGCCGTCTTCCGGGGCCTTAGCCCGAGTCCGAGCCCTGGGTCGGGCGGAGCGGAGTTCGCCGTCTTCCGGGGCCTTAGCCCGAGTCCGAGCCCTGGGTCGGGCGGAGTCTCCTATGGCACCTCTGGCGAAGTCTGGTCGCCCGTCGGTCTTACCTTTTGCGTTAAACGCCCCGGTGACTCGGTCGGTTGGTGCGGTGATTTAGTCAGGGTTTCTCCTTATCGGAGGCGGGGCCTAGGGCGAGCCGGAGATGCGTCTGCCGTGAAAGAGGAGACCTCAGGCGAGACGGAGTCATCTTAGGGTCGGCTGCCCTCGCCCGAGGCTAGGCTCGGGCGTGGCGTGGTCAAGTCACTCGTATGGACTGATCCCTGACTTAATCAAACCCATCAGGCCTTTGCAGCTTTATGCTGATGGGGGTTACCAGCTGAGAATTAGACGTCTTGAGGGTACCCCTAATTATGGTCCCCGACAACTTTCTTCATCTTCTTTTTCTTGTCGCCTCTCCGATGGGACTTGATGGAGGAAGAGGATTCCTCCTTGTGCTTGTTGTCGGACACCCTTGAGAGAGTCCTCCCCGAGCTCGAGGGCTTGTTGCTGGTCACGATCTCCCTCTTGGCATGATCTCTCGACATTACTTCGAGTTGTTAGACTCTAATGAAGCACCAGGCTTTGATACCAATTGAAAGTTGCCTAGGGGGGTGAATAAGCGTAATCTAAAATTTACAACTTTAAACACACACTACAAGCCAGGGTTAGCGTTAGAACTAAAATCAAGTCCGGGAGAGAGGGAGAAAACAAATAAAATGAGAAATAAGCGGATGAACACGATGATTTGTTTTACCAAGGTTTGGTTCCAAAGACCTAGTCCCCGTTGAGGTGGTCACAAAGACCGGGTCTCTTTCAACCCTTTCCCTCTCTCAAACGATCACTTAGACCGAGTGAGCCTTCTCCTTAATCAAGCGGGTCACTTAGACCCCTCAAGGACCACCACACACTTAGGTGTCTCTTGCTTTGATTACAAGTCACTTGAGAATTAGAAAGAGAAAGAAGAAAGGCAATCCAAGAGGCAAGAGCTCAAAAGAACACAAAATCTCTCTCTCACAAGTCATTAAGTGTTTGAGATGAATTTGGGACTTGGAGAGGCTTTGATCTTTTGAATTGTGTCTAGGAGTGAATGCTAGAGCTCTTGTATTGAATGTGATACTTAAAAATCTTGAATGCTTGGAGTGGTGGTGGTTGGGGGTATTTATAGCCCTCAACCACCAAGGTAGCCGTTGGGGAGGCTGCTGTTGATGGGCGCACCGGATAGTCCGGTGCACCACTGGACAGGTACTGTGCACTGTCCGGTGCGCTGCCATGTCACCCAACTGTTAGGGTTTGGAGCTAAGTCGACCATTGGAGCTTTGTCCTCTTGCGGCATCGGATAGTCTGGTGCCACACCGGACAGTCCGGTGCCTCTCTGACTTGCTGTTCTGACTTCTGTCGTGGTATTGTGCTACACTATTCATCCGTCAGAGTCGACCGTTGCGTGCAGATAGTCGTTGCCCCACTGACTCACCAGACAGTCCGGTGGCACACTGGACAGTCTGGTGAATTATAGCGGAGCGTGCCTGCGTTTTCCCGAGAGTGGCTGGATGGACCCTATACGGTCCTGGTGCACCGGACACTGTCCGGTGGCACACCGGACAGTCCGGTGCGCCAGACCACAGCACACTCAAGTCGTTTTTGCTCCTTTTGAATTGGTCCCTAACTTGAATATTTATTGGTTTGTGTTGAACCTTATGCACCTATAATACATGAGTTCTAGAGCAAACTAGTTAGTCCATATATTTGTGTTGGGAATTCAACCACCAAAATTAATTGTAGGAAAAGGTTAACCCTATTTCTCTTTCTCAAACATACATTCCACATTATTAACATAGAAGGAAACAATACACCACACAATAAAATAGATCAATTAAATAGACACGTGGCGTAGAGCTCGTATTTACGATTACGCGAAAACAGCATGCGCGAAACAGCGCACGACGCGCGAAACCGCACGTGTGACTCGCAAGAACTACTAACTTGATGACACATTTATATTTTAACAAATATTAAACAAAAACATTCGAGTTGGCATAGTCACACTCACATATATAAAGTGTAAATCCAAGCTATAAACTAGTCTTCGCTAGGTCGCTATTTTAATAATCATTAGATCAACAATTAATTAAATGATTAATGAAAGAATGTGTTGCGACAAATTAAAATTGTTAACATACAAATGACATTATTACAAAACTATCGTGACTGAAACAGTCCGAAACAGATTAATAACATGAATGATATGTGTATTTAGCGGACCAGGGCCTATTCGCGATTACCATATACTCTTGGGGCTAACAAATGAGATCGCCAAGACTCAGAGAAAAACTCATTCATTTACGCGATTCTCTGGGGACTTTTTTTCTAATACCAGACTTCTTCTTCCTCTACTCACACAGGACAGAGCTAGTTAGGGGGCTGGGATCGGGCTAGCCACGCACTATGGTCGCGCCGAGGGCAGCCACGCACACAGGCCGCGCCGACGAGGCTACCGCGCCGGGCTGCCACACTCTCGCGTCGGGTCGTGCCACAGCGAGTGGCCGCGCGCCGGGGCTGCTGCACAGCGAGGAAAGGGGAGGGGTGCGGTCAAAAAGAAAGAGAGAGAGAGAGAAGGGGGCTTACCACGGCGGTCGCGCGTGCCGACGACAAGACGGAGTCAGAGCAAGGCGATAGGGCTTGGCGGTGAAGGTGGGGGTATGGTGGAGGTTGGGCAAGGGTCTGTGTAGGTGGGAGGGAGAGAGGAGTGGGCAAGATGGTTTTTGGGGCGATGTGGGCACAGACGTCGTCGTGAGGTGGTTTTACAGTAGGCGGCCGGGACACTAACGGGTGGGCTCAGGGCCGATGCGGTGGCTGCTCAGCGCGAGCATGGCTAGGGCAGGGGTAAGGGATGGGCCACGTGGGGGGTAGAGTTCTGTGTGTTGGGCGCTAGGGCTAGCTAGGCCACGCGCGCCAAGGGGTTGGTGGGCCACACGCTAGGCGCTAGAAGGGGAAAGGGAGCTGCTGGGTGGGCTTTTCTCTATCTCCTTTATTTTTTTCTTCACAATTAAATTCGCTCATCGAAAAGAACCATAAATTAAATGGATGCACACTTAGGGACAACATCAAACAAAAATAAGTATGCTCTAGCATGATGCAATAATGATTATTACCTTAGGGTTTTATTCACACACAGTATGGACATAGAGCTTTATATTACTTTGAAAATGGGAGAAAGGAGCAGAAAAGAAAGAGAGAAAGAGGGTAACGCCTGAATTTGGTGAATATCGGAGAAGAAATTTTATACCCCAAATTCAGGGTGTTACAAACCTATCCCCCTTAAAAGAATCTTGCCCTCGAGATTCAGGGTTGGCTAGCAAAGAGCTCGAGATACTTGGCCATCAAATCATCTTCGCGCTCCCGTGTTGCTTCTTCCTCAGAGTGGTGACCCCATCTAACTTTGCGCATTATGATGGTGTTCCTCCAGGTGACCCTGACTGCAGTCTCCAGAATCTGTGTTGGCTTCTTTATGTAGGTCAGGTCTTCTTGGACCTCTAGGTCCTCTACTGTAACGCCCTGAATTTGGGGTAGATTTTTTTTCTTCTTTTCCCTCACCAAATTCAGGCATTACCCTTTCTTTTTCCCATTTCTCCTTGCTAAACTTTGATCTTTTCCAAAGTTATAGCGGATTCGGCTTGAGATCCCATGTAAAGCAAAACCCTAAAAGTATTTTATTTTGCTTGATGCACCATGCCGAACCATGCATTCTTTTGATTGTTTAAAAATGTAAATGCATTCATCTAGGAAAATAGATTTTTGAAAAAAAAGGAAAATCATTTCCTCTCTCCCCTTCCCCCCCTCCTTCCCCATTTTTGGCCCAGCCGCCCCCCTCCCCCACGTGCCCGGCCCAGCCGCGCCCCCTCCCTCCCCTTTCCCTCCCCTGCGCCGTGGGCCGCCCCGGCCGGCCCAGCCGCTCCCCCCCCCCCCGCGCGCGCCCCGCTTTGGGCCCAAGCGGCCCAGCCGCGCCCCCTCCCCCCTCCCCCCCAAAAATTTCCCTCCCCGCGGGCCCCGCCCGTCATTCTCTCTCCCTCTCTCCCTCTCCCCTGCCCTAACCGCCGCCGCCGCCGCGCCGCCCTCCCTCGCCGCGGTGAGGCCCCCCTCCCCTCCCTCCCCCTTCCCCGCCCGCCCGGCCGCCCCGCGCCCGCCCCGACTCGGCCGCCCCCGCCCCGACTCGGCCGCGCCCGCGCCCGGCTCGCCGGCCCCTGGCCGTGCCGCCCGACCCCCGCCTCGACCCCGGCCGCCCCCGCCTCGCCCCGTTCCCGGCCATGGCGCCCCCGCCCTGGCTCCGGCCATGGCACCGCCGCCCCGGCCCCGGCTGCCCTCGCCCCGTGCGCGCCGCCCGGCCCCGTCCCGGCCGCGCCCGACCGTGCCACCCCGGCCCCGGCCGCCCTCGTCCCGGCCCCGGCTGTGCCCCGCCGCAGTCCGCGGCATCCTCGCTCACTCGTGCTCGCTCGCCCCGGCGTGCTTGCCCGCTCGCCCCGCCGTGTCCTGCTCGCATCGTGATGGCCCCGACGCGGCCTCGAGCTCGGCCCAGCGTGCCTATGGCGCGTGGCCTTGAGCTCGGCCAGCGCGCGGCCCCGATGTGTGCACGGCTAGTTCGTGGCGCGTGTGTGCGGCCTTGCGCGCGCGCTACTCGCGTAGCGCGCGGTGCCTTGGCACGACTCGTCACGCCCTCGTCTACCCCTAGACATGCCCGTCTACCCCCCCCCCATATTTTATGCGCACTAATCATGTTGTTCATGTTAATAAAATAGGAAACTCAATTTAGAAATTGGTTACGTTAGTTAATTTATGTAGCTAATCGTCTATCTCATTTAATATTAATCTACTAAAAGTGGTCACGTTTCTAGTAGTGCATGTAGCTAATCCTTATTATTGGAGCTAAGTAGAACTAGAGCACGTAACGTCTAGTTATTCGTCTACCCGTAATGCGCCTCGAGCATAAACTTTAACCCCTGCGAGACCTTTCCCAGTTTCTTTCTAACCATGGTAAATGCAATATCGTATGCCATATTTTATGCATGTTTAATCTATTTGTTTTCTTGTATGATGTATTGTTTGTTTCCTAATTTGAATGGATGGATGTATGTATGTTTGCACTCGCATAGAGAACGATCCAGTTGAAGAGCCCAAAGAACTCGCAGGAGAAGCCCCTGAGCAGCAGTCGGTTGGTGGAGGAAAGTGTCCCTTGACCTATCTCTATCCTATTTATTCTTTAATTCACCTCCCGCATTACACATTTATGCCTAAGGATTGACTAGCTTTTGTTATCCATGTCCTTGTTTACCTACTTGGGTCGGATTATTATTGGTTAGCTTTATGCTATTGCTTAACATTAATCAATGAACATGATGAGAATTATTTATGATACGCTGTTTTCCCCTCTTTTATTATGATGTTATACTTGTGACCTTCAAGGGGGCTCGAGCGGTTTCTCGAGTGCCTCTCCGTAAGGACCTGTTCGTTGGATGACCGCCCGGGAAAACAGTGCAACCATGAGGGTGGAGTGGGACGCCCTTAGCTGAGTAATTAGAGGAACCGGGGTGTAGTTCACTTAGCCGTCGTGCCGTCAATGGGGCTCGGTGTATGCGGCTCGCTCTGCCAAGGTTGATTTGTCCTTTGGGGAGGAGTGCAGTACATTTAGGAAACCTAACGGGTGGCTACAGCCTCGGGAAATCTTTGTAAAGGCTACGTAGTGATGCCCTGCTGGACCACCTAGGTAGTGGTCAATGGGGAGTAGCTCTCTCCGGGCAGAAAGGGAATCAGGCTTGTGGGTAAAGTGTACAACCTCTGCAGAGTGTTTGAAACTAATATATCAACCGTGCTCGCGGTTATGAGCGGCCAAGGGAGCTCCAGTGATTAGTGGTACTTGATCAGAGATGTTCGGATTACAGGTGGCAATGAGAATGATGGTCTTGATTATGATTATGGTAATGATAAGTGGTATTCTTTCCGTTTGGAAAGGGTACTTGGGGTTAAGAACTTGGGTTAATGTTAAAACCTGGCTTTCTACTAGTAAGTAATAATCTGACCAACTAAAAGCAACTGCTTGACTTACCCCCACATAAAGCTAGTCCACTACAGCCAAACGGGATACTTGCTGAGTATGTTGATGTGTACTCACCCTTGCTCTACACACCAAACCCCCCCCCCCAGGTTGTCCGCATAGCAACCACTGCTCAGGAGAAGATGAAGTCGTGGAAGGAGACTTCCAGGAATTCCAAGACTACGACGAGTTCTAGGTGTGGGTTAGCGGCAACCCCCAGTCGGCTGCCTGTGAAGGCCGCAGTTATCTACGTTTCGTTTTCGCACTTTGATTATTGTAAAGACTATGTGGATGTCTCAGACATATGATGTAATCGACTATTATTTCCCTTTTTAATACTATTTGAGCACTGTGTGATGATGTCCACGTTATGTAACTGCTGTGTACGTGAATTGCTGATCCTGGCACGTACATGGTTCGCATTCGGTTTGCCTTCTAAAACCGGGTGTGACATAGGTGGTATCAAAGCCGTGCTGACTGTAGGACCGCTAACCTAGAGTAGAATGGTCGTTCTAAGGATTATAGACCTCTGTCCCTACCTTGACTTTGATATCCCTTCAAAAGTTGGTCATATTGACCAAACTATGTTCTACTATATATTATACCTTGCTGAAATTTGTGTTTTATTCTAATCCTTCATTTATTTATGATTCATTACCTGCTGGTCATATTAATTCTGTTCTCACTCTTTTGCTTGTGGTGTCTTTTGTAGATGGCTCGTCTTAGACACACTGCATGGAAGTCTGTCATCCCCTTCTTACCCTCCCGCCTTGCTGAGCGTCCGCTTCGCCGTCCCGTGGCCGGTCAGTCCAGTCACTTGGAGAGGCTGCACCACTACCTGCATGAGGAGCAGGAACGTCGACGACAGGAGCAGCAGGGCTCTTCTTTCTCGCTCCAGCAGGAGATAGAGTCTGTGAGGAGCTGCTCCCCTGTGCTTCCCCTGGAGGCGCCCCCTGCACCACCACTGGGCGCCCCAGCCCCTGGAGTAGCTGCTGGAGGAGACCCAGACGACGGAGGAGGCGACAGCAGCTTGAGCCATGGCACCGACTTTTCTGCTGACCAGGAGCCGGAAGGATGGGTTGCTCGACCCATCACTCACGACGCTGCTCGAGGGTGTCACTTCCACGATGCGCTCGACACCCTGCTACGTCGGGCACTTGACCGGCGTACTTGGTCCATCGAGTATCGCTGTGTGGTCTACTAGCATAGTCGTGGGGTCTACCCGGACCGCTGGGAGGCGACCTGCTTGGTGCGCCGTCCGGAGAACAGTCTCTGGGGTGCTGAGGTCTGCTCGGAACACTATTCCATCTCTGAGCGGGACTCAGCTGAGGCGGCCATGCAAGATGCTGCACGGCGTGCGCTTTCGCACTACTGCTCGGTTCTCGGTGGGGTAGCTGACGGTCTCAACCTGAAGTACTACCCCCACCGTCCATCTGGCAGCACAGGAGGCGTGATTGTCTCACCTGTTGGTGAGGACAATCCTAGGTTGAGCAGCACAGTCAACCTAGACACCGTGCTAAACACGGAGCTGGACCATGCGCTAGACGAGCTGAGTAGGGCTCGTGCTGAGATCGCCCTGCTGCGGATCGAGCACGCGGAGCGTCGTCACCTGGACGATGGTTCCCCCGCTCCTGTCGGGACTCAGCACCCGTACCGCTCACCTCGGCGTGGACACCAGTCTTATGGCAACCCCGACTGCAAGACCAAGATAAATTTAGAACCATAGGTCGTTAGAGTCGGATCTTGTAATTAATACGAAATATATACATAGAAACTACAGTCTTAGCATTAGTCTCTCTCTTAGTTAGTTTTAGTTAGACAGGGTAGTTTGCTATATCCTGTGCATTTATGTTTGTCATGATGAACTATGTTTGATTTGGATCTTTGTAATGACTGTCACCAGGATGTGGGTATCCCCTGCATTTTGGTTTATCTGTTATATATTAATGGAGTTAGCTATTTAGTTGGGAAGCCTTTCCACTTTCCTCGTTATCTGAGAAGCTGGGTTGGTCTGTGTTGGAGATCAGTGAAGATGCTCATCTGTTCAGGGTTGCTAAAGAATTCTATGCTCTTTTCTTATGCTGCAAGATTTGCAAGATCAGTTCTGATGTGTGATTGCATTCTGCAGATGTCAGAAAACAGGCGCAGAGGAGGAAGGCGTGCTCAGCAGGAGCAGGCAGCTCCGCAAGATGAGGCACCCCAGCAGCAGCATCTGCCTCCTCCGCCCTTGCCCTCGATGTCCATTGAGCAGATGTTTCTGATGCAGACTCAGGCAGTTCAAGCCATCGGTCAGACTCTAGCCGCCATTCAGCAGCAGCAGCAGTAGCAGCAGCAACAGCCACCACCTCAGCCTCAGATACCTCAGATGCCCAGAGACAAGCGTGCTGAATTCATGAGAGGTCATCCACCAACGTTTTCTCACTCTTCTGACCCCATGGATGCTGAAGACTGGCTGCGCACTGTGGAGCGGGAGTTGCATACCGCTCAGTGTGATGACAGGGAGAAAGTCCTATATGGTCCCCATCTGTTGAGAGGAGCAGCTCAGTCCTGGTGGGAGTCTTATCTCGCCGCCCATGCCCACCCTGACACTATCACCTGGGAAGAGTTCAGAGGAAGCTTTCATCAGTACCATGTGCCTGCAGGTCTGATGACAGTGAAGAAGGAGGAGTTCTTGGCCCTTAAGCAAGGGTCATCGTCTGTCAGTGAGTACCGGGACAGGTTCCTGCAGTTGTCTCGCTATGCACCTGAAGATGTCAACACCGATGCCAAGCGACAATACCGTTTCCTAAGAGGCTTGGTTGACCCTCTTCAGTATCAGCTGATGAATCACACTTTCCCGACATTCCAGCACTTGATTGACAGAGCAATCATGACAGAGAGAAAGCGCAAAGAGATGGAGGATCGCAAGCGCAAGATCAGTGGACCCCAGCCTGGAAGCAGCAGCCGTCCTCGTTTCTCAGGCAATCAACCTCAGCAGTTCAGGCAGAACCAGTGTCCACCTCAGCAGCAGCAGTTTCAAAGGCAGTTTCCTCAGCATCAGCATCAGAATCGCCAGAACAATCAGTTAGGAGGAGGTCAGTTCCAGAGGCAGAATCAACAGACACCTCGTCTTCCTGCCCCAGCAAACCAGCAGAATAATCAAGCAGCACCAGCTCAGGTTGGAAACAGAGCATGTTTCCACTGTGGAGAGCAAGGCCATTGGGTGATGCAATGTCCGAAGAAGGCAGCCCAGCAGCAATCAGGCCTCAATGCCCCAGCAAAGCAGAATGTGTCTCAGCCTGGAGCAGGCAACCGCTCTCAGTCGCGCTACAATCATGGAAGACTGAATCACTTGGAGGCTGAAGCAGTTCAGGAGACCCCCGGCATGATAGTAGGTATGTTCCCAGTCGACTCCCATATTGCAGAAGTGTTATTTGATACTGGAGCAACACATTCTTTCATTACTGCATCATGGGTAGAAGCACATAATCTTCCAATAACTACCATGCCAACCCCCATTCAAATTGACTCAGCCGGTGGTAGAATTCGAGCCGATAGCATTTGTTTGAATGTAAGTGTGGAAATAAGGGGGATAGCGTTTCCCGCTAATCTCATAGTAATGGGTACTCAGGGAATAGATGTCATCCTAGGGACGAATTGGCTAGATAAGTATCAGGCAGTTATCAGTTGTGATAAGAGGACAATCAGGTTGGTGTCCCCACTAGGAAAGGAAGTGGTGACCGAGTTAGTCTCGCCTGAGCCGAAGAAAGGAAGTTGTTATCAGATGGTTGTCCATAGCAGTGAAGTAGACCCAATTGAGAGTATCAAGGTTGTGTCCGAGTTCCCAGATGTGTTTCCAAAGGACCTGCCAGGTATGCCACCAGAGCGGAAAGTTGAATTTGCCATAGAGCTTCTTCCTGGAACCGCCCCCATCTTTAAGAGAGCTTACAGAATATCTGGGCCAGAGTTGGTTGAACTTAAGAAGCAGATTGATGAGTTGTTAGAGAAAGGTTACATTCGGCCAAGCACCTCTCCTAGGGCCACCCCTGTCCTATTTGTGGAGAAGAAAGATGGCACCAAAAGGATGTGTATCGACTATCGAGCTCTGAATGAGGTAACCATCAAGAACAAGTACCCTTTGCCCAGAATAGAAGATCTGTTCGACCATTTGAGAGGAGCCAGCGTGTTCTCCAAGATAGATCTGAGATTAGGTTATCATCAGCTCAGGATTAGACCTTCAGACATTCTGAAGACGGCATTCATTACCAAGTATGGGTTGTATGAGTTCGCGATGATGTCTTTCGGTTTGACAAATGCACCGGCCTTCTTCATGAACTTGATGAACAGTGTATTCATGGATTATCTTGATAAGTTTGTGGTGGTATTTATTGATGACATTCTGATTTATTCTCAAAGCGAAGAAGAGCATGCAGACCATTTGAGGATGGTATTGCAGGGATTGTGAGAGCACCAGCTGTATGCAAAGTTGAGCAAGTGCGAGTTCTGGATCAGTGAAGTCTTGTTCTTGGGTCACATAATCAACAAAGAAGGATTGGCTGTGGATCCAAAGAAAGTGGCAGACATCCTAAACTGGAAAGCGCCAACAGATGCTCGAGGAATCAAGAGCTTCATTGGAATGGCCAGATATTATCGGCGATTCATTGAAGGGTTTTCTAAGATTGCGAAACCAATGACAGCATTGCTAGGCAATAAGGTTGAGTTCAAGTGGACCCAGAAATGTCAAGAGGCCTTCGAAGCGCTGAAAGAGAAGTTGACTACAGCGCCTGTCTTAGTCTTGCCTGATGTGCACAAGCCCTTCTCGGTGCATTGTGATGCTTGTTACACTGGTTTGGGATGTGTGTTGATGCAAGAGGGAAGATTTGTGGCTTACTCGTCCCGACAGCTGAAGGTTCATGAGAAGAATTACCCAATCCATGACCTAGAGTTGGCAGCGGTGGTTCACGCACTGAAGACATGGAGGCACTATCTGTATGGACAGAAATGTGATGTTTACACAGATCACAAGAGTCTGAAGTACATATTCACTCAGTCAGAGCTGAATATGAGGCAACGAAGATGGTTAGAGTTGATCAAAGACTATGAGTTGGAGATTCATTACCATCCAGGCAAAGCGAACGTAGTGGCAGATGCTTTGAGCAGGAAGAGTCAGGTCAATCTAATGGTCGCTCGTCCGATGTCCTATGAGTTGGCCAAAGAGTTTGACAGGTTGAGTCTCGGATTCCTGAATAATTCGCGAGGAGTCACAATTGAGTTGGAACCTACCCTGGAGCGGGAAATCAAAGAAGCGCAGAAGAATGATGAGAAGATCAGTGAGATCCGACGACTGATTCTGGAAGGCAAAGGCAAAGATTTTCGGAAAGATGCAGAAGGTGTGATATGGTTCAAAGACCGCTTGTGCGTTCCCAATGTCCAGTCTATTCGGGAGTTGATCCTCAAGGAAGCTCATGAGACAGCTTATTCGATTCACCCTGGTAGTGAGAAGATGTATCAGGATCTGAAGAAGAAATTCTGGTGGTACGGAATGAAGAGAGAAATCGCAGAGCATGTGGCTATGTGTGATAGTTGTCGGCTGATCAAGGCAGAGCACCAGAGACCAGCTGGATTGTTGCAACCATTGCAAATCCCTCAGTGGAAATGGGATGAAATCGGCATGGATTTCATAGTCGGATTGCCTCGCATTCGAGCCGGCTACGATTCCATTTGGGTAGTAGTGGACCGCTTAACCAAGTCAGCCCACTTCATACCAGTCAAGACCAACTACAGCAGTGCAGTATTGGCAGAGTTGTACATGTCTCGGATCGTTTGTCTTCATGGTGTGCCAAAGAAGATAGTGTCAGACAGAGGAACTCAATTCACCTCTCATTTCTAGCAGCAGTTGCATGAAGCCTTGGGCACACATCTTAATTTCAGTTTAGCTTATCATCCGCAGACAGATGGTCAGACTGAAAGGACCAATCAAATCCTTGAAGACATGTTGAGAGCCTGTGCGTTGCAAGATCAGTCCGGATGGGACAAGAGATTGCCTTATGCAGAGTTTTCCTATAACAACAGTTACCAGGCCAGTTTGAAGATGTCACCATTTCAGGCGCTTTATGGGAGGAGTTGTAGAACTCCGTTGCAATGGTATCAGCCTGGAGAAAAGCAAGTGTTCGGGCCAGACATTCTACTTGAAGCTGAAGAGAACATCAAGATGGTTCGAGAGAACCTGAAGATAGCGCAATCAAGGTAGCGAAGCTATGCAGACACAAGAAGAAGAGAGCTGAGTTTCGAAGTCGGAGACTTCGTCTATCTGAAAGTGTCACCGATCAGAGGAGTCAGAAGGTTCGGAGTCAAAGGCAAGCTACCACCCCGCTACATCGGTCCGTATCAGATTCTCGCAAAGCGAGGAGAAGTGGCTTATCAGCTCAGTCTGCCAGAAAATTTGTCTGATGTGCATGATGTCTTTCATGTGTCTCAATTGAAGAAGTGCTTGCGTGTGCCAGAAGAGCAATTGCCAGTTGAAGGTCTTGAAGTCTAGGAGGACTTGACCTACGTTGAGAAGCCAACGCAAATCCTCGAGACCGCAGATAGAGTCACCCGAAGGAAGATCATCAGAATGTGCAAAGTCAGATGGAATCATCACTCTGAGGAAGAAGCAACCTGGGAGCGCGAAGATGATCTGATGGCCAAATACCCTGAGCTCTTTGCTAGCCAACCCTGAATCTCGAGGGCGAGATTCTTTTAAGGGGGATAGGTTTGTAACGCCCTGAATTTGGGGGTAGATTTTTTTCTTCTTTTCCCTCACCAAATTCAGGCGTTACCCTTTCTTTTTCCCTTTTCTCCTCGCTAAACTTTGATCTTTTCCAAAGTTATAGCGGGATTCGGCTTGAGATCCCATGTAAAGCAAAACCCTAAAAGTATTTTATTTTGCTTGATGCACCATGCCGAACCATGCATTCTTTTGATTGTTTAAAAATGTAAATGCATTCATCTAGGAAAATAGATTTTTGAAAAAAAAGGAAAATCCTTTCCTCTCTCCCCTTCCCCCCTCCTTCCCCGTTTTTGGCCCAGCCGTCCCCCTCCCCCACGTGCCAGGCCCAGCCGCCCCCCTCCCCTTTCCGTCCCCCGCGCCGTGGGCCGCCCCGGCCGGCCCAGCCGCTCCCCCCCCCCCCCCCCCCGCGCGCCCCGCTTTGGGCCCAAGCGGCCCAGCCGCGCCCCCTCCCCCCTCCCCCCAAAAATTTCCCTCCCCGCGGGCCCTGCCCGTCATTCTCTCTCCCTCTCTCCCTCTCCCCTGCCCTAACCGCCGTCGCCGCCCTCCCTCGCCGCGGTGAGGCCCCCCTCCCCTCTTCTCCCTCCCCTCCCTCCCCCTTCCCCACCCGCCCGGCCGCCCTCACACCGCCCGACGAGCCGCCCCCGCCCTCGCGCCGCCCGGCGAGCCGCCCCGGCTGCCCCGCGCCCGCCTCGGCTCGGCCGCCCCCGCCCCGACCTCGACCGCCCCCGCCTCGGCTCAACTCGGCCGCGCCCGGCTCGCCAGCCCCCGGTCGCCCCCGCCTCGCCCCGTTCCCAGCCATGGCGCCCCCGCCTCGGCTCGGGCCGTCCCCGGCAGCGCCCGCCTCGGCTCCGGCCATGGCGCCGCCACCCCGGCCCCGGCCGCCCTCGCCCCGTGCGCGCCGCCCGGCCCCGTCTCGGCCCCGGCCGCGCCGCCCCGCGCCGCCTAGCCCCGTCCCGGCCGCGCCCGGCCGTGCCACCCCGGCCCCGGCCGCCCTCGTCCCGGCCCCGGTCGTGCCCCGCCGTGGTCCGCGGCGTCCTCGCTCGCCCGTGCTCGCTCGCCCCGGCGTGCTTGCCCGCTCGCCCCGCCGTGTCCTGCTCGCGTCGTGACGGCCCCGACGCGGCCTCGAGCTCGGCCCAGCGTGCCTATGTCGCGCGGCCTTGAGCTCGGCCAGCGCACGGCCCCGACGTGTGCACGGCTTGTTCGCGGCGCGTGTGTGCGGCCTTGCGTGCGCTCTACTCGTGTAGCGCGCGGTGCCTTGGCACGACTCGTCACGCCCTCGTCTACCCCTAGACGTGCCCGTCTATCCCCCCCCCCATATTTTATGTGTGCTAATCACGTTGTTCATGTTAATAAAATAGGAAACTCAATTTAGAAATTGGTTACGTTAGTTAATTTATGTAGCTAATCGTCTATCTCATTTAATATTAATCTACTAAAAGTGGTCACATTTCTAGTAGTGCATGTAGCTAATCCTTATTATTGGAGCTAAGTAGAACTAGAGCACGTAACGTCTAGTTATTCGTCCACCCGTAATGCGCCTCGAGCATAAACTTTAACCCCTGCGAGACCTTTCCCCGTTTCTTTCTAACCATGGTAAATGCAATATCGTATGCCATATTTTATGCATGTTTAATCTATTTGTTTTCTTGTATGATGTACTGTTTGTTTCCTAATTTGAATGGATGGATGTATGTATGTTTGCACTCGCATAGAGAACGATCCGGTTGAAGAGCCCGAAGAACTCGCAGGAGAAGCCCCTGAGCAGCAGTCGGTTGGTGGAGGCAAGTGTCCCTTGACCTATCTCTGTCCTATTCATTCTTTAATTCACCTCCCGCATTACACATTTATGCCTAAGGATTGACTAGCTTTTGTTATCCATGTCCTTGTTTACCTACTTGGGCCGGATTATTATCGGTTAGCTTTATGCTATTGCTTAACGTTAATCAATGAACATGATGAGAATTATTTATGATACGCTGTTTTTTCCCCTCTTTTATTATGATGTTATACTTGTGACCTTCAAGGGGGCTCGAGCGGTTTCTCGAGTGTCTCTCCGTAAGGACCTGTTCGTTGGATGACCGCCCGGGAAAACAGTGCAACCATGAGGGTGGAGTGGGATGCCCTTAGCTGAGTAATTAGAGGAACCAGGGTGTAGTTCGCTTAGCCGTCGTGCCGTCAATGGGGCTCGGTGTATGCGGCTCGCTCTGCCAAGGTTGATTTGTCCTTTGGGGAGGAGTGTGGTACATTTAGGAAACCTAACGGGCAGCTACAGCCTCGGGGAATCTTTGTAAAGGCTACGTAGTGATGCCCTGCTGGACCACCTAGGTAGTGGTCAATGGGGAGTAGCTCTCTCCGGGCAGAAAGGGAATCACGGCTTGTGGGTAAAGTGCACAACCTCTGCAGAGTGTTTGAAACTGATATATTAGCCATGCTCGCGGTTATGAGCGGCCAAGGGAGCTCCAGTGATTAGTGGTACTTGATCAGAGATGTTCGGATTACAGGTGGCAATGAGAATGATGGTCTTGATTATGATTATGGTAATGATAAGTGGTATTCTTTCTGTTTGGAAAGAATACTTGGGGTTAATAACTTGGGTTAATGTTAAAACCTGGATTTCTACTAGTAAATAATAATCTGACCAACTAAAAGCAACTGCTTGACTTACCCCCACATAAAGCTAGTCCACTACAGCCAAACGGGATACTTGCTGAGTATGTTGATGTGTACTCACCCTTGCTCTACACACCAAACCCCCCCCCCCCAGGTTGTCCGCATTGCAACCACTGCTCAGGAGAAGATGAAGTCGTGGAAGGAGACTTCCAGGAGTTCCAAGACTACGACGAGTTCTAGGTGTGGGTTAGCGGCAACCCCCAGTCGGCTGCCTGTGAAGGCCGCAGTTATCTACGTTTCGTTTTCGCACTTTGATTATTGTAAAGACTATGTGGATGTCTCAGACATATGATGTAATCAACTATTATTTCCCTTTTTAATAGTATTTGAGCACTGTGTGATGATGTCCACATTATGTAACTGTTGTGTACGTGAATTGCTGATCCTGGCACGTACATGGTTCGCATTCGGTTTGCCTTCTAAAACCGGGTGTGACATCTACTGGCAACTGCTCTTTTGGCACTCACAGACACTCCTTCAACTAGGACACATGGAAGACATCATGCACCTCTGACAAGTTTTCCGGTAAGCTGAGCTGAAATGCCACTTCTCCACGCTTAGCGAGAATTTGGTACGGACCAACATATCGGAGTGCTAGCTTGCCTTTGACTCCAAACCTTCTGACTCCTCGAATAGGTGATACCTTTAGGTAGACAAAATCTCCCACTTCAAAACTCAGCTCTCTTCTTTTTGTGTCTACATAACTTTGTTGTCTTGATTGCGCTATCTTCAAATTCTTCTGAACCATCTTGATATTCTCTTCCGCTTCGAGCAAAATGTCGGGCCCAAACACTTGCTTCTCTCCAAGTTGATCCTAGGGCAATGGAGTTCTACTACTCCTTCCATAAAGTGCCTAAAACGGTGACATCTTTAAACTGGCTTGGTAACTGTTGTTGTAGGAGAATTCGGCATAAGATAATCTCTTGTTCCATCCTAACTTATCTCGCAACGCGCAGGTTCTCAACATATCCTCTAGGATTTGATTAGTTCTTTCAGTCTGATCGTCTATCTATGGGTGATAAGCTGAGCTGAAATTCAAATGTGTACCCAAAGTTTCATGCAACTACTGCCAGAAATAAGAGGTGAATTGCATTCCTCGGTCTATCATTATCTTCTTTGGCACACCATGAAGACAAACAATGCGGGACATCTATAGCTCTGCTAATATTGCACTGTTGTAACTGGTCTTGACAGGTATGAAGTGAGCTGACTTGGTTAAGCGGTCCACTACTACCCAAATAGAATCATAGCCGGCTCGAGTGCGGGGTAACCCAACTATGAAGTCCATCCCGATCTCATCCCATTTCCATTGAGGAATTTGTAGCGGTTGCAACAGACCAGCTGGTCTTTGATGCTCTGCCTTGATTCTCTAACAACTGTCACATATAGCCACGTGCTCTGCAATCTCCCTTTTCATTCCGTACCTCCAGAATTTCTTCTTTAGATCCTGATACATCTTCTCGCTTCCAGGATGTATGGAATAGGCTGTCTCATGAGCTTCCTTGAGGATTAACTCTCGAATGGATTGGACATTGGGAACACATAGGTGGTCTTTGAACCATACCACACCTTCTGCATCTTCACGAAAATATTTGCCTCTTCCTTCTAGAATTAGCTGCCAGATTTCATTGATCTTCTCATTGTTCTTTTGCGCTCCTTTGATTTCCCACTCTAAGGTGGGTTCCAATTCGACTGTTACTCCTTGTGTGTTGTTCAAAAATCCGAGGCTTAGTCTATCAAATTCTTTGGCCAACTCATAAGGCATTGGGTGAGCGGCCATCATGTTGACTTGACTTTTTCTGCTTAAAGCATCTGCCACCACGTTTCCTTTTACTGGATGGTAGTGAATTTCCAATTCATAGTCTTTGATCAGCTCTAGCCATCTTCGCTACCTCATATTCAGCTCTGACTGGGTGAATATGTACTTCAGACTCTTGTGGTCTGTGTACATATCGCATTTCTTCCCATACAGATAGTGCTTCTAAGTCTTCAGTACATGAACCACTTCTGCTAATTCCAGGTCATGGATTGGATAATTCTTCTCATGAACCTTCAGATGTCGGGATGAATATGCCACGACTCTTCCCTCTTGCATCAATATACATCCCAAGCCGGTGTAGGAAGCATCACAATACACCGAGAATGGCTTGTGCACATCAGGCAGAATTAAGACAGGCGTTGTAGTCAACTTCTCTTTCAGCGCTTCAAAGGCCTCTTGGCACTTCTGTGTCCACTTGAACTCAACTTTATTTGCTATCAGAGCCATCATTGGTCTCGCAATATTTGAAAACTCTTCAATGAATCACCGATAGTACCCGGCCATTCCAATGAAGCCTTGATTCCTTGAACATCTTTCGGCGCTTTCTAGTTCAGGATGTCTGCTACCTTCTTTGGATCCACAGCCAACCCATCTCTATTTATAATGTGACCCAAGAACAGGACTTCATCAATCCAGATGTCGAATTTGCTCAACTTTGCATATAATTGGTGCTATCGTAGCCTCTGCAAACCATCTTCAGATGATCCATATGCTCTTCCTCACTTTGAGAATATATGAGGATGTCATCAATAAACACCACCACAAACTTGTCTAGATAATCCATGAACACACTGTTCATCAGATTCATGAAGAAGGCTAGCACATTCGTCTGACCAAAAGACATAACTGTGTACTCATATAGCCCATACTTGGTGATAAAAGTCATCTTTGGTATATCCGAAGGTCGGATCCTAAGCTGATGATAACCTGACCTCAAATCTATCTTCGAGAACACGCTGGCTCCTCTCTGATGGTCGAACAGATCTTCTATTCTGGGCAGGGGTACTTGTTCTTGATGGTGACTTTGTTCAGAGCTCTATAGTCGATGCACATCCTCTTGGTGCCATCTTTCTTTTCCACGAATAGGATAGGAGCGGCCCAAGGTGAGGTACTTGGTCCGATGTAACCTTTCTTTGACATCTCAGCTATCTGCTTCTTGAGCTCCACCAATTCTGGTCCAGATACCCTATAGGCTCTTTTGGAAATAGGGGCAGTGCCAGGAATAAGCTCTATAGCAAACTCATCTTTCTGCTCAGGTGGCATACCTGGTAAATCTTTAGGGAACACATCCGAAAATTCTGACACAACCTTGATTGCTTTGTGGGGATCGACCTCCTTGCTATCAATAGTCATATGGTGGCAACCTCCTTTTCTTGACTCGAGTGAGACTAGCTCAGTCACCACTTCTTCTCCTAGTGGGGTCACCAACTTCATTGTTCTCTTATCATAGTTGATAACTGCTTGGTACTTATCTAGACAATTTATCCATAGGATAACATCTATTCCCTGAGTACCCATCACTATTAGGTTAGCGGGGAACTCTATCCCCCTTATTTCCACTCTTACATTCAAGCACATTCTATCAGTTTGGACCTTTCCACTAGCCAAATCAATTTGTATTGGTGTTGTCTTGGTGGTTATTGGAAGGTTATGCGCCTCTACCCATGATGCAGCAATAAATGAATGTGTTGCTCTAGTATCAAATAACACTTCTGCAATGTGGGATTCGACTAAGAATGTACCTACTATCATGACTGGTGTTTCCTAGACTGCTTCGGTTTCTAGATGGTTCAGCCTCCCATGGTTGTAGGTTGTAGCGCGTCTAACCGCGATTGCTTGCTCCCTGCTGAGGTGCATTCTGTCTTGCTAGGGCATTGGGGGCCGGCTACTATTGAGCCATATTCTTCGGACAATGCATCACCCAATGGCCTTGCACGCCATAGTGGAAGCATCCTCTGCCTCCTCCTTGCACTGGGCTGCTTGACTGCTCTGGTTGGTTGCTAGGGCAGGAAGCCGGGGTGTCTGATTACTCTGTCTTTGGTACTGATTCCTTCCCATTTGATTATTCTAACGATACTGCTGCTGATGCGGACGTTGGTTCTGCAGCTGATATCTCTGGGGCTGATTCTGCTTGAACTGCTGGGGTGGATTACCTGAGAAATGGGGGCGATTGTTGCTCCCGAGCAGAGGTCCACCTATCTTGCACTTTCGATCTTCCATCTCTTTGTGCTTCTTCTCAGTCATGATGGCTCTGTCGATCAGGTGCTGAAATGTGGGGAAGGTATGATTCATCAGTTGGTAGTGTAGGGGATCAACCAAGCCTCTCAGGAAACGGTACTGCCTCTTGGCATCAGTGTTGACATCTTCAGGAGCATAGCGAGACAGTTGTAGAAACCTATCTCAGTACTCACTGACTAACATGGGTCCTTGCTTTAGTGCCAGAAACTTCTCTTTCTTCACTATCATCAGACCTTCTGGAACATGACACCGATGGAAGTTATCTCTGAATTCCTCCCAAGTAATGGTTTTGGGGTCGGCGTGGGTGGCGAGATAGGACTCCCACCAAGACTGAGTTGTTCCCCTTAATAGGCAAGGACCATACAGGACCTTTTACCTATCGTTGCATTGGGCGGTGTGCAGTTCCCGCTCCATGGTGCGCAGCTAGTCTTCAGCGTCCATGGGGTTAGCAGAATGGGCAAACACAGGGGATGACCTCTCATGAACTCCACACGCTTATCTCTTGGCATCTACGGCATCTACATCTATGGATGAGGTTGAGGTTGCTGTTGCACCTGCTGCATGGCTGCCAGGGTCTACCCAATTGCCTGAACTGCTTGAGTCTGCATGAGGAACATCTACTCTATTGTCATTGGGGGTGGCGGTGGAGGCAATTACGGCTAGGATGCCTCATCCTGTGGGGCATGTTGCTCTTGCTGGGTACGTCTCCCTCCTCTGCGCCTATGGTCAGACATCTGTGGAAGGCAATCACACATTAGAACTGATCTTGCAAATCTTTTAGCATAAGAAAAGGGTATAGAGTTCTTCACAACACTGAATGAACAAGCATCTTCACTAACTCCAAACACAGCCAAACACAACTTCTCAGATAAAGAGGAAAGTAGAAGTAAAAAGGCTAACTAACTTCATTAACATTAATAGCTAAACCAAACTGCAGGGGGTACCCACATTCTGGCGACAGTCATTACAAAGATCCAAATCCATCATAAGTTCATCATGACAAGCATAAAAATACTGGATAAGCAAAC
Source organism: Zea luxurians (assembly GCA_029449295.1). NCBI lineage: Eukaryota > Viridiplantae > Streptophyta > Magnoliopsida > Poales > Poaceae > Zea > Zea luxurians. Next base: position 72,605,849 of record JAOPSE010000012.1, read on the forward strand.
TATCCTGACTAGCTAAGACTGACTAAGACTAAGACTCCTAGTTTAAGCATTTATTACAAGTTCCAACGCTAGCGATCTATGGTTCCAAGTTTATCCGGGTCTTGCAGTCAGGGTTGCGGTAGGCATGGTGTCCACGCGGAAGCGAGCGATACAGGTGTTGAGTCCTGACGGGGCAGGAGAGCCATCCTCCTAGTGATGGTGCTCCACACGCTCAGCCCGCAACTCGGCAACCTCAGCACGAGCCCTACTCAGCTCATCCAGGGCGTGGTCTAGCTCCGTGTTGAGCATGGCAGCTAGGTTGACTGTGCTGCTCAACCTAGGATTGTCCTCACCAATAGGCGAGACAACCACACCTCCAGTACTGCTAGTTGGACGGCGGGAGTAATACCTCAGGTTAAGATAGTCGACCACCCCACTGAATAGCAAGCAGTACTAAGAAAGTGCACGTCGTGCAACATCATGCATGGCCGCCTCGACCGAGTCCTGCTCAGAGATAGAATAATGCTTCGAGCAGACCTCTACACCCCAGAGACTGTCCTCTAGACGACGCACCAATCAAGTAGCCTCCCAGAGGTACGGGTATACCCCGCGACTGTGCTAGTAGACCACACAGCGATACTCGATTAATCAAGTGTGCCGGTTAAAGGCCCGGTGGAGCAAGGTGTAACACCCTAATTTTGGGGGTATAAAATTTCTTTCTAATGATCACGCAAAATCATGTGTTACTCTTCTCTCTCTCACCCTTGGTTCTATCTCTCTCTAGATTCTCTCTCCCTTTTTCCCTTTTAAGTAGAATTAGCTTAAATTTATGGGGATTTAATTATTTACTTTTGCCAAAACATTATGAGTCATGACATGTTGCATCATGCTGACCTTAAAATATTCCTTGAAGTGTTGCATAAGTGTGAATTTAGTTGAATTTGAAACCTAATTTGAATTTGGATTTGAAAACCCTATAGAAAAGAAACAGAAAAGGAATTATAAAATTCAGAGAAAAAGGAAAAAGGAAAGCAGCCCAGCAGCCTAGCGGGCCCAGCCAGGCCCAGCCCCGCGCCCGCGCGACTGCCGCCCCTGAAAGGCGGACCCTACCTGTCGGTGCTAGTCTGCCCACGCGCTCTTCTCTCTCTCTCGCTCGCTACCCAGTGGGGCCGACTTGTCGGCGCCAGTTGCCTTCACCCGCGCGCCCCTCCCCTCTCTGCTTCGCGGGCCCGTTCTGCCAGGCACTGAGCCATTGCCCCGCGCGCCCCTTTCCTCTCTCTCTCTCTCTGTGTCGTGGACCCTCCCTGTCAGTTCCGCCCCCTCCGCGCTCGCCGTGGACCAGCGCGTGCGCACTCGCGCATGTCGCAGGATTTCTCGGCCACGACGCCCGCCCACGCGCCCAGCTCCCTTCTTAGAGCCCCGCCAGTGCTCCGCACTCACCCCCCCTGCCTCATTTCGTGCAGCTCACCCTCTCTTGCACTCTGCCCTCGCCGCCAGACGTCGCCGGAGACCCGCGCCCGCGTTCCCGGCCATCCAGCTCACCGGAGACTGCTCCAAGCCTCCCCGAGCTCTGCCCCGAGGTGAGACACCCGTCCCCATGCCCAATTTCCCCTATTGCGCTCTGTGCTCGGCCAATTTTGGCTCGCTGGTGCTTGGTCATGGCGGTCCGCCGTGCTCACGCGGTGTCCGGCCATCCCCGACCTCGTCCAGTGCCTGGGCCTTGGCCTAGGGTGTTCCCCCACCTCTACTGGAACTAGCCCGAGCCCTATCACGGCCGATTGCCCCCTCTGGCGGCCGGAATGGCTCACTGGAGTTACTCCGGCCCGCCCAAGACCCTCTCCCCACCATTATCCCCTCTCTGCCCTCGGACTCATGGCCTCTTTCATGCCATTGGGTTCACCGTGGCGTCATGTCCCTCTCTGCCCAACTCCGGTGACCCTGGAGCCACCCTAGCTCGCGCCTGCCTCAGCTCTGGCAACCTCACCGCCGCGGAAAAGAGCAGCACCGCCCGCCCTCCTAGGTCTGATCCCCTCCGTCCGATTCAGATCGCACGGCCCAGATCACTGGATACCGCTTCGCGCACACGAGCCTGACGCCCTGGCCCGCTTGTCAGCGCCCAAGTCCCCTGGCGTTGGGCCCGCTCGGTCAGTGCGCCCTCCCCCTCTGTCGGTGATGCCCCTGGCCCGCTTGTCAGTACTCGCGCGCCCGCGCACGCGCCCTTAGCCGCAGATCTAATCTCGGCCGTTGGTTTTAGATCTGACGGTTAGAATAGCCCGATACCCCTTCGCGTGGTAGTTTTATTAAAGAGACCCTCAGTTTATTGGAAATCAACCCGCTGTCCCTGGTTTTCGCACACAGGCCCCTGTATTCTTGCAGATTGAACCCTGGACTTTTAAATATTCACAGAACTAGACCTAAATTCATATTTTGAATTCCCAAACTTGTTTATTTCATAACTTTTGCATATGAACTCCAAATTTAGTGATTCAAATTGCAAAATGTTCATAGAATTATTCTCTATCTAAATAAAATGGTTTCATTTACTGTCTACACATTCTAAATTTTTATGATTAAGTATGAACTAATGTAGATGTAGTTTTATTCATTTAATAAAATAAATAAAAGGAGAACCTTAGAGATTTAATCATGTTTAATCTTGTAAGATTAATAATGTGTATTACATGAATTCATCCCTGTTCTAATTTTTAGGTCACAATAAAATGAATTGAACTATGGTTATGTACTAGTAAGTAACACTTAGGGAAATAGTAATCTATGTCCAAATGAAAGTAGTTTATGTTATAGTTCATGTTATACTTTGATCTCAGTAATTCCTAATTGTGTTTTAAGATGCATTTCTATGTTTGTACATGTTTGGTGTGTTGTTCTTTTGTACTTTCCAAATGTATTGAATGCATGCTCGCTTGATTTAGACAACGAGCAGTCTGAGGTTCCCGAGAGTGTTGTTGGAGACCTCCCTGAACCACAACCTGGTGAAGGCAAGTGTCCTTTGACCCAATATGTCCTACTTACTTTATAATTCACTGTCCCGCATTACTTTATGAAACCTAAGAATTGACTACCCTGTATTCACTTATCCTTGTTTACCTTTTGGGTTATCATGGTTAGCATTTTGCTATTGCCTTAACTTTAATCAGTGAACATGATGTGAACATTTATGATACGATACTGTTATCCTGATTATGTCAATGAACTTGTGATATGCTAGGGGACTCAGGCTTTTTTTCCTGAGCACCTCTCCATAAGGACCTATTCGTGGAGTGACCACCCGGGATAACAGTGCAACCATGAGGGTGGAATGGGACGCCCTTAGCTGATTAATTAGATGAACCTAGGGGTGTAGTTGGCTTTGCCGGAGGGCCATCAATGGGGGCCGGGGCGTAGTGCTCGCTCTGCTAAGGTTGGTGTGCAGAGGTTCATTCGATTTGGTTTTGTTAGTCACCCACCTTGGGGAGGTGTACTGCGTTTGTACGACTGACGAAACCTAACGAGTAGCTATGCACCAGGGGAGTCTTTGTAAAGGCTACGTAGTGAAACCTTGCCGACTCACCTTGGTAGTGTTTGAGGGTTTGATCGACCCAAGGCATAAAGGGATCACGACTTGTGGGTAAAGTGTGCAACCTCTGTAGAGTGTTAAAAACTGGTATATCAGCCGAGCTCACGGTTAAGAGCAGCCTTGGGATCCTCTTTGATTAGAAGAACTTTGGGTACTTTTATGATGATGATTAAGAATGTTGGTTATAAAATCTGATCTCTGGTATTCCCTCATTTGAGGAAGTACTTTTGGGTAATAATTGGGTTTATTACTAAAAGTTGGCTCTACTAATAATAATAAATACTTGACTAACCTAAAAGCAATTGTTTAACCTCAACCCCACATACAGCTAGTCCACTTTAGCCAAACGGGACATTTGCTGAGTACGTTGATGTGTACTCACCCTTGCTTTACAAACCACCCCACCCCAGGTTGTCCCCACTGTAGTCAGTGTTCACGAGGTGATGCTGGCAACATGGATGACTTTGAGGAGTTTCAGGACTACGACGAGTTCTAGTTCTTTCTTAGTGACAACCCCCCCCCCCAGTCAGCTGCCTGTGTAGGCTTAGCATCTACGTTTCGTAAATTCCGCACTTTGATATTTAAGTTGAACAATGGTTATGTATCAGACTCTGTGGATGTCTTAGACATCTTGATGTAATAAAGTACCTTTCCGCTATTTATTTCGAGCATTGTGTGATGATGTCCAATTATGTAATCACTATGTACGTGAGTTTCTGATCCTGGCACGTACATGGTTCGCATTCGGTTTGCCTTCCAAAACCGGGTGTGACACAAGGTGTCGAGCGCATCGTGGAAGTGAAACCCACGAGCGGCATCACGAGTGATGGGTCGAGCGACCCATCCCTCTGGCTCCTGCTCCTCTAAGAGGTTGGTGCTGTGGCTCGAGCTACTGTCATCGCTGTCTCCGTCGTCAGGGTCTCCTCCAGCTGCTACTCCAGCAGCCAGGGCACCCAGTGGAGGTGCAGGGGACACCTCCAGTGGGGGCATAGGGGAGCGACGCCTCGCAGACTCTACCTCCTGCTGAGGCGGGGAGGAAGAGCCCTATTGCTCCAGCTCCTGGCACCGACGCTCCTGCTCCTCGTGCAGGCGGTGGTGCAACCTCTCCAAGTGGCTGGACTGGCCAGTCACTAGGCGACGAAGCGGGCACTCCACGAGACGAGAGGGCAAGAAAGGGATTACTGACTTTCGTGCTATGTGTCTATAACGATCCATCTACAAAAGACACCATAAGCATAAGAGTAAGAACATAACTAATATGACCAGCAAGTAAACCATAAAAAGAATGGAAAACAAGGTAAAATAAAAGAGTAAGAATAGAACTAATATGAGCAGCAAGTAAACCATAAAAATAATGGAAATGTGGTAAAATAAAACAAACTTTTAGCAAGGTACGATATATATATATATAGTAGAACATAGAGTTGGTCGAGGTGACCGGCTTTTAAAGTGACACCAAGGATCAAGGTGAGAATAGGGGTCTATAATCCTTAGAACGGCCATTTTACTCTAGGTTAGCGGTCCTACAGTCAACATGGCTTTGATACATTTATGTCACACCCGGTTTTAGAAGGAAAACCGAATGTGAACCATGTACGTGTCAGGATTAGAAATTCACGTACACGACGATTACATAACTGGACAACATCACATAGTGCCCAAATAATAACGTAAAGAGGTATCAATTTGATTATATCATGATGTCCGAGACATCCACATAGTCTTAAACAAAGGTCAAAGTGTGAATACAAAACATAGTAAAGTACGACCTTCATAGGCAGCCGACTAGGTGTTTGTGCTAACCCACGCCTAGAACTCATCATAGTCTTGGAACTCCTGGAAATCCGCAGCTACGCCTTCATCTTCTCCTAAGCAGGGGTTGCAATACGAACAACCTGGTGTTTTGGTGTTTTAAGCAAGGGTGAGTACACATCAATGTACTCAACAAATGTCCTGTTTGGCTAAAGTGGACTAGTTTTATGTGGGGAGAAGCTCAGAGCAGTTGCTTTTAGTTGGTCATGTAATTATTACTAGTAGAGAGCCATGTTTTAGCAATAATTCCAAGTTATTAACCCAAAGGTACTCCCTCCAAAAGGAAAGAATATCGAAATCCATAGTCATAATCATCACCATTAAAACCATTATTATCCTCATCATCATCTACAATCATAGTATCTCTAATCAAAGGAGCTCCTAAGGTCGCCCATAACCATGAGCACGGCTGATATATCAGCTTCTAACCCTCTGCAGAGGTCGCACACTTTACCCACGAGACGTGATTCCCTCTCTAGCCTAAGTTTGCAAGACCCTTGTTCACTCCCGAGGTGAGCGGCTAGGGATTCACTACGAATCCTTTACAAAGATTTCCCGAAGATGTAGCCACCCGTTAAGTTTCCTAAATGCACTGCACTCCTCCCTAAGGGGCAAACCACCCTCGGCAGAGCGAGCCGCATACACCGAGCCCCATTAACGGCACGACAACGAAGCAAACTACACCTCAGTTTCTCTAATTAATTAGCTAAGGGCGTCCCATTCTACCCTCATGGTTGTACTGTTATTCCGGGTGGTCATCCAACGAACAAGTCCTTACGAAGAGACACTCGAGAAATAGCTCGAGCCTCCTTAAATATCACCATACCATGATCATATCAAAAGTAAATATCGTATCATAGATAGTCTCATCATGTTCATTGATTATAGTAGAGCGCTAGCATAAAGCTAATCATAAACAGTCCAACCCAAATAGGTAAATCATGGACAGGGTAAACAAAGACTAGTAAATCCTTAGGTATTAATTATGTAAATGCGGAGAGATGAATTATAAAATGAGTAGGACATAGATAGGTCAGAGGACACTTGCCTTCACCAACCAGCTGCTGCTCAGGGTCTTCTCCTATAACTTTCTTGGACTCCGCCAACGGACCATTATCTATACGAGTGCAAACGTACATTCCACATTCTTAACATAGAAGGAAACAATACACCACACAATAAAATAGATCAATTAAATAGAGACATGGCGTGGAGCTCACATTCACGATTACGTGAAAACAGCATACGTGAAATAGCGCACGACGACGCGTGAAACCGCAAGTGCAACTCGCAAGAACTACTAACTTGACGACATATTTATATTTTAACGAATATTAAACAAAAACATCCAAGTTGGCATAGTCACTCACATATATAAAGCGTAAATCCAAGCTATAAACTAGTCTTTGCTAGGTCGCTGTTTTAATAATTATTGGATCAACAATTAATTAAATGATTAATGAAAGCATGTGTTGCGACAAATTAACATTGTTAATGTACAAATAACATTATTATAAAACTATCGTGACTGAAACAGTCCGAAACATAATAATAACACGAATGATATGTGTATTTAGCGGACCAGGGCCTATTCGCGATTAACCATAGACTCCGGGTGGCTAGCAAATGAGATCGCCAAGACTCAGAGGAAAACTTATTTATTTATGCAATTCTCTATGGACTTTTTTGTAAAACCAGACCTCTACTCACACAGGACCGAGCAGGCCAGGGGGCTGGGGTCGGGCTGGCCGCGTTGGGCTGCCACGCGCTCGAGCCGGGCCACGCCACGGCGAGCAGCCGCGCGCCGGGGCCGCTGCACAGCGAGGAAGGGGGAGGGGCGTGGTGAGAAAGAAAGACAAAGGGGGGCTTACCACGGCGGTCGCGCGCGCCGGCGACGAGACGGCGTCGGAGCGAGGCGACAGGGCTTGGCGGTGAAGGTGGGGGTATGGGGGAGGTTGGGCGAGGGTCTGTGCGGGTGGGAGGGAGAGAGGAGTGGGCACGACGGTTTTTGGGGCGACGTGGGCACAGACGTCACGGGGAGGTGGTTTTTTTGGAAGATGAATAGTAGGCGACCAGGACACTGACAGGTGGACATAGGGCCGCGTCGACGGCTACTCAGCGCGCGCGCGACTAGGGCAGGGTCGAGGGGTGGGCCGCGCGGGGGTGGGGGGAAGGGGGCTGCGCGCTGGGCGCTGGGGCTAGCTGGGCCACGCACGCTTAGGAGCTGGTGGGCCACGCGCTGGGCGCTGGAAGGGGGAAAGGGGGCTGCTGGGTGGGCTTTTCTCTATTTCTTTTATTTTTTTTCTTCCCAATTAAATTCACTCGTCGAAAAGAACCATAAATTAAATGGATGTACACTTATGCACAACATCAAACAAAAATAAGTATGCTCCAGCATGATGCAACAACGATTATTACCTTAGGGTTTTATTCACACACAGTATGGACATAGAGCTCTATATTACTTTGAAAATGGGATAAAGGAGCAGAAAAGAAAGAGAGAAAGTGGGTAACACCTAAATTTGGTGAATATCCGAGAAGAAATTTTATACCCCAAATTCAGGGCATTACAGGCTACCACCGTTGCTGACGTTATGCCCCGGAACACGATGTGTGCAGTGGAGAAGGAGCGCATCCAGGGTGTGCACCATGTCTGGCAGCCTAGCTAGGAGTTGCCAGGGCTCGCCATGTCGCACGCATTCGGCGACTAGTGCGTCAAGAACTACGACGTCATCTCAGCGTCAGAGGTGACATAGAGGACGATCAGCAGCAATGGCCAATTCGTCATCCTCGGCTCCTCGCCACCGACTCGGTAGCTTTCATGCATGTCCGTCCTTAATTCTCTTTGCAAATATTATCTTCACAAACACACACTCCCTCTTCCTTTAAGCAAGTATGTGTATAGTGGTGCTTGCCTGATGATTGACGATAACAAGCGAAAACTTTTTCGAGCAGGTGTGAGATATGCTCTCCAACGAGCTGGCGGTGCAGATCGTGGCGAGGACGCCGGACAGCGAGAAGGCGGCTAAGCGGCTGGTGGCTTGCGTCGTCCGTGCGGGGAGGCACAGGCGGCGCTGTATCGCCGTCGATGACTGCTCGGCGATCTTCCTCTTCTTCCACTCGCCGCCGTCGTAGACATGAAACTTGAACGTGCCTTAGTCCACGTCAAGCAGAGGCAACAAAATGCACATCTCAAGACTACGATAAATTGTGCCCGTCGAATTCGTAGTAGAGACTAGAGAGTGCATTGCAGCCGTTCACCATTCAGAACGTGCAGTTTGTCGCATGATAGTGACACACCACGATTAGAGACTGCAGCTGGTGGATGGCCAAAAAAAACCTCTGGATTACACACCTTGCCAGTCAAAATGTACGATAATGAACACCAGCCATTAGAAAAAGGGGGGAAAGATGCATTTTGTCCTCATTTTTGGGTGTCTGGCCCTGAATTTCTGTTGTTGTAGCAAACAGTCGCAAATTATAGATGCACATCAATCACAATTTGGTCACATATCACATGTTTTGGCGCCACCTGCCGAACAAACCAGAATCCAAGATCTTCTGCAACGGAGCACCATGCATTATTTCGAACATCCTGGAACACTACTACTAAATCCTAATTCACTAACTGTTAATATGATAAACTGCGAGCGCATGATAGCTCAACCTGTGGTGGATATGAGAGTCAGCCATCGAATCAGCCACCGTAGCGACTTTTTAGCGACTCGGGAGGCTCCTCTTCCATGAGTCCGGCAGCGGTAGTGGCCAAGTATTCCCTTATTGTAGTTTTCCGGTCACCAAGATAGGTGTGGTCTAAGAAGTTGCTGTATGCTGGTTCTCCAAGATTTTTCGCAGCAAGAACACTGAAAAAGCAATTAGAGTTACAAGAATATCAACAAAAATATTGATAACATCATGCTTCTATACACTTAGTCGTTGCGTAGAGAAAATGTGTTGCTATTCCATAAAATGCAATGATAAAAAAATGATTTCCTATTGCTTCAGACATGCATCTTGATTTCAGTTGTCAGAAAGCAATGATATCATTTATCCATGAGAGATGCATATTGCCTTGTGATATCATAATCTCATAGATGTGCTTTACTCCCTCGTCCCAAAATATTTGGGTATATGGGTGGAAACCACCTAGTAGGCTAGTAGATGGAAATATTGAAATCAATCTAAAAACCATACTTTGGTTATTTAAAAAAAATTGAAACTTGACACATGCATAATACATAGAAATATGTATTCAGATAAAAAAAAAGTTCTGGAAGTCCTTGACCTGGAGCGGTTAGGATGGGCTCTGCGCATTCGTTGGCTTTGGTTGGAGAAGACAGACCCATCTAAGCCTTGGTCTGGCTTTACGGTTCAGGTCCTTCAGATTGCTCGGTCTTTGTTTGATGCTGCAGTGATCACTGCTACTGGGGATGGGAATTCTTTAAAATTTTGGACTGATCGTTGGCTACCGGGAAAGATAGTGGCAGAATTAGCACCTAATTTGTTCAGATGATTCCAAAAAGGGTCGCAAAACGGCGTACAGTGAGCCAGGCACTTGTCAACAGAAATTGGGTGGCTGACATTAGGGGGGCCTTATCTGTACATGTTCTTGTGGAATACTTGCTTATCTGGGATTTAGTGGAGGATGTGGTGCTGCAGCCTGACGTCTCGGATCAGCATCTTTGGATATTCTAGGCCTCTGGTATGCACAGCTGCAAATCAGCCTATAACTCAATGTTCATTGGGACCATCAAGTTTTCTCACTGGAAGAAGATTTGGAAGAGCTGGGCCCCGGCCAATTGTGAATTCTTTATATGGTTGACAATTAATAACCGATGTTGAACTTCTGATCACCTAGCCAAGCAAGGGCTGCCCCATCAGCCGACCTGTCCTTTTTCTGACCAGGATGAGGAAACGATCAACCACATTCTCTCCTCCTGTGTGCTGGTGCGGGAAGCGTGGACTCGAATTCTGCAGGGGCTGAGCTTAAATGTCGATCTTACCACCTAATTCTACAAGCCGTTTTCGTTCTTGATGGTCTGAAGCTGTCAGTCACCTCCCTAAGGATCTTCGGAAGGGTTTCAACTCTCTAGTCATCCTAGTCACTTGGGAGATTTGGAAGCATAGAAATGCTTGTGATTTGATGGTTTTAGGCCTCAAATGCAATCTATCCTCGCCTCAGTGGCTACAGAGGGACAGATGTGGTGTATGGCTGGTGCCTCTGGCATGGTTTTTAAAGCGGTAAGGCGAGACAAGGCGTTGGACCGCCGCCTGGACGCTTAGGCGAGGTAGGCGGGCAACGCGCCTAGGCGTTGGACCTCTGCCTGGACGCATAGGCGTCGCCTAGGCGGCGCCTTAAGAACAGTGGCCTCAGGCCTTCGGGAGCTCTTGCTGAGAGGTGCTCCTGGTCTTTAGATGGCAGATAGTGGGCAGTAGGTGTGTTGTTGTGTGTGTGTGAGTGGGTTTGAGAGGGCGTTTGCCCTCTTCTTGTACCTTTGTGTTTTTTCTCTTAATGAAATGACACGCAACTCTCCTGCGTAGTTCAAAAAAAATATGCAAACTCAAATTAGAAAAAAAAACATACCAAAATGGAAAATATGAGGCTCATATGAATTAAACGATGAAACACCAGGAATTTTGTATTTTAGTGCACATAAACATAAAATTTGTCATTTTAATATACGAATTTGGATTCCAACTTAACACGTGAGTACATATTAGTATGCACTAAGGATGTGCAAGTTTCAAAATTAATTTTTTGAATGACAGAAATACGTTTTTTTGAATTTTCCGATGTTTCCATCTAGTAGGTAATTTCCACAAAATATTCTGCTAAATATTTAAACATCTTGCTTTTTAAATAGTAGAAGATTTTTTAAGTTGACTAGGTTTATAAGAAATATTATCAACATTTATATCTCATAATATAGTTATTATGTGATGTTAGAATATAAGTGAATTATCTACTTCTTTCCATCAGCTTAAACTTTTGAGTTGGATTGATTAATGCATGCAACTCAATATGTATCACACTAGAGATCTCGAGTTTGAATCCTGTTAGCGCAATTAAATAAAAATAATGGTTGTTCTCTTCTTAGTGAATTCTTTTGGGTTGAACTAGTTAATGTATGCAACTTAATATGTAAACACATTCCACTATTAATCTAATGATGTTTGATACACATCATAAACAGTATGTTTTTTATATTTTTTTGTCAAACTTAAAAGAGTTTGACTGCTTTAGAAGCGAGATGTACAATAATTTTGAAATGGAGTACCCCGCATTATTGGTAGCGTGCAAGGGTAGTTATAGTAGGCTTATTCCAATTTGATCACAAGTTAGACCCTCTCTAATGTTAATTACAAATTTATCCAATAGATGGAAGAAGCAACCCCACATATTGTTTAACGTTATATATCTTTGAACATCAAAACTCACCAATGCCTGAGGTATAAGCGACATGGTAAGATATCATCTCTCCATATTTTGTCAATATTGTACCGTCCATAGTACTTGTTATATATTTCCTTGCTTCCTGTAGAAGTAGCCACTCAAAGTTTCAATAAGTAATTGACTATGAAATTAAATATGATTTGGTATTGTCTCAAGCAATTCTCTAGAAGTTAGCAACCTATATCTATATTGCCTTAAAAGAACAACTTCCATCTAAAGAAACGTGTTTTGATTCACCAGAAAAAAAGATAGAAAAATGTTCAGCATAAAGCTTTGTTAGTCATCATAAATTTATTTGAGAGGGATTCAAACATATCTAGCAACTACAATCTAGTACTAGTATTTGGTTAGACAGGGGGGCTGAATGAACTGAAGAACAAATTACCATTTCCTTTGAACTATAAACAATCTCCTACTAAATCTGATGATCAACAATTGGAGTGATAGATTGACAGGACACAGATATGGCCATACATAAAAGGTTGAAAATAGTTGGAATGAAGTAGAGAAATAAAAATTCAACCTCGGCATCTCTCTTGGAAATATTCTTCATTGCTGTAGCGTGCACAGACAACCTAACCACCAAATACCAACAAGACAAAGAAAAATAATTCTTGTTGTGGGAAGCAGCAGCAAAGAGCAAAGGCAAAACTAAAATTATGATTTCAAATGCAGAGTACTTACTGCTCGATTTGTAAAAGGTACCCCATCCAATCCTTCAGGGACAACCTGAAACACATTAAAACACAAACAGAAGTGGGAGCAAATATTGTCAAAAAGTAGTCCAAATTATGGGTAGAGAATTTATTCACTTTATAAACACTAGGATAGATCAGCAAGCATGAAACGAATTAATTGGTCACCCACCGCAAGAAATCTAAACTCATGTTCCCTCTCAATAAATGCCGGGACCTGCAAATATCATGAATTTTCAGTCCTCGCCAAAAAGGAATTCAGGAACAGTCCATTAGTTTGCCCATGGCTGATTATTATGGTATATCACTGAGAAAACCATATCACCTCTTCCTCCTTGATTTCGAAAACCGTGACTACTATCAGTTCACTGTCGCATGGCTCCACGCTCAAGCTTGAGAATTCCTACAAGTCACTCAATACTGGAATGAGAAAAGAGAACATTGTGAAACCACAAGAAACCGGTAATGCAACTTTCTCAGGGAAGTACATACAGTATTACAGTGCTCTATATTGGCAAACATAGTCCAATGTCAAATCATTGGATCTCAACAACATATTAAAGTTTATTTTTCTCAAGGATCAGAATAACGAGCAGCAAAAGCAGTCATGCAGAGAGGCTCCTTAATGGGCACTAAAATCCAGGCCCTCGTGCATGAACCAATACATATATTTGTTCAATGCAGCTAGTTAATTGAAATCTCTATTTTTTTTACTGTCTAGTGTCGTGGAACTAGTATTGCAGTTTTCATTACATCGAGGAAACGCAGGTTAAAAACAAATAAAACTCTACGATGGTAAATTGCAGTATCATCCAAGTACCCTTAGTACTAAGTGCATATTTGCCTGTCTGCACATTCAGGTGTACGCAACAGGTGTGCTAGTTCATCATGTATTGCTCTGTAAAAAAAGATTATCTGAAATCCTCTACAAAAACTAACATTCAGGACGAATTAGTGAGATCACATAGTCATGCAAAAGTTGCAAAGATGCCACTTCATTCAGAAATGAAAAATTAGTGGAGTAGACATCACGAGTCATCCATGCCCTGATCAAAATCCTATCCACCTTGCAGAATCAGACACACGAAGAAACCTGCTGCTTAATTAAACGATGACATGAGGAGAGAAATACTAGGCATGGGGACCTTGGTGGCCTCGATGGCGATGCCGCGCTCGAAGAAGATGGGGGCAGCGTGGGCGAAGACTCGGCGGAACCCCCGCAGCACCGCGACCCGGAAGCCCTCCAGCTCCGGGAACGTGCTCCTCGCGCTCCGCTCTGCCACCAACCAGGATGCTAGAGAGCGTCATGCTAGCAGGTTCAGGGATCGAGGAATCCATTACCCGTGACAACGATCTTCGTCCCGCTCACCGGAGAGGAGGGATCCGAAGCCGACGACGGAGAAGCGGCCGCCGGGGGCGGCGACGGTGGCAAAGTCCGCGGGACAGGTGAGCTCAGGAAAGGAACCGCCAGCTGCGGGGGACATCGTCGCAGTGGGAGGAGGCATGGGGTGGCTCAATCGAGTGGGTGGCGGCGAGGGCCCTGGCTCCGGTTGTCGGCGGAGGCGGAGACGGGCGGCGGTGAGGGGGACTGGTGGTAAAGTGGCGCGTTCAAGGGCGTTGGATCTTGATCGGACGGCAATGGGTGGCTCTGGGCGAGGAGGCGCGAGTGGGGAGGCGATGGCGCGCATGGCGGTTGGGCTAGCGAGGCAGCTGGCAGCAGAAGCCAGCCCAAAGCATGTGACTCCGGCGATCGGACCTACGAGCCTGCACTTCTGTAAGGCTCTCTCAGCACCATCTACCGCCATCATCCGCTTGTCGTCGCATCTGCTGCTCTTTGGCCACGGAGATATAGCTGCACCGCCACATCATGTGTTGCGCAGGCACCATCAGCGACATAGGAAGCAAGAAGGTGGTGGTGAAGGCCCAGACAACCGCTTTGGCTGTCACTAGGATCTCAAACATGTAGCATTCAGCTTCTTGAAATTACCCACGGTCATCTAAGCTACGGTCGCCCGGAGTCTACCCACACCTTGACTCGATGGAACTCTACTATCAAGGAAGGAGGATTGGAGCCTACACGACGCGACAGGAAGGAGAGAAAGAGTTGTTGGGCAACAAGCATACTTTTTTGTTTGTAAATTGAAAGGAGGAACAAATGTATATTAACGAGTTTACGTATTTTTATATGTACGGTTACTAATTACTAGTTCAAAACACAATTTACAATCTAAATTTTGAACGCAAAAGAAATTAAAATTACGATTTTATGTGAAATAGCAAACAAAATAATATAGTTAATGAAGTCTATTAACACTGTAGGTATAGAGGATCGAATTTATGGAAAGTTGTTGGAGATGAAGAAAATATAGAGGATGAAATCTTTTAGAGGGCACTGTAAAGGACAAAGAATATTTCTTTAGATGATAGAATTTAGGGGACATTGCTGGAGACAACCTAACACCCGGTCACTTGCGGATCAGCGTTATTTGCTTCTTCGCATCTACATATACCATCTCCACATATCACTACAAGTCTTTTGTGCGTACTTTATTCTCAATCATATGCACTCCGTTCTCACTCATGCGCACTCGAGAGTTTCTGGTCGGTCACTATCCCGAGATTGCTATAGGTCAAACACACTTAACTCTAAGATTCTTTCAAAATAGACTTCTGAAAAATAAGATGCACCTTATTAATATAAATATTCTATTAATCCTATTAATTCTTGGTCAGAATATCGCAATCTATCTCATGTTTAAGAACCATCTACCTATCTAAACCTTCTAAACTCTGGTTGAACACACCAAGACCAGAGAAGGGATAGATCAATCTCGTAAAAAAAGATAGAAGTCAAATAGATCCCCAGATGAGTCAAGATCCATCATCCATGATTGAGTCTTTCCTTGCCATAATCTTTCTTACCTAATCTATCACTTATGCCACATATTAGGTGGCTAGATACTTATGCTCTCCTAGTCACAACTAATGATTATTAAAAAAGAGATCTCTTGATTTTGAACCAATTAGAAACTAAAAACTAAAATATAAGGCCTCTTGGTTGTCATAATGTTCTTGTGTGGATGATGAACTCCAACCTGCTTCCCTACTTGACATGCGCACAAATCCTGTCTTTCTCAAAATGGACATTTGTTAGTCCTAAAATATGCTCCCCTTTAGAAATTTGTGAAGATTTTTCATTCCAATATGAGCAAGTTGGCGATGTCAGAGCCAGCCCATAATAGTCTTAGCAATTAAGCAAGTGTCTAATTCAGCATTGTTATCATTGAAATCAACCAAATATAACTGATCATCTAACACTCCCTTAAAAGCTATTGAATCATCACTTCTTCTAAAGATGGTAACACCAACATCAGTAAATAGACAGTTGTAGCCCATTTTACATAATTGAGAAACAGAAAGCAAGTTGTAATCTAAGGAATCTATAAGAAAAATATTAGAAATGAAATGGTCAGGAGATATAACAATTTTATCCAAACTTTTGACCAAAGCTTGATTTCCATTCCCAAATGTGATTGCTCTTTGGGGATCATCATTTTTCTCATATGAGGAGAACATCCTTTTCTCTCCAGTCATGTTGTTTGTGCACCCGCTATCGATTATCCAACTTGTCCTACCGGATGCATAACCCTACAAAACAAATTTAGGCCTTGTTCTTAGGTGTCCAAACGGTCTTGAGTCCTTTCACATTAGAAACAAGCACCTTGGGTATCCAAACACAAGTCTTACGACTCTTGTGTTTGCCCCCAACATATTTGACAACTACCTTGCCTGATTTGTTAATGAGCACAAAAGATGCACTAAAAGTCTTGAATGAAATGCTATGTTCGTTTGATGCATTAGCAATCTTCTTTTTAGGCATTTTGATGAGTTGTATGCCTAGAGCTAGAAGCCTCATTACTATACATATAAGCATGATGAGAAATAGAATGAGATTTTCTAGCATGAATTCTTCTAATTTTGTGCTCAGGATAGTTCTCAGGGTATATAATGTAACCTTCCCTATCTCGTACCATGGGAGCCTTGCCCTTAACAAAGTTAGAAAGCTTGTTCTTAGGGGCATTAAGTTTGACGTTGCTTTGGCTTACTTGTTGGAAACCAATGTCATCCTTAATATCAGGGCGTCTCCCATTATAAAGCATACTACGAGAAAATTTAGTTTTTTCATTCTCTAGTTCATGCTCGGTAATTTTAGCATTTAATTTAGCTATGTGATCATTTTGTTCTTTAATTATAGCAAGGTGATCATTCATAGCATCAATATTAACATCTCTACATCTAGTGCAAATAGTGACATGCTCAACAGTAGATGTGGAAATATTGCAAGCATTCAATTCTTCAATCTTGGCAATTAAAGTAGCATTTTTAGTTTTAAGACAAGAAATTGAATCATTGCAAATATTAAGCTCTTTAGACAAGTTTTCACATTTTTCTACTTCAAGAGCATAAGCATCTTTTAGCTTAACGAGCAAGTCCTCTTGGCATTCCAAGATATCATCCTTCTCGTTAATGGTTTCTATCAATTCATTAATTTTCTTCTTTTGCTCTTTGGTAAGGTTAGCAAAAAGTGAAGTTAAATCATCATCATTATCACTAGAGATACCCTCATCATCGGAAGTAGTGTATTTGGGGTATCTCTAGAATGTACCTTCTTCTTTTTTGCTATCCTTAGCCATGAGGCATTTGTGGCCGACGTTGGGGAAGAGAATGCCTTTATTGACGGCAATGTTGGAGCATCCTCGTCGGAGGAGGAGTCGGTGGAGCTCTCATCGGAGTCCCATTCCCGCCCCATGTGCGCCTTGCCACCCTTCTTGTGGTAGTATCTTTTCTTTTTCCATTTTCTTCTTCCCTTTCTTGTCGTCGTCCCTATTACTATCACTTGTACATGAACATTTAGCGATAAAATGACCAGACTTATCACACCTGTAGCAAACCCTCTTGGAACGGAGTTTGTAGTCCTTCCCCTTCCTTTACTTGAGGATTTGCCAAAAGCTCTTGATAATAAGAGCCATCTCCTCGTTGTCGAGCTTGGAGGCGTTGATTGGGAGTCTACTTGGTGTAGACTCTTCCTTCTTTTCTTCCGTTGCCTTGAAAGCAATGGGTTGCGCCTCGGGCGTGGAAGTGGCATCTTGCTTCAAGTTGACAATATGTTTGGAGTCTTTAATCATAAGTTCCAAGCTCACAAACTTCCCAATTACCTCATCGAGAGACATCTGTTTATATCTAGGATCTCCACGAATTAATTGAACTTGAGTAGGGTTACGAAAAACAAGAGACCTTAGAATAACCTTGACCATTTCATCGTCATCCCACTTGGTGCTCCCGAGGTTGCAGACTTGGTTGACTATCGTCTTGAGCTGGTTGTATATTGCTTGTGGCTCTTCTCCTTTGTTAAGAACGAATCGACCGAGTTCTCCCTCGGTCGTTTCGCGCTTAGTGATTTTGGTCACCTCGTCCCTTTCATGCGCCGTTTTGAGGACGTCCCAAATTTCTTTGGCACTAATCAATCCTTGCACCTTGTTGTACTCCTATCGGCACAAGGAAGCGAGGAGTATTGAGGTGGCTTGGGAATTGAAGTGCCTTATTTGGGCGGCCTCATTGGAGTCGTAATCCTCGTCGCCCACCTGTGGTGCCTGCGCTCCAAACTCAACAATATCCCATATACTTTCATGGAGTGAGGTTAGATGGTGCCTCATTTTATCACTCCACATACAATAATCTTCACCATCAAAATATGGTGGTTTGCCTAGGGGTATAGAAAGTGAGGGAGCATGTTTAGGAATGCGAGGATAGCGAAGAGGCATCTTACTATACTTCTTACGCTCTTGGCGTTCGAAGATATGGACTCAGCGCCGGAAGTGGAAAGTGATGAAGAATTGATCTCGTAGTAGACCACCTTCTTCATTTTCTTTTTCTTCTTATCACCCTTCCTATGTGACTTGATGGAGACGGTGGATTCCTCCTTGTGCTCCTTTTGTTTGTCGTTGGCCTCCTTCGATGGAGTTCTTTCTTCGTTCTTCTTTCCTGAAGATCCAGGCTTTTCCCTGATGACTATCTCCCTTTTGGCGTGTTCTCCCGACATCACTTCGAGTTGTTAAACTCTAATGAAGCATTGGGCTCTGATACCAATTGAAAATCGCCTAGAGGGGGGTGAATAGGCGAAACCTGAAAATTATAAACTTTGAACATGCTCTTCACCCCGTGGTTAGGGTTAGAAATAAATAATAGTGAATTCGGAGTGTGGAAGAAAGTTCTTCTTGCTATGAGTTTCTCAATCAATGCGGATAACTTTGGGAGCCAACTCAAAATGTTGTGAGCAAGAGAACTTTAGAGAGAGAGGAGAGGGAAGAAACAAATCGAGTGATGAGGATCAACACAAATGAACACTGTGATTGTTTCCCGAGGTTTAGTTCCAATGAACCTACTCCCCGTTGAGGAGGCCATAAAGGCTGGGTCTATTCCAACCCTTTCTCTCTCTCAATTGGTCACTTAGATCGGTCGAGTGCTTCTTCTTAATCAAACGGGTCACTAAGACCCCGCAAGGATCACCACATAATTAGGTGTCTCTTGCTAGCTTTACAAAACATTTGGAAAGATTAGAGTGAGAAGAAGAAAGCAACCAAGCAACAAGAGCAACAAAAGAAACACAAATCATCCTCTCTCAAGTCACTAAGCACTTTTGATCACTTGACTTGATTTTGGGGCTTGGAGAGGATTTGATGCTTTGATTGTGTCTTTGGAGTGTATTCTTTTTCTCTAGTATTGAATGAGGAAGTTAGAATGCTTGGATGGCTTGAATGGTGGTGGTTGGGGTATTTATAGCCCAAACCACTATTCCAGCCGTTGCTATCGATGGGCACACCGAACACTCCACTGTTCACTGTCCGGTGCGTGCCACGTCAGCTGACCGTTGGGGTTTGGAGCTGTTGATCGTTGAAATCGTTTGTCCTCTTGCTGCACCAGACAGTTCGATGGCACACCAGACAGTCCGGTGTATCCTGACGTTGCAGACTGACTTCTACGCTGCAGACTGAGAGCACCTAGAGGAGGGTGAATAGGTGATCCTGTAAAATTCAACACTAAAAAGCTAAAACTTGGTTATGAAATGTTAGTGCGATTAAAACCAAGTAGCTAGAGTTTGAACTTCAGAAGAAAGCCAATCACAAAGAGAGTGGACACAAGACACAGTGATTGATCCCGTGGTTCGGCCAATGCCTACTTCCATGTTGTGGTGACCTCCTTCGGTCAAGGATTGCACTCAATCCCTCTCAAGTGATCCAATGATCAACTTTAAGTACCACAGCAATCTTCCTTATAGTCTTTCTCCTGTTCGCGAGGAATCTCCACAAATTTGAGCCTCTCGCCCTTACAAGTTTATCACACGAGAAGCACAATAGTAAGTGAGAGAGAGTGACACACGCAAGACTCAAATCCGCAGCACACACATGCACACAAGCCAAGACTTGAGCTCGAAACCAGCACAGAGAGTTCACAACTCGAACAGAGCTCAAATCACTAACATAATCGATCAAATGCGCGGAGGCGGAGTCTGGGAGTCTTAGGATGCTTAGTGAATGCTTGGGTGTCATGCTCCATGCGCCAAGGGGTCCCTTTTATAGCCCCAAGACAGCTAGGAGCCGTTGGAGATCAACTTGGAAGGCAATTCCTGCCTTCTGTCGAGTGGTGCACCGGACAGTCCGGTGCACCATCGGACAGCTACTATAGCAGTCCGGTGCACGATCTCCTTCCTTATCTGGCGAAGCCGACCGTTGGATCTTCAGATCTGTTGGCGCACCGGACACTGTCTGGTGCACACCGGATAGTCCGGTGCAACCATCCGACCGTTGGCTTCGCCACGTGTCGCCCGTTGATCGCGCAGGCGACTGTTGGCCGCGAGCGTTGTTGGCTCACCGGACAGTCCGATGATTAGCCGTGGCGCATTATTCTTTTCCCGAGAGCGACGAGTTCATCGCTGAAGAGTTGGGCGCTGGTGCTGACAACGCACCGGACAGTCCGGTTCACCACCGGATAGTCTGGTGATTTTTAGTGAAGTCGCCTGGCCAATTCTCGAGAGGAGCTAGTTCACCTCGAACCAGCCTGGGGCATCGGATAGTCCGGTGTGCCAGGCTCGAGCTGGTTTTGGCTGAACAGAGCCAACTCTTCTCCATCTCCTTTCTTCTTTTCTTGGCACTGTTTCTAGCACTTAGATAAACACGTTAGTATTCAAAAACAATTTACTAAGTCTAGAAACATAACTTGTTCTTTGATTTGCACTTCTCTCACATTTAGCACATAAGAACTCAAATAGTATGTGTTGGGCATCTAATCACCAAAACACTTATAGAAATGGCCCAAGGCCACATTTCCCTTTCAATCTCCCCCTTTTTGATGATTTATGCCAACACATTAAAAAGCAACAAAAGAAGTGCACCATCAATGCAAATGAAGACCAAATTCTTTTTACTTAGGATTTGGCATATTTGGATCACTCTTTGCCACCACTTGGTTTGTTTTTGCAAATCAAATTCTTTTCCCTATCTCTAAGTCAAACACACTTGTTTGGGCCAATAGAGAGATATTCCAAGAGTAACATTGATCAAGTGCCCAAAAACTCCCCCTTTTTACCATAATCAAAATTCTCCCCCATAAGAGACCAAATTTTGCAATAAGAGTATTTTGGACAAAACCCAAATTCTAACTCTATTATTTTCAAAATTCCCAACAAGTGGTTGGCTGATCCATTTTCAAAATTCACAACAAGTGGTTGGCTGATCCATTTGCTTTGGCCTTAATTTCTCCCCCTTTGGCATCAACCACCAAAACAGGATGAGTTTTGGCCTTGTAACCCCGTTGCCATACCAAAATGTCAAATAAGGGCAAAAAGGCAATGAGAACATAAGTATGAACTTGGAATTAAATACACTAATACCGGAGTGCAGTGGAAGTCTTTTCGTCATCCAAGTTCACTTTCCCTTTCAATGTACCTTTGAGACTACATCAAGTGTACTCAAACAACCACGTTCGTCTCAAAGGGATCAAGTTGTAGCACATCTCCCCCTAAATATATGCATCATTTGCATACAGACTTGTGAGGTCCGAGAATGACTTGTACAACTTGAGCATCATAGATAGACAACAGATGATGTAAATGCTTAAGGTAACATGATCAAAGGCATGAACTACATGTATGATCTAGATCAATCCAGGTTATGCGAATCTAAGACATTTAGCTCACTACACAACCTACAAAACCTTTTCTCATCTAAAGGTTTATTGAAGATATCGGCTAGCTGATTCTCGGTGCTAATGTGGTACACGTCGATATCTCCCTTTTGCTGGTGGTCTCTCAGGAAGTGATGCCGGATGTCTATGTGCTTAGTGCGGCTGTGTTCAACAGGATTATCCGCCAAGCGGATTGCACTTCCATTGTCACATAGGAGTGGGACTTTGCTCAGATTGTAGCCAAAGTCCCGGAGGGTTTGCCTCATCCAAAGTAGTTGTGCGCAACATTGTCCTGCGGCAACATACTCGGCCTCAGTGGTGGATAGGGCAACAGATGTTTGTTTCTTGGAACTTCAGGACACTAAGGACCTTCCTAGAAATTGGCACATCCCTGATGTGCTCCTCCTATCAACCTTGCACCTGGCATAGTCGGAGTCTGAGTATCCAATCAAGTCAAAGGTAGACCCCTTTGGATACCAGATCCCAAGCAAGGCGTAGAAACTAAATACCTAAGAATCCGCTTAACAGCCACAAGGTGACACTCCTTGGGGTCGGATTGAAATCTAGCACACATGCATACACTAAGCATAATGTCCGGCCTACTAGCACAAAGATAAAGTAGTGAACCTATCATTGACCGGTATGCCTTTTGATCAACGGACTTACCTCCTTTGTTGAGGTCGAGATGTCCGTTAGTTCCCATCGGTGTCTTCGCGGACTTGGCGTCCTTCATCCCAAACCTCTTGAGGAGATCTTGAGTGTACTTCATTTGGGAGATGAAAGTGCTGTCCTTGAGTTGCTTCACTTGGAATCCAAGGAAGTAGGTCAACTCGCCCATCATTGACATCTCGAACTTTTGCATCATCACCCTACTAAACTCCTCACAAGACTTTTGGTTAGTAGAACCAAATATTATGTCATCGACATAAATTTGGCACACAAAAAGATCACCATCACAAGTCTTTGTAAAAAGAGTGGGATCAGCTTTCCCAATCTTGAAAGCATTAGCAATTAAGAAATCTCTAAGGCTTTCATACCATGCTCTTGGGGTTGCTTAAGTCCATAGAGCGCCTTAGAGAGCTTATATACATGGTCGGGATACCTGTCATCCTCAAAGCCAGGGGGTTGTTCCACGTATGCCTCCTCCTTAATTGGCCCATTGAGGAAAGCACTCTTCACGTCTATTTGGAACAGCCTGAAAGAATGGTGAGTAGCATAGGCTAATAATATCCGAATTGACTCTAGCCTAGCAACAGGAGCAAAAGTCTCCTCAAAATCCAAACCTACGACTTGGGCATAACCTTTTGCCACAAGTCGAGCCTTGTTTCTTGTCACCACTCCGTGCTCATCTTGTTTGTTGCGGAACACCCACTTGGTTCCCACAACATTTTGCTTTGGACGTGGCACCAGGCTCCAGACTTCATTCCTTTTGAAGTTGTTGAGCTCTTCCTGCATGGCCAACACCTAGTCCGGATCCTACAAGGCCTCTTCTACCCTAAAAGGCTCAATAGAAGAGACAAACGAGTAATGCTCACAAAAATTAGCTAATCGTGAGCGAGTAGTTACTCCCTTGCTGATGTCACCCAAAATTTGATCGACGGGGTGATGTCTTTGGATTGTCGCTCAGACTTGAGTTGGAGGGGGTCCATGGTGCTTCTTCCTCCATAACGTGTTCCTCCTATGCTCCCCCTTGATCCTGCTCCTCTTCTTGAGGTACCTCTACATCATCTTGAGTTAGGGGGTGCACTAATGCCGAGGAGGATGGTTGATCTTGTTCCTGTAGTTCCTGGGGTCGCACATCACCTATCGTCATCATGCGCATTGCGGCCATCAGAACTTCTTCTTCATCTATATCCTCAAGATCAACTTGCTCTCATGGAGAGCCATTAGTCTCATCAAATACAATGTCGCTAGAGACTTCAACTAATCCCGATGATTTGTTGAAGACCCTATACGCCTTTGTATTTGAGTCATATCCTAGTAAAAACCCTTCTACTGCCTTGGGAGCAAATTTAGAATGTCTACCTTTCTTCACTAGAATGTAGCATTTGCTCCCAAATACACGGAAATAGGAAACATTGGATTTGTTACCAGTTCAGAGTTCGTAGGAGGTCTTCTTGAGGAGACGGTGCAGGTAGAGCCGATTTATGGCATGGCAAGCTATGTTCATAGCTTCCAACCAAAATCGCTTAGGCGTCTTGTACTTTCCAAGCATCATTCTCACCATGTCGATTAGTGTCCTGTTCTTCCTCTCTACCACACTATTTTGCTGTGGTGTGTAGGGAGCGAAGAACTCATGCTTGATGCCTTCCTCCTCAAGATACTCTTCAACTTGTAGATTTTTGAACTCGGACCCATTGTCGCTTCTTATCTTCTTCACCTTTAACTCAAATTCATTTTGAGCTCTCCTTAAGAAGCGCTTTAGGGTCCCTTAGGTTTTTGACTTATCCTGCAAAAAGAATACCCAAGTGAAGCGGGAAAAATCATCGACAATTACAAGACCATACTTACTTCCCCCGATGCTGAGGTATGCAACGGGTCCGAAGAGATCCATGTGAAGAAGCTCCAGTGGTCTTGATGTCATCATCACATTCTTGCTATGATGAGTGCTTCCCACCTGTTTCCCTACCTGACATGCTACGCAAGGTCTGTCTTTCTCAAAACAGACATCGGTTGGTCCTAACACATGATCTCCCTTTAGAAGCTTGTTGTAGACTTGTTCTCAAATGCTATGAATTAAGAACAAGGCAACACAAAAAATTTTAAATGTCAATACCCTTCATCCTTCGAAACATTATTCCCCTTAGGATATAATGATCTTCAGACAAAGGTTACAAAGGACATACCTTCATTATCACAGTATATGATAATAGAAGAAGAAGCATACAAAATATAGAGGACAACATAAGCAATCATAAAACATTATTAATTCATTCTCATTATATTATTATAGAAAGACAAAAACAATATTGAATTACAAATGTACCTTCGGCTTGATGGAAGACAAAAGTACAAGTGTGACGCACAAATGAATACAAGTCAGCGTGAACAGTACGGGGGTACTGTTCATCTATTTATAGGCACAGGGCGCAGCCTGTGCAAAATTACATTCATGCCCTTCATGTTTACTATTGACATTAGGACAATCTATTGAGGACTAAAAAGCCTTTTCCTCTTTAAGTCAGTTCCTTTTCTGCTACTGAGCCGAAGCTTCTTTGTGCATAGCTTCGGAACTGGTTCGACCTTCGTCCCAACCGTGCTTTTCGTATTGTAGACAGCTTCATCCCGATTCCGAAGGCTCCTGTACATATATTACACTTGGGAAAACATTGTTAATCATGTTTTTGAGGACCTTTGGGAGACAAAGGCCCCCAACAGTAGCCCCTCGCAGTATTAATTTGTTAAGATAACGAATTCAGACTGCGACATGGACGAAGGCCTTAAGCCGAAGGTCCGAAAAAACACCTTCCCTTTGCTAGAATAGCAACAGTCAATGACAGACGGGGCCCTTCAAATTGCAGCGTGCTGAGCGTATAAATAAGAACTCATACCGGCTGCATTTTGATACACTGGTTGCGCCATTTGCTTTATTTTCTCAATTTTATAGCTCCTGCTCACTAGCGCTTGATAGTTTTTCAAGCTCTCGAAGCTTCGATTTAAAAGACGCGTTTTCACCGTGTCTGAAGAAAAAATGTCTCAAGGCAAGAAGGTTGCTGCTGAGACGAAGCCGACTGAGGAGGAGAAGCTATTTGACGAGAAGAAGACTGTCAATCCTTATATTGCTGGATTTGTGGAGTCGATGGCAAAAACAAATACAGAGAAGATTACTAAAGAGATATTGGAAGGCTTATCTGAAGATACTGATGACAGCGATAGCTATGATGTAGAAAGTGGGGACGAAGATTCTGAGGATCGGCCCTGGAGGCCAAGTCATTCAATCTTTGGAAAATCAACCTTCGAACATAGTCATCTTGAAAATATGAGAGGAAGGTACTTTCGGGATATGTCTATTGTGAGGGCTGGCGGCGACAACAATGTCCTTGCTCCTGAGGAGAACAAAGTTGTGATTTTTCGAAGCTTCTTCAAGGCTGGGCTTCGGTTCCCTTTAAGTAAGTTTGTAGTTCAAGTGCTGAAGACCTACCAAATCTTCCTTCATCAGATCATCCCCGAAGCCATAATAAGGATGGGGATTTTTGTCTGGGCAGTATGGAGCCAAGGGCTAGAGCCAAGCATGAAGTGCTTCTGCAGTATGCACGAACTTCTGTATGAGACGAAGGCCACGGGTAAAGAACAGTATCACAACAACTTTGGTTGTTATGGATTTATCGCTCGCCCCAACACAAGCCACCCAGTGCCAACATTTCGGAAGAGATGGCCCGAGGCTTGGATGGAAGAATGGTTCTATGTGAAGAATGATTTGTCAGCGAGGGAAGATATTAAGGAAGTCATTTTGCGCCCCATTTGGTCCCGCTTCGGCCTCCGAAGGCCGAAGGTCGAAATTGATGACGCCGCTGAAGCGTGTCAGAAGGCCTTCAGTACTGTCTGCTCCTTCATCGGCACAAGAGATTTAGTTCAAGAGCATATAGCATTTAGAGTGTGGCCGCTTGTAGAAAGCTGGGAAATGCCGAAGGAGACCATCACTAAGTCTAGTGAAGGTGATCTGGTCCGGCTGATGTATACATTCAGGTTTAGGGATAAATTTGATGAACCAAACGACGACTGGCTGAAGTGCATCGAAGCTACAAGTGATGATTTACTTGGAGCTTATTCCAAGACAGAAGACAATTCCTTGTCCGCAGCCTTCGGGGGTCGGAATAAGAAGAGGTTGAATAGGGTATTTGATGCTATTGGCTTCGTATACCCTAACTATTGCTACCCTCTATGAGGGCAAAAAAGAAAGATCATTGCTTCTGAAAAGGTTGTCGTTTCAGCCATCACAGCTGACCTGAAGGGCAAGAAGATGAAGGTTCTGACTCACCGGCCGTGTTTCATCGAACCGGCCGTGATACTTGAATTTGGCAAAGGGGCCTCTTCGGCTGTCAAAGCAAAAGAAATCGCTCGTCCTGCGCAGAGGATTGAAGAGTTAGGCTAGTTGAAACGCAGGCTGATAAGGCTGAAGGGCCGAAAATTAAAGAAATGACAAAAATGCCAGAGACTTTGAGCCCTTCAACAGAGGCAACAGTGCCGAAGACACAAAAAATTTCTGCCACAACTCCCAAGAGGAGAAGAATGGCAAATGTGCTAGATGTTGTGTTAGAAACAGCAAAAGCCTTGAGTCCTACTCCTTCAAGAAAAATTACCGAAGCTTCGAAGGTGCACCCCGAAGCTGAAACAAAGCAGGCAGAGGTCGAGGCTGCAACAATTGAAATTGAAACCAAGGCTGGGCCTTCAGAGCCCACCTAGACGGAACCTGTCGTAGTTAAAGAAAAAGCGGCAAAGGAAATTGTGTCTGAAGGGGTTGAAGCTGCAGCTACCGAAGCTTCAAAGGAAAGCATTGATTACATCATCCATCATGCTTCGGGAAAAAGACTTTCTCTAAAAGAAAAGCTAGAAGCACTACATTATGCCCAACAATTGAAATATCCGAAGGGGGCGTTAGTGTTTAATGGCAGTGGGGAAGAAGATTTTTTATACTGTCTCCTGGATAATAAAGAGATATCCGTTTACCGGGAGATAGGTAGAAGCATTGGATTCCTAAAGCTAGAAGACGGTCTTTCGATCTTGTCGAAGGATGAGCTTGCTGATAGCTTAGCATATAATAGCATAAAGGTATAAATGCTAATTTTGTATTTGAAAAACGAAATATTTTATTTACTTTACTTAATTTTGTCTTCCTCTTGTAGGGCTTAATTCTTAGTAATGCACTAAGGGCTCAGAAAAACATTGAAGATGAGGGGTACACAATGGCTCTGAACAACCTTCGTTCAGAGGTAATTGAATTAAGGAACGAGGGTCTTGAAAAAATAAAATTTTGATTTCATTAGTAAACAAAGTGAAAGAGGATGAAGCTAGTTTCAAGACTCAAGTCGAAATCCAGAAGAATAAAATCGAAGACCTTCAGAAACAGTTGGCAGAGGCCAAAGAAAAATGCGCTCTCGCAGAAGCTAACTGAGAGGCCAGCGAATATTGGAAAAACTATTTAGAGAAAACAGTTGAAGAACTTCGTGCATCCAAAGAAATATGTTTTGAAAAATCTTTGGGCTGCGTGGAGAAGATAAAGGCTAGCTTCACCAACGTGGGCGCCTATTCTAACGAAGATAACTTCATACGAGGCAACCCTAAAGGTGTGATCAAATGGATAAGTGGAGAGGCCAAAGCTTTTGAAGAAATCTTAAGTGATCGCGGAGATGTCTGCGCGTTCTCTAGCGCAAGGGGAATTTCAGCCATCCCGGAGAAGGTGGGGTGCGACCATGTCAAGACCCTGGCCCAGGCCAAAGCTGCCTTTTCCGTGAATGACACAAAGGATCCCTTAGCTAAAGCAAGTTTATTGGGCGAGAAATTTTACAATGACATCTAGGTAAATGGTGGCCGAGAGATGGCTCACGAAATTATGAAAAAAAGCGAGAAAGACATCCATGACGCCCGAGTTCAAGCAAAACAAGCTGAAGAAGCTGCAGAGCGCGAGAGACGCATAGGTATTGTTTTGCGGCATCTAGCTTTGGCATTTGCTTTTTATGGCTTCAGACTTATTATTATATTATTATTATATTTTTTTACTGTAGCTGAATTATCTCCGCCACTGGAACCGTTCGACCCGCTGGTCGATCCAGAAACGAAGGAAGCACTGGAGATTATCAATATGGCTGAATCTATCATTGATGAGGTCGTCAATAAATTGCTGAATGAAGTTGCGGAGAAGGTCCTGAAGGAAGACTAGTACTTATTGTAGAAACATTTTTAGATGGACAATGTAGCTTTGTTGTAACAAAACTGTAATATTTGATGTGCATATTTTTGAACCTAATATGTAAATTATTTGTAATTCACTTCTTTGCGATGCATGAAACTTTATATACATACCGTTTTTGAGCCTTTGGCGAAAAAACAGCTTCCCTTCTTTTCATGCTTCGCAAAGAAAAAGATTCGTGCTTCATGAAAATATCCATGCTTCGTGACAACAACCAAGCTTCATAGAAATATCCATACTTCATAAAAACATCCATTCTTCGTAAACAGGGAATCCCTTCTTTTGCAACAAAGCTAACGAAGCTGTATTTCTCAGCTTACTTAGTGCCTTCGTAAAAACATCCATGCTTCGTATTCAATTCGTGTCCTTGGTGCGATATGATGTATGATGTGATGCTATGCGAGATGATGTGATGGTATGATGCTAAAAATGATGCTAATGTCTATGACACACACCCACACGCCCACACTGAAACACACAATCTCTGCGTCCCCTTAGGAACGATCAAAATCTCTTTGCTGTTTATTTTTCGCCTTCACCGCTTATTTTTCGGTGTAAGTTTTGCATCCCCTTAGGAACGTCTTTTGAACTTCTTCGCCTTCTATTTCGGCGGTATAAGTTCTGCATCCCCTTAGGAACGTCTTTTGAACTTCTTCGCCTTATATTTCGGCGGTATTTGGCTCTGCATTCCCTTTGGAACGACTTTTGAGCAGAAAACTTACACTGTGCTCCCTTAGGAATGACTTTTTGTATCTTCGGCAAAACATACGCTGCGCTCCCTTAGGAACGACTTTTTGTATCTTCGGCAGAACTTATGCTGCGCTCCCTTAGGAACGACTTTTTGTAGTTTCGGCAATTTTTAGCTCTGCATTCCCTTAGAAACGACTTTTGAGCTTCGGCATTTTTTGAGCTTCGTAAGTCTGTGAAAAGATATATTTCATTCTGATAAAAGCGAAACTATTACAGAGAATTAAAACTAGATTTACATTGCTTGTTTCTTGTTAAAAAACAAAAATGACAAACCATAAAAGTATTTTGGGGGTAGGATATCGCTCAATAAATGTGCTTTGATTCTGGCACAGTACTGTTGACTGTGCGAGCTTCGGATTCCTCCCTGAACTCCCATTGCTGTTGGGTGTGCTGGTGCCCTTCTGGCTGCTGGCTTCGAGAATAGATTTGTTGTAGTGGTGGTGGAGGAGGGAGCTGTGGCCAGGAAGCCTGGGAATGACTAGCCAAAACGGCAGAAACTGCAGGATGATTGCCCACATATTCTGGTATGTAGGGGGAGTGGCACGAAGCAGTGTGCAAGACCTGCTTCGGCTGATTCTGTCGAGCTTCGGTTTCCGCGATCTCCTTCTGCTTCTGAATGGTGATTTGGCACATTCTTGTAGTATGGCCCTTATCCTCACCATAGAATAAGCAATAAATCTTCCTGGGTAGATCCCCATATCTTCCTCTGAAGCCCCTGGCGCCTCTGCCCCTTGGAGCTGGCGGCCTGAAAGAGCTTTGCTGTTGCCCCGAAGTTTGTGAGGTGTACTGTGACCTCTGAGGCTGACTTCCCTTGTCATCGCTCTGGCTGGAGCTGTGGACCGACCTGACATGCCTTGGGTGAATTCATCCTCTGAAGCCCCTGGTCATCTCAGAGAATCTGTAAGCTTCCTCCCTTCTTTAGCGGAAGTCGTTGTCAGCCCGGATGTACTCATCCATCTTCTGAAGCAGCTTCTCCAGAGTCTGTGGGGGCTTTCTTGCAAAATATTGAGCAGTAGGTCCTGGCCGAAGACCCTTGATCATGGCCTCAATGACAATTTCATTAGGCACTGTAGGCGCTTGTGCCCTCAGTCGCAAGAACCTTCGGACATATGCCTGAAGGTATTCTTTATGGTCTTGCGTGCATTGGAACAGGGCCTAAGCTGTGACTGGCTTCGTTTGAAAGCCTTGGAAACTAGTAACCAGCATGTCTTTGAGCTTCTGCCATGACGTGATAGTCCCTAGCCGAAGAGAAGAATACCATGTCTGGGCTACATTCCGAACTACCATGACGAAGGACTTCACCATGACTGCGGTGTTGCCCCCGTACGAAGATATAGTTGCTTCGTAACTCATCAGAAACTGCTTTGGATCTGAATGCCCATCATACATGGGAAGCTGGGGTGGCTTGTATGATGCGGGCCATGGAGTAGCCTGCAGTTCTGCTGCCAAGGGAGAAGCATCATCAAAAGTAAAAGTATCAT
This sequence comes from Zea luxurians, assembly GCA_029449295.1. NCBI lineage: Eukaryota > Viridiplantae > Streptophyta > Magnoliopsida > Poales > Poaceae > Zea > Zea luxurians. The sequence continues at coordinate 72,636,744 of JAOPSE010000012.1, forward strand.
GACTGAAATCATCATACCATCCATCCTCGTTGAATAGGCCCTCTTGATGAAGCTCCCTGTGCTGGGGCCTTCGGTCTTGTTCATCTTGAACAAGATGACACACTTCTTCAGTAGCTTCGTCAATCTTCCTTTGAAGATCGGCCAACCGGGCCATCTTCTCCTTCTTCCTTTGCACTTGTTGATGGATGATTTCCATGTCCCTAATCTCTTGGTTTAACTCCTCCTCCTGGAGTGTTGGACTGGTGGCTTTTCTCTTCTGGCTTCGAGCCTCTCGAAGAGAGAGAATCTCCTAATTTGTGTCCAGTGGCTGTAGTGCAGCAGCCCCTGGTGCAGTTATCTTCTTCGGCGGCATGACGAAGGTCAGTGCTTGTCGAAGGTGGTCGAATGAGTTCACCGGAGGTGGGCACTAATGTTGTAGACTTGTTCTCAAATGCTATGAATCAAGAACAAGGCAACACAAAAAATGTTAAATGTCAATACCCTTCGTCCTTCAAAGCATTATTCCCCTTAGGATATAATGATCTTCAGACGAAGGTTACGAAGGACATACCTTCATCATCACAGTATATGATAATAGAAGAAGAAGCATACAAAATATAGAGGACAACATAAGCAATCATAAAACATTATTAATCCATTCTCATTATATTATTATAGAAAGACAGAAACAATATTGAATTATAAATGTACCTTCGGCATGATGGAAGACAAAAGTACAAGTGTGACGCACAAATGAATACAAGTCAGCGTGAACAGTACGGGGGTACTGTTCATCTATTTATAGGCACAGGGTGCAGCCTGTGCAAAATTACATTCATGCCCTTCATGTTTACTATTGACATTAGGACAATCTATCGAGGACTAAAAAGCCTTTTCCTCTTTAAGTTGGTTCCTTTTCTGCTACTAAGCCGAAGCTTCTTTGCGCATAGCTTTAGAACTGGTTCGACCTTCGTCCCAACCGTGCTTTTCGTATTGTGGACAGCTTCATCCCGATTCCGAAGGCTCCTGTACATATATTACACTTGGGAAAACATTGTTAATCATGTTTTTGAGGACCTTCGGAAGATGAAGGCCCCCAACAAAGCTTATGAAGGTTCTTCATCCCAACATGTGCTAGACGACGATGCCAAAGCCAGCCCATATTAGTCTTAGCTATTAAGCATGCATCTAGATCAGCATTCTCTTTTGAAAAATCAACTAAGTAGAGCTTGTCGTCTAATACACCCTTAAAAGCTAATGAACCATCACTTCTTCTAAAGACAGATACATCAATATTTGTGAATAGACAATTATAACCCATGTTACATAATTGACTCACAGATAACAAATTATACCCGAGCGATTCAACTAAAAACACATTAGAGATAGAATGCTCAGATGTGATGGCTATCTTGCCCAAGCCTTTGACCTTGCCTTGATTCCCATCTCCAAAGATGATCGTATCCTGGGAATCCTTGTTCTTGATGTAGGAGGTGAACATCTTCTTCTCCCCCGTCATGTGGTTTGTGCATCCGCTGTCGATAATCCAGCTTGAACCCCCGGATGCATAAACCTGCAAGGAATTTAAGCTTGGGTTTTAGGTACCCAACACTTGTTGGGTCCTACAACGTTAGTCACAACAGTTTTTGGAACCCATATGCAAGTTTTGTCTCCCTTGCATTTGGATCCCAACTTCCTAGTTACTACTTTTTCATTCTTACATAAAAGTATAAAGGAAGCATTGCAGGTATGGAAAACAGTAGTAGGACCATTGCAAACTCTCCTAGGCGCATGACACAGTATGATTACGCCTAGGCCTATTTCTACCATAAGCATAAGTAGAGCTAGAAGCAACCATAGCAAGAGAAGTATGATAACCAGGTAAAACAACATGATCATAGCATATATCATTATGAGCATGACTAGTAAGTTTCCTATCATACATATAGGCATTCTTTTGAGAACTACTAGCCATACGAGCCTTCCCTTTCTCTTTGTTGAGAATGGGAGTCCTTTGGCTTGTAAAGTTCTTGGTTTCCTTTCGAAAACCAAGTCCATCCTTAATTGAGGGGTGTCTACCAACAGTGTAGGCATCCCTAGCAAATTTTAATTTATCAAAATCATCTTTGCAATTCTTGAGTTGAGCATTAAGACTTGCAACCTCATTGTTTAATTTAGTAATGGTGACAGCATGTTCATCAAAATTAACATCTTTACACCTATTGCAAATAACTACATGTTCTACACATGAACTAGTTGCATTTGCTTTCTCTAGTTTAGCATTTAATTCATCATTTAACTCCTTTAGACTAGAGACAGATTCATGACAAGCAGACAACTCAGAGGACAACATTTCATTTCTTTTAATTTCTAGAGCAAGGGATTTTTGAACACTAACAAATTTATCATGTTCCTCATACAAAATGTCCTCTTGCTTTTCTAGAAGTATGTCCTTTTCATTAAGAGCATCAATTGGTTCATTTATTTTGTCTACTTTACCTCTATCTAGTCCTTTGAATAAATCAGTGTAATCTACTTCATCATCAGATGATTCCTCGTCGCTAGAAGAAGAGTACTTGGGGGTATCTCGAATACGTACCTTATTCTCCTTAGCCATAAGGCAAGTATGGCGTTCGTTTGGGAAGAGCGAAGATTTGTCGAAGGCCGAGGCAGCCAGTCCTTCATTGTCAGAGTCGGATGAAGAGCGGTTAGAATCCCATTCCTTTCCTAGGTGTGCCTCGCCCTTCGCCTTCCTATAGTTTTTCTTCTTCTCCCTCTTCCCGTGCTTTTCTTGTCCCTGGTCATTATCATTATCGGGGCATTGAGCTATGAAATGACCAGTCTTACCGCATTTGAAGCAGGAGCGCTTTCCCCTTGTTTTATTCTTGTTGGGAGGTACTCCTTGCGTCCTTTTAGCGCGGTCTTGAAGCGTCTGATGATAAGCGCCATTTCATCTTCATTGTGCCTGGCAGCCTCCACTTGTGCTACCTTGCTTGGTAGCGCCTCCTTGCTGCTAGTTGCTTTGAGAGCAATGGGCTGCAGCTCGTAGATGGGCAGTGGACCGTTTAGCGCATCGTCCACGTATCACGCCTCCTTCACCATCATGCGCCCGCTCACAAATTTTCCAAGGATTTCCTCGGGCGTCATCTTGGTGTACCTGGGATTTTCATGAATAAGGTTCACAAGATGAGGGTCAATTAAAGTAAATGACCTGATCATGAGTCGGACGACATCATGATCCGTCCATCTTGTGCTTCCATAGCTTCGGATTTTGTTGACCAGGGTTTTGAGCCTGTTGTAGGTCTATGTTGGCTCCTCTCCCCTGATCATCGCAAACATCCCCAACTCGCCTTCCACTAGTTCCATCTTGGTGATCATGGTGGTGTCGTTACCCTCATGTGATATCTTGAGGGTATCCCAGATTTGCTTAGCATTGTCCAAGCCACTCACTTTATTGTACTCATCCCTGCAAAATGACGCTAGCAAGCCAGTAGTAGCTTGGGCATTTTTATGAATTTGTTCATTTATAAACACAGGATTATCCGTATTATCAAAATGCATCCCATTTTCCACAATTTCCCAAATGCTAGGATGGAGAGAAAATAGATGACTACGCATTTTATGGCTCCAAAATGAGTAATCCTCTCCATCAAAGTGTGGGGGTTTTCCGAGAGGAATAGAAAGTAAATGTGCATTTGAGTTATACGGAATACGGGAATAATCAAAGGAGTAGTTTTGATTAACCATCTTTTTCTTGGACGAGGAGTCATCGTTGTCGTCGTCCCTTGGTGAAGAAGATGAGGCATCGCTGTCGTAGTAGATGATCTTCTTGATGCGCCTCTTCTTCTTCCCGTCCCTCTTCTTGTGACTCGAGCCAGAGTCAGTGGGCTTGTCATCTCTTGGCTCGTTGAAGAGGGACTCCTTGTCGTTGACCACCATCCCCTTACCCTTAGGATCCATCTCTTTAGGTGGTTAATCCCTTAAATGAAGAGTACGCCTTTGATACCAATTGAGAGCACCTAGAGAGGGGGGGTGAATAGGTGATCCTGTAAAATTTAACACTAAAAAGCTAAAACTTGGTTATGAAATGTGAGTGCAATTAAAACCAAGTAGCTAGAGTGTGAACTTCAGAAGAAAGCCAATCACAAAGAGAGTGCACACAAGACACAGTGATTTATCCCGTGGTTTGGCCAATGCCTACTTCCACGTTGTGGTGACCTCCTTCGGTCAAGGATTGCACTAAATCCCTCTCAAGTGATCCAATGATCAACTTTGAGTACCATGGCAATCTTCCTTATAGTCTTTCTCCCGTTCACGAGGAATCTCCACAAATTTGAGCTTCTCGCCCTTACAAGTTTATCTCACGAGAAGCACAATAGTAAGTGAGAGAGAGTGACACACGCAAGACTCAAATCCACAGCACACACACGCACACAAGCCAAGACTTGAGCTCGAAACACAGCACAGAGAGTTCACAACTCGAACGGAGCTCAAATCACTAACATAATCGATCAAATGTGCGGAGGCGGAGTCTGGGAGTCTTAGGATGCTTAGTGAATGCTTGGGTGTCATGCTCCATGCGCCAAGGGATCCCTTTTATAGCCCCAAGGCAGCTAGGAGCCGTTGGAGATCAACTTGGAAGGCAATTCCTGCCTTTTGTCGAGTGGTGCACCGGACAGTCTGGTGCACCACCGGACAGCTACTGTAGCAGTATGGTGCGTGATCTCCTTCCTTATCTGGCGAAGCCGACCGTTGGATCTTCAGATCTATTGGCGCACCGGACACTGTCCGGTGCAACCATCCGACCGTTGGCTTTGCCACGCGTCGCCCGTTGATCGCGCAGGCGACCGTTGGCCGCGAGCGCCGTTGGCTCACTGGACAGTCCGGTGCACCACCAGACAGTTCAGTGAATTTTAGTTGCGGTGCATTATTCTTTTCCCGAGAGCGACGAGTTCGTCGCCGAAGAGTTGGGCGCGGGTGCTGACGACGCACTAGACAGCCCGGTGCACCACCGAACAGTCCGGTGATTTTTAGTGAAGTCGCCCAACCAATTCCCGAGAGCAGCTAGTTCACCTCGAGCCAGCCTGGGGCACCGGACACTGTCCGATACACCACGGGACAGTCCGGTGTGCCAGGCTCGAGCTGGTTTTGGCTGAATAGAGCCAACTCTTCTCCATCTCCTTTCTTCTTTTCTTGGCACTGTTTCTAGCACTTAGATAAACACGTTAGTATTCAAAAACAATTTACTAAGTCTAGAAACATACCTTGTTCTTTGATTTGCACTTCTCTCACATTTAGCACATAAGAACTCAAATAGTATGTGTTGGGCATCTAATCACCAAAACACTTACAGAAATGGCCCAAGGCCACATTTCCCTTTCACAGACTACGCCGCAGTTAGCGTAGTCGACCGTTGGGCGAAGTTGACCATTGCTCCATCGTCTCACCGGATAGTCCAATGAATTTTAGTGAATGAGTGCTGAGAAAACTTGAGAGCGACCAGTTCGCGGAGGGCTCCAGTCTAGGTACCGGATAGTGTCCAGTGCGCCACAAGCTGCACCAATTCTGTTTTGCTTCAGCCGTGTAGAATTCCCCCAAGGTCATTTTCTTTGTATGTTTATGTGAACTTTATGCACCTGATAAGAAAACATCCACTTAGGCAAACTAGTTAGTTCATATGGTTTGTGAAGGTCGTCAAACACCAAAATCGATTATAGGAAATATTGGGTCCATTTCCCTTTTACCACTGCCACTACTGTATATCTCATGTTTCCTTATGCCGATGGCATCGAGCCTATTATGTCCATTCCTTATCTCTATAAGGGCCATGTAGGTTGTATGAGCTAAGTTAAGGATGAAGGTTGCTTTTGATCCCTTATGCATCTCTGACAATTGTCACACTTTTGCACAAACTCCGCTATGTATGAAGTTGTCTTTGGCCAAAACCTTGACGAAAGATCTTTCCCAGTAAAGCTCTAGGGCCAATATGCGATCCACATAGCCTAGAATGAATTTCTCTTATCAAATCTTGACCTTCATCTCTAGAGATGCATTTTAGCAAAGGTGAGCAAGCACCCTCTTTGTACAATTCCCCTTCTATGGTTTTATATGACCTTGCTCTTGCTTGCATTCTTTTGATGTATGCTTCGTCATCAGCTAGATGGTTTCCCCGAAGGAAGGTTATAATTTTTGCTCTCTAGTCTTTACTGTGTGTAGGGGAGATGGTTAGGATAGCTCTTTCCATCAAATCAGTTGAGGGTGCCTTTAACACTTCGAAGAACACTTCGGGGGGTAGGGGAGCCCCTGAGCGGCAGACTTGGCCAGCATATCAGCTTGTTCATTGTCTAGTCTCGGAATGTTTTTAATGAAAATCGTTCAAAGGAAGGTTCCATCCTTCGGACCATATCAAAATACTTCTCCAAGCCTGGCCTCTTCACTTTGATTGATTGGTCCACTTGACCCATGATGACTTGGGAGTCTGATTTCAAAGCTGCCCTTCTTATGCCCATTGCCTTTAGTTTTCTTAGTCCTAGGAGTATAGCTACGTACTCATCTATATTGTTTGTGCATTGGAATTGTAACTTGGTAGCATACGAAGTTCTTATTTTAGATGGTGAAAATGGTGAAACAATGACAGATGCAGCATCGGTGCCCCAAAGGACCCCCATGAACCATCACAAAAGGCTGTCTAGATAGCTTCGTTTGATTGAGTTGCTTCGTCCTATGAGCCTTGAGTCCAATCAGTAATAAAATCTGGTAATGCTTTAGATTGGATGGAAGATCTGCGAATGAAGTCTACGACAAACTCATTGAGTTCTACTGTCCACTTTCCAATTCGACCCGAAGCTTCTTTGTTTCTTATGATATCCTTGAGTAGTTGAGATGATGGCATGATAATGTTATGGGATTGAAAGTAGTGTCGAAGCTTTCTTGAAGCCATTAGGACTGCATACATGACCTTCTCCATCTCTATATAATTCCTTTTAGATGGGTTTAATACTTTGGATACAAAGTAAACATGTATTTGCCTTTGAGAGCACCTAGAGGGGGGTGAATAGGTGATCTTGTAAAATTCAACACTTAATAGCACAAACTTGGTTTATGAAATGTTAGTGAATTCAAACCAAGATGTAATGACAGGAGAGAAGTGACTTCTTCACTTAATTGCTCTTCAAAAAGTGAGTATTAAACTTAGAGCAATTATCAAGTGAAAAGACGATAGCATAAGAAAGCAACAAGAGATACGGTGATTTTTATCCCATGGTTCGGCCAAGCATAACACTTGCCTACTTCCATGTTGTGGTGTCCCAATGGACAAGGGTTGCACTCAACCCCTTTCAAGTGATCCAATGATCCACTTGAATACCACGGTTTTCCTTTTAGAGATATTTCCCGTTTGTGAGGAATCTCCACAAGTTGGAGCCTCTCACCCTTACACAGTTGATCACAACACAAAGCACAAGAGTAAGGGAGGGAAAGAAACACACGCAAGAATCGCAGCAATCACACGCACACAGGTCAAGACGTGAGCACAAAACACGGCGCAGGGAGTTTACAACTCAAGAAGTGCTCAAATCTCAAACACGACGATCTGATTGTGTGGTTGCGGAGTCTAAGCATCTTAGGATGTTCAATGGAGACTTGGTGTGGTGCTCCATGCACCTAGGGGTCCCATTTATAGCCCCAAGGCAGCTAGGAGTCGTTGGAACTCTATTTTGTAAGCAATTCTTGCCTTCTATCGGGTGGCGCACCGGACAGTCCGGTGCACCACCAGACAGTCTGGTGCACCACCGGACATGAACAGTACCCGATCTCCTTCCTTTTCTGGCGAAGCCGACCATTGAGCCTTTGGTCCCCTTGGTGCACCGGACACTGTCTGGTGCACACCGGACAGTCCAGTGCGACCAAATGACCGTTGGCTCGGGCCACGTGTCACTCGTTGATCGCGCTACCGGCCGTTGGCCTCGGGCGTCGTTGGCTCACAGGACAGTGCGGTGCACACCAGACAGTTCGGTGAATTTTAGCCGCGGCGCCCTTGGTGAATTCCCGAGAGCGACGAGTTCGTCGCCGAGCATTGAGCGCGGGCGCTGATGGCTAGCCGGACAGTTTGGTGCACCACCGGACAGTCCGGTAATTTTTAGCCACGTCGCCCTCGCTGATTCCCGAGAGCAGCGACTTCGCTGCTGAACCAGCCTATGCACCGAACACTATCCGGTGCACACCGGACAGTCCGGTGCACCACAGGCTGATGCATGTCTTGGCTAGACTTAGCCAAAACTTCTCCAATCCATTTCCACTTTTCTTGATAAGGTTCCTAGCACTTAGAGAAATACATAAGTACCAAAAACAGTTCACTAAGGCTAGAGACATACCTTGATTCTTGATTTGCACTTATTTAGCACTTAGCACAAAACAATATGTGTTGGGCTTCTAATCACCAAAACATTTATAGAAATAGCCCAAGGGCACATTTCCCTTTCAATCTCCCCCTTTTTGGTGATTTATGCCAACACATTTAAAAGCAACTTGAAGTGCAATATCATTGTCGAAAAGCGCAAATTGAAGACCAAATTTTCTTGCTTAGAATTTGGAATATTTGGATCGTTTTTGCCACCACTTGGTTTATTTTTACAAAACAAATTCTTTTTTCTATCTCTATATCAAAACACTTGTTTTGGTGAATTTAGAGATCTATCAAAGGTAAATTTGATCATGTGCCAAAAACTCTCCTTTTCCCATAATCAAAATTCTCCCTCATAAGAGGCCAATTTTTGCAATAAGAGGATTTTGAACGAAACACAAATTCTAACTCTACAATTTTTGAAATTCACAAGTGGTTGGCTAATCCATTTGCTTTGGCATTAATTTCTCCCCCTTTGGCATTAAGCACCAAAACGGGATAGCTTTTGGCCCTTTTAACCCCATTGCCTCACCAAAATATCAGATAAGAGCAAAAAAGGCAATGAGAGCATACCAAAGAACTTAGGATAAGATACATTTTACCGGAATGCAGTGGAAGCTCCTTTTTGTCCAAGTTCACTTTTCCCTTTCAATATCCCTTTGAGACTATTTACAAGAGTACTCAACAAACACGTTAGTCTCAAGGGAGTCAAGTTGTAGCACATCTCCCCCTAAACATGTGCATCATTTGCATAGGGACTTGTGAGGTCTGGGGATGACTAGTACAACTTGAGCACCAAATGTAAGCAATGAAAGACAATAAGGCTTAAAGTAACATGATCAAAGGCATAGAACACATGTATGATATAGATCAATCCAAGTTACGCGAACCTAAGACATTTAGCTCACTATGCAACTTGCAAAACCTTTTCTCATCTAAAGGCTTGGTGAAGATATCGGCTAGCTGGTTCTCGGTGCTAATGTTGTAAATATCGATGTCTCCCCTTTGCTGGTGGTCTCTCAAAAAGTGATGCCGGATGTCTATGTGTTTAGTGCGGCTGTGTTCAATAGGATTATCCGCCAAGCGGATTGCACTCTCATTATCACATAGGAGTGGGGCTTTGCTCAGATTGTAGCTAAAGTCCTGGAGGGTTTGCCTCATCCAAAGTAGTTGCGCGTAACACTATCCTGTGGCAACATACTCGGCCTCAATGGTGGATAGGGCAACGGATGTTTGTTTCTTAGAGCTCCAAGACACCAGGGACCTTCCTAGAAACTGACAAGTCCCTGATGTGCTCTTCCTATCAACCTTGCACCCGGTATAATCGGAGTCTGAGTATCCAATTAGGTCAAAGGTGTTGGATACCAGATCCCGAAGCAAGGCATAGAAACTAAATATCTAAGAATTCGCTTAACAGCCACAAGGTGACACTCCTTGGGGTCGGATTGAAATCTAGAACACATGCATACACTTAGCATTATATCCGGTCTACTAGCACAAAGATAAAGTAACAATCCTATCATTGACCGGTATGCCTTTTGATCAACGGACTTACCTCCTTTGTTGAGGTCCAGATGTTCGTCCATTCCTATCGGTGTCTTTGTGGGCTTTGCATCCTTCATCCCAAACCTCTTGAGAAAATCTTGAGTGTACTTCGTTTGAGAGATGAAGGTGCCTTCCTTGAGTTGCTTCACTTGAAATCCAAGGAATTAGTTCAACTCGCCCATCATCGACATCTTGAACTTTTGCATCATCACCCTGCTAAACTCCTCACAAGACTTTTGATTAGTAGAACCAAATATAATGTCTGAAAGTCGCCTAGAGGGGGGTGAATAGGGCGAAACTGAAATTCTCAAAAATAAACACAACTACAAGCCGGGTTAGCGTAAGAAATATAATAGAGTCCGTGAGAGAGGGCGCAAAACAAATCGCAAGCGAATAATGAAGTGAGACACGCGGATTTGTTTTACCGAGGTTCGGTTCTCTCAAACCTACTCCCCATTGAGGAGGCCACAAAGGCCGGGTCTCTTTCCACCCTTTCCCTCTCTCAAACAGTCCCTTAGACCGAGTGAGCTTTCTCTTCTCAAATGCTTGGAACACAAAGTTCCCACAAGGACCACCACAAGATTGGTGTCTCTTGCCTCAATTACAAGTGAGTTTGATCGCAATGAAGATTGAAAGAAAGCACGATTGCAAAAACCAAGCGACAAGAGCGACAAATAACACACGGATCACTTTCTCTCTCAAGACACTAATCACTAATGATCTCTTTTCTCAATTGTGAAACTTGGAGAGATGGAAGCTTTGAATGTGTCTTGGAATGGATTGCTAGCTCTTGTATTGAATGTTGAAGGTTGGAATGCTTGGATGTTGTGAATGGAGGTGGTTGGGGTTGTATTTATAGCCACCAACCACTTCCTAGCCGTTACTCCATTCTGCTGAGCGCGGACGGTCCGCCCGCCAGGTCCGGACGGTCTGCCCCTGTAGATCAACGGCTGAAAATGCAACGGTCAGCAGCAACGGCTATATCAACGGCTATATTGCATTTAATGCATCGTCAGATGTCAGACAGACCCAGTCGCGGACGGTCCGGTCGTGCACCCCGGACGGTCCGCGAGGCCGCTATAATTCATTCTTCCGAACCCGTCACCTTCGGGTTTTTCGGATCCTTGCCTACCGGACGGTCCGCGCCAGAGGCCGGACGGTCCGAGCAAAGGTTCAGACGGTCCGCGCTTATCCTTCGGACGGTCCATAGTGCAGACTCGGATTTTTGCATTGGTTCTGTCCGAGGGTCATCCTTGTGTCGCGGATGGTCCGCCGCAAGGGCCCAGACGGTCCGCGCTTGGCCTGTTTTTCCAAAAAGCTTCTCCTGTCCGGAATAATCTACGGTATTCCGGACAGTCGATTTAGTATAGTTGTAGATGAACCTTTGACACCTGTAGAACATATAATCTAGAGCAAACTAGTTAGTCCAATTGTTTGTGTTAGGCAATTCAACCACCAAAATCAATTAGGAAGTAGGTGTAAGCCTAATTCCCTTTCAATCTCCCCCTTTTTGGTGATTGATGCCAACACAAACCAAAGCAAATATAAAAGTGCATAATTGAACCAATTTGCATAATATAAGGGCAAAGGTTGCTTGGAATTGAGCCAATAAATGTTACTTACTAGATGTGCATGGATTGTTTCTTTATTTTGAACATTTTGGACCACGCATGCACCACTTGTTTTGTTTTTGCAAATTCTTTTGTAAATCCTTTTCAAAGTCCTTTTGCAAATAGTCAAAGGTAAATGAATAAGATTCCGAGAAGCATTTTTCAAGTTTAAAAATTTTGTTTCAAATGCTTTTCCTTTGACTAAACAAAACTCCCCCTCAAATAAATTCTCCTCTTAGTGTTCAAGAGGGTTTTGAGATATTAAGTTTTGAAGATACTACTTACTCCCCCTTTAGAACACAAAGAGATACCAATTGAAATTTTTAATTGAAAACCATTAATTTTAAAATTTTTAGGGTGGGTGGTGCGGTCCTTTTTGCTTTGGGCCAATACTTTCTCCCCCTTTGGCATGAATCGCCAAAAACGGATACTTGGAATGATATATAGGCCCTTTTCCTAACTACTTTCTCCCCTTTGGTAAATAAAACATATGAGTGAAAATTATACCAAAGATGGAGAGTGATGCAGAGCGACGGCGAAGGATGAGTAGTAGAGTGGAGTGGAAGCCTTTGTCTTCGCCGAAGACTCCAATTCCCTTTCAATATACCTATGACTTGGTTTGAAACACACTTGAAAACACATTAGTCATAGCATATATAAAAGAGACATGATCAAAGGTATATTTATGAGCTATGTGTGCAAGTTTAGCAAAAGAAGTTCCTAGAATCAAGAATATTGAGCTCATGCCTAAGTTTGGTAAAAGTTTGTTCATCAAGAGGCTTGGTAAAGATATCGGCTAATTGATCTTTAGTGTTAATGTATGAAATCTCGATATCCCCCTTTTGTTGGTGATCCCTAAGAAAATGATACCGAATGGCTATGTGTTTAGTGCGGCTATGCTCAACGGGATTATCCGCCATGCGGATAGCACTCTCATTATCACATAGAAGGGGAACTTTGGTTAGTTTGTAACCGTAGTCCCGCAGGGTTTGCCTCATCCAAAGCAATTGCGCGCAACAATGGCCTGCGGCAATATACTCGGCTTCGGCGGTAGAAAGAGCGACCGAATTTTGCTTCTTTGAAGCCCAAGACACCAAGGATCTTCCCAAGAACTGGCAAGTCCCCGATGTGCTCTTTCTATTAATTTTACATCCCGCCCAATCGGCATCCGAATAACCAATCAAATCAAAAGTGGATCCCCGAGGGTACCAAAGCCCAAACTTAGGAGTATAAGCCAAATATCTCAAGATTCGTTTTACGGCCGTAAGGTGTGATTCCTTAGGGTCGGCTTGGAATCTTGCACACATGCATACGGAAAGCATAATGTCCGGTCGAGATGCACATAAATAAAGCAATGAACCAATCATCGACCGGTATACCTTTTGATCCACGGACTTACCTCCCGTGTCGAGGTCGAGATGCCCATTTGTTCCCATGGGAGTCTTGATGGGCTTGGCATCTTTCATTCCAAACTTGCTTAGAATGTCTTGAGTATACTTTGTTTGGCAAATGAATGTGCCCTCTTGGAGTTGTTTGACTTGAAATCCTAGAAAATACTTCAACTCCCCCATCATAGACATCTCGAATTTCTGTGTCATGATCCTACTAAATTCTTCACATGTAGATTTGTTAGTAGACCCAAATATAATATCATCAACATAAATTTGACATACAAACAAATCATTATCAAGTGTTTTGGTGAATAAAGTAGGATCGGCTTTGCCGACTTTGAAGCCATTTGCAATAAGGAAATCTCTAAGGCATTCATACCATGCTCTTGGGGCTTGCTTGAGCCCATAAAGTGCCTTAGAGAGCCTATAAACATGGTTAGGGTACTCACTGTCTTCAAAGCCGGGAGGTTGCTCAACATAGACCTCCTCCTTGATCGGTCCATTGAGGAAGGCACTCTTCACGTCCATTTGATAAAGCTTGAAGCCGTGGTAAGTAGCATAGGCTAATAATATGCGAATTGACTCAAGCCTAGCTACGGGTGCATAGGTTTCACCAAAATCCAAACCTTCGACTTGTGAATACCCCTTGGCCACGAGTCGAGCTTTGTTCCTAGTCACCACACCATGCTCATCTTGCTTGTTGCGGAAGACCCACTTGGTTCCTACAACATTTTGGTTAGGACGTGGAACTAAGTGCCATACCTCGTTCCTTGTGAAATTGTTGAGCTCCTCTTGCATCGCCATCACCCAATCCGAATCTTGAAGTGCTTCCTCTACCCTGTGTGGCTCAATAGAGGAAACAAAAGAGTAATGTTCACAAAAATGTGCAACACGAGATCGAGTAGTTACCCCCTTATAAATGTCGCCGAGGATGGTGTCGACGGGATGATCTCGTTGTATTGCTTGGTGGACTCTTGGGTGTGGCGGCCTTGGTTGTTCATCCTCCTTGTCTTCATTATTTGCATCTCCCCCTTGATCATTGCCGTCATTTTGAGGTGGCTCATCTTCTTGATCTTCTTGTTCAACATCTTGAGCCTCATCCTCAATTTGAGTTGGTGAAGATGCTTGCATGGAGGAGGATGGTTGATCTTGTGCATGTGGAGGCTCTTCGGATTCCTTAGGACACACATCCCTAATGGACATGTTCCTTAGCGCTATGCATGGAGCCTGTTCTTCACCTATCTCATCAAGATCAACTTGCTCTACTTGAGAGCCGTTAGTCTCATCAAACACAACGTCACAAGAAACTTCAACAAGTCCTGAGGACTTGTTAAAGACTCTATATGCCCTTGTGTTTGAGTCATATCCTAGTAAAAAGCCTTCTACAGTTTTAGGAGCAAATTTAGATTTTCTACCTCTTTTAACAAGTATAAAACATTTGCTACCAAAAACTCTAAAATATGAAATATTTGGCTTTTTACCGGTTAGGAGTTCATAGGATGTCTTCTTGAGGATTCGGTGAAGATATAATCGGTTGATGGCGTAGCAAGCGGTGTTAACCGCTTCGGCCCAAAACCGATCCGGTGTCTTGTACTCATCAAGCATGGTTCTTGCCATGTCCAATAGAGTTCGATTCTTCCTCTCCACTACACCATTTTGTTGTGGAGTGTAGGGAGAAGAGAACTCATGCTTGATGCCCTCCTCCTCAAGGAAGCCCTCAATTTGAGAGTTCTTGAACTCCGTCCCATTGTCGCTTCTAATTTTCTTGATCCTTAAGCCGAACTCATTTTGAGCCCGTCTCAAGAATCCCTTTAAGGTCTCTTGGGTATGAGATTTGTCCTGCAAAAAGAACACCCAAGTGAAGCGAGAATAATCATCCACAATAACTAGACAGTACTTACTCCCGCCGATGCTTATGTAAGCGATCGGGCCGAATAGGTCCATGTGTAGGAGCTCCAGTGGCCTGTCACTAGTCATGATGTTCTTGTGTGGATGATGAGTGCCAACTTGCTTCCCGGCTTGGCATGCGCTACAAATCCTGTCTTTCTCAAAATGAACATTGGTTAGTCCTAAAATGTGTTCTCCCTTTAGAAGCTTGTGAAGATTCTTCATTCCAACATGGGCTAGTCGGCGGTGCCAGAGCCAACCCAAGTTAGTCTTAGCAACCAAGCAAGTGTTGAGTTCAGCTCTATCAAAATCTACCAAGTATAGCTGACCCTCTAACACTCCCTTAAATGCTATTGAATCATCACTTCTTCTAAAGACAGTAACACCTATATCAGTAAATAGACAGTTGTAGCCCATTTGACATAATTGGGATACGGAAAGCAAATTGTAATCTAAAGAATCTACAAGAAAAACATTTGAAA
The DNA here is from genome assembly GCA_029449295.1 of Zea luxurians. NCBI lineage: Eukaryota > Viridiplantae > Streptophyta > Magnoliopsida > Poales > Poaceae > Zea > Zea luxurians. Next base: position 72,652,039 of record JAOPSE010000012.1, read on the forward strand.
TAGTATGGTCAGGTGATATAGCAATTTTACCCAATCCTTTGACCAAACCTTGATTTCCATCCCCGAATGTGATAGCCCGTTGGGGATCTTGGTTTTTCTCATATGAGGAGAACATCTTTTTCTCCCCGGTCATGTGGTTTGTGCACCCGCTGTCGAGTATCCAACTTGAGCCCCCGGATGCATAAACCTACAAAACAATTTTAGTTCTTGACTTTAGGTACCCAAACGGTTTTGGGTCCTTTGGCATTAGAAACAAGAACTTTGGGTACCCAAACACAAGTCTTGGAGCCCTTGTATTTGCCCCCAACAATTTTGGCAACTACCTTGCCGGATTTGTTAGTTAAAACATATGATGCATCAAAAGTTTTGAATGAAATAGCATGATCATTTGATGCATTAGGAATTTTCTTTCTAGGCAACTTGGCACGGGTTGGCTGCCTAGAGCTAGATGTCTCACCCTTATACATAAAAGCATGGTTAGGGCCAGAGTGAGTCTTCCTAGAATGAGTTCTCCTAATTTTGCTTTCAGGATAGCCGGCAGGGTACAAAATGTAACCCTCGTTATCTTGAGGCATGGGAGCCTTGCCCTTAACAAAGTTAGATAAATTCTTTGGAGGGGCATTAAGTTTGACATTGTCTCCCTTTTGGAAGCCAATGCCATCCTTGATGCCAGGGCGTCTCCCATTATAGAGCATACTTCTAGCAAATTTAAACTTTTCATTTTCTAAGTTATGCTCGGTAATTTTAGCGTCTAATAATGCTATATGATCATTTTGTTGTTTAATTAAAGCCATGTGATCATGAATAGCATTGATATCAACATCTCTACATCTAGTACAAATAGAAACATGCTCAACATTAGATGTAGAGGGTTTGCAAGATTTTAATTCAATAACCTTAGCATGTAACAAATCATTTTTAGTTCTAAGGTCGGAAACAGTAGCTTTGCAAACATCAAAATCCTTAGCCTTAGCAAGCAATTTTTCATTCTCAATCTTAAGGCTAGCAAGAGAATCATTCAATTCCTTAATCTTAGCAAGCAAATCATCATTATCATTTCTAAGATTGGGAATTGAATCGATACAAACATGAGAATCAACCTTAGCAATTAATCTAGCATTTTCATTTCTAAGGTTGTTAATGGTCTCATGGCAAGTGCTTAGCTCACTAGACAATTTTTCACATTTCTCTACCTCTAGAGCATAAGCGTTTTTAACCTTAACATGTTTCTTGTTTTCCTTGATTAGGAAATCCTCTTGGGAGTCCAAGAGATCATCCTTTTCATGGATAGCACTAATTAGCTCATTTAATTTTTCTTTTTGTTCCATGTTAAGGTTGGCAAAAAGGTTATGCAAATTGTCTTCCTCACCACTAGCATTATCATCACTAGAAGATTCATATTTAGTGGAGGATTTAGATTTAACCTTCTTCCTTTTGCCGTCCTTTGCCATGAGGCACTTGTGGCCGACGTTGGGGAAGAGGAGTCCCTTGGTGACGGCGATGTTGGCGGCGTCCTCGTCGGAGGAGGACTCGGTGGAGCTCTCGTCGGAGTCCCATTCCCGGCAAACATGGGCATCACCGCCCTTCTTCTTGTAGTACTTCTTCTTTTCTCTCCTCTTTCCCTTCTTGTCGTCGCCCCTGTCACTGTCACTAGACATAGGACATTTTGCAATAAAATGACCGGGCTTACCACATTTGTAGCACACTTTCTTGGAGCGGGGTTTGTAGTCCTTCCCCCTCCGTTGCTTGAGGATTTGGCGAAAGCTTTTGATGATTAAAGCCATCTCCTCATTGTCGAGCTTGGAGGCGTCAATTGGTTGTCTACTTGGTGTAGACTCCTCCTTCTTCTCTTCCGTTGCCTTGAAGGCCACCGGTTGCGCCTCGGACGTGGAGGGATCATCAAGCTCGTTGATCTTCTTTGAGCCCTTGATCATGCATTCAAAGCTCACAAAATTCCCGATAACTTCCTCGGGGGTCATTAGTGGATATCTAGGATTACCACGAATTAATTGAACTTGAGTAGGGTTAAGGAAAATAAGAGCTCTTAAAATAACCTTAACCACCTCATGGTCGTCCCACTTTTTGCTCCCGAGGTTGCGCACTTGGTTCACCAAGGTTTTGAGCCGGTTGTACATATCTTGTGGCTCCTCCCCTTGGCGAAGACGAAAACGACCGAGCTCCCCTTCGATCGTTTCCCGCTTGGTGATCTTGGTGAGTTCATCACCCTCGTGCGCCGTCTTGAGTAGGTCCCAAATCTCCTTTGCATTTTTCAACCCTTGCACTTTGTTGTATTCCTCCTTGCTTAGAGAGGCGAGGAGAATGGTTGTGGCTTGGGAGTTGAAGTGCTCGATTTGGGCCACTTCGTCCGTATCATAATCCTCATCCCCTATTGATGGTACCTGTGCTCCAAACTCAACAACATTCCATATACTTTTGTGGAGTGAGGTTAGATGAAATTTCATTAAATCACTCCACCTAGCATAATCTTCGCCATCAAAAGTTGGCGGTTTGCCTAATGGAACGGAAAGTAATGGAGTATGTCTAGGTGTACGGGAATAGTGTAAAGGGATCTTACTAAACTTCTTGCGCTCTTGGCGCTTAGAAGTTACGGACGGTGCATCGGAGTCGGAGGTCGATGTTGATGAAGTGTCGGTCTCGTAGTAGACCACCTTCCTCATCCTCTTGTGCTTGTCGCCTTTTCGATGTGACTTGTGAGAAGAGGATTTTTCCTTCTTCTCTTTGTGGTGAGAAGAGGAAGATCTTTTCTCCTTCCGTTTGGAGGAGTCCTTCTTCTTCTCCCTCCTCTTGGTGCGGGACTCTTCTGATGAAGTGCTCCCTTGGCTTGTAGTGGGCTTATCGCCGGTCTCCATCTCCCTCTTGGTGTGATCTCCCGACATTACTTCGAGCGGTTAGGCTCTAATGAAGCACCGGGCTCTGATACCAATTGAAAGTCGCCTAGAGGGGGGGTGAATAGGGCGAAACTGAAATTCTCAAAAATAAACACAACTACAAGCCGGGTTAGCGTAAGAAATATAATAGAGTCCGTGAGAGAGGGCGCAAAACAAATCGCAAGCGAATAATGAAGTGAGACACGCGGATTTGTTTTACCGAGGTTCGGTTCTCTCAAACCTACTCCCCGTTGAGGAGGCCACAAAGGCCGGGTCTCTTTCAACCCTTTCCCTCTCTCAAACGGTCCCTTAGACCGAGTGAGCTTTCTCTTCTCAAATGCTTGGAACACAAAGTTCCCACAAGGACCACCACAAGATTGGTGTCTCTTGCCTCAATTACAAGTGAGTTTGATCGCAATGAAGATTGAAAGAAAGCACGATTGCAAAAACCAAGCGACAAGAGCGACAAATAACACACGGATCACTTTCTCTCTCAAGACACTAATCACTAATGATCTCTTTTCTCAATTGTGAAACTTGGAGAGATGGAAGCTTTGAATGTGTCTTGGAATGGATTGCTAGCTCTTGTATTGAATGCTGAAGGTTGGAATGCTTGGATGTTGTGAATGGAGGTGGTTGGGGTTGTATTTATAGCCACCAACCACTTCCTAGCTGTTACTCCATTCTGCTGAGCGCGGACGGTCCGCCCGCCAGGTCCGGACGGTCCGCCCCTGTAGATCAACGGCTGAAAATGCAACGGTCAGCAGTAACGGCTATATCAACGGCTATATTGCATTTAATGCATCGTCAGATGTCAGACAGACCCAGTCGCGGACGGTCCGGTCGTGCACCCCGGACGGTCCGCGAGGCCGCTATAATTCATTCTTCCGAACCCGTCACCTTCGGGTTTTTCGGATCCTTGCCTACCGGACGGTCCGCGCCAGAGGCCGGACGGTCCGAGCAAAGGTTCAGACGGTCCGCGCTTATCCTTCAGACGGTCCATAGTGCAGACTCGGATTTTTGCATTGGTTCTGTCCGAGGGTCATCCTTGTGTCGCGGATGGTCCGCCGCAAGGGCCCGGACGGTCCGCGCTTGGCCTGTTTTTCCAAAAAGCTTCTCCTGTCCGGAATAATCTACGGTATTCCGGACAGTCGATTTAGTATAGTTGTAGATGAACCTTTGACACCTGTAGAACATATAATCTAGAGCAAACTAGTTAGTCCAATTGTTTGTGTTGGGCAATTCAACCACCAAAATCAATTAGGAAGTAGGTGTAAGCCTAATTCCCTTTCAATGTCATCGACATATATTTGGCGTACAAAAAGATCACCATTGCAAGTCTTAGTAAAGAGTGTAGGATCGGCTTTCCCAACCTTGAAAGCATTAGAAATGAGAAAATCTCTAAGGCATTCATACCATCTTGGGGCTTGCTTAAGTCCATAGAGCGCCTTAGAGAGCTTGTAGACATGGTCGGGATACCTATCATCCTCAAAGCCAGGGGGTTGTTCCACGTATACTTCCTCCTTGAGTGGTCCATTGAGGAAGGCGCTTTTCACGTCCATTTGGAACAACTTAAATGAATGGTGAGCGGCATAGGCTAATAAAATTCTAATTGATTCTAGCCTAGCTACAGGAGCAAAAGTCTCCTCAAAATCCAAACCTGTGACTTGGGCATAACCTTTTGCCACAAGTCGAGCCTTGTTTCTTGTCACCACACCGTGTTTGTCTTGCTTGTTGCAGAACACCCACTTGGTTCCCACAATGTTTTGCTTTGGACGTGTCACCAGGCTCCATACTTCATTTCTTTTGAAGTTGTTGAGCTCTTCCTGCATGGCCAACACCCATTCTGGATCGTGCAAGGCTTTTTCTACCTTGAAAGGCTCAATAGAAGAAACAAACGAGTAATGCTCATAGAAATTAACTAAGCGTGAGCGAGTTGTTACTCCCTTGCTGATATCACCTAGAATCTGATCCATTGGATGATTTCTTTGGATCGTTGATCGGACTTGAGTTGGAGGAAGTTGTGATGCTTCTTCCTTCTTATCCTGTTCTTCATGTGCTCCCCCTTGATTCTACCCTTCTTCTTGAGGTACCTGTTCACCATCTTGAGTTGGGGGATGCACCAGTGTAGAGGAAGAGGGTTGATCTTGCTCTTGTGGTTCCTTTGGTTGCACATCACCTATCGCCATTGTTCACATTGTGGCCGTCGGAACCTCATCTTCATCTATATCATCAAGATCAGTTTGCTCTCTTGGAGAGCCATTAGCTCATCAAATACAACATCGCTAGAGACTTCAACCAATCCTGATGATTTGTTGAAGACCCTATACGCCTTTGTATTTGAGTCATATCCTAGTAAGAAACCTTCTACTACTTTGGGAGCAAACTTTGGATGCCTACCTTTCTTTACCAAGATGTAGCATTTGCTCCCAAATACACGAAAATAGGAAACATTAGGTTTGTCACCAGTTAAGAGTTCATATGACGTCTTCTTGAGGAGGCGATGCAGATAGAGCCGGTTTATGGCATGGCAGGTTGTATTCACAGCTTTTGACCAAAACCGCTCAGGCGTCTTGTATTCTCCAAGCATCATCCTTGCCATATCAATTAACGTCCTATTCTTCCTCTCTACCACACTATTTTGCTGTGGTGTGTAGGGAGCAGAGAACTCGTGCTTGATGCCTTCCTCCTCAAGATATTCTTCGACTTGCAGATTCTTAAACTCAGATCTGTTATCGCTTCTTATCTTTTTTACCTTTAGCTCAAATTCGTTTTGAGCTCTCCTTAAGAAGCACTTTAGGGTTCCTTGGGTTTCAGACTTATCCTGCAAAAAGAACACCCAAGTGAAGTGGGAAAAATCATCAACTATAACAAGACCATACTTACTTCCCCCGATGCTGAGATAGGCAACGGGGCCGAAGAGATCCATGTGAAGAAGTTCCAGTGGTCTTGATGTTGTCATCACATTCTTGCTTTGATGAGTGCTTCCTACCTGTTTCCCTGCTTGGCATGCTGCACAAGGTCTGTCTTTCTCAAAACAGACATCGCTTAGTACTAACACATGATCTCTCTTTAGAAGTTTATGAAGGTTCTTCATCCCAACATGTGCTAGATGGCGGTACCAAAGCCAGCCCATATTAGTCTTAGCGATTAAGCATGCATCTAGGTCAGCATTCTCTTTTGAGAAATCAACTAAATAGAGCTTGCCGTCTAATACACCCTTAAAAGCTAATGGACCATCACTCCTTCTAAAGACAGATACATCAATATTTGTAAATAAACAATTATAGCCCATGTGACATAATTGACTTACAGACAACAAGTTGTACCCGAGCGATTCTACTAAAAACACATTAGAGATTGAATGCTCGGTTGTGATGGCTATCTTGCCCAAGCCTTTAACCTTGCCTTGATTCCCATCTCCAAAGATGATGGTGTCTTGGGAATCCCTGTTCTTGACGTAGGAGGTGAACATTTTCTTCTCCCCCGTCATGTGGTTTGTGCATCCGCTATCAATAATCCAGCTTGAGCCCCCGGATGCATAAACCTGCAAGGTAATTAATCTTGGGTTTTAGGTACCCAACTCTTGTTGGGTCCTACAAGGTTAGTTATAATAGATTTTGGAACCCAAATGCAAGTTTTGTCTCCCTTGCATTTAGATCCCAATTTTCTAGCAACTACTTTGGCATTTTTACATGACAATACAAAAGAAGCATTACATGTTTGATACATAGTAATTGGACCAGTGTATACTTTCCTAGGTGCATGAGAAACAGTATGATTACGCCTAGGCCTACTTCTACCATGAACATATGTGGAGCCAGATGCAAATATAGCATGTGAATCATGATAAGTAGGTAAAGCAGCATGATTATAACACTTATCATGATGAGCAACATTAGAAATTTTCTTGATGTGAGCATAAATATAAGCATGGTTCTTTTGATCATGTGAAGAATGCGAGCTACTAGCCATAGGAGCCTTCCCTTTCTCCTTGTTGAGACTGGAAGTCCTTTGGCTTGTTAAGTTTTTGGTTTCTTTTTGGAAACCAAATCCATCCGTAATTGAGGGGTGTCTACCAATGGTGTAGGCAACCCTAGCAAATTTGAGTTTCTCATAACTATCTTTGCAAGTCTTAATTTGAGCATTAAGACTTTCAACATCATTGTTTAATTTCTGAATGGTAGAGGCATGTTCTTTACAAGCATCAACGTTAAAATCATTGCACCTATTGCAAATAACAACATGCTCTACGGATGAACTAGCAGAATTTGCTTCTTCTAACTTAGCATTTAAATCATCATTTAAATTCTTTAGGCTAGAGATAGATTCATGACAGGTAGATAATTCAGAAGACAGCAGTTCATTCTTCTTAATTTCTAGAGCAAGAGATTTTTGAACACTAATAAACTTATCATGTTCCTCATAGAGTATATCTTCTTGATTTTCTAGAAGTCTATCTTTTTCATTAAGAGCATCAATTAATTCATTTATATTTTCTACCTTAGATCTATCTATTCCTTTAAATAAATCACTATAATCTATCTCATCATCAGAAGATTCCTCATCGCTAGAAGAAGAATATTTAGGAGTATCTCGAATACATACCTCTTTATCCTTAGCCATGAGGCACATGTGTCGTTCGTTGGGGGAAGAGTGAAGACTTGTTGAAGGCCGAGGCAGCTAGTCCTTCATCATCGGAGTCGGATGAAGAACAGTCAGAGTCCCACTCTTTTCCAATATGCGCCTCGCCCTTCGCCTTCCTGTAGTTCTTCTTCCTTTCCTTCTTCCCATGCTTTTCTTATGCCTGGACATTGTTATTATCGGGACATTGTGCTATGAAATGACTAGACTTACCACATTTGAAGCAGGAGCGCTTTCCCCTTGATTTGTTCTTGTTAGGGTACTCCTTACATCCTTTCAAGGCGGTCTTGAAACGCTTGATGATGAGCGCCATTTCTTCTTCGTTGAGCCCGGCAGCCTCCACCTGTGCTACCTTGCTAGGTAGCGCCTCCATGCTGCTGGTTGCTTTGAGAGCAACGGGATGCGGTTCGTGTAGAGGAAGCGGTCCGTTTAATGCGTCGTCTACATACCTCGCTTCCTTTACCATCATGCGCCCTATCACGAATTTTCTGAGGATTTCCTCGGGCGTCATCTTGGTGTACCTAGGGTTCTTACGAATAAGGTTTACAAGATGAGGATCAATAACAGTAAATGACCTTAGCATGAGTCGGATGACGTCATGATCCGTCCATCTTGTACTCCCGTAGCTTCGGATTTTGTTGACAAGGGTCTTGAGCCTGTTGTACGTTTGTGTTGGCTCTTCTCTCCTTATCATAGTGAATCTCCCCAGCTCTCCTTCCACTAGTTCCATCTTGGTGATCATGGTGGCATCATTCCCCTCGTGAGAGATCTTGAGGGTATCCCATATTTGCTTGGCATTGTCCAAGCCGCTAACCTTGTTATATTCATCCCTGCATAGAGATGCTAGCAAAACAGTAGTGACTTGGGCATTTTTATGTATTTGCTCATTTATAAATACAGGATTGTCGGTACTATCGAAATGCATTCCATTTTCAACAATTTCCCAAATACTAGGATGGAGAGAAAATAAGTGACTACACATTTTGTGACTCTAAAATGAGTAGTCCTCTCCATCAAAGTGTGGGGGTTTTCCAAGTGGAATAGAGAGTAAATGCGCATTCGAATTATAAGGGGTGCGAGAATAATCAACGGAATCATTTTGATTAACCGTTTGCTTTTTCGACGAAGAGTCTTCGTCGTCGTCATCCCTTGGTGAAGAAGAGGAGGCATCGCTGTCGTAGTAGATGATCTTCTTAATGCGCCTCTTCTTCTTTCCATCACTCTTCTTATGACTCAAGCCTGAGTCAGTGGGCTTGTCATCTCTTGGCTCATTGAAGAGGGACTCCTCCTTGTCGTTGATCACCATTCCTTACCCTTAGGATCCATCTCTTCGGGCGGTTAGTCCCTAAATGAAGAGTATGGCTCTGATACCAATTGAGAGCACCTAGAGGGGGTGAATAGGTGATCCTGTAAAATTCAACACTTAATGGCACAAATTTGGTTTATGAAATGTTAGTGAATTCAAACCAAGATGTAATGACAGGAGAGAAGTGACTTCTTCACTTAATTGCTCTTCACAAAGTGAGTATTGAACTTAGAGCAATCATCAAGTGAAAAGACGATCGCACAAGAAAGCAACAAGAGACACGATGATTTTTATCTCGTGGTTCAGCCAAGTATAACACTTGTCTACTTCCACATTGTGGCGTCCCAATGGACAAGGGTTGCACTCAACCCCTTTCAAGTTATCCAATGATCCACTTGAATACCACAATTTTCCTTTTAGAGATGTTTCCCGTTTGTGAGGAATCTCCACAAGTTAGAGCCTCTCACCCTTACACAGTTGATCACAACACAAAGCACAAGAGTAAGGGAGGGAAAGAAACACACGAAAGAATCGCAGCAATCACACGCCCACAAGTCAAGACGTGAGCACAAAACACGGCGCAGGGAGTTTACAACTCAAGAAGTGCTCAAATCTCAAACACGATGATCCGATTGCGTGGTTGCGGAGTCTAGGCATCTTAGGATGTTTAATGGAGGCTTGGTGTGGTGCTCCATGCGCCTAGGGATCCGTTTTATAGCCCTAAGGCAGCTAAGAGCCGTTGGAACTCCATTTGGTAGGCAATTCTTGCCTTCTGTCGGGTGGCGCACCGGACAGTCCGGTGCACCATCGGACATGAATAGTGCCCGATCTCCTTCCTTTTCTAGCGAAGCCGACCGTTGAGCCTTCGGTCTCCTTGGCGTACCGGACACTGTGTGGTGCACACCGGACAATTTGGTGCAACCAAATGACCGTTGGCTTGGGCCACGTGTCGCCTATTGATCGCATTGCCGACCGTTGGCCTCGGGCACCGTTGGCTCACCAGACAGTCCGGTGCACATCGGACAGTCCGATGAATTTTAGTCGTGGCACCCTCGATGAATTCCCGAGAGCGACGAGTTCGTCGCCGAGCATTGAGCGCGGGCGCTGATGGCTCACCGGACAGTCTGGTGCACCACCGGACAGTCCGGTGATTTTTAGCCACGTCGCCCTCGCCGATTCCCGAGAGCAGCGACTTCGCTGCTGAACCAGCCTGTGCACCGAACAGTCTTGTGCACCACAAGCTGATGCAAGTCTTGTTTAGACTTAGCCAAAACTTCTCCAATCCATTTCCACTTTTCTTGACAAGGTTCCTAGCACTTAGAGAAATACATTAGTACCAAAAATACTTCACTAAGGCTAGAGACATACCTTGATTCTTGATTTGAACTTCTTTGGCACTTAGCACAAAACATTATGTGTTGGGCATCTATTCACCAAAACATTTATAGAAATAGCCCAAGGGCACATTTCCCTTTCAGGCTTTTCACACCTTCGTTCACTACTTCTTGAACCAAGGCAACACTTACAGTTGATTGTGAAGCTGGTACATAAAGTAATAGAGGATCCCCTAGCGAAGGTGGAGAAAGTGTTGTTAACTTTATCAAGTAGTCTTTCAATTCTTCGATGGCTTGTTGTTGAGAGGGTCCTCACTAAAAGACCTCTACTGATTTCAGAACCTCAAAGAATGGCAAGCTTCATTCAGCAGATCTTGATAGGAATCTGTTTAGAGAAGCTAGTTTTCCTGCTAACCTCTGAGCCCCTTTTCTTGACTTTAGTGACTCCATTCGAAATATTGCTTCGATTTTCTTCGGGTTTGCTTCTATTCCCTTTGTCGACACAAGACAACCCAAGAACTTGCCATTTTTTACTCCAAAGACACATTTCTCAGGGTTCAACTTTAGACCTGCCCTTTGGAAATAAGCAAAGGTTTCCTGAAGATCTTAAATGTGATCTTGCAGCTTCGTACTTCTTACACTAATGTCATCAACATAAGCTAAACCATTTCTGCCTAGTTGCAAACTCAACACTTTTGATGTCATTCTACTGAAGCTTCCTCTGGCATTTTTTAGCCTCTTAGGCATCCGAAGATAGTGTCACTGGGGGTTATGAAACTAGTCTTCGACTCATCTTTTTTTCATCCAGATTTGATGATACCCTGAGTAACAATCCAATTCTTGGTAATGGGAATTCATCCTTCAGACATGCTTTATTGAGATCTATGAAGGCAATACACATTCTCCACTTGCCATTGGATTTCTTGACCATAACTATGTTGGTGAACCATTCTAGATATACAACTTCTCTTATGACCTTGGCAGTAAGCAATCTCTTAACTTTGGTCTTTGCACCTTTGGCCTTGTCTTCAGACATCTTGCAAAGCTTTTGCTTACATGGTCTGATACTTGGATCCACATTTAAAGCATACTCTATTATGCTCATGTCCACTCCACACATGTCATTTGCTGATTTGGCAAAGACATCCTTGTTGTGAAACAAAAACCTTTAGATATTAGATTCTAGCTCTGAAGTTAGCTAATTGCCAAAGAAACCCTCTATTCTGCATTATCATCACAAAGAAGTATCGGCTTCAGCTGATCTGCCAAAGATGCCTTTTCTTTTATTGGCTTTTCAAATTTCTAGATTTTCATTTCAGCTTCGCCTATGTTGTAGACAAACTTTGGTTCTTGCAGGGTCCCTTCTGCTCTTCTTGTTGCTTCTTTACTGCCATAGACTGATATGGCCCCTTGATTGATGGGTATCTTCATGCAGAGGTAGGCCAAATGCAGAATCAGTTTGAATATATTGAGAGTCCCACGTCCAATGTTTGCATTATATGAGAATTCCATATTAACAATCTCGAACATGACTTCCGATGTTCTTGTATTGTTGACGTAGCCGAAGGTAATGGGCATAGCTAGCTTTCCTAGCGCCATCATCTACTGCCCTCCGAAGCCATAGAAAGGAAAAACTAAATCCTAGATCTTATTTTTGGGCTCTTGCATTTGCTTGAAAGCCTTGGAGAATATAATGTCTGCAGCACTACCTATGTCGACCAAGACATTGTGTACCACGAAGCCTTTGATAACACAAGAGATAACCATGGCATCTCTATGTGGATAGTCTTTAAGACGAAGTTCATCCTAGGAGAAGGTAATAGAAATATGGGACCACTTGGTCTTGATGTAGGGTCCTTGGATGTCTGCATGTTGTACCCTTCTTTGAGCCTTTTCATCGGAGGGCAGTAGGTGACCTTTTCGCATCTGTCATAAAAATATGACCCCACGCATATGTGTGGTGGGGGGACGCGCCCGCATGCATGTGCCTGGTAGATTGACGACATATAATCGCGTAAATATTTTCATGGTACTTTATATACATATTTATGCCAACGTCGATAGGTTTTTACGATACATTGTCAATTCATGGCTCCCCTTCCATCTATTATTTGTTTATGATATTTTTATTCACATTTTACGTGAACGTTTATTGATTTTATGCATTATCTCGTCACCTAAACCAGTGTGTACATTGAGTTCCTACCATTTATGCCATATGTATAAGATTTTTACGACACACACATTTGTGCACGAAATAGAAATTCACAAAAAAGATAAATGCTCCCAGAAATAAGGTCATTTACCATGATTCCATAAACATCTCACACATGCAATCCCTTGATTTATGATGTCTGTTACCACCATAAAAAATTAATTCCCCAATCAACCCACCTTTTTAAATCCTCTAATCAACTCCTCTAATCAAATCTCTTGATATATGGTGGATGCATGGACGTGTAGGCTATTGATTCGGAGTGAACCAACATTTACGCTATATCTAACACTATTTTATGCTAAAACTTGAGGATTTTTATGATCATGATTACAACACATCATATAATCAATATCTCTCATGGTGGCTCGATATTTATGCTCATAACTTAGGGTTTTTACGCCCAAAACTAAAGGTTTTTACGTTCGAATCTGGAGATGCGTCCATCAGTGTACCGCATGCTAGATTTTTAGGCCTACCATAAACCTAGCCTAATTTCGGCGTGGCTGTTTGTTGGGTCCACATTAGGACTTTTTCTTCAATTATGATGTATGATGTAAGTATTTATGTAACTTTCTTTAAGGATTTATATTGCGCGATGCATGTCATTCATTTTTTGCGCGCGTGTAGTGTGAACGAAAATGTCATTCAAAATTTGTGCGCATGTAATAAAAACTTTCACGACCTACCATAATTTTTGGATCTACATAAAAGAAACTGCATGCATACGCTTGGTGACTACCATATTTTTTTGGATCTGCCATAAAAATAGAACCGTGCAAGCAGCTGTTGAGGGATCGTGCGGCATGCGCCTAGTTACCTGGTTTGGCACAGTGCAGGGGGTGTCAAACCCGGTTTTGGAAGGCAAATCGAATGCAAACCATGTACGTGCTAGGATCAGAAACTCACGTACACAGCGATTACATAGTTGGACATCATCACATATTGCTCAAAATAATAACCGAAATAATACTTTATTACATTCCAAGACCTCCACAGAGTCATTAACTTAACATAGTCATAATCATAATCAAAGTGCGGATACAAAACGTAGAAAGATAAGGCCTTCACAGGCAGCTGACTGGGGGCTTGCCACTAAACACAACTGGAACTCATCAAAGTCCTGAAAGTCCTCCATGTTGCCATCATCTTCTCCTGAGCACTGATTGCAATGGGAACAACCTAGGATTGGGTGGTTTTTAAAGCAAGAGTGAGTACACATCAACGTACTCAGCAAACGTCACGCTTGGTTAAAGTGGACTAGCTGTATGTGGGGTTATGCTCAAAGCAGTTACTTTTAGTTGGTCAGGTATTTATTACTAGTAGAAAAGCCAAGTTTTAGTAATAAACCCAAGTTATTACCCAAGTGACACTCCCTCCAAGAGGAAATACCAGAAACCATAGTTATATTCATCGCCATTTAACATTATCATAAAAGTATCCAAAGTTATTCTAATCAAAGTGAATCCCAAGGCTGCTCTTAACCGTGAACACGACTGATATACCAGTTTCTAACACTCTGCAGAGGTTGCACACTTTACCCACGAGTCGTGATTCCTTCCCAGCCTAGGTTTTATAGACCCGATCTTCACTACCAAGGTGAATGGCTAGGGATTCACTACGTAGCCTTTATAAAGATTCCCCTGATGTGTAGTTGCTCGTACAAACACAATACTCCTCCCTAAGGTGGGTGGCTAACAAAACCAAATCGAATGAACCTCGGCACCTACCCTTAGCAGAACAAGCATTATGCCTCGACCCCTATTGACGGCCCTACGGCAAAGCCAACTACACCCACAAGTTTATCTAATTAATCAGCTAAGGGCGTCCTATTCCACCCTCATGGTTGTACTGTTATCCCGAGTAGTCTCTCAACGAACAGGTCCTTACGGAGAGGTACTCAAGAAACAGCCTAAGTCCCCTAAAGCACTGACTTGTGGACCGTCTCCTCCATTTGCTCCTTCAGGAGCTTGTTGTTTGCCTCAAGATCTTGGAGGCTAACACATTCATTGAAGTCTGTAGGGATCCTTGCTTCTTCTTCATCGCCTGCCATCAAAACACAAAAACAGAAAACAAACGGTGAAGGTCATCCCTAATAATTTCACTACACGCTCCTCTCAGGTGGAACACAGGAACACGCTCTATTGTATCTTACCAAGCTCTTACAAGTGTCTGATGAGATACAAAGCAAAGGATGGTACAATTGGAGGCTGGTTCGTGATACTTACCAAGAGGGAGTGAAACCGTGATTGCAAGGTCAAAGCTGTATTGATCATAAGAAAGTATGTGGAGCTTAGGAGGCCAAAAATTAATATCAAGGATTAGCAAAAATCGAGTGCAGATTAGCGAAGTTCAATAAGTGTCCAAAGCACAAGTCACAATTGCTGGCTAAGACGTGTCCTATCGAAGCACAACAAGGTAAAGGTAACAAACCAACAGAATGGCAGTTCTGTAAATAGAGCAGATTTTTCAGCACTAGTAGAAATCAAAGGCACGTTTCCAAAGGAGTACCAGCAAAAGAGCTCGAAATATTCTGATTTTTTTACCACTGATCCAAAATCACAGAGGATGGAAGCACACAAAATTTCACTTGAAACAGAGTTGTATTGTGACCAAAAAAATTACAAAGGATCTCTGAAATTCCTAAAAACACTTAAACAACTTTTTTAATTATCTTCCCGATTTTTTTGAATTTTTTGACCGAACGAAATAGGACAAAGGCGAGTTTGTTTCACCCTAGAATGGAGTTAGGAATCTGCTGTAAAAAATTGAGCTCAAACGGAGCACCGAGCGAAAAGTTATGCCCGTTTTATGGAAGGTACCTCAAGTTATGGTTTTCAAAGGCACAAATTGGCAGGAATCGTAGCGGCGGCTATGGAGCACAGGGGCACAAACCTCCCTGGTATAAGCAATAGGTAAGCGCCAGATGATGAAACAAGGAGGGGCTGCGATGCAAGGCGAAGCACAAGCGACTTGCAACCTAATCTAGGGCTAGCGTGGCGAGAGTTCACACAAGGCGGCTAGCGAGGGCAAATCGAGTAATGTGGTGTCTCGACTTGTAATCTGGGAAAGGTGGATGGCATAGCGGCGGAAACAAATAACAACGACAGAGCGATTGAACTACGATGACGACACGACCTAAACCAGCAACAAGACTCGAACACGGACACAAACTCAACAAAATAATCTGAAACGAAATTGCAAGGCTAAACAGGGTTGTAGGACAGCGGAATTTTTTTGTTTTTTTGGGCTATAGGACGAAGACGAAAACTCTCAAAACTAGGGTAAGCCTGACGGTGATACATGAGCCTCTGATTACAACTTGATGGGGACGTGGGTTATGGATCTTCCGTCAGGAGGGGTAACTTTCAATTTGGTGGAGATGTCACATAGACGATCCAGCTTCCAATCAACACGACTAGAACCCCGCAATCGCAGCACCACTTCTCCTCTGGTTATCAACCGTGCACTACGCGATTGACCTCGCCATGAGAATCGAAGACACAAGCAAGAACAAGAAAGAACACAATCTGGAATATTGCAGATGAATGATTAAGCTCACAAGTTGGGGTCTCACAAACCGATCGAGCGGTGAACTGTTCTTGACAGAATGACTTAAGCAAAACCCGTCCCTAATGTGGTGGTGGCTACTGATTATATGAGGGTTAAGAGCATGACTCCCTCCCTGGACACGCCCTAATGGGCTCAACAAAGATACATGCCCCAAAGGCCAAGTTACGGTGTCGCAGCACCGAGACAGATTATGGATGTCATTTTGTTTCGACGATTCTGAACGATTTGGATGGAATTTTGAGGTGGGACCAGTGCCATTGGAAGCTCTATGAAATTCTGGTTCCACCCATATAAAGAACGTCCAAAACTGACTCCGTATGCGACCTGATTGTCTGTTTTACGATAGGCTGTTCCTAGAGTCCGAAACTGAAATGAAGTCAAATCAGTTTGGACCTCTACCTTGATCCGAACGTCCTTGCTGGCCTTCCACGCCTCCAAGTCCTTCACCATGTCCTTGCTGGTCCTTTCCTTCATTCCTAAGTACAATTAATTCATTAGGTAGCACACTATTCTCAAATGCACAAGAATAAGTACATAGGAACGAGCTCACCTGCAAATTCAATATCCTCTATCTACAAAATGTGGAACTGCTCCATCTAATTGTCCATCTGATTTAGCTCTACTTATGGTTACTTTTAACAAATCGGCTATGATGTTAAATAACCAAGGAGATAAAGGGTCTCCTTGTCGAAGGCCTTTTGAGTCTAAAAATAAGGCCTGCCGTCATTGTTTACATTCACAGCAACACTCCCACCCGATATGAAGGCCTTAACCCAAGCGATCCACTTGGGTGAGAAGCCTTTCATACGAAGGGTCTGAAACAAAATTGGCCACCTTATCTTATCGTATGCCTTCTCAAAATCTAGTTCAAGAATTACTCCACTTTGTTTTTTCGTTGAAGTTCATGGAGAATCACAACTTCCTCAAGAATATTTCATCCTTTCATGAAAGCGGTTTGGGTCGGGCTAACCACCTTATCAGCAACTTTGTTTAATCTAAGTGTGGCCACCTTAAAATCTTAAAACTTACATTTAGTAGACATATCGGCTTATATTGTTGAATTGCATTTGCCTCTTATACCTTGGGAATCAAAGTAATCACACCAAAGTTATGAATAAAAAGAGGTAAGTCTCTTTTTAGACATCAAGAAACATTCACAGTAAGCCCATTTTGATAGTCTCTCAGAAATGCTGATAGAATTCAACTGGAAAACTATCTGGTCCTGGTGCTTTCTTATGTTCCATTGAGAAAATAGCCTCCCTAACCTCAGACTCCGTGAAATCAGTAGCGAGCAAGTCATTCTCCAATCTAGATACTTGGGGCATGTCAGAGTTACTTGACTCATCTAAAGTGACCAGGCTTTCCCCTGGTTCACCAAATTAGTCCTTGTAAAACCTTGTGATAAAGCCTTTGAGGTTGGCATGTTCCTCAATCTTATTATTTCCATCCTCTAGTGGCAAATTGTCCTTTTCCTATCTCTATTGGCAACCATCTGAAAGTATCTTGTGTTGTTGTCCCAAGCAACGTATCCTTCACTTGTGCGTTGATAGTATTTGATGTCCTCTTATTTGAGAAGCTTTGTCAGGTGATCTCGAGAATGAGCTAGATGTTTCTGCTCCTCATCATTCAAATCACGAATCTCATTAGTTGTGTTTAGTAGGCAAATAGTATTTTGGAGTTCTTGTTTTTTTTGTATTCACTGGTAGTTTGTGCAGCCCATCCCTATAGGTACCTACGTAAGTCACTTAGCTTGTTGTTCCACATTTGGACAAAATTATTTTCTTTGACCGTTTTATGCCAAATTTCAATAATCCGGTCAACAAAACCCTCACAGTGGAACCAACTCAACTCAAATTAAAATTGTTTGTTATTACCAACGAAGGACGGTGCTGGGACGGAAAAACGTGGACCCAAAACACTCGGGAGTGGTGTGAAAGGGGCACGACAAAATAGTGAGCTGAGAGAGCAATTGTCTTACCAAGTGTCGGGGACCATAATTAGGGGTACCCTCAAGACGCCTAATTCTCAGCTGGTAACCCCCATCAGCATAAAGCTGCAGAGGCCTGATGGGTACGATTAAGTCAGGGATCAGTCCATACGAGCGACTCGATCACGCCTCGCCCGAGCCTAGCCTCGGGCAAGGGCAGCCGACCCTGAGGTGTTTCCGTCTCGCCCGAGGCCCCCTTTTTACGGCAGACGCATCTCCGGCTCGCCCGAGTCCTTGCCTTCGTTAAGAAGCAACCCTGACTAAATCGCCGCGCCGACCGACCAAGTCACAGGGGCATTTAACGCAAAGGTAGCCTGGCACCTTTATCTTGACACGCGCCCCCTGGCAGAGCCGAAGTGACCGCCGTCACTTCGCCGCTCCACTGACCGGTCTGACAAAAGGACAGCACCGCCTGCGCCGTCCCGACTGCGGTGCCACTTGACAGAGTGAGACTGACAGGCAGCCAGGCCTTGCCAAAGGCGCCATAGGAAGCTCCGCCCGACCCAGGGCTCGGACTCGGGCTAAGGCCCCGAAAGACGGCGAACTCCGCTCCGCCCGACCCAGGGCTCGGACTCGGGCTAAGGCCCCGGAAGACGGCGAACTCCGCTCCGCCCGACCCAGGGCTCGGACTCGGGCTGAGGCCCCGGAAGACGGCGAACTCCGCTCCGCCCGACCCAGGGCTCGGACTCGGGCTAAGGCCCCGGAAGACGGCGAACTCCGCTCCGCCCGACCCAGGGCTCGGACTCGGGCTAAGGCCCCGGAAGACGGCGAACTCCGCTTCGCCCGACCCCTGAGGTCGGACTCCGCCCTGGCCTCTGCCGAACGACCTCCGCCTCGCCCGACCCAGGAACTCGGGCTCGGCCTCGGCCATGGAAGACAGACTCGACCTCGGCCTCGGAGGAGCCTCCACGTCGCCCGACCTAGGGCACAAGTCCGCCACGTCAACAGGAAGCGCCATCATCACCCTACCCCGAGCCGACTTGGGCCGCAGAGAACAAGACCGACGTCCCATCTGGCTAGCTCCGCCAGATAGGCAATGATGGCGCCCCGCTAGACCCATGACGACGGCGGCTCTCAGCTCCCTTACGGAAGCAGGGGGACGTCAGCAAGAGCCCAACTGTTCCGACAGCTGTCCCTCCACCAGGCTCCGTTACTCCTCCGACAGCCACGATACCACACCAGCTGGGTGCCAAGTTCTCTCCGGCTGCCACATTGGCATGTACCTAGGGCGCTAGCTCTCCCCCGCTAGACACGTAGCACTCTGCTGCACCCCCATTATACACCTGGATCCTCTCCTTACGCCTATAAAAGGAAGGACCAGGGCCTTCTTAGAGGGGGTTGGCCCCGCGGGAACGAGGGCAGGGGCAGGCGCTCTCTTGGGGCCGCTCGCTTCCCTCACCCGCGTGGACGCTTGTAACCCCCTACTGCAAGCGCACCCGACCTGGGCGCGGGTCGAACACGAAGGCCGCGGGATCTCCACCTCCCTCACGACTCGGCTCCGGCCACCTCGCTTTCCCCCCTTCGCGCTCGCCCACGCGCTCGACCCATCTGGGCTGGGGCACGCGGCACACTCACTCGTCGGCTTAGGGACCCCCCGGTCTCGAAACGCCGACAGTTGGCGCGCCAGGTAGGGGCCTGCTGCGTGTTGACGAGCAGTTTCCCGTCAAGCTCTAGATGGGCAGTCTCCAACGACCTCTCCAACCCGCGACGGTGCTCCGTTTCGGGAGCCTCGAGTTCATGTCTTTCGACGGCAACTACGACATGATACTCCTTCCACCGCCGCGCGACGGCGACAATGGTGGCCGACAGCCCGCCCGCCGGCGGCGGAATCGACGACGCCTTCCCCGCGTGGGGGAAGAACAACATTCGAGCTCGCCCCATCCTCTCCCTCGCCATCGGAGGAGGAGGCGGGGCAACCAGGGCCGAGCGGGAGGCTGCGCTCCGTCGGCTGTCGAGCGAATCGACATCCCCAGCGCCCCAACGGAGGACGCGTCGGGCGTCGCCCTCGCGTTTGAGGCGAAGGCGAGCGCCGTCCCCCCGCAACACGCCAACCCCGAGCAAGTGGACGACGCCAGCACGCTCACGGAGGGCCTGCAGGACGTCGCCCTCGTACCCAGGACGACGGTGCGATCAGTCCCCGATGTGACTTCGTCGCTCCTCGTCGACCAAAAGGTACCGACTGATTCCCATCCTTCGTCATTTCGACTCGACCTCAACCCGCCTAGCGACCTCGCTCTGGCGGGCGCTCACGCTGAGGCGAGTGCAACCTCTTTTGGGTTTCGTGTGCGGTCGCCTTGGGACCGATTGACGGGCGTCTCGACCTACGGGCCCTCTGGGTCCGAGGAAGATGACGACCCCAGCATCTGCTGGGATTTCTCTGGATCTGGCAACCCTAGTGCCATGCGGGACTTCATGACCGCATGCAACTACTGCCTCTCCGACTGTTCCGACGGCAGCCGCAGCCTTGACGACAAGGACTGCGGCCCGAGCCGCGAATGTTTCCACGTCGAGCTAGGGGATCCCTCCGGAGGCAACCGTCTCGGCATGCCGGAGGATGGTGATCTCCCTAGGCCAGTGCCTCGCGCCGACATCCCGCGGGAGCTAGCTGTGGTCCCCGTTCCAGCGGGGGGTCACGACCCACAGCTCGAGCAAGTCCGCGGGGCGCAGGCCGGGCTCGACGAGGGGGCAGGAGCGCTCGAGTCGATCCGCCGGGACGTCGGGCAGGTATGGGCGGGCCAGCCCCCGGCCGGAGAAATACGTCACCTGTCCCAGGGTCTCCAGCACCGCATCGCCAACGATGCCAGGGACAGGCCGCCGCCCGCATCCAGCGGGACCGGTCAGGACCTGGCAGCCGCAGCGATGCTCCTCCGCGCGATGCCGGAGTCATCAACCACCAAGGGTCGGCGAATCCAGGGAGAGCTCAAGCATCTCCTGGAAGGCGCTGCGGCCCGGCGGGCCGAGAGCTCTGCCTCCCGAAGGCAGGGGTACCCCTCGGAACCTCGTGCCGCGACTTCCCAACTCATGCGGGAAGCCTCGGTCTACACCGGGCGCACGCGCAACACCGCGCCTGCGGCCCCGGGCCACCTCGGCGACGAGCACCCTCATCGCGACCGTCGGGCCTGCCTCGACGAAAGGGTGCGCCGAGGCTATCACCCCAGGCGTGGGGGACGCTACGACAGCGGGGAGGATCGGAGTCCCTCGCCCGAACCACCCGGTCCGCAGGTCTTCAGCCGGGCCATTCGGCGGGCGCCGTTTCCGGCCCGATTCCGACCCCCAACTACTATCACAAAGTACTCGGGGGAAACGAGACCGGAATTGTGGCTCGCGGACTACCGCCTGGCCTGTCAACTGGGTGGAACGGACGACGACAACCTCATCATCCGCAACCTCCCCCTGTTCCTCTCCGACACTGCTCGCGCTTGGTTGGAGCACCTGCCTCCGGGGCAGATTTCCAACTGGGAGGATTTGGTCCAAGCTTTCGCCGGCAACTTCCAGGGCACGTACGTGCGCCCCGGGAATTCCTGGGACCTCCGAAGCTGCCGGCAACAGCCGGGAGAGTCTCTTCGGGACTACATCCGGCGATTCTCGAAGCAGCGCACCGAGCTGCCCAATATCACCGACTCTGATGTCATCGGCGCGTTCCTTGCCGGCACCACCTGCCGTGACCTGGTGAGCAAGTTGGGTCGCAAGACCCCCACCAGGGCGAGCGAGCTGATGGACATTGCCACCAAGTTCGCCTCTGGCCAGGAGGCGGTCGAGGCCATCTTCCGAAAGGACAAGCAGCCCTAGGGCCGCCCGTCGGAGGATGCTCCCGAGGCGTCTACTCCGCTCGGCGCCAAGAAGAAAGGCAGGAGGAAGTCGCAAGCGAAACGCGACGCCGCCAACACGGACCTTGTCGCCGCCACCGAGTACAAGAACCCTCGGAAGCCCCCCGGAGGTGCCAACCTCTTTGACAAGATGCTCAAGGAGACGTGCCCTTACCATCAGGGGCCCGTCAAGCACACCCTCGAGGAGTGCGTCATGCATCGGCGCCACTTCCACAAGGTCGGGCCACCCGCAGAGGGTGGCAGGGCCCGCGACGACGACAAAAGGGAAGATCACCAAGCAGGAGAGTTCCCCGAGGTCCGCGACTGCTTCATGATCTATGGAGGGCATGCGGCGAATGGCTCGGCTCGGCATCGTAAGCAAGAGCGTCGGGAGGTCTGCTCGGTGAAGGTGGCGGCGCCAGTCTACCTAGACTGGTCCGACAAGCCCATCACCTTCGACCAAGATGACCACCCCGACCACGTGCCGAGCCCGGGGAAGTACCCGCTCGTCGTCGACCCCATCATCGGCGACGTTAGGCTCACCAAGGTCCTGATGGATGGGGGCAGCTGCCTCAATATCATCTACGCCGAGACCCTCAGGCTCCTGCGCGTCGATCTGTCCTCCGTCCGAGCAGGCGCTGCGCCCTTCCACGGGATCATTCCTGGGAAGCGCGTCCAGCCCCTCGGACGGCTCGACCTTCCTGTCTGCTTCGGAACACCCTCCAACTTCCGAAGGGAGACTTTGACGTTCGAGGTGGTCGGGTTCCGAGGAACCTACCACGCAGTATTGGGGAGGCCATGCTACGCGAAGTTCATGGCCATCCCCAACTACACCTACCTGAAGCTCAAGATGCCGGGCCCCAACGGGGTCATCACCGTCGGCCCCACGTACAAACACGCGTTCGAATGCGATGTAGAGTGCGTGGAGTACGCCGAGGCCC
Source organism: Zea luxurians (assembly GCA_029449295.1). Lineage (NCBI taxonomy): Eukaryota > Viridiplantae > Streptophyta > Magnoliopsida > Poales > Poaceae > Zea > Zea luxurians. Next base: position 72,674,733 of record JAOPSE010000012.1, read on the forward strand.
TCGCCGAGTCCGAGGCCCTCATCGCCGACCTAGAAAACCTCTCCCGAGAGGTGCCGGACGTGAAGCGACACGCCGGCAACTTCGAACCAGCGGAGACGGTTAAGGCCGTCCCTCTCGACCCCAGTGGCGACACCTCCAAGCAGATCCAGATCGGTTCCGGGCTCGACCCCAAATAGGAAGCAGTGCTCGTCGACTTTCTCCGCGCAAACGCCGACGTCTTTGCGTGGAGTCCCTCGGACATGCTCGGCATACCGAGGGATGTCGCCGAGCACTCGCTGGATATTCGGGCCGGAGCCCGACCGGTCGGGCAGCCTCTGCGCCGATTCGACGAGGAAAGGCGCAGGGTGATAGGCGAGGAGATCCACAAGCTAATGGCAGCAGGGTTCATCAAAGAGGTATTCCATCCCGAATGGCTTGCCAACCCTGTGCTTGTGAGGAAGAAAGGGGGGAAATGGCGGATGTGTGTAGACTACACTGGTCTCAACAAAGCATGTCCGAAGGTTCCCTACCCTCTACCTCGCATCGATCAAATCGTGGATTCCACTGCTGGGTGCGAAACCCTGTCTTTCCTCGATGCCTACTCAGGGTATCATCAAATCAAGATGAAAGAGTCCGACCAGCTCGCGACTTCTTTCATCACGCCCTTCGGCATGTACTGCTATGTCACCATGCCGTTCGGTTTGAGGAACGCGGGTGCAACGTACCAGCGGTGCATGAACCATGTGTTCGGCGAACACATCGGTCGCACGGTCGAGGCCTACGTCGATGACATCGTAGTCAAGACAAGGAAAGCCTCCGACCTTCTCTCCGACCTTGAAGTGACATTCCGGTGTCTCAAGGCAAAGGACATCAAGCTCAATCCCGAGAAGCGTGTCTTCGGGGTGCCCCGAGGCATGCTCCTGGGGTTCATCGTCTCCGAGCAGGGCATCGAAGCCAACCCGGAGAAGATCGCAGCCATCACCAGCATGGGGCCCATCAAGGACTTAAAAGGCGTATAGAGGGTCATGGGATGTCTTGCGGCCTTGAGCCGTTTCATCTCGCGCCTCGGCGAAAGAGGCCTGCCTCTGTACCGTCTCTTAAGGAAGGCTGAGTGCTTCACTTGGACCCCCGAAGCCGAGGAAGCTCTCGGGAACCTGAAGGTGCTCCTCACCCAGGCGCCCGTCTTGGTACCCCTAGCTAATGGAGAAGCCCTCTTGGTCTACGTCGCCGCTACCACTCAGGTGGTTAGCGCCGCGATCGTGGTCGAAAGGCAAGAAGAGGGGCATGCATTGCCCATTCAGAGGCCAGTTTACTTCGTCAGCGAGGTGCTGTCCGAAACCAAGATCCGCTACCCACAAGTTCAGAAGCTGCTGTATGCAGTGATCCTGACGAGGCGAAAGTTGCGACATTACTTCGAGTCTCATCCGGTAACTGTGGTGTCATCCTTCCCCCTGGGGGAGATCATCCAGTGCCGAGAGGCCTCGGGACGGATCGCAAAGTGGGTGGTGGAAATCATGGGCGAGACAATCTCGTTCGCCCCTCGGAAGGCCATCAAGTCCCAGGTACTTGCGGACTTCGTAGCCGAATGGGTCGACACCCAGTTGCCGACGGCTCCGATCCAACCGGAGCTCTGGACCATGTTTTTCGACGGGTCGCTGATGAAGACGGGAGCCGGCGCGGGCCTGCTCTTCGTCTCGCCCCTCGGGAAACACCTGCGCTACGTGCTGCGCCTCCATTTCTCGGCGTCCAACAATGTGGCTGAGTACGAAGCTCTGATCAACGGATTGTGAATCGCCATTGAGCTAGGGGTCCGATGCCTCGACGTTCGCGGTGACTCGCAGCTCGTCATCGACCAGGTCATGAAGAACTCCCACTGCCGCGACCCGAAGATGGAGGCCTACTGTGATGAGGTTCGACGCCTGGAAGACAAGTTCTACGGGCTCGAGCTTAACCACATCGCCCGGCGCTACAACGAGACTGCGGACAAGCTGGCAAAGATAGCCTCGGGGCGAACGACGGTTCCCCCGGACGTCTTCTCCTGGGATCTGCACCAACCCTCCGTCAAGATCAGCGACACGCCCGAGCCCGAGGCGCCCTCGGCCCCGTCCGAGGTAACCTCGGCCCAGCCCGAGCCGTCCTCGGTTCAGCCCGAGGAACCCTCGGCTCCAGAGGGCGAGGCGCTGCGCATCGAGGAGGAGCGAAGCGGGGTCACGCCCGATCAAGATTGGCAGGCCCCGTACCTGCAGTATCTCCGCCAAGGAGAGCTACCCCTCGACCAGGCCGAGGCACGGCGGGTAGCGCGACGCACCAAGTCGTTCGTCTTGCTGGGCGATGAGAAGGAGCTCTACCACCGCAGCCCCTCGGGCATCCTCCAGCGGTGCATCCCCATCGCCGAAGGTCAGGAACTCCTGCAAGAGATACACTCGGGGGCTTGCGACCATCACGCAGTGCCTCGAGCCCTTGTCGGGAACGCTTTCCGGCAAGGCTTCTACTGGCCGACGGCGGTGGCTGACGCCACTAGAATCGTCCGCACCTGCAGAGGGTGTCAATTCTATGCGAAGCAGACCCACCTGCCCGCTCAGGCTCTGCAGACGATACCCATCACCTGGCCCTTCGCTGTGTGGGGTCTAGACCTCGTCGGCCCTCTGCAGAAGGCGCCCGGGGGCTACACGCACCTGCTGGTCGCCGTCGACAAATTCTCCAAGTGGATCGAGGTCCGACCCCTAAACGGCATCAGGTCCAAGCAGGCGGTGGCATTCTTCACCAACATCATCCATCGCTTCGGGGTCCCAAACTCCATCATCACCGACAACGGCACCCAGTTCACCGGCAGAAAATTCTTGGATTTTTGCGAGGATCACAACATCCGGGTGGACTGGGCTGCCGTAGCTCATCCCATGTCGAATGGGCAAGTAGAGCGTGCCAATGGCATGATTCTACAAGGGCTCAAGCCTCGGATTTACAACGACCTCAACAAGTTCGGCAAGCGATGGATGAAGGAACTCCCCTCGGTGGTCTGGAGCCTGAGGACGACGCCGAGCCGAGCCACGGGTTTCACGCCGTTCTTCTTGGTCTACGGGGCCGAGGCCGTCTTGCCCACTGACCTGGAATACGGCTCCCCAAGGACGAGGGCCTACGACGATCAAAGCAACCAAGCTAGCCGAGAAGACTCGCTGGACCAGCTGGAAGAGGCTCGGGACAGGGCCTTACTACACTCGGCGCGGTATCAGCAGTCCCTGCGACGCTACCACGCCCGAGGGGTCCGACCCTGAGACCTCTAGGTGGGCGACCTGGTGCTTCGGCTGCGGCAAGACGCCCGAGGGAGGCACAAGCTCACGCCCCCCTGGGAGGGGCCATTCGTCATCGCCAAAGTTCTGAAGCCCGGAACGTACAAGCTGGCCAACAGTCAAGGCGAGGTCTACGGCAACGCTTGGAACATCCAACAGCTACGTCGCTTCTACCCTTAAGATGTTTCCAAGTTGTTCATATACCTCGCACCCACGCAAAGTTTAGTCAACAAGGAAGGGTCGGCCTCGCCTCGGCAAAGCCCGACCCTCCCTCGGGGGCTAAAAGGGGGAAAACCCCCTCTGCGTCAAAATTTTCCTCGAAAAAAAAATCTCTTTTACCAGAATATCTTTCGTGCTTTTTGACTACGTCGAAAAGTGGGTCCTAGAAACGACGGAGTACACGTAAGCAGTCAAGGCTGACCGAGCCGAGGGACTCCCACGCCTCCGGGATACGGATACCTCACTCATCACCTTCTGCGATAAGTAACTCGCGTTCGGATAAAGTGGCTCCGTGGATCGAACAAGTCTTTACGTTCGGAAGCCCTTCTGCCGAAGCGATCCTTCGAGCCTTCTCGACCGAGTCGACGACAGGGCCCCACGGACGGGTGAAAGTACGCGTAAGCGGCAAGGCTGACCGAGCCGAGGGACTCCCACGCCTCCGGGATACGGATACCTCACTCATCACCTTCCGCGAGAAGCAACTCTTGCTCGCACTAACATCCCTGTTACCGACAAAAAGTCCAGATACTCGAAACAAGAGGAAAAGAGACGCAGCTTTAAAACGCAGCGAGGGTGTGTGTTCTGGCCTCGACGGCCGCACAAGGCACACGCTACAAGACAATCTGATCCTGCAGGCTCGGGTCTTGACGCTGGAAGGGGGCAGCAGCACCCTCGGCATCGACGGCACCTTCGGCAAGGCCGGACCTAGCCTCGGACGGCGACGCAGTCCGAGGGTCTCTGCTCCGAAGGACGACGTCATCACCACGCCCAGGCAATCGCTGTCAGGGACTTCTCCGGGAATCCGGCCCGAGCAGGCGGCTCGGCCGGCCACCTCCGGGGCCTCGGCCAACCATCTTCCAAGGGCGCCGGCCCGGTCCGAAGCCTCGGCTGATCAACTCCGGCGTCGATCCGGCCAACGGACAACCCGGCTAGGCTCCGGCCAACCAGGTTTCATTTTTGAGCCAACTCCGCCTCTGTTCATGCTGATATCGCTACCCCTGGCCTCGGCTCGTCGAAGAGCGTCCGAGGGGTCTCTTTAACTAAGCTAGAGGAACCTCGGACAGCAAGGCCGACCGAGCCGAGGGACTCCTACGCCTCCGGGATGCGGATACCTCACTCGTCACCTTGACACGGGGCGACTCATGCTTGGTCAAGAGGTTCAGATAATCAGCGGACGAGTCTTAGTGCTCAAAAATGAGGAAAAAACACGGCTCCGTGCCGACGTTACATACATGTTCAGGCCCCGAAAGCCGTAATGAACAAAAACACTGGCATTCGAAGTGCCATTACAAACGGAACTCTGGTTCCGTTTCCATGGATATGGACAACCTCCACGCCGCGGAAGCCCGTGGAGCGACAAGCTCTGGGCAAATCACCAGCAAAACGCAGGTCGCCTCAAGCGTCCCGGCAGATCCTCGCAGCCGTCCCCGCCGCGAGTGCGAGGAAGGGGACGGAATGTTGCATCCTAGCTGGGCAGCAACAGTTCGCCTTCCCCGACATGGCTGGAGGACGTCTCCGCCGTAGGGCTAAGGGGCGATTGCCACCACCAGAAGCTGGAAGAAGAGGTGGTCCGCCGACCTGCGCAGGAGGCAGAGCCCCGGCTCGCCTCACTCCCCGCCCCGGCGAGGATGACGAACACCCTTAGCACTGAGGGTGGGGCCGAGACCACAGCCCGGTTCGCCTCCCCCCATCTAGGAGCTGGAGGTCACCACCTTGGGTGACCACCAGCAGAGGGAAGCAGCCGGGCTGCGTGATGAAAACCCTTGAAGCCGAACGATGGCTGAAAGGTACCAACTCCCACGGAGTTGCGTTCCTCCAATGATGAGGCGAAAAGACGGCGGTTTCCCCCATCCGGGGGCTTGGAAGGTGGAAAAACACAGTGCATAAGGGAGAAGGAAGACGTGGTCGCCTTACGGAAGGGGTCGCCCTCCTTTTAAAGGCAACTCTCCCTGCTTGCGCCCCCAACCGTCACAGGCCGAGTCTTCTCCAACACGCCTCCAAAGCCCTCCCCTGCGGCGCGGGGGCTGGGTCCCGCATGTCATGCAGACCGGCTCCGAGCAGAAGAAGCCAAACCGCCGCGCACGGCGCGCGCAACCACCCAGCGGTTACAAGTGACCCTCCACTTTTGCCCAGACTAACGGGCGAAAGGGGCAAGCAGCCATGCAGGCGGCATGCAACCGCGCCAAGTGGACGCGCCTCTCCGACTCCTGACATGCCAGCACGGAGGCCCAAGCCCACGCGTCGCGCGACCGGCGCGCCGGATGCTGCATGCAAGCAACCGTACCACTTGCGCCACCACCGCACCTCCTCGATTGAGGAACCGATACCGCGACCCGAGGCGACCCAGCGCGCGACCCAGCAGCGCCAGCCTGACGCAGCGGTCAAACGCGGTCAAAAGTGGGCCGGCAGTAATGACGGTGGCAGGCACGCGGGAGCAGCGGTCACGCCGTCAGCCAAGCTCACGTCCCATCCGGAGGCAGCGAGAGAACCCCCTCTCACGGCGTGAAGGCGACGCGCCCATGACCCGCTCCTCGAACGGCTCGCGCACGCGCAACGGCAGCCTCGCCAACTACTCGCCCCGTCGCATTAACTCCGCGGCTGGACAGGCGGCGCTTCTGGCAGGAGCAGCTGGCGACGCTTCGCCTTCGCCAAAACAACCGCGCCAAAAAAGGTACGCCGCGTCGTTCAATTTCGTATCCTTTTTCCTCTTTCTCTATCTCTTGCAACAGGGACCGGGAAAGGGGATACCCCTAAAGGGATCCTTCCCCGTGAAGGAACTAGGCTCCGAGCCTCCTTACTGATCAGGGGTTCGAAGGCTGGCCCCCCGAAGGGTCCAACAGCTGCCTCAGATCGCGTGGGCCCGACACCCACTACTGGTCAGAGGTTCGAAGGCCGGCCCCCCGAAAGGTTCCACGACCGCCTCAGGCTATTCGGGCTCCGCGCCCATTACTGATCAGGGGTTCGAAGGCTGGCCCCCCGAAGGGTTCACAGTCGCCTCAGACACCGAGCGAGGGATGACCAGGGGTACGTTCGATACATAACCGAGGCTCGGGCTGCGCTCCCGAGGTACCCTAGGACATTTTCGAGACCAGCGGGAGCGATCCTGTAACGGAATCCCATCGGAGGGAGGCATCGAGCCCTCGGACCCCGTCGCCAGGGGACCGGGTCCGGCAGATCACCCGCAGGTACTTTTGGGCGTGCCTCCGGGCCCCTAGCCGACCCCAAACGAACGGGGCACGGACGTCCACTCGGATTACCCGCTTGCAGCTCACCGGAGACACCATGTTCGGTGCCCATCGAGGGTAACATGGCGCTCTCCCCCCTCCTCCTTGCGGAAAGGCGACGTAGGGGCGTATGTAAAAAAGCCGAGTCTGTCCCTGATCGCCCTCTCGCCCTGTGCGGAGGCTCGGGGGCTTCTCTCGCAAACCCGGCTCCGGCCAAACCGTTGACAGCGTCAACATACCAGCCCGAGAACTTGGGCCCCGACAGTGCACCCGGGCTACGGCCAGTTCGCATGAGGGAACCACCAGACCAGCCGAAGCATTACGCAAGGCATTAAGACCTCGAAGGAGTGAAACCACTCCTCCGAGGCCTCGGGGGCTACACCCGGCGGGTGCGCTCGCGCGCACCCACCGGAACAAAATGCAACCGAGAAAGGCTGGTCCCCTTGCAAAAAAGTGCGACGAAAGCCTCCAAGGGAGTGCTAACACTCCCTTCAAGGCTCGGGGGCTACTGTCGGGGACCATAATTAGGGGTACCCTCAAGACGCCTAATTCTCAGCTGGTAACCCCCATCAGCATAAAGCTGCAGAGGCCTGATGGGTGCGATTAAGTCAGGGATCAGTCCATACGAGCGACTCGATCACGCCTCGCCCGAGCCTAGCCTCGGGCAAGGGCAGCCGACCCTGAGGTGTTTCCGTCTCGCCCGAGGCCCCCTTTTTACGGCAGACGCATCTCCGGCTCGCCCGAGGCCTTGCCTTCGTTAAGAAGCAACCCTGACTAAATCGTCGCGCCGACCGACCAAGTCACAGGGGCATTTAACGCAAAGGTAGCCTGGCACCTTTATCCTAACACGCGCCCCCTGGCAGAGCCGAAGTGACCGTCGTCACTTCGCCGCTCCACTGACCGGTCTGACAAAAGGACAGCACCGCCTGCGCCGTCCCGACTGCGGTGCCACTTGACAGAGTGAGACTGACAGGCAGCCAGGCCTTGCCAAAGGCGCCATAGGAAGCTCCGCCCGACCCAGGGCTCGGACTCGGGCTAAGGCCCCGAAAGACGGCGAACTCCGCTCCGCCCGACCCAGGGCTCGGACTCGGGCTAAGGCCCCGGAAGACGGCGAACTCCGCTCCGCCCGACCCAGGGCTCGGACTCGGGCTGAGGCCCCGGAAGACGGCGAACTCCGCTCCGCCCGACCCAGGGCTCGGACTCGGGCTAAGGCCCCGGAAGACGGCGAACTCCGCTCCGCCCGACCCAGGGCTCGGACTCGGGCTAAGGCCCCGGAAGACGGCGAACTCCGCTTCGCCCGACCCCTGGGGTCGGACTCCGCCCTGGCCTCTGCCGAACGACCTCCGCCTCGCCCGACCCAGGAACTCGGGCTCGGCCTCGGCCATGGAAGACAGACTCGACCTCGGCCTCGGAGGAGCCTCCACGTCGCCCGACCTAGGGCACAAGTCTGCCACGTCAACAGGAAGCGCCATCATCACCCTACCCCGAGCCGACTTGGGCCGCAGAGAACAAGACCGACGTCCCATCTGGCTAGCTCCGCCAGATAGGCAATGATGGCGCCCCGCTAGACCCATGACGACGGCGGCTCTCAGCTCCCTTACGGAAGCAGGGGGACGTCAGCAAGAGCCCAACTGTTCCGACAGCTGTCCCTCCACCAGGCTCCGTTACTCCTCCGACAGCCACGATACCACACCAGCTGGGTGCCAAGTTCTCTCCGGCTGCCACATTGGCATGTACCTAGGGCGCTAGCTCTCCCCCGCTAGACACGTAGCACTCTGCTGCACCCCCATTGTACACCTGGATCCTCTCCTTACGCCTATAAAAGGAAGGACCAGGGCCTTCTTAGAGGGGGTTGGCCCCGCGGGAACGAGGGCAGGGGCAGGCGCTCTCTTGGGGCCGCTCGCTTCCCTCACCCGCGTGGACGCTTGTAACCCCCTACTGCAAGCGCACCCGACCTGGGCGCGGGTCGAACACGAAGGCCGCGGGATCTCCACCTCCCTCACGACTCGGCTCCGGCCACCTCGCTTTCCCCCCTTCGCGCTCGCCCACGCGCTCGACCCATCTGGGCTGGGGCACGCGGCACACTCACTCGTCGGCTTAGAGACCCCCCGGTCTCGAAACGCCGACACCAAGTGTGTCCTGTCCGGCTACACGACAAGGGTATTATAGGGATAGCCAAGGGTTGGTGGACCTAAGTATGGTTATACCCCAGCTATCAACTATATTCCCAACATGCACTATACACGGGATAATTACAGGACTATAAGTGAAGAGCCAATGAGGCGGCCAGAGGGTGGTATGAATGGGAGGCACTAAAAATTCTCTCTCGATAACATCACTGTGACTTTGATCTCGACTTCAACGAAACCTCACGGGACAATTGAAACTGCATAACATAATAATACCGAGTCTAGTGTCGACCGAATATACCAAACTGCTACACAGGGAATTGTCCAATTATCTACAGAAACTCCAAAATACTAAACGAAGTTAGAAAATCATGACTACGAACTTGTGGTCCAGTTTTTTTAAATTGTATAAAAACTAAACAAAGTTAGAAAATCATGAAACTTGTCGAGATGTCATGACATCATATGTGGAGGCTATGATAAAAAATAACAATGTTTCATGGAATTTGTCACTACGATGCATACAAACAGAATAATCTCTGAATAAATTTCATGATATCATGTTATGGCTCACTAGGTGCAAAGCGTCGTACGTGACAAACTTGATTGAAGCCTTGTCAATTTTTTATCACAGCCTCCACATATAGATCATGACATCTCAACATGTTTCATAATTTTCTAACTTTATTTGCTTTTTATACAATTTAAAAACAATTGGACCGTAAGTTTGTGGTCATGTTTTATGAACATGATATTCAAAATTTCTGATTTGTTCCTAGATACGTCCTCAATGTATACTTAATAATATGAATATCATATTTATTTATTTTTTCCATTATTCGGATGACTTACAATTCAAATTTGAATTTTTGAAAAAATTAATTAAATAAAAAATTTACTAAATATATCAAACACTTTTAGAAATATGCCAAAATTAAATATGTTGTTCTAGGTACTATGCCAACACAGTACAAAAAGATTGGGAGCAAAAAGAAAAAAAAATAAATGCACTTTGGGGAGTGTCTAGAAAAGACACTCGACAAATGTCCCTTTATCGGTGCGCCAACAGAGCGCTGGCTTAGTGCTCACTTTATGGATTTCTTCATTGTTTCTTTTAGCTTCTTTTCTTCTTGAGTCTTGGACTTCTACACATCTTTTATATCTTCTTTTGAGGTGTTGCATACTCAGTGTCTCAGTCCAATCCTCTTCGCATCATGTGAACTATAAAAACAAACACTAGTAAACACATTAGTCCACAAGGTTATATTGATTATCAAACATTAAATGACTCGAGGTCCATTTTCCTTACAGCCAAGTGTCTAATACTAGGCAAAATTTTCTTTGTCGAGTGTCTACATATGCGAGTGCCTCATAATTGGCATATCGATGTATTATGGCACTCGACAAACGCTATCTTTGGCGAAGAAAAACCATGTGCTTTTACATAGTAAAACATTGAGTTTAAGTGGTTAACTATAGAGTGTGGCACTACTTTTAATGAATCATTCAAGATAAATCTACCTGTATCGTGTTTATATCTCAAAACATTATAAGTTTGAACGGATTTAATTTTGGTCAGGTCATTTCATCCCCTTGTTACTATCGTTTACATGAATGCCTAAAAATACTAAGCTAGTTTGCAAGAAATAGGTACGTGCATGCAGAGAGCGCCACGAGCCCACGAGTCTACCTCCCCTCTTTAGCCTCCTATCCATCGCTCCTTCCCCCTTGGTCGTAGGCTAACACGGGTGGGGGAGGGAAAGGAGACGAAGGGGAGGGAGGGCGAGTCGCACTTTAGGACGGCAATGGACAACGCGACAGCTGAGGCCTTGAAGCCCATGAAGGCAACGTCGGACGGCGTGTTCCAGGGAGAGAACCCGCTACACTCGGCACTCCCGCTCGCCATCCTGCAAATTTGCATTGTCGTCGTGCTCACCCGCGTGCTCGCCTTCATCCTCCGCCCGCTGCGGCAACCGCGCGTCATCGCGGAGATCATCGTGAGTGCTTCGCTTGGTTGATTTCAATCTGCATATATATAAATAATTAATTAATATTCTATAATAATGATCAGGGCGGGATTCTTCTTGGTCCGTCGGCGGTGGGCCACAGCACCGCCTTCCTGAACACCGTGTTCCCGAAGCAGAGCCTAACCGTTCTTGATACCATCGCCAACATTGGCCTCCTCTACTTTCTCTTCCTGGTGGGCCTCGAGCTGGACCTCCGCGCCATACGACACACTGGGAGCACGGCCCTCGTCATCGCGGTCGCCGGCATTTCCCTTCCTTTCATCATGGGCATTGGTACCTCCTTTGTCCTCCAGCACACCGTCGCCCGCGGCGTGCCCACGGCTCCGTTCCTCGTCTTCATGGGTGTCGCGCTCTCCATCACGGCGTTCCCGGTGCTGGCACGCATTCTCGCCGAGCTCAAGCTGCTCACCACCGACCTCGGGCGCATGGCCATGTCAGCTGCCGCCGTGAACGACGTCGTTGCGTGGATACTTCTGGCCCTGGCCATCGCTTTGTCAGGCACCGGTTCCCCTCTTGTCTCGTTATGGGTGCTGCTAGCGGGAACTGGCTTTATCCTCGCGGCGTTCTTGTTGCTCCGCCCGGGCCTCACCTGGATGGCACGGCGATCCCCTGAAGGCGAGCCAGTGAAGGAGCTCTACATATGCGCGACTCTGGCCATCGTGCTTGCCGCCGGATTCGCCACCGACGCCATTGGCATCCACGCGCTCTTTGGAGCGTTCATTGTCGGCATCATCGTCCCTAAGGACGGGCCCTTCGCCGGGGTTCTCCTGGAGAAGGTGGAGGACCTCATATCTGGCCTGTTCCTGCCGCTCTACTTCGTGTCCAGCGGCCTCAAGACGAACGTAATGACCATAAAGGGCGGTGACTCGTGGGCCCTCCTAGTCCTCGTCGTTGCCACCGCGTGCATAGGCAAGATCGGCGGCACGGTGATCGCGTCGCTCATCGTACGGGTGCCGTTCCGCGAGGCGCTCACGCTCGGGTTCCTGATGAATACCAAGGGGCTCGTGGAGCTCATCGTCCTCAACATCGGCAAGGACCGGCATGTCCTTAACGACGAGACTTTCGCCATCCTCGTGCTCATGGCGCTCATCACAACCTTCATCACGACGCCGGTGGTCATGACAATCTACAAGCCAGCGCGGCGGGGGGCGCCGTACAAGAACCGCACCGTCCAGCGCGCGAACCCGCACGACGAGTTCCGCATGATGGCCTGCTTCCACAGCACGCGAAACATCCCCACCATCATCAACCTGATGGAGTCCTCGCGCGGCACGCGGAAGCGTGGCATCACCGTCTACGCCATGCACCTCGTGGAGCTCTCCGAGAGATCGTCCGCCATCTGCATGGTCCACAAAGCTCGTCGCAACGGCATGCCGTTCTGGAACAGGCGGCGCAACGGCGACGGCGGCGGCGACCAGCTCGTTGTCGCCTTCGAGACGTACCAGCAGCTGAGCCGCGTGTCTATCCGGGCCATGACGGCCATCTCCGACCTGGAAACGATCCACGAGGACGTCGTCACCAGCGCGCACCAGAAGCGAGCCGCGCTCATCGTGCTCCCCTTCCACAAGCTCCACCAAATCGACGGCCACATGGAGTCGCTTGGCGACCAGTACCAGCACATCAACCAGCGCGTGCTCCACCACGCTCCCTGCTCCGTAGGCATCCTCGTCGACCGCGGCCTCGGTGGTGTCGCTCAGGTGGCCGCCAGCGACGTGTCATACACCATCGTTGTCATCTTCTTCGGTGGCCGCGACGACCGCGAGGCCTTGGCCTACGGCATGCGCATGGTCGAGCACCCAGGCATCGGGCTGCACGTCCTACGCTTCTTGCTACAGTCCGGCGGCGCCGCCAGCGACGACGACGCGTCGTTCCTTGAAGAGTTCCGAACCAAGGTGGCCAACGGGAACGACTCTGTCCGCTATGAAGACAAGACAGTGGGAGGGAAAGAGGAAGTCGTTGAGGCGATCAAGGCAACAGGGCGGTGCAACCTGTTCCTCGTCGGACACGGCACGCCCTGCATGCCGCTGGTTGACTGGAGCACGGACAGCCCGGAGCTCGGGCCGGTGGGTACTTACCTGGCGCTGCCGGAATTCTCGACGGTGGCATCTGTGCTGGTCATGAAACAGTACGATCCGATGGCGAAGCACGACGACTTCGTCGAGGAGGTGGCCGACATAGCGGTGGACGTTGACACGCCGGGCCCCAGTAACAGGGGAACCAATACTAGCTTCCATGCCGGATGATACGTGCCGGTTTTAGATGTATTATTAACATGTCGGGCAGACAAGAATGATTAACATTATGTAATGTAATCTCAAAGTGGTGTAAATGGATGGATCGAGGTATAGGATCCCCTGGAGTGTCCAACCGGCAATCCAAACCAATTCCTTTTTTCGAACTATCATGATGTAATTCCCAAATGTATAAAATTCAGTTTTTAGTTGTTAACTCTAATCAAACATATCCCGGCGTTTTTTAGACTAGTTTGTAAGCCTCAAAACCGAAGAGGATTGGAGAGGCTAGAATTCTCTTATTCAAAATTGAGTTAGTAGAGGATTCTAACCCTCAGATCATATCTCTGATTTTCTAGCTCCCAAACTACCTCAGCGTAAGCAGCCCCAGTTATCTGCTGAGCAACGAACTTGCATGAAATGACCGAGGCAGATATCCATGCATCCATTTTCGAGTGTTTGACCGTCATTATAACCCTTCAACCTAATAAACTAATCCAAAAGTAAAAATACCACAAAGCATGTACTCGGACTTGTTCCATGTTAACATGAATCCTAAGACGCAACTTCAAACTGACATGGTTGCATGCATCCCAGGCATGCAACACGGGTTGGCAGCGTCACATAGATATTCCACCTAGCACCAGGTCCATGCTACCCGTTGGAATGCTCAGGGACGGCCGGACGGGGGCTGATGATAAAACAGAGGCAGAAACATGCGTAGATTTTACCAGTCCAAGGAATTCTTGGACTGCTGAAGCTTCGCGCTATATGCACTCTCCAGTTCCTCCTGCAAAATTACATGGCAGAGAAAGATTCAGAGTTATGCCTCAGGAAATGTCAGAACCATGAGATAAGAGTTTAACTGAAAGTAAGCGTGCATCCGAACTTTTTTTTCTCTTCAGGTGGTTGCTGCGGGATGAAGAGAACTATAATATATGCTCCTAAGGTTCTGCTACTGAAGATATTTTGCAGTGTTTCAATTATTCACATGATGCATATGGATGCCGGCATTGCCACAGAAATGAAATAGGAAAGAATCCATACCTTGCATGCTTTCAGCAATGGGTGCAGGAAGGAAGTTCTGAAAAAACTGATGGATTTCCCAAGGGACGTTCTTTCCCAATCTGAAACGCGATAGGATTGTCAAAAGGAGAGCATGTTAGCCTGTTAGGCAAGGCTGCATCTTGGCACTAGAACGCCTTCTGCAATTTATGAAATAATATGTTTTTACACGAATCACAAAAGGAGCATGGCTACAATCACTTACTATTTTCAGGATCTGTCTGAAAACCAGTAGCATTCAGCTCTCCTAAAAGCTGTATGAGTGCACTTGTTTTAGCATATCAGCATTGCACCATGATGCTTGGGAGAAGTATATGAAATGTTAGTGCTTCTCATGCTAGGCTCTATGGACCATACCTGTGATAGAGTCGGAACAGCCGCAGGATCAAAATCATCACAGTTACTGGGGTCAATCGGAACACAAACACGGCCTGGAAGAAGAGTCAGTTGTGAGCAATAGGGAACATTGTGTGACAAACATTATTCCTGCAGCTGTTAGAATAAACTAAATCAACAATGTCAAGGATTTTAAGGGACTGCATCTGTTATTGAATCTAGATGTTCAAAAGGACATGCCACCCGCTCCTGAGCATAAGAGCCTGCCACCTTATTATCACATTACAAACTAATACAGGAATTTAACACATCTTGAGTTTTACCTGTCTTTGGATGTATACAAAAGGGAGCTTTTAGTAAATGATTCATGTGCTTTGATACCTGGCATGGGTATAAAGTTGATTAGGAGTGAGAACAACCTTGGACATTAGTACATTATTACCAGTGCAAACACAAACTGATGCATTTTTTTACCTCCATGTCAAGTCTAGGGTATGTGTATGAGAAGACAATCTCTTCCACACATCTACGAAGCCCCTGAGCCTGAAACATAGAACAATTAGCACTATTATGTAACAATCAGATGAATTAGCAGATATGACTGTAACTGAGAAGTTCGAATATTACACACAATTTGGTGTAATAAAAAATAAACATTGTTCAATAAAAAGACAAATGTCTGAAAAAAAGTAAATCAGAACTAAGGGACAAAACACAGAAAAAAAGCAAGTAGGAGATCAAACATGAACCTTTTTTCCAGACTGTAAAGTCATCTTCAATTGCTCCCATCTGGTCGCATTGACATCTTCTTTTGAAATAGAAGATCGTCTATTTCCCTGCCACTTGTCATGGACCTCACTAGCAACACCTAGAAATCAATTCCAATTCAGAATGATGGTGAACAGATCTATGGAATGCTAAGTAACGTTCATTTCTCATGGTGCCTTTTCTTACTTTCATCAGGGATGAGATCGAGTATCTTCCGACATCTCTCCTCTGATGCAAAGAGTTGTTGGTTAAGGAGCAACCTATCTTCAAAGAAGGTTTTAAGAACATCCATGTATGACCGGCTGTAGGAGCATAAATTACATAAAAAAAATTTAGCTCATCCAATTTTTGTTGGTAGATCATACAAATTGATGTGACAGTTAATACGTACGCAAGGAAGGGATGGAGAACAGGTCCAGCCAAGGATACTTTCTTCAGTGCATTTTCACCACCCTGAGATAGATTCATAGGGTTAAATAGACTTCTGAAGAGGATGGGTGTCGTAAAAATAATACATGAAGTGTGTCACCTTGTAGACTCGAAAGTAGTCAGCAATTGCAGCCCTTTGTTCATTGCTGAGCCTAACAGTAAACATGTGATTAGGATCAACGAGCATAAGAAACAGATATAGTAAATTCGAACATACTTTCTTGCTCTGCTATCACAGACCCAGCAATGGACACCACGACGTCCACTGTATACCCATAGTATGTGACTGAAACCAAAATCATCTGCAAACAATGGTTTCAGATATAGAAAGCACTGTCTGCAGTTCGCGTGTATAAATTTGTAAAAGTGGGAAGTCCATGTTACGATGTATTGCATAATGCAATGACATACCTCTAAGAGAAGTATCCAAAATTTTGATAGCAATTGTCATCAAGGGCCAGCAGTCTCTGCAGACATCAGCTCCAGAGCAGCAGTAGCGAACATCATCATAATCAGATATATCCTGGAAAGAATAAAAATGTTGACAGCTTGCGACTGTTGCACAAGAATACAGAGTGCAAATATAAAAGGAAAATGGAATGAAAAGGAATATGCAAGTTTCTTATCTTACAATGTCAAAAATTAGTTCTCTCTCGACTGGTACAAAGACATTATTGCCAGATTGGGCGTAAGCGTGACGCTTTGAAGGCTACAGAAAAATAAAGATTCATCAGGTAGCTGAGAACTTGCGAAAAAAGTATAATGCATAAGATTAGAATCAAACTCAAAAAGAAGTAATGTCTTTAGCGATGCTGCCTCATACATCTACGCTGTAGACAGGTCCAATATCAATCTTGAAAGGGCACTTCTCCTTGATAGAACTCTCTAATTCAGTAGCAGTATCAAAGGATTGGAAGCGCAAGTAAATGTCATTCTCCAGTGTAAACGAAAACTCTCGACGTCCAACATATGATTGATCACATCCAGGGTGCTTTCCATCTATAGGAAAGCAAAATTTTGCCAATCAAGACACAGCATGAGTGTAAGGCTAACACCTAACCAAAAGAACCAGGATGGAGCACGAACCATTTCCATAGCAAAGCCATTTGAAGAAATCACCATATGGGAAGAGCTTTCCTGCAATCATAACCCTTGTTGTTTAGCACAAGAAGCAGGAATAATCAAAATCCCTTACATAGTCGAGCAGGTTCTTAAATGCATATCCTCGGTCGGGTAAGAGCATGTATGCCTAGCTACACCAGATGGATAACAAAATGTGCAAGGTCTTGAAAACAAAAGAAATGGAAACAAGATATACTGAAGTCCTCAAGCAATTGGGAGGGGAAGGAAAGAATTCCAGCAAGCAAATGCTAGCCGATTGCTGCCGTATCTGTTAGATGTCTCCATCACAAATCACATACAACAAAAGCAACCACATAATTAATCTAAAAAACAAGCATCCCCTAATATGTGATGCAAGATCACAACTTTGATCCTGTTTCAATTTACTTGTCCGTTCCATGCATTATAAGGGGAATGAGTTTACCGTAGTAGACACGGAGATAGTCAGTGTTGAACCCTTCTGGCACCGCAGCGGTGACTTCTAGCTGTTGCTGCTTCTGGTCGTCAATTTCCATAGGGTCATAGTCCCTACCCATCCTCAGATGAAAAT